>CM055959.1:52071440-53438299 GCA_029490685.1 Schizonepeta tenuifolia | reverse complement strand
TGAACAGTTGAAGGAACAGATCAAGGCACAGAACGAACAGTTGAACAAACAAGAGGCTCAGATCGACCAGCTGATGAAGACATCAGATGCCCAGACCGAACATATAGTTGTTCTTCTCAAGGATCTTCAAACTGAGAAGGACAACCTGACAAAACTATATCAGTCATCCGAGATCATCGAGAATCTCATCAAATACAGAAGGCAAACGGATGATGTGTCTGGACTCGGATACGACGTGGCAAACGACACTGGAATTCCACCAGCTACCTTCACCAGGGCTGAGGAAGTCATGGTTGCCAAACCTAACACAGTTGAGTATGCAACTGAACAAACACCGTCACAACCGATAAAGGTAACTGCGGCTGAGAAAGGTAAAGGAGCTGCAGATGGAGCACCAACGAAACAGTCCCTGGAGTCTACAACCGAGGGGGAATGTTCCAAGACTTAACGGAGGAACCGGAGACGTCGGAGTCACAATCAAGCTCAAAATCGACAACATATCCAAGCTCAGAACCGACGTGATAACCGACCAACAAACCAACCACAGCAGAGATGGAACCAACAGAACCAACCAAGCTTCAACTGATATAATCAACAACGGTTCCATCACCACAACAATCAGAGGTTCCAACAGAGTCAACCTATGTGGAAAAGTTACGACAGCTATGGTTACTCATGCCACAACATGAATCAACATCCGGGCATGAACAACCATCGTCAATAGCCAAGGCAATGGAATCAGAATCAGCCAAGAAGATTCCACAAAGCCGTCCGACCTCACAGACAAACTCAACAGGATAAGAATCGCCATCAAAACAGGGGGGAAGCCTCACTTCCTAAAGCCCAACATGGGAGAAATCCAACTCCTCCCAAGAAACAGAGCATCATTTCAAACAACAAGCCTAAGGATAACCGGGGTGTTGTTATAATTGATGAAAATGGGCAGATCATTTGGAATGACAAGGCTATTCGAGTGTACAGAGAAAAGCGACGCACGGTTCCAGCGGGAATTGGTTCTAACCCTCCAGGACCCAACAGAAATTGGGGACCTAAGCGAGTTTCTCCTTGCAGGTACAGGAGAAACAGCTGAGGAAGAAGAAGGCGTCTACAACAATGTGGGTGATGGATAGTGGATGCTCGAAACACATGACAAATCTGAAGGATTTGCTTGGAAGTTTCGTGGAGAAAGAAGGTCCATCAGTTACTTTTGGTGATAACTCAAAAGGTTATACCAGAGGTTACGGTACCCTTGAAACCAATCATGTTTCAATTTTTAATGTTTCTTTTTTTGATGGATTGAAGCATAACCTGCTCTCCATCAGTCAATTCTGTGATAATGGGTTCTCTGTCAAGTTTGATGCACAGGGTTGCAGAGTTAAAGATGTCGGATCAAAGCAGGTGATATTGTTGGGAAATCGATCTCCAATAGGTAATGTATACTACGCTGACTGGAACAGCAGCCTCCCTGACACTTGCTTGTTGTCAAAGAGCAGTTCGGATGTGAGCTGGCTGTGGCACAAAAGGCTCAACCATCTGAATTTCAAGACGATGAACCGACTTGCCAGACAAGAACTTGCAAGAGGCATACCTAACCGAGTGTTTTCAACAACACACATGTGCAGTGCATGCCAGCTGGGAAAGCTCGCTAGAACCTCCTTCCGGTTGAAGTCAACTCCTTCAACCGACCGAGTGTTGCAGCTGATCCATATGGATCTCTTCGGGCCAGTTACACCAAAAAGCATTAATGGAAAAGAATATACTTTGGTTGTAACTGATGACTACTCAAGATATACGTGGACCATCTTCATGCGCCACAAGAGTGAAACCCGAGATGAGCTGCCCAAACTAATGGATCGGATATCGAACCAACAAGAGATGAAGATCATATCTATCAGATCAGATCGTGGAACGGAGTTTCTAAATGAAACCATCATTGAGTATTGCGAAAAGAATGGCATAACCCATCAAACATCAGCCGCGCGTACTCCACAACAGAATGGTGTAGCTGAGCGAAGAAATAGAACTCTGAAGGATGCAGCCACATCCATGTTAGCGAGCTCAGCACTACCTAAGAGATTTTGGGCTGAAGCGATCAACACAGCATGCTACACACAAAATCGATCTCTTCTCACCAAGCGGTTGGGAAAGACGCCCTACGAGCTGTGGAGACGCAGAAAGCCAGATATTTCTTATTTTCGTGTTTTTGGATCTAAGTGTTATATTCACAACAATGGGAAGATTCAGTTGAAAACTTTTGATGCCAAAGCTTCAAAGGGCATATTTCTTGGATATGCAGCTCGGATCAAGGCATATAGAGTTTTCAACAACAGCTCTCGTGTTGTGGAAATAACACCTCATGTTAGAATTTGATGAATCTACCTTTGAGTGCAGGGAACAGGTAAAGGAACAACACGCGGATCCAGCTGTTCTACCAGTTATCACCAGATCGCAAGCTCTTCGGGAAAAGAACCGAGCTGAACCACTGGTATGGGCAACTGAGGATGAGGACCCATACTCCTCTGAAGATGAATGTGAAGACCTCAGCTCGTCCCTAGGGGGAACTTCAGCTGATGTCCATCCAACTGCATCAGCATCCGATGCCAAACCGAACTCAGTTCAATCTATTGTAAATGTTGAGGATCCAGACTCGACAGCTGATCAATCACCAGCTCTGAAGACTCCAACTCAGATGTCTGAACAGCCACTGTTAGAAGAAGAAGGAAGACGCAACCGAAGATGGTATGAAGTTCATTCCACCAACGACATCATCGGAGATCCAACCGAGGGTGTGCGCACACGGAGCAGAGTTGCAAATCCAGAATCAACCGAGGAAGAATCCAACACTTATGCCCAATATGCTAAGGAATTGGCAGTTCTAGAGGAGTTCGAGCAAGCTGGAGATATTGCCATGATTTCTTGCTATGTAGCTGATGTTCCAAAACCGAAGAATGTTGGGGAAGCTCTCAATTGTGTCCACTGGACAACAACCATGCAAGAAGAATTGAATGAGTTTCTACGCAACTGTGTATGGGAGTTGGTAGAAAGACCAAATGGTGTCAAGGTGATTGGACTAAAGTGGATTTTCAAAAACAAGAGAGACGCCATTGGATTCATTGTGAGGAATAAAGCAAGGTTGATAGCTCAAGGATATTGCCAACAAGAAGGAATTGACTTTGAAGATTCCTTTGCACCAGTTGCAAGGCTTGAAGCCATCCGGATCTTTCTAGCTTATGCCGCACATCACAAGTTGAAAGTATATCAGATGGATGTGAAGTGTGCATTCCTCAATGGAGATATAAAAGAAGATGTATATGTTGAACAGCATCCTGGTTTTGAGACTGGAGATGGAAGAGTGTACAAGCTGAAGAAAGCTATCTATGGTCTAAAGCAAGCACCAAGAGCATGGTATGACACTCTTTGTGGATTTCTTCTGGACTCGGGGTTCAAACGAGGTTCAGTTGATAAAACTCTGTTCACCATCAAAGTTGGAGAAGATATACTTGTCGTGCAAATTTATGTCGATGACATCATTTTCGGGTCCAAGTCGGAGGAGCTGTGCAAGAAATTCTCCGATCTTATGAAGGAAAAGTTCGAGATGTCAATGATGGGCGAGATGAATTATTTCCTTGGATTACAAGTGAAGCAGTCACCTGAAGGGATCTTCATCAACCAGTCCAAATATACAAGGGAGCTCATCACCAAGTTCGGATTGCAGACAAGTAAGACAACCAAGATCCCTATGAACACGAACTGGAAGATCGAACCAGGAGCTGAGGGAAAGCTCATTGATGCCAGCCAGTATAGAGGGATCATCGGTTCGCTGCTCTACCTAACTGCCAGCCGACCAGACATTTCATACGCAGTTGGAGTGTGTGCTCGTTTTCAAGTCCAACCAAGAGAAGCACACATGTTGGCAGCAAAGAACATCATTAAGTATCTGAAGGGAACTGTCAATGTTGGATTGTGGTACCCAACTGATGACAATATCCAGCTGACTGGATACTCAGATGCCGACCTAGCAGGAGATCGGTTGGACAGAAAGTCTACTTCTGGACACTGTCAGTTCATGGGAAGCAAGCTAGTTTCATGGTTCTCCAAGAAACAAGCGAGTGTTGCTACTTCGACAACCGAGTCAGAGTACATGGCTGCCGGAAGCTGTTGCATGCAAGTATTGTGGCTGAAGCAGCAGCTGAGAGATTATGAAGTCTCAACTGGACAGGTTCCTATACATTGTGATAGCTCGAGTGCCATAGCTATCTCTCTAAACCCTGTTCATCACTCTCGTACTAAGCATATCGATATTCGTCATCACTTCATCCGAGATCATATTGAGAAGAAGGATGTGTCCATGGAGAAGATCCCAACTGAGATTCAGAGAGCTGACATCCTCACCAAACCTCTTCCTGAAGCCCGGTTCAAGATGCTGTGTGATCTTCTAGGACTTTTGGATCCGAGCTAAAAACTCATCCGAGCAGAAGAATCATCCGAGCTGACAAGGATTCATCCGAGCTGAAGAATCGGATATCGACTTAAGGGGGAAGCTCAGATGAAGGGGGAAGCTCAGATACGAATTGCCAATTGAGGACATCAAACTTCAGCTGAGGAGATGAACTTGAGTCAGCTAATGGTATGCTGCAATAATGGAACAGACGTCAGCTGAACCGACGAACTCGAGTCAGCTGATGGTATGCAGCAACTGAGGAATTCAACAAATGAACACAGCTGATTCAGACATCAGCTGGCAGGTATCATTTATGACTGAAGGTGTTATGATATTAAATGTGAATGTTTGAAATAAATTCAAACATTCCTGAACATGTCAGCTAGACTAAACAAGCTATCATATCGCATTTAATGTAAAGTCTGGCTGAACACCTATAGCCTTACTTTATAGTGCGACTGGGCTGACACCTCAAACTATTCACCTTCTCACTCGCGCGCGTGGTATATCAGTCAAAATTACTCAACAGTCGCGAAATCACAGCCGTTAATAGATTCGCGCGATTTAACCCCAGCCGTTGATTTTATTCGAGTCAAAGATTATATAATACGGCAAATCAGGAAGTGATCCTTACTTTCTCTCTTCGTGCATATCTTTACTCACTATTCATCATCTTCTCAAATCTTGTTTCGCCATTTCCAGTAAAGTCTTTCACTCTTTCTTTGCATATATATCTCCTCGAGATGGCCCCCAAGTCAAAAGCTTCTAAAAAGATGGTTTCCTCAGAGCCTGCAAGGTTCCAGGAATCGTTCGACATGGTGATGTCGAAGATTCATTTCGAACAGATATTATCCAGAGCGGCTCTCTCCTCGCCTGAGCTCGCTCCAATCGCCGCCATCCTCTCCGACCACCATCTGCTTGATTGGGCCACCCTCTCTCCGGCCCTGTTGCTCAGAAAGCAGATCGTACATTTCTACCGTAATCTGCAACGAGTCGCAAATGACGGGCTTGTCACGATCATCCCGTGCAAGCAACGCTACAGAACCTCCCGAACAGTAGAAGACTCCGTTTTGGAGATAAAGGTGTCGAAGGAGCTGGAGAAGCTCATCCCCAGAAACCGTGAAGCCACAGACGTGGTGGGGAACTTTTCTGACAAGGAAGCTGATGCCTTCCTTCAAACCATTCTTCTTGTTCCCGAACCATTGAAGGGGAGCATGCAAAGGACAAAGCTGAAGCCGGAGCACCGACTTCTTTTCGATGTAATCTCCAAATGCATCTTCGCATATGGTGGAGCCTTCGGGGACATCAACCGTCCTAAGCTCAAGCAGTAGAAGGCCCTGGAAGAGATGCACCAGGTCGACTGGTTGGGATATATAGAGAGCCAGCTGGTGTCGGAGAAGCAGAAGATATCCGAGACGACAGCTGAGTCCGGGGATGTTCTGTTGAGTGTCAAGAGAACTCTCAATTTCGGGACAAAGATATCAGCCCTCATCCTCCAAGCCACAAAGGGTCTGCCGCTGACATGGGAAGGGAGTGAGGACACTCCAGTCAGCAAGCTGTCACTGTTCCCCTCAGCCAAGAGGGCCAGGGATGTTGTAGAAGCTGTCTACACCCCCAAGGGTGTCCCCAAGCCAGCTGTGGAGGCAGCTGCTCGTCGCCCTTCGAGGACCAAGCCGGCGAAGCGCCAGCTGGAAGACGTAGCTGAGGAGGAAGAAGACGAAGAGGAGGAAGAGGAGGAACCTCTGCAGAAGAGGCCAAGGATAAGAATCATCCAGCCAGCGGCTAAACCATCCACAACAAGTCCAGTGGTGGTCAAGCCGGTTGAGGAGAAGGAGTCAACCGAATCCAGTCAATCGGTTGACCCAGCTGGGTTTATTCTTCAACCTCGCCAGGAGGACGTGGCTGAGGAGGCAGGTGGAGACGTGGAGATCCAAGTGGTGAATGCCAGCTCCTCCTCAGATGACTCTTCTTCATATGAGGAGTCCCACGACAGTCGGTCTAGAGCTGATGCCAGCCAGGTTAACCCACCTGTGACTGAAGAAATCCTCCAGCCAGCCAACTCTCCATCCAAAGAGGATCACGTTCTCTCAACTGGTCCCCAGTCAGATATTCCGAGCCTCTCGCTCGATGCTAACGTTGTGACCACTTCTTCGGCCAACGTTGATGAAACCATCGAACCCTTAACCTTCGATATCGACCCCCCTCAGATCGATGAAGAAGCCAACCGTCAGGCGATCCTGGCTGAATATGAAGGAAGACTCAGCTACTGCTTCCGCAAGCTGATTGGTATGTTCCCCGAGGCAACATCGATGCCTATTTTCTCTGTTCTCGGGACGGAGCTTCTATACCAATTCAGTGTCATATTCAGCTACTGGTACGTGAAGGAGGAGACCCTCATGATCCATGGCTGGGACAAGTTAAAGGTCGAAGAGTCCAACCTGAGGGAGTACTTCGACTACCAGAGCCTGGAGGTGGCCTACAACCAAAAGGTGGCTGTGCTCCGACGACGTCTGGACAGAAGCATCCAAGAAGGGACAGACACCAGGGAGCTGTGCAACAACCCTGAAGCTGTTCACTTTCTTGATGACATGCTCGCCAAAAATGCCTCCTGCATGGATGACGTCGACGCAACTGATGAGGCGGCCAAGAGAGAAGAAGACAAGCTCAAGGCCTACCTCGCCAGCCGATCTGCCATGGTTGTCCTGGAGTCTGCTGCCCAGCCACAACCACCGCTCCTGCCCGGACCCTCCGATCAGCCAGCTCTCTCAACCGACGTCATCTGCGAGCTGATCTCGGAGAGGGTCAACCAGCTCAGGACGGAGATGCTGTCCAAAATCCAGCTGGGCAAGGAGGAAGAAGCTGATAGGATGCAGCAGCTGATGGCAGAAAATGTCAGCCTGAAGAATCAGCTAGATCACCTCTCCTCTTCTCTGCAGCACAAGCTCGAAGATCTCTCCACTTCTTCCAGCTCGGAGGTTTCGGCTCTAAGAAAGGCCGTTCAAAGCCTCAGCTCGGATTTCAACGTGTTCCAGACCGTTGTTGAATCTGACCTCGCAAAGTCCCAGCAGACTCAGGACCAGGAGTGGATGGCTCAGTTCGCCTCTTTCCGAGCTGAGTTCGTCTCCCTTCACAAAGAGGTCTCTGCAACCTTTGCAGCTGTGCAGCGAGCTGAGCAAGAGCGCCAAGACTTGGAGTTAGCAAAGAAGGTGGAAGAGAAGGACGCTGTTGAAGAGCTGTTTTCCCGCATTCAACAAGCTGAAGCCAAGTTGACCTCTCTGGATGGCACTATTGCCACCCTTTTGGATGATGCCAAAAAGGGGGAAGACAAGGAGCCAGCAGCTGGGGAAGACAAGGAGCCGGCAGCTGGGGATGGACAAGGGAAAGCTGTTCTCCAGCAAGGAGAAGGAGTGCCAGCTGAAGCTGAAGGGTCGCAGCCCGAACTGGAAGTCTCCCACGACCTTGTAGAGGAGCTCACAGCCGAGCTCGATGCAGAACTTGACGGGATATCCGTTGAAGACTGTATCGAAGCTGCCAAAGCTATGGAGGTGCCTAAGGAGAAGTACTTGAATCCCTCTTGGATCAAGAATTTCGCTGCCGATCAGGCCAAGAAGGTGGCCAAGTTCGAGAAGGAGCTCGCCAAGGTGGAGAAGAACGTCGACAGAAACAAAGCCAGCCGGAGTGTGCGAAGAATCAACAAGCACCAGATGAAGACTGAGGCTAGAAAGTCGACGCATCAGCTGCAGAAGAACGCTCCGCTCCCGTCTCGATACCCACATGTTGACAAGTGGATGAATGCGGAGTGGAACGATGACTGGGAACAGTTCAAACATGAGTTTGTCAATGACTTCTATTACAGGAAAGTCTACTCGACTGAAGACCCAAGGCTAGCCTTCAAGGAAGCCCTGTGGGAACTCAGCTCTGGAGACCCTGGAATGTTTAGTCAGTTCAAGCGAGCTATGCTGAATGCTCAGCTTGATCCCAACACTGTTCCAGTTCCAAAGAAGTGCATATACCGCCCTCCGATGATCAATGGCACAAGCACGCCAAATAGAAATACGATCTTAGCTGAGGCGAGGCAAGTATGCAAGGAACACGGCGTCAACACTGGGATTGAGTCGGAAGCGAAGAAGGAAATCTTCAACCATATCTTCAACAAGTACGGTCAACAGTATTTCTGAGCTGTCAAAGTTTTTGAGCTGATAATGTTTTTGGATGTTGTAGTTTTTGAAGCAACTGTTGTATCTTTCTATGTTTTGCGCTTAACTTTGTAACCTTCAGATGTAACAAAAACTTCAAAGTATATAATACGATTCACCTTGATGAACAATTCCTCATTGTCTAAGCTCTGAATCACAAAGTCTTTCAATTTCATGTTATAACTGTGCTAACCCTTTGATGTTTTATCTTATAGACTGTCTAGAATTTCAACTGAGATTTTAGATAAGTTAGTGAGGTTTAGATCAGTAGTGGTTTCAAGCTGTAAGTGGTTTCGGCATCATCAAAAAGGGGGAAATTGTTGGGAAATTTATTAGTATAAGTTTTGATGAATTCCAAAACCGGCTGACCCCAACCGAGTAGATGTTGCCAGTACTTAATGTTAGAATTTAGGCTCGCTGGTTGAGCAAAGTTAAGTTTTTATCTTTACAGGTCTCCAGCTGAAGATGGCAACAAGGCATCACTCAGACAGAACATCAGTTGTGAAGAAAGACAACTGAGAGTTCATTTGTTCAGATGTAAACAAGGGGAAGTCTTCAGAACATCAGTTGAAGGAAACCAACTGAGCGTTCATCAAATGAGAAACATTTGAAAGGAAGAGAACATCAGATGAAAAAGAAATCATCTGAGGGTTCAAACCTAACTGAGTAAAGAAGTGGAAGACAACTGAGGGTTCAGTTTCAGAACCTCAGTTATAGAATCTGAACAAGGAGTTCAACTGTTTTGAAGTTCAAAGTTAGCTGAGAACTCGACAGATCGGAACATCAGCTGAAGATAACTCAGATGAAGGTCAAGACTTTCAACCGACAAACCAAAGTTGAATGTCAAAGATTTGAATTTCAAAAGGAAGTCACATGAGAGTTTGACCGTTCAGTCATTACCCCATCTGGCCCAACACAAGGCTGTCTCAGATGGAAAGCAAAGGAGCACAGATGCCATATCGGGAAAGTCTGCAGAGATGAGAGACAAGCCATCGCTTTCAACCGATCAGAGATCAACTGCTCCTCCAACGGCTAGTTGATTCTCTCCGCCTATAAATAGAGGCATCATCTCATTCGAGAAGTAGGAGATGCAGATAGACACATAGACGACTAAAAATTCAAAAGCTTTCTCGAGAGAAATCAAAGCAAATCTGCAAAATCATCATCTAAGAGCATCAGCAGCTGAGAGTTCCAATTTGAGAGAACATTAGTAGCTGAGGGTTCCTAGAATTCGAAACTGTTTTTGATCTTAGGTTGAGTGTTTATTCGTTCAAGCCTTAGATCCAGCTCTCATTCTTGATCGAGCTGTAGTTGGATATCCTACCCTTTCTCACACCCTAAAAAGTGTGCTAGGACCTTACTCTTCCTGTAATTGAGTAGTCAGGTCATCAAGTACCCGTAAACTTGACTTAGGCTGTTTAGTGCCCGGAAACTAAACTGTAACGGTTACTCAGCCCGCGTAAGCTGAGTGGTTCTGTCCAGAAGAACTTGGACTGAGGTATGTGGACTCACATCTCCCCGTGGACGTAGGAGTTATCTCCGAACCACGTAAATCTTGTGTGTCGTGTTTATTTTTTTTTGTCCATATTGCATTCCTAACTGACCGAACTAACCAGCATTCAAACCTCTTTTGGACTTTTTCAACCGAGTTGTTTTGGTTCTTGACCAACCGAGCTGATTTGCGTGAGTTGTTTTTTTTAACGAGTTTATTTTCCACCACATTCCGCACAGCACCGCTCTTCCAGCTGAGTTTGCTTACTCAGCTGTGAGATCCCACCTGAGTCATTTTTCTCAGTTGAAGTTGTTTTCAAGTGTTAAGTTTTTCGAAAGCTGAAAAATCCTAACTGGTGTATTCCCCCCGCCCCCATACACCAGTAACTCGTTTCGGGACCATCAATAATATAAATTGAAATCAACGCAAAAGATATAAAAGAAAACATCCTTGGAATTAAATATGAAGTAAGAACTCGACTCCAGCAAAACAGAAAACGTCTTGGCCACGATGGCCAGCAGAAAGTAGTGCAGAAAATAAAAGGATGTTGGCCATAGGACCTATCTACTCCTTCCAAAACTCGAAATAAATTGCAGAACAAGAAACTAAACTAAAGAATAAAATAAAGGGTGCTGAAAAAGATTCATTACAAAAGATAATGCGGCCATATATTTAGGCATGAATTAGGGTTGAAGTCGGTTTTGTTATGGGCTTGAACTTCTTCCCTTGTTAGGCCTCCTTTCTTTGTTGGGATAAAATTGGATAACTTTCCTTGGAGATGAAGTAATGCCCGCTGCCCACGGCCCACATTCCTTTTGTCTTGGTCACGGCTGTGTCAGTCTTGCCCATGATGCGCACAATTTTGGATACTTTGCTACTTTGGCCAAAATGATATGGGGAGGTACTCCTTCACCTATAACTTGCTCAAGATACGCCTTTTCATTCCCAGGTACAGACTTCAGCCCTATGCTCATATTGCATGGTATCGTTGTCTAACGCCAGTAAAGCAATTCTTCACCAGATTATGCCCATAATTGCAACTGTTCTACCCTGCACCCACTTCCTCCAATTTGTGTCCTCCCAGACACATAAAGACTAGAAAATGACACACAAGACACGAAAAATGGACACGAAAAATGGACACAAATATGGGTTCATCATACCCACACACTTTAATCACGCTTAACCTCAAGTGTGTAGTTACAACTTGCCCAAGACTCAAAACACAAAAAGACGAAACTAAAACACACACTCAACACAATATCATCATATCATAGTCATTGGTCAAAGCAAGTAATCAAGGATGTAGTTCAAGTAATGCCATGAAATAGGTTTAGATAGAATCAATGAGCAAACAAGTTAATCCTCACCAACACTCCGCTCTCAAGTGTGTTGGGCTAAGTGTTTATGCTCTTGATCAATATTAACATTGACTTTCCATAGGCTTGCCTGCCTTCTACATTCTCTACTCCAATGCACATGATCTAAACACTTATCATTAGGACTTTTATTTGGTTATAATGGGGCTTAAGGCATAAGGTAGGAAATATTTAGGGACTGGCTATGGTCAATACCAACTCAGTTCTGGGTAAGGTCTGCTCCAGTTTCTTCACTCTTCCCAATAGCTCCGGACCTTAGCACAAACTTATTTTTCTAGGACTCTCATTTTTTTTTAAATTATTTTTCTTTTCTTTTTCTTTCCTTTTTTTTTTTTTTAACAACACCTCTATACTTAGGCATACAAAGTATCCTTCACGAGTCCGGTTTTTAGCCCAAGATAGTGTACCCCTTGCCCTCCTTTCATCCCTCATCTTTTCTAGACCTGAGTTCTCATGACCGGGACGGCTATAATTTTTTGTCTAATTTTTAAGTGCATAGAAAGAAATCATTTCAAGCTCGAGGGGGCTAGTCAAAGGATAAACATAGGGAAAGTCATTTTAGGCTCTGGGCTAAATGAACAAAAACATGCCTAAATCATCTAATTGCGTTGATTAAATTAACTAAGCTTCAAAGAGAATGCAGGCAAGTTCTAGATCGTCAAGTCTCATGGTTATATCTCACACAAGAAAGAAAATAATATTGCATATGAAATGTACAGTAATTTAAAGCTCAAATCCTTACAAGGTAGCTCATAGATTATTCCGTCATACCTATGTTCATACAACATACTCAATCATATCATAAATTCATACTTGACATTGACCTAGATTCTAGTCATGCTGATCAACAAACTCAATTAAACAAAAAATTTGGTACAACAACGACCCCCACCCACACACTTTGCTTTAGGCAAAGTGGGTAAGGTGGTGGTCAAGACACAAACAAAAAAGACTCAAACAAATAACAACGACCCCACCCACACACTTTGCTTTGAGCAAAGTGGATGAAGTCGTGACCAACAATAAAGAACAAAAATGAAAATACGAACGTCAAAAATTAAAAACAACCTAATCTAAACATAATTAGGGAGAAAACAAATTAAAGAGGAAGGTATAGCAAAACACCTGGATATGTTGTGGGCAAAGTACGCATTGAAGGCAAAATGAGTGGCTTGGAAGGTCTCCATATGTGTTGCATTAACTTTTTCCAGTCTGGTCAAGATCTCAAGGTTTGCAACTCCTTGTTACTCGAGCAAGGCAGGTATACGTTCTGCCCACTGCTGATGGTTCTGGAAAATAATTTTTTTGCATGCATATTGTGCCCTTTTCTGGTGCGTTGTTGAGCAGCAAGCTCTCATAGTATGCGAAAACATTCTCATTCAGTTAGCCCAGGCTGCTAACCTCGATGTCCTACAGTCCAGAGGTAATAACCTTTCTCTTTCCCCTTGTCAATGATTCTGGACAAGAAGGCCCCTTTAGATAGCCCAGGCTGCTGACCTCGATCCCTTATAGTTCAGAGGTAGCAACATTCCTCTTGCCCCTTGTTAATGATTCTGGGCATGAAGGCATTGCTGATGGTAGTGCCCTCACTTTTGAATATCATTCAAATCTTGCTTTGTTTCCCAAGCTCTTCATCCTTTTATGTCAAGGTGTTTGCCATCGACTTCTCCTTCTTTGAGCACAACAATGGACGGGAACATGGTTGTCCTAAATTCCTACAATCATGACCAACAAAACACCTCTTGCAAGGAACAACTCTCCCTTAGGGTTAGCACTTAAATAAAATTACTTAAAAGAAATTACGAAAATAAAAATAAAATAAAATAAAATAATAAAAAAATAAAATTTAAAAACATACCAGGTTGTCTCATGGTCAGTGCCTTGGTTAACGTCGTGGGCACGACGTCAAGTAACCTTGATCAGTGTTGCTCATGGTCAAGGAGATCTAGAGCCTCCTTTTGACCAGCATCGAGCCCATAGTAGAAGTTCTTCCCTTCAATGATCCGGTTGGAAGCTTTCTTCATCTTCTTTTTGTAGAGCCATGCTTGCATTCCAAATTTACATCCAAAGCAACAACAATTTTTCTCGGCCAAGATCTTATCAATGAATGGCAAAGGCTTTGTACAATTTTTCTTCCGTTGATCAATGCATATTCTCCATCTCTTTTGGAACATCTTTGCCTTCATCTCATTCTTCTCATTCTCGACCAGTTGTTACCCAACTTCCTCATAGCATGGTCGAGTTGCTCCGTTCCTAAGGGTCTCTCACACTCATTGTTGATCTCCAATTCATCATCTTGAGCAAATTGCTCAACATCCATGCTTTTAATCATCTTGAAGTAAGTAGGTAAGTTCATTTTGTATTGCCCATCAACCTCAATACTTAGGTAGTTGACCGCTTGCGCAATCTTCAAACTATCTTCTTGGGCACAGTCCTCAGCTAAGCCTTCTTCAATAGGATCATCAATACCGGTCTGTTGCCCAAAATCTTCCGCAGTTACATCAATAGTGCTCATGCTCTTGACCATCTCAACGTTATGGGATTGCCTGTGTGTATTGTAGGCATCAAAAGTGACCACTTCACCTGCGACCGCACATGTTAACTTGCCTGTCTCACAATCAATCTTGGTCTTGGTCGTCTTCAAGAATGGTCGCCCTAAGAGCATTACCGGTACCTCGGTCGAGGCTTTGCCTGTATCCAAGACATAAAAGTCAGCCGGAAATATGAGGTCTCCAACCTTGACCCGTGCGTCCTCCAAAAGTCCATCGGGCTATATTGTCGATGAATCCGCCAATTGGATCTCAACTTGAGTGGGGGATAATGGTCCTATCATTATCTCATCGTACATTGACTTGGGCATAACATTGATGGAGACGCCAAAATCAAGCATCGCTTTTGGAATTTTCGTGTTTCCAATTAGCATGGTATAGAGAACATGTCCGAATCCTTGCATTTCATGGGCAAATTTGGATGCATTATGGCAAATACATTCGCCCCCATATGGAATTTGGCATCGTCGGGGTACTTTGTCTTCTTAGTGCACAACTCTCTCAAGAACTTAGCACATTTGGGAATGGACCTTATAGTAGTGAGCAAAAGAAGGTTTATTTCCACTTTCCTAAAAATATTGAGCATGTCGGCCATCTCTTGCTTCTCCCTATCTCCAGCAAGCCTCCTTGGATAAGGTGCAAACTTAGAACTCGTCCTCATGGCCAATAGCATTGCTTCTCTTTCAGCTTTCAAAGACTCGAGCAACTCCATATCCTCATTTGAACTAAAGACGGAATTCATCTTAGCCAAGATGGCGGCATCTCTTTTGGCCTTGAGTTCATCATATAATTCCTCCACGTTAGCTGAGCCCATGCTCACTTCCTTAATTTCCACCTTTTCTTTCGTTGGCTCCCGATTAATCTCAACTTGACCAGGAAGTTTCCTATTTGTATCTTCCACCAACTTTGTTATGGCTTGGGAGATATGTGATACTTGAGCACCTGATGTTGGCCATGTTGTCCATGGTCTCGGTCTGGAAACACTTAAAGTCTTTACGTAGCTTCTGATTGTCTTGGGCAATTCTGTCAATGGTTTCCTTGGGGGATGCCTTGGGCACTGGTTCTGGTAATGTCCTTCCACTCCTCATGGTCACAGCATTGACCTGCTCCTTATTGATCTCCACTTGGGCAAGAAGTCGCCCGCTCTTCTCCTCTACAAGCTTAGACAAGGTTTGTGTGATGTGAGTTAACTGAGCTTGAAGATTGTTAGATGTTCCTCGACTTTCGACTTGAAAGTTCTCAAAATCCTTCCAAAAACAATCAAGGGTATCCTTCATAAATTCTCCTTTGTTCTGGTCATGATGGGGAGGAACATATGGCTACTGCTATTGGGCAGGTTGATGATGTTATTGATATGGAGGTGGCACTTGGCAATGGTTGTTGCCATATCCCAGATTCTCATTCTAGTGGTACCCGAAGTTGTTGTTTTTCCCAAAATCGAATCTCTATTGCCCATGGCCACATTGCTTATTTTTCCCCATCGACTTGACTTCTTCTTTTCTGTCCACCTTTCTGCTTATGGCCTCCATTCTATCATCCATTTTGGCCATGAACTCTTACATAGTATTGATCAGAGCATCTTTGTTTCCACCATGGTCATGAGAACTCCCCCTAGGAATGTCATTTTCATCTCTCAATTGCTCGGCCATGGAAGCTATTTTCTTGAACACTTCTGCTGGTGTTTGATCAATAATTCCTCCTCCACAAGCAGCTATAATCCACTTCCTTTCTGATGCTCGTAATCCACGCATGATACATACATTAAGATCTATCTCCTCAATCCGGTGTTGTGAGCATCACGACAACTTCTTCTTGAACCTCTCATAGTACTCATATAACGACTCATGTTTGCCCATCATTACTGAAGAGATTGCATTCCTCACGCTTTGGATACGGCCAACAGGAAAATACTTATCGAGCAATGTCTGTTGCAATTTCTTCCATGCATCCATACTTCCCTCGGGCAAGGTATAAAGCCACTCGCATGCCCCATCAAGTAGTGAAAAGGGGAAAGTGAGCAACCTTACATAATCCTCAAATCTCTCGTGAGGGTTGTTGACCCGGATGGTGCTGCATGTCATCTCAAAATTTTGAAGGTAAGTTTCAGGATCTTCCCATGGATGATTGCTGAACTTGGGCAAGATCTGGATCAATGAGTGTTTAAGCTCCCAATTTCCGGTGATCTCGGGCAGCTTGATGCTCGAGGGCTTGATGCCCTTATCTTCAGGGAACATGATCTCCCTTATAGACTTCTCCAGCATATCTTTTTGTTCAGATCCTTCACTCTCTTGGTCAGAGTAAGAATCGTCTTGCTCACAGCTCTGTTCTTGAAGAGAAAACTATCGTATTGCCAACTGCCCCATAATGGCGCCAATTTGATAAAGCCGTCGTTTGCACTTCGCACAAATAAAATTTATAACTCCTATGCCCACAATAGGCGGTAGCCAGCAGTAAGCAGGGTCGTACCCAAGGGAATTGGCGTAGTCTCTCTTCCACGTAACCGGTGTCACAAAATAGGGTTTTGGTCTCGACTGCATTCGTCTTGGTCAATAAGTACTGAAAACAAATACTGAAAACTAAACAAGAACTTGATAATTAATAAAATATACCTGGATTGGGATCAAATCATTGAACATTAACACTCACTCGGTCGTTAGTGCAAAGATTTTGGTCACATGCAAATACTATTCTGTTTCCAAGCAGATTAATTCTAGCCCTGAGGTCACGAAGTCAAAACTAGAATACTCTACTCTTCATCCATCCTTTTAACTTAGATTATGCCAGAGACACTCTAGACAAAATCCCTTCTCTGGTCAAGACAACGACGAAGACTCTTCAGCCACTATCTAGCCCAGGAAGCTTTAGGAATGTTTAGACCCAAATCAGCCAAGAGATGCCAAAAAAATCGACTGCTCTCCAATACTCGTTATACTTTTCAGGCACAAGAGACTCTCTATGTGAACTCCTTATTTCTATTTGTACTTTTATATTGCCCAAGTAATTAACGGCCTATTAACTACAGAAATTCAATAAAAGCATTGGTCAACAAATTTAATATTTCGGGAATAAAAGCATGCAAGTAATTAATTCAAATTAGACCTCATGAGTGTTTCGGTTTATGCTCAACTCGTCTCATCAATCCAGGCTTAGGAATTTAGATAGACATAATATAAATTGAAATCAACGCAAAAGATATAAAAGAAAACATACTTGGAATTAAATATGAAATAAGAGTTGTACTCCAGCAAAATAGAAAACGTCTTGGCCACGATAACCAGGAAAAAATAGTGCAGAAAATTAAAGGGTGTTGCTCGTAGGACCTATCTACTCCTTTCAAAACTCGAATTAAATTGAAGAACAAGAAATCTAACTAAAGAATCAAATAAAGGGTGCTGAAAAAGATTCATTACAAAAGAGAAAGCGGCCATATATTTAGGCATGAATTAGGGTTGAAGTCGGTTTTGTTATGGGCTTGAACTTCTTCCCTTGTTAGGCCTCCTTTATTTGTTGGGATAGATATGGATAACTTTCCTTCTCCTAGATGGATTAGACTTTGACCGGACTCTTCATGATAAGGATGGAAGTTTCCTTCCTCATCTTCTTCCTTGGAGATGAAGTAACGTCCGTTGCCCACGGCCCAAATTCCTTCTGTCTTGGTCACGGCCGTGTCAGTCTTGCCCATGACGCGCACAATTTTGGATACTCTGCTGCTTTGGCCAAAATGATATGGAGAGGTACTCCTTCACCTGTAACTTGCTCAAGATACGCCTTTTAATTCTCAGCTACAGACTTCAACCCTATGCCCATATTGCATGGTATCGTTGCCCAACGCCAGAAAAGCAGTTTTTCACTAGATTATGCCCATAATCGCACATGTTCTGCCCTACACCCACTTCCTCCAACTTGTGTCCTCCTAGACACAAAAGACTCGAAAACGACACACAAGACACAACAAAAAGACAAGAAAAATGGACACAAATATGGGTTCATCAGAGACTAACCTCCGCTCCGTGTTAGCCTTTCCTGAAGTTGGAAAGGACTATAGATGCATGGTTGAGAGGACTAGATTGTGTCCTAATGCAAGATGGAAAGGTTGTAGCCTATGCTTGAAGGCAACACAAACCTCATAAGCAGAAGTGCCAAAATCATGATTTGGAATTAGCAGCTTTAGCGCATGCTTTAAAGATATAAAGATGTCATATGTATGGAGTTAAGTGTATAATCTTTTCAGATCATAATAGTTTAGAATGCTTCTTCGAACAGAGTGAATTAAGTATGAGACCGAGAAGATGGCTTGAGTTAGTAAAGGACGATGATCATAAAATCTCCTAGCACCCCTGAAAAGCCGATGTAGTGATCGATGCTCTAAGTAAAAAAGAAAGTTATGAGTTAGGATTTATCCTTTCAAAAGAGGAAAGATTTATAGAGCAGTTAGAGAGAATGAGAATAGAAGTTGTTTAACCTCTGATGTCATTGGAGCAAGAAACTGCATCTTTGCAGTTGTTTAGACATGAGATCTCAAAATGTGGATTGCTAGAGAAAAGATGAGAAGTTGGAGAAATTGAAGTTAAAATCCGAGAAGAAGGAGTTCAAGATTTTTCAAGAATCGAGCGTCAACGCTTTGCCATTCAATAGTAGAATTTGCGTACCTAATGACGAAGAGCTGAGAAAGGAAATTATGAGTTAAACTTATGATACTCCTTACACCTTGAATCCAGGAAATGCAAAGATGTACCAGGATTTAAAGTAATAGTTCTAGAAAGAACGAATGAGATGCGATGTATCGAGGTATGAAGAAGAATGTTTAGTGAGTGAACGAGTGAAGTCTTTGCATCAGAGACCTTACGGTCCGTTGCAACCGTTTCCAATCCTAAAGTTGAAATGGGATAATTTTGTTATAGAGTTTATAGTGCGTTTGCATGGAGTTCCGAGTTCGATGACGTCAGATCAAGTTTCCAATTTCACCGCATATTTTTGGAAAAGTTTTCATGAAAGAGTAAGAGAAGCAGTTGCAATTTAGCATCGCTTATCATCCATAGACGGATGGTTAGTCCGAAAAGACTATTAAGATTCTAGAAGATATGTCGAGAGTAATTGTTCTAGACAAAAAAGACAATTGGGAATAAAGTTAAACCCCTTGTCTAATTTGCCTATAACAACAAGTTAGTAAAATGCGATTAGATTAGCACAAAGTTTTGTATGGAAAGAAGTGTTGTTCTCTGCTCTACTTGAATAAGCTAGGCGAGAGGAAAATTTTAAAGCCTAAAGAAGTTAAAGAGACGTTAGAATCTCTTCGTCGGATTAGAGAGTAGATAAGAGAAGTTCAAAGTCAACAAAAGTCGTAAATTGATAATCGAAGGTTAAGAGTTGGAGTTTGCAAGAAAAGATAAAAGTTTTTTTTTTTCTGAAGGTGTTTCCTTCGAGAGAAATTCACCTTTTTAGCGTAAAGGGAAAGTTTAAGCTGAGACATTAGACCGTTTGAAATCCTATTGAGGATTAGTGTCATTTCTTATAAGCTAGTATAGCCGCCAAGTTTTAGGAAATAGTATAAAAGTTTTTCACATATGCATAAGTTTATCTTTGATTCGAAGAGTGTAATCCGTCAAGAAGACATAACCTTTGACCCAGATATGAGTCATGAGAAGAGACCCGAGGAGATTCTAGATTGTAAAATCCAGCAGCCGAAGATGAAGTTAATTTCTTTAGTTAAGATCTGGTGGCGACACTATGATCTTTAAAAGATGCGATGAAATTTCTCCTAAGATAAGCAAATTTCAGGATGAAATTTCTGTAAGGAGGAGAGGATGTAATACCCCGATTTTCTGAGTCTTAATTAAATAATTATGCTTAAGTGTGTATAAGTGCTTATTAAATATGTTTATATATGATTATGTGCAAATTTTTGTGATAAAAATTTCTTAGGAATAAAATTTTCTCGTGAAATTACTAAAATGCCCTTAAAGGGCAAAAATTGTAATTTTCTCGTTTTAGTTATTCGAAACAGAGATGTGAAGAGTTATATGAGCTTAAGAATAAGAAATAAAGTATAAGTTAGAATTTCAGGGAATTCCGAGATGGTTGACTTTTTAATAAATAGTAACTTTGAACGGAAAGTCAACTCTTCGTCGACGGACTCCGAATTCAGTCTAATTAGTAACTTCAGTTCTTTTGCTCGACCTTTATTTTGTAATTTCACGAAAATTTGTTGTTGGTGTGGTGTTTTGGACGAAGCTCTTTCTATTAAAGATGGTGGGAAACTAGGTGATTTCAAGATATGGATCCATCCCAGTAATTCTCGTAATATAAGAAAATGAAATGCAAAAAAATGTGAGGGCATCAGAGCAGGTCTCACATGGCCTTAGAAATGACTGGGATGATGATATTAGGAAAGGGAGCATGATGAATCGTGTTCCCTAAGTTTCCTAATCCCAGTGGGACCTGAAAGAGTAGTGTTGAACACTCACTGTAATCTTAGTAATTCTTCTTGGTTGTTATCTGATAGCTGATAACTTTGAATTGCAGTCATGGAGAGCACATTGGTCCGAGATCGGAAGCCCCCTTTTGTGTTGGTGTATGGAGCCTGAAAAGGATTCCTTGGCCCACAGGTTTCTCTTTTCTTAGCCCACAAGTTGTTTCCTAGTTTAACTAGGACTAGGATTCAATTTGTGCTATTATAAATAGGTGCTCTCCCATTGTAATTTGAATCCAGAAAAATATAGTGAAATTCCTGGCTTGGCATCACCTCCAGATGTAGATACACATCGTATCAAACTGGGTAAACAATTCTCTCGTGTTCTCTTTTTGTGTTTTCTCGTGGTTGTGTGTGTGAGTATTATTTCCTAACAACTGGTATCAGAGCCTGGGTTCAGAGGGACCAATCACGATGAACGACAGAAAAGGTGTCGATCGAGAAGTTTGATGGATCTGACTTCAGTTTCTAGAAGATGCAGATTGAGATTACCTCTATGGTAAAGATCTGTATCAGCCCCTCAAAGCAAAGCCAGAAAAGATGACTGTGGAGGAGTGGGAGCTGCTGGACAGAAAGGCAATGAGCGTGATTCATTTGTCGCTATCCAAGGATGTAGCTTATCACACGAAGGCGGCCAAAACCACGAAGGAGATGTTGAAGATCATGGAGGAGATGTATCAGAAACCATCTACGGCGAACAAGGTACATCTAATTAGGCGTTTGTTCAATCTGAGGGTACACCGGTGCAACAACATCTCAATGAGTTCAACTTGATCACCTCGCAATTGGACTCGGTTGATATCAGGTTTGATAACGAACTTTGAGCCCTAGTTATGCTTTCTTCTCTGCCAGAAAGTTGGGTGAACTTAGTGACAACAGTTAGCTCTAGAGACGCACTACTGACGTTTGACAGAGTAAGGGATCTGATGATTGACGAAGAAATTTGTAGGAGACAACAATCTGGATCTTCTTCTTCGAGGTTAGCACTGAGTACGGAAAACAGAGGCTGATCGAAGGGAAGGCGAAATTGGGAAAGGTCAAAGTCCAAAGAAAAGAGCTGATCCAGGAAGCATAAGAGTTCAATCCAATGCTGGAATTGTGAAGAGTTCGGTCACTACCAAAGTCAGTGTCAAGCACAGCGAACGCATCCACAACTGAAGATGAGGGCGATGTCTTGGTCTTGAGTTTGACTAGTCTAATGGAGTCGTGAGTGCTGGATTCAGGAGCGTCGTTTAACTCATGCAGTAATGTAAGCATGATGCAAAATTATGTCTGGCGATTTTGGGCGGGTGTTTCTCACAGATGACGAGCCTTTGAAAATCATGGGAAATGGAGACGTGTGAGTAGCGACATCCAATGGTGGCATCCTGAAACTGAATGAGGTCAGACATATTTCTGGACTGAAAAGGAATTTGCTTTCTGTTAGGCAACTTGATTGATGAGATCGGGTCTAGCACCGAAGAATTAAACCCGGAGTTGCAGCTTAGAGGTCCAGTGACAAGATTAAGAGCCAAGAAGCTGCAAGGCTATTTCCAGTGCTATGTTCAGAAGAAATTGGAGAATGATGGAACTGAATCCCGACAGTACAAGTTGGTGAATTTGACGAGCATTGAGGAAGACACCTAGGACGTGGCCATGTCATGTTTGGGACGTGCGCTATTTAATTATTTATCCATTAGTATAGTTTGTTTTATTTAATTTTAATTAGATCCCAATTACTATAATTTGTGATTAGTCGTATTGGGCCAATGGATTTATTTAATTTTATTCTAGTTTAGCCTAGTTCAAAAATTATCAAGCCCATCAAAAATTATCAAGCCCAAGGCATTGTAATTTTTGAACCTTAGTCTAGTATTTATGTTATTTTCGACATTATTGTTAGTAGACGAGTTTAAATCAAAAAGTTTTTTTTTCAACTTTGTCTCACGTGTTTTTCAAGTACACAAACCCTAGCTCTTGGTAGGATTCGAATTGGCACCTTTGAATCTGAAATCTATAGTTCGTTCGTGAACTTGTGTGGGTCTCGGGTTAACTACGCCGCCGAAGAATTGCTTCCGTGATACGTATTTCAATCGTTCGTTGATTCGGGGTCCGTATTGAGGTAAATCTCCAAATATGTTTCGTTTCCTTGTTCTATGTTTTTCGTCCAGTCATCCACGCCTTCTTATCACCATCATACTTCAACCATATTCATCCATTCCTTCGCCCAACTCCAAATTCCATCAAATTCAATCCCATCGCTTTGCTAAAAACCCTAAACCGGGCCAAAATTGAGCACCAAGCGTTTTTGAGTTCTACTCGTGCGTTTTGGCTGAATTTTGGATATGTTCTTTATGTGTTCAATTTATAAGTTGTGTTAAAATTTCAGCTATATCGGTGTTGATTTGCTATAGTTTCTGATCGGGTAGTCCTCTAGGGTTTTATTTGATAGTTTTGGGGGTTTGTTTCGTATTCTGTTCTTTTTTGGTTCAATTCTCATTTGAGATCAGTAGAATAGGTGTATGGTCTCTATTGATTCAGTTTGTGTTTAGGATTGAATCATCCTTTCTG
The DNA here is from genome assembly GCA_029490685.1 of Schizonepeta tenuifolia. Taxonomy (NCBI): domain Eukaryota; kingdom Viridiplantae; phylum Streptophyta; class Magnoliopsida; order Lamiales; family Lamiaceae; genus Schizonepeta; species Schizonepeta tenuifolia. The sequence goes on along the minus strand of CM055959.1, from coordinate 53,415,223 downwards.
TTGACGTGGGTTCGAGTCCTTGTTTCCGCATATTGATTGGTCGTATCATTGATGTTGAAGGATATTCAACGACGTTCGGCGGCCGCTGTTGGAAGATCACCAAAGGAGCTATAGTAGTGGCTCGTCGAAAGAAGGAGGGTACCTTGTATATGACAAGTAACTCCAAGGAGTGCATTGATCTTGCGAGTGCAGCGAACAATGTTGATTTGTGGCACTATTGGCTTGGCCACATGAGCGAGAAAGGGATGAAGATAATGTGTTCGAAAGGTAGGCTGCCTGGCCTGGAAACTGTTGAAGTTGCCCTATACAAGGATTGCGTGTTCTCGAGAGGTGACAAAACTTTGAAGACGCAGAAGTTGGAGTTGGTCCATAGCGATCTATGGGGACCAGCACTTGTGAAGTCCCTTGGTGGCTCAGAGTTTTACATCACCTTCATCAACGATTGCACTAGAAAGGTATGTGTTTATTTTCTTAAGAATAAATATGATGCTTTTGATGCTTTCAGGAAGTGAAAAACCCTTGTAGAAACTGAAACAGGGCTGAAGCTGAAGTGGTTGAGGTCTGACAATGGAGGAGAGTACGAACTTGATAAGTTCAATAATTATTGTGCTGAGAACGGGATTCACATGGAGAAGACAGTGAAAGGAACCTCTCAACAGAACGGTGTTGCAGAACGCATGAACCGGACACTGAATGAGCGAGTAAGATGCATGAGGTTGAAAAGTGAGTTGCCTAAGATGTTTTGGGCGGATGCTGTCAACACAATTGCATTCTCAATTAACAGAGGTCCATCAGTTCCGTTGGAGTTTCAAATACCTGAGGAAGAATGGACGAGAAAAGAGGTAAACCTATCTTTCCTACGCATCTTTGGTTGTGTTGCTTTTGCTCATGTTGCTAATGTTCAAAGAAGTAAGTTGGATGCTAAGTCTGTTAAGTGTACGTTCATTGGTTATGGTGGAGACGAGTTTGGTTATAGGCTTTGGGATGAGCAGAACCGAAAGGTTATCCGTAGTAGAGATGTGGTTTTCAATGAACACGTGTTGTACAAGGAAAGATTGAACACATCAAACTCTGACAATCCAAATTCTCAAGTGGTCGAGTTAGACATCTGAAACTCGAGTGGGAGCAAGGAGGGTCAGAATGTTGAAGAGGTTCTTGAGGACGAGCCAAGAACCCCACCACTGAACAATCCGATGCCAAGACCGGCTAGAGAGCGACGTGCACCCAAAAGGTACTCGCCCTCTAACTTTTATTTGTTACTTAGTGACTGTCACCCTGAATGCTATGCAGAGGCAGGTGTTGGAAGTAATAAGAAAAGGTGGAGAGTTGCTATGGATGATGAGTTAGCATCTCTTCTCCTGAATGGCACTTGGGAACTTGTGGAGCTCCCAAAGGGCAAGAAAGCATTGCACTGCAAGTGGGTCTATCGAATCAAGGTTGAAGTGGATGGTAGCAAGCGCTACAAGGCTAGGCTGGTTGTCAAAGGGTTTGAGCAACAATACTGTATTGATTATACTTATGTGTTTACTCTTGTTGTGAAACTAACCACTATTCGTTTGGTGTTGAGTATGGTGGTTGCAGAAAACATGTTGTTACATCAGATGGATGTAAAAATGGCATTCCTTCATGGTGATTTGGAGGAGGATTTGTATATGACATAGCCCGAAGGATTCGTAGTGAAAGGGAAAGAACATCTTGTATGCAAGTTGAAGAAGAGCTTGTATGGTTTGAAGCAAGCTCCGAAGCAGTGGTACAAGATGTTTGACAGTTTCATGTTGGAGATTGGTTATACCAGATGCCACACTAACAATTGTTGCTACTTTAAGAGGTTCGACAAAAGCTAACTTATTCTTTTGTTATATGTTGACGATATATTGATCGCAGGAGCAGATGCAAAAGAGATGGATAAGTTGAAGAGGCAATTGTCCGAACGATTCTTCATGAAGGATCTTGGAAAAGCAAAACAGAATTTGGGCATGAGAATCGAGCGTGACAAGGCGGCAAGGAAATTGTTTATTTCACAGTCCATTTACATTCAAAAGGTCTTAGAAAGATTTAACATGGATGAATCGAAGCCAGTAGGTGTGCCATTAGGCAGTCACTTCAAGCTGTCGAAGAAAGAGTCGCCGAGTACAAAGGAGAAACGTGCCAAAATGAAGAAAGTTCCCTATGCTTCGGCAATTGGTAGCATCATGTATGCCATAGTGTGTACGAGACCAGATATTGCGCATGCAATGGGAGTAGTGAGTCGGTTTATGGGTGATCCGGGCAAGCAACATTGGGAGGCTATTAAGTGGATCTTGAGATACTTTAGAGGTACCAAGGAGAAAGCCTTATGTTTCGATGGCAAGTGATGAGTCCATATTTTGTGTCTTTTTAGTGTCTGTATTAGCTAGTTTAGATCAAGTCTTTGTGTGTGTTTTGTCTAGTTTTAGTGTCTTGGAGGACATATTTTGGGCAGGAGGGGTGTTTGCTGCCTTGCAGGTGGAAACTGGGCAATACAGGGATAGAAAGTGTCATTTCTGGAAGCAAGTCAGGCAGAGCGATATTGGTCAAGATAGAGATAGGTGGAGTGCTTTGGTCAACAGGCGAGTTTCTCTCCTAGGTCTAGAAGGATAAGGAAAAGATGATCTAACTTAAATATCTTTCCTTATCCGACTAGATTTAGGATCTGCAAGGGATTTCTTGCAGATAGATGTGACTTGCCATGTTGGGATCGAGCTTATCAAGTATTACTTGCATCCCAAGGTAGCTCGTGGATTCTTTCCATGTCAAGGACCGGGGGCCTAAACCCTAAGTACTCATATATATTAAAGTCGTGCTGCTATGAAGAACGTCGTCTTTTATGGTTCTATTTCCTGTATTTTATTGAGAGATAGGACGGAAGATCAAAGACGGAAGATCAAACACGGAAGCTCGTATTATAGTTCTGTAATCATTAAGGTGGGCTTTCCTATATATCAAATCAAATGAGCAATGCTCGAAAATGTTTACTTATTGCTTTATAACTGTGTTTTAAAGTGATTATCAAGGCATGAAATATTTGTTTTATTCGAGTTCTCTTGAACCCTTCTGAGTCAGCCGACTGCTATCCAGAATTATTAGTTAGCCGACTGCTAACTAAATCGATCGGACTCTGTGTTACCCAAAAGGGTGCTTTCCAGGGTTAGTGTACACGGTAGCCGTTATGTGTGGTACTCTATTGAGGGGTAGCCAGCCACAGTGAGTAACGTGCGCGGAAGAAGAAAAGGCTTCTTCCTCGGCGTTGAAAACGGCAAGATGAATGTAACAATAGAAAAATCTTTGCGCAAAGTGTTTAGAAAAGAGAAAATGTTTAGTAAGCACGGGCCTTTTAAAGAAAAACCCCGTTGCGTTACTGTTAAAGATGCCTGATTAATCTATACTCTTACGAGATGTTTTCGGCAATGTGCCCACTATGTGCTTTATGTACTTAGCCCTGCATGTGTGTCACACCCCGACTCCCGAGGTGCGACTTACGAACACTAACACAACTTAACCATCTAACAATCATCTTAAATACGGGGAACATGCTCGGAGAAATATCAACGAAAAGCAATAGCACTCGAATAAAGCTATCAAAGACATAACGAAGCAATACCCGAGCATATTAATTTACATATCAACGAGAATACGATAAGTATTTCAGGCTAACGAGAATAAGATTCATCAAAACATTAAAGTCAACGAGCACATCGCTCGGAACAAAAACAAGTATCAAATATACAATAACAGACTTTCATTTCAAAAGGGGTTGCAGCGGAAACTCGACTCAAATCCCAACATTCACACGTATGAAGACGTGCAAATACCAGTCTGACATTCGACTCAACTCAATCAAACAGCCCACACCACCAAGCCTTTCCTGCCATCGCCATCCTGCTAACCTGCACGTTTAGAAATACATGCAGGGCTGAGTACTTCGTACTCAGTGAACACATGCCGATAACATTTGGAAAAGATGCTCTTAAAGCTATATCAATTGAACTTGCCTTGCCGAAGCATCACAAGTACTTATGCAATTTAAAACGATTTTACTTGTGCATGCTAAAAACATTTTCTTTTAAATAGACTGCGCAGTCAAAACATAATATATACTCAACAGTATGCATCATCTGTCACAAATTCTCTCACTGTGCCGAGAAGTAGGCCTCCTTCTCGAACAATGTGACCGGCCCAACCGAAGCAAGGCTCACAGTCACCTCAAAAATTAACATACCACACGTGGGTTTCCTGCCTTTCACAGGATGATAATAACTCAAACAAACAGATGATAACACTTACCAAACTCAATAAAACGGCAAGTCAATTGCATTTTAAAAATTCACATAACAATACTCCATAGTATAATAGCATTCATCGATAGTTTTGGTTTAGAAAAGTCCACCTGTCTTCCGACGTTCTATCTAGGTGGCTTACGTGCTATCTATCCTCGCTTATTTCTCTGTCCTGCTTGATCCTTCACAGTTTGGCATCAATAAAGAAGATAAGATACTACGCAAAGACGGATATTAATCGTTGATCTCGACTGAAGGACTTCTACTTGACTCGTTGCTCTCTATGTTATTCTTTTCTAAATAAGTCTCGCATTCTCGACTCTAAGCCATTAACACTACTCGATAATTGGTTAATGCTACTAACCAATGTCTTAGCACTTCTTGCTTTAATTATGAAACGTCGTCTATCTAAACTCTATTACTCGAGTTTTCTTTTATATTCTTAATCAATTTTCGATTTAATTATCAACTTAATAACTCAATTGTTTTGCATACAAAACAAACTCAATAATCTTTCACGCCATCATCAAATAATATCATTCACTCAAGTATATTAATTCAATCGCATAATAATTCAAAATAAATCAAACACATTGTCTCGAATTTAATCACATTTCAAAACACGTTACTATCTACTCAATTTTTATTTTAGAACTTAATTCAAATACGAATTCCTTTTTATAAAAACTCAAATAATAAAATTTACCTTTCTCGACTTATATACGACACTTTTCCAAACTCATTGTCTTATGAAAATATATTATAAACCTTTACTCAATTAATTAAAATTCTTTTTATTTTTATTAAACTCTTATGAACTAGAAATTTTATTTCTATTTCTAACTCGATTTTTATTCTTGACTCAAACTATTACTTTTAGATTATTATCTCGACAACTCTTCTCGGTTTATTTTTAATTCAAACGGTTTGAAAAACAACTTATTTAATTAATTTAATTAATTAATTTCAAAATCACTACTCGATATCTTACTCGTATTTTATTCCATTATTTTCTTGATTAAACTATACGAGTATTTAAACTTAACTCGTTTAACACCTTTCCTCGACTCGATTAAATCTTCTCTTCGCTTTCTTATCATTTTATTCTCTTTATTTTAACTCGATTTTCTCGGCTCTTACTTATTTAATTAAGAAATTTCTTTTCCTCTTTTATTTACTAATTTAAGACTCATTTCCTAATTAATACATGTTCTTCTTTATTCTTCAATTAATTTTTATTTCAATAAATATCTAGATTATTTTATTAATTTAATTGCTAATTTCCTTTTGATTTAATTTTATTAAAATTTAAATCTTCAAGTTCTTACTCAAGAACACCTACTTGATGTTCTTCCCTATTATTTTTCAATTTTTCTTTTCTTTTAATTTAAAACTTCACTCCTTTTATCACACTAGGATTTAAACTTACTACTCAATATTATACTCAAGAACATCATAACATCAAAAATACTAAATCATCTATATTCATTTTTCATCAAATACTTTCACATAAAACTCGATTTTCACACAATCAAATTCTCAAAGGATTAAATCATCACATTAAATATAATCTCAAGCTCAACATATCAATAAATTCATCACAAAATTCAACAAAATATTTTCTCCTTCCAAGCACAAAACTCACGGCATTTACTAGGTTTTTAAGGCATTCAATTTCTTGATTTTTCAAGCACATATATCCATTCTCAATATATTCAAAAGTATAAATCAAGCATAAAAATAATAATAACTCAAGAAATTCAAATTCTCCTATTTTTGCCTAAATTTTCGGTCCTAGCCAAATTTTTAGGGCTTTTATTTTCTTTTTCTCTCTTAATTCATAATTTAATCCCTAGAGTTCAAATTTCTTAACAAATTCCTCACTCGAATCTTGAATCGATAACCCTAAGTTTGCCTAAACCTAAAATAAAATCATGCATGCATTGTTTTCTTTACTTTAGGGCTTAAGAAATACATATATACAATTAATCAAATAAATACCATACTTTGAAAATTAAATTGGATCTCCTCCTCTTGATCTCCTTAGAATCGAAAATGATGGAGAAATAGGGCTCAAACTTCTAGCTTGGATTCATCATGGAAGAAATTATCTTGAATCCTCAAGAAAATATGAAACAACAATTAATCATCCATTTTAGGGCTTAAGAGCCGAAAATGAAGAAAAAATATGGATGATTATTGAAGATTAATACTCAAAAATTGGGGAAGACCAATACCTTTAAGATTAGGGCTTTGGAAACTTGATGATGGATTGATCCTCACTTGATCTTCATGATGGATTAGAGCTTGATTCTAAGCTTGCATGGAAGAAATTTCAAGTATGTGATGTGTGTGTGTGCTCACGGCATTGAGAGAGGGAGAGAGAATTTTTCTTCTTTATTGTTTGATGGAGAGTTTTCGAGAGAGAGAGAGATAGGTAGAATGAGAGAAATTTCTCTCTTGGATGGAATGGAGTGATCGAGAGAGAGAGATAAAATTATGTTGTATGCATGTATCTTATTATTTTATTAGATATTGATTAGATATTCCTCCAACATATAGAATAATAATGATGATATCTAGTTTGTAGGTGTTGGAAATTGGATTGAGAGAGAGATAGATGGATTTGATGGGATGAATGCATGCAATCTTCACTACACAAGTTACTAAGATTTTATTCTTATTTAGAGAATATTCACGATGAAACCTACTTAATAGGTTTTGAAAATAGGTTTGGAGAGAGAGAGATTAGGGAGAAATAGAGAGAGAGATGACGGTGGAGAGGGAGAGAGATGAGAGGGATTTTCTCATTATTTTATTACGAGTATTATTTACCCGGTTGTAAAAGTTTTCCTGATAAAAAGTCCGTATTATTCAATTTATGCTAAACACGGATCTAACCTCTCCTCGTTTCCGACACTAAAATCATCTCAAACATATCTCACATCTCACTAAATAGTTCAAAGATTCCGATTATCTAATTTTTAGGTCTAAAATTCAAATAACGAAGAAAACTTAAAAATTAATCGGCTTATTAATCCTTTAATAATTTAATTCTTGTAACTCTCTCAAATAATCTCGGATAAGCTTCTATCTTATCTCAATAATCTTAGAATCAATTCTAGATTCTGAGATTCTAATTAAAATCTATTCTAAGTTTATCGATGAATAGTGATTTCTCGGTTATCAACACTATTCACTTCAAATCAAAATTCTCGGAAGTTTCTGAAAATCATACTCGTACTCATTCTCATACAAATAAGCTCAATATATGCATCACATTATATTTCAAGAAACAGAAACAGATAATCTCACGTAAAAACACATAAGGGCATTTCAGTCGTTTTACTCATTTCTACTTATTTAGGAAAAAAATTTATTCCTCAAATATCGCCATTTAAACTTATAAGGTTATTTAATACGCTCTCTAATTTTATAAAAGCTCGGGGTATTACAATGTGTTTTATAAAATGTGCAGGTTGAGTGACGGAAGCAGCGGAGAGGTTGAGTAGAGTTGTTATAGGAAAGAAGATCAGTGTTTCAGTTCTACGTTTTCCGCTGCAAACTAGTTCTCGTTAATGTATAACTTTTGGTCTAAGTCTCATCCTTTGAATTTAGTTTCTTTTTGAGAACAACTCTGTCGAGCGATCCTTCAAGGTCGACTCTCTTTTATTAAATAAAATCAATTCATTGATATCAGTTGTTTATTGTCGATTAAGGTAATTTATTCATTTATCCCCCTTCTTCCCCGCTTCTTTAATCCAACCCCTAGTCGCACCTCGGCTTTTCCGTCCCTCGGGATTTGGGGCTATGACATAGTTGATGTCATTGAAAAATGTTGTGTGAATAAATGAGAATAAAACTTGAGATTTTTTATAAGAAAATCAAGTAAGGAAGTTGAGAAATCGATTTTCGTTAAGTAATAAGTTATTGATTTCTAATTAGTATTCAAAATTAAATTATGTTCTTAACCTGGGAAATTTGAGAGTTTCAACTGTCGATTAAAGCTTGGGTAGAAAATAGGAATCGAGCTGTTAAATAGAATAATCAAGAGATTTGAGCCCGAGTCAAGTAGAAGTCTGAGCAAAGAGACAAGTATTCGTTGTTTCCCGAACTCGTCCTCATCAAATATTATTTTGAAAGGTACGAGTGAAGACGAGAGGTAGAAGCAGTGAAATAAAAGAGATAAATTGAATTATGTCACTTCCAGGTGGGCTTTCTGAACTAAAACTAATCAATGAATGCGCAATTTATTTATTATATACGCTTTTCATTAAAGTTGATTGATTTGCCTTTGTTTTAGAATGTTTTTGGTATGAAATCATCTACTTGATATTATGTGAATGAGATAAAGTCTTGTTCAAGACGGAACAATGCGTGCATTAGATTAAGTGACTGTGAGTCTTGTTATAGCTTTACCGGTCGTAAAGTAATTGTGAGCCTTGCTTCGGTTGGGCCATTTATGTAAAGGCTGTGAGCTCTGCTATGATTGGGACGGTCACGGTGCTTAAGGAGGAGGCCTACTTTTCGACACCACAGAAAGACAAGACGCGTAGATGGATTCATACCTAAGAAAAATGACCGCAGTCGATTTTGAAAAAGAAACGAAAATGTTTTTGAGATGACACAAGCTACTATTTTAAAATTAAATTATTACTAACGCTTGTGATGCAACTAAGAAGGCAAGTTCAATTATATAGCTCTAAGAGCAAGTTTTTAAAATATTTTTGGCATGTGTCCACTGAGTACGTTGTACTCACGCCCTGCATATTATTTCTAAAACGTGCAGGTTACCTCGGATGAGGAGGTTGCGGTGTGCTTGGGCGGCTCGTTGCTAAAATAAATCCATTTTGGAAGTTGAGCTTGAGGTTATGTGTCTTCATACATATACCCTTGGGATTTAACGTCGTTTGTTTAAATTCCGCTGCAACACCGTTATCCTAATACGTTTGATTGCATGCTCGAGTCCTTGATGCAATGAGCCCATGTGCACGAACAAACCTTAAATCCTTTATGAATTCCATCCTCAAAGGTTAGTAAAATCCTCTAATGATTTCTCGAATTTTCTTAACCACCATTTGTTTATTGAACCTAAAAGATGACCCACTTCTGAATGCAATACTTGTTAATAACCAAACCTAATTCCTTTGTTGGATTCGATATTAAAACTTTGCTTGAGTATTCATTCATTTGAGAATAATTGGTTAAAACCTACCTTTTTGTAATTATTAATCCATTCATGAAAGAGAGAAAAGAATGGGATTCTTACTACTACTCTTAACCGATCAACAACTTCTCTTCATTCCACGCAACTCTAGCTCCTTCCTTATACTTGAATCGATGGAAAATGGAGGCCTAGGGCTGCTGCAAATTTTTCGGCAGTTTGAAGGAGATGGAAGGAAGAGAAAGGTGTTCGGGAGAAAGAGATCGATGATAGAGTGAGAGAGAGAGCCGATGGAGAGAGAGATAGGTGGAATGAGTGTAGTATGCTTGTGATGGTGAGAGTGGGGAAACTTTGACAGGTGTTGTGTGAGTTGAGGGAGTGCTGAGTGATAGAGGGAATATAGGAGGTGAGGGAGAGTGATCTTCACTCCATGAAGTGAGAATGGGGAAAGTAGAGAGAGTAGGATTTGAGAGTATACAATGAGAATGGGAATGAAACTTTAATTCATGTGTATGTGTGTGCCAACATGGGCAAGAGAGACGAGAGAGAGAGAGAGAGTTCTAGATATAATTTAGGTAAACTTTTATCAGATAAAAATTCCAGAAAGAAAAGATTTTACGGTATAAAACATCCCTCTTAAAAATATTTGTTTCTCTCGTCTTAAAAACTCATCTTCGGCACTTTCCCGACATCAAAATCCACTCTACTTCACATCAATACTCAAGAATTAATTTATAGATTTGGAAAACCTATGTTTCGAATCAAAATTCCAGAAACGAGGAAACCGAAATTTTTACTATTCATATTCGTCCTTTTGACTTATATGGCTTATGACTTAAATTGTAGACATCGGATTTCACTCGAAATTTCATAATTAGTCATAAAATAATTTCTAGATTTGGAACAACCCACTTTTAGGTACAAATTCCGAATAACGAAGAATGTCGTAAAAGTTACTATTCACTTAAGTAAGTTTTCAAAATAAAATTCAAACTCAACTTATGTAATACCCCGGAAAATTCTTTACGTCATAAAAAAAATTAAAGTTAATAATAAAAATGGCCTTGCACGCCTAAGTTTACGATTTTGAATTCTAAGACTAACGGTCAAATCCGTTTCCGAAAATAAATTACGGAAGTCAGCTAGACGACTACTGTATTTAGGTTTAGCGCGTACGAAAAATTTTTAGTTCTTGAACTCAGAACGGAAAACCGTCTGATTTTTGCATTCACGAAATCGCGATACGAACTCGCTCGACAAAGTTCGTTTTTATGATTTTCCGGACGAAACTCGGACTGTGTCGTCCCGAGTTTTTGTCGGAATAAATTTTATAAATATTATTTTCCGATTAAGTTTTATACGTTAGAATTTTTGGATGAATCGGAATTTGACGATTTTTTGCCGAGCTTCGTTTTTCGTCATACGATTTCCGTAACGTCGTATCGCGTCGGAAAAACGCGTATTTTTCCCTCCCTTCTTTCTCTTGGCCGACTTCTCTCTCTCATTTAGCATAGATATTTTCTTTTTATATGTTATTATGTGGACACCTAAGTCTTTACTATTCAAACTTTACACCTTAGGTAGTAACTATTCCTACTTTACACCTATTATACCTTATAACATTATGTTATATCAAATTAAATCACATCTCCTCCTTCCCTCTCCCCCATTTTGGGCTGCACTCCTCTCTCTCTCTCTCCCATCTTTCATTTTCCTCCATTGATGAAGAAAGCTTCAAGATCTTGAGCAAAAGTTTTCACACAAGTCTTCATCCATCCATCGAACTTCATTTCTTCCTTCATTAAACTTCAAGGTAATCCTCTCCTCTATGTTTCTATCCATCCAAAATCCTTTTCTTTTATTTTCTTTGGATCGAAAATTTTTAGAAAGTTGAACTAGATGGTTGATCTTGGATTAGTGAAATTAGATGTGTTAGATGTGATAATTAGGGATTAAAATTGATTGAAATCAAGAACCCTAACCACTAGGTCACTATCGAAAATTTGGGGGTTTTTAGTGGGATGTTTGAATCTTTCAATTGATGTTAAAATCATGCTTAGGAAGTGTTTAATTAGTGATTAGAACCAAGAGAAATCGAAAACCCCAAGTATGTTGAAACCGAGTTCTAGGGTTTAGGGTTTGAAATTGGGGTTTTGCATTTTATTGTGTAATTGGACTTCTTTTGATCAATTGATGTCATAATAACATGACTAAGAGTTAAATGGTGTTGATTAATGAAGAAAATCACTCTCTTAATCTTTGTGTTAATACCGATTTTTAGGTATTAATTATGGGTTTGATATAGCTTGGTTTAATTGATGAAATGATGATAGAATGTGGTTTCTAATGACATTAGATGATGTTATGAATTTAATTAGAATTTTCTAAAATAATTATTGATTTGGTAAGAGACAAAGATCTCGAATTAAGTTGAGATATAGTGATGATATGAAGTGATGAGTTGCATGAAAATGAATCTCGTTAGATGATGTTTGATGACGTAGAAATGAACGAAATTCGATAACTTTTAAAATTTTGTAAGAGACGAACAATTAGTCGTAATTAATAACTGAGAAGTCGAATGAGAATTTTAACTTGATAATATTGTTTATAATGGACTTGAGAACGACTTTGTAGTTGACGTCATGAGCTTTCGAGCTATTATAATATGAGTTATAGTGATAGTCGAGAACTAGAACGGGAAATTGTTAACTTGTTGGTTTAGTACTTGTTAGTTGAAAGCCGACGTTTAGAACGTCGTGCTATTGGACGAGTTTTGAAAAGGAGTTCATCACGTACGGGGGTACGTGTTGACTGCCTTGAGAGTGAAATTTCATGAGAAATCAAGTACGAGAACTTAGAACGAACTTAGGAAGTTATACGTCGTTTCCATCGAGCATTTAGGGTTAGCCGCGGCAGTTTTGCGACCTTTTCCGGAAACTGTAATATCTTCTAGCTCGTTTATCGAATTTGCAATCCGTAAATTGGAGCGTAAACTAGACATCCCAAGCTTTCTAGCGGTACAGGGATCATCCCTTGTTTCCAATTTTCCTGTTCTGGGCAGCCCCCAGAGTTACTGTAATGCGCAGTGATTTTTTCAGTTTTCTTTCTTCTAAGTTGTTTCGTTCGCAACTTTGTTTCTTCCGATCGTCTAGCCGTAATCACTTGACGAGTATCTTCCTACTGACCTAGTGTCAAGAGAGGAGCCTTGAGTGCTAAACGAGACGAGACCTCATCTCGTATCCGTTAAAGTAAAGAATGTTAGTTAAGCGAGAAATTGTCCAAGTCGTATAATGAACTAAAACGTAATTTTTCCTAAGTTGATTCTTTCCAACTTAGTTTCTTATGATCTTTTAAGTCGTATCGAGCTATCGACTACCCTCTCTACTGACCTAAGAGTCGAGTAAGAGACCTTTCGAGTCCTAAACGGGATTTGTACGAGTCTCGTTTCCGTTTAATTAAAATGAAACTAGTAAGCGTGCAAATGCCTAAAGAAATGAAACGACTAAAACTTTTTCGAGTTTAAATGATCGATTATCTTTTACGACCCGATTTTAAGTATTATTATTTTTGCGATAAAGGAGGAAGCCAGCAGTAAAGAAAGGACGGAAGATCAGAAGATCGGAAGCTAGTGCTTGTTAGTTCTGTATTACAAGGTGGGCTTTTATATATGAAATAAAACGAGCAATGCTCTAAAACCTTTCTTTATCGCTTTGATATATGTGTTTTCAAGTGATAATCATGGCATAAACTGTTTAAATATTTTATGTGAGTTCTCTTGTACCTATCTGAGTTAACCTTCGTGTTTTCCAGATTTATTAGTTAACTATCGGCTCTGAGTTAGCTGCTAAGTGCTTTTCAGAGTTAGTGCACTTTGTAACCTGTGGTGTATGTGATACCTTGTTGAGGGGTACCAGCCACGGTGAATGAGAATTGGTCAAGATTTGAACGTAACATACCAGAAAAATGCTTGTACAAGCTAATTTATATAAATGAGTCAGAAAAATGTTTAGTAGACACGGGTCTTTTTCAATAAAACCCCCGATGTGCTACGATTATGAGATGCCTGATTATTTATACTTATGAATATGTTTTCGGCTACGTGCCCACTAAGTACTTTTGTACTTAGCCCTGCATATGTTTTCTAAATGTGCAGGTTGAAGCGATGGAAGCGGCGAAGGTTGAATAAAGTTGTCTTAGGAAGACTTAGTTAGTATAAATCACATTTCCGCTGCAAAACTCTAGTATTTTGATGAAGATATATGTAATCACTGTAGACTAAGATCTGTCTTATAACTTAGTTTATCTACCGTGTACTTTCAGTCATGTAATCCTTCGAGTTTTACTCTTCCTTTATGTAAATAAAGCTTTGTTCATAGTTTGTATGTTGTCTCTTATGTATGTATGTTCAGTTAGTCCCCCTCTTCCCCGCTTCTTTAATCCAACCTCAGTCGCACCCCGGCTTCTGCCGTCCCTCGGGATTTGGGGCTGTGACAGAGTGGTATCAGAGCAGTCGTTTCTGCTCTGAATATGAGTCTTCCTTCGAGTAGTAAACATAGAGTATTCGTTCGTACTCTATGTCGAGTCTTCTTTCGAGTCGTAAGATAGAATATTTGCTTATACTTTAGATCAGAGTTTTCTCTTAAGTAAAAACAAGAGTTAAGTTATGGCATTAAGAATCAGAATGTAGACGACAACTCAACCTCCCGGTACGTCGACTCAATGAGGAAAGAAAGAAAATAATTTTAATAATGTGATTTCTTTTAACAAGAAATTTTATAAACGAGTATTCAATGAGAATGAGAATAAGTTGTGTGCTAAAAATAAGAATCTTATGAAAGTATATTTTGATTTATACTTTGTTTGTTATGTGGCTATGTGATAGTACGAGTACTATCTTACGTGAAATTATTTGCGCGATAATTTCTATTATTTTACCATGGCATGAGAACCTAGAAGGAATCTAGGGATTTTTCCGGGTTATTGAGAACGTAGACGAAAAACCTAAGATCTTTCCGATTCTTCGAGAACTTAGACGTTTTTAAGAAACGTTATTCCAAATGATTTCGAAAGGAGATCCACAACACGAGAAGGACTTCTATTGATAAATGTCACGTGCGTATAGTGACATGAATAAAGACTCGGCAAAGTCGATCTTTGTTTTAAAACCCGATAAGAATTTCCTTCGAGGGGAATGAAATAAATATTGATAAAATAAAGTAAATATGTAAGAAAGGAATGAAAGAAACAAATAGACGTGTGAGAAAAACGTGACTCCAAATTATTCGAGAAAAGGTTAAAACAAAGAGGATAAATTGAAATAAACGGAAGAGCCGAATGTTACCTTAGTTGTAAGGGCATGAACAAAGTCTCTAGGAGATGACTTTGTTTTACTTATTAGGAGCCGTTCAAGTATTCGATTAGATTAAAATTTGTATCTTCCTCTAGAAGATTGAGTATTCCGAGCTAAATTGGAAAGTTTCCAAAAATTTCTTTTTTAAGAAGTAGTTATGTGTGCAATTCGAGAAATTGCTACTTGATTCAAGAAAGTAAATTCTGTATGAAGTGAACGTTAGAGCGAGACAGAAGTTCCATGTGATTGAGGGACTGTTATGTGGACTTGATCAACCCACATAATAAGAAACTCAGTAATATGGGTCTTATGCCCCGCTAGCAAAACCTTTTAGTATGGTATAAGTGATTTAAAGAGACGAATGTTACTTACGTATAAGTAACATGTAACGACGTCGTTCCTTTTCTTTTCGTTTCATTTTTGTAGTGTTCGCCTTGTTCGAACTTTGCGAAGAGAATTGTTTTACTATTAGGAGTTAAGCGCGAAGCTTGATTAAATTTCTAACGACCGCTCGATTTTAGCGTTAACGACTAGAACTTGTTCTAAAAAGTTATTCTTAGGATATACTCCATTTCTCTTTTGGGAATTTATATTTTTATACTTCGTCCTTGAACGAAGAATACGACACGTATGAGTATTATGAGTAGTAAGCGACAAAGTCTGTTGTAAACGAATGTTACTTTTGCATAAGTGATGTGAACAAAAGTCGACGTGCTTTGTTTTAATAAATGAGAATCGATAAGAAATTTTTCCTTGAGAAAGAGATAAGGATTAATGAAAGAAAATAATAATGAATTAAAGTAAGAAATTAAAAGAATAGGATAAGAAATGGGAATAAAATCTTGAAATTTTATTTCTATATATTGTGAATACGGGAGCAATTTTCTGTGAAACTGCTAGATGTTTAAGATAAGTTTGTTAGATTAAGTGTGGTGATATTACAATTGAATAAGGAATATTCATTTTGTAATTTAAGATTTTCCGTAAGATAAGATATCATCTTACCATTACTGATCCGTGTTTCTTAAAAACTTTGTAGGATGACTTCCAGTAGTGACACGGCTTCGGAGAGTCAGTCCCCGCCACAACGTACTTGGGCAAATCAGTTATTGGATAGGTATAGAGATTTTGAGGCAAACCCGAGACACGACGTAGGACAGAGGCTTAGTTACTTTTCGTCAGTTTATTATCCAGTCCGGCATACTATTCCAGAGAGTCAGGCTATACTTGACTTGGTTAGACGTCTACCAAAGGAATGGCGTGGTTAGGCACACGATACGGCGTGGTACTACCTTGGGATGTTTGACGATGATATAGAGCCAACAGGTGATTACAATGGATTCGCTTTGGAGGTACATAGGGGTTTCTTCGAGAGCAGACACATAACAGCATATCCTGTTCAGGCGCATCCTCCCTACACTCACTTTCCGGCAGATTCAGAGTCAGAGAATGATGAGATAGGTTCAGAGATGATTGCACAGTTGGAGATCCCTTCAGTGATGGTACCTAGTGTGGACACAGGGGAGTTAGTTGCAGAGACAACAGATGGCCTAGGGTTACCCGCTCCTTTTCAGCTTGAGCCTTCCATAAGAGTTCAGGGACCATTTCAGTCAGGACCAGAGTATTTAGACACAGACGCAGAGCTTACCGCCCTGTTACAGTTACCATCCTCATACAGACCCCTTGATGAGATTTGCGCGGAGTTGGCCAGAGTTCGGGCTGAGTTTGAGGTAGGACCGTCCATGGTCCATTCCAGAGAGGAGTACGAGTCCTGTTCACTTCCCGACCACCTGCTGCCTCTGAAGAAGCCGGCATCAGTGACCTGCTGGGACTACCCAGTTTCAGATTTAGAGATGACAGTTTCAGATGTGCCCGCACCACCATCACTTACACTTGTAGATGGCACTACTTTGAGGGTCGACAAGGCTCTCCAGTTTACTTTCGGTTTAGAGTCAGACGATGAGGACCCGGATGAAAATCCAGAAAAGGACACTGATGAGGATTCGGATGAGGATCCGGACGAGGACGCCGAGGAGGATTAGGCCATAGTGGGCAGTAGTGACTTGACCGCAATTTGTTAAGCAAGGCGTCAGAGACGCATAGTAGTATAGTAGCCTTTTGTTGTACATAGTCGGATCAGTAACTACATAGTTTTGTAGTACTCCATCGGATACGAAATTTTTACGAATCATTTCCGTTCTAGTACTTCCAGTAGTAAAGTAATGCAATATGTTAGTGCATCCTATGCACGTAGGTAGTTAGCCTAGCTTAGACTCGTTGTAGTCTAGTTTTGTATAAGTCCTTGTAAAAGGCAAAACTAATATATATTCTTTTGATGTACATGTAATATACATGACCCATGAGAGGGTTTTAGTCACAAGAAAGTTTCTTATGAATCGTATAACTAAATCAGAATGCCAAATGAACTCGTGTAACGAGTGTTTAATTTAACCTTGGAGGTTAAAAGTTGAAAGAAATAGAGTCGAAGTTAATTTGTTATTCTCGTTTACGTGAAAGTATTAAGTGGGAAAAGAAAAGGGTTAGTGAGAAAATGAAGGCTTAAAAACAAGTACTAATAAGAATTTTTTTTTTTTTTTGTATCTTATAGTTCAAAAAATGTCGCTGAGAGCTATTAACCATCGAAGAGGACCTGATAGTCCTAGAGAGTCTGATAGAGGTCAAGAACAACATATAAGAGAGGAAAGGCAAAAACACCCAGCAACCTTTTCACTTCCCCTATCTCCGCAACATCATAGCATTGAGGATTTATTCTTCGGAAGTAAACCACCATATTTCGATGGATCTGGTAATCCGAGTGAGGCTGAGCAATGGATACGTACTATAGAGAGAATCTTTGAGCTGATTAGAGTTAGTGATGAAGAGCGTCTAGCATGTGCTGGGTATCAGCTATCAGGACCAGCTAAATATTGGTGGAAGACTAGACAGAGAATTATGCCGGTAGAGCAAGGGGCTCTAACCACTTGGAATGATTTTAAGGTGGCATATTATGATAAGTATGTATACAACCAAGTGGAAACTGAAGAAGAAATAGCAAGGAAACTTCAGGGAGAACTCAAGTATGAACTGGGAAGGGCAGTAGCCAGACAGGAGGGACTGAGTTATGCAGAACTACTAGAACGAGTCCGTGAAATAGAGGCATTAGTACCTAATAAAAGAAAGATGGTAAAATCCACACCAGCACCAAACCAGACTTCAACCCAAAACCGTCCCAACAATAATATCAGATATAAAGGAAAAAGGAAAGGGGAAGGGAGTAGTAGTGATTGTTACCAGTGCCACAACAAGCAAGGGAAACAGAATAGGGCTCGGCAGGGTTTCCACCAGCCAAGAAAAGGAAGTAACTATGGAAAGAAAGCAGGGCAAAGGAATAATCCACAGAGAAATGAACAATCCGGTCAAGGCAAGAGAAACCATCTACTAGGACAGCTGCAAGGGCAGCCAAGGAACGGTAACCAAGGAAAAATCACTAATCCAGATTACCCTAAGTGTAATAAGGAACACCCCGGTGTTTGTTTAGAAAAAGCTGGTGTTTGCTTCAACTGTGGACGTAAGGGGCATGTTAAGAGGGATTGTCCTGAGCCGTGGCACGCAGTAGAACATAAACGAGAATTTTCTACTTGTTTTAGATGTGGTAAGAAGCATGAGGGTGTGTGTCTAGCAAACACGGATAAATGTTTTAATTGTGGGCAGACGGAGCATATAAAGAGGAGTTGTCCGACGCTGCTTCGAACGGCAAAACCAAATCAGTACGGCCAGCTTCAACCATCAAATACCATTCAAGTCCAGTCACAGCCACAGCTGATGCAATCGCAACAAAATGCAGGAGCGTACATGATTAGGCAGGAGAGGCATAATGAAGGACATGGAGATTTGACAGGTATTTGACGAACCTTATAAAATTACCCTGTCAAAAGTGTTGACCCGTACTAGAACTTTATACCAGTTTTCTAGTACCTATTGACCATATAGGGCTAAGACTAGAACGCACTAAATGTGAATTTAGAACAACTACGCTTTAGGGAGTGTTGATGACCTCAGAGAATTATTCCCTTAGTTTCGTTGAGCATAGAATCTAGGAAGAGCTCTCAGTCTGTCAATCCTTAGTTTTTTTGGGCATAGAATTTAATTTAGGGTCTTTCTGTTAGAACATAGCAATCGATTGGAGTACAGGATGCACTAACATTTTGCATTACTGTACTACTGGAAGTACTAGAACGGAAACGATTCATAAAATTTCGTATCCGTTGGAGTACTACAAAACTATCTAGTTACTGATCCGACTATGTACATAACAAAAGACTACTATACTACTATGCGTCCCTGACGCCTTGCTCAACAACTGCGGTCAAGTCACCACTGCCCTCTATGGCCTAATCCTCCTCGGGGTCTTCGTCCGGGTCCTCGTCCGTGTCCTCCTCCGGATCCTCATCCTCTGACTCTAAACCGAAAGCAAACTGGAGTGCCTCGTCAACCCTCAAAGTAGTGCCGTCTGTAAGTGTAAGTAGTGGCGGTACAGGCACATTTGAAACTGTCGTCTCGGTATCCGAAACTAGGTAGTCCCAGCAGGTCACTAATGCCCGCTTCTTCGGAGACAGCAGGTGGTCAGGAAGGGAACTCGTCTCGTACTCCTCCCTGGAACGGACCCTGGATGGTCCTGCCTTATACTCAGCCCGAACTCTGGCCAACTCCGTGCAAATCTCATCAAGGGGTCTGTATGAGGATGGTTACTCTAACAGGGCGGTAAGCTCTACGTCCGTGTCTAAGTACTCTGATCCTGTCTCGAATGGTCCCTGAACTCTCGCAGAAGGCTCGGGTAGGATAGGAGCAGGTAACCCTAATCCACTGTCTTTGCAACTAACTCCCCTGTGCCCTTACTGGGTACCATCACTGAAGGGATCTCCAACTGTGCAATCATCTCTAGACCTATCTCGTCATGTTCTGACCCTGAATCTGCCGGGAAGTGAGTGTAGGGAGGATGCGCCTGAACAGGATATGTTGCTATGTGTCTGCTCTGAAAGAAACGCCTGTGTATCTCTAAAGCAAATCCCTTGTAATCCCCTGTCGGCTCTGTATCGTCGCCAAACATCCCAAGATAGTACCATGCCGTATCGTGTGCCCAACCACGCCATTTCTCTGGTAGTCGTCTAACCAAATCAAGTATAGCCTGACCCTCTGTAATAGAACGCTGGACTGGATAATAAACTAACGAAAAGTAACTAATCCTCTGTCCTACGTCGTGTCTCGGGTTTGCCTCATAATCTCTATACCTATCCAATAACTGATTTGCCCAAGTACGCTGTGGCGGGGACTAACTCTCCGAAGCCGTGTCACTACTGGAAGCCATCCTACAAAGTTTTTAAGAAACACGGATCAATAACGGTAAGATGATATCTTATCTTACGGAAAATCTTAAATTACAAAATGAATATTCCTTATTCAATTGTAATATCACCACACTTAATCTAACAAACTTATCTTAAACATCTAGCAATTTCACAGAAAATTGCTCTCGTACTCACAATATATAGAAATAAAATTTCAAGATTTTATTCCCATTCCTTATCTCATTCTTTTAATTTCTTACTTTAATTTCTTATTATTCTCCTTCATTATTCCTTATTTCTTTCTCAAAGAAAATTTTTCATCGATTCTCATTCATTAAAACAAAGCACGTCTGCTTTGTTCATGTTACTTATGCAAAAGTAACATTCATTTACAAAAGACTTTGTCGTTTACAACTGTTAATACTCATGCGTGTCGTATTCTTCGCTCAAGGACGAAGTATAAAAATATAAATTCCAAAACAGAAATGGAATATATCCTAAGAATAACTTTTTTAGAACATAGGTTCTAGTTGTTGTCGCTAAAATCGAGCGATCGTCGGAAATTTAATCAAGCTTCGTGCTTGACTCCCAATAGTAAAAACAATTCTCTTCGCAAAGTTCGAACAAGGCGAACTCTACTGAAAAACGAAACGAAACGAAAAGGAACGACGTCGTTACATGTTACTTATACGTAAGTAACATTTTCTCTTTAAACCACTTATACTATACTAAAAAGGTTTTGCTTGCGGGGCATAAAACCTATATTACTGAGTTTCTTATTATGTGGGTTGATCAAGTCCACATAACAGTCTCTCAATCACATGGATGCGCGTTTTCTCAAACGTCTTTTGTTTCTTTCATTCCTTTCGTACATATTTACTTTATTTTGTCCATATTTATTTCATTTCCCTCGAAGGAAATTCTTATCGGATTTTAAAACAAAGGTTGACTTTGCCGAATCTCTATTCATGTCACTTGCGCACGTGACATTCATCAATAGAAGTCCTTCTCGTGTTGTGGATCTCCTTTCGAAATCATTTGGAATAACGTTTCTTAAAAACGTCTAAGTTCTCGAGGTATCGGAAAAGACCTTAGATTTCAAGTCTACGTTCTTATTGAACCGGAAAAAAATCCCTAGATTCCTTCTAGGTTCTCGTGCCAAGGTAAAATAATAGAAATTATCGCGCAAATAATTTCACGTAAGATAGTACTTGTACTATCACATAATCACATAAACAAATCATAGTATAATTTATTATACTTTCATAATTGAAGGGTATCTTGGCACCATTATCACTTTTCACTCAATGAATACTTATTCAAATTTCTTATTTAAAAGAAATCACATCATTAAAATTCTTTTCCTTGTTGAGTCGACGTAGCGGAAGGTTGAGTTGTCGTCTACATTCTAAATTCTAATGTTATAACTTAACTCTAACTTTACTTGAGAGAAGATTCTGATCTGGAGTATATACAAATGTTCTATCTTACGACTCGAAAGAAGACTCGATATAGAGTATGAACGAATACTCTATCTTACTACTCGAAGGAAGACTCGTATCCAGAGCAGAAACAATGGCTCTGATACCACTCTGTCACAACCCCAAATCCCGAGGGACGGCAGAAGCCGGATTGTGACTGGGATTGGATTAAAGAAGCGGGGGAGAAGGGGACTGACTGAATTAAACATACATAAGATACATCATACATTCTATGAACAAGACTTTATTTACAAAAAGGAAGAGTAGATCTCGAAGGATTACTCGACAGAAAGTACTAAAAAAGGCATCTAAGTTATAGTTTACAGACATAAACTACAGTGTTTTACGTAATGTACATAACATCAAAGTACTAGAGTTTTGCAGCGGAATTGTGATTTCAAAACTAACGAAAGTCTTCCTACGACAACTTATTGCAAGCCTCTCCGCTTCCATCGCTTCAACCTGCACATTTAGAAAACATATGCAGGGCTAAGTATGAAAGTACTTAGTGGGCACATTGCCGAAAACATATTCATAATTATAGATAATCAGGCATTTCATAATTGTAGCACATCAGGGATTTTATTGAAAATGGCCCGTGTCTACTAAATATTTTCTGACTCATCTACATAAATTAGCTTGTACAAGTATTTTTCTGATATGTTACGTTCAAATCTTGACCAATTCCTCATTCACCGTGGCTAGTTACCCCTCAACAGGATACCACATACACCACAGGTTACAAAGTGCACTAACTCTGGAAAGCATTTAATAGCTAACTCAGAGCCGATCGTTAGTTAACCCCTTTTGATTAACTCAAAAATTTGGGAAACACGAATGTTAACTCAGATAGGTACAAGAGAACTCATATAAAATATTTAAACAGTTTATGCCATGATTATCACTTTGAAAATACGTTATCAAAGTGATAAAGAATTACTTTCGAGTTGTGGAAAAACCCACATTTTATTTGTTATAGAATAAAAGCCCACCTCGTTTTACAGAACTACTAATAAACGAGCTTCCCGTCTTTAGTCTTCCGTCCTTTTCTTGTGCTGACTTCCTCCTTTATTGTACATGAAACATAATCCCAATGAGTCGTTGAGACGACAAAAGAAAATGGAAATCGAAAACAAGTTCGATTTAGTCTTTTACGTTTCAACTTTTTAGGCATTTGCACGCTAAACTAATTTCTTATATTTAATCGGAAACGAGATACGATCATATCTCGTTTTGACACTCAAACTCTGTACTTGACTCTTAGGTCAGTAGAATAGATAGTCGTTAACTCATTACGACTTAAAAGATCGAAAGAAACTAAGTTGAGAAGAAAACAACTAAGGAAAACTAAGTTCTGAAATTTCACTGCGCAATGCAGTAGTTCTGGGGACTGCCCAGAACAGAGTATCAGGAAACAGGGGATGAGCCCTATACCGTTGGAAAGCCATGGAAGTCTAGTTTACGCTCCAATTTATGGATCTCAAATCCGATAAACGAGCTAAGAGATATTGCAGTTTCCAGAAAAGGTCGCAAAACTGCCGAGGTTAACCCTAATTGTTTGATAGAATCGACGTATGACTTCCTAGGTTCGTTCTAAGTTATCGAACCTATATTCTCACGAAATTATCATGTCAAGGCAGTCAACACGTACTCCCGTACATGATAAACTCCTTTCCATTTCCCGTCTATGTTTACGACGATCAAAACCTCGTTGTTTCAACTAAACAATTACTATACCAAACAAGTTATCAATTCCAATCCTAACTTCTCGTTTGAAACATAAACTCAATATTTTATAGCTCGGATCAACACGACGTCAACTACAATTTCGTTCCCTCAACATTAAAGATCATTAATATCCAATTATCAATCCTACTCGACTTTCTTATCATTAATTACGTACATTTGTTCGTCTCTTACGGATTTTCCAAAGTTAACGGAATTCATTCATTTTCTACAACATCAATCCTCATCTATCGAGATTCATTATTATCTATATCATCACCTCATATCATTACTCAAACTCAACTAATAATCGAACCTTTGTCTCTTACATTAACACAATATATTTTAGATTACTTCCAAATCATTCCTATTATCAACTAACATCATTAGAAATCATAATCCATCATCATTTCATCAATAAAAACAAAAGCTCATAAAACCCCTTGTTGGGAAATTTATTAGTAAGAGTTTTGATGAATTCCAAAACCGACTGACCCCAACCGAGTACATGTTGCCAGAACCTAATGTTAGAATTTAGGCTCACTGTTTGAGCAAAGTTAAGATTTTATCTTTACAGGTCTCCAGCTGAAGATGGCAACAAGGCATTACTCAGACAGAACATCAGTTATGATAAAAGACAACTAAGTGTTCTTTTGTTCAGATGGAATGAGGGGGAAGTCTTCAGAACATCAGTTGTGAAGGAAACCAACTGAGGGTTCATCAGATGAGAAGCAGTAGAGAGGAAGAGAACATCAGATGAAAAGGAAGTCATCTGAGGGTTCAAACCCAACTGAGTAAATACAAAGAAGACAACTGAGTGTTCAGTTTCAGAACCTCAGTTGTAGAATTCAACCAAGAAGTCCAACTGCTTGAAGTTCAAAGTCAGCTGAGAGTCCAACAGATCAGAACATCAGCTGAAGACCACTCAGATGAAGATCAAGACTTTCAACCGACTAACCAAGGTTGACTGTCAGAAAGGTTAAGATTTGAATTTCAAAAGGAAGTCACATGAGGGTTTGACCGTTCAATCATTACCCCATCTGGCCCAACACAAGGCTGTCTCAGATGGAAAGCAGAAGAACTCAGATGCCATATCGGGAAAGTCTGCAGAGATAAGAGACAAGCCATCGCTTTCAACGATCAGAGATCAACAGCTCCTCCAACGGCTAGTTGATACTCTCCGCCTATAAATAGAGGCATTCTCTCATTCGAGAGGTTTACAACACACACGCGAGACAGAGAAGTGCAATCACAAGAGATTCAAGCAAAAGAAAAATCTGCAAAAAAAATCCTATTCTAAGAACATCAGCAGCTGAGAGTTCAAGAGTGATAGAACATTAGTAGCTGAGGGTTCATAGAGTGAAAATCTGTCTTAGATCTTAGTTTGAGTGTTTATTCGTTCAAGCCTTAGATCCAGCTCTCATTCGTGATCGAGCTGTAGTTGGAAAACCCACCCACACCCTAAAAAGTGTTTGCTAGGACCTTACTCGTCCTGTAATTGAGTAGCTAGGTCGTCAAGTACCCGCAAACTCTACATAGGTTGTTAAGTACCCGCAAACTTAACTATTAAGGTTGATAAGTACCCGTAAACTTATTGCAACGGTTGCACAGCCCGGGTAAGCTGTGTGGAACTGTCCAGAAGAACTTGGACTGAGGTGTGAGGATTCACATCTCCCCGTGGACATAGGAGGGTTATCTCCGAACCACGTTAAATCCTGTGTGTCTGTGTTTATTTTCTTTCAGTTGCTTATTGCATTTCTAACTGACCAATCTAACCGGCATACAAATTGCATTTGCACATTTTCAACCGAGCTGTTTTGGTTTTTAACCAACCGAGCTGTTTTGGTTTTTGACCAACCGAGCTGTTTTGGTTCTTGACCAACCGAGCATAAAAGCGTGAGTTGTTTTAACGAGTTTAATTTTCCACCACATTCCGCACAGCTACACTCTTCCAGCTGAGGTTGCTTACTCATCTGTGAGATTCCAACTGAGTCCTTTTACTCAGTTGAAGAGATTTTTTTTTTGGGGGTTAAGTTTTAAAATCCTAACTGGTGTATTCCCCCCCCCCCATACACCAGTAACTCGTTTCGGAACCATCACCCCTAATTCCTACTAATTTTCGGTACTAACTAGTAATTAGGGAAGGTGAATTTCTTCATCAATTAGCTCCATTAGTCCATTAATTAACCTACTACAACACCAATTAATCAATGATCAATACTATTACAACATTAATTTGGAAATTCAAGTGAAACTCTAAACCCTAAAATCGGTATTCATCAATGTTAGGGGATTTCATTTGTTCTTTCACTAATCCTCAATTAATCATCTCCCAAGCTCAATTATGTAATCAATTTTAGAATTAATCCATCCTAAACTAAACCCCTAATTTTCGGTCCACATGTAGATATTAGGGCTTTTGATTTCTTCATCAATTAACCGTAGAATATGAACCCTAGTTCATCTAGTTACAAAGAATTAACTCAAATCATCATCCTAATCTATCTAATAAAATCGGTCCACACGAAAACTTACAAGAATGAAATTTCAATTGGATAGATCAATAGAGGAGATGAATACCTTAAGCTTTAATGAAGAAAGGAAATGAAAATGATGGAAGATGAATGACTTGTGAAGATTTCTTCCTTGTAGAACTTGAAGTCTCCAATGGTGGAGAGAAAGAGATGAAGAGGAAGATGATGATGGGGAGGGGGGGGGGGGGCGGTTTTTGTGGCTTGGGGAAGGAGATGAAATGGTGATGACTAATAAGTAATGGAATAGTATACTACTAGGTGGAAAGGTATTGGAATATTAGAAGGACATTAGGTGTAAAGTTTATATTATAGAAAAATGAAATATCTTGCTATGAGTGAGAGAGGGAGGTCGGCTATGGGGGAGGAAAAAGGAGAAAAATACGCGTTTTTCCGGCGCGATACGACGTTACGAAAATGGAAAGACGAAAAACGTATCTCGGCACATTATCATCAAATTCCTATTCTACCATAAATTCCGATATATTTAACTTATTCGGGAAGTAATATTTAAAAACTAATTTCCGACAAAAACTCAGGACGTCACAGTCCGAGTTTCATCCGGAAAATCATAAAAATGAACTTTCTCGGGCGAGTTCGTATCGCAATTTCGTGAATGTAAAAATCAGACGGTTTTCCGATCCGAGTTCCAGAACTAAAAAGTTATCATACGCGATAACCCCAAATACAGTAGTAATCTAACTAACTTCCGTAATTTATTTTCGGAAACGGATTTCACCGTTAGTTTTAGAATTCAAATTCATGAATTTAGGCGTGCAAAGCCATTTTTATTTATTAATTCATTTTTAGAGACAGTTATAATTTCCGGGGTATTACAAGCAGTTCGAGGTTTCGAATGATCGTTGTCGTACTTAAGATTTTACGAAATTATACTATATCGCACACATATGTTGTTTCATCTTCTTGCTTCCATTCCTTCAGAATTGCTATTCCAAATTACGGTGCATTTCATACTTCAGGGACGTGCAATCTAAGGAATATCACGAGTTTAGTTCATAACTCTTTCCAACTCTTCGCCAATAATCATGCGCATTCTATTACGGCACGTCAAAACATTGTCTTTACTTTCTTGAAACTCCCAACGTCTTCTTTTTGAGCTCTAACCTTAAATTTTCTAACGTATTATCTTTTTCTCGAACATCGAGAACTCAAGGTCTCATCATCGAAATATCTATAAAAAACGTATTTACTTACTTTAATAACAGGGATGACTAAACGACTTCTAATCTTTCCTTGCTAATTTGTGATACCCCGAGCTTTTATGTCTTTAGAGAGCGTAATAACTATCCGAGTAAGTTAAAAGATGTGATTTGTGGAATAAAAATTTTCTTTTAAAATAAAGAGAAATGAGTAAAACGTCTGGAATGTCTTATGTGTTATTGTGTGAATTTATCTGTTCAATTTCTTGAAATGATAATGTGATCAATATGTTGAGTTTAATTATATAAAAATGAGTATGAGAATAATTTCCAGAAAAACCCCGAAGAGTTTGTTAAATTGAAATAGAATAATGTTGATCGCCGAGAAATTTCTTTACGCCGATGAACTTAGAATAGAGTTGAATTAAGATCTTTGAACCTAGAATTTCTTTTAAGGTCATTGAGATAGGATAAGAGCTTATCCGAGATAAATTTGAGAAGAGTAACGAGGCATTAATCTTTTAAGGATTAATAACAGATTAATAAGCCGACTAAATTCTTTTAAGATTTAAAAGACTAAATGATCGGAACCGTTAATCTTTTAATTGAGACGTGAAATAGGATTAAGATGTTTTAGTGTCGGAAATGAGACGAGAAGAGGTTAGACTCGTTCATAGCATAAATGAATTAATACGAATTATTTAACCGGAAAACCTTTACGACCGGGTATTTAACACCCGTAACGACACGACGAGGACAAGTGTCGTCACACCTCTCTCTCTCTCTCACGCCACCTCACACCCCTCTCCCATCTCTCTACAATTCCCAATACTAATTATCATCATTATGTCTTCTTAGCAATCTTACCAAAAGATTACATGCAAACCACATCACATCAACTATCTATCAATCACTTTAAACATTTCCAATTTCCAATACTACATGCCATCATGTTTATTCTCTTTGTTGGATGCACATGCAAGCTCCATACACTCTCTCTCTCGATTTCTCTCTTTGATTTAAAAGGATGAATTTCATTTCATTCATTCATTCCATCCAACACCAAAAGGAAATAAAACAAAAACACTCTCTCTACTCTCTCCCTCACTCTCGGCACTCTCACACACACACACATACATTGTAGTTTTCTTCCATTCAACCTTGAATTCAAGCTTGTCGTCCATGGAAATGAAGTAAAAAGCATCATCCTCCATCTAGTTCATCCTTATCTTCAAGAAAAAGGTAATAATCCTTCAAGTTCTTGAATTGAAATTCAAACAATCATCTCCATTTTCTTCATTTTTGGCTCTTAAGCCCTAAAAGAGATGGATGATTAATTTTTCTATTATTCTTTTCTTTGAGGACTCAAGAAGAATTCTTCCTTTCATCCAAGCTAAAGTTTGAAGCTCAATTTCCCTTCCAATTTCGATTCCAAGAAGCCAAGGAGAAGAGATCCATTTAATTTAAAGTATGATATTCATTTGATTAATTGTATATATGTATATCTCTAAGTCCTAAAAGAAAGAAACCATGCATGCATGATATTTATTTATGTTTAGGCAAACTTAGGTTGTGCTTGTGAAGATCGAGTGAGAAGAAATCGTTAGGAGAATCGAACATTAGGATTTAATCGGTGAATTAAGACAAGAAAAAGAAATTAAATCCCTAAAAATCTAATAAATGCCGAAATTATTAGAGAAAAATAGGAAAATATGAATCCATTGAGTTAATGATATTTTGATGCTTGATTTATTATTTTTATCATGTTTAGAATGAGATTATATGCATGAAAAATTGAGAAATAAAATGCCCTAAAAACACTATGAATGCCGTGTGTTTTAGGAAGAATTGGAGAAATTATTTTGTTGATTTTGTTGATGATTTAAGTGATGTTTTGAGCATGAAATGATTATTTGTTATGTTGATGTAATCATACATGTTGTTGAGTTAAGAAAATGGAATTGCATGTTAGGATTTTAAAGAAATTAAATGGTGATAATATAGGAGATTGGATGTTTAGATGTTATAATGTGTGTATAAATACTAATATGAATTGTGAATAAAGATAGAAGTTTTTGTAATAAAAAGAATGAAGTTTAAAAGCTTTTAAAGTATTAAAGATTGAAAAATGCATAAAAAGATATGTCTAATAAGTGTTCTTGTATTAAAACTTGAAGATTTGAATTTTTAATAAATTAAACCAAAAAGAAATTTTATAATTTAACTAATAAGATAAACTAATTTTTTTATAATGATGTTTATTAAAAATTAAAATAAATTATTAAGTAAGAAAGTGGTTTTAAGTTAAGAACAAAGAAGAAAGATTTATTAAGTAAGTGAACAGGAATTGAGAAAAATCGAGTTAAAAAGAATTAAGTGATAAGAAGTAAAAAGAAGTTTTAATCGAATAAAGAAAAGATACTAGACGAGTTGAGTTAATTACTCGTATAATTAATCAAGAAAATAATAGTAGCATAAGATGTCGAGTAATAGTTTTGAAAGAAACTAATTAAAGTTAATTAATTGAGTACGTTGTTTTCAAACTATGCGAATTAAAAATAAACCGAGAGAAATTACCGAGTTAATAATTAGAAAAATAATAGTTGAGTTAAGAAATGAGAATCGAATTAGAAATGGATAAGAAATTCCAATTTCATAAGAGTTTAATAATAATTAAAGAGAAATTATATTAATTGAGTAATAGTTATAAAATATCTCATAAGATAACGAATTTAGAACAAAGCGTTGTCTATAAACTAAGAAAAGATAAAGTATGTCGTTTGAGTTTTTATAAAAAGAAATGCATAATCGAGTTAAGTTCTAATGTTTAATTTGAATAAATGTTAATGTATCTTGAAGTGTGTTTTTTTTATTTGAATTTGTTATGTAATTGAATAAGTGTTTAAATGCATGATATTAATTGTAATGTGAAGAACTACTAAATTATTTGTATGAAAATGATTGAGCTATTGGTTATTAAATCGAGAATTAATCTAGTTTTAAAAAGGAAGATCGAGTAATGGAATGTAGATAGATGACATTTCATAAGTAAAGCGAGAAGTATTAGAACGTTGGTTAGTAATATTAACCAATCATCGAGTAGAGTTAATAGTTCAAAGACGAGAACGCGAGATCCTTTAGAAAAGTAAAAGCGAAGAGAGAAACGACTCAAGTAGAAGTCCTTAAGTTGAGTTCAACGCCTTTTTGTCCGTCTTTGCGTATCTTATTTTCTTATCGATGTCGGTCTATGAAGGATCGAGCCGGACTGATCGTTAAGGAAGGACGAATAGCCCTTAAACCACCTAGCTAGGATCTTCGGAAGTCAGGTGGGCTTTTCCGAACCAAAACTATCGATGAGAATTAGTTACGCTATTGAGTATTATTATATGTTTTTAAATGCGATTGACTTGCCGTTTTATTGAAGTTTGGTATGTGTTGTCATGCATATATGTGAAGATGTTATTATCCTGTGAAAGGCAGGAAACCCACGTGTGGTATGTTAAAAGTTGAGGTGACTGTGAGCCTTGCGTCGGTTAGGCTGGTCACAGTGTTCGAGAAGGAGGCCTACTTCTCGGCACAGTAAGATTGTTTGTGATAGATGATGCATACTGTTATATTATATGTTATGTTTGACTGCGGAGTCTATTTTAAGAAAATGTTTTTAACATGCACAAGTAAAACTGTTTTTAACTGCTTAAGTACTTGTGATGTTCGGCAAGGCAAGTTCAATTGTTATAGCTTTTAAAAGCATCTTTACTCAAAGGTTTTGGCTTGTGTTCACTGAGTACGAAGTACTCAGCCCTGCGTGTGTTTCTAAACGTGCAGGTTGACTGGATGGCGATGGCATGGTTACTTGGTGGTGTGGTTTGGTTCTTTTGGTTGAGTCGAGTTGAATATCAGACTGGCATTTGTACGTCTTCATACGTGCAGATGTTGGGTTTTGATGCAAGTTTCCGCTCCAACCCTTTTGAATTGATGTCTGTTGATACTTTTACTCTGATACTTATGTTTTTGATTCCGAGTGTTGTACTCGATGATTTTGAATGCTTGTTGAATTCTTAATTTCTTGACTTGTGCTTCCAAGTTATAGGCTCATTGACTTTAAAATGTTTTGTTGAACCTGATTCTCCTGACTTGGTATATGTTGCATTCTCATATATGTTGGAATCCTAGCCCTGCCAGCATGAAATACCAATTTATATTCCTGTTGTTAGAGATTTTGAGATGCTTGGATATTACTTCGTTATGTTTTTGGAAGCCTAATTGGATTGCCTTGTTTTTCATTATCGTTTTCCCCGACCATGTTCCCCTTATTTGAGTTGATTGTTAGTTGTTTAGGTTGTGTAGTTATTCGTAAGTCGCACCTTGAGAGTCGGGGCGTGACAGGTTGGTATCAGAGCAAGGCTTTGAATTGCTCTGAAGTCTGTTATTCTTTGATGAGTTGAGTCTAGATTTAAATTCCTAGACTTGTTTGAGTCAGTAAACCACACCAAGCTATCCTCCATCTCATCCGGCAACCAAGTATGTCTTAGTTTCTAAAAGTTTTTCAAGTTAAAGTGATGTTTGAGTTATCAAAGTATTGAGAATTTCTTTTAAGTTATTTATGAGTTGTGATGTTTTAAAATGAAGTTGTTAAGTTGTTTAATAACTAGGTTGCTTTAGAATGTCCTCCCCTTTGCGAGTGCGTGTGGAAAAATCGGAAAGGATGAGATGCGTGTGCGATTGGTTATGTGATTTGGAATTGCCCGAATCCATGAACAAAAACCCCTCTTTGCAACACAGAAATTAGTATGTAGTGGTGTCACAGCCACAAATCTCGAGGGACGGCAGAAGCCGGAGTGCGACTGGGGTTGGATTAAAGAAGCGAGGAAGAAGGGGGCTAACTGACTAAACATACATAAAAGACATCAAACAAACCATGAACAAGACTAGAATATAATAGAGAAAGAGTTAATCGCTAAGGATTACTCGACAAAAGTACACAGTAGAAACTAAGTTCATATTTACAGATTTAACTACAGTGTATTGTTCAAAAGTACATATACAAAAGACTTAGAGTTCTGCAGCGGAAGAGTTCTAACTAAAGCATCCTATCATTCAACTCAACATCAACCGTTGCCGCTCTCGTCGCTTCAACCTGCACATTTAGAAAGAAATGTTGGGCTAAAAACAAACGTACTTAGTGGGCACGATGCCGAAATCATAATCATAA
The DNA here is from genome assembly GCA_029490685.1 of Schizonepeta tenuifolia. Lineage (NCBI taxonomy): Eukaryota > Viridiplantae > Streptophyta > Magnoliopsida > Lamiales > Lamiaceae > Schizonepeta > Schizonepeta tenuifolia. The sequence goes on along the minus strand of CM055959.1, from coordinate 53,382,957 downwards.
GTTTAGATAAATATGGCATTTCATAATTGTAGCACATCGTGGTTTTATTTAAAAGAGGCCCGTGTCTACTAAACATTTTCTGACTCTTTTCTCATAAATCACTCGCGCGAGCATTTTCTGACTGATGTTACGTTCAATCTTGACCAATTCTCATTCACCGTGGCTGGTACCCCTCAACAGGATATCACATACACCACAGGTTACAAAGTGCACTAACTCTGGAAGGCACTTAGCAGCTAACTCAGAGCCGATCGTTAGTTAACCTAGTTAGATTAACTCTAAATCTGGAAAACAGGAATGTTGACTCAGATAGATACAAGAGAACTCACATAAAACATAAAACAGTTCATGCCATAATATCACTTTGAAAACACAGATATCAAAGCGATAAAGAAAGATTTTCCGAGCATTGCTCGTTTTATTTTGTATATAAAAGCCCACCTCGTAATACAGAACTAAAAGCACTAGCTTCCAATCTTCGGATCTCCCGTCCTTTCTTTATATTTGGCTTCCTCCTTCATCGTAAAATAATAATACTTAAAAACGGGTCGTAAAAGATAATCGATCAAAGAGAATCGAAAAAATTTTAGTCGTTTCATTCTTTAGGCATTTGCACGCTTACTAGATTCATTTTACTTAAACGGGAACGAGACTCGTTCAAATCCCGTTTAGAACTCGAAAGGTCTCATACTCGACTCTTAGGTCAGTAGAGAAGGTAGTCGGTAACTTAATACGACTTAAAAGATCATAAGGAACTAAGTTGGAAAGAATCAACTTACGAAAATTTTACGTTTTAGTTCAATAACCGACTTATGAAATTTCTCGCTTACTACTTCTTTACTTGAATGGATAAGAGATGAGATTTCGACTGGTTTTATCACTCAAGGCTCCATACTTGACTCTAGGGTCAGTAGGAAGATATTCGTTAGCTATTACGGCTTAAACGATCGAAAGAAACTAAGTTGTGAACGAAACAACTTAGGAGAATTGAAACAGAAATTTCACTGCGCAATCCAGTGACTCTGGGGACTGCCCAGAACAGAGAATCTGGAAACAGGGGGTGAACCCTGTACCTTTGGAAATTTTGGGATGTCTAGTTTGCGCTCCAATTTACGGATCGCAAATCCGATAAACGAGCTAAAAGTTATTACAGTTTCTGGCGAGGGTCGCAAAACTGCCGCGATAACACTAGTTGCTCGATAGATTCGACGTATAACGTCTTAGGTTCGTTCTAAGCTCTCGTATTTGATTTCTTTAGAAACTGGACCCTCAAGGCAGTCATCACGTACTTCCGTACGTGATGAACTCCTTCTCAAAACTCGTCCAATAGCACGACGTTCTAAACGTCGGCTTTCAACTAACAATTACTAAACCAACAAGTTATTCAAATCGCGTTCTAGTTCTCGACTATCACTATAGCTCATATTATATTAGCTCGAAAGCTCATGACGTCAACTACAAAGTTGTTCTCAAGTTCATCATAGACAATAATATCAAATTAGAATTCTCATTCGACTTCTCGGTTACTAGTTACGTCTAGTTGTTCGTCTCTTATGAAATTTTCAAAGTTGTCGGATTCCGTTCAAATTTTACGACATTAAACAACAACTAACGTGAATCACTTTCATGCATACCAACATTTCATATCATCACTATATTTCAACTTATGACGAGTTCCTCGTCTCTTACATTCCGATAAATATTTTTAGAAAAATCTAATTAAATTCCTATTAACAACTAACATCAACTACAACATAATTCCATCATCAATTCATCAATTAAAACAAACACATGGAAACCCCTAAAACTCCTATAAATTTCGGTATTTATACCAAGGATAAGAGAGTGATTTTCTTCTCCAATTAACACCATTTATCCATTAATCATCCTATTATAACAACAAGTAATCAATTGCAATCCAATTAAACACTAACATGCAAAAATCCCCAAATTCAAACTCAAACCCTAAATCGGTTTTCACAAAACATGGGGCTTTCGATTCCTCTTTGTTCTAATCACCAATTAAACACCTCTTAGGCATGAATCTATCATCATTTGAAGAAAACCAAAACTCCTACAATTTCCCTAAAAATTTCGGTACTTATGGAGAGATTAGGGTTCTTGATTTTGTTCAATTCTAAACCCTAATTAACCTATCTAACACATCCAATTTCATTAATTCAAGATCAAATCATCTAAATCAATACTCTAATTTTCGATCAAAAGAAAAAAAGAAAAGAAGAGGATGATGGATGGATAGAAGTATAGAGGAGAGGATTACCTTGCTAATTAGTGAAAGAAGTATTAGGTTTGGATGGATGAATGAAGACTTGTGTGATTTCTTCTTCTAGATCTTGAAGGTTTCTTCAATGGAGATGATGAAATGAAGATGAGAGAGTGAAGGTGATGAAGCTGTCGAAAATTATGGGAGGAAGGAGGAGATGGGATGATTTAATTTGTTATAACCTAAAGTCTTAACATATAACAAGGTAACAAGTGTAAAGGTAAATAGTAGTAACAGTAGGTGTCCCTTAATAAACTATATAAAACATAAATATCCTTTAAAGTGAGGGGATGAAGTCGGTTGGAATGAGAGGGAAAAGAAAAATACGCGCTTTTCCGACGCAATCCGACGTTACGGAAAACGTTCGACGAAAAACATAGCTCGGCACAAAATCGTCGCGATCCGATTCGACCGAAAATTTTAACGTACGAAACTTAATTGGAAAATAAATTTATAAAATTTATTTTGACAAAAACTCGGGACGACACAGTCCGAGTTTCGTCTGGAAAATCATAAAAACAAACTTTCTCGGGCGAGTTCGTATCGCGATTTCATGAATGTAAAAATCAGACTGTTTTCCGTTCTGAGTTCACGAACTAAAAACTTTTCGTACGCGCTAACCCTAAATACAGTAGTCGTCTAGCTGACTTCCGTAATTTATTTTCGGAAACGGATTCGACCGTTAGTCTTAGAATTCAAAATCGTAAACTTAGGCGTGCAAAGCCATTTATTTAATTAACTTTAATTTTTTTGAAATCGTAAGGATTTTATGGGGCAAAATCGTAAGGATTTTACGGGGCATTACACCTACCCCCCTTACAAAAAATTTCGTCCCGAAATTTGCTTACCTTCTGCAAAAAGATGAGGATATCACTCCTTCATCTTCTCCTCGAGTTCCCACGTGGCTTCTTCTTGCCCGTGGTGGTTCCAAAGCACTTTAACGATCAGTATCGATTTGGTTCTTAATTCTTGAACTTTTCTATCCAAAATCGATATCGGCTTCTCTTCATAGCTTAGGTCAGATTCAAGAACTACGTCTTGCTGACTAATGACGTGCTTAGGATCGTAAACATATTTTCTCAACTGAGAAACGTAAAAAACGTTATGAACGCTTCCTAGACTTGGCGGTAAGGCCAATCTATAAGCGACGGGTCCTATTCTCTCGAGGATTTCATAAGGTCCTATAAACCTGGGTCTTAGCTTACCCTTAACTCCGAACCTAAGGATTCCTTTGGTCGGTGATATCTTAAGAAAAACCTTATCTCCTATTTCAAACTCAAGATTGGTTCGATGATCGTCGGCATACGACTTCTGTTGGCTCTGAGCTTCTTTCATTCTATCTCGAATCTGTCGAACTATCTCAATCATCTCATTAATCGCATCTGGGCCTAGGTTCTTTCTCTCACCTACGTCATCCCAATAAAGTGGCGATCTACATTTCCTTCCATACAAAGCCTCAAACGGTGCCATTCCTATCGTGGCCTGATAGCTGTTGTTGTAAGCGAATTCGACTAAGTGTAGAATTTCTTCCCAATTCGCTCATCGGTCCAAAACCATTGTTCTCAACATGTCGACTAAAATCTGAATTGTTCTCTCTGACTGCCCATCTGTCTGTGGATGAAACGCTGTACTGAAATTAAGTTCTGTTCACAACTCTTTCTGCATCGTAATCCAAAATCTCGAGGTAAACTTGGCATCTCTGTCTGATATTATGACCTTCGGTACTCCATGCAGACGTACAATCTCTCTGACATATAACTGAGCTAGTTTCTCTGATCCGTACGTAATCTTAATCGGTAAGAAGTGAACTGACTTTGTAAGCCTATCTATTATCACCCAAATTGTTGTGTTTCCTCTTCTCGACTTAGGCAAGCCTGTGACAAAGTCCATAGCTATGCCTTCCCATTTTCAATCTAGGACATCCAACGGTTGTAGCAAGCCATACGGTCGTCGGTGTAAAGCCTTAACTTGCTGGCATGCTAGGCATCTTTCTACAAACGAGGCAACATCTCGTTTCATTCCATTCCACCAAAAATTTCTTCTCAAATCTTGGTACATCTTCGTACTTCCTGGGTGTGCTGTGTAAGGCGTATCGTGAGCCTCACTCAAGATCTCGTTCTTCAGTTCGCTGTTGTCATCAGGGATATAAATCCTGCCTTCAAAAAGTATCGCATTGTCTGGAGCTTCAGAATATCCTTCTGGTTTGTCTGTTCTTATCCTCACTCGCAACCTTTCCATTGACTCATCTTTTCTCTGAGCACTGATGATTCTTTCTCTTAAATCTAGTGTAGCTTCTAATGCTGCTATCTGACTTGTTATCATAGCTGGCATGTCAAGCACTCTGATATCCATCTTCTCGAATTCTCGTACTAAAGTTTCTTTTTCTACGAAAAGACATCCTAACTTCGTTGGAGCCTTGCGACTCAATGCGTCTGCTACCACATTAGCCTTTCCTGAATGATAGTTAATCCCACAGTCATAATCTTTGACTAATTCGAGCCATCTCTTTTGCCTCATACACAATAGAGATGGTGTCTCCAAATCTTCAACGCATGCACCACGGCTGTGAGTTCTAAGTCGTGGGTTGGGTACTCAACTTCGTGAGGTCGAGGTTGTCATGAAGCATAAGCTATCACGCGTCCGTCTTGCATCAAGACACAACCTAATCCATTTTTCGATGCGTCAGTGTAAACCACATACTCCTTGTTTGTATCTGGAAGTGCTAGTACTGGCGCTGTGGTTAACTTCTCCTTAAGAGTTTGGAAACTCTTCTCACACTCATCAGTCCATTTAAACTTGGTATCCTTCCAGAGTAGATGCGTCATCGGGCGAGCGATTGTAGAGAATCCCTTGATAAACCTTCTGTAATAACCGGCTAATCCCAAGAAACTTCTGATCTCATTCTGACTTGTTGGTGGCTTCTAGTTGTGCACTGCTTCTACCTTGGCTGGATCCACCTTGATTCCTTCTGCCGATACTATGTGCCCAAGGAACATTACTTCCTTCAGCCAAAATTCGCATTTACTGAATTTAGCGTAGAGTTTCTCGGCTCTTAGTGTTTCCAACACTAACCGTAGATGTTCCTCGTGCTCCGTTTCATTCTTAGAGTAAACGAGGATATCGTCGATAAATACTAAAACAAATTTGTCCAAGTAGGGGTGGAAGACTCTATTCATAAGGTCCATGAATACGACTGGAGCGTTGATCAAACCAAATGGCATTACTAGAAATTCGTAATGGCCATAACGGGTTCTAAAAGCGGTCTTCGGTACATCTTCAGGTTTGAGCTTGAGTTGATGATACACTGACCTCAAATCTATCTTGGAGAATACTCCTGCACCCTTGAGCTGATCGAACAGATCCTCGATCCTTGGCAGAGGATATTTGTTCTTGAGCGTTATCTTGTTCAATTCTCTGTAATCTATGCACATTCTCATCGATCCGTCCTTTTTCCTAACAAATAGTACGGGTGCTCCCCAAGGTGAGACACTTGGCCTGATAAAACCAAGGTCTAGTAATTCCTGTAACTGGATTTTGAGCTCTTCCAGTTCCTTCGGTGCCATTCTATATGGGGCCTTAGATTTAGGTGCGGCTCTTGGTGCTAAGTCGATTGTGATGTCCACATGACGATCTAGTGGCAATCCTGGTAGCACTTCCGGAAAGACATCTTCGTATTCATTTACAACTTTTACGTCCTGAATGGTCTTCTCGGCTCCTGGCTCTCCGACTAGGTATACAAGATAAGCTGTAGTACCTTTCTTCTTCATGAGTTTCGTGGCTTGAAGGGCTGATATAATTGGTACGCCTCTACCCATTGAAATTCCGTGGAATTCGGTCGGTTCTTTACCCGGCGGTTGAAAAGAGATTTTTCTCTCGTTGCAGAGAATTGTGGCGTAATTCTCTGACAACCAATCCATTCCTAGGATTATATCTACGTCCCACATTATCATAACATTTAAGTTGTTCGCTATAACCTTACGAGTTCCGATGTCTAGTTCTAGGTTAGAGCAAACATGAGTAGAAGTAGTGATCTCTCCTGAAGGTGTGGCTACTCTCATAGGATGTTCAGCTCTTACAGGCCTAATGTCTAAGTTATCGGCACATGAGCCAGCAATGAAAGAATGCGATGCGCCAGTATCAAACAGTATCTTAATGGGGATGTTGTGGAGTTTTCCCATACCTGCTAGATTGCCTTTTCCTTTGTGCTGGCCACCCTGTTTGATAGCGCATGCCCTCGCATTCTATTGCTGCTGCGCATGCCCCCTGCGGCTGGTTCTGCTGATTGTTGCCCTTCCACGGCGAGTTCTGCTTATTCCCCTGAATGAACAACCCCGATTGGTTTTTTCCCTGCCACAGCCTTTTGTTGTTGTTGTTGTTGTTGTTACTATTCTGTCCAGGCTGCTGATAGCCCTTTCTCTGACCTTCCTGGTTGTTGTCGTAACCCTGATTGTAGCCTCTGCTACCTCCTCCGTTCCATTTCCTCTTCCCCTGGTAGTTGCTACTATTGCTGTTATAGTAGCCTCGGTTCTGACCTTGTGCTGGTGCTGACGCAGTCGGTACAATTTTCTTCTCATCAGGCACGACGGCCTCCATTTCCAGTGCTCTTTCCAGTATATCCGTATAGCCTAGTCCTCCATGACTAGCCAAAGCAATTCCTAACTCATGTCGTAAACCCCCTTGAAATTTCTTAGATAGCTTCTCCTCGATGTCAACCAATGCCGGCGCATACCTTGACAGCTCGCAGAACTTGACATCATATTCCGTCACAGTCAACTTTCCCTGCTTCAGATTATAAAACTCGGCTTCCTTCTGTGCCCTATACGTCTTGGGGACGTACTTGTCAAAGAAGATCTCCTTAAACTCTTCCCATGAAAAATGAGCCAGATGCTCTGCAGGTATCACTTCTGTCTTGCTTCTCACCAGTAATCTGCCGATCCCGTCAGTTGGAATGCGACACACAGCATTCTCTCCTCATCAGTGCATCTGAGGAGCTTGAAAATTTTCTCAGTGGATCTCACCCATAGCTCAGCATCGCTAGGGCTACCAGTTCCATTGAACAATGGAGGGTTCCTCTTGAGGAAGAGATCCTCAATATCTCTACGGGGCGGTGGTGGAGGTGGTGGTGATGGGGGTGGAGATGGGGATGGAGATGGGGATGGGGTGACATTCCGCTCATATTCTTGTTCTTGGTTGTTTTCCGGCTGACGTCTACACGTCCTCTAGGCCTTCCAGGTCCTCGACCTCTCCTGTTGTTAACATTTCTCGGCGGCATTTTCTTTAGTCTAAGGAAAAATTGAAATTCTCATTAGTTCTCTTCTGATAATTACACTTAGTACTTACTTGCTCGTTCTCAACTTAATCAAGCTCACAGAACAACATATCGAACATAACTTCGATATTATTTCATTAATCTTTTAGCTTTCGAATTAAACTTGATTCCTCGTTACACGAGTTCATTTGACATTCTGATTTTAATTACTCGGTTTATAAGAAATTTTGCTTGTGATTAAAAACCCTCTTCACGGGTCATGTATATATATATATACATCAAAAAGAATATTAATTCTCCCTCCAACGAGGACTTATACAAAAAGGTTAGACTACTATTAGTCTAAACTAGGCTGACTGCCTACTATTTACCGGGTGCACTAACAAGCTGCACTCTGTATCTACTGAAGTACTAAAACGGAAACGATTCATAAAATTTCGTATCCGCTAGAGTACTTACAAAAACTAACTAGTTACTGATCCGACTCTATACAGGACAAAAGAGCTACTACTACTACTGATATTTACCCGCGTCTACAACGCACTGCTCAACTAAACTGCAGTCGGGTCCAAAACTACCCCCTATGGTCTGCCAAAATCCTAACAACCCTCCTCTGGGTCCTCCTTCGGATCCTCGTCTGGGTCCTCCTCAAGGTCCTCCTCCGGATCCTCCTCCGGGTCCTCCTCCTCAGACTCTGAACCAAAAACCAGCTGAAGTGCCTCGTCCACCCTCAGCGTAGAACCGTCGTCCAGTGTAAGCAGGGTGGGTGAGGGTGCCTCTGAAACCGTCTCCTCCAGGTCGGAAACCAAGTAATCCTCGCTGACCTCCATCGCACGCTTCTTCAGGGGAAGAAGGTGCTCGGGAACTGAACCTGAACCCGAACCTGACTCGAAGTCCTCCCTAGAACGGACCCTGGACGGTCCTGCCTCCATCTGCTCTCGGACTACTCCCCACTTCGCGCAGATCTCCTCCAGTGGCGTAAGTGGAGAAGGCAGCTCTAACATGGCGGCAAGCTCCACGTCGATCTCTCGGTGGTCTGGCCCTTTCCGGTACAGTCTCGTCTCTAACGGTCCCCTAACTCTAACACAAATGTCTGGCACAAAATGTGAAGACAACCCTAACAGCGCGGCTGTCTCAGCGTCAACCTCTACGAATCCCAGCCCTGGGATCAACTCCTCGATCTGTTGTCCAACCGGTGGTGACTCTGGTGTAACTACTGTCTCCTCGTCCTCCTCTGGCTGCTCTAACTCAGCGTCAGACTCCTCAACCAGTACACCGTCTGGTGGCAACTCCAACAAGGCAGAGTACTCGGGGTCTAAGTCAAGTTGCTCAAGCTCTGTCTCAGCGGGAAAGTGGCTGTAGGGAAGGTGCGGCTCAAAGGGGACTGGGAACATAAACCTGCTCTCGAAGAACCTCTTGTGTACGAACAGGGCAAATCCGGCGTGGTTGCCGGTCGGCTCAGTGTCGTCGCCTAGGATCCCTAAAAAGTATCACGCTACCCGGTGCGCCCAACCGCGCCACTCCTCCGGTAAGTGTACGATCAGGTCTTTGATTGCCTGACTCTCCCGGATCAAGTGTCGTACTGGGTAGTAGGCTGAAGAAAAGTTACTAACAATTTGGCCTACGTCCTCCTCTCCGTAGTCTACCTCGAACTCGTAGTACTCATCCTGCAGCATGTCTACTATGGTGCGCTCGCACTCTACCAACAACTGGCTCTTCCGAGCCGTAACCCGAATCCTAGCCATCCTACAAAAGTTTTAAGTAAACACGGATCAGTAACAGGTAGGAAAGAAAAAAAATAACTTATCTCAATGAAAACATAATTTACAAAATGAATATTCCTTATTCTATTGTAACATCACCACTTAAGTCAACCACTTATTAAGACTTCTAGCAATTCAAGAAATTGCACTTAAACAACATATATATAAAATTAAAGATTTTATTTCATTCTTTATTTCACCATATTTTACTTATTTTAATTTCTTTATCTCTTTCTCAACTCATTAATTCTTAACGACTCTCACTTATTAAAACAAAGCATATTTACTTCGTTCATGTTACTTATTCAAAAGTAACATCCATTTACAAAGAATTTTGTCGTTTACGACTCTTAGTATTCGTACTAGTTGTAGTCGTCACTCAAGACGAATTATGGAATTAAATTCCATAAGAAAAATGGAATATATCTTAAAGAATAACTTTTTTGGAAAACTAAGTTCCAGTTGTCGTCGCTAGAATCGGGCGATCGATGGAAAAATTAATCAAGCTTCGTGCTCGACTCCTAATAATTTATACGATTTTTCTTCGTAAAGTTCGATCAAGGCGAACACTACTGAAACACGAAACGAGAAGAAAAAGAAATGACGTGTCGTGAATTGACGTCATTTACATTACTTACACGCAAGTAATGTTCACTTATTTCATTTGGCTTTGATTCCAATTTAACTCGCTCTTCGTCGTTTCGTTCATATCTTTCTTAACTCGAAGCCGAAAGCTTCTCGAACGTTTAATTGCTCCCTTCGATTACTAACACGATTTATTGAATCATTTTTATTCATTTTCCTCGCAGGAAATTTTCAGAAACAAGTTCGACTTTGCCGAACCTTTATTCATGTCACTTAACGCACGTGACATTCATCAATAGAAGTCCTTCCCGCGTTGGGGATCTCCTTTCGAAATCATTTCAAAACAACGTTTCTTAAAAACGTCTAAGTTCTCGAAGAACCGGAAAGTTCTTAGGTTTCAAGTCTACGTTCTCATTGAACCAGGAAAAATCCCTAAAATTCGGCTACATTCTTGTATCCGCATAATTTTTCATAAAAAGGAAATTATCGCGCAAATAATTTCACATAAGATAATACTTGTACTATCACATAATCACATAAAGTATAAAAATTATATTTCTGTAAAATTCTTTTTTTTTTTAAACACAACTCATTCTCATTCTCAATTTTTATTGAATACTTGTTCAATAAATTTCTTATTTAAAAGAAATCACATCATAAAATTCTTTCCTTTTCCTCGTTGAGTCGACGTAGCGGGCGGTTGAGTTGACATCTATGTTCTCAATCTTAGTATTATAGTCTAACTCTTATCTTCTACTTGACGGAAGATTCTGACCTAAAGTACATACCATTTTTCCATCTTATGACTCGAAAGAAGACTCGATATAGAGTACGAATGAATACTTTATTCTATTACTCGAAGGAAGACTTACATAAAAATACCACTCTATGATATTACTTAAAGGAATGACTCGTATTAGAAAAAGATGAAGATGACTCATAACCAGAGCAGGAAACAACTTACTGCTCTGTTACCACTTAGTGGTATTACTGAAAGAATGAGTCTAGAAGACTGACTCGCGACCAGGGCAGAAAACAAACTTCTGCTCAGATACCACTTTGTGGTATTACTAAGAGAATAACTCATACTAGAAAATTGACTTGAACTAGAAGATTGACTCATAGTCAGAGTAAGAGACGAACCTCTGCTCTAATACCACTCTGTGGTATCACTAAAAAAATTGACTCATACTCAGAGCAGGATACAGGCCTTGCTCTAATACCACTCTGTGGTATCACTAAAAAAAAGGACTCATACTAGAAAATTGACTCATAATCAGAGCAGGAAACAAGACTTGCTCTGATACCACTCTGTCACAGCCCCAAATCCCGAGGGACGGCAGAAGCCGGGGTGCGATTGGGGTTGGATTAAAGAAGCAGGGAAGAAGGGGGCTAACTGACTAAACATACATAAAAGACATCAAACAAACCATGAACAAGACTAGAATATAATAGAGAAAGAGTTAATCGCTAAGGATTACTCGACAAAAGTACACAGTAGAAACTAAGTTCATATTTACAGACTTAACTACAGTGTATTGTTCAAAATTACATATACAAAAGACTTAGAGTTCTGCAGCGGAAGAGTTCTAACTAAAGCATACTATCATTCAACTCAACATCAACCGTTGCCGCTCCCGTCGCTTCAACCTGCACATTTAGAAAGCAATGCAGGGCTAAGTACAAACGTACTTAGTGGGCACGATGCCGAAATCATAATCATAAGTATAGATAAATATGGCATTTCATAATTGTAGCACATAGGGGTTTTATTTAAAAGAGACTCGTGTCTACTAAACATTTTCTGACTCTTTTCTCATAAATCACTCGCGCGAGCATTTTCTGACTGATGTTACATTCAATCTTGACCAATTCTTATTCACCGTGGCTGGTACCCCTCAACAGGATATCACATACACCACAGGTTACAAAGTGCACTAACTTTGGAAAGCACTTAGCAGCTAACTCAGAGCCGATCGTTAGTTAACCTAGTTAGATTAACTCTAAATCTGGAAAACACGAATGTTGACTCAGATAGGTACAAGAGAACTCACATAAAACATAAAACAGTTCATGCCATAATATCACTTTGAAAACACAGATATCAAAGTGATAAAGAAAGATTTTCCGAGCATTGCTCGTTTTATTTTGTATATAAAAGCCCACCTCGTAATACAGAACTAAAAGCACTAGCTTCCAATCTTCGGATCTTCCGTCCTTTCTTTATAGTTGGCTTCCTCCTTCATTGTAAAATAATAATACTTAAAAACGGGTCGTAAAAGATAATCGATCAAAGAGAATCGAAAAAATTTTAGTCGTTTCGTTCTTTAGGCATTTGCACGCTTACTAGATTCATTTTACTTAAACGGGAACGAGACTCGTTCAAATCCCATTTAGAACTCGAAAGGTCTCATACTCGACTCTTAGGTCAGTAGAGAAGGTAGTCGGTAACTTAATACGACTTAAAATATCATAAGGAACTAAGTTGGAAAGAATCAACTTACGAAAATTTTACGTTTTAGTTCAATAACCGACTTATGAAATTTCTCGCTTACTACTTCTTTACTTGAATGGATAAGAGATGAGATTTCGACTGGTTTTATCACTCAAGGCTCCATACTTGACTCTAGGGTCAGTAGGAAGATATTCGTTAGCTATTACGGCTTAAACGATCGAAAGAAACTAAGTTGTGAACGAAACAACTTAGGAGAATTGAAACAGAAATTTCACTGCGCAATCCAGTGACTCTGGGGACTGCCCAGAACAGAGAATCTGGAAACAGGGGGTGAACCCTGTACCTTTGGAAATTTTGGGATGTCTAGTTTGCGCTCCAATTTACGGATCGCAAATCCGATAAACGAGCTAAAAGTTATTACAGTTTCTGGCGAGGGTCGCAAAACTGCCGCGATAACACTAGTTGCTCGATAGATTCGACGTATAACGTCTTAGGTTCGTTCTAAGCTCTCGTATTTGATTTCTTTAGAAACTGGACCCTCAAGGCAGTCATCACGTACTTCCGTACGTGATGAACTCCTTCTCAAAACTCGTCCAATAGCACGACGTTCTAAACGTCGGCTTTCAACTAACAATTACTAAACCAACAAGTTATTCAAATCGCGTTCTAGTTCTCGACTATCACTATAGCTCATATTATATTAGCTCGAAAGCTCATGACGTCAACTACAAAGTTGTTCTCAAGTTCATCATAGACAATAATATCAAATTAGAATTCTCATTCGACTTCTCGGTTACTAGTTACGTCTAGTTGTTCGTCTCTTATGAAATTTTCAAAGTTGTCGGATTCCGTTCAAATTTTACGACATTAAACAACAACTAACGTGAATCACTTTCATGCATACCAACATTTCATATCATCACTATATTTCAACTTATGACGAGTTCCTCGTCTCTTACATTCCGATAAATATTTTTAGAAAAATCTAATTAAATTCCTATTAACAACTAACATCAACTACAACATAATTCCATCATCAATTCATCAATTAAAACAAACACATGGAAACCCCTAAAACTCCTATAAATTTCGGTATTTATACCAAGGATAAGAGAGTGATTTTCTTCTCCAATTAACACCATTTATCCATTAATCATCCTATTATAACAACAAGTAATCAATTGCAATCCAATTAAACACTAACATGCAAAAATCCCCAAATTCAAACTCAAACCCTAAATCGGTTTTCACAAAACATGGGGCTTTCGATTCCTCTTTGTTCTAATCACCAATTAAACACCTCTTAGGCATGAATCTATCATCATTTGAAGAAAACCAAAACTCCTACAATTTCCCTAAAAATTTCGGTACTTATGGAGAGATTAGGGTTCTTGATTTTGTTCAATTCTAAACCCTAATTAACCTATCTAACACATCCAATTTCATTAATTCAAGATCAAATCATCTAAATCAATACTCTAATTTTCGATCAAAAGAAAAAAAGAAAAGAAGAGGATGATGGATGGATAGAAGTATAGAGGAGAGGATTACCTTGCTAATTAGTGAAAGAAGTATTAGGTTTGGATGGATGAATGAAGACTTGTGTGATTTCTTCTTCTAGATCTTGAAGGTTTCTTCAATGGAGATGATGAAATGAAGATGAGAGAGTGAAGGTGATGAAGCTGTCGAAAATTATGGGAGGAAGGAGGAGATGGGATGATTTAATTTGTTATAACCTAAAGTCTTAACATATAACAAGGTAACAAGTGTAAAGGTAAATAGTAGTAACAGTAGGTGTCCCTTAATAAACTATATAAAACATAAATATCCTTTAAAGTGAGGGGATGAAGTCGGTTGGAATGAGAGGTAAAAGAAAAATACGCGCTTTTCCGACGCAATCCGACGTTACGGAAAACGTTCGACGAAAAACATAGCTCGGCACAAAATCGTCGCGATCCGATTCGACCGAAAATTTTAACGTACGAAACTTAATTGGAAAATAAATTTATAAAATTTATTTTGACAAAAACTCGGGACGACACAGTCCGAGTTTCGTCTGGAAAATCATAAAAACGAACTTTCTCGGGCTAGTTCGTATCGCGATTTCATGAATGTAAAAATCAGACGGTTTTCCGTTCTGAGTTCACGAACTAAAAACTTTTCGTACGCGCTAACCCTAAATACAGTAGTCGTCTAGCTAACTTCCGTAATTTATTTTCGGAAACGGATTCGACCGTTAGTCTTAGAATTCAAAATCGTAACTTAGGCATGCAAATCCATTTATTTAATTAACTTTAATTTTTTTGAAATCGTAAGGATTTTACGGGGCAAAATCGTAAGGATTTTACGGGGCATTACAAGTGGAATTCATAGTATGCTCGATTAATTGTTAAGTGTGCTTACGCGTTTAAAAATTCGTATAGGATGGATGACAACGATTGGATGCAAGAGTACTTGCACGTGAGAAAGATGAGCACCGAGTCATTAGCGGAATTTTTAGCACGATATCATTCGATATGGGGAAGAGTCCAGTACATGGATGTAGGACCGTTGAAAGGCATGACGCATTTAATCCAAGCTCTACCGCAGGAATGGAAGGAATGGGCAGCTTGTCTTGTTCCACGATTTTTAGGCTACCGCTACTTCGACCGAACCCTATACGGCGACGTGAATGCATTTATCTCCACAATTTCAGCTCGTTTCATGTCTTATGGCGCTTCTCCGCCCGAACCATATGATGATGATACTCCAAGTCTGTTAAATGAAATTGTTCGTACTCCTCTATCAATTCCTCCAAATGAACCCGTTTCTCTCCAAATAAATTCGCCGCCACGAACTGTTCTAGAACCTCAAAATCCCCACTCAGATTATCTAATTGTAAGTAGTGTGCTTTAATTCATTCTTTTTACCCTTTTATTTTGTCTAACTTGCCAACATTGCAGCCGAGTGGATACAATGGAAATCCTCTATCAAATGAAGATCAGTTTGTTGCTTATATGTGTCGTCGGTAAGTAACTTTTTCAAGTCATCCTGAAGCAGAATCCTCTAGACCAGCCCGTTTAGGCAATGACATCGAGAATGAAAGTGAGCCAACTGACGCAGCGACTGTAGGAAAAGGATATCTCCAAACCCTACCCAGTAATGTCTTTCCTGCTTCTTTTGCTCGTGCAACTACCTTTCCAGCAAGGCTAGAAGACGAGCATAACTCTCAATTTGGCGTCTCCACTGATGTAACTCCTTACTTTCACCAAGAAGAGAATCCTAACATCCCACCATGGGTTGAATCTGAACTAGCTGCGATGAACTATACCTTGGAAGACTGTGAGGAAGCCTTGAGAGAAGCTGAGCGCGCGTGTTTCGCTATCGAGGATGACAACGTCGAGGAGGATGATGAGCAGTTTGAAGGTCAGATGCTTGAGGAAGAAGAGGAAGAAGAAGAGGACCCCGAGGAAGATGAAGAACCCATAGAGCACTATGGAGTAGATTCCGATGCGGAGCAGTACGATGATAATGGGCCGAGCGAGGATGATTCCTGTATCTAGAAGTAATCTAAGGAAGTTGTTGAAATTAAGTACTTTTGATTCGAGTGTGTTAGAGACACAAACTCTTTTATATTTTCAGTTGAGATGCAATTTGTGGTTAAGACTTGCATAATTTGATTAGGAAGAAGGGAAATTTTTCAAGTAAATCCCTAATTGTGAAAAGTCCTTAAGAAGGCCGCCGCTGAGCGATTTGAAATTGAGACATTGAGTTCTTTTTGAAATTAAAATTTGAATTTCCTGAGTTATCAAATTGAATTGAGCATATGAGTATGAAGTGATGATATTTTATTTTGTGATAATGATTATTGATTGTTTTGAGAATATATGGTGATGATGTGAATGTTTGATGAAAATTGAATGAGATGCATGTATATATATGAGAAGTTGAAATAATGAATTATTTGAGGAAGTTCTTAATTGCTTTTAATTATCTAAGTACCGATCGAGAATCGTATTCCTCCCAAAAGAGAAATGTTTTCAGAATCGAGAAAGGTTCCTAGTGAACTAAAGAACTGGAGTGGTTAAAGTTTTCTTGTTATAATTTTTAGAATGCCGCCAAGACGCAGAAACGTCAGAATTCCTGAAGATAACCCGGAAGGACAGCGTGATCCTACTCCGCCCCCTCCAAATGAAAGACGAGTCAAAGAGCTTTTTCTCCGACAAAATCCCCCTACGTTCGATGGTAAAGGCAGTCCAGCTGATGCTGAGGACTGGATTCGTTCTCTAGAGCGAATTTTTCCTTTCCTTCGTTGTTCGGATCGTGAACGTTTAGAATGCATGACGTACCAGTTGAAAGGAACAGCCGATTATTGGTGGGAAGCGAAACAAAGGATGTATTCTCCCGAAAAGCGTGAAGAGTTAACGTGGGATCCGTTCAAGGATGCCTTATACGAAAAGTACGTGCCAAGAAGTTATCGTAAGCAGAAATCCAACGAATTCACCAGTTTAAAGCAAGGGAAAAAGTCTGTAGCTGAGTATAACCGAGAATTCTGTGAGTTAGCTCGATTTGCGCCCGACATGGTCGATATTTGATGAGAAGATGTGCGAATTGTTCCGAGCAGGACTAAGACAAGACATCCGAGTAGTTCTTGCTAGTCAAAGTAGTTTGACTTACGCCGAAGCTTTGAACCGAGCCCTGAATATGGAGTTGGCAATGCAACCAGAGAAAGGATCGTATCCCCCAGCGAATCCTCAACCTCAAAGCCAGATAATCACGACTGTGTCTACTCAACAATCCCAGTTAGGCCAATATGGAAAAAGGAAGGGCAAATGGAGTGGTGGAAACCACCCGAACAAGAAGCAGTGGCAAGGAAAAGGTCAACAGCAGCCCCAAAAGGGAAAAGCGCCGCAGATCAACCGAAGTAACCTACCCATAGGACCCTTAGGATTCCCTCCTTGTGCGAAATGCGGTAAAATGCACCAAGGCGTTTGCAAGAGCGGGAGTAATGTTTGCTATACTTGTGGTCAACCTGGTCATTTCTCGAACCAGTGCTCGAGTAAGCAACAAGGATTTAGAGGCGGAAGACCGTACCAGTTCCAGCCGTCGTAGATGAAAGCCATCGAGGCAGCTCCTCTGCAAAAGTTTGTCCCGCGCCAACTTAAGCCGCCGCAGCCAAAGCAGCAACCTCCGCAGCAAGAGCCTCCGCATTTCCAAAGAACGTACGCGATTGAGCAGAAGCCACTAGAGAAAGAGAAATGAAATTTTACAGGTATGGGAAAGCTTAATAGCATACCTGTTATTGTTTTGTTCAATACGGGAGCATCGCATTCATTTATATCTAGCATTTGCGTAGAGAACCTAGAATTTAAAGTAGAAGAATCAAACCAGGTGCTTAGTGTCGCAACCCCTTTAGGAAAGTCTGCGTTAGTTTCGCGTGTTTGCTCGAATCTAGAATTTGAGGTCGGAAATTGTAAGTTAGTCGCGAAATCCCTGAATGTGATCCAGATGTGTGACATTGATATAATCCTAGGAATGGATTGGCTAACCGAGAACTTTGCGACGATTCGATGCGATTTGAGGCAAATATCGTTTAAACCTCCTGGAGAAGAGTCAACCATAGATTTCGGAATGGAAAAGAGAGTGAAGAAGAGCGTGCCGATAATTTCAGCCATGAAAGCGCAGAGATTGATGAGGAAGAAAGATATGCAAGTGTATCTAGTCTATCTGAATAAGGACGAGAATCAAGAGTTAAGTATCGATGATGTTCCAATCGTGAGAGAATTCAAGGATGTGTTTCCAGAAGTGTTACCAGGCTTACCCCCTGATCGTCAATTGGAGTTTACAATCGATTTAGAACCCGGATCAGCCCCGATATCTAAGGCCCCATATAGAATGGCTCTAAAGGAACTTCAAGAGTTGAAGATCCAACTGCAAGAATTGTTGGACTTAGGCTATATTCGACCAAGTGTATCGCCTTGGGGTGCTCCAATATTGTTTGTGAAGAAGAAAGACGGTAGTTTGAGGATGTGCATAGACTACCGAGAGCTAAACAAGATTACGCTGAAGAACAAATATCCTTTGCCAAGGATAGATGATTTGTTTGACCAGCTAAAAGGAGCCGGTGTTTTCTCCAAGATCGATTTAAGATCCGGATACCACCAACTGAAGATCAAGCAAGAAGATATTCCAAAAACTGCTTTTAGGACGAGGTATGGACATTACAAATTCATAGTAATGCCATTTGGATTAACAAATGCTCCGGCAGTGTTTATGGATATGATAAATAGAGTTTTTCACGAATATCTGGATAAGTTCGTGATTGTCTTTATAGACGACATTCTGGTGTATTCAAGAAATGAAGCTGAGCACGAGAGGCATCTAAGGATTGTGTTGGAAACGCTTAGAGCTGAAAAGTTGTATGCCAAATTCATTAAGTGTGAATTTTGGTTGAAGGAAGTAAATTTCTTAGGACATGTTGTTTCGTCCGAAGGAATCAAAGTAGATATGGAAAAGGTGAAAGCTGTGCAAGAATGGAAATCCTCGACGTCAGTGCATGAAATCCGTAGTTTCCTCGGTTTGGCAGGATACTACCGGAGATTCATAGAAGGATTCTCTAAGATCGCGAAGCCGATGACGAGCTTGTTGAAGAAAGAAACAAAGTTCGAGTGGACGGAAGAATGTGAAAGAAGTTTCCAAGAACTCAAGACGAGATTGACTACAGCCCCAGTTTTAGCCCTACCCGAGCCAGACAAAGATTACATCGTATATACCGACGCATCTACTCAAGGACTAGGATGTGTGCTAATGCAAAATGGGAAAGTGATTGCATATGCTTCCAGGCAACTCAAACCTCATGAGGAGAAGTACCCAACTCATGACATGGAATTAGCAGCTGTCGTTCATGCTTTGAAGATATGGCGACATTATCTTTATGGAGCGAAGTGTGAAATATTCTCGGATCACAAGAGCCTGAAGTACTTTTTCCAGCAGAAAGAGTTGAACATAAGACAAAGAAGATGGCTCGAGTTAGTGAAAGATTACGATTGCAAGATATCTTACCATCTCGGTAAAGCGAACGTAGTAGCTGACGTGCTAAGTAGAAGGAGAAAGAAGGAAAATTCGGAAGGGACCGAATTAGGATTCCTCTTGACCGATGAAATCGAGTTGATTGAAGAATTTGGGAAGATGAGAATTGAAGTGCTTGTACCCCCAGCGTCAGTAGATCAAATGATTGCTACCTTAGTAGTAATGCCCGACTTAAGAACCCGCATCATAGAAGGCCAAAGAAGAGACGAAGAATTGGAGAAGCTACGAATGAAGGTAAGAAGAGAAGAAGTTAAAGATTTCTCAGAGTCAAGTGATAATGCGTTGTTGTATCAAGGAAGAATTTGCGTGCCTAATGACGACAAGTTGAGAAATGAAATAATGAGTGAAGCTCATGAGACCCCGTATACAGCTCATCCCGGCAGCACGAAGATGTACCAAGACTTAAGGAAACAGTTTTTGTGGAATGGAATGAAGATGGATGTGGCATTGTTCGTTGAAAGATGTCTAGCTTGCCAGCAAGTGAAGTCCTTACATCAAAGACCGTATGGACCCCTGCAACCATTACCAGTCCCAGAATGGAAGTGGGATGGAATCACAATGGATTTTGTGACGGGATTGCCAAGATCAAAAAAAGGAAATACAATAGTATGGGTGATAGTGGATAGATTGACTAAGTCTGCTCATTTCATACCTATTCCACACACCTATGGATCAACTAAGTTAGCTGAGATCTACATCAAAGAAATTGTGAAGTTGCATGGAGTACCGAAGACGATTACCTCTGACAGAGACTCGAAATTCACAGCCCGTTTTTGGGAGAGTTTCCACAAAGAATTGAGAACTCAGTTGCAATTCAGCACTGCTTACCATCCCCAAACCGATGGTCAGACCGAACGAATGATTCAAATTCTCGAAGATATGTTGAGAGCCCTCCTGCTAGATAAAGGAGTTGAATGGGAGAAAATCTTACCTCTTGTCGATTTTGCATACAACAACAGCTATCAAAGTACGATAGGAATGGCCCCTTACGAAGCTCTTTACGGAAGGAAGTGTAGATTGCCGCTTTATTGGAATGAAGTGGGTGAAAGAAAGGTGATAGGGCCAGAAGCGATTGAGGAAATGATAGAATCTGTGCGTCAAATCCGCGAGAAGATTAAAGAAGCTCAGAGTCGACAGAAGTCGTATGCTGACAATCGAAGATCCAAATTAGAATTTGAAGCAGTAGATAAAGTATTTTTGAAAATATCTCCCTCGAGAGGAGTATTTCGTTTTGGAGTTAAGGAAAAGTTTAAACCTCGTTTTTTAGGACCATACGAGATCCTTGAAAGGATTTGATCCGTATCATATCATTTAGCGTTACCGCCCAATTTCAGAAGTTCGCATAACGTTTTTCACGTGTCGCAATTGAGAAAATACGTCTTCGATCCGAATCACGTAATACGCCAAGAAGATGTCGAGATAAAACCCAATCTAAGCTATGAGGAGAAACCCGAGGAGATTTTAGATCATAAAGTTCAGCAGCTTAGAACGAAATCGATTCCCTTAGTGAAGGTCAAGTGGTGTCATCATTATCTCGAAGAAGCCACTTGGGAACTCGAAGAAAAGATGAGAGCAAAGTATCCTGAGTTATTTTCTTAAGGTCAGTAAATTTCGGGACGAAATTTTTTTTAAGAGGGTGAGGATGTGATACCCCGAGCTTTTATGTCTTTAGAGAGCGTAATAACTAACCGAGTAAGTTAAAAGATGTGATTTGTGGAATAAAAATTTTCTTTTAAAATAAAGAGAAATGAGTAAAACGTCTGGAATGTCTTATGTGTTATTATGTGAATTTATCTGTTCAATTTCTTGAAATGATAATGTGATGAATATGTTGAGTTTATTTATATGAAAATGAGTATGAGAATAATTTCCAGAAAAACCCCGAAGAGTTTGTTAAATTGAAATAGAATAATGTTGATCGCCGAGAAATTTCTTTACGCCGATGAACTTAGAATAGAGTTGAATTAAGATCTTTGAACCTAGAATTTCTTTTAAGGTCATTGAGATAGGATAAGAGCTTATCCGAGATAAATTTGAGAAGAGTAACGAGGCATTAATCTTTTAAGGATTAATAACAGATTAATAAGCCGACTAAATTCTTTTAAGATTTAAAAGACTAAATGATCGGAACCGTTAATCTTTTAATTGAGACGTGAAATAGGATTAAGATGTTTTAGTGTCGAAAATGAGACGAGAAGAGCTTAGACTCGTTCATAGCATAAATGAATTAATACGAATTATTTTATCCGGAAAACCTTTACGACCAAGTAATTAACACCCGTAACGACACGACGAGGATAAGTGTCGTCACACCTCTCTCTCTCTCACGCCACCTCACACCCCTCTCCCATCTCTCTCCAATTCCCAATACTAATTATCATCATTATGTCTTCTTAGCAATCTTACCAAAAGATTACATGCAAACCACATCACATCAACTATCTATCAATCACTTTAAACATTTCCAATTTCCAATACTACATGCCATCATGTTTATTCTCTTTGTTGGATGCACATGCAAGCTCCATACACTCTCTCTCTCGATTTCTCTCTTTGATTCAAAAGGATGAATTTCATTTCATTCATTCATTTCATCCAACACCAAAAGGAAAGAAAAGAAAAACACTCTCTCTACCCTCTCCCTCACTCTCGGCACTCTCACACACACACACATACATTGTAGTTTTCTTCCATGCAACCTTGAATTCAAGCTTGTCGTCCATGGAAATGAAGTAAAAAGCATCATCCTCCATCTAGTTCATCCTTATCTTCAAGAAAAAGGTAATAATCCTTCAAGTTCTTGAATTGAAATTCAAACAATCATCTCCATTTTTCTTCATTTTTGGCTTTTAAGCCCTAAAAGAGATGGATGATTAATTTTTCTATTATTCTTTTCTTTGAGGATTCAAGAAGAGTTCTTCCTTTCATCCAAGCTAAAGTTTGAAGCTCAATTTCCCTTCCAATTTCGATTCCAAGAAGTCAAGGAGAAGAGATCCATTTAATTTAAAGTATGATATTCATTTGATTAATTGTATATATGTATATCTCTAAGTCCTAAAAGAAAGAAACCATGCATGCATGATATTTATTTATGTTTAGGCAAAGTTAGGTTGTACTTGTGAAGATCGAGTGAGAAGAAATCGTTAGGAGAATCGAACATTAGGATTTAATCGGTCAATTAAGAGAAGAAAAAGAAATTAAATCCCTAAAAATCTAGTAAATGCCGAAATTATTAGAGAAAAATAGGAAAATATGAATCCCTTGAGTTATTGATATTTTGATGCTTGATTTATTATTTTTATCATGTTTAGAATGAGATTATATGCATGAAAAATTTAGAAATAAAATGCCCTAAAAACACTATGAATGCCGTGTGTTTTAGGAAGAATTGGAGAAATTATTTTGTTGATTTTGTTGATGATTTAAGTGATGTTTTGAGCATGAAATGATTACTTGATATGTTGATGTAATCATACATGTTGTTGAGTTAAGAAAATGGAATTGCATGTTAAGATTTTAAAAAAAATAAATGGTGATAATATAGGAGATTGGATGTTTAGATGTTATATTGTGTGTATAAATACTAATATGAATTGTGAATAAAGATAGAAGTTTTTGTAATAAAAAGAATGAAGTTTAAAAGCTTTTAAAGTATTAAAGATTGAAAAATGCATAAAAAGATATGTCTAATAAGTGTTCTTGTATTAAAACTTGAAGATTTGAATTTTTAATAAATTAAACCAAAACGAAATTTTATAATTTAACTAATAAGATAAACTAATTTTTTTATAATGATGTTTATTGAAAAATAAAAGAAATTATTAAGTAAGAAAGTGGTTTTAAGTTAAGAACAAAGAAGAAAGATTTATTAAGTAAGTGAACAAGAATTGAGAAAAATCGAGTTAAAAAGAATTAAGTGATAAGAAGTAAAAAGAAGTTTTAATCGAATAAAGAAAAGATACTAGACGAGTTGAGTTAATTACTCGTATAATTAATCAAGAAAATAATAGTAGCATAAGATGTCGAGTAATAGTTTTGAAAGAAACTAATTAAAGTTAATTAATTGGGTACGTTGTTTTCAAACTATGCGAATTAAAAATAAACCGAGAGAAATTACCGAGTTAATAATTAGAAAAATAATAGTTGAGTTAAGAAATGAGAATCGAATTAGAAATGGATAAGAAATTCCAATTTCATAAGAGTTTAATAATAATTAAAGAGAAATTATATTAATTGAGTAATAGTTATAAAATACCTCATAAGATAACGAATTTAGAACAAAGTGTTGTCTATAAACTAAGAAAAGATAAAGTATGTCGTTTGAGTTTTTATAAAAAAAAATGCATAATCGAGTTAAGTTCTAATGTTTAATTTGAATAAATGTTAATGTATCTTGAAGTGTGTTTGTTTTATTTGAATTTGTTATGTAATTGAATAAGTGTTTAAATGCATGATATTAATTGTAATGTGAAGAACTACTAAATTATTTGTATGAAAATGATTGAGCTATTGGTTATTAAATCGAGAATTAATCTAGTTTTAAAAAGGAAGATCGAGTAATGGAATGTAGATAGATGACATAAGTAACGCGAGAAGTATTAGAACGTCGGTTAGTAATATTAACCAATCATCGAGTAGAGTTAATAGTTCAAAGACGAGAACGCGAGATCCTTTAGAAAAGTAAAAGCGAAGAGAGAAACGACTCAAGTAGAAGTCCTTCAGTTGAGTTCAACGCCTTTTTGTCCGTCTTTGCGTATCTTATTTTCTTATCGATGTCGGTCTATGAAGGATCGAGCCGGACGGATCGTTAAGGAAGGACGAATAGCCCTTAAACCACCTAGCTAGAATCTTCGAAAGTCAGGTGGACTTTTCTGAACCAAAACTATCGATGAGAATTAGTTATGCTATTGAGTATTATTATATGTTTTTAAATGCGATTGACTTGCCGTTTTATTGAAGTTTGGTATGTGTTGTCATTTGTATATGTGAAGATGTTATTATCCTGTGAAAGGCAGGAAACCCACGTGTGGTATGTTAAATGTTGAGGTGGCTATGAGCCTTGCTTCGTTTAGGCCGGTCACAGTGTTCGAGAAGGAGGCCTACTTCTCGGCACAGTAAGATTGTTTGTGACAGATGATGCATACTGTTATATTATATGTTATGTTTGACTGCGCAGTCTGTTTTAAGAAAATGTTTTTAACATGCACAAGTAAAACTGTTTTTAACTGCTTAAGTACTTGTGATGTTTGGCAAGGCAAGTTCAATTGTTATAGCTTTTAAAAGCATCTTTACTCAAAGGTTTTGGCTTGTGTTCACTGAGTACGAAGTACTCAGCCCTGCGTGTGTTTCTAAACGTGCAGGTTGACTGGATGGCAATGGCATGGATACTTGGTGGTATGGTTTGGTTCTTTTGGTTGAGTCGAGTTGAATATCAGACTGGCATTTGTACGTCTTCATACGTGCAGATGTTGGATTTTGATGCAAGTTTCCGCTGCAACCCTTTTGAATTGATGTCTGTTGATACTTATGTTTTTGATTCCGAGTGTTGTACTCGATGATTTTGAATGCTTGTTGAATTCTTAACTTCTTGACTTGTGCTTCCGAGTTATAGGCTTGTTGACTTTAAAACGTTTTGTTGAACCTGATTCTCCTGACTTGGTATATGTTGCATTCTCGTATTTGTTGGAATCCTAGCCCTATCAGCATGAAATACCAATTTATATTCCTGTTGTTAGAGATTTTGAGATGCTCGGATACTACTTCGTTATGTTTTTGGAAGCCTAATTCGATTGCCTTGTTTTTCATTATCATTTTCCCCGAGCATGTTCCCCTTATTTGAGTTGATTGTTAGTTGTTTAGGTTGTGTAGTTATTCGTAAGTCGCACCTCGAGAGTCGGGGCGTGACATAATTCCTTCGGAAACTTTTCCTCTTCAGAGAAGAAATTCTATTCCGGATCTTTTCTTTAATGATCTCGTCATCGGGGCCATTATCTTGGACAATGTTTTCATGAATCGTTGATAATAGGCTGCTATACTTCGGAATAATATGAATCTCCTCTGGTGAGATTGACGTTTTCTATCTTTACGTAGTTCATACTTCAAGCAGATTTACTTTCATTCCTTTTGACGAAACGAAATGTTTTGAAGACATAATTTTCTCCGTTCTCGGCTACTTTGACAAGTTTCAATGATGCTGCTAGTATTCGATAAATTTTATCACGTATTCGTCAAAAAATTCATGGAAAACAAAATACATTCATTAACACCACTAGAATGTTCATCTAATTAAATGTCAACTTTTTTTATAATCTTCAGACAATGCCGCTTCACTCTCTAAGAACTATCTTAGAAACGTCTTTCTACTTATTCATCTGATCTCAAATTTGTAAAGATAACTCAATTCTCATTTAATTTCCCAATAGCTATCGCATATTCTTAACTATCGTTTTTCTTCATTACAAAGGATTTGGTGTATTCCAAGGAAATACACTTGGTTGTAAATCTAAAAATTCTTACAACTTTTGGAGTTTCTCTGGAGCTTTCGAAATCGCGGTTAATCTAAGGTTTAAGTCGATAGTAAACTTTGATTGCCTAACATACGACAATCTTGGTACGGCTTCTAGAAAGACAATTTGAAAGTCTTTAACTTCTGACACGCACTTGATACTTTGCTTTTCAACTTACCCAGACACACGAGTGTGCTTCATTAATTTTTTCTATCTTCAGAGTTGAAATAATGGACGAGCTTCTTTTCCTTTCGTTCTCAACGTCATGAACTACCATTGGTCTTTCATCGGAAGGTCGAAACAAATCATAAAATTCTCGGTTAATTAACTCATTCTTAAAATTATATCGACGTTCCCTTATTTATTTTGGATTGAGGAGCTTAGTTAATAATTCGGGATTTTCTAAATTCAATTTTTAACTTCAGGGAAACTTACGAAAACTATCGCGGATTTATCCTAAGTGGTCAACACTTTAAGCTTCCAATTCACCTCTTTTACCTTTAAATTAAAGATATTTACGCAAGCATTTGTAAGCGACTGCAATACGCCCTTATCAATTAAGGTTAGTTCTTAACACATCGTTAAACTGTCGCTTGCGAGATTCTTTTAGATTTTTGCTTTAACATGATTACTCCGGAAAGGAAGTTGCTATTTTCCGTTATTGATTACTTGGGTACTGGTTCGAAGAATGACTAGATTAACCCTAAGTATGTTAGGTTTCACTCTTTATTTTGCTACTGCTAGAATGCATCTTGCCACGCTTTGGACAAGAAATGACTCTCTAAAGTCTAAAAAACAAACTACTTCATTTGGTGTTGTGGAATTTTACCTTTCTCTATTTATCTTGACTCTATCAATTTCTTTTACTGTAGTTTTTCCTACTGTTTTCCTTCACTAATTCTTACTCTTCCTTTTTAAACATATCAACATGCGATTCAATCTAAAAGTTCTTCTTATCTTTCAAAAATTTCTTTTTAATTTTCTCGAGTAATTAACTTTATACTAAAAAGAACACTTATATCAAATTGTAATTTTCTTGACTCAAGAAATTGTTAATTACCTTCTTACTTCTCAAGATTATTTTCTTAATTCATCAAGAAAAATTTCTTCTTGAAGGAATAAATTTTTCAATTCTAAAAACTCTTGTCATTACCTTTTTATTCATTCTCTCATTTCCTCCTAACTATACTCATTAACCTTATTATGAACCTTTCTCAATTAATGCTTATATACTTGAGTTTTTAATTAGTCGGAGAAAAACACTAGTAATATATTCATTCTTTTACTTTATATCTTAATTATAACATTTAATTTCCTTTCGCCTTTGTATATTAATATTTCCTTGTATTCTTTTCTTCACATTTATTCTCATAACTTCATGACTTAGTTTTTAAAACTTCATGCTTACCTAAGTACTTTTATTTTCACGTCCCGGATAATACTCCGATTGTTATTTCTTACTTGACGTCTAACTACTTTTTATGCTTATTTTCAAATGCCTATCACAAGACAACATTTCTCATATTCGTTATATTCGACAATATTATACTTGATAAAATCATCGTTCTCATTATTCTTAATACTATGAACTTTTGTTTGGTTGGTTTCTTCTTATCCATTTTCGTTTTATTTTAAATTCTAGTTAGATCGAGAAGACTAAGGGGTTGAAGTTATCATCTTCTGAGTTGAAACTGAGGATTCGCTGAGAATAGCGATCCTTGTTTTGGCTGCATAGTTAATTCCATATCAAACACTTAACGTACGTCAGACCATTCTGACTTGCGAAAGCTACACGAATATCTTGCTGTAATTCGGCACAAAATAACTCGCATGTATTCTCATCCATTTCGACTTGGTCGGGTGCGAAATGGCTAGTTTGCAGAATTCACGATCATATTCAGCTATTGATCTCTTTCCTAGAAATGTATTTCTCAAACAATATTTCCTTAAACTGTTCCTTAAGTAGGATTTGTACGTTGTTCAAGAGTAAACATGCGTTGATAGGATTCCCACCCATAGTTGGCGGCTTTCTTCAACTGATACGTTGTACACTCAAGACGCTCACGATCGTCACATCTAAGCAATTTGAAAATTTGTTCAAGAGAACGAACCTAGTCCTTAGCTTCTATGGGACTACCTTACCGTCTAAGGTCAGAGGGTTTTGTCGAAGAAAAAGTTCCTCGACTCTCTTGTCATTTTGAGGAGGTGAGGTTGGTTTCCTATGTTCCCCTTCTTCATTATTCCTAACATTTCTTCTTCTTCTCAGAGGCATTCTAGCCATAATTTGATCCAATGGTGTGGAGGAACAAGAGGCGACAATGGCAAGGTTCTTAGCGGAGTTGCAGTGGGACATTTGAGATAAGGTGGAGTTGCAGTACTATGTTGAGTTGGAGGATATGGTCCACATGGCCATAAAGATAGAGAGTCAACTCAAGAGGAGGTGCAACAATAGCAAAAACCTAAGACAAAATCAGACTAATTGGAGGCAATCCCAACTGCCTTCAAGTGGAGGTTCCTCATCAAAAGGGAACCAATAGAAGAAGGAGAAACCGCAGAGAGAGGACAAGAAGCCGTTCTTTAAGTCCCGATCAGAGACTTCGAGTTAAAAAAATCAGGGCAGTCTAATCGTTCCTGATAGCTGAAACTGAGATAGGAAGTGTTTAAAGTGTCAAGGCTTCGGGCATATTATGAGTGAGTGTCCGAACAAAGAGTTATAATCTTGAGAGATGACGGCGAAGTTGTGACTGATGATGAGAAGGATGATTCGGAGATGCCAACATTGAAGGGTTCCGATGAAGAAGAGGAGGTTGAGGAGATTTTTCCACCTACTGGGCAGCTTTTTATAGCTAGGAGGGTGTTGAGTGCCCAAACTCAACTCGAAGACAAAGAGTAGCGGGAGAACCTTTTCCACACGAGGTGTCATGTTCAAGATAAGGTATGCAACGTCATTATTGATGGAGAGAGTTGCACGAATGTGGCTAGTGCAGCCATGGTAGAGAGATTGGGGCTACCTGTGGTGAGGCATCCAAAGCCGTACCATTTGCAGTGGCTGAATGAGTCTGGCGTCATCAAAGTTGCAAAGCAAGTGAGGGTTCCTTTCCACATTGGGAAGTATGAGAATGAGGTGTTGTGTGATGTGACTCTAATGCAAGCGAGCCACATCTTGTTGGGGCGTCCGTGGCAATTTGACCGACGAGGATCAAGTGTAAATGCAAAAGGAGGCGAAGAAGGTGAAGACTAAGGAGCAGCCCGTAAGTAAAAAGGAGAACAGGTTGATGCAGAAGTCCTTTCTTGCAATGCCTAGTGATTTGAAGTGGGCCGTGAAGGAGGAGAGGCCGATGATCGTGTTGCTGTACAAGGAGAATTAGATTTGTGGTAACGATTTCTATTCTCTATCCCCTTCTATTCATTCTGTTTTGCAGGATTTTGATGATGTCTTTTTCGACGAAATTTGACCAGGTTTACCACCAATTCGTGGGATAGAGCATCACATTGACTTTGTTCCCAGTGTTATCCTTGCCAACTGACCAGCTTATAGGACCAGCCCCGAGGAAACAAAAGAGTTGGAGCGATAAACCGGGGATTTGATGGCGAATGGGCGCGTGAGAGAGAGTATGAATCCGTGTGCCGTTCTGGTTTTGCTCGTTCCAAAGAAGGACACGTCTTTGAGGATGTATTGTAATTGTCGTGCCATCAACAATATCAGGGTACAGTATCAATTTTTGATTCCTCATTTAGATGATATGCTTGATGAGTTGCGTAGTGCTTGTTTGTTTTCCAAATTTGATTTGCGTAGTGGATACCATCAGATTAGGATTAAAGAGGGAGATGAATAGAAAACTGCTTTTAAGACAAAATTTGGTCTGTTTGAGTGGTTGGTTATGCCTTTTGGTTTGACTAATGCACCGAGTACATTTTTGCATGTTATGAACCATGTTTTGCATGCTTTTATAGGTAGATTTGTTGTGGTTTATTTTGATGATATTCTTATTTATATTAAGAGTCATGATGAGCATGTTGAGCATTTGAAGGCTGTTTTGGATGCACTTATAAAGAAAAAGTTATATGCTAACCTTAAGAAGTGTGTCTTTAGTACAGATAGACTTTTGTTTCTTGGTTTTGCTAATAGTGCACAGGGTGTACATGTTAATGAAGAGAAGATACGAGCTATCCAAGAGTGGCTGACTACGAAGAGCATTGGCAAAGTTAGGAGTTTCCATGGACTTGCTAGCTTTTATCGGTGATTCGTGCCACATTTTAGCAGTGTAGCAGCACCTTTAATGGAAGTCATCAAGAAAAATGTGGAGTTCAAATGCGAGATTGAATGTGATGCTTTTGGTGTTGGTATTGGTGCAGTTTTGATGCAAGAGGGAAGGCCCGTGGCGAACTTCAGCGAGAAGCTCAGTAGGGCAACATTGAGCTATCCCACGTATGATAAGGAGTTGTACGCATTGGTGAGAGCCCTCAAAATATGGCAACACTACTTGTGGGCTAAGGAGTTTGTTATTCACACCGACCATGAGTAGTTGAAGCATTTGAAGGGGCATTACAAGTTGAACAAGAGGCATGCAAGGTGGATGGAGTTCATTGAGACATTTCCATACGTCATCAAATACAAGCAAGGTAAAGAGAATGTGGTGGTTGACGCGCTTTCGCGGAGGTATGCCTTGATCTCTACTTTAGATGCTAAGTTGCTTGGTTTTGATTGTATTAAGAGTTTATATGAGCATGATGTTGAGTTTGGCGAGATTTATCAAGCATGTGAGCGGTCTCCTAGTGGTGAGTATTTTAGGCATGATAACTATCTTTTTAGGAAGAATAAGTTGTGTGTTCCTAAGTGCTCTATACATGATTTGTTATTGCTTGAGTTTCATGGTGGGGGTTTGATGGGACATTTGGCATTAGCATTTCTTTTAGCCTCATATGAAATGTGATGTTGAAAGAATTTGTGATCGTTGTGTTATATGTAAGCAAGCTAAGTCTAGAGTGAATTCCCATGGTATTTATACACCATTGCCTATTCCTACTTGATTCGGCCAACGAACATGCGAAAGCAAGACTCGAACACACGTAAGCCGAAAGGTTGATTCAATCTAATTACAAACTGAACTATTAGAGGTTAAGACACTTATTATACTGATCTAAATCGAAAACTGAGCAAGGAACAAAAAAAAACACATAACCAAGACCAATCTATCGATTAAAACCCTAGAAAATAACACGATTGGAAACTATAGCAAAACAACTCGGATTAAGCTCAAATTTTAACACGAATTAAAAATTGCAGTCAACATATCCAAAAATCAGCAAATTTGCACGAGTAGAACTAAAAAATGCACGGTGCCTAAATTGGGTTTGATTTAGGATTGTTGGTGATGCGATGAAGTTGAGGAAGGGCTGGAATATATTTGAATGAAGTAGGATGGTGAAAAGAAGACAAAGGTAAAGATGGCGGATGGAAAACGAGAACAAGAAACAAGACAGTTGGGAGATTTACCTCAATACGGACCCCGAATCGACGAACGATTGAAACACGTATCACGGAAGCAATTCTCCAGCGGCGTAGTTAACCCGAGATCCACACAAGATCACGAACGAACTATAGATTTTAGATTCAAAGATGCCAAAATCGAATCCTACCAAGAACTAGGGTTTGTGTGCTTTGTAAAACACGTGAGACAATGGTGAAAACGAATTAATTTTTCATTTAAAAAAGTCTGTGAATAGTACAATCCAAAAATAATATAAGTACTAGACTAGTTCCTAAGCTAGGTTTCGAAATTAACAAGTCTTGGGCTTGGAAATTTCGAACTAGGCTAAACTTATAAAATAAATAAAATGATGGGCCCAATACGCCTAAACTGAATTAAAGTAGTTGGGCTCTAATTAAAAATTGAATAAAACAAAATGTAGAGCTGGATAAAATAATTAAATCAAGCGGCCTAGTTGCCCTCCTTGATGCTCATAAAATTCACCAACTTGTACTGTCGGGATTCAGCTCCATCGTCCTCCAACTTCTTATGAACATAGCAATGGAAATAACCTTGCAACTTCTTAGCTCTTAATCTCGTCACTGGACCTCTAAGCTGCAAATCCGGATTTAACGCTCAAGTGCTAGGTCCGGTCTCATCATTACTGCACCTTAAATTGATATTTCTATGGATTTTGTGTTAGGCTTAGGCAAGCGTGGTAGAGATTCCATCTTTGTTGTTGTTGATAGATTTTCTAAGATGGTACATTTCATTCCATGTCATAAATCTGATGATGCATCTCAGATAGTTGATCTGTTCTTTAGAGAGATTGTTAGACTGCATGGCATGTCTAGGACTATTGTTTCTGATAGGGGTTCTAAGTTCTTGAGCTACTTTTGGAAGACTTTGTTGGGTAAGCTAGGTACCAAGTTGTTGTTTTCTACTACTTATCATCCGCAAACTGACGATCAAACCGAAGTAGTTAATAGGACTTTGTCTACTTTACTTAGAGTTATTATCACGAAGAACATTAAGTCTTGGAAAGAATGTTTGCGGCATGTTGAGTTTGCGTATAACCGTTGTGTTCATTCTGCTACTCAGTTTTCGCCATTGGAGATTGTTTATGGTTTTAATCCTTTAACTCCATTAGATTTGTCACCTTTACCTGAGCATAAGCACAATGATTTTGATGACCGAAAAAGGGCTGATTTTGTGAAACAAATTCATGAGAAAACAAGGATGAACATCGAACGGCGCACCGAGCAGTATGCTAAACAAGCCAACAAAGGGCATCGCAAGGTGGTGTTTGAACCCGGTGATTGGGTATGGCTCCATATGCGCAAGGAAAGGTTTCCATTACAGCGGAGATCCAAGTTACTTCCTAGAGGCGATGGACCATTCCATGTTTTGGAGCGCATCAATGATAATGCCTACAAGTTGGACTTACCCCGGTGAGTACAATGTGAGTGCTACTTTTAATGTTACTGACTTGAGTCCTTTTGATGTAGGTGATGCCTTGAATTTGAGGACAAATCCTCTTGAAGAGGAGGGGAATGATGCAGCTCAAGGTTCGTTGTTCGTGCAAGATCTAGTGCAAGAGCCAAGAAGTTCAAGGAGAGCTTGATGGGCTTAGTCCAAAAAGTCTAGGATCAAGAATTGATGAAGAAGTCCATTGGAGATGGAGGAGTTCGCGAGCTGTATGGCCCATGTTTTGTTAATCTTATTATGTGCTAGTGGGCCTAAGTTTAAAGACTAGACCTTAGTTGTTTTGAAGACTTCATTTATTATTTATTTTCGTTTTTGGGCTTTTTTTAGTTGATTAGTTAGTCGGGTTAACACGTTAATTATTATTAGCCTATTATCTTGTATTGGACGCCGTTTTTGAAGAGATTATCAATAATATTTCGTGAGTTTTACTTCTCTCTTGAGAGTTCGAATTCTTCTTGGTTGTTCCAACATGAGTTCAATTATCGACGTAGTAGCGAGTCAACCATCCCTCGTTGTGTGTCAATCATCGTCCCCAAGTTGCTGTGTCATCTTATCGTTGGGTTTTAGGAAACTTATGTTCATCTAATTCTTTTCGAGAGATAGATCTAGTGGTTTTGGGATAATCCATTATCTTTTGTTCGAGGATTGTAACGACCCGTTTCCAAATCCCTTTATTTCATTTCATTTTGAATATGTGAAATTTATTTTCTCTTGATTTTTAAATGCGAAAATTTATTTCTCGAGCTAAGAGTAGTCTAAGTCGCGCCCTAAATGAACTTAAGTTTTGTGTTACTTCATAAGTAGCTATATTCATCATACTAGTAATGAAAACATTGTCACGTGTCTTTATCACCATGCATGAGTTGCACTTTAGTAATAAATAAATAATAATATATATATAGTAAGGAAATATCCTTTTCCTTCAATTGTCGTCAATTTCATTAAAATAGGTGAGCCAATAATAGTCTGTCAAGTTAAGAAGGAATAATTATTTGTCAACCTTCAATCTTGCTGCTTCTCTTTCAAATCTTTACGTGATTTGGGAATAAAGATTCGATTTACAAGGTTTTCCTTACATTAGAGGATGCAGAAAATAGGAAAGTCTAAGCCCTAAAGAAAACAAATATAAGTATATATATATTGCGTTTCCAAAGGTGTATTCTTTTCAAAACTAAATTTCTCTCCTTAGTAAGGTATGGCGCCTGCTTCTTCTTCGTAATTCTCTCAAAGGTTTCTTCGTTTTTTTTTTCCTTTCCCCGTCAGAACCTTATAATAATGTTTTCTTTTCAATTGTTTGCTTTAGGAATTCCTGATTTTGGTTGAGTTCTTCTCCAAAGTTCGAGGAGGGTAAGAATCGAATTTGTCTTCTTTTATTTTTTTTAAGAGTTGCATATTTAATCATCATCTGTTCATGCGCAACTATATTATATATATACACACACAACTAGTTAGTTGCCAATTAAATATTTTCTTTTTATTTCAATTCTTTGAGGTTGAGTAGATCACACGTGTAGTTGATAGAAAATAACAGACTATAGATATTCCTTCTTTTATATGTACTTCATTAGAATATTTTTTCGGGGTATAGATATATATGTTGTTTGGTGGTAGTGAGAGTTAATATATATATATTTTAATACGTATATGACAAGTGATTAAAGAGAAATTTATGCATGTGTGATCAGTGTTTGTTCATATATAAAAACTAATTATTATTTACTAATGATTAATTATTAATGTTTTTGGGGCAGAAGTATAGTTAATTAGGATTTCTTCTTTATTACCTAGGTTTGGTCGTATTGTGTATTAACTGAATCCAATAAATATATATAAATATTATAATTGAAAGAGTCTAGAGTTATATAGCCTTTTTAAAATAATTTTTTTTCCATCTCGACAATTTGTAAATCTATAGTAAGCATTGCAGATTAATTTAGAGAAACAAACGTACTCATTCACATCGCATAATCATTTCTTTTGTGCATTAAATTTTTGATCATGCACTTATAGTTATAAATTTATAAACTTTTAGGTGTGGCGCGATTAAGACTTTAGTTTTCCTTGAGTTGCTCGGCTCGATTCTTTTGAAGTGAAATAAGGTGTGAGATCTTTACTTAAACTTTATACTCTTGATTTATTTTGTCCTTTTTAATACGATGTGACTTGCCGTATGTGATTATTTAACTTTAAGTGTTGATCGGACCGTGTTAAGTTGTCCATTGACTTGCTCTCACTTGCGTACAATACATTTGATATCACTTGATAAGCAGGACCTGTTGAGTTGTCCATTGACTTTGCTCTTACTTATTGACGCCATGTACGTTGACATTTAGTGTTGAGTGGACCGTGTTGAGTTGTCCATTGACTTGCTCTCACTCTTTGTCGCGTATTATTTTACTTTAATTTTCACTACATGCATCTGTTTTATTAAATTGGACAATATTTGGTATAACTGCCCACACTAAGTATATTCGCATATACTTATCCCCAATTTAAACTTTTCAGGTAATTGAAGTCGGAGGCGTGAATGTGTAGAATGACAAGTCTTAATAAATTGGATTTACTTTATTTGCAAAACTTTATCATTTCAAACTATGCACTTATATTCTTGTTGTTTCTTTCGGATTAATATGCTAAGCTTGTTAGCTTATTGTTTTTTTTTAAATAAAATTTCACTCTCTTTAGACTTAAGTATTTATTCTATTATTTAATTGAAAAATATATATATATATACATATTCATTTTTCCGCTGTAATATCTTTATAAATTTTATTTTAATGCATTAATTAGATTAGGGTGTTACAAGGATCATATCAATGAGTCGTACTTTGGTTAGGCCAGTCACAGTGTTTGAAAAGGAGGCCTACTTCTCGACACAGAGATGATGTGGTAGGTTGATTCATGCCTTCCTATTGTTATATGTTGACTGCGCAGTCATTTTAAGAAAAGTAAATGTTTTTGCATCTACAAGTAAATGTTTTAACTGTGCTAACACTTGTGATGCAGTGGCAAGGCAAGTTAAATTACATAGCTCTATCGAGCAAGTTTTAAATTGTTTTTGGCATGTGTTCACTGAGTACGAAGTACTCATCCCTGCATATTTTTTCTAAACATACAGGTTAGCTTGGATGTGGATAGCGTGGATTGCTCGGCAGTGTGTGTTAATAAGTCGAGTCATTTGTTTAAGCTTGCAATTGCATGTCTTCATAAATGTAATTGTTGGTACTTGAGTTTGAGATTCCGCTATAAATATAATATTTTATCTGTCTTTCAAAACTATTACTCTGATGATGTGTCGATACAGTGAGCCTTGTGCTCGAAACTATTCACTATTTTCCTCGACTTCTACTTGATATACATTGCGACACTTGATTTATATTATGATGCTCATTTATTCGAATTAAGATTTGGAAGCATGTTATTATTTCTTATCGCTTTCAAACTATATTCCTTTATTCCCGAGCATGATCCCGTATTGAGTTGAGTATTATTCTATTGTTTTACCATCATTATTTCCATTTTAGGAAAGTTTCTAGAAAAGCAGGTTGAGTGCCATACTTTTGGCAGAGGTCAAACGACTCTTTCCAACGGTTAGTTAGATCTCCCTCTATGAATAGAGGTCTCCACATTAAGCTCAGTAACACAGATAGATGCAAATTAAAGATATACACATAAGCGTAAGAGTTGAGTGAAAAAGAAAAGGTGAAGTAGCGGTAGCAGACCACCTCTCTCCTCAGCAAGAAGACCCAGTCGGAGTCCAGTCAAAGTAGAGTGTTTATATCTCCTCCTATTCTTCCTTCTAGCCTCACAAAAAGCCGCTTCTTTGATCGAGTCTAGAGTTTAAGTTCTTGCTAAATCTGTGTCCCAATAGACTCTCTTCCAAAAGATCGAGTATGTAGCCTTCGGAAGAAGCCTCCATTTCCCTCAGTGTTGAAGGCTTCATAGTTGGAAAAATCCCCAACCCCCAACCCTTATGTCTGACTTTGAACTTGGAATCAAAGTCACTAAGTCCCTTTGAACCCATAATCAAAGACTAGATCCCTTAGAACCCGAAATCCAAGGCTAGGTCAATTAGAACCCAAAATCTAAGACCAAGCTATGCACTTGCCCGGAAAAGTATTGTAAGGTCTTGTTCGAATCCGTAATTGAACTGGATAGGTTTGTTTGGAACCCGTAATCAAAGTGGGGCATTTAGTTTGCACGCTCAAGCTTATCTAGTGGATTAATTCCCCGAAAAGGAAGTCGTGAACGTAGGAGGTCAATCTTTGAACCACGTTAAAATACTGTGTACTTTACCTTCTGCATTTACATTCAGTATTTTACATTCAGTTTACTTAACCAACTGACCCAGCATATTGCATAAAAATTGCAATAATTTGGGAACTTGACCTTTCCCGTTTTCACAAAGGTTTCACTTTTTGTAACGAGTCTAAACTCCACCATCTTCCGCAATGTAAAACTGTTTAAAACCTCAATTGGTGCATACAACTGACCTTCAGGCATAGGAGCCAGTTGTGTTGCCAACTGTGTGATTAGCTCTAACTGAGCAACTCAGTTGTAGAGCCGCTCCAACTGACCTAAGCAGTATAACTCAGTGAAAAGACTTTTTGCAAAATAAAAATTGTTGCATTGCAGATTTAACCGAAAACTACAAATATCTACATAATTCTTCAAGATTCATCACTACTCAGCTGCTTTGACACTGCTATACTCTGGACTGAATCTATGTAACTGCAAGGAAAAAGAGGACCGGTGGGTTTTTCCGGCGAACCACCTCCGACGCCAAAGTTAGATCAACAAAAAGTAGTTTTTAAAGTAATTTTGGAATAGAACTAGTAGATATTTTTCTGGGTGTTGTTAACCTAAGTGTGGTGAAGGGTTTCTGTGCTATATATACCTCCTTGATTTTGTGAGTGTGAAGTTGTTGGGAGTGGGGTACATCGCCGATCTTCCTCTACACATGCTCTCTGATTATTGGCAGATACAAGAATGTACCTTCCGACTATACTATACCCATGCAGACTAAAGCATCCTTTGCATGTCAGATGTATTTATTGACATGAGACCTAGCCCAGCATATATTTCGAGCTCTGTCGTGAGACCTACTTTTAGAACCTGATGCGAGGCCTACCTCATAGGCCTGGCATGAGGGCTATTATGAGACTTGATCCGGAGATCTGGCCTGGAGGCCTGGTATGAGGTCTATGAGACCTAAGCTAGAGACCTGATATGAGAGCTACCTCAAAAGCTCTCATACATCTCCTCCTTTGAAAGTCTTACTTAATCCTTTAAACCGGGCAATTGTCATTAACCTCAATCATACCTTGAGGCAAACTATCATACTTACCTCTTATCGAACACTACTATGGCGAGATAAAGGATTCAGGTCTCCTTTAGACCTGAACACTTTAATGATATAATATCTACTCCCCCTACTCTGAATTTGCAAGATAATCTTCGTGAAAATATAGAGCATACTAATCCATGGAAGCTGTCATTGACTTATTGAGGGAGGCCTCTTTTGATTGTCTCCATCTATGATCTTAGAAAGTGACCTACATATTTAGAATTTCAGAGTGAGGCCTCTTATATTTTATTGCTATTTTATTCGTGATATAGTCCAAAAACACTCAGGTCTCTAAGAGACATGATAAGCATTCTCATCATGAAAGTCGCATTGTAAATATGACTTTAGTAATTATAGTTAATGATAATTCTGATAGTTGTGTACGAACTGTTCTATTATAAAAAGAAATAATGGAATACCACAATCGTTGATATGCCTTATGATAATGATATCTGTAGAGTCAAACAAACTAATAACGTAAAGGAATCTTAGGCAAATGTGGCGATAAGGTCTCTCGTGAGGACTTACAAAAGCCCTTTAGTGAGGTCTCTCATGAGGTACTTGGTGAGCTCCCTAAGGAGGTCTCTTGCAAGAGCCCTGATGAGCTCTCTTGTTGAGGACTCCTCTTTGTCTGCACACCTGAAAAATAAAGATACTTTAGCCTGTATATGTATAGTACCGTCAGAAGGTACATTTCGCAACAACCAATGAAATAGTAGCACGTATAAAGGAAGTAGCAGCAAATATCAGAGGAGGGCAGCTTCATTTCCAAGTAATCTCACGAGTATATATATCAAAAGTACGCACTTCACACACACATTCTACCTTTCACTCATTTTCAGTAACATTTATTTCTTCTTGACCCAAGATACCAATCTAACTTGAGCGTCGGAGGTGGTTCACCGGAAAACACCCCCGACCCTCATTTTCTTGTAGATTCCAAAGAGCATATATCTGTTCGACGTGATTCCGGTAGCGGAGCAAGGAAGAAATATAAAGTTTAGGTAGATATTCTAGTTCACTTACTGTCTCAGTATAGTATTTCATAATGTATCATTTTTTGGTTACATTATCTGGCGCCGTCTGTGGGAACAACATTCTTTTTTGAGAAATTTCTTCTCAAAACATTTTCTCAGCTAATGCTGTTATGCTCTTTTTCAACAAATTCAAGCAATACTTAAATCCTGAAAAAGGGAGTCCCCAAATTGTTATGAACAATTTCGTGTGAGATGCTATTGAAAGATAAAGATAATGGAGTCAAGTGTTCTTTGGAATGACTTGTTTTTTATTTTCTTTAGGAGTTTTGCTGTTTTTGAATGAGAAGAAGAAGATTCTAACCTTTGAAATGCTTCCTTGTTTGGTGGGTGTTATTCCTTTGTGCAAGTTCTTTTGTTCATTTGCTTGACCTTTATTTTGTAATTTCACGAAAAGTTGTTGTTGGTGTGGTGTTTTGGATGAAGCTTTTTCTATTAAAGATGGTAGGAAACTGGGTGATTTCAAGATATGGATCCTAGTAATTATTGTAAAATAAGAAAATGAAAGGCAGAAAAATGTGAGGGCCTCAGAGCAGGTCTCACATAGCCTTAGAAATGACCAGGATGATGTTATTAGGAAAGGGAGCATGATGAATCTTGTCTCCTGAGTTTCCTAATCCCTAGTGGGACCTGACAATGGTTCCTTGAAAAAGTAGTGTTGAACACTCACCGTAATCTTAGTAATTCTTCTTGGCTGTTATCTAATAGCTGATAACTTTGAATTGCAGTCATGGAGAGCACATAGGTCCGAGATCGGGAGCCCCCTTCTGAAGGGGTTGTCCGTGATGACAACTTCTCAGAAGATCGTACTGAAGAAGAGAATAAGAATGTTGCAAAAGTGGCACCACAAAAGCTAACAATACCTCATAAAGATGGAGCCTCT
Organism: Schizonepeta tenuifolia; assembly: GCA_029490685.1. Taxonomy (NCBI): domain Eukaryota; kingdom Viridiplantae; phylum Streptophyta; class Magnoliopsida; order Lamiales; family Lamiaceae; genus Schizonepeta; species Schizonepeta tenuifolia. The sequence goes on along the minus strand of CM055959.1, from coordinate 53,342,804 downwards.
AAGTCTGCGAGTCCTCAAAACAAGGGAGGTCGCAGTAGTGCGGAAGGACCAAGGGAAGAACACCAAACTCCCGTGCAGCAGAATGTTACTTATGCACTATCAATGGATCAGCTCAGTGCTATGGTAAATCAAGTTCTGTCTAAGGCCATGATCTCGCCTGAAAGTCAGAATAAGAAATCTAGTAGCACGGCTAAAAGAAAATCTAAAGAGGTACAAATATGTCCTATTTAACCTTAGTAAAGATGAGGTGCAGATGAAGTGGGCTAAGCCCCACTTGTATGAAAGTAATTATTCATGAATTGAATATTTTAATGATTTCTAGCAGGGAGAGTCTGCAGATAAAATCCAATACGAGAGTGATGGTTATGAGAGTCCCAAACTGAATCTGAGAATGGTCAGTAAACAAATAAAATAAGTAAACAGTAATAATGTTCTTGAATGACTTGTTCATAAGTAAAGTAATGATTACCTACTTATGCCTTTGCCTTCCTCATCGCAAAAATGTGCAGAGGATGAAGGAAGAATCATAAAATCCAGAGATGAAGTTGCCGCTGAAGAGATCTCAGCTCTCAAACATCAGTTAAGGGATCTCATCTATCAAGACCAATGATAACCAGTCTCCCTTCTCTAAAGACGTTAGAGAGGATAAGTTGGCTTCGAATTTGAAAATGCTGACGTTGGAGTATGATGGTTCCACAGATCCACATGAGCATGTGATAAGATTTGAGAATGGGGCAATGTTACATCAGTATACTGAGGGGGTTAAATGTAGGGTTTTCCTCACGACTTTGTCAAAAGTAGCTCAGCAGTGGTTTTCTCAGTTGCCAGCTAATAGCATAAGTTCATTTAATGAGTTCAAGTCTATGTTCTTACACCAATTTGCTAGTGCAAGAAGACACGTGAAGACATCTTCTTTGCTTATGGTGTTGAGGCAAGGGCCTTCTAAGAGCTTACATCAGTATGTAGGACGTTTTAATGCGGATGCATTAAAAGTGCCATTAGCTTCTAATGATGTGAAGGTGTAGGCATTGATACAGGGACTGACACTCGTTTGTTCTTTAACTCATTGGACAAGAGACCTCCCTTGTATTTTGTAGAGTTGTTGCTTTGTTAACTTGGAAGAAGCCCAGGAGGCTAGTAGAGCTAAAGAGAAATCTCCTATTCCTAAAAAGGAAACCTCAGAAAGAAGGTCATCTTCAGCACTGAGAGCTGATAGAGACAAGGGAGGGAAAAAACCCAAAAGAGCTCCTCAGATGTTTGATCAATATACGCCTCTTAACGTGTCTTTAGTCGAAGTTATGGAGGCAGTTGCCAGGTCTCCGCACTTCAAATTTCCCAGTACCTATAAGGAGGCCCCCTGCAATCCACGATCAGAGTTGTATTGCAAGTACCATAATGATTATGGTCATAACACAAATTCTTGTAGGCATTTGAAGGATGCCATGGAATGATTATGAAAGAAAGATGATACTCTATTGCAATTCGTTAAGAATGAGAGAGAGAGAAAGGGTATAAGAGAAAAGAGCCTGAGGCAAGGAAACCTGAACAAAGGGAGAGAACTTCTCCTTGTCGGGAAGATTCCGCTCTAAAAAGAGAAAATATTAATATGATCATGGGGGTAACGTTACAGGGGATTCTGGGCGAGCTCGCAAAGCTCACATGAGAACTGCTAAGGCGCGGGTAAGAAAAGAAGTCCAGGAGCTAGTGGAAGCAGTTGGAATGGAAATTGATGTGGTGGACTCGTTCCCAGGAGAGGAAATGAATCTGAAAGCATGTGTAAGTTTTAGTTCGGAAGACCTGGTTAGTGTGGAGCCACATAATGACGCGTTGGTAATCAGTATTGAGGTATCTAATTGGAGAGTAGCGTGTATCTTTGTGGATACCGGGAGCGCGGTAAATGTGTTTTTCTGGGATTATTCTTAGAAGATGAAAATTAATGCTGATTTGGTTTGCTGGGGGAGAAATACAGCGTTAACGATTTTTATCGCGATTTTAACTTTGGGTGCAACACTCTCTCTCCTTGAATTTTCTCCCCCACTATCACTCTCATTTCACTCTCCCTCACTCTCTCAATCTCTCGACAACTCGCTCTCACTCTACGCTCTCTCTCTCTCTCTCTTTCTCTCCCATTTCTCTCTCTCTTATATAACCCACATACAACACACACTAAAATCAGCCGTGGATGGGAAACATTGCAGCTGGTTTGAAGAACCAAATCTTGTGAAAATCGAGCTTAGATCATCACTCTCTTGGATTCAAGTAAGGATTTATGATCCTATCACTTTGATGATCAAGTTTAATTGAAAATTTCCTCTCTTCTCCCTTCCTTCATGTTCGATCATTTTGATAATCTTGAGGGGGGAATTTATTTTTAAATTCTTGAGCTTGATTCCTTGTTCTTGCATGAATTCCATGCACAAAATTAAGAGAGAAAATCTTTATTTCAATCATGAATTTGGTGATGGAAATGAGTTGTAGAATTTATTCTAAGCATGAACGAATGATCAATTTGAGAAAATAATTTCATAAGCTTCTTGATCATGTGAAATTCAAAGGAAATAGAGTATTAAAATTAGGAGTTTTTGACTTACTATCTTAATGATTGAATTGATGATGTTTATGATGAATTTGAGTAGCATGAAGTATGAATGTTGATCAATTTTAGAGCTTGAGTTGTTTCTTTAATTTTCTTAAAAATTTCAAAACATTTATATATAAGAGAAATTGTGATTTTTGTAATTTTGGATGATAGATGTTAAATTGATGAATTGTGAAATTGAGAGTATGTTGAGCATGAACTGAGAAAGAATCAAAGAGATGAATTTATTTGTTTAATTTGTGGAAAAATTCAAACTATATATGCTTAAGAAATTATAATTTTTGATGTTGTTGAGTTCGAATTTATAAATCGATCATAGATTATTGCGATTGAAATTATTTGATGCATCATGATATTTTAAATCGTTGAATTCGGATTCCTATGCTAAAAATCCCAAATAATTCGAAGGTTTATGCTTAAGAATTAGGAGTTTTGATGTTTGATGTTATTTGTCGAAATTAATTGGAAAATCGATCAATTCGAATTTTTCTAAGTATAATAGAGCCTCAAATTTTTAAATTCGGGTGAGTTATGCTCCAATTCCTAAAAATTCGAAACTTAGTGAAATTTGGAATTGAGAATTTTTTATTTTGACATTGTTTAGGTCAATTGATGTTAAATTTATGAAATTAGATTTATTCTAAGTATGATAGAACTTAAAAATGATGAAAAAGATCAAGTATAAAGATTTTAATTTCGTGCAGAAAATTTAAAGAAGAAATCGAGGAAATTCTGATGATTTAATGATGGAATTGATGAGCCTAAGATGAAATTGAAGTTAAACCAAGTATGTTGGCCTTTTAAATTTCTGAATTCGGATCTCGTATGAAAAAGTTATGCAAAATTAAAGATTTTGTATACTTAAATGTTAAAATTCATAAATTGAGATGAAATCGAGTAAATTGACGAGTTAATTAAGCTTAGATATTAAAATTGAGCATCTTAGAACTTGAATCGAGTAAAAACAAACCCTTATGCATGAGATGGAGTAAAAGTCAAAGCTTTTAAGAAAAATTTAATTCAGGGGTTTTCGTTTTTCAAGTAGAAAGTTGAAATTAATTGAGTAATTATTCAATTAGATTTATTTTAATCAAATTGAGAATGTCTGAGAATTTTTGGAGCATGTGCACGCATTTCGAGACAATAGTGCCTTACTTTATTTCTAGAATTTTTGCATGAGATTTCGGATTCCGAATCGATCCATATTTGAATTAGTTAAAATTTTATAAGAGAAATAAAACTATTTTCATTCAAAACCGAGAACTTTTATTTTTAAGTTAAAAATTCGAGCAGTATCGAGTTAGCATGAGATAGTGTTTTAAGTCTTGAATGAGTTTCTGAGTATGAAATTGAGCATGTATGAATATATGTGAATTTCTGGGATTTTTCTAGAATATTTTAAGAAGTTTTTTTAAAAAAAAATATCTTTTTTCCGACTAATTGTTGAAGTCAGGCGTTTACCTATCTATGAATACTTGGTATGTGATGTGACGACTTGAATGTGAATGAATTGTGTTTAAAATGAGAGAACGAGAAAGTCGAGAAAGGATATTGATTTAGAAAAGATAAAAATAGAGAGAGACGAGTCAAGTAGAAGTCCTTCAGTCGAAGCCAAAATGTACTTTACGTCTTACGCATCGGGAGTCTTATTCTTTATTCAATGTCAAATTGTAAAGGACCGAGCGGGACGGAAAAATAGCAAGGACGTTCAAAAGAGTAAGCCGCCTAGCTAGAATCTTCGGAAGTCAGGTGGGCTTTTCTAAAACCAAAATCTCCGATAAATGCTACTATTGTTATTGAGTATTATTATTATGTGAGTTTTTGAAGTTCAATTGACTTGCCGTTTTTACATGAGTTTTGGTATACTTTATCATCTGCTTGAGATATGAATGCCCTGTGAAAGACAGGAACCCACGTGTGGTATTTGAATGGTTTAAGGTGACTGTAAGCTTTACTTTAGTTTAGCCGGTCATAGTGTTTAAGAAGGAGGCCTACTTCTCGGCACAGAGTTAATGTGGTAGATGATACATGCCTTTGTTGAGTATATATTATGTTTTGACTGTCCAGTCTATTCAGAAAGAAAATGTTTTTGCATTCACAAGTAAACGTTTTTAATTGATTAATACTTGTGATGCTTCGGAAAGGCAAGTTCAATTGTATAGCTCTAAGAGCAAATTTTCAAATATTTTTGGCATGTGTTCACTGAGTACGAAGTACTCAGCCCTTCATGTATTCCTAAACGTGCAGGTTAGCGGAATGTGGATGGCGTGGACGGCTTGGTGGTGTGTTTGTTTTGGTCGAGTAGAAAGTGGACTGGCAATTGCATGTCTTCATACATGTAGTTGTTGGGATTGAGTCGAGATTTCCGCTGCAATGATATGTTAATTGAAGTCTTTTGTTATGTTTTTGAGTATTACTCTGATACTTGTTCTAATTCATGAGCGATGTGCTCGATACAATTTACCGTTTATCCTTTATCCTTGTTTCTTATTAATTTGATATACTTATTCTGATATGGACTTGATATGTAAATTATCCATGCCCGTTGGTTGTTCCATTTAAATTTGGAAGCATGCCTTGATTGTTATCGCTTTCAGTTAAGATTTTCCCTTGTTTTCCGCGCACGACTCCCTTATGTGATTTGAGTTAGTAGATGGTCTAGTAGTGTTAGTGTCGTTAGTCGCACCGCGGGAGTTGGGGTGTGACAGAAAAGTAGATAGATGATAAAGGAATCTGAGCAAGGATGCGAGAGTACGAGCAAATGAGGAAGAATTATCACGAGACGATAATAGAATTCGTAGCACGTTATCATAAGGTCAAGAGATAGTGAAGTACCTCGATGTTAGTGCTTTTGATGGGATGGTACATCTCATCTACGTTTTTTCCCGAAGAGTGGCACAAATAAGCAATTTCTCCAATGCCAACTCACATCCGATGTCAGTACCTTGGAGTCTACTTGATCAACAACTGCAACGGGTTTATCGCCACGATCCCGAGTCAATTCATCAGGAAGAATCCTTTGTCCCCTGGACCATTCAACCCTCTATCCCGGTTTGAGCTGAGTAAACTCAGTATTGAGCCTTAATCTCAAGACAACCCCATTTCGTTTCTTATTTCTCTTTTTCCTCGCCTATGTCGAGTGCTAAGCTTATAGTTCAGCAAATAATCGAGAGTTGTTTTTCTGATTAGTTCTTTTTCCTCCAGACTTCTCAGCTTGCTTTGTAGCTACGCAACCCAACGATTCATATGATCCTTTCTAAATTTTTCCTTCTTCGTACGATAAGTTAAAAGTATTCGCATCCACACCTACTCTCCCCTGAGAGTCATAGCCAAGCCTTCTGGGTCAACTCGCACCAAGAATAGTGATGATGACGAGCCTTTCCAGCACTCCTCTGCGGAAGCAACGATAGGCACAAGTCACCTCCAGCTCATTTCGAGCAGCTGTTTTTATTTCCACTTTATAGCCTTTGAGATGCCGCTTTGAGGCCGAGTCAAGAGTAAGAGTTAAAACTCAATCAAGACATCGACGTATTCGTGTACCTCTAATGCAAAGTTAGGAAAGATTACGAATACAAGCAGTATGGTAGCAAGAGTTCAATATGGACAGCCCTTGTAGCTGATCTTAGACGTCTCAAAAAGATGCTAGCCACCATCGAGAGTAAAAGGATGAGAGCCCAGAAGAGGATTCCAAAGAGGAGCCAAGAGAGGACAATGAGAATGAGAAATCAATCCAGGATAACGTTTAGGGTTCAGTTTAAAAAGTTGCGAAAAATCAAGTAATCTTTATTTTATGTGTAAGAGTTGATCTCTATATAATCAATGTTCGAGATAAATATTGTGAGAGTTGACGATATAGTAGTCGAGCCAGACATAAAGCAGTAGCTTGTGTCTCGTGCGTTTTGAGAAGTTTAGAATATCTAGTTGATGTTAGGGTTAACCTTTGTTGTTATATCTCTGTTTTGATAAATCCTCATAAGAGGCCATCACCCAATGATAGGAGAGATGAGATCGTTATATCATTAAAAGTCAGCCTTTGAGTTCTATGTTTGAGTTTGTGTAACTAAGTTAATAGTTGAGCCCTTAAGAATGATTTCGAGAGTAACGTTGAGACGAAGTTTGAGTTGATAATCGAGTCTATTAATCTGAGTTATTGATTGAATTCTTGAGATGAGGTCCGAGAATAAGTTAAGGAAGACTTTGAGCTATTAGTTTGAGTCTATCGTTAAATCCGCGCTTAAGTTTTGAGTTAATAAAATGGTCGTTCGTGACACTATTTGAGAAAATGATTGTGAGTAAATGTTTGAGTTTGCGTTATTGCATATATCTGAAAATTGCCATTTATGCCAAAGTTAGAGTTAATGATTATGAGTAAATGCTTGAGTTATAATTGAGTAAGCATGTAAGTGAGAAATTCTTTTAGTTGAGAAATTTTTTAGTGCAATTACCCGAGTATCTGCTTTGATTGAGAAAGTAATTGCTTCTGATAAGTTGATATATACCTATGAAGTAATGCATGAGAATTAGTAATCTTTGAATAAAAGAAATATAGAAGTCGAGAAGAGTTTAGTTTAAGTTAGTTTCATTTTTTTTGAAAAGTTACGAGTGTCCTAGTATCAGCATTTCTTTTGAATGCCTCCGAGAAGAAGAAGAAACGCAAGAAGCGCCGAGGAAGAGCAATAAGAGCTAACCCCGCCTTATCAAATGACCAGAGAATTAAAGAACTTTTTTTACAATGAAATCCACCGACCTATGTCGATGAAGACAGTCCTATAAAATTTAAGGAGTGGATTGGTTCTATTGAGCGAATTTATTCATTATAGAGACCGAGAACATCTTGAGTGCATGGTGTACTAGTCGAAGAGAGCCACCGACTACGGGTGGAGAGCCATTAGAAGAAGAATCTTTTCGAGGAGCCCGAGAATTCGTGCTGAGAGTAGTTCAAAGAAGCCTTGTTCAAAAATTACTTCCAAGAAGGTATCAAGAGTAGAAAGTTAATGAATTTTGCAAGTTTGAGTCAAGGAAAGAATTCAGTAGCCGAGTGGGATTGTGAGTTGTGTGAGTTAGCTCGTTTTACCCCGACAAGGTGCATACAGATGAGCAGATGTGCATTTTGTTTCACACTATTCTAAGACTTGATATTTGAATAAGTTCCTGCAAGTCAGAGTGGTCTGACTTCTGTCAAAATTTTAAACCGAGCCCTGGACGTAGATTTGGCTATACTTCCGAGAAGAGGATTTCATTCTTTAGTGCCTTCTCAATTTCAAGGATAGATAACAAAAGTCGCAACCCCTCAGCCCTCCTCTCGCAGTCAGAGAATGAAGAGAAAATAAAAGTGAAATGGTGAAAATCACCAGAGTAAAATGATGTGGCATGAAAAGAGACAACACCAAACGCAGCAGAAAAAATAGCAGCCTCCTTGGCAGGAGTAGCCACGTCATCAGAGAATTATTGTGACGGAGTAGAAAGTTAAAAACAAGAACCAGCAAAGAACGAGCGAGCAACGAGGTATGCCAATTTGATATGGGTGCATTGCATTTGTTTATAGGAAGTGCTTACGTAGATACCCTTGGCCTAGAGAAGAGTCAAATCAGGAGTTTAGAGTGTCGACCCCTTGGGGTAGGACTGAGATAGTTTCGCGCGTTTGCTCGAATTTAGAATTTGAGTTTGGAAGTCGTAAGTCATCCGCTAAGTTCTTGAATCAAATTCAATATGGGACATGGATAATCTAGTATAGATTAATTAATCGAGAACTTTGCAATGATTAGATGTCATTAGAGGTAGATCTTGTATCAACCTTGAGAAGAAGAGCCAACTGTAGTTCATAGTATTGAGAAGAGGAAGAAGAGAAGATTGCTGATTATTTCGGCTATGAAAGAAGAGAACTTGATGAAGAGAAAGGATACCTTTGTGTATCAGAATGAAGTTGAAGCGCAAGAGTTGAGTGTCGATGACATAGCATGAGTCAGAAAGTATGAGGATGTTTTCCTAGAAGTTCTGCCGAAATACCGCCCGATAGGCAATTGAAGTTCACGATTGATTTAGAGAACGGTGCAATCTCAATTTCAAATTCGTTGTTCAAGATAGTACCAAAGGAGCTTCAAGAGTTAAAGATTCAGTTATAAGAAATATTAGACTTAAGTTTCTTATGACCGAGTGTATCCCGTGAGGAGCATCAATTCTGTGATGAAGACGAAGAACGATAGTCCGAAGATAGGTATTGACTGCCAAGAGCTTATAAAGATTTCACTTAAGAATAAGTATCCTTTGCCAAGGATAGACAACCTTAAGGAGTCTGTATTTTCTCCAAGATGGATTTAAGACCCAGATATCACCAGTTGAAGAATAAGCAAGAAGATGTTCCAAAGTTTCAGAACAAGTTACGAACAGCACGAGTTGTTGTGATGACCGTTTGGATTGACAAATACTCCAACAGGCTCATGAATTTGATTAATCGAGCCTTTCACAAATTTTTGGACAAGTTTTTTTATTGTATTTAAAGTCGATATTCTAGTTTATTCGAGGAGTAAAGCCAATCATGAGAAGTATCTCGCGATTGGGTTAGATAGGTTTAGAGTTGAGAAGTTGTATGCTAAATTTAGCGAGAGTGAATTCTGGCCAAAAGAAGTGAATTTCCTAGGACATGTTTTCTCCTCCGAGGGAACCTAAGGAATGAGAGTCGATTCAGCAAAAGCGCAAGCAATTAAGAGTGGAAATCACCAACCTCACTTCAAGAAATTCATAGTTTCTTGGGTATATCATGATGTAACTGAAAATTTAGTGAAGATTTCTCCAAGAAAGTAAAGTTGATGACCAGTCTATTGAAGAAAGATTCGAAGTTTAGTAGGTCGAAAGAGTGTGAGTTAAGTTTCTAAAATCTTAAATCGAGACTGACAAAGCTGTCGTTTGCACTTCGCGCAAATAAAATTTATAACTCCTATGCCCACAGTAGGCGGTAGCCAGCGGTAAGCAGGGTCGTACCCAAGAAAATTGGTGTAGTCTCCCTTCCACGTAACCGGTGTCACAAAATAGGGTTTTGATCTCGACTGAACTCATCTTGGTCAACAAGTACTGAAAAATAAATAAGAACTTGATCAATAATAAAAGATACCTGGATTGGGATTGAATTATTGAACATAAACACTCACTAGGTCATTGGTGCAAAGATTTTGGTCACATGCAAATAGTATTCGGTTTCCAAGCAAATTAATTCTAGCCCTATGGTCACGAAGTTACGACTAGAATACTCTACTCTTCATCTATCCTTTTAACTTACATTATGCCACAGATACTCTAGACAAAACCCCTTCCCTGGTCAAGACAACCATGAGGACTCTTCATCAACTATTGTCACGCCCCGACTCTCGAGGTGTGACTTACGAATAACAACAAAACCTAAACAACTAACATTCACCTCAAATAAGGGGAAACATGCTCGGGGAAAAGATAACGAAAGTTAAGGCAATCGAATTAGGCTTCCAAAAACACAACGAAGTAATATCCGAGCATCTCAAAACTACGTATAACAAGAATATGAATAAGTATTTCATGCTGACAAGAATAGGATTCCAAAAAGAAGAGAATTGCATACAATCATATATATATAAACCATGTTAAGAGGGTCAAGTTCAAGCAACAATTCAAGTCAACGAGCCCATCGCTCGGAAGTGCAAATCAAGTAGTTTAAGAAGTTAACAAATATTCAAGGTCATCGAGCACAACGCTCGGAATCAAAAACATGAGAATCAAAGTATTAGCATCAACAGACATCAATTTCAAAGGGTTGCAGCGGAAACTTGCATCAATACCCAGCACTTGCACGTATGAAGACGTACAAATGCCAGTCTGAAATTCGACTAAACTCAACCAACAAAACCAAACCACACCACCAAGTATCCATGCCATCGCCATCCAGTCAACCTGCATGTTTAGAAACACACGCAGGACTGAGTACTTCGTACTTAGTGAACATAAGCCAAAACATTTGAATAAAGATGCTTCTTAAAGCTATAATAATTGAACTTGCCTTGCCGAACATCACAAGTATATAAGCAGTTTTAAAACAGTTTTACTTGTGCATGTTAAAAAAATTTTCTTTTAAACAGACTGCGCAGTCAAATATCATATAATATAACAGTATGTATCATCTATCACAAACAATTTCACTGTGCCGAGAAGTAAGCCTCCTTCTCGAGCACTGTGACCGGCCTAACCGAAGCAAGGCTCATAGTCACCTCAACATATACCACATGTGGGTTCTTGCCTTTCACAGGATAATAACATCTTCATATAAATAGATGATAACACATACCAAACTTCAATAAAAACGGCAAGTCAATCACATTTGAAAACATATCATAATACTTAATAGCATAACTAATTTTCATCGATAGTTTTGGTTCAGAAAAGCCCACCTGACTTCCGAAGAACTAGCTAGGTGGTTTAGGGCTATTTTTCCTCGCTTAATGATCCGTCCGGCTTGATCCTTCACAGTTCGACATCGATAGGAAAAATTAGATATATGAACGACGGACACAAAGGCGTTGGACTTTAACTGAAGGACTTCTATTTGAGTCGTCTCTCTCTTCGCTTTAACTTTTCTAAAGGATCTCGCGTTCTCGTCTTTAAAACATTAATTCTATTCGAATATGTTAAAACTATTTATCTATGGCTTAACACTTTTCTCGTTCTAATCAATAACGTCATCGTCTACATCCTATTACTCGAGTTTTCTTTCAAAGATTTCACTTGATTCTCGATTTATCAATCAATCATTCAACCATTTGCATACAAGATAATTCAATTAACTTTATCATCATAACGGATATCGTGCATATAAACATTTATTCAATCATATAATAAAATCAAATAAATCAAACATACTTTAAGACACATCAACATTCATTCAATTTAGATCTTAAGACTTAATTTGATTATGCATTTCTTTTTATGAAGGCTCAACTATTTATTCTATCTTTCTTATTTATTTTTAAAACGATTCTCATTTTTTTAACTCGATTATTGTTTTTCTAATTAATTACTCGGTTGATTTATCTCGGTTTATTCTTAATTTGTTTGGTTGAAAACAACGTACTCAATTAATTATTTAATTAACTTCTTTCAACTTATTACTCGATATTTTATGCTATCATTATCATTTTCTTGATTAGCTTATACGAGTATCTATCTTAACTCGTCTAACATCTTTTCTTTACTCGATTTAAAACTTCCTTTTTGTTTCTTTTCGATTCATTCTTTTTAAACTTAGTTTTCTTTATTCTTACTTATCTTTTTTATAATTTCTTCTTTTCTTGACTTTAATCTTTAAGCCATTTCTTACTTAATAATTCTTCTTATCTTTTAACCAACATTTTCATTAACTAGTTTATTTTATTAGTCAAATTATAAAAGATCTTTTTGTTGTAGTTTTAGTAAAAATTCAAGTCTTTAATTTTAAATACAAGAAAATTTATTAACATATCTTTTATGCATTTTTCATCTTTTAATCAATTAAAAGATTTTAAAATTCTAATCTTTTGTTACAAAACTTCTATCTTTATTTATGATTTAATTAATAAACATACATACATTGTAACATTTAAATATTCAATCTTTTCTATATTTTCACAATTAATTTCTTTAAAAACTTCAACATGCAATCTCATTTTTTTAACTTAAACACATGTACAAATATATTAACATAACATACAATCATCTCATTGATCAAAACATCACTCAATTCATCAACAAAATCATCAAAATAAATGCTCTATTTTTGCTCAAAACATACGGCACACACATGCACAATCTTGTGCATTTTATTTTTCAATTTTTCATGCATAAAATCTCATTCTCTACATGATAAAAATAACAAATCAAGCATCAAAATAATAATAACTCAAAGAATTCATATTTTCCCTATTTTTCTCAATATTTTCGGCATTCATCTTAGTTTTAGGGTTTTAATTTCTTTTTCTTTCCTTAATTCACCGATTAAAACTATTGCTCGATTCTCCTAACGATTTCTTCTCACTCGATTATCACATGCACATCCTAAGTTTGCCTAAACATAATTTAAATAGCATGCATGCATAGTTTCTTTCTTTTGGGACATAGAGATATACATATTTACAACTAAACAAATGAATATCATACTTTAATTTAAATGGAATTCTTCTCCTTGGCTCTTGGAATTGGAATGGATGGAAAATGAAGCTTCAAAGCTTGGATTTGAAGGAAGAAAGAAGTCTTCTTAAATCCTCAAAGAAAAAGAATAATATGGAATTAATCATCCATTCTTTTTAGGGTTTAAGAATCAAAATAAAGAAATTGTTGGATGAATATTGAATTTAATCTCAAGAACTTGAAAGATTATTACCTTTTCTTGAGAATATGGATGAAATGAATGGAGGATGACACTTTCTACTTCATTTACATGGATGAGGAGCTTGAATACATGGTTGCATGTTAAGAAAAATCAAAGTATGAGGGAGAGAGAGAGAGAATGCCGAGAGTGAGAGAGATTGGAGAGTTTGAGAGAGTTTTTCTTTTGTTGTCTTGAGAGAGGGAGAGATCGAATGAGAGAGAGATGGAGTGTAGATGACTAAGTTTTCTTTCTTGTCTTAGATGTAGGAATTTGAAATCCAACAAAAGGAATAAAGTGAAATGTTGGAAGTTGTATTTGTTAAAGTGATTGATGGAGGAATGATGTGATGTTAGTTTGCATGCAATATTTTGGTAAGATCTTGTTGAAGACATAATCATGATAATTAACATTGGAAATTGAGGAGTGATGTGAGAGGATAAGAGTGAGGTGGCGTGAGAGGGAGAGAGGTGAGTGACACGTGTCTTCGTCGTGTCGTTACGGATATTAATTACCCGATCGTAAAGGTTTTCCGGATAAAACGATTCGTATTAATTCCTTTTTATGCTATTAACGGGTCTAACCTCTTCTCGTCTCACTATTAACATTAAGCATCTCAATCCTATTTCACGTCTCAATTAAAAGATTAACGAATTCGATCATTTAGTCTTTTAAATTTTTAAAGGAAAAATTAGTCGGCTTATTAATCCGTTTATTAATCCTTTAAAGATTAACTCTTCATTACTCTTCTCAATTCTCGGATAAGTTCTTACCCTATCTCAGTGATCTTAAAAGAAATTCTAAGTTCGAAGATTCTAATTCCATTCTATTCTAAGTTCATCGGTATAAAAATATTTCTCGGCGATTAAAAAATTATGCTATTTCAATTAAGCAAACTTTTCGGGATTATTTTAGAAATTACTCTCATACTCATCTTCATACAAATAATTCAACAAACATATCACATCATTATCATCTCAGATAAATAAAGCAGACAATTTCACACAAAACTCACAAAGCAATTTAAACGTTTTACTTGATTCTCTTCGATTAGAAAAGAAAAATTTTACTCCTAATTTCTCATCTTTTAACTCACTCGGTTAATTAAACGTTTTCTAAAGGTTTAAAAACTCGGGGTATCACATCCTCACCCTCTTAAAAAAAAATTTAGTCCCGAAATTTACTGACCTCAAGAAAAATAACTCGGGATACTTTGCTTTCATCTTTTCTTCGAGTTCCCAAGTGGCTTCTTCAAGATCATGATGACACGTTATGCGAACTTTCCTCGGGTTTCTCCTCGTAGCTTAGATCGGGCTTCATCTCGACATCTTCTTGGCGTATTATATGCTTCGGATCGAAGACGTACTTTCTCAACTGCGATACGTGAAACACGTTATGCGAACTTCCGAAACTAGGCGGTAACGCTAAACGATACAATACGGATCCAATCCTCTCAAGGATCTCGTATGGTCCTATAAAACGAGGCCTAAGGATTTCTTCAATCGCTTCTTGCCCTAACACTTTCCTTTCACCTACTTCATTCCAATACAACGTTGATCTACACTTCTTTCCGTAAAGAGCTTCATACGGGCCATTCCTATCGTATTCTGATAGCTATTGTTGTATGCGAATTCAACAAGAGGTAAAACTTTTTTGCATTCAACTCCTTTATCTAACAGGACGGCTCTCAACATATCTTCGAGAATTTGAATCGTTCGCTCGGATTGACCATCGGTTTGGGGGTGGTAAGCAGTGCTGAATTGCAACTGAGTTCCCAACTCTTTGTGGAAACTTTCCCAAAAACGGGCTGTGAACTTTGAATCTCTATCAGAGGTAATCGTCTTCGGCACTCCGTGCAATTTCACAATTTCTTTGATGTAGATCTCGGCTAATTTGGCTGATCCATAGGTATGTGAAATAGGTATGAAATGAGCAGACTTTGTCAACCTATCCACTATTACCCATACTACTGTATTTCCTTTTCTTGATCTTGGCAATCCCGTCACAAAATCTATTGTGATTCCATCCCACTTCCACTCTGGGACTGGTAACGGTTGCAGAGGTCCATACGGTCTTTGATGTAAGGACTTCACTTGCTGGCAATCTAAACATCTTTCAACGAACAAAGCCACATCCATCTTCATTCCATTCCACCAAAACTGTTTCTTTAAGTCTTGGTACATCTTCGTGCTGCCAGGGTGAGCTGTATACGGGGTTTCATGAGCTTCACTCATTATTTCGTTCTTCAACTTATCGTTATTAGGCACGCAAATTCTTCCTTGATACAACAACGCATTATCGCTTGATTCTGAAAAATCTTTAACTTCTCTTATCCTCACCTTCATTCGTAACTTTTCCTTTTCTTCGTCTCTTCTCTGGCCTTCTACAATACGGGTTCTCAAGTCAGGCACTACTGTCAAGGTAGCAATCACTTGATCTACTGTCGCTGGCGGTACGATTACTTCAATCTTCATCTTCGCAAATTCTTCCATCAGCTCGACTTCGTCGGTTAAAAGGAATCCTAACTCGGTATTATCTGAACTTTTCTTCCTTCTTCTTCAACTTAACGCGTCAGCTACTACGTTCGCTTTACCGGGATGATAAGATATCTTGCAATCGTAGTCTTTTACTAGCTCAAGCCATCTCCTTTGTCTCATATTCAACTCCTTCTGCTTGAAGAAGTATTTTAGGCTCTTAGGATCTGAGAATATTTCACACTTCGCTCCATAAAGGTAATGTCGCCATATCTTCAAAGCATGAACGACGGCTGCTAATTCCAGGTCATGGGTTGGATACTTCTCTTCATGAGGTTTGAGCTGCCTGGAAGCATATGCAATCACTTTTCCATTTTGCATTAGCACACATCCTAGTCCTTGAGCAGATGCATCGGTATAAACAATATAATCTTTATCTGGCTCGGGTAGGGCTAGAACTGGGGCTGTCGTCAATCTCGTCTTGAGTTCTTGAAAACTTTTCTCACACTCTTCTGTCCACGTGAACTTCGTTTCTTTCTTCAACAGGCTCGTCATCGGCTTCGCGATCTTAGAGAATCCTTCAATGAATCTCCGGTAGTATCCTGCCAAACCAAGGAAACTATGGATTTCATGTACTAATGTCAGGGACTTCCATTCCTGCACAGCTTTCACTTTCTCCATATCTACTTGGATTCCTTCGGACGAAATGACATGTCCTAAGAAATTTACTTCCTTTAACCAAAATTCACACTTACTGAATTTGGCATACAGCTTTTCCGTTCTAAGTGTTTCCAACACAATCCTTAAATGTTCTTCATGGTCAGCTTCACTTCTTGAATATAGCAAAATGTCATCTATAAAGACAATCACGAACTTGTCCAAATATTCGTGAAAAACTCTATTCATCATATCCATAAACACTGTCGGGGCTTTTGTTAATCCAAATGGCATTACTATGAATTCGTAATGTCCATATCTCGTTCTAAAAGCAATCTTTGGAATATCTTCTTGCTTGATCTTCAGTTGGTAGTATCCAGACCTTAAGTCAAACAAATCGTCTATCCTTGGCAAAGGATATTTGTTCTTCAGTGTAATCTTGTTTAACTCTCGGTAGTCTATGCACATCCTCAAACTACCGTTCTTCTTCTTCACGAACAAAATCGGAGCACCCCAAGGCGATACACTTGGTCGAATGTAGCCTATGTCCAACAATTCTTGCACTTGGATTTTCAACTCTTGAAGTTCCTTTGGGGCCATTCTATACGGTGCCTTGGATATCGGGGCTGATCCGGGTTCTAAATCGATTGAAAACTCCAATTGACAATCAGGGGGTAAGCCTGGTAACACTTCTGAAAACACATCCTTGAATTCTCTTACGACTGGAACATCATCGATACTTAACTCATGATTCTCGTCCTTATTCAGATAGACTAAGTACGCTTGGGTACCTTTCTTCCGCATCAAACTTTGCGCTTTCATGGCTGAAATTATCGGCACACTCTTCTTCATTCTCTTTTCCATTCCGAAATCTATGGTTGACTCTTCTCCAGGGGTTTTTAACGATATTTGCCTCAAGTCGTATCGGATCGTTGCAAAATTCTCGGTTAGGCAATCCATTCCTAGGATTATATCAACGTCACGCATGTGGATCACATTCAGGGATTTCGCGACTAACTTATGGTTTCCGACTTCAAATTCTAGATTCGAGCAAACACACGAAACTAACGCAGACTTTCCTAAAGGGGTTGCGACACTAAGCATCTGATTCGATTCTTCTACTTCTAGTTCTAGGTTCTCTACGCAAATACTAGATATAAACGAATGCGAAGCTCCGGTATCGAACAAAACAATTACAGGTATATTGTTAAGCTTTCTCATACCTGCCAGATTTCCATTCTCCTTCTCGTGCGGCTTCTGCTCAATCGCGTACGTTCTTTGGAAAAGCGGCGGTTCTTGCTGAGGAGGTTGCTGCTTTGGCTACGGCGGCTTACGTTGGCGCGGGACAAACTTTTGCAGAGGAGCTGCCTCGATGGCTTTCATCTGCGACGGCTGGAATTGGTTTGGTCTTCCGCTTCTAAACCCTTGTTGCTTACTTGGGCACTGGTTTGAGAAATGACCAGGTTGATCACAAGTGTAGCAAACGTTACTCCCGCTCTTACAAACGCCTTGGTGCATCTTTCCGCATTTCGCACAGGGAGGGAATCCTAAAGGTCCGATGGGTAGGTTGCCTCGGTTCATCTGCGGTGCCTTTCCCTTCTAGGGTTGCTGTTGGTTCTTTCCTTGCCACTGCTTCTTGTTTGGTTGATTTCCGCCATTCCACTTTCCTTTCCTCTTTCCGTATTGGCCGAACTGGGGTTGTTGAGCAGACGTGGTCGTGATCATCTGGCTTTGAGATTGGGGATTCGCTGAGGGTTGCGATCCTTTTTCCGGTTGCATTGCCAACTCCATATCCAAAGCTCGGTTTAAAGCTTCAGCGTAAGTCAAACAACTTTGACTGGCGAGAACTACTCGAATATCTTGCCTAAGTCCTGCTCTGAACAACTCGCACATCTTTTCATCGGTATCGACCATATCGGGTGCAAAACGGGCTAATTTGCAAAATTCCCGGTCATACTCAGCTACAGATCTTTTCCCTTCCTTCAGATTAGCAAACTCGTTGGACTTCTACTTTCGGTAACTTCTTGGCACGAACTTTTCGTATAACGCTTCTTTGAACTGATCCTATGACAATTCTTCACGTTCTTCGGGAGAATACATCCTTTGTTTCGCTTCCCACCAGTAATCAGCTGTCCCTTTTAACTGGTACGCCATGCATTCCAAACGCTCGCGATCGGAACAACGGAGGAAACGAAAAATTTGCTCCAAAGAACGAATCCAGTCCTCGGCATCAACCGGACTGCCTTTACTGTCAAACGTTGGGGGATTTTTTCGGAGAAAAAGCTCTTCGACTCGTCTTTCGTTTTGAGGGGGTGGAGTAGGATCACGCTGCCCTTCAGGGTTACCTTCTGGAATCCTGACGTTTCTGCGTCTTGGCGGCATTCTA
Source organism: Schizonepeta tenuifolia (assembly GCA_029490685.1). Taxonomy (NCBI): domain Eukaryota; kingdom Viridiplantae; phylum Streptophyta; class Magnoliopsida; order Lamiales; family Lamiaceae; genus Schizonepeta; species Schizonepeta tenuifolia. Next base: position 53,324,328 of record CM055959.1, on the reverse strand, counting down.
AAAATTTTAACAAGGAAAACTTTAACCACACTGGATTTTTAGCTCACAGAGAACCATTCTCGACTCTGAACACATTTCTCTTTTGGGAGGAAAACGATTCTCGATCGGTACTTAGAATAATTAACAAACAAAATTTTTTCTCAACAATTCATTATTTCAACTTCTCACATATACATGCATCTTATTCAGTTTTAATAGTCATCAAACATTCATATTTTCATCATATATTCTCAAATCAATCAATCATAATCACAGAATAAATTATCATCACTTCATACTCACATACTCAATTTGATAACTCAAGAAATTCAATTTCAATTCAAAAGGACTTAATAATTCAACTTCAATTCGCTCGACGGCGGCCTTCTTTAAGGACTTATAACAAATAGGGAATTACTTGAAAAATTTTCCTTTTTCCTGACCAAATTATGCAAGTTTTCATCACAAATTACAACATAATTAAAAACATAACAGAGTTCATCTCTTTAACACACTCGAACTAAAAGCTCTTAAGTTCGACGATCTTCTTGGAACACTCCTACACACAGGAATCATCTTCGCTTGGCCCATTATCATCGTACTGCTCCGCTTCGGAATCTACTCCATAATGCTCTATGGGTTCTTCATCTTCCTCGGGGTCCTCTTCTTCCTCTTCTTTTTCCTCTTCAAGCATTTGACCTTTAAACAGCACGTCATCTTCTGCTATGTTGTCATCCTCGATGGCGAAACACTCGCGCTCAGCTTCTCTCAAGGCTTCCTCGCAGTCTTCCAAGGTATAATTCATCGCAGCTAACTCGGATTCGATCCATGGCTGGGTATTAGGATTCTCATCTTGGTGACAGTGGAGAGCTACATCGGTGGAGATGCCAATTTGGGAGTCGTCTGGCCTTGCTGGAGAGGTAGATGTAGGAAAGACATTGCTGGGTAGAGTCTGAAGATATCCTTTTCCTACAGTTGCTTCATCAATTGGCTCACTTTCATTCTCAACATCGTCACCATAACGAATTTATCTAGAGGATTCTGCTTTAGGATGACTTGAAAAAGTTACTTGCTGACGGCACATATAAGCAACAAACTGGTCTTCAATTGATAGAGGATTTCCATTGCATCCACTCGGCTGCAATGTTGGTAAATTAGACAAAGTAAAAGGGTCAAAAGAATGAATTAAGAGCACACCACTTACAATTGGATAATCTGAGTGGGAATCTTGAGGTTCAAGAATAGTTCGTGGTGGCGAATTGGTTTGGAGAGAAACGGGCTTGCTTGGAGGAATTGATGGAGGAGCATGAACAGTTTCATTTGGCAGATTTGAAGTATCATCATCATATGGTTCGGGCGGAGGAGCACCATAAGAAATAAAACGGGCTGAAATTGTGGAGATAAAAGCATTCACATCGCCGTATAGGGTTCGGTCGAAATAACGGTAGCCTATAAAACGAGGGACAAGACAAGCTGCCCATTCCGTCCATTCTTGTGGTAGAGCTTGGATTAGATGCGTCATGCCTTCTAACGGTCCTATGTCCATATACTGGACTTTTTCCCAAATCTTATGATATCGTGCTAGAAATTTTGAAACGATTCGTTGTTCATCTTCCTTACGTACAAGTATTCTTGCATCCAATCATTGTCGTCCATCCTATACGAATTTTAAACGCATAAGCACACGAAACAGATAATCTAACGTATTATAAATTCCACTACATACTCATTTCTGCGTTCCAAAGAGGGATTTTCGGGCAATTCCAAATCACGTAACCAATCGCACACACGCCTTATTCTTTCTGATCTTTTCACACGCACTCGCAAAGGGAATGACATTTTAAAGCAACCTAGTTATTAATCAGCTTAACAATTCATCTTAAAACATCTTAACGTAATAAATAACTTAAAAGAAATTCTCAACACTTTAACAACTCAAATATCACTTTAACTTGAAAAGAAAACTTTCAGAAAATAAAACATACCTGGTTGCCGGATGAGATGGAGGATAACTTGGTGTGGTTTTACTGACTTAAGTAAGTCTAAGAATTAAATCTAGACTCGGCTTATCAAAGAATAACAGACTTCAGAGCAAATCAAAAGCCATGCTCTGATACCAACCTGTCACGCCCCGACTCTCGAGGTGTGACTTACGAATAACAACAAAACCTAAACAACTAACATTCAACTCAAATAAGGGGAAACATGCTCGGGGAAAAGATAACAAAAGTTAAGGCAATCGAATTAGGCTTCCAAAAACACAACGAAGTAATATCCGAGCATCTCAAAACTACGTATAAGAAGAATATGAATAAGTATTTCATGCTGACAAGAATAGGATTCCAAAAAGAAGAGAATTGCATACAATCATATATATATAAACCATGTTAAGAGGGTCAAGTTCAAGCAACAATTCAAGTCAACGAGCCCATCGCTCGGAAGTGCAAATCAAGTAGTTTAAGAAGTTAACAAATATTCAAGGTCATCGAACACAACGCTCGGAATAAAAAACATGAGAATCAAAGTATTAGAATCAACAGACATCAATTTCAAAGGGTTGCAGCGGAAACTTGCATCAATACCCAACACTTGCATGTATGAAGACGTACAAATACCAGTCTGAAATTCGACTAAACTCAACCAACAAAACCAAACCACACCACCAAGTATCCATACCATCGCCATCCAGTCAACCTGCATGTTTAGAAACACACGCAGGGCAGAGTACTTCGTACTCAGTGAACACAAGCCAATAAAGATGCTTCTTAAAGCTATAATAATTGAACTTGTCTTGCCGAACATCACAAGTATATAAGCAGTTTTAAAACAATTTTACTTGTGCATGTTAAAAACATTTTCTTTTAAACAGACTGCGCAGTCAAATATCATATAATATAACAGTATGTATCATCTATCACAAACAATTTCATTGTGCCGGGAAGTAGGCCTCCTTCTCGAGCACTGTGACCGGCCTAACCGAAGCAAGGCTCACAGTCACCTCAACATATACCACACGTGGGTTCTTGCCTTTCACAGGATAATAACATCTTCATATAAATAGATGATAACACATACCAAACTTCAATAAAAACGGCAAGTCAATCACATTTGAAAACATATCATAATACTTAATAGCATAACTAATTTTCATCGATAGTTTTGGTTCAGAAAAGCCCACCTGACTTCCGAAGAACTAGCTAGGTAGTTTAGGGCTATTTGTCCTCGCTTAATGATCCGTCCGGCTCGATCCTTCACAGTTCGACATCGATAGGAAAAATAAGATATATGAACGACGGACACAAAGGCGTTGGACTTTAACTGAAGGACTTCTATTTGAGTCGTCTCTCTCTTCGCTTTAACTTTTCTAAAGGATCTCGCGTTCTCGTCTTTAAAACATTAACTCTATTCGAATTGGTTAAAACTATTTATCGATGGCTTAACACTTTTCTCGTTCTAATCAATAACGTCATCGTCTACATCCTATTACTCGAGTTTTCATTCAAAGATTTCACTTGATTCTCGACTTATCAATCAATCATTCAACCATTTGCATACAAGATAATTCAATTAACTTTATCATCATAACGGATATCGTGCATATAAACATTTATTCAATCATATAATAAAATCAAATAAATCAAACATACTTTAAGACACATCAACATTCATTCAATTTAGATCTTAAGACTTAATTCGATTATGCATTTCTTTTTATGAAGGCTCAACTATTTATTCTATCTTTCTTATTTATTTTTAAAACGATTCTCATTTTTTTAATTCGATTATTGTTTTTCTAATTAATTACTCGGTTGATTTATCTCGGTTTATTCTTAATTTGTTTGGTTGAAAACAACGTACTCAATTAATTATTTAATTAACTTATTTCAACTTATTACTCGATATTTTATGCTATCATTATCATTTTCTTGATTAGCTTATACGAGTATCTATCTTAACTCGTCTAACATCTTTTCTTTACTCGATTTAAAACATCCTTTTTGTTTCTTTTCGATTCATTCTTTTTAAACTCGGTTTTCTTTATTCTTACTTATCTTTTTAATAATTTCTTCTTTTCTTGACTTTAATCTTTAAGCCATTTCTTACTTAATAATTCTTTTTTATCTTTTAACAAACATTTTCATTAACTAGTTTATTTTATTAGTCAAATTATAAAAGATCTTTTTGTTGTAGTTTTAGTAAAAATTCAAGTCTTTAATTTTTAATACAAGAAAATTTATTAACATATCTTTTATGCATTTTTCATCTTTTAATCAATTAAAAGCTTTTAAAATTCTAATCTTTTGTTACAAAACTTCTATCTTTATTTATGATTTAATTAATAAACATACATACATTGTAACATTTAAACATTCAATCTTTTCTATATTTTCACAATTAATTTCTTTAAAAACTTCAACATGCAATCTCATTTTCTTAACTTAAACACATGTACAAATATATTAACATAACATACAATCATCTCATTGATCAAAACATCACTCAATTCATCAACAAAATCATCAAAATAAATGCTCCATTTTTGCTCAAAACACACGGCACACACATGCACAATCTTGTGCATTTTATTTTTCAATTTTTCATGCATAAAATCTCATTCTCAACATGATAAAAATAACAAATCAAGCATCAAAATAATAATAACTCAAAAAATTCATATTTTCCCTATTTTTCTCAATATTTTCGGTATTCATCTTAGTTTTAAGGTTTTAATTTCTTTTTCTTTCCTTAATTCACCGATTAAAACTATTGCTCGATTCTCCTAACGATTTCTTCTCACTCAATTATCACATGCACATCCTAAGTTTGCCTAAACATAATTTAAATAGCATGCATGCATAGTTTCTTTCTTTTGGGACATAGAGATATACATATTTACAACTAAACAAATGAATATCATACTTTAATTTAAATGGAATTCTTCTCCTTGGCTCTTGGAATTGGAATGGATGGAAAATGAAGCTTCAAAGCTTGGATTTGAAGGAAGAAAGAAGTTTTCTTGAATCCTCAAAGAAAAAGAATAATATGGAATTAATCATCCATTCTTTTTAGGGTTTAAGAATCAAAATAAAGAAATTGTTGGATGAATATTGAATTTAATCTCAATAACTTGAAAGATTATTACCTTTTCTTGAGAATATGGATGAAATGAATGGAGGATGATACTTTGTACTTCATTTCCATGGATGGGGAGCTTGAATACATGGTTGCATGTAAAGAAAAATCAAGTATGAGGGAGAGAGAGAGAACGCCGAGAGTGAGAGAGATTGGAGAGTTTGAGAGAGTTTTTCTTTTGTTGTCTTGAGAGAGGGAGAGATCGAATAAGAGAGAGATGGAGTGTAGATGACTAAGTTTTCTTTCTTGTCTTAGATGTAGGAATTTGAAATCCAACAAAAGGAATAAAGTGAAATGTTGGAAGTTGTATTTGTTAAAGTGATTGATGGATGAATGATGCGATGTTAGTTTGCATGCAATATTTTGGTAAGATATTGTTGAAGACATAATCATGATAATTAACATTGGAAATTGAGGAGTGATGTGAGAGGATAAGAGTGAGGTGGCGTGAGAGGGAGAGAGGTGAGTGACACGTGTTTTCGTCGTGTCGTTACGGATATTAATTACCCGGTCGTAAAGGTTTTCCGGATAAAACGATTCGTATTAATTCCTTTTTATGCTATTAACGGGTCTAACCTCTTCTCATCTCACTATTGACATTAAGCATCTCAATCCTATTTCACGTCTCAATTAAAAAATTAACGAATTCGATCATTTAGTCTTTTAAATTTTTAAAGGAAAAATTAGTCGGCTTATTAATCCATTTATTAATCCTTTAAAGATTAACTCTTCATTACTCTTCTCAATTCTCGGATAAGTTCTTACCCTATCTCAGTGATCTTAAAAGAAATTCTAAGTTCGAAAATTCTAATTCCATTCTATTCTAAGTTCATCGGTATAAAAATATTTCTCGGCGATTAAAAAATTATGCTATTTCAATTAAGCAAACTTTTCGGGATTATTTTAGAAATTAATCTCATATTCATCTTCATACAAATAATTCAACAAACATATCACATCATTATCATCTCAGATAAATAAAGCAGACAATTTCACACAAAACTCACAAAGCAATTTAAACGTTTTACTCGATTCTCTTCGATTAGAAAAGAAAAATTTTACTCCTAATTTCTCATCTTTTAACTCACTCGGTTAATTAAACGCTTTCTAAAGGTTTAAAAACTCGGGGTATCACAACTATCTTACCCAAGAAGCGTTAGGAACGTTTAGACCCAATTTAGCCAAGAGATGCCCAAGACATCGACTGCTCTCCAATACTCGTTATACTTTTTAGGCACAAGAAACTCTCTATGTGAACTCCTAATTTCTATTTGTACTTTTATCTTGCCCAAGTAATTAACGACCTATTAACTATTCAAATTCAATAAAAGCATTGGTCAACAAGTTCAGTATTTCGGGAATAAAAGCATGCAAGTAATTAATTCAAATTAGACCACAAGAGTGTTTCGGTTTATACTCAACTCATCTCACCAATCCAGGCTTAGGAATTTAGCTAGACATAATATAAATTGAAATCAACGCAAAAGATATAAAAGATAACATACTTGGAATTAAATATGAAGTAAGAACTCTACTCCAGCAAAACGGAAAACGTCTTGGCCACGATGGCCAGCAGAAAGTAGTGCAGAAAATTAAAGGATGTTGCCCATAGGACCTATCTACTCCTTCCAGAACTCGAAATAAATTGCAGAACAAGAAACCAAACTAAAGAATAAAATAAAGGGTGCTGAAAAAGATTCATTACGAATGATAATGCCGCCATATATTTAGGCATGAATTAAGGTTGAAGTCGGTTTTGTTATGGGCTTGAACTTCTTCCCTTGTTAGGCCTCCTTTCTTTGTTGGGATAAATTTGGATAACTTTCCTTGGAGATGAAGTAACGTCCGCTGCCCACGGCCCACATTCCTTCTGTCTTGGTCACGGCTATGTCAGTCTTGCCTATGATGCGCACAATTTTGGATACTTTGCTACTTTGGCCAAAATGATATGGGGAGGTACTCCTGCACCTATAACTTGCTCAAGATACGCCTTTTCATTCCCAGCTATAGACTTCAGCCCTATGCCCATATTGCATGGTATCGTTGTATAACGCCAGCAAAGCAATTTTTCACCAGATTATGCCCATAATTGCACCTGTTCTACCCTGCACCCACTTCCTCCAACTTGTGTCCTCCGAGACACATAAAGACTAGAAAATGACACACAAGACACGAAAAATGGACACAAATATTGGTTCATCATACCCACACACTTTAATCACGCTTAACCTCAAATGTGTAGTTACAACTTGCCCAAGACTCAAAACACGAAAAAGACAAAACTAAAACACACACTCAACACAATATCATCATATCATAGTCATTGGTCAAAGCAAGTAATCAAGGATGTAGTTCAAGTAATGCCATCAAATAGGTTTAGATAGAATCAATGAGCAAACAAGTTAATCCTCACCGACACTCCGCTCTCAAGTGTGTTGGGCTAAGTGTTTACGCTCTTGATCAATATTAACATTGACTTTCCATAGGCTTGCCTGCCTTCTACATTCTCTACTCCAATGCACATGATCTAAACACTTATCATTAAGACTTTTATTTGGTTATAATGGGGCTTAAGGCATAAGGTAGGAAATATTTAGGGACTGACTATGGTCAATACTAACTCAGTTCTGGGTAAGGTCTGCTCCAATTTCTTCACTCTTCCCAATAGCTCTGGACCTTAGCACAAACTTATTTTTCTAGGACTCTCATTTTTTTTTTTTAATTATTTTTCTTTTCTTTTTCTTTCCTTTTTTCTTCTTTTTCTTTTTTTTAACAACACCTCTATACTTAGGCATATAAAGTATCCTTCAAGAGTCCAGTGTTTAGCCCAAGATAGTGTACCCCTTGCCCTCCTTTCATCCCTCATCTTTTCTAGACCTGAGTTCTCATGACCGAGACGGCTATAATTTTCTGTATAATTTTTAAGTGCATTGAAAGATATCATTTCAAGCTCGAGGGGGCTAGTCAAAAGATAAACATAGGGGAAGTCTTTTTAGGCTCTGGGCTAAATGAACAAAAACATGCCTAAATCATCTAAGTGCATTGATTAAGTTAACTAAGCTTCAAAGAGAATGCAGGCAAGTTCTAGATCGTCAAGTCTCATGGTTATATCTCACACAAGAAAGAAAATAATATTGCATATGAAATGTACAGTAATTTAAAGCTCAAATCCTTACAAGGTAGCTCATAGATTATTCCGTCATACCTATGTTCATACAACATACTCAATGATAACATAAATTCATACTTGACATTGACCTAGACTCTAGTCATGCTGATCAACAAACTCAATTAAACAAAACATTTGGTACAACAACGACCCTCACCCACACACTTTGCTTTAGGCAAAGTGGGTAAGGTGGTGGTCAAGACACAAACAAAACAGACTCAAACAAATAACAACGACCCCACCCACACACTTTGCTTTGAGCAAAGTGGATGAAGTCGTGACCAACAAAAAAGAACAAAAATTAAAATACGAACGTCAAAAATTAAAAACAACCTAATCTAAACATAATTAGGGAGAAAACAAATTAAAGAGAAAGGTATAGCAAAACACCTGGATGTGTTGTGGGCAAAGTACGCATTGAAGGCAAAATGATTGGCTTGGAAGGTCTCCATATGTGTTGCATTAACTTTTTCCAGTCTGGTCAAGATCTCAAGGTTTGCAACTCCTTGTTACTCGAGCAAGGCAGGTATACGTTCTGCCCACTGCTAATGGTTCTGGAAAAGACATTTTTTGCAAGCATATTGTGCCCTTTTCTGGTGCGTTGTTGAGCAGCAAGCTCTCATAGTATGCGAAAACATTCTCATTCAGTTAGCCCAGGCTGCTAACCTCGATGTCCTACAGTCCAGAGGTAATAACCTTCCTCTTTCCCCTTGTCAATGATTCTGGGCAAGAAGGCCCCTTTAGTTAGCCCAGGCTGCTGACCTCGATCCCTTATAGTTCAGAGGTAGCAACATTCCTCTTGCCCCTTGTCAATGATTCTGGGCATGAAGGCATTGCTGATGGTAGTGCCCTCACTTTTGAATATCATTCAAATCTTGCTTTATTTCCCAAGCTCTTCTTCCTTTTATGTCAAGGTGTTTGCCATCGACTTCTCCTTCTTTGACCACAACAATGGACGGGAACATGGTTGTCCTAAATTCCTACAATCATGACCAACAAAACACCTCTTGCAAGGAACAACTCTCCCTTAGGGTTAGCACTTAAATAAAATTACTTAAAAGAAATTACGAAAATAAAAATAAAATAAAATAAAATAAATTAAAAACATAAAATTTAAAAACGTACCAGGTTGCCTAATGGTCAATGCCTTGGTTAACGTCGTGGGCACGACGTCAAGTTACCTTGATCAGTGTTGCTCATGGTCAAGGAGATCTAGAGCCTTCTTTTGACCAGCATCGAGCCCAATATGAAGTTCTTCCCTTCAATGATCCGGTTGGAAGCTTTCTTCATCTTCTTTTTGTAGAGCCATGCTTGCATTCCAAATTTACATTCAAAGCAACAACAATTTTTCTCGGCCAAGATCTTATCAATGAATGGCAAAGGCTTTGTACAATTTTTCTTCCGTTGATCAATGCATATTCTCCATCTCTTTTGGAACATCTTTGCCTTCATCTTATTCTTCTCGTTCTCGACCAGTTGTTACCCAACTTCCTTATAGCATGGTCGAGTTGCTCCGTTCCTAAGGGTCTCTCACACTCATTGTTGATCTCCAATTCATCATATTGAGCAAATTGCTCAACATCCATGCTTTTAATCATCTTTAAGTAAATAGGTATGTTCATTTTGTATTTCCCATCAACCTCAACACTTAGGTAGTTGACCGCTTGCACAATCTTCAAACTATCTTCTTGGGCACAGTCCTCAGCTAAGCCTTCTTCAATAGGATCATCAATACCAGTCTGTTGCCCAGAATCTTCCCCAGTTACATCAATAGTGCCCATGCTCTTGACCATCTCAACGTTATGGGATTGCTTGTGTGTGTTGTAGGCATCAAAAGTGACCACTTCGCCTGCGACCACACATGTTAACTTGCCCGTCTCACAATCAATCTTGGTCCTGGTCGTCTTCAAGAATGGTCGCCCTAAGAGCATTACCGGTACCTCGGTCGAGGCTTTTCCTGTATCCAAGACATAAAAGTCAGCCGGAAATATGAGGTCTCCAACCTTGACCAATGCGTTCTCCAAAAGTCCTCCGGGCTATATTGTCGATGAATCCACCAATTATATCTCAACTTGAGTGGGGGATAATGGTCCTATTATTATCTCATCGTACATTGACTTGGGCATAACATTGATGGAGGCGCCCAAATCAAGCATCGCTTTTGGAATTTTCGTGTTTCCAATTATGCATGGTATAGAGAACATGCCCGAATCCTTGCATTTCATAGGCAAATTTGGATGCATTATGGCCAATACATTCGCCCCCATATTGAATTTGCCCATAATCGCACCTATTCTGCCCTACACCCACTTCCTCCAACTTGTGTCCTCCTAGACACAAAAAGACTCGAAAACGACACACAAGACACAACAAAAAGACAAGAAAAATGGACACAAATATGGGTTCATCAGAGACTAACCTCCGCTCCAGTGTTAGCCCTTCCTGAAGTTGGAAAGGACTACAGATGCATGGTTGAGAGGACTAGATTGTGTCCTAATGCAAGATGGAAAAGTTGTAGCCTATGCTTGAAGGTAACACAAACCTCATAAGCAGAAGTGCCCGAATCATGATTTGGAATTAGCAGCTTTAGCACATGCTTTAAAGATATAAAGATGTCATATGTATGGAGTTAAGTGTATAATCTTTTCAGATCATAATAGTTTAGAATGCTTCTTCGAACAGAGTGAATTAAGTATGAGATCGAGAAGATGGCTTGAGTTAGTAAAGGACGATGATCATAAGATCTCCTAGCACCCCAGAGAAGCCGATGTAGTGATCAATGCTCTATGTAAAAAAGAAAGTTATGAGTTAGGATTTATCCTTTCAAAAGAGGAAAGATCTATAGAGCAGTTAGAGAGAATGAGAATAGAAGTTGTTTAACCTCTGATGTCATTGGAGCAAGAAACTGCATCTTTGCAGTTGTCTAGACATGAGATCTCAAAATGTGGATTGCTAGAGAAAAGATGAGAAGTTGGAGAAATTGAAGTTAAAATCCGAGAAGAAGGAGTTCAAGATTTTTCAAGAATCGAGCGTCAACGCTTTTCCGTTCAATAGTAGAATTTGCGTACCTAATGACGAAGAGCTGAGAAAGAAAATTATGAGTTAAACTTATGATACTCCTTACACCTTGAATCCAGGAATTGCGAAGATGTACCAGGATTTAAAGTAATAGTTCTAGCAAGAAGGAATGAGATGCGATGTATCGAGGTATGAAGAAGAATATTTAGTGAGTGAACGAGTGAAGTCTTTGCATCAGAGACCTTACAGTCCATTGCAACCGTTTCTGTCATGCCCCGACTCTCGAGGTGTGACTTACGAATAACAACAAAACCTAAACAACTAACATTCAACTCAAATAAGGGGAAACATGCTCGGGGAAAAGATAACGAAAGTTAAGGCAATCGAATTAGGCTTCCAAAAACACAACGAAGTAATATCCGAGCATCTCAAAACTACGTACAACAAGAATATGAATAAGTATTTCATGTTGACAAGGATAGGATTCCAAAAAGAAGAGAATTGCATACAATCATATATATATAAACCATGTTAAGAGGGTCAAGTTCAAGCAACAATTCAAGTCAACGAGCCCATCGCTCGGAAATGCAAATCAAGTAGTTTAAGAAGTTAACAAATATTCAAGGTCATCGAGCACAACGCTCGGAATCAAAAACATGAGAATCAAAGTATTAGCATCAACAGACATCAATTTCAAAGGGTTTCAGCGGAAACTTGCATCAATACCCAACACTTGCACGTATGAAGACGTACAAATGCTGTTGGGAAATTTATTAGTATAAGTTTTGATGAATTCCAAAACCGGCTGACCCCAACCGAGTAGATGTTGCCAGAACCTAATGTTAGAATTTAGGCTCGCTGTTTGAGTAAAGTTAAGATTTTATCTTTACAGGTCTCCAGTCACTCAGACAGAACATCAGTTGTGAAGAAAGACAACTGAGAGTTCATTTGTTCAGATGCAAACAAGGGGAAGTCTTCAGAACATCAGTTGAGAAGGAAACCAACTGAGTGTTCATCAGATGAGAAACAGTTGAAAGGAAGAGAACATCAGATGAAAAGGAAATCATCTGAGGGTTCAAACCCAACTGAGTAAATACAAGGAAGACAACTGAGTGTTCAGTTTCAGAACCTCAGTTATAGAATCCGAACAAGGAGTTCAACTGTTTGAAGTTCAAAGTCAGCTGAGAGCTCGACAGATCGGAACATCAGCTGAAGATCACCCAGATGAAGGTCAAGACTTTCAACCGACAAACCGAAGTTGACTGTCAAAGATTTGAATTTCAAAAGGAAGTCACATGAGGGTTTGACCGTTCAGTCATTACCCCATCTGGCCCAACACAAGGTTGTCTCAGATGGAAAGCAGAAGAGCACAGATGCCATATCGGGAAAGTCTGCAGAGATGAGAGACAAGCCATCGCTTTCAACCGATCAGAGATCAACTGCTCCTCCAACGGCTAGTTGATTCTCTCCGCCTATAAATAGAGGCATTCTCTCATTCGAGAGAGACAGACACATAGACGACGAAAAATTCAAGAGCTTTCTCGAGAGAAATCAAAGCAAAAAGCAAATCTGCAAAATCATCATCTAAGAGCATCAGCAACTGAGAGTTCCAATTTGAGAGAACATTAGTAGCTGAGGGTTCCTAGAGATCGAAACTGTTTTTGATCTTAGGTTGATTGTTTATTCGTTCAAGCTGAGGTTGCTTACTCAGCTGTGAGATCCCAACTGAGTCCTTTTACTCAGTTGAAGTTGATTTCAAGTGTTAAGTTTTTCGAAAGTTGAAAAATCCTAACTGGTGTATTCCCCCCCCCCCCATACACCAGTAACTCGTATCGGGACCATCAAGTGGTATCAGAGTAGTGGTTCAAAAGACAGCTGACTCTGTTTCACGAGGTGTGAATTCGAGAATTTTCTTCAGTGGTCAACTGAACAGATCTTTTCACGCTAGTGTATTCTTGCTTGCATTTTTTTTGTCCTGTTTTTGTTTGTGCAGATGGACGTCAAGGACAAGATCGTAGTCATGTTCTCTGTTGTCAATTATACATCATGGAGAACTCGAATGAAGAAGATCCTTCTGTCAAAGCATCATAGGATGCAACAAGTTCTCACTTCTGGACCAATCGTCATACGAGACAGAATACTTCGCACTCCCACAAATCCCAACGATGGAGATGCAGTGGTGGAGTATGTGGAGAAACAGCCAGAAGACTACACTCCGGAGGAGGCCAAAGTGAGCCAGCTGGATATCTGGGCTCAGAGCACAATAATGTCCACGGTTGGACAAGATTATCTGCCCTGGATAGAGGAGTGTGAGACTGCAAAAGAGATGTGGGACATCCTGGCTTCGCTAAGTGAAGGAAGCGAAGAGACGAAGGAAAATAAGTTCTCGCATGCATGTCAAGATTTCGACAATTTCAGTCTGCGACCTGATGAGACTATCGATCAGCTATTCGAGTGTACAGAGAAAAGCGACGCACAGTTGCAGGGGAAACTGGTTCTAACCCTCCAGGACCCAACTGAAATTGGGGACCTAAGCGAGTTTCTCTTTGCAGGTACAGGAGAAACAGCTGAGGAAGAAGAAGGCGTCTACAACAATGTGGGTGATGGATAGTGGATGCTCGAAACACATGACAAATCTGAAGGATTTGCTTGGAAGTTTCGTGGAGAAAGAAGGTCCATCAGTTACTTTTGGTGATAACTCAAAAGGTTATACCAGAGGTTACGGTACCCTTGAAACCAATCATGTTTCAATTTCTAATGTCTCTTATGTTGATGGATTGAAGCATAACCTGCTCTTCATCAGCCAATTCTGTGATAATGGTTTCTTTGTCAAGTTTGATGCACAGGGTTGCAGAGTTAAAGATGTCGGATCAAAGCAGGTGATATTGTTGGGAAATCGATCTCCAACAGGGAATTTATACTACGCTGATTGGAACAGTAGCCTCCCTGACACTTGCCTGTTATCAAAGAGCAGTTCGGATGTGAGCTGGCTATGGCACAAAAGGCTCAACCATCTGAATTTCAAGACGATGAACCGACTCGCCAGACAAGAACATGCAAGAGGCATACCTAACCGAGTGTTTTCAACAACACATATCTGCAGTGCATGCCAGCTGGGAAAGCTCGCTAGAACCTCCTTTCGGTTGAAGTCGACTCCCTCAACTGACTGAGTGTTGCAGCTGATCCATATGGATCTCTTCGGGCCAGTTACACCAAAAAGCATTAATGGAAACGAATATACTTTGGTTGTAATTGATGACTACTCAAGATATACGTGGACCATCTTCATGCGCCACAAGAGTGAAACCCGAGATGAGCTGCCCAAACTGATGGATCGGATATCGAACCAACAAGAGATGAAGATCATATCTATCCGATCAGATCGTGGAACGGAGTTTCTAAATGAAACTATCATTGAGTATTGCGAAAAGAATGGCATAACCCATCAGACATCAGCCGCACGTACTCCACAACAGAATGGCGTAGCTGAGCGAAGAAATAGAACTCTGAAGGATGCAGCCACATCCATGTTAGCGAGCTCAACACTGCCTAAGAGATTTTGGGCTGAAGCGATCAACACAGCATGCTACACACATAATCGATCTCTTCTCACCAAGCGGTTGGGAAAGACGCCCTACGAGCTGTGGAGACGCAGAAAGCCAGATATTTCTTATTTTCGTGTTTTTGGATCTAAGTGTTATATTCACAACAATGGGAAGACTCAGTTGAAAACTTTTGATGCCAAAGCTTCGAAGGGCATATTTCTTGGATATGCAGCTCGGATCAAGGCATATAGAGTTTTCAACAACAGCTCTTGTGTTGTGGAAATAACACCTCATGTTAGTTTTGATGAATCTATCTATGAGTGCAGGGAACAGGTAAAGGAACAACACGCGGATCCAGCTGTTCTACCAGTTCTCACCAGATCGCAAGCACTTCGGGAAAAGAACAGAGCTGAACCTCTAATATGGGCAACTGAGGATGAGGATCCATACTCCTCTGAAGATGAATGCGAAGACCTCGGCTCGTCCCAAGGGGGAACTTCAGCTGATGCCCCTCCAACTGCATCAGCATCCGATGCCCAACCGAGCTCAGTTCAAACTATTGTAAATATTGAGGATCCAGACTCAACAGCTGATCAATCACCAGCTCTGAAGACTCCAACTCAGATTTCTGAACAGCCACAGTTGGAAGAAGAAGGAAGACGCAACCGAAGATGGTATGAAGTTCATTCCACTGACGACATCATCAGAGATCCAACCGAGGGTGTGCGCGCGCACACGGAGCAGAGTTGCAAATCCAGAATCAACCGAGGAAGATTCCAACGCTTATGCCCATATGCTGAGGAAATTGCAATTCTAGAGGAGTTCGAGCAAGCTGGAGATGTTGCCATGATTTCTTGCTTTGTAGCTGATGTTCCAGAACCGAAGAATGTTGGAGAAGCTCTCAACTGTGTCCACTGGACAATAGCTATGCAAGAAGAATTGAATGAGTTTCTACACAACTGTGTATGGGAGTTGGTAGAAAGACCAAATGGTGTCAAGGTGATTGGATTAAAGTGGATTTTCAAAAACAAGAGAGACGCCATTGGATTCATTGTGAGGAATAAAGCAAGGTTGGTAGCTCAAGGATACTGCCAACAAGAAGGAATTGACTTTAAAGATTCCTTTGCACCAGTTGCAAGGCTGGAAGCCATCCGGATCTTTCTAGCTTATGCGGCACATCACAAGTTCAAAGTATATCAGATGGATGTGAAGTGTGCATTCCTCAATGGAGATATAAAAGAAGATGTATATGTTGAACAACCTCCTGGTTTTGAGACTGGAGATGGAAGAGTGTACAAGCTAAAGAAAGCTATCTATGGTCTAAAGCAAGCGCCAAGGGCATGGTATGACACTCTGTGTGGATTTCTTCTGGACTCAGGATTCAAACGAGGTTCAGTTGATAAAACTCTGTTCACCATCAAAGTTGGAGAAGATATACTTGTCGTGCAAATTTATGTTGATGACATCATTTTCGGCTCCAAGTCGGAGGAGCTGTGCAAGAAATTCTCCGATCTTATGAAGGAAAAGTTCGAGATGTCAATGATGGGCGAGATGAATTATTTCCTTGGATTACAAGTGAAGCAGTCACCTGAAGGGATTTTCATCAACCAGTCCAAATATACAAAGGAGCTCATCACCAAGTTCGGATTGCAGACAAGTAAGACAACCAAGATCCCTATGAACACGAACTGGAAGATCGAACCAGGAGCTGAAGGAAAGCTCGTTGATGCCAGCCAGTATAGAGGGATCATCGGTTCGCTGCTATACCTAACTGCCAGCCAACCAGACATTTCATACGCAGTTGGAGTGTGTGCTCGTTTTCAAGTCCAACCAAGAGAAGCACACATGTTGGCAGCAAAGAACATCATTAAGTATCTGAAAGGAACTGTCAATGTTGGGTTGTGTTACCCAACTGATGACAATATCCAGCTGACTGGATACTCAGATGCCGACCTAGCAGGAGATCGGTTGGATAGAAAGTCTACTTCTGGACACTGTCAATTCATGGGAAGCAAGCTGGTTTCATGGTTCTCCAAGAAACAAGTGTGTGTTGCTACTTCGACAACCGAGTCAGAGTACATGGCTGCCGGAAGCTGTTGCATGCAAGTATTGTGGCTGAAGCAGCAGCTGAGAGATTATGAAGTCTCAACTGGACAGGTTCCCATTCATTGTGATAGCTCGAGTGCCATAGCTATCTCTCTAAACCCTGTTCACCACTCTCAGACTAAGCATATCGATATTCGTCATCATTTCATCCGAGACCATATTGAGAAGAAGGATGTGTCCATGGGGAAGATCCCAACTGAAATTCAGAGAGCTGACATCTTCACCAAACCTCTTCTTGAAGCCCGGTTCAAGATGCTGTGTGATCTTCTAGGACTTTTGGATCCGAGCTAAAAACTCATCCGAGCTAAAGAGTCATCCGAGCAGAAGAGTCATCTGAGCTGATAAGGATTCATCCGAGCTGACGAATCGGATATCGAATTAAGGAGGAAGCTCAGATGAAGGGGGAATCTCAGATACGAATTGCCAACTGAAGACATCAAACGTCAGCTGAACAGATGAACTTGAGTCAGCTGATGGTATGCTGCAACAATGGAACAGACGTCAGCTGAACAGACGAACTCAAGTCAGCTGATGGTATGCGGCAACTGAGGAGCACAACTGTGGTATACAGCTGATATCGACATCAGCTGACAGGTATCATTTATGACTAAAGGTGTTATGATAATAAATAAGAATGTTTGAAATAAATTCAAACATTCCTGAACATGTCAGCTAGACTAAACAAGCCATCATATCGCATTTAATGTAAAGTTTGGCTGAACATCTATAGCCTTACTTTATAGTGTGACTGGGCTGACACCCTAAACTATTCACCTTCTCACTCGCGCGCGTGGTATATCAGTCAAAATTAACCAACAGTCACGTAATCTCAGCCGTTAATAGATTCGTGCCATTTAACCCCAGCCGTTGATTTTATCCGAGTCAAAGATTATATAATACGGCAAATCAGGAAGTGATCCTTACCTTCTCTTTTCGTGCATATCTTTACTCTCTATTCATCATCTTTTCAAATCTTGTTTCACCATTTCCAGTAAAGTGTTTCGCTCTTTCTTTGCATATCTCCTCGAGATGGCGCCCAAGTCAAAAGCTTCTAAGAAGATGGTTTCCTCAGAGCCTGCAACGTTCTAGGAATCGTTCGACATGGTGATGTCGAAGATTCATTTCGAATAGATATTATCCAGAGCGGCTCTCTCCTCGCCTGAGCTCGCTCCAATCACCGCCATCCTCTCCGACCACCATCTGCTTGACTGGGCAACCCTCTCTCCGGCCCTATTGCTCAGGAAGCAGATCATACATTTCTACCGGAATCTGGAACGAGTTGCAAAAGACAGGCTTGTCACGATCATCCCGTGCAAGCAACGCCACAGAACCTCCCGGACAGTAGAAGACTCCGTTGTGGAGATAAAGGTGTCAAAGAAGCTGGAGAAGCTCATCCCCAGAAACCGTGAAGCCACAGATGTGGTGGGGAACTTTTCTGACAAGGAAGCTGATGCCTTCCTTCAAACCATTCTTCTTGTTCCCGAACCATTGAAGGAGAGCATGCAAAGGACAAAGTTGAAGCCGGAGCACCGACTTCTTTTCGATGTAATTTCCAAATGCATCTTCGCATATGGTGGAGCCTTCGGGGACATAAGCCGTCCTAAGCTCAAGCAGCAGAAGGCCCTGGAAGAGATGCACCAGGTCGACTGGTTGGGATTCATAGAGAGCCAGCTGCTGATGGAAAAAAAAGAATATCTCCGAGATAACAGCTGAGTCTGGAGAACTGCTATTGAGTGTCAAGGGGACACTCAATCTCGGGACAAAGATATCAGCCCTCATCCTCCAAGCCACACAGGGTCTGCCGCTGACATGGGAAGGAAGTGAGGACACTCCAGTCAGCAAGCTGTCGCTGTTCCCCTCAGCCTAGAAGGCCAGGGATGTTGTAGAAGCTGTCTACACCCCCAAGGGTGTCCCCAAGCCAGCTGTGGAGCCAGCTGCTCGCCGCCCTTCAAGGTCCAAGCCAGCGAAGCGCCAGCTGGAGGAGGTGGCTGAGAAAGAGGAAGAAGAAGAAGAAGAAGAGGAGGAACCCCTCCAGAAGAGGCCAAGGATCAGGATCGTCCAGCCCGCAGCTCGTCCTTCAACCAGTCCAATGGTGACAAAGCCAGCTGAGGAAAAAGAGTCAACCGAATCCAGCCAATCGGTTGACCCAGCTGGGTTTATTCTTCAACCTCGCCAGGAGGACGTGGCTGAGGAGGCAGGTGAAGACGTGGAGGTCCAAGTGGTGGATGCCAGCTCCTCCTCAGATGACTCTTCTTCATCTGAGGAGTACCACGACAGTCGATCTAGAGCTGATGCCAGCCAGGTTAACCCACCTGTGGCTGAAGAAATCCTCCAGCCAGCCAACACTCCATCCAAAGAGGATCCAGTTCTCTCAACTGGTCCTCAGTCAAATATTCCGAGCCTCTCGCTCGATGCCAACGTTGTGACCACTTCTTCGGCCAACGTTGATGAAACCATCGAACCCATAACCTTCGATATCGACCCCCCTCAGATCAATGAAGAAGCTAACCGCCAGGCGATCCTGGCTGAGTATGAAGGAAGACTCAGCTACTGCTTCCGTAAGCTGATTGGTATGTTCCCCGAGGCAACATCGATGCCCATTTTCTCTGTTCTCGGGACGGAACTTCTATACCAGTTCAGTGTCATATTCAGCTACTGGTACGTAAAGGAGGAGACCCTCAGGATTCATGGTTGGGACAGGTTAAAGGTCGAAGAGTCCAACCTGAGGGAGTACTTCGACTACCAGAGCCTGAAGGTGGCTTACAACCAAAAGGTGGATGTGCTCCGACGACGTCTGGACAAAAGCATCCAAGAAGGGATAGACACAAGGGAGCTGTGCAACAACCCTGAAGCTGTTCACTTTCTTGATGACATGCTCGCCAAAAATGCCTCCTGCATGGACGACGTCGACGCAGCTGATGAGGCGGCCAAGAGAGAAGAAGACAAGCTCAAGGCCTACCTCGCCAGCCGATCTGCCATGGTTGTCTCGGAGCCTGCTGCCCAGCCACAACCATAGCTTCTGTCCGGACCCTCCGATCATCCAGCTCTCTCAACCAACGCCATCTGGGAGCTGATCTCAGAAAGGGTCAACCAGCTGAGGATGGAGATGCTGTCCAAGATCCAGCTGAGCAAGGAGGAAGAAGCTGACAGGATGCAGCAGCTGATGGCCGACAATGCCAGCTTGAAGAATTAGTTGGAAATCCTCTCCTCGTCTCTTCAGCACAAGCTTGATGACTTCTCTACTTCTTCCAGCTCGGAGGTCTCAGCTCTAAGGAAGGCCATTCAGAGCCTCAGCTCGGATTTCAACGTGTTCAAGACAGTTGCTGAATCTGACCTCGCAAAGTCCCAGCAGACTCAGGACCAGGAGTGGATGTCTCAGTTCGGCTCCTTCCGAGCTGAGTTCGTCTCTCTCCACAAAGAGGTCTCTGCGACCTTTGCAGCTGTGCAGCGAGCTGAGCAGGAGTGCCAAGACTTGGAGTTGGCCAAGAAGGTAGCTGAGAAGGATGCTGTTGACGAACTGTTTTCCAGAGTTCAACAAGCTGAAGCCAAGTTGAACTCCCTGGATGGCACTGTTGCCACCCTTCTGGATGATGCCAAAAAGGGGGAAGACAAGAAGCCAGCAGCTGTTGCTGAACGAGGGAAAGCTGTTCTCCAGCAAGTCGAAGGAGCTGAGCAAGGAGAAGGAGTGCCAGCTGAAGCTGAAGCTGAAGGATCGCAGCCCGAACTGGAAATCTCCCACGACCTCGTAGCCGAGCTCACGGCCGAGCTCGATGCAGAACTTGACGGGATATGTGTTGAAGACTGCATTGAAGCTGCCAAAGCTATGGGGGAGTCAAAGGAGAAGTACTTGAATCCCTCTTGGATCAAGAAGTTCGCTGCCGATCAGGCCAAAAAGGTGGCCAAGTTCGAGAAAGAACTGGCCAAGGTGGAAAAGAGAGTCGACAGGAATAAAGCCAACCGGAGTGTGCGAAGAATCAACAAGCACCAGATGAAGGCTGAGGCTAGGAAGTCGACGCACCAACTGCAGAAGGACGCTCCGCTCCCGTCTCGATACCCACATGTTGACAAGTGGATGAATGCAGAGTGGAACGATGACTGGGAACAGTTCAAGCATGAGTTCGTCAATGACTTCTATTACAAAAAAGTCTACTCGACTGAAGACCCAAGGCTAGCCTTCAAGGAAGCCCTGTGGGAACTCAGATCTGGAGACCCTAGAATGTTTAGTCAGTTCAAGCGAGCTATGCTGAATGCTCAGCTTGATCCCAACACTGTTCCAGTTCCGAAGATGTGCAGGTACCGCCCTCCGATGATCAAAGGCACGAGCACGCCAAATAGAAATACGATCATGGCTGAGGCGAGGCAAGTCTGCAAGGAACACGGCGTCAACACTGGGATCGAGTCGGAAGCGAAGAAGGAGATCTTCAACCGTATCTTCAGCAAGTACGGTCAACAGTATTTCTGAGCTGTCAAAGTTTTTGAGCTGATAATGTTTTTTGGATGTTGTAGTTTTTGAAGCAACTGTTGTATCTTTATCTGTTTTGTGCTTAATCTTGTAACCTTCAGTTGTAACAAAAACTTCAAAGTATATAATACGATTCACCTTGATGAACAATTCCTCATTGTCCAAGCTCTGAATCACAAAGTCTTTCAATTTCATGTTATATCTGTCCTAACCCTTTGATGTTTTATCTTATAGACTGTCTAGAATTTCAGCTGAGTTTTTAGGTCAGTTAGAGAGGATTAGATCAATAGTGGTTTAAAGTTGTAAGTGGTTTTGGCATCATCAAAAAGGGGGAAATTGTTGGGAAATTTATTAGTATAAGTTTTGATGAATTCCAAAATCGGCTGACCACAACCGAGTAGATGTTGCCAGAACCTAATGTTAGAATTTAGGCTCGCTGTTTGAGCAAAGTTAAAATTTTATCTTTACAGGTCTCCAGCTGAAGATGGCAACAAGGCGTCACTCAGACAGAACATCAGTTGTGAAGAAAGACAACTGAGAGTTCATTTGTTCAGATGCAAACAAGGGGAAGTCTTCAGAACATCAGTTGAGAAGGAAACCAACTGAGCGTTCATCAGATGAGAAACAGTTGAAAGGAAGAGAACATCAGATGAAAAGGAAATCATCTGAGGGTTCAAACCCAACTGAGTAAATACAAGGAAGACAACTGAGTGTTCAGTTTCAGAACCTCAGTTATAGAATCCGAACAAGGAGTTCAACTGTTTGAAGTTCAAAGTCAGCTGAGAGCTCGACAGATCGGAACATCAGCTGAAGATCACCCAGATGAAGGTCAAGACTTTCAACCGACAAACCGAAGTTGACTGTCAAAGATTTGAATTTCAAAAGGAAGTCACATGAGGGTTTGACCGTTTAGTCATTACCCCATCTGGCCCAACACAAGGCTGTCTCAGATGGAAAGCAGAAGAGCACAGATGCCATATCGGGAAAGTCTGCAGAGATGAGAGACAAGCCATCGCTTTCAACCAATCAGAGATCAATTGCTCCTCCAACGGCTAGTTGATTCTCTCCGCCTATAAATAGAGGCATTCTCTCATTCGAGAGAGACGGACACATAGACGACGAAAAATTCAAGAGCTTTCTCGAGAGAAATCAAAGCAAAAAGCAAATCTGCAAAATCATCATCTAAGAGCATCAGCAGCTGAGAGTTCCAATTTGAGAGAACATTAGTAGCTGAGGGTTCCTAGAGATCGAAACTGTTTTTGATCTTAGGTTGAGTGTTTATTCGTTCAAGCCTTAGATCCAGCTCTCATTCGTGATCGAGCTGTAGTTAGAAATCCTACCTATTCTCACACCCTAAAAAGTGTGCTAGGACCTTACTCTTCCTGTAATTGAGTAGTCAGGTCATCAAGTACCCGCAAACTTGACTTAGGCTGTTTAGTGCCCGAAAACTAAACTGTAACGGTTGCTCAGCCCGCGTAAGCTGAGTGGAACTGTCCAGAAGAACTTGGACTGAGGTGTGTGGACTCACATCTCCCCGTGGACGTAGGAGTTCTCTCCAAACCACGTAAATCTTGTGTGTCGTGTTTATTTGTGTTCAGTCATTATTTGCATATCTCAACTGACAAATTAATCGCATACAATCTGCATACTTTCACATCAACAGTTTTGGTTTTGACCAACCGTGCATAAAAGCGTGAGTTTATTTTTACGAGTTCATTTTCCACCACATTCCGCACAGCACCACTCTTCCAGCTGAGGTTGCTTACTCAGCTGTGAGATCCCAACTGAGTCCTTTTACTCAGTTGAAGTTGATTTCAAGTGTTAAGTTTTTCGAAAGTTGAAAAATCCTAACTGGTGTATTCCCCCCCCCCCCCCCCCACATACACCAGTAACTCGTATCGGGACCATCAAATGCCAGTCTGAAATTCGACTAAACTCAACCAACAAAACCAAACCACACCACCAAGTATCCATGTCATCGCCATCCAGTCAACCTGCATGTTTAGAAACACACGCAGGGCTGAGTACTTCGTACTCAGTGAACACAAGCCAAAACATTTGAATAAAGATGCTTCTTAAAGCTATAATAATTGAACTTGCCTTGCCGAACATCACAAGTATATAAGCAGTTTTAAAACAGTTTTACTTGTGCATGTTAAAAACATTTTCTTTTAAACATACTGCGCAGTCAAATATCATATAATATAACAGTATGTATCATCTATCACAAACAATATCACTGTGCCGAGAAGTAGGCCTCCTTCTCGAGCACTGTGACCGGCCTAACCGAAGCAAGGCTCACAGTCACCTCAACATATACCACACGTAGGTTCCTGCTTTTCACAGGATGATAACATCTCCATAGATGATAACACATACTAAACTTCAATAAAAACGGCAAGTCAATCACATTTGAAAACATATCATAATACTTAATAGCATAACTACTTTTCATCGACAGTTTTGGTTCAGAAAAGCCCACCTGACTTCCGAAGAACTAGCTAGGTGGTTTAGGGCTATTTGTCCTCGCTTAATGATCCGTCCGGCTAGATCCTTCACAGTTCGACATTGATAGGAAAAAAAAATAAGATATATGAACGACGGACACAAAGGCGTTGGACTTTAATTGAAGGACTTCTATTTGAGTCGTCTCTCTCTTTGCTTTAACTTTTCTAAAGGATCTCGCGTTCTCGTCTTTAAACCTTTAACTCTACTCGAATTGGTTAAAACTATTTATTGACGGCTTAACACTTTTCTCGTTCTAATCAATAACGTCATCGTCTACATTCTATTACTCGAGTTTTCTTTCAAAGATTTTATTTGTTTCTCGACTTATCAATCAATCATTCAACCATTTGCATACAAGATAATTTAATTAACTTTAACATCATAACAGATATCATGCATATAAACATTTATTCAATCATATAATAAAATCAAATAAATCAAACATACTTCAAGACACATTAACATTCATTCAATTTAGATCTTAAGACTTAATTCAATTATGCATTTCTTTTTATGAAGGCTCAACTATTTACTCTATCTTTCTTATTTATTTTTAAATCGATTCTCATTTCTTAACTCGATTATTGTTTTTCTAATTAATTACTCGGTGATTTATCTCGGTTTATTCTTAATTTGCTTGGTTGAAAACAACGTACTCAATTAATTATTTAATTAACTTTTTTCAACTTATTACTCGATATTTTATTCTATCATTATCATTTTCTTGATTAGCTTATACGAGTATCTATCTTAACTCGTTTAGCATCTTTTCTTTACTCGTTTTAAAACTTCCTTTTGTTTCTTTTCGATTCATTCTTTTTAAACTCGGTTTTCTTTCTTCTTACTTATCTTTTTAATAATTTCTTCTTTTCTTGACTTTAATCTTTAAGCCATTTCTTACTTAATAATTCTTTTATCTTTTAACAAATATTTTCATTAACTAGTTTATTTTATTAGTCAAATTATAAAAGATCTTTTTGTTGTAGTTTTAGTAAAAATTCAAGTCTTTAATTTTTAATACAAGAAAATTTATTAACATATCTTTTGTCACGCCCCGACTCTCGAGGTGCGACTTACGAACAACAACAAACCTAAACAACTAACAACTAACTCAAATAAGGGAACATGCTCGGGGAAAACTAAGATAGAAGACAAGACAATCGAATTTGTTTTTCAAAAGCATAATGAAATAATAACCGAGCATCTTAACTTCACTTACAACAGGAATTCAAACAAGTAATGCATGCTGATGGGAAGGGAATTCCAACAAAAAGAGAAAGCATACGAATATATATCAAGTTAAAGGGTTATGTTCAACAACAATTCAAGTTACGAGCCCATCACTCGAAATTACAATTTAAAGAGTTACGAATTCAACAGGTATTCATAGTCTTCGAGCACAACGCTCGGGATCAAAAACATGAGTATTAAAGTATTATCATCAACATACATTAGTTCAAAAGGATTGTAGCGGAAACTTGCATCAATACCCAACACTTGCACGTATGAAGACGTACAAATGCCAGTCTGAAATTCAACTAAACTCAACCAACAAAACCAAACCACACCACCAAGTATCCACGCCATCGCCATCCAGTCAATCTGCATGTTTAGAAACACACGCAGGGTTGAGTACTTCGTACTCAGTGAACACAAGCCAAAACATTTGAATAAAGGTGCTTCTTAAAGCTGTAATAATTGAACTTGCCTTGCCGAACATCACAAGTATATAAGCAGTTTTAAAAACAGTTTACTTGTGCATGTCAAAATGTTTTTCTTTTAAAACAAACTGCGCAGTCAAATAACATATAATATAACAGTATGCATCATCTATCACAAACAGTCTCACAGTGCCGAGAAGTAGGCCTCCTTCTCAAACACTGTGACTGGCCTAACCGAAGCAAGGCTCACAGTCACCTCAACATATACCACACGTGGGTTCCTGCTTTTCACAGGATAATCACATCTTCACTAAATAGATGATAACACATACTAACTTCAATAAAGGCAAATCAATCATATTTGAAAATCATATCATAATATTCAATAGCATAACTAATTTTTATCGATAGTTTTGGTTCAGAAAAGCCCACCTGACTTCTGAAGAACTAGCTAGATGGTCTAGGGCTATTTGTGCTCGCTTAAAGATCCGTCCGGCTCGATCCTTCACAGTTCGACATCGATAGGAAAAATAAGATACGCAACATGACGGACATAAAGGTGTTGGACTTTAACTGACGGACTTCTATTTGAGTCGTCTCTCTCTTCGCTCTAACTTTTCTAAAGGATCTCGCGTTCTCGTCTTTAAATTATTAACTCTACTCGAATTGATTAACTTTACTACTCAATATCGTACGCTTTTCTCGTTCTTATTAATAATGTCATCGTTACAATCTATTACTTGAGCTTTCTTTCAAAGGCTTTAATCAAATCTTGGTTTACAATTCATAACTCAATCGTTCAATTATTTTTCACAATATAACTAACATCATGCATTTAAACACTTATTCAATCATATACTGAATTCATATAAATCAAGCATACTTCAACACACATTAACATTCATTCAATTTAGATCTTAAAATCTAACTTGATTATGCATTTCCTTTTATGGAGGCTTAAATTATTAATTCTATCTTTCTTATTTATATAGACAATGCTTTATTTTACATCCGTTATCTTATAAGATATTTTATAACTTTTATTCAATTAACAAAAATTCTCTTTAATTATTAATGACTCTTATAAAATTTGGATTTTCTTATTCATCTTTAATTCGATCCTCATTTCTTATCTCGACTATTGTTCTTCTAATTATTATCTCGGTTTATCTTTTTATTCGACATCTTATTTTATTCTCATTTTTTTTTATTAACTTATATGAGTATCTATCTTAACTCGTCTAGCATCTTTTCTTTACTCGATTTAACTTTCTTTTTACTTCTTATCGATTAATTCTTCTTAAACTTGGTTTTCTCTATTTTTGCTTATTTCTTTAATAATTTCTTCTTTACTTGTTTTAAACCTTTAAGCTATTTCTTATTTAATAATTTCTTTATCTTTTGATAAACATTTTTATGAATTAGCTCACTTTATTAGTTACATTATAAAAGATCTTTTTGTTGTAGTTTTAGTAAAAATTTCAAGTCTTTAAATTTTAATACAAGATATTTAATTAATATATCTTTTCATACATCTTTCATCTTTTATTTAATTAAAAGCTTTTCAATTTTAAATCTTTTTGTCAAAACTTCTATCTTCATTCCATATTCAAATTAACATTAATACATACATTGTAACACTTTAAACATCCAATCTTTTTATTATTTTTACAATTAATTTCTTTCAAAACTTCAACATGCAACTTATTTTCTTAATTTAAACACATGCATGATTATATCAACATAACATACAATCATTCCATTGATCAAAACATCACTCAATTCATCAATAAAATCAACAAAATAAAAGCTCTATTTCTTTCAAAACTCACGGCACACACATGCATCTTTAACTTCTCCTCTTCTCACCTTCATTCGTAACTTTTCCATTTCTTCGTCTCTTCTCTGGCCTTCTACGATACGGGTTCTCAAGTCAGGCACTACTGTCAAGGTAGCAATCACTTGATCTACTGTCGCTGGCGGTACGATTACTTCAATCTTCATCTTCGCAAATTCTTCCATCAGCTCGACTTCATCGGTTAAAAGGAATCCTAACTTGGTACCATCTGAACTTTCCTTCCTTCTTCTTCTACTTAATGCGTCAACTACTACTTTCGCTTTACCGGAATGGTAAGATATCTTGCAATCGTAGTCTTTTACTAGCTCAAGCCATCTCCTTTGTCTCATATTCAACTCCTTCTGCTCGAAGAAGTATTTTAGGCTCTTGTGATCTGAGAATATTTCACACTTCGCTCCATAAAGCTAATGTCGCCATATCTTCAAAGCATGAACGACGGCTGCTAATTCCAGGTCATGGGTTGGATACTTCTCTTTATGAGGTTTGAGCTGCCTGGAAGCATATGCAATCACTTTTCCATTTTGCATTAGCACACATCCTAGTCCTTGAGCAGATGCATCGGTATAAACAATATAATCTTTATTTGGCTCGGGTAGGGCTAGAACTGGGGCTGTCGTCAATCTCATCTTGAGTTCTTGAAAACTTTTCTCACACTCTTCTGTCCACGTGAACTTCGTCTCTTTCTTCAACAGGCTCGTCATCGGCTTCCGATTTTTGAGAATCCTTCAATGAATCTCCGGTAGTATCCTGCCAAACCAAGGAAACTACGGATTTCATGCACTGACGTCGGGGATTTCCATTCTTGCAAAGCCTTCACCTTCTCCATATCTACTTTGATTCCTTCGGACGAAACGACATGTCCTAAGAAATTTACTTCCTTTAACCAAAATTCACACTTACTTAATTTGGCATACAACTTTTCTGCTCTAAGTGTTTCCAACACAATCCTTAAATGTTCTTCATGTTCAGCTTCACTTCTTGAATATACCAAAATATCGTCTATAAAGACAATCACGAACTTGTCCAAATATTCGTGAAAAACTCTATTCATCATATCCATAAACACTGCCGGGGCATTTGTTAATCCAAATGGCATTACTATGAATTCGTAATGTCCATATCTCGTTCTAAAAGCAGTCTTTGGAATATCTTCTTGCTTGATCTTCAGTTGGTGGTATCCAGACCTTAAGTCAATCTTGGAGAAAACACCGGCTCCTTTTAGTTGGTCAAACAAATCGTCTATCCTTGGCAAAGGATATTTGTTCTTCAGTGTAATCTTGTTTAACTCTCGGTAGTCTATGCACATCCTCAAACTACCGTCCTTCTTCTTCACGAACAAAATCAGAGCACCCCAAGGCGATACACTTGGTCGATTGTAGCCTATGTCCAACAATTCTTGCAGTTGGATCTTCAACTCTTGAAGTTCCTTTGGGACCATTCTATACGGTGCCTTGGTTATCGGGGCTGATCCGAGTTCTAAATTGATCGAAAACTCCAATTGACGATCAGGGGGTAAGCCTGGTAACACTTCTGGAAACACATCCTTGAATTCTCTTACGACTTGAACATCATCGATACTTAACTCATGATTCTCGTCCTTATTCAGATAGACTAAGTACGCTTGGGTACCTTTCTTCCGCATCAAACTTTGCGCTTTCATGGCTGAAATTATCGGCACGCTCTTCTTCATTCTCTTTTCCATTCCGAAATCTATGGTTGACTCTTCTCCAGGGGTTTTAAACGATATTTACCTCAAGTCGCATCGGATCGTTGCAAAATTCTCGGTTTGTCAATCCATTCCTAGGATTATATCAACGTCACGCATCTAGATCACATTCAGGGATTTCGCGACTAACTTATGGTTTCTGACTTCAAATTCTAGATTCGAGCAAACACACGAAAATAACGCAGACTTTCCTAAAGGGGTTGCGACACTAAGCATCTGATTCGATTCTTTTATTTCTAGTTCTAGGTTCTCTACGCAAATACTAGATATAAACGAATGCGAAGCTTCGGTATCGAACAAAACAATTACAGGTATGCTATTAAGCTTTCCCATACCTACCAGATTTCCCTTCTCCTTCTCCTGCGGATTCTGCTCAATCGCGTACGTTCTTTGGAAAAGCGGTGGTTCTTGCTGAGGAGGTTACTGCTTTGGCTGCGGCAGCTTACGTTGGCGCGGAATGAACTTTTGCAGAGGAGCTGCCTCGATAGCTTTCATCTGCGACGGCTGGAATTGGTTTGGTCTTCCGCTTCTAAACCCTTATTGCTTACTTGGGCACTGGTTTGAGAAATGACCAGGTTGACCACAAGTGTAGCAAACGTTACTCCCGCTCTTACAAACACCTTGGTGTATCTTTCCGCATTTCGCACAGGGAGGGAATCCTAAAGGTCCGATGGGTAGGTTGCCTCGATTCATCTGCGGTGGCTTTCCCTTCTGGGGCTGCGGTTGGCTCTTTCCTTGCCACTGCTTCTTGTTTGGTTGATTTCCGCCATTCCACTTTCCTTTCCTCTTTCCGTATTGGCCGAACTGGGGTTGTTGAGCAGACATGGTCGTGATCATCTGGCTTTAAGGTTGGGGATTCGCTAGGGGTTGCGATCCTTTTTCCGGTTGCATTACCAACTCCATATCCAAAGCTCGGTTTAAAGCTTCAGCGTAAGTTAAACCACTTTGACTGGCGAGAACTACTCGAATATCTTGCCTAAGGCCTGCTCTGAACAACTCACACATTTTCTCGTCGGTATCGACCATATCGGGCGCAAATCGGGCTAACTCGTAAAATTCCCGGTCATACTCAGCTACAGATCTTTTCCCTTGCTTCAGATTGGTAAACTCGTTGGACTTCTGCTTTCGGTAACTTCTTGGCACGAACTTTTCGTACAACGCTTCTTTGAACTGATCCCATGATAATTCTTCAAGTTCTTCGGGAGAATACATCCTCTGTTTCGCTTCCCACCAGTAGTCGGCTGTCCCTTTTAACTGGTACGCCATGCATTCCAAACACTCGCGATCGGAACAACAGAGGAACGAAAAATTCGCTCTAAAGAACGAATCCAGTCCTCAGCATCAGCCGGACTGCCTTTACCGTCAAACGTTGGGGGATTTTGTCGGAGAAAAAGCTCTTCGACTCGTCTTTTGTTTTGAGGGGGCGGAGTCGGATCATGCTGCCCTTCTGGGTTACCTTCTGGAATTCTGACGTTTCTACGTCTTGGCGGCATTCTAAAAAATTTTAACAAGGAAAACTTTAACCACTCTGGATTTTTAGCTCACAGGGAACCTTTCTCGACTCTGAACACATTTCTCTTTTGGGAGGAAAACGATTCTCGATCAGTACTTAGAATAATTAACAAACAAAAATTTTCTCAACAATTCATTATTTCAACTTCTTACATATACATGCATCTTATTCAGTTTTAATAGTCATCAAACATTCATATCTTCATCATATGTTCTCAAATCAATCAATCATAATCACAGAATAAATTATCATCACTTCATACTCATATACTCAATTTGATAACTCAGAAAATTCAATTTCAATTCAAAAAGACTTAATAATTCAACTTCAATTCGCTCAACGGCGGCCTTCTTAAGGACTTATAACAAATAGGGAATTACTTGAAAAATTTCCCTTTTTCCTGACCAAATTATGCAAGTTTTCATCACAGATTACAACATAATTAAAAACATAAAAGAGTTCATCTCTTTAACACACTCGAACTAAAAGCACTTAGGTTCAACGACTTTCTTGAAACACTCCTACACACAGGAATCATCTTCGCTTGGCCCATTATCATCGTACTGCTCTGCTTCGGAATCTACTCCATAATGCTCTATAGGTTCTTCATCTTCCTCGGGGTCCTCTTCTTCCTCTTCTTCTTCCTCTTCAAGCATTTGACCTTCAAACAGCACGTCATCTTCTTCTATGTTGTCATCCTCGATGGCGAAACACTCGCGCTCAGCTTCTCTCAAGGCTTCCTCGCAGTCTTCCAAGGTATAGTTCATCGCAGCTAACTCGGATTCGATCCATGGCTGGGTATTAGGATTCTCTTCTTGGTGACGGTGGAGACGCCAATTTGGGAGTCGTCTGGCCTTGCTGGAGAGGTAGATGTAGGAAAGACATTGCTGGGTAGAGTCTGGAGATATCCTTTTCCTACAGTTTCTTCATCAATTGGCTCACTTTCATTCTCAACATCGTCACCTGAACGAATTTGTCTAGAGGATTCTGCTTTAGGATGACTTGAAAGAGTTACTTGCTGACGGCACATATAAGGAACAAACTGGTCTTCAATTGATAGAGGATTTCCATTGCATCCACTCGGCTGCAATGTTGGTAAATTAGACAAAATAAAAGGGTCAAAAGAATGAATTAAAGCAAACCACTTACAATTGGATAATCTGAGTGGGAATCTTGAGGTTCAAGAACAGTTCGTGGTGGCGAATTGATTTGGAGAGAAACAGGCTCGCTTGGAGGAATTGATGGAGGAGCATGAACAGTTTCATTTGGCAGATTTGAAGTATCATCATCATATGGTTCAGGCGGAGGAGCACCATAAGACATAAAACGGTCTGAAATCGTGGAGATAAAAGCATTCACATCGCCGTATAGGGTTCGGTCGAAATAACGGTAGCCTATAAAACGAGGGACAAGACAAGCTGCCCATTCCGTCCATTCTTGTGGTAGAGCTTGGATTAGATGCGTCATGCCTTCTAATGGTCCTATGTCCATATACTGGACTTTTTCCCAAATCTTATGATATCGTGCTAGAAATTCTGCTAACGATTCGTTGTTCATCTTCCTTACGTACCAGTATTCTTGCATCCAATCGTTGTCGTCCATCCTATACGAATTTTAAACGCATAAGCACACGAAACAGATAATCTAACGTATTATAAATTCCACTACATACTCATTTCTGCATTCCAAAGAGGGATTTTCGGGCAATTCCAAATCACGTAACCAATCACACACACGTCTTATTCTTTCCGACCTTTTCACACGCACTCGCAAAGGGAAGGACATTTTAAAGCAATCTAGTTATTAATCAGCTTAACAATTCATCTCAAAACATCTTAACGCAATAAATAACTTAAAAGAAATTCTCAACACTTTAACAACTCAAATATCACTTTAACTTGAAAAGAAAACTTTCAGAAAATAAAACATACCTAGTTGCCGGATGAGATGGAGGATAACTTGGTGTGGTTTACTAACTCAAGTAAGTCTAGGAATTAAATCTAGACTCGGCTTATCAAAGAATAACAGACTTCAGAGCAAATCAAAAGCCATGCTCTGATACCAACCTGTCACGCCCCGACTCTCGAGGCGTGACTTACGAATAACAACAAAACCTAAACAACTAACATTCAACTAAAATAAGGGGAAACATGCTCGGGGAAAAGATAACGAAAGTTAAGGCAATCGAATTGGGCTTCCAAAAACACAACGAAGTAATATCCGAGCATCTCAAAACTACGTATAACAAGAATATGAATAAGTATTTCATGCTGACAAGGATAGGATTCCAAAAAGAAGAGAATTGCATACAATCATTCATATTTAAACCATGTTAAGAGGGTCAAGTTAAAGCAACAATTCAAGTCAACGAGCCCATCGCTCGGAAGTGCAAATCAAGTAGTTTAAGAAGTTAACAAATATTCAAGGTCATCGAGCACAACGCTCGGAATCAAAAACATGAGAATCAAAGTATTAGCATCAACAGACATCAATTTCAAAGGGTTGCAGCAGAAACTTGCATCAATACCCAACACTTGCACGTATGAAGACGTACAAATGCCAGTCTGAAATTCGACTAAACTCAACCAACAAAACCAAACCACACCACCAAGTATCCATGCCATCGCCATCCAGTCAACCTGCATGTTTAGAAACACACGCAGGGCTGAGTACTTCGTACTCAGTGAACACAAGCCAAAACATTTGAATAAAGATGCTTCTTAAAGCTATAATAATTGAACTTGCCTTGCCGAGCATCACAAGTATATAAGCAGTTTTAAAACAGTTTTACTTGTGCATGTTAAAAACATTTTCTTTTAAACAGACTGCGCAGTCAAATATCATATAATATAACAGTATGTATCATCTATCACAAACAATATCACTGTGCCGAGAAGTGGGCCTCCTTCTCGAGCACTATGACCGGCCTAACCGAAGCAAGGCTCACAGTCACCTCAACATATACCACACGTGGGTTCCTGCTTTTCACAGGATGATAACATCTCCATAGATGATAACACATACTAAACTTCAATAAAAACGGCAAGTCAATCACATTTGAAAACATATCATAATACTTAATAGCATAACTAATTTTCATCGACAGTTTTGGTTCAGAAAAGCCCACCTGACTTCCGAAGAACTAGCTAGGTGGTTTAGGGCTATTTGTCCTCGCTTAATGATCCGTCCGGCTCGATCCTTCACAGTTCGACATCGATAGGAAAAAAAAAATAAGATATATGAACGGCGGACACAAAGGCGTTGGACTTTAACTGAAGGACTTCTATTTGAGTCGTCTCTCTCTTCGCTTTAACTTTTCTAAAGGATCTCACGTTCTCGTCTTTAAACCTTTAACTCTACTCGAATTGGTTAAAACTATTTATTGACGGCTTAACACTTTTCTCGTTCTAATCAATAACGTCATCGTCTACATTCTATTACTCGAGTTTTCTTTCAAAGATTTTATTTGTTTCTCGACTTATCAATCAATCATTCAACCATTTGCATACAAGATAATTTAATTAACTTTAACATCATAATAGATATTATGCATATAAACATTTATTCAATCATATAATAAAATCAAATAAATCAAACATACTTCAAGACACATTAACATTCATTCAATTTAGATCTTAAGACTTAATTCGATTATGCATTTCTTTTTATGAAGGCTCAACTATTTACTCTATCTTTCTTATTTATTTTTAAATCGATTATCATTTCTTAACTCGATTATTGTTTTTCTAATTAATTACTCGGTGATTTATCTCGGTTTATTCTTAATTTGCTTGGTTGAAAACAACGTACTCAATTAATTATTTAATTAACTTTTTTCAACTTATTACTCGATATTTTATTCTATCATTATCATTTTCTTGATTAGTTTATACGAGTATCTATCTTAACTCGTCTAGCATCTTTTCTTTACTCGTTTTAAAACTTTCTTTTTGTTTTTTTTCGATTCATTCTTTTTAAACTCGATTTTCTTTATTCTTATTTATCTTTTTAATAATTTCTTCTTTTCTTGACTTTAATCTTTAAGCCATTTCAATAATTCTTTTATCTTTTAACAAACATTTTCATTAACTAGTTTATTTTATTAGTCAAATTATAAAAGATCTTTTTGTTGTAGTTTTAGTAAAAATTCAAGTCTTTAATTTTTAATACAAGAAAATTTATTAACATATCTTTTATGCATTTTTCATCTTTTAATTAGTTTAAAGCTTTTAAAATTCTAATCTTTTGTTACAAAACTTCTATCTTTATTTATGATTTAATTAATAAACATACATACATTGTAACATTTAAACATTCAATCTTTTCTATATTTTCACAATTAATTTCTTTGAAAACTTCAACATGCAATCTCATTTTCTTAACTTAAACACATGTACAATTATATTAACATAACATACAATCATCTCATTGATCAAAACATCACTCAATTCATCAACAAAATCATCAAAATAAATACTCCATTTTTGCTCAAAACACACGGCAAACACATGCACAATCTTGTGCATTTTATTTCTCAATTTTGCATGCACAAAATCTCATTCTCAACATGATAAAAATAACAAATCAAGCATCAAAATAATAATAACTCAAAGAATTCATATTTTCCCTATTTTTCTCAATATTTTCGGCATTTATCAATCTTTTAGGGTTTTAATTTCTTTTTCTTTCCTTAATTTACCGATTAAAACTATTGCTCAATTCTCCTAGCGATTTCTTCTCACTCGATTATCACATGCACATCCTAAGTTTGCCTAAACATAATTTAAATAGCATGCATGCATAGTTTCTTTCTTTTGGGACATAGAAATATACATATTTACAACTAAACAAATGAATATCATACTTTAATTTAAATGGAATTCTTCTCCTTGGCTCTTGGAATTGGAATGGATGGAAAATGAAGCTTCAAAGCTTGGATTTGAAGGAAGAAAGAAGTCTTCTTGAATCCTCAAAGAAAAAGAATAATATAGAATTAATCATCCATTCTTTTTAGGGTTTAAGAATCAAAATAAAGAAATTGTTGGATGAATATTGAATTTAATCTCAAGAACTTGAAAGATTATTACCTTTTCTTGAGAATATGGATGAAATGAATGGAGGATGATACTTTCTACTTCATTTCCATGGATGGGGAGCTTGAATACATGGTTGCATGTAAAGAAAAATCAAGTATGAGGGAGAGAGAGAGAATGCCGAGAGTGAGAGAGATTGGAGAGTTTGAGAGAGTTTTTCTTTTGTTGTCTTGAGAGAGGGAGAGATCGAATGAGAGAGAGATAGAGTGTAGATGACTAAGTTTTCTTTTTTGTCTTAGATGTAGGAATTTGAAATCCAACAAAAGGAATAAAGTGAAATGTTGGAAGTTGTATTTGTTAAAGTTATTGATGGATGAATGATGTGATGTTAGTTTGCATGCAATATTTTGGTAAGATCTTGTTGAAGACATAATCATGATAATTAACATTGGAAATTGAGGAGTGATGTGAGAGGATAAGAGTGAGGTGGCGTGAGAGGGAGAGAGGTGAGTGACACGTGTCTTCGTCGTGTCGTTACGGATATTAATTACCCGGTCGTAAAGGTTTTCCGGATAAAACGATTCATATTAATTCCTTTTTATGCTATTAACGGGTCTAACCTCTTCTCGTCTCACTATTGACATTAAGCATCTCAATCTTATTTCACGTCTCAATTAAAAGATTAACGAATTCGATCATTTAGTCTTTTAAATTTTTAAAGGAAAAATTAGTCGACTTATTAATCCGTTTATTAATCCTTTAAAGATTAACTCTTCATTACTCTTCTCAATTTTCGGATAAGTTCTTACCCTATCTCAGTGATCTTAAAAGAAATTCTAAGTTCGAAGATTCTAATTCCATTCTATTCTAAGTTCATCGGTATAAAAATATTTCTCGGCGATTAAAAAAATTATGCTATTTCAATTAAGCAAACTTTTCGGGATTATTTTAGAAATTAATCTCATACTCATCTTCATACAAATAATTCAACAAACATATCACATCGTTATCATCTCAGATAAATAAAGCAGACAATTTCACACAAAACTCACAAAGCAATTTAAACGTTTTACTCGATTCTCTTCGATTAGAAAAGAAAAATTTTACTCCTAATTTCTCATCTTTTAACTCACTCGGTTAATTAAACGCTTTCTAAAGGTTTAAAAACTCGGGGTATCACAGTTTCCAATCCCAAAGTTGAAATGGGATAATTTTGTTACAGAGTTTATAGTGCGTTTGCATGGAGTTCCGAGTTCGATGACGTTAGATCAAGTTTCCAATTTCACCGCGCATTTTTGGAAAAGTTTTCATGAAAGAGTAGGAGAAGCAGTTGCAATTTAGCATCGCTTATCATCCATAGACGGATGGTTAGTCCGAAAAGACTATCAAGATTCTAGAAGATATGTAGAGAGTAATTGTTCTAGACAAAGAAGACAATTGGGAATAAAGTTAAACCCCTTGTCTAATTTATCTATAACAACAAGTTAGTAAAATGCGATTAGATTAGCACGAAGTTTTGTATGGAAAAAAGTGTTGTTCTCCGCTCTACTTGAATAAACTAGGCGAGAGGAAAATTTTAAAGCCTAAAGAAGTTAAAGAGACGTTAGAATCTCTTCGTCGGATTAGAGAGAAGATAAGAGAAGTTCAAAGTCAACAGAAGTCGTAAATTGATAATCGAAGGTTAAGAGTTGGATTTTGCAAGAAAAGATAAAAAAAAATAATTCTGAAGGTGTTTCCTTTGAGAGAAATTCACCGTTTTAGCGTAAAGGGAAAGTTTAAGCTGAGACATTAGACCGTTTGAAATCCTATTGAGAATTAGTGTCATTTCTTATAAGCTAGTATTGCCGCCAAATTTTAGGAAATAGTATAAAAGTTTTTCATGTATGCCTAAGTTTATCTTTGATTCGAAGCGTGTAATCCGTCAAGAAGACGTAATCTTTGACCCATATATGAGTCGTGAGAAAAGACTCGAGGAGATTCTGGATTGTAAAATCCAGCAGCCGAAGACGAAGTTAATTTCTTTAGTTAAGATCTGGTGGCGACACAGTGATCTTTAAAAGATGCGACGTGAGAGTTAGGAGTTATGTCACAGCCCCAAATCCCGAGGGACGGCAGAAGTCGGGGTGCGACTGGGGTTGGATTAAAGAAGCGGGGAAGAAAGGGGCTAACTGACTAAACATTCATGAAAAAAACATTGATAAACCATGAACAAGACTTTAATATAGATAAGAAAGAGTTAATCCCTAAGGATTACTCGACAAAAGTGCAAAAGAAGCTAGGTTCATATTTACAGACTTAGACTACTGAGAATTGTTCAAAAGGTACATCTCAAAAGTTTTAGAGTTCTGCAGCGGAAGAGTTCTAATTAAAGCAACCTATCTTTCAACTCAACATCAACCGTCGCCGCTCACCATCGCTTCAACCTGCACATTTAGAAAACAATGCAGGGCTAAGTACAAACGTACTTAGTGGGCACGATGCTGAAATCATAGTCATATGTATAAATAATCTGGCATTTTATAACCGTAGCGCATCGGGGTTTTGTTGAAAAGGACCGTGCCTACTAAACATTTTCTGACTGATTTGTATAAAGCAGCTTGCGCAAGCATTTTTAGAGTATGCTATGTTCAATCTTGACCCAAACTAATTCACCGTGGCTGGCTACCCCTCAACAAGATACCACATACACCACAGGTTACAAAGTGCACTAACTCTGGAAAGCACTTAGCAGCTAACTCAGAGTCGATCGTTAGTTAATCTAAAATAGACTAACTCTAAAAGTCTGGAAAACCCGAAGGTTAACTCAGAAAGGTACAAGAGAACTCACATAAAACAGTTAAACATTTTATGCCAAGATTATCACGTTGATAAAACACAATTATCAAAGCTGTAAACTTCACTTTCGGTTTGTGGAAAAACCCACGTTTTATTTTCATATAATAAAAGCCCACCTTGTAAAAACAGAACTTAAAGCAAACGCTTCCAACTTCGGATCTTTCGTCCTTTCTTCACAGTTGGCTTCCTCCTTCATCGTAAAATAAACATACTTAAAAAAAATGGTTCGTAAAAGATACTCGAAGAAAGAGAATCGAAGAAGGTTTTAGTTGTTTTTATTTCTTTTGGGCATTTGCACGCTTACTAGATTCTTTTAACATTAAAGGGAAACGAGACTCAAACCAATCTCGTTATGAACTTGGAAGATCTCATACTCGACTCTCGGGTCAGTAGAGAAGGTTGTCAATGTCTTAAAACGACTTTTAAGATTATAAGAAACTAAGTTGGAAAGAACCAACTTAGGCGATTTATTTATAGCTCATTTCACGACTTATGAATATTTCTCGTTTATTACTTCTTTAAAGAAAGGATAAGAGATACGATCTCGACTGGTTTTCATCATTAAAGGTCTTTTCCTTGACTCTAGAGTCAGAAAGGAGATGTTCGTTAGATAAAACGGCTTAAACGATTGAAAGGAACTAAGTTGTGAACTAAACAACTTAGAAAACAAGAAACTGAAAATTCACAGCACAGTCCAGTAACTCTGGAGGCTGTCCAGAAAAGAGGATTTGGAAACAGGGGGTGATCCCTGTACCATTAGAAAGCTTAGGAAGTCTAGTTCGCGCTCCAATTTACGGATCACAAATCCGATAAACGAGCTGGAAGTTATTACAGTTTCCGGCGAGGGTCGCAAAACTGCTCGAAAACCCTAATTTATTGATAAGTTTGCCGTATAACGTTTTAGGTTCGTTTTAAATTCTCGTATTCAACTCTTTTTAGAAACTGGACTCTAAGGCAGTCATCACGTACCTCCGTACGTGACAAACTCCTTTTCAATTTGCTCAAAGGCACGACGTTCTAACGTCGGATTTCAACTATCAAGTACTATACCAACAAAGAAATTCCAAACGTTTTCTAGTTCCCGATTATCACTATAACCCATATTATATCGACTCGGATGCTTATGATGTCAACTAGAAAGATGTTCTAAATTTCATTATAAATAATAATATCAAGTTAAGATTTTCATCCGACTTCCCGATTATTAGTTACAACTAAATATTCGTCTCTTACGCGATTTTTAAAAGTCGTCGGTTTTCGTTCAAATTTTACGACGTTAAACTACGTCTAATGGGAACCGTTTTCATGCATGCAAACACATCTTAACATCTTTATAACTCAGTTTATAAGGTGATTTTAGTCTCTTACATCTCATTAAACATTTTTAGAAAATTTCCAATGAACTTCTATTATCAACTAATATGATTTGCAACATAATCCACTAACAAATCATCACTTAATATCAAACATGTATAAACTCCTATTTATTCTATAAATTTCTGGTTTTATATAGATGTTAAGGGGTTTATTTTCTTCTCTAATTAACATCATTTATTCACTAATCAAACTATTATAACAACTATTAATCACTTGCAAATCCAAAAACAACTAACATGCAAAAACCCCCTACTTTATAATTCAAACCCTAATTGAATTTCATAATAACATAGGGCTTTAAATCCCTTTTCATTCTAAACACTAATTAAGCATCTAATAAACATGAATCCATGATCAAAAGAAGAAAAACAAAAATCCTACAATTTTCCAAAAAAAAAATCTGCATTCACACAATAATTAGAGTTCTTGTTTTTGTTCCATTTTAATCTCCAATTAATCTATCTAACACATCCAATTATACTATTCTAAGATCAAAATATCCATTCCCAACCTCCCAAAATTCGATCAAGAAGAAAAGAAGGGAAAAAGAAAAAGGATTGGATAGGATTAAAGAGGATCATCATACCTTGAAAACTAAGGAAAGAAGTATGGTGTTTGAATGGATGATTGAGGACTTGCGTTCTTTCTTCAAGCTTTGAAGAGTCTTCAATGGAGAAAAGAGGTGGAGAAGATGAAGTTTAAGGGTGAAAGAGAGAGAGAGAGCCGAGAGTTGTGAGAGAGAGATGAGGAAAAAATTTGTTTTGTTCAAGTTTGTGAAATGATGAAAAGTTTGTCATGGTGTAAAGGTATTTGTAGGTGTCACTTAACTAAACCTTATTAAGCATGCATGTTCCCCACTAACTAATAAAAAAAAATAAAGAATAAGTGGCTGCATGCAGAATTTTTTGAAGGGTTACGGGTTTTTCTGGCGCGATCCGACGTTACGGAAAAACGAACGACGAAGACGTTGTTCGGTACAAAAACCGTCGCGATTCGATTTGACTTGAAAATTCTAATGTATGAACTTAATTAGAAAATAAATTTATAAAATTTATTTTGACAAAAACTCGGGACGACAAGTCCGAGTTTCGTTCGGAAAAACGTAAAAACAAACTTTCTCAGCGTGTTCGTATTGCAATTTTGTAAACGTAAAATTAAACGGTTTTCCGTTCTTAGTTTACAAACTAAGAATTTTTCGTACGCTCTAGCCCTAAATACAGTAGCCGTCTAGCAGACTTCTGTAATTTATTTTTAATAACAGATTCGACCGTTAGTCTTAGAATTCAAAAATTATAAACTTAGGCGTGCAAAGCCATTTATTTAATTAACTTTAAACTTTTTAGAACGTATGGAGTTTACGGGGCATTACATCCTACCCCCCTTACGAAAAATTTCGTCCCGAAATTTGCTTATCCTCTATAACTGCTTGAAGTACTTCTTACTCGACATGATTTTCTCTTGCCTGTGATGATCTTATAATGCTATTACTATTCGTCTGGACTTGCTTTTTAAATTTTTGCTCTTTTCGATCTAAGATCGCTTTCGATCTTTTCTAATAAATTTAGTCGATTTCAAGAACGACGTCTTGCTGATAGAAATTCGTGTATAAAAACGAACATACGTTACTTTCTCGAAATGAGATATACTTAAAATAAGTATTTCATAAATTTGGAGATAAAGCCATAACTATTCGTATTGGAACTATCTTTCCCAAGTTACTTACTAATTATATAGATCTTTGTCAAAGTCTGAACTTGACACGAAACTAACGTTTCTCATTAACGGAGAAAACATAAGGAGCTTTTATTTTCCTTCTCGTTTATTAAATTCGAATTGTTGTATATACTTAGGACTTTTGTTTTCTTTAAAACTTGTTTTCTTCTGACTCGAATCTATCAAATGATCCCGATCATTTTATTGACCGCATTTGGTCCTAAATTTTTGCTTTCACCTACCTTATAGCAATAAGGCAGCTATGTAAGTCTTTTCCTTCTACAAGGTCTCGTAAGTCGTAATTCTTATCGTAGCTTAATAGTTATTGTTATAACAATTCGCTTGTTGGCTACGTGTTCTTCAATTCGCTCTTCGGCTAATATTATCGTTCTTAGCATATCAACGAGTACTTGAATCGTTTTCTCGGACTGTCCATTCAACTGGAGGTGAAAAGCGATACTAAAGTTAGGTTTGCTATCTGACTTTTCTGCCTTGTAACCTATAACCATCTCGTCGTCATCGGAATTACTAAGTCCACTCTTAAATTTCTATCACAAACTCATTGCTTCAGAGTCGCTGTCTGGTTTATTCCATTCTTATTCTTAGTCGAGGCTTATCCATTGACTCGTTCTTTCTCTTGATACTTATAATCTTTCTCGTATAAGCGTTTCTTCTCTAACGTTGAGATACTTAACTTTGTTGGAGTCTCACGACTCAGCGTATCTATTCTTACTCTTAACTTTACCTAGATGGTAATTATTTTCACAAACGTAATATCTTACTAGTTCGAGCTATCTCCTTTGTCTTATGTTAATTCCTTTGCTCGAATACACGCTCCAAATTCTTATGATCTGTGAAGATCTCATCCCTTGAACCATATAGATGGTGTGTTCAAATTTTCAATGCAAGCTTTACGGCTGCAAGTTCTAAGTCGTAGGTTGGGTACTCAATTTCTTGGGGTTAACATGTCGTGGAGCGTAAGCTATCACTTTCTCATTTTGTATTTATATCATCCTAACATATTCTTTTTAGCACTGGTATCTACCTCGTATTCCTTGTCGTTTCTGGGAAGGCTGAACCTGGGGTAGTGATCAACTTTTCCTAGAACGTCCGCGTTCCTATTCCACAATTGTCTGTAGATTTATTCTTTTCCTTCTATGTAGTTGAGCCACAAGTTTTAGTAATCATAGGGAATTCCTTAATGGAAACCTCTATTTTAACTATCTAGCCTGGGAACTTCCCATTTTATTTAGACTGGTAAGCGATTTTCCATTTGAGTACTTGTCTCTACTTTAGCAGGAATCTATCTTAACATCTTCCGTCTACAATGTTTTATCCAAGAAACATTACTTTTCTCTTCAAGCTTGCTCTTGCTAATTTGGCATTTAGCTCCCGACTCTATGTGTTCTATTACTATTCGCAAGTATTCTTCATATTCATCTTCATTCTTGGGTAACTGGAATTGTCATTGATAAATACTAAAATGAATTCTTTTTTTTTTAAGTTTAGGTGGAAAAATTCTATTCCTGTGGTTTATGAATACTACGGAGCACTAGCCAATTAAGCGGCATAACTAAGTATTTGTAGTAGTTTTATCTGGTTTGAAAGAGAATTTTTGGGTATATTTCCAGTTTACTCTTTTAATTAAAAAAAAAATGCTTAGACCTTAAGTCTATCCTCACAATTGTACTTGTTCCCTTTTTAAGTGTATCAGGGGTCTTCTATTCTCGTTAAAGGATACTTACTCTTAAGGGTTATCTCTATTTAACTTTTGACAGCCTATATACCTTCTTGCAGAATCATCTTTCTTTGATGATGAACATCTAAAATATTTTCCATGGTGAAACGTTTGTCTAAAGAAATCGTCATCTAACAACTCTTGCAGTTGGATCTTACGCTTCTCTAACTCCTTTGATACCATTCTACATAAAACCTTTAATTTGGGAGCTACTTGTAGTTCTAAGTCGATCGTGAAACCTACGCGTCAATCTGGTGATAAATCCGATAATATTTCATATAATTCTGTAGGTTCTCTATTTGGGATTTTTTTTAAAAGAGATTTTTCTCTCGTTGTCGAGAATCGTGGTAATTCTCAAACAACTAGTCTTTTCCTAAATTTATATATATAGTGCATTTTATTACTTCCCAATCGATTGTTTAATGAAACTAAGGGGTTAACTCTCAGAGGTCATCAACACTCCCTGAAGCGTAATTGTTCCAATTTCACAATTAGAGCGTCCTAGTTCTACTCCTAAAGGTTATCAGGTACTGATTATACCCGAATGTAAGGTTCTAAAACGAAGCAAAAATTTATGGCAGGGTAATTTATAAGGTTCATCCAATACCTGCCAGATCTCCCTTTCCTTCATTAAACCTCTCCTGCCTAATCATGTATGCGTTCGTATTCTGTTGTGATTGCATCAGCTGTGGATGTGACTGGATTTGAATGGTATTTGACGGCTGAAGCTGGCCGTACTGATTTGGTTTTGCCGTCCGGAGCAGCGTCGGACAACTCCTCTTTATATGTCCCGTCTGCCACAATTAAAACATTTATCCGTGTTTGCCAAACACGCACCCTCATGCTTCTTACCACATCTAGAACAAGTAGAAAATTCTCGTTTATGTTCTACTGCTTGCCACGGCTCAGGACAATCCCTCTTAACATGCCCCTTACGTCCACAGTTGAAGCAAACACTAGTTTTTGCTAAACAAACACCAAGGTGTTCCTTATTACACTTAGGGTAATCGGGATTAGTGATTTTTCCTTGGTTAACGTTCCTTGATTGCCCTTGCAGTTGTCCTAGTAGATGGTTTCTCTTGCCTTGACCGGATTGTTCATTTTTCTGCGGCTTACTCTTTTGTCCTACTTTCTTTCCATAGTTACTTCCTTTCCCTGGTTGGTGGAAACCCTGCCGAGTCTTATTCTGTT
This sequence comes from Schizonepeta tenuifolia, assembly GCA_029490685.1. Taxonomy (NCBI): domain Eukaryota; kingdom Viridiplantae; phylum Streptophyta; class Magnoliopsida; order Lamiales; family Lamiaceae; genus Schizonepeta; species Schizonepeta tenuifolia. The sequence goes on along the minus strand of CM055959.1, from coordinate 53,279,763 downwards.
TCCCTTGCTTGTTGTGGAACTGGTAACAATCACTACTACTTCCTTCCCATTTCCTTTTACCCTTATGATTAACCTTTTTGTTGGGAAGCTTTTGGATTGGGGTCTGATTTGGTGCTGGTGTGGATTTTACCACCTTTCCTTTATTAGGTACTAATGCCTCTATTTCACGGACTCGTTCTAGTAATTCGGCATAACTCAATCCCCCCTGTCTGGCTACTGCTATTCCTAGTTCATACTTAAGTTCTCCCTGAAGCTTCCTGGCTATTTCCTCCTCAGTCTCAACTTGATCGGTTACATACATTTCATAATATGCCTTCTTAAAACCATTCCAGGTGGTTAGAGCCGCTTGTTCTACAGGCATAAGTCTCTGTCTAGTTTTCCACCAATATTTTGCTGGTCCGGTTAGCTGATACCCAGCGCATGCTAGGCGCTCTTCATCACTAAGTCTAATTGGTTCAAAAATTCTCTCTATAGTATGTATCCATTGCTTGGCCTCACTCGGATTACTAGATCCATCGAAATATGGTGGTTTGCTTCCGAAGAATAAATCCTCAATGCTATGACGTTGAGGAGATAGGGGAAGTGAAAAGGTTTTTGGGTGTTTTTGTCTTTCCTCTCTTATACGTTGTTCTTGACCTCTATCAGACTCTCTAGGACTATCAGGTCCTCTTCGATCGTTAACAACTCTCAGCGACATTTTTAAAACTGTAAGATACAAAAATTTTCTTATTAGTACTTGTTTTTAAGCCTTCATTTTCTCACTAACCCTTTTTCTTTTCCTACTTAATACTTTCACGTAAACGAGAATAACAATTTAACTTTGACTCTATTTCTCTCAACTTTTATTCTCTAAGGTTAAATTAAACTCTCGTTACACGAGTTTTTGTTTGATATTCTGGTTTAGTTATACAATTCAAATGAAACTTCTTGTGACTAAAACCCTCTAATGGGTCATGTATATTATATATATATATACATCAAAAGATTATGTTAGTTTTGCCTTTAACAATGACTTATACAAAATTAGACTACAACGAGTCTAAACTAGACTAACTGCCTATGTGTACAGAATGCACTAGCATATTGCATTACCGTACTACTGAAAGTACTAGAACGGAAACGATTCATAAAATATTTGTATCCGTTGGAGTACTACAAAACTATCTAGTTACTGATCCGACTATGTACAACTAAAGGCTACTATGCTACTATGCGTCTCTGACGCCTAGCTTAACAAACTACGGTCGAGTCACTAATGCCCACCATGGCCTAACCCTCCTCGGGGTTCTTATCCGGATTCTCATCCGAATCCTCATCAGTGTCCTCTTCCGGATCCTCATCCGGGTCCTCATCATCTGACTCTGAACCGAAAGTAAACTGAAGTGCCTTATCGACCCTCAAAGTAGTGCCTTCTGCAAGTGTAAGTGATGGTAGTGCAGGCACATCTAAAACTGTCATCTCTGAATCTGAAACCAAGTAGTCCCAGCAGGTCGCTGATGCCCGCTTCTTTGGAGGCAGCAGGTGATCAGGAAGTGTACCGGTCTCGTACTCCTCTCTGGAATGGACCTTGGACGGTCCTGCCTCAAACTCAGCTCGAACTCTGGCCAACTCCGCGCAAATCTCATCAAGGGGTCTGTATGAGGATGGTAATTGTAACAGGGCGGTAAGCTCTGCGTTCGTGTCTATGTACTCTGATCCTGTCTCAAATGGTCCCTGAACTCTCGCAGGAGGCTCGGGTAGGATAGGAGCAGGTAACCCTAATCCATCAACTGTCTCTGCAGCTAATCCCCTTGTGCCCTCACTGGGTACCATCACTGAAGGGATCTCCAACTGTGCAATCATCTCTGGACCTATCTCATCGTGCTCTGACTCTGAATCTGCCGGAAAGTGAGTATAGGGAGGATGCGCCTGAACTGGGTATGATGCTATATGTCTGCTCTCGAAGAAACGCCTGTGTACCTCTAAAGCGAATCCATTGTAATTACCTGTTGGCTCTATATCGTTGTCAAACATCCCAAGGTAGTATCACGCCGTGTCGTGTGCCCAACCACGCCATTCCTCTGGTAGATAGCTAACCAAGTCAAGTATTGCCTGACTCTCTGGAATAGTATGCCGGACTGGATAATAAACTGACGAGAAGTAACTAATCCTCTGTCCTACGTCGTGTCTTGGGTTTGCCTCAAAATCTCTATACCTATCTAATAACTGATCTGCCTAAGTACGCTGTGGCGGGGACTGATTCTCAGAAGTCGTGTTACTACTAGAAGTCATCCTACAAAGTGTTTTAAGAAACACGGATCGGTAGCGGTAAGATGACACCTTATCTTACGAAAAATCTTAAATTACAAAATGAATACTCCTCATTCAATTGTAATATTACCACACTTAATCTGACAACTTATCTTAGACGTTTAACAATTTCACAGAAAATTGCTCTCGTACTCACAATATATAGAAACAAAATTTCAAGGTTTTATTCTCATTTCTTATCTCATTCTTTTAATTTCTTACTTTAATTCCTTATTTTCTTTCATTAATCCTTTATCTCTTTCTCAAGGAAAAAATTTCTTATCGATTCTCTAAAACAAAGCACGTATACTTTGTTCATGTACTTATGCGAAAGTAACATTCATTTACAAAAGACCTTGTCGTTTACTAATCATAATACTCATACATGTCGTATTCTTTGTTCAAGGACGAAGTATAAAATATAAATTCCCAACGGAGAAATGGAATATATCCTAAGAATAACTTTTTTAGAACAAGTTCTATTTGTCAATGCTAAAAACGAGCGGTCGTTAGAAATTTAATCAAGCTTCGCATTTGACTCTTAATAGTAAAACAATTCTCTTCGCAAAGTTCAGACGAGGCGAACACTATAAAAAGAAACGAAAAGAAAAGGAACGACGTCGTTACAAGATACTTATACGTAAGTAACATTCTTCTCTTTAAACTACTTATACCATACTAAAAGGTTTTACTAGCGGGGCATAAGACCCATATTACTGAGTTTCTTATTATGTGGGTTGATCAAGTCCACATAACAGTCCCTCAATCACATGGAACTTCTGTCTCACTCTATTGATTACTTCATACAGATTTTACTTTTCTAAATCGAGCAGCAATTCTCGAATTGCACACACAACTACTTCTCAGAAAGAAATCTTTGGAAACTCTCTAATTTAGCTCGGAATACTCAATCTTCTAGAGGAAAATACCATTTTAAGCTATTCGAATACTTGAACGGCTCCTAATAAGTAAAACAAAGCCATCTCCAGAAGACTTTGTTCATGCCCTTACAACTAAGGTAACATTCGGCTCTTTCGTTTATTTCATTTTATCCTTCTTGTTTCAACCTTTTCTCGAATAATTTGGAGTCACGTTTTTCTCATACGTCTATTTGTTTCTTTCATTCCTTTCATACATATTTACTTTATTTTATTAATATTTATTTCATTTCCCTTGAAGGAAATTCTTATCGGTTGTAAAACAAAGATCGATTTTGCCGAGTCTTTATTCATGTCACTAAGCGCACGTGACATTCATCAGAGGAAGTCCTTCTCGCGTTAGGGATCTCCTTCCGAAATCATTTGGAATAACGTTTCTTAAAAACGTCTAAGTTTTCGAAGAACCGGAAAGTTCTTAGGTTTCAAGTCTACGTTCTCATTGAACCGGGAAAATTCCTTAAAATCCAACTATATTCTTGTGTCTGAAACTTTTCAAAAGAAAGAAATTATTGCGCAAATAATTTCACATAAGATAGTACTTGTACTATCACTCAATCACATAAAGTATAAAAATTTTACTTCCATAAAATTCTTAATTTCGGAACACAACTCATTCTCATTCTTAATCTCATTGCATACTTGTTCATAAAATTTCTTGTTAAAAGAAATCATATTATTAAAATTCTTTCCTTTTCCTTGTTGAGTCGACGTAGCGGGCGGTAGAGTTGACATCTATGTTCTCAATCTTAGCTTTAGAGTTTAACTCTTATCTTATACTTGAAAGATGACTCTAATCCAGAGTATACACAAATACCGTGTCTTATGACTCGAAAGAAGACTCGATATAGAGTGCAAATGAATACTCTATATTATTACTCGAAGGAAGACTTGTATATATATATATATATATCACTCTTGTGATATTACTAGAAGGAATGACTCATACTAAGAAAGAATGACTCACACTAACTCATACTAGAAGATTGACTCAGAAGCAGAGCAGAAAACGAACACTGCTCTGATACCACTCTGTCACAGCCCCAAATCCTGAGGGACGGCAGAAGCCGGGGTGCGACTGGGGTTGGATTAAAGAAGCGGGGAAGAAGGGGGCTAACTGACTAAACATTCATGAAAAAAACATTGATAAACAATGAACAAGACTTTAATATAGATAAGAAAGAGTTAATCCCTAAGGATTACTCGACAAAAGTGCAAAAGAAGCTAGGTTCATATTTACAGACTTAGACTACTGAGAATTGTTCAAAAGGTACATCTCAAAAGTTTCAGAGTTCTGCAGCGGAAGAGTTCTAATTAAAGCAACCTATCTTTCAACTCAACATCAACCGTCGCCGCTCACCGTCGCTTCAACCTGCACATTTAGAAAACAATGCAGGGGTAAGTACAAACGTACTTAGTGGGCACGATGCCGAAATCATAGTCATATGTATAAATAATCTGGCATTTTATAACCGTAGCGCATCGGGGTTTTGTTGAAAAGGACCGTGCCTACTAAACATTTTCTGACTGATTTGTATAAAGCAGCTTGTACAAGCATTTTTAGAGTATGCTATGTTCAATCTTGACCCAAACTAATTCACCGTGGCTGGCTACCCCTCAACAGGATACCACATACACCACAGGTTACAAAGTGCACTAACTCTGGAAAGCACTTAGCAGCTAACTCAGAGCCGATCGTTAGTTAATCTAAAATAGACTAACTCTAAAAGTCTGGAAAACCCGAAGGTTAACTCAGAAAGGTACAAGAGAACTCACATAAAACAGTTAAACATTTTATGCCAAGATTATCACGTTGATAAAACACAATTATCAAAGCTGTAAACTTCACTTTCGGTTTGTGGAAAAACCCACGTTTTATTTTCATATAATAAAAGCCCACCTTGTAAAAACAGAACTTAAAGCAAACGCTTCCAACTTCGGATCTTTCGTCCTTTCTTCACAGTTGGCTTCCTCCTTCATTGTAAAATAAACATACTTTAATAAAATGGTTCGTAAAAGATACTCGAAGAAAGAGAATCGAAGAAGGTTTTAGTTGTTTTTATTTCTTTTGGGCATTTGCACGCTTACTAGATTCTTTTAACTTAAAAGGGAAACGAGACTCGAACCAATCTCGTTATGAACTTGGAAGATCTCATACTCGACTTTCGGGTCAGTAGAGAAGGTTTTCAATGTCTTAAAACGACTTTTAAGATTATAAGAAACTAAGTTGGAAAGAACCAACTTAGGCGATCTATTTATAGCTCATTTCACGACTTATGAATATTTCTCGTTTATTACTTCTTTAAAGAAAGGATAAGAGATACGATCTCGACTGGTTTTCATCATTAAAGGTCTTTTCCTTGACTCTAGGGTCAGAAAGGAGATATTCGTTAGATAAAACGGCTTAAACGATTGAAAGGAACTAAGTTGTGAACTAAACAACTTAGAAAACAAGAAACTGAAAATTCACTGCACAGTCCAGTAACTCTGGAGGCTGTCCAGAACAGAGGATTTGGAAACGTGGGGTGATCCCTATACCATTAGAAAGCTTAGGAAGTCTAGTTCACGCTCCAATTTACGGATCACAAATCCGATAAGCGAGCTGGAAGTTATTACAGTTTCCGGCGAGGGTCCCAAAACTGCTCGAAAACCCTAATTTATTGATAAGTTTGCCGTATAACGTTTTAGGTTCGTTTTAAATTCTCGTATTCAACTCTTTTTAGAAACTGGACTCTAAGGCAGTCATCACGTACCTCCGTACGTGACAAACTCCTTTTCAATTTGCTCAAAGGCACGATGTTCTAACGTCGGATTTCAACTATCAAGTACTATACCAACAAAGAAATTCCAATCGTTTTCTAGTTCCCGATTATCACTATAACCCATATTATATCGACTCGGATGCTTATGATGTCAACTAGAAAGATGTTCTAAATTTCATTATAAATAATAATATCAAGTTAAAATTTTCATCCGATTTCCCGATTATTAGTTACAACTAAATATTCGTCTCTTACGCGATTTTTAAAAGTCGTCGGTTTTCGTTCAAATTTTACGACGTTAAACTACGTCTAATGGGAACCGTTTTCATGCATGCAAACACATCTTAACATATTTATAACTCAGTTTATAAGGTGATTTTAGTCTCTTACATCTCATTAAACATTTTTAGAAAATTTCCAATTAACTTCTATTATCAACTAATATGATTTGCAACATAATCCACTAACAAATCATCACTTAATATCAAACATGTATAAACTCCTATTTATTCTATAAATTTCTGGTTTTATATAGATGTTAAGGGGTTGATTTTCTTCTCTAATTAACATCATTTATTCACTAATCAAACTATTATAACAACTATTAATCACTTGCAAATCCAAAAACAACTAACATGCAAAAACCCCCTAATTTATAATTCAAACCCTAATTGAATTTCATAATAACATAGGGCTTTCAATCCCTTTTCATTCTAAACACTAATTAAGCATCTACTAAACATGAATCCATGATCAAAAGAAGAAAAACAAAAATCCTACAATTTTCCAAAAAAAAATTCTGCATTCACACAATAATTAGAGTTCTTGTTTTTGTTCCATTTTAATCTCCAATTAATCTATCTAACACATCCAATTATACTATTCTAAGATCAAAATATCCATTCCCAACCTCCCAAAATTCGATCAAGAAGAAAAGAAGGGAAAAAGAAAAAGGATTGGATAGGATTAAAGAGGATCATCATACCTTGAAAATTAAGGAAAGAAGTATGGTGTTTGAATGGATGATTGAGGACTTGTGTTCTTTCTTCAAGCTTTGAAGAGTCTTCAATGGAGAAAAGAGGTGGAGAAGATGAAGTTTGAGGGTGAAAGAGAGAGAGAGAGCCGAGAGTTGTGAGAGAGAGATGAGGAAAAAATTTGTTTTGTTCAAGTTTGTGAAATGATGAAAAGTTTGTCATGGTGTAAAGGTGTTTGTAGGTGTCACTTAACTAAACCTTATTAAGCATGCATGTTCCCCACTAACTAATAAAAAATAATAAAGAATAAGTGGCTGCATGCAGAATTTTTTGAAGGGTTACGGGTTTTTCCGGCGCGATCCTATGTTACGGAAAAACGAACGACGAAGACGTTGTTCGGTACAAAAACCGTCGCGATTTGATTTGACTTGAAAATTCTAATGTATGAACTTAATTAGAAAATAAATTTATAAAATTTATTTTGACAAAAACTCGGGACGACAAGTCCGAGTTTCGTTCGGAAAAACGTAAAAACAAACATTCTCGGCGTGTTCGTATTGCAATTTTGTAAACGTAAAATTAAACGGTTTTCCGTTCTTAGTTTACAAACTAAGAATTTTTCGTACGCTCTAGCCCTAAATACAGTAGCCGTCTAGCAGACTTCTGTAATTTATTTTTAATAACGGATTCGACCGTTAGTCTTAGAATTCAAAAATTATAAACTTAGGCGTGCAAAGCCATTTATTTAATTAACTTTAAACTTTTTAGAACGTATGGAGTTTACGGGGCATTACAAGTTAAGAGAAAAGTAAAAGTTTTCCTGAGTTATTCTCCTAAGATAAGCAAATTTCAGGACGAAATTTCTTAAAGGGGGAGAGGATGTAATACCCCAATTTTCTGAGTCTTAATTAATCATCCTAATTATGCTTAAGTGTGTATAAGTGCTTATTAAATATGTTTATATATGATTATGTGCAAATTTTTGTGATAAAAATTTCCTAGGAATAAAATTTTCTCGTGAAATTATCAAAATGCCCTTAAAGGGTAAAAATTGTAATTTTCTCATTTTAGTTATTCGAAACAGAGATGTGAAGAGTTATATGAGCTTAAGAATAAGAAATAAAGTATAATTTGGAATTTCGGGGAATTCCGAGATGGTTGACTTTTTAATAAATAGTAACTTTAACCGGAAAGTCAACTCTTCGTCGACGGACTCCGAATTCAGTCTAATTAGTAACTTCTGTTCTTTTGCTCGACCTTTATTTTGTAATTTCACGAAAAGTTGTTGTTGGTGTGGTGTTTTGGATGAAGCTCTTTTTATTAAAGATGGTGGGAAACTAGGTGATTTCAAGATATGGATCCCAGTAATTCTCGTAATATAAGAAAATGAAATGCAGAAAAATGTGAGGGCATCAGAGCAGGTCTCACATAGCCTTAGAAATGATTGGATGATGATATTAGGAAAGGGAGCATGATGAATCGTGTTCCCTAAGTTTCCTAATTCCAATGGGACCTGAAAAAGTAGTGTTGAACACTCACCGTAATCTTAGTAATTCTTCTTGGCTGTTATCTGATAGCTGATAACTTTGAATTGCAGTCATGGAGAGCACATTGGTCCGAGATCGAGAGCCCCCTTCTGTGTTGGTGTATGGAGCCTGAAAAGGATTCCTTGGCCCACAAGGTTTCTCTTTTCTTAGCCCACAAGTTGTTTCCTAGTTTAACTAGGACTAGGATTCAATTTGTGCTATTATAAATAGGTGCTCTCCCATTGTAATTTGAATCCAGAAAAATATAGTGAAATTCTTGGCTTGACATCGCCCCCAGATGTAGATACACATCATATCGAACTGGGTAAACAATTCTCTCGTGTTCTTTTTTCGTGTTTTCTCGTGATAGAGTGTGTGAGTATTATTTCCTAACAACTGGTATCAGAGCCTGGGTTCAGAGGGACCAATCACGATGAACGATAGAAAGGTGTCGATCGAGAAGTTTGATGGATCTGACTTCGGTTTCTAGAAGATGCAGATTGAGGATTACCTCTATGGTAAAGATCTATATCAGCCCCTCAAAGCAAAGCCAGAAAAGATGACTGCGGAGGAGTGAGAGCTGCTGGACAGAAAGGCAATGAGCGTGATTCATTTGTCGCTATCCAAGGATGTAGCTTATCACACGAAGGCGGCCAAAACCACGAAGGAGATGTTGAAGATCATGGAGGAGATGTATCAGAAACCATCTACGGCGAACAAGGTACATCTAATTAGGCGTTTGTTCAATCTGAGGGTACACCGGTGCAACAACATCTCAATGAGTTCAACTTGATCAACTCGCAATTGGACTCGGTTGATATCACGTTTGATGACGAACTTTGAGCCCTAGTTATGCTTTCTTCTCTGCCAGAAAGTTGGGTGAACTTAGTGACAACAGTTAGCGCTAGAGACGCACTACTGACGTTTGACAGAGTAAGGGATCTGATGATTGACGAAGAAATTTGTAGGAGACAACAATCTGGATCTTCTTCTTCAAGGTTAGCACTGAGCACAGAAAACAGAGGTTGATCGAAGGGAAGGCGGAATCGGGAAAGGTCAAAGTCCAGAGAAAAGAGTTGATCTAGGAAGCATAAGAGTTCAATCCAATGCTGGAATTGTGAAGAGTTCGGTCACTACCAAAGTCAGTGTCAAGCACCGCTAAAGAATAAGAATAAGAATAAGGATCAGAAAGATAAGAAGACAGCGAACGCATCCACAACTGAAGATGAGGGCGATGCCTTGGTCTTGAGTGTGATTAGTCCGATGGAGTCGTGAGTGCTGGATTCTGGAGCGTCGTTTAACTCATGCAGTAATGTAAGCATGATGCAAAATTATGTCTCTGGCAATTTTGGGCGCGTGTTTCTCGCAGATGATGAGCCTTTGAAAATCATGGGAAAGGGAGACGTGTGAGTAGCGACATCCAATGGAGGCATCCTGAAACTGAATGAGGTCAGACATATTCCTGGACTGAAAAGGAATTTGCTTTCTGTTAGGCAACTTGATTGATGAGATCGGGTCTAGCACTGAAGAATTAAACCCGGAGTTGCAGCTTAGAGGTCCAGTGACAAGATTAAGAGCCAAGAAGCTACAAGCCTATTTCCAGTGCTATGTTCAGAAGAAATTGGAGAACGATGGAACTGAATCCCGACAGTACAAGTTAGTGAATTTGACGAGCATCGAGGAAGACACCTAGGACGTGGCCACGCCATGTTTGGGACGTGGGCTATTTAATTATTTATCCATTAGTATAGTTTGTTTTATTTAATTTTAATTAGAGCCCAATTACTACAATTTGTGATTAGTCGTATTGGGCCAATGGATTTATTTAATTTTATTCTAGTTTAGCCTAGTTCGAAAATTATCAAGCCCATCGAAAATTATCAAGCCTAAGGCCTTGTAATTTTTGAACCTTAGTCTAGTATTTATGTTATTTTGACATTATTGTTAGTAGAGGAGTTTAAATCAAAAAGTTTTTTTTTCAACTTTGTCTCACGTGTTCTTCAAGTACACAAACCCTAGCTCTTGGTAGGATTCGAATTGGCACCTTTGAATCTGAAATCTATAGTTCGTTCGTGATCATGTGTGGGTCTCGGGTTAACTACGCCACCGGAGAATTGCTTCCGTGATACGTGTTTCAATCGTTCGTCGATTCGGGGTCTGTATTGAGGTAAATCTCCAAATATGTTTCGTTTCCTTGTTCTATGTTTTTTGTCCAGTTATCCACGCCTTCTTATCGCCATCATACTTTGACCATATTCATTCATTCCTTCGCCCAACTCCAGATTCCATCAAATTCAATCCCATCGTTTTGCTAAAAACCCTAAACCGGACCAAAATTGAGCACTGAGCGTTTTTGAGTTCTACTCATGCGTTTTGGCTGAATTTTGGATATGTTCTTTCTGTGTTCAATTTATAAGTTGTGTTAAAATTTCAGCTCAATCGGTGTTGATTTGCTATAGTTTCTGATCGGGTAGTCTTTTAGGGTTTTATTTGATAGTTTTGGGGGTTTATTTCGTATTCTGTTCTTTTTTGGTTCAATTCTCATTTGAGATCAGTGGAATAGGTGTATGGTCTCTATTGATTCAGTTTGTGTTTTGGATTGAATCATCCTTTCTGTTGACGTGGGTTCGAGTCCTTGTTTTCGCATATTGATTGGTCGTATCATTGATGTTGAAGAATATTCAACGATGTTCAGCGGCCGCTGTTGGAAGATCACCAAAGGAGCTATAGTAGTGGCTTGTCGAAAGAAGGAGGGTACCTTGTATATGACAAGTAACTCCAAGGAGTGTATTGATCTTGCGAGTGCAGCGAACAATGTTGATTTGTGGCACTATCGGCTTGGCCACATGAGCGAGAAAGGGATGAAGATAATGTGTTCGAAAGGTAGGGTGCCTGGCCTGAAAACTGTTGAAGTTGGCCTATACGAGGATTGCGTGTTCTCGAGAGGCGATAGGACTTTGAAGACGCAGAAGTTGGAGTTGGTCCATAGCGATCTATGAGGACCAGCACCTGTGAAGTCCCTTGGTGGCTCAGAGTTTTACATCACCTTCATTGACGATTGCATTAGAAAGGTATGTGTTTATTTTCTTAAGAATAAATCTGATGCTTTTGATGCTTTCAGCAAGTGAAAAACCCTTTTAGAAACTGAAACAGGGCTGAAGGTGAAGTGGTTGAGGTCCGACAATGGAGGAGAGTACGAACTTGATAAGTTCAAGAATTATTGTGCTGAGAACGGGATTCACATGGAGAAGATAGTGAAAGGAACCTCTCAGCAGAACGGTGTTGCAGAACGCATGAACCGGACACTGAATGAGCGTGTAAGATGCATGATGTTGAAAAGTGAGTTGCCTAAGACGTTTTGGGCGGATGCTGTCAACACAACTGCATTCTCAATCAGCAGAGGTCCATCAGTTCCGTTGGAGTTTCAAATACCTAAGGAAGAATGGACGAGAAAAGAGGTAAACCTATCTGTCCTACGCATCTTTGGTTGTGCCGTAGTAGAGATGTGGTTTTCAATGAACACGTTTTGTACAAGGACAGATTGAACGTATCAAACTCTGACAATCCGAATTCTTAAGTGGTCGAGTTAGACATCTCAAACTCGAGTGGGAGCAAGGAGGGTCAGAATGTTGAAGAGGTTCTTGAGGACGAGCCAAGAACCCCACCACCGAACAATCCGATGCCAAGACCGACTAGAGAGCGACGTGCACCCAAAAGCCACTCGCCCTCTAACATTTATTTGCTATGCAGAGGCAGGTGTTGGAAGTAATAAGCAAATGTGGAGAGTTGCTATGGATGATGAGTTAGCATCTCTTCTCCTGAATGGCACTTGGGAACTTGTGGAGCTCCCAAAGGGCAAGAAAGCATTGCACTGCAAGTGGGTCTATCGAATAAAGGTTGAAGTAGATGGTAGCAAGCGCTACAAGGCTAGGCTGGTTGTCAAAGGGTTTGAGCAACGATACTGTATTGATTATACTTATGTGTTTACTCCTGTTGTGAAACTAACCACTATTCATTTGGTGTTGAGTATGGTAGTTGCAGAAAACCTGTTGTTACATCAGATGGATGTAAAAACGGCATTCCTTCATGGTGATTTGGAGGAGGATTTGTATATGACATAGCCCGAAGGATTCGTAGTGAAATGGAAAGAATATCTTGTATGCAAGTTGAAGAAGAGCTTCTATGGTTTGAAGCAAGCTCTGAAGCAGTGGTACAAGAAGTTTGACGGTTTCATGTTGGGGATTGGTTATACGAGATGCCACACTAACCATTGTTGCTACTTTAAAAGGTTCGACAAAAGTTATCTTATCCTTTTGTTATATGTTGACGATATATTGATCGCAGGAGTAGATGCAAAAGAGATGGATAAGTTGCAGAGGCAATTGTCCGAACGATTCTTCATGAAGGATCTTGGAAAAGCAAAACAGAATTTGGGCATGAGAATCGAGCGTGACAAGGCGGCAAGAAAATTGTATATTTCACAGGCCATTTACATTCAAAAGGTCTTAGAAAGATTTAACATGGATGAATCGAAGCCAGTGGGTGAGCCATTAGGCAGTCACTTCAAGCTGTCAAAGAAAGAATTGCCGAGTACAAAGGAGAAACGTGCCAAAATGAAGAAAGTTCCCTATGCTTCGGCAATTGGTAGCATCATGTATGCCATAGTGTGTACGAGACCGGATATTGCACATGCAATGGGAGTAGTGAGTCGGATTATGGGTGATCCGGGCAAGCAACATTGGGAAGCTATTAAGTGGATCTTGAGATACTTTAGAGGTACCAAGGAGAAAGCCTTATGTTTCGATGGCAAGTGATGAGTTCATATTTTGTGTCTTTTTAGTGTCTGTATTAGGTAGTTTAGATCAAGTCTTTGTGTGTGTTTTGTCTAGTTTTAGTTTCTTGGAGGACATATTATGGGCAGGAGGGTGTTTGCTGCCTTGCAGCTGGAAACCGGGCAATACAGGGATAGAAAGTGTCATTTCTGGAAGCAAGTCAGGCAGAGCGATATTGGTCAAGATAAAGATAGGTGGAGTGCTTTGGTCAACAGACGAGTTTCTCTCCTAGGTCTAGAAGGATAAGGAAAAGATGATCTAACTTAAATATCTTTCCTTATCCGACTAGATTTAGGATCTGCAAGGGATCTCTTGTAGATAGATGTGACTTGCCATGTTGGGGTCGAGCTTATCAAGTATTACTTGCATCCCAAGGTAGCTCGTGGATTCTTTCCATGTCAAGGACTGGGGGCCCAAACCCTAAGTACTCACTTATATATATTGAAGTCGTGCTGCTATGAAGAACGTCGTCTTTTATGGTTCTATTTCCTGTATTTTATTGAGAGATTGTGAGGAGAAAAACAAGTCCTACGGGCATACTTTTATTCGTATTTTGTTCATCGGCACTTTTGGCCGACTTTTTCTTTCACATACTTAGTAAGTTTTAATATAGTTTTTCTTATGAGTTCCTTTCATTATTGTGTTAGTTATTTTATTATTATGTCTAGCTAAGTTCTTATACTTGATCTGGGCAAGATAGTTAGGTGATAACTTATGCTTGAGAGGTCTAATTCGTGCTAGATAATTGCATGCATGTGTTCCCGATATGTTAATGAGCTTGTTCAAATATGAGATAATACGATTAAGAGATTAATAGGTCGTTAATCACTTAGGATATATTAGATCATCAATCAATTGGGAAGTAGGAGTGTTTTTCGTCATCATCTCAATTAAGATCGATTAACATTAGAGGAAGGTGTCTACCTAATTGGGTTAGACGTGATGATTCCTTGTTGGGCCTTTCTAGTGATTAAGGCTCCTTGGGCAAGAGACTGAACGATGACTCCGACAGAGGTATTGCCCAAGGTAGGGAGCCGGCGGTGCGTCACCAACTAATTAAGGATAGGTAAGGGAAGGGTTTGTTGAGAGCGTGACGAGTAAAAAGGGATCTAGGCATTCAAGTCCTATAACTAACGATGCATGCATGTAATGAATATAATTGCACCAATGACCAAGCTAGGGTTTTCACTTAACAATGTCTTAGTCCAGATCAAGTCCTTTTTATTATTGATCAAGTTATCTGTTTACTTTTCAGTGTTTAATTAAGTTCTCGAATTGGGCAAGAGAGTCCTAGTGCCCAAGATAACCCAACTTTCTGAATAGGTGGAGGAGGTTTCAAGAGATAGTGACAATCAACTCCTTATGGATCGACCTTGTACTTACTTGCTAACTATATAGCTGTGAGGATAGGCTACAAATTCATTTTGAGAGAGCGAACGACAACCTAATCAATGGAGAAAGATTGAAGGCTTTCTTTGGCCAAGTCTTGGAGAAACCAGAAGAATACTTGAAAGTCCTTGGTGAGATGGAGCCTTAACTTGGGGACGGAGGACGTCGTGCCCACGATGATAACTGGGGCGCTGGCTAGGAGGCAACCTGGTTTTTTTTTTTTTTTTTACTTTTCACGTTCTATCTTATTTAGTTTTACTTCTTAAAAAAAAGGGAAATATAGGGATTAAAATAGCCATAATTTTAATTTTTTCCATCAAATTTAGGCGTATTTTAATTCCATGTTAGGTAGAAATGTCTAACCATAGGATACGAGAACTTTTGTCTTGTGTATGGTAATGTGTTTCCAAGTTGCAGAGAACAAGTATTAGGTGAGAGGAAGAAGGAGGATCTGACACTTTTCTTTGAGCATAGTATATGCGTAGGAGGGCAAGAGCGGCGCTTTGGGCTAAGCGATAGACGTGGGCAATACAGCTGACGAGACAGTAATTGCCACATCACGTAGGATGTGGCAACTGCACTCAAAACCTACCTGTAATACCCAGATCTTTCATAAGACTTTAAGATCGTCTTAATTGAGTTTATGTGCTTAAGTGTGTGCCCTTGTGTGATAAAATTTCCAAGAAAAGAAATTTTCTTGCCAAATTACCAAAATGCCCTTAAATGTCTTTATGCGATTCTTCTTGTTTCGGTTATCCGAATTGAATGTGTGATGAATTGATTAAGCATGATTATGTGAGTTTGAGTTTGAGTTCGAATTTCGGAAAATTTTGAGAAATTTTTTTTTAGTTAATAGTAACCGACGACGAGAATACACTATTCATCAACTATTTCCGAATTTCGTCAAATAATTGTATTTTGAATCTAGAATTTATTCTAAGACCATTGGTGCATATTCGAGAATTTTCTGAGTTTGTTTGAATCCAGTTTGAACTTTATTTCTTTGAAGAACGAATATAAATAGTAACTTTTAACGTTTTCTTCGTTATTCAGAATTTTGATCCGAAACTTGGATTCCTAGTATCCTTGATTTATTTGGTGAAGTTAAAGACGAAGTAGAGAGAATTCTGATGTCGAGAAAGAGTTGTGGTGAGTTTTAAATCATTTTAGAGTTTAATGAGAAATTAGGGTTAAATTGCACTGGATAACTTTTTCTTCCGGAGAAAATTATATCGCGTTTTTGACTACCGGGTGCAACTAAATTCTATTAATTCCTAATTCACTCTCATTTCTCTCACTCTCTCACGCAACACTCTCTCTCTCTTAATCATCTCTCTCTTTAATTATTCTCTCCAATATTCTCTCTCTACTCTCTCTCCCACCCATCTGTCTCTTATCTCTCCCTCTCAGATATACACACACACACACACTAACCTCCATTGAAGGCCAAGCTTCCAATCTCTAAAGTTGCGAGAAATTTCACTACCGATCATCCAACGAGAAATCCGACGAGGTATTCTTAGTCCCCTCGTTCTTGTAATAAAATCTAGACTAGGTTTATCCTCTCTCCCACCCCTTTGAATTTCGGCACTTCTATGCCATGGAGGAGAGCTTGATGTCAAGCTATTTTGGAATCTATAAATCGATCCTAGCATAGTTATATGCAAGAAAATAGAGTTTAAAATCTTGATCATCAAAACCCTATTCCTACATTTCTATGTCTAGAAATAGAGGTTTCCATGTTTTTGTTTTAATCATGATTTGGATGATAGTTTCATGTTCTAAGGAGTGATCTAAGAGTATCCATGTGTTTGATTGAATGAGAAAAATTGAAATTAATACATATGTGTATATACCAAAAATTATGAGATAAAATAGGGATTTTCATATTGATGATTTAAACATGATTGTTGTGATAGATTTGTGTTTGAAAATATGATTTAAGAGTTCTTGTGAATGTGATTAAATGAGAAAAATGATGAAGCATGTGGGTGTATGAATGCCCAAAATTTGGGATGAAATTTAAGGGTTTGATTTGTTGATGTTCTTAGTTAGATTTGATAAAGGAAAATGAGATAAGTGATAAAAAAAATGAAAGAAAGAAATCATTTGTTATAATTTTCTTAAAAGTGCCGAAAATTATGTGTAAGTATGAAGAAGATGATGTTCTTGATAAAATAAGATGTTCTTGATGATAATATGGTGTTCTTGATGAAAATATGATGTTCTAAGTGATATATTTGATTAAATGATGAAGGATTTGATGAGATTAAGGATGCTAGAATAAAAAGAATTAGAAGAATAAATTTTCAATGAATTTTTAGGAATTTTTATCAATAAAATTCGAAATTAAAATGATGATCAAGGTTGCTAGATCTTGATGATTCATGTTGATGTTGATGAATGTGATGAATCGATAATGAAGATGAAGTTAAAATAATAAGAGTTTCTTTTCCAAAATTTTGAATCCGAGTTAAGACGAAGAAGTTGTCGAGAATCGAAATCGTTAATAGAAAATCGAGTAAAAATAATAAGAAACGAAAAATAATGTAAAAAATGAAAAATAAGAAGAATAATCGAGTTAACTAAGAGTAATTAGACGCCATTAGAATCTTTTTAATCGAGTCTAATAAGTTTCCGAGCAATGACACATTTTACGAGAAAAAGATGAAAACTTTATTTAGTAAAGTTAGTTTCCGATTAAATGATTAAAGTTTTAAATATTAAAAGAGAAATGAAATTAATTTCATAACTTATATTTTTTAGAAACCGAGTATAGTCCAGTCAGCAGGAATGAATAACCGAGTTTTGAATAAATAATTATGTTTATAATTGTGATTAAAGAATTAATTTAATTTTCTAGAATTTTCTAGAATATTTAATTATATTTGGAAATTTTTTCTTTTTCCATCTATTTATCGAAGTCGATCGTTTACCTATTTGTGAATGTTTAATTCTTGATCTGAAAGTTTGTTTTTTAATGATTTGTGATGTTAGAAACCGATAATTTATTTCGTAATTTTCTGAGTTCATTTAACTCGAGAAATCGAGAAAAACGAGACGTAAAGTGTGAATAGTGATTTTTGTCCTTTTTGGATTATTTTATTAATAAAATATTTAGATATTTTTTTTAGTCAAGTACTTGAGTTCAGAGTCAGTTGGTTTAGTACTTGGATAGAATCGAGAAACCGAGAAGGATCAAGTTAGATAAGTTGAGATAAGTTAAGAAACCCGAGTCATGTAGAAGTCCTTCAGCCGAGCATTAGAACTCATTTTTTGTTTTCGAAAAAATAGAACTCGTCCTTATAAGAATGTTAACCTTGAAGGAACGAGTGAAGTTCGATAGTAAGAAGCGAGCGAAGTCCAGAAGTAAGAAGCGGGACGAAACGAGGTACTCCAAGCAAAACCACTGGATGACAGGTGGGCTTTCTGAACTGAAACTCAACGATGAATGCGCAATTTATTTTATTTATATGCGCTTTTATTTAAAGTTGATTAACTTGCCTAAGTTTGATGTTTTGGTATGTAATCTTCTACTTGTATTATGTGAGTATGTAATGTGGATGCACGGGATTAAGTCCTGCACAAGACGGGATGTTGCATGCATTAGATTAGGTGACCGTGAGCCTTGTTACAGCCTAGCTGGTCGTTAAATAACTGTGAGCCTCCCTAGGCCGGTTATGAAAAGGTTGTGAGCTCTGATTTGATTGGGCCGATCATGGTGCTAGAGGAGGAGGCCTACTTCTTGATACCACAAGAAGACAAGATGCGTAGATGGATTCTTACCAAATAAATGGTTGCAACCGATTTCAGAAAAATAAACGAACAAATTTTTAACTGCCACAAGAAGTAAATTCTTTTAAGTAATTTTATCTAACGCTTGTGATGCCGCAAAGGAGGCAAGTTCAATTATATAGCTCTATCGAGCAAGTTTTTAAAACATTTTGGCATGTGTTCACTGAGTACGAAGTACTCACGCCCTGCATGTTATTTCTAAAACATGCAGGTTAGCTCGGATGAGGAAGGATGCGGTGTGCTTGGGTGGCTTGTTGTTAACCACTTCCTAAATAATTGTTTAAGCTTGAGGTTATGTGTCTTCACACATATAACCTTAGGATTTTAAGTCGATAACCAAAATCTCGACAAATGTTCATTTCGTGAGAAATCATTAATTGATAATCCACATTATTTGTGAGCATGTTTGGTTGTTACTGTTAATCTTCAATTATCGAGCATGTTTCTTTGAGTAGAAGTCAGTTGTTCCACCTCACTGCCCCTTGCTTTCTAGTCGTTTTAATACATTAGAAGTCGGGCTGTGACATGATGGTATCAGAGTAGGTTATCTGCTCTGAAGCTTAACCTTTCCTAAGAACCGAGTCTAGATTTTCATTCTCTAGACTTATTCGAGTATTCCTTGAATTCATTCGAGTAATCTTTGAATTTATCCGAGTTGACAACAAGCCAAGCAACCCCACCTCATCCAGCTGCCAGGTACGAAAAATTTCAAAATTTTTCAAAAAGAATTAGAATTCCTTTTAAAGTATTAACAAGATTGAAATAAAATAAAGAAAAGAAAGATTTTACCAAAGAAAAATAAAAACAGAAATTCGAATAGAGAAAGTCTTCCTGAGTAAGAAAGAGAAAGAGTTGAGCACAGAGATCAAATAATCAAACTATTGTGAAATCTATTTCAATAATCAAGTGAGAGTCGAATCAAGTTTGAGTTATCGAAGATATTATACAAATGATTAATATCATGAGATATTTTTTATAAATTGTTATGGACGTGATGAATGTGTTGATAAGAAGTTTTGTCGAGAATGATTGAGTTTGAATGTTTAAAATATGTAGGATGACTAACGACGAGAATTTAGCCATTAAGCAAGAATTCGATCGAATACAGAAAAGTCATTTTGAAAATCTAGCCGAATTTCTAGCACGTTATCACAAGTTATGGCTAGTAGTTTAGTACCTTGGAGTTAGCCCCATTGAGGTAATGACCCACTTAGTCAATGTTCTCCTAGACGAATGGGCCGAATGGGCAACATCATTAATACCCACCTATGCGAGACAACAGCACAGTAGCGTATACTGGCCAGGAGACTGCAAAGAGTTTATAGCAACAATAACCGATCAGTTTATGCATTTTGATGAACCCCCACCAAGGCCGTTTGTCGAGAATCGAGATGGATTTGTTCCGTATGAGATGCCTCTGTCGCCTCGTTCTCCTTCAAATACTACACGCAACTATTTGAGAAACTTTCTTGCAAGTAACGCTTATCCATTCGAGTTCAACGCGTCATCGAGTTCACGAAGAATGCACCCTGATGGACCCTACGATCCTTTACCAGCTTTATCGGTCCCATGCATTAATCTTAATACGACCTACTCTTTGAGTCGAGAAACGTTCGTTAACAATTATGTCGAAGAAGCAATGGTAGGAAGAGGTTACTTTCAGCCAATATCAGGAATCCGTCTAGGATCACCACGAGACCCTATGTCGAGACTCGAGCAAGGGTTTCCACTTGAGATTGAAAACGATAAGGATGTGTCAACCAACCTTCGACTGTGTACTGGCAATAACAATGAAACGCCTCCTTGTGACAACGGTGACAATATTAAGACACCATCATGGATTACCCCAGTAATCCCAGAGGATGATCGAACTTGTGCCAAGTAGTTGGCAACCGTGGATGAGAACAGTAAGGAAAATAACTCGAGAGAGAAAGTCCTTTAAGAAAATTTTCAAGAAAGCTGTGGAAAAATCAAACAATCTTTAAAATTCTGTCGAACAGATTTAATTCGATGTTTATATGTAAATTAAGATAGGTCACACGAAGGAGAAGACAAAACATCGTGTAGATGTTAAGAAAAATTTGAGTGTAATTATTCCTGCTTCTCGTAAAGTCCTCAAAAGAGGCCACCGTCGGGTGAAATGTGAAAAAATCGTAAGTTTTTGTCTTGAATTAATTGTAAGGTTTAAGATATAATCAAGAGTGTTTAAAGGTTGAGAACCGAGAAAAGAAAAAAGATAAGAATCAAATTGAGATCAATATTAGAGGATAAGTATAATATGTTTTTGCCTTTGAAAAAACTGCTTTCAAACGATAGTTGTGACAAATTTTGAGATAATGAATGAGAGTATACATTAGGAAATAAAGATTAATGAGAAATGATTTTATCAAGTTTAATAACGTCAAAGATAACGAAAATGAGCAAGGTTGTATTATGATAAGTATTTGAAATAATAAGCATAAAAGTAAGTAGACGTCAAGTGAGAGATAACAATCGGAATATATTCTGGAATGTGAAAATAAAATATATCTAAGTAAGCATGAAGTTTTAAAATTGAGTTAAGAAGTTTTTGAGAAAATAAGTAAGTATTTTATTAGAAAAGAGAGTACAAAGAAATATTAAATAGAGACAAGAAGGGGATTGAACGCTATAATTGTCTTAAAACCAGAAAATAAAGAATGAGTATAATATTGGTATAGTTTCTCCGATTAATTAAAAACTCAAGAGTATGGGCATTAAGTGAAAGAGGGTTATAATAAAATTAATTAGTATTATTCTTCAAAAATAAATAAATAATAATAATAATAATAATAATAATAATAATAATAATAATAATAATAATAATAATAATAATAATAATAATAATAATAATAAGAGAATAAGTTTGAGTGAAGAGTAATGACTAGAGTTTTAGAAATGAAAAATTCATTCTTCCCATTAAAGAAGATATTTTGGCAGATTAAGAAAGTAATTTTGAAAGTTATGAAAGCAATCAATAAATTTTTGAGTCGATAATATTATGAGTTGATTTCACTAAGTATTCTTTACTGAAGTTAATTTCTCGAGAAATTCCTTTCGAATTTTTAAAATGAAATAGTTTGGATTAAATCATATGTTGATGTGGTTGAGAAAGAAGAAATGAAAGAATAAGTAAGGGAGATTAGTAGCTGAGTACAACTACGTGAAGGTAGAAAACGTTAATCTCACCAGAGAAGATTTACAATTTTTCCAAGATACAACAGTCCATTATCAAAGAGTCACGAAACGATTGTCGAATCGAACAATCTGATTATCCAAATTTCAAGTATTTTAAATTAAATGCCTTTGAAAGGAAGAATATAGAGAACCAACTCTGCCTCCTCAAAACGATAGGAGAATCGGGAAACTTTTTCTTCGACAAAACCCTCCAACGTTTGAAAGTGAAGGCAGTCCTTCAGAAGCTGAGGACTGGGTTCATTCGTTTAAAGAGAAAGAGATCACCGTGAGAGAGAGTTAAGAAGATCTGTTCCAAGAAGTTCTGCCGAAATGCCACCCGATAGGCAATTGAAGTTCACAAATGATTTAGAGCCGGGAGCAGCCTCAATTTCAAACGTGTCGTTCAAGACGGCACCAAAAGACCTTCGAGAGTGAAAGGTTCCATCATAAGAGATGTTGAATTTAGATTCCTTCTATTATGAAGAGAAAAGACAGTAGTCTGAGGATGGTTATTAACTGTCAGGAGCTTATCAAAATTACACCCAACAATAAGTATCGAAAGCCAAGGATAGACGACTTTAAGGAGTCAGTATTTTCTCCAAGATCGAGTTGTGATCTGGTTATCTCCAATTGAAGAATAAGTAAGAAGATATGCCAAAGACTATTCTAGTTCAAGATGCAAACAATACGAGTTAGTTGCGATATCATTTGGATTGACGAATGCTCTAGTAGCATACATAGATGTAATAACCCAAGTCATTCATGATTATTTGGACAAGTTGGAGACCGTATTTAAAGTCGATATTCTAGTTAATTCGAGGAGTAAATTTGAGTGTGGGAAGCCTCCTAGGATCGCGTTAGAGGAATTGAGAGCTATGAAGTAGAATGCTAAATTCAGCGAGTGTGAATTTCAGCCTAGGGTGAACGATCGTCGCACCCCCTTCTCTGAAGTCGAAGCAAAACCCACCGAACGCTCGCCCGGAATGAGCGAGCGTCGAACCTGCGCCACAGTACCGTTTTTTTTTTTTTTTTTTTTCAGTGGGTTGCCTCCCACGAAGCGCTTGTTTAATGTCGTTAGCTCGACATACAAAAACTAAACTTATTCGGAATCCATGAGCCAAATTGACTCGACTCTTTCCAGAACAGGTTCTCCTTCATAGTACGGTTTCACTCGATGTCCGTTGGTTTGGAAGGATTCGCGAGTCTGTTCGTTTAACAACCGAACAGCTCCAAAAGGTAGAACTTCTTCAATGAGATACGGCCCACTCCAACGGGACTTCA
The DNA here is from genome assembly GCA_029490685.1 of Schizonepeta tenuifolia. NCBI lineage: Eukaryota > Viridiplantae > Streptophyta > Magnoliopsida > Lamiales > Lamiaceae > Schizonepeta > Schizonepeta tenuifolia. Next base: position 53,256,785 of record CM055959.1, on the reverse strand, counting down.
ACTTGCCTGGAAATAACTTCAACCTTGAGTTGAACAAAAGGACTTTCATCCCGGGCTTCAACTCTTTGGATAGAATCCGATTATCATGCAACCGCTTCACTCGATCTTTGTAGATCTTGGCATTGTCATAAGCCTCGTTCCGGAGTTCATCCAACTCGGACATTTGCAACAGTCTTTGCTTTCCGGCGGCCTCAAGATCGAAATTTGTTGCTCGGATTGCCCAATACGCCTTATGCTCGACTTCAACAGGCAAGTGGCAATTCTTTCCATATACAAGCCGATATGGGCTCATCCCCAGAATGCTCTTGTACGCTGTCCGGTACGCCCAAAGGGCATCATTGAGCTTTGAAGACCAATCTTTACGAGACGGCTGCACTGTCTTCTCCAGAACTCCCTTGATTTGTCGGTTGCTCGTCTCTGCTTGGCCCGATATTTGAGGGTGATAAGGGGTAGCAACCTTGTGCGTGATTCCATTCTTCTTCATAAGCTTCTCAAACAGCTTATTGCAAAAATGCTTCCCTCCATCACTTATGATTGCCTTAGGAAATCCGAACCGACAAAGAATATTTTCCTGTACAAACTTGAGCACAACATGAGATTCACAAGTCCTAGTGGGGATGGCCTCGACCCACTTGGAAACATAATCAACAGCTAAAAGAATGTACTCGTTTCCAAAGGATTTGGGAAACGGTCCCATGAAATCGATACCCCACACATCGAAAATCTCAACCACAAGAATATTATTAAGTGGCATCTCATTCCTACGACCAATAGACCCTACCCTTTGGCAACGATCACATGCAAGATAAAAAACATGTGCATCCTTAAATAATGAAGGCCAGAATAAACCGGATTGGAGCACCTTGTGAGCCGTTTTCTGCCCTCCAAAGTGTCCTCCACAATGCGACTCATGGCAAAATTGGAGCACCTTAACTTGCTCATCATCCGGAATACACCTTCTGATCACATCATCCTTACCAATCTTAAATAGGTAAGGGTCTTCCCAAAAGTATTGCCTGCACACAGATAGAAAACGCTTCCTTTCTTGGGAAGTAAGGTCAGGCCTCAATTCATCACATGCGAGAAAATTAACAATGTCAGCATACCAAGGGACTATGTCGGTACTCAAAGCTTGTTCAAAAGGGAACGACTCAAGCAAATTATCACAAATAACAGGAGAAGGAAGATTATCAAGACGGGATAAGTGGTCAGCTACAGCATTCTCACTACCTTTCCTATCCCGAATCTCTAAGTCGAATTCTTGGAGTAAGAGCACCCAACGAATAAGTCTTGGCTTAGCCTGAGACTTGGTCAATAAATAACGCAATGCAGCATGATCACTATGAATGATGACCTTAGACCCTATGATGTATGCACGAAACTTGTCTAATGCAAACACAACAACAAACATCTCTTTTTCTGTAGTGGTGTAATTCACTTGAGCAGAAGTAAGAGTCAGACTCGCATAATAAATAATACGAAGCATTTTATCAATACGTTGACCCAAAACAGCACCCACCGCAGAATTAGAAGCATCACACATAATCTCAAAAGGTTCGGACCAAATAGGACCAATCACTACAGGGGCAGTACTCAACTTCTCCTTAAGCAAGTTAAACGCATTAAGACAAGCATCATCGAAAATGAAGGGCACATCTTGAGAAAGCAAACGACATAGAGGTTGACTGATTTTTGAAAAGTCCTTAATGAAACGTCGATAAAAACCGGCATGCCCCAGAAAGCTCCTAATTCCTTTAACATCACGAGGTGGAGGCAATCTTTCGATCACGTCCACTTTCGCTTTGTCGACCTCTACACCCCTCTTAGAGACGATGTGACCTAACAAGTTCCCCCTCCTTACCATAAAATGACTCTTTTCCCAACTGAGAGTCAAACCACTCTCGACACACCTCGCTAACACCCGTTCAATTTTTCTAAGACAATCATTAAAAGATGATCCAAACACAGAAAAATCATCCATGAAGATCTCAACAAAATCATTAAGCATCTTAGAAAATATGGACATCATGCATCTTTGAAAGGTACCTAGTGCGTTGCAGAGTCCGAACGGCATTCTCTTGCAGGCATATGTGCCAAAGGGGCACGTGAAGGCTGTCTTAGCTTGATCCTCGGGCGCGATCGCGATCTGGTAGTAGCCTGACAGTCCATCCAGAAAACAATAGAACTCATGGCCCGCCAATCTATCGAGCATCTGATCAATGAAAGGCAATGGGAAGTGATCCTTCTTGGTGGCTGCATTAAGTTTCCTGAAGTCTATGCACATCCGCCAACCTGTAACCGGTCTCATGGGCACCAACTCTTCATTATCATTCAAGACCACCATGATTCCTCCTTTCTTTGAAACCACATGTACGGGGCTGAGCCATTCATTGTCAGCAATGGGAAAGATTATCCCTTCGGCCAACTGCTTGTAGATCTCCTTCCTCACCACTTCCATTAGTACAGGATTCAATCTTCTTTGGTCATCTCTCTTTGGAGTCGCTCCATCCACCAAGTTTATCCGGTGCATACATGTTGCAGGACTGATCCCCTTAATGTCGGACAAACACCATCCAAAAGCAGCCTTGAACCTTGTGAACACCTCGACTAATTCTTCTTCTTCGGCTGCCTTGTGCTCTGCAGAGATTATAACAGGCTTCCTTTTTCCTTTTTCAAGGAACACGTACTTCAAATTGGCCGGAAGTTCCTTAAGTTCAAGCTCGATCTCCTTCTCTTCTTTAGGAGCCTCTACTATGATTGGCTCATTAACAAGCAGGTTGGTTGGCATCAAGGCTTCCATAGCTGCTTCCTCCCTAAGTCTCTCCTCCAAGTCGGCAGAGCCTTCAAAAACCTCCTCGAGCTGCTGCTCTTCCATAAAACAGGCCTCGGCAAGTGTGTTGATAGCATCAATGTAAGAGCAATTATCAACACTATTGGCCGACGGAATCCCCTTGTTGGCTCTGACGTCGTAAGAAACTGACTCACCCAAAACTGACATCTTAATTATGCTGTTCTTTACATCAATGAGAGTATTGGTTGTAGCCATGAAAGGCCTCCCCAATAGTAGAGTGTGCTCTCGTCCATCTTCCTTGACGTCTCCAATCTCTAGCACGACAAAATCCACCGGCACAATAAGTTTCCCAACTCGTACTAGGACATCTTCAATAACTCCACGAGGGTGGCGAACCGATCTGTCTGCCAATTGCAAGCACATCCTTGTCGGCTTCAACTCTCCCAATTCCAACTGCTTGAAAATGGAATAGGGCATCAGGTTGATCCCGGCTCTTAAATCCAGCATTCCAGAAGCTTCCTTTCCATTCCCCATAGCTATTTTAATCACAAAGCTCCTACAATCTCGTTGCTTTTGGGGTAGAGAGTGCTGCATAATGGAGTTTGCACTTTCTGATACCAGAACTTGTTCCGGTTCATCAAACTTTCTCTTCTTGGATGCTAACTCCTTGAAGAACTTCACATAAGCAGGCACGTTTCGGATCACATCGAGCAAAGGTAAATTCACATTCACCTTGGATAGCATCTTATAAAAGTCTGAAAACTGTTGGTCCTGCTTCTCATTCCGCAATCTGCTAGGAAAGGGTACCGGTGGGCGATAAGGCTTTTCAGCCTTATGTAGTCGGATTTCTGCTTGCTCTTCCTCAACTCGAGGCTGTAAGATCTCTGATGATGTGTCTCCCACTTTATTATCGACCATCTTCCCATTTCTCAACACAGTGACGGCTGACGATTGATGTGGTTGTTGACCTTGGCTTAGAATCTTTCCCGTCTGCTGTTGCTGCTGCATCTGGTTCACGGTACCAGACACTTGTCCCACCGCCGTCTCAAGGCGCTTGATGGTTGCATCTTGAGCTTCTCTCGCCTGCCTACTTTCTTGCATGAATGCATTGAGATTATCTTCAAACGGGTTCTTCTGAGCAGGTGGTGGCGATGCGCACTGAAATTGTGGTGGCCCTTGCTGGAACTGACTCTGCTGAGCTGGATTCTGCCACTGAGAATTGAAATTCTGCTGCTGCTGCGGGTACCACTGCTGCTGCTGCTGTGGGTACCACTGTTGCTGATTAGAAAACTGATTGAATTGCTGAGGAAGATACTGCGTGAACTGCTGTGGAGGACGACGATTTTGAAAATTGCCTCCATATGCCTGGCCTTGGGTCTGATTCCGCCATCCAGTGGTAGACTGATTTTGCCATCCCGAGTTCTACTGTCGCTGATTCGGATTAGACCCTTGGCCCTGGTCAAACTGTTGTCGAGGAGGAAATCCCTGTGCCGCATACACTTCTGCGCCTCCTTCATAGGTCAACTCCCCCATTCTCTGACATTCCTCAGGATGGTGCCCCAATTCTCCACAAATACCACAGGGTTCAGGAGTAATCTCATGTCTAACAGGTGCTGACCGAGGGGGAGATGCCACAGACTTATTCATCTTCAATTCTTGCAACTCCCTCATCATCCCTGCGAGTTGTTTCTACAGCTCATAATTTGGTGTTACCGCATTGGTATCAACTCTTCTCCCTCGGATCGACTTCTGTTGTGAACTATCTGCCAAAGTTTGGAAGATCTGGTTGAGTTCCATAGGAGTCTTCTTAGCGATGTTACCCCCTGCCGTGCTGTCCACCATGAACTGAGTAGTAGTAAGAAGTCCATCATAAAAGAACTGACTAATCATAATCGCGGATAACTGATGATGTGGACATTGTCGGAGGAGCTCTTGAAATCTCTCCCAAGCCTCATGGAAAGGCTCGTCAGTTCCTTGCGTGAAATTCATAATCTGCGTACGAATCTCCTGTGTCTTGTGGTTTGGGTAGAACTTCAACATAAACTTCTCACAAGCATCCTTCCAAGAATTAATAGAATTTGACGGGAGTGATAGCAGCCACGCCCGAGCCCGATCCTTCAAGGTGTAAGGCAGGCACTTGAGCCTTAATTGATCCTCTGTAAGGTCCGACAGAGGAAAAGTTTGCACTATAGAACAGAACTCTCGGACGAATTGAAGTGCATCCTCATTGGGCATTCCATGGAAAGCTGGAAGCATGCTAGAGTAGTTATGTTTCAAATCATAATTCCTGACCCTAGCAGGAAGAACAATGGCCGACGTCGTGGCCTCAATAACTGGTCGGGAGTATTCTCCCATGAGCTGGTTTTCCTCGGTAGTCATATTTCCTTGAAAATTCAGCTGACACTTTCCTTCAAAATCACAAAACAAATTCCCAAACAAAGCTTCGTCTTCAACCTTGTCAGGAAGCGGTTCAGTTACCTCCCTTAATTCTTCCAAAACTGCACTTCTCCTGTGTATATTGTCGATATACGGTGCTAACGGTTGTTTCTGACTTCTGCGACCTCGCATACACAACACTAGCACACAGATTAAATGCACCGGAGGGAGAAAAATAACCAAACAAAATTAAAATGAAAATTGTAAAACAAAAATCGCCTAAAGCCTTCCCCGGCAACGGCGCCAAATTTGTTCAACCTAAATTAATCTAAGTCGCACGCAATTAAACGTGGTTGTTATAGATTAGATAAGTTGTCCCGAATATCGTCTCACAAGGAAGGCTTAACAGGGTGATTGTTGTATTACGAAAAGAACAGAAAATAAAAAGAAAGCAATAAAGATTGATTGGGTTGGGTTTTGATTACTCTAAGAAATTAGAAAGAAAATTAATCTAGACAGTAATATAAACCCTAGTTCTAAAAACAAAGTAAAACATAAACATAATTGAGGTGCAAAATAAAAGAAACTTACGATAATTAATTCGTAGTAGAAGTCTGTCGCAAAATCCGTACGAATTGAAAGTAATAATCTACCCTAGTGTTTAGATGAACATAAAACTGGAAAAGGAAAAGAAAAGTATGTCTGTGCGTACAGAAAATAAAACGAAAGTTGCAAAGAAACAAAAACTGGAAAAAGAAAAGACGTCCAAAAGGAAATAAATCACTCGGCTATTTATAAGGAAAAATCGCCGCCTCAAAGTGAACGATCGCCCAACATGAGCGATCGTCCATCACAACAAAATCACGCCAAAATGAACGAACATCGAACGTGGACGAGTGCTGGAGTGTCCTCTCTGAAACTCTTCTCGACCAAGTGGACGATCGTTGAGGCTGAACGATCGCTGGGGTGACCTCTCTGAAACTCTTCTCGACCAAATGTAGATTTATTGAACGAGCGCCGACCTTGGACGATCGTCCAAGGTGATTCTCTGAACTTCACATCGCTGCTGGACGCTCGTCGAGATGTGAACGATCGCCCAACACACCTCATATTCAGCGAACAATGAAAATCAATCCAGCGCCGAACGATCATTGAACATACCACTTCTTAGCCATTTCTCTCGTGATCCAACACCTAAAACAAAAATACTGCATTTTCCCAACAAAAACTCGACCCAAAGCATTAGAGCATTCCGAATATAAAAACAAAACAAAACACAACGGTAAACGAACAAAAAACACTAAATAAATCCAACTAAAAACAACCAAAAACAGGCGAAACATGTATGCACGAAGTTTTCAGTTCAACGACGATAGATCGAGATTCCAAATTCACCGCGCATTTTAAAAAAAAAAACAAAAAAAAATTTCAAGAAAGAGTTGAGTAAGCAGTGCTAGAAGATAAGTCCGAAAGGTTTTCCGCTTACCCCCACAGACGAATGATTAGTCTGAAAGGACTATTTGGATTTTTGAAGATATATTGAGAATAGTTATTCTAGACAAAACGACAATTGAGAGCAAAGTTAAACCCCTTGCCTAACTTGCCTTTTTCAATGAGTTATTCAAATGCGATTAGGATAGCCTCGTACAAAGCTTTATTTAGAAAGAAGCATGTTCTCCGCTTTACTGAAATGAAGTAGCCAAGAGAAAAGTTATGAGACCTGAAGGAGTTAAAGGGATGTTAGAATCTGTTCGTCAGATTTGAGAGAAAAAGTGAAGTCGAGAGTCGACAGAAGTCGTAAATAGTTAATTGAAGATTAGAATTAGAGTTCGCTTTTAAAGATAAAAGTTTTATTGAAAGTATTTCCTTCGAGAGAAATTCACCTCTTAAGTGTAAAGAGAAAGTTTAAATCGAGATATATATATATAGAATATTCAAAATCTTAAGAGAGGATTCGTGTCATTTCTTATAAGTTACTATTGCCGCCAAGCTGCGGGAATTAGTATAAACGTTATTCACGCATCTTAGAGTGCGTAAGTTTATCTACAATCCGAAGCGAGTAGGTTGTCAATAAGACGCAGCCGTTGAGCCAGATTTGAGTCGCGAGAAGAGACCCGAGGAGATTTTGGATTAAAAAATACAGCAGTCGAAAGTGAAGTAAATTTCTTTAGTTAGGATCTGGTGGTGACACCATGATCTTTAAGACGCGATGTGAGATTTAAGAGTTAAGATAAAAGTAAAGTTTTCTCGAATAAATTTTCCTAAGATAAGCAAATTTCGGACGAAATTTATTTTAAAAGGGTGAGGATGTAATACCCCGATCTATCATAAGTCTTTAAGATCGTCCTAATTGAGTTTATGTGCTTAAGTGTGTGCCCTTGTGTGATAAAATTTCCAATAAAATAAATTTTCTTGCCAAATTACCAAATGGCCTTGAGTGTCTTTATGTGATTTTTCTTGTTTCAGTCATCCAAATTGAATGTGTGATAAATTGATTAAGCATGACTATGTGAGTTTGAGTTTGAGTTCGAATTTCGGAAAATTCTAACAAAATTTATTTTTCAATGAATAGTAACCGACGACGAGAATGCACTATTCATCAACTATTTCAGAATTTCGTCAAATTAATGTATTTTAAATCTAGAATTTATTCTAAGTCCATTGGTGCATATTCGAGAATTTTCTGAGTTTGAATCGAGTTTGAAATTTATTTCTTTGAAGAACGAATATGAATAGTAACTTTTTACATTTTCTTCGTTATTCGGAATTTTGATCCGAAACATGGATTCCTAGTATCCTTGATTTATTTCGTGATGTTAAAAACAAAGTAGAGAGAATTCCGATGTCGAAAAAAAGTCGTGGTGAGTTTTAAATCGCTTGAGAGTTTAATGAGAAATTAGGGTTAAATTGCACCGAATAACTTTTTCTTCTGGAAAAAATTATATCGCATTTTTGACTACCGGGTGCAACTAAATTCTATTAATTCCTAATTCACTCTCATTTCTCTCACTCTCTCACGCAACACTCTATCTCTCTTAATCATCTCTCTCTTTAAATATTCTCTCTCTACTCTCTCTCATTTCTCTCTCATCTCTCCCTCTCGAATACACACACACACACACACACACACACACTAACCTCCATTGAAGGCCAAGCTTCCAAGCTCTAAAGTTGCGAGGAATTTCACTACAAATCATCCAACGAGAAATCCGACGAGGTATTCTTAATCCCTTCGTTCTTGTGATAAAATCTAGACTAGGTTTATCCTCTCTCACTCCCCTTGAATTTCGGCACTTCTATGCCATGGAGGAGAGCTTGATGTCAAGCTATTTGGAGTCTATAAATCTATCTTAGCATAGTTATATGCAAGAAAATAGAGTTTAAAATCTTGATCATCAAAACCTTATTCCTACAGATTTCTATGTCTAGAAATAGGTGTTTCCATATTTTTGTTTTGATCATGATTTGGATGATAGTTTCATGTTCTAAGGAGTGATCTAAGAGTATCCATGTGTTTGATTGAATGAGAAAAATTAAAATGAATACATACCGAAAATTATGAGATAAAATAGGAATTTTCATATTGATGATTTAAACATGATTGTTGCGATCGATTTGTGTTTGAAAATATGATTTAAGAGTTCTTGTGTATGTGATTAAATGAGAAAAATGATGAAGCATGTGGGTGTATGACTGCCGAAAATTTGGGATGAAATTTAAGGGTTTGATTTGTTGATGTTCTTAGTTAGATTTGATAAACGAAAATGATATAAGTGATAAAAGAAATGAAAGAAAGAAATCATTTGTTATAATTTTCTTTAAAGTGCCGAAAATTATGTGTAAGTATGAAGAAGATGATGTTCTTGATAAAATAAGATGTTCTTGAAGATAATATGGTGTTCTTGATGAAGATATGATGTTCTAAGTAATATATATATATATATATATATCAAATTAAATGATGAAGGATTTGATGAGATTAAGGATGCTAGAATAAAAAGAATTAGAAGAATGAATTTTCAATGAATTTTTAGGAATTTTTATCAATAAAATTCAAAATTAAAATGACGATCAATGTTGCTAGTTCTTGATGATTCATGTTGATGTTGATGAATGTGATGAATCGATGATGAAGATGAAGTAAAAACAATAAGAGTTTCTTTTTGAAATTTTTGAATTCGAGTTAAGACGAAGAAGTTGTCAAGAATCGAAATCGTTGATGGAAAATTGAGTTAAAATAACAAGAAACGAGAAATAATGTAAAGAAAATGAAAAATAAGAAGAATAATCGAGTTAACTAAGAGTAATTAGACGTCATTAGAATCTTTTTAATCGAGTCTAATAAGTTTCCGAGCGATGACATATTTTACGAGAAAAAGATGAAAACTTTATTTAGTAAAGTTAGTTTCGGATTTTAGTTTCCGATTAAATGATTAAAGTTTTAAATTATTAAAAAAGAAATGAAATTAATTTTATAACTTATATTTTTTAGAAACCGAGTATAGTCCAGTCAGCAGGAATGAATAACCGAGTTTTGAATAAATAATTATGTTTATAATTGTGATTAAAGAATTAATTTAATTTTCTAGAATTTTCTAGAATATTTAATTATATTTGGAAATTTTTTCTTTTTCCATCTATTTATCGAAGTCGATCGTTTACCTATTTGTGAATGTTTAATTCTTGATCTGAAAGTTTGTTTTTTAATGATTTGTGATGTTAGAAACCGATAATTTATTTCGTAATTTTCTGAGTTCATTTAACTCGAGAAATCGAGAAAAACGAGACGTGAAGTGTGAATAGTGATTTTTGTCCTTTTTGGATTATTTTATTAATAAAATATTTAGATATTTTTTTTAGTCAAGTACTTGAGTTCAGAGTCAGTTGGTTTAGTACTTGGATAGAATCGAGAAACCGAGAAGGATCTAGTTAGATAAGTCGAGATAAGTTAAGAAACCCGAGTCATGTAGAAGTCCTTCAGCCGAGCGTTAGAACTCATTTTTCGTTTTCGAGAAATAGAACTCGTCCTTATAAGAATGTTAACCTTGAAAGAACGAGTGAAGTTCGATAGTAAGAAGCGAGCGAAGTCCAAAAGTAAGAAGCGAGACGAAACGAGGTACTCTGAGCAAAACCACTAGATGACAGGTGGGCTTTCTGAACCAAAACTCAACGATAAATGCACAATTTATTTTATTTATATGCGCTTTTATTTAAAGTTGATTGACTTGCCTAAGTTTGATGTTTTGGTATGTAATCCTCTACTTGTATTATGTGAGTATGTCCTGTGGACGCACGGGATTAAGTCCTGCACAAGACAGGATGTTGCATGCATTAGATTAGGTAACCGTGAGCCTTGTTACAGCCTAGCCAGTCGTTAAATAACAGTAAGCCTCCCTAGGCCGGTTATGAAAGGCTGTGAGCTCTGCTTTGATTGGGCCAGTCACGGTGCTCGAGGAGGAGGCCTACTTCTCGACACCACAAGAAGACAAGATGCGTAGATGGATTCTTACCGTATAAATTGTTGCAATCGATTTCAGAAAAATAAACGAACAAGTTTTAACTGCCACAAGTCGTAAATTCTTTTAAGTAATTTTATTTACGCTTGTGATGCAGCAAAAGAGGCAAGTTCAATTATATAGCTCTATCGAGCGAGTTTATAAAATATTTTTGCATGTGTTCACTGAGTACGAAGTACTCACGCCCTGCATGTTATTTCTAAAATGTACAGGTTAGCTCGGATGAGGAAGAATGCGGTGTGCTTGGGTGGCTTGCTGTAAACCACTTCCTAAATAATTGTTTAAGCTTGAGGTTATGTGTCTTCACACATATAACCTTGGGAGTTTAAGTCGATGATTATATTCCGCTGCAACTTCGCCATTTTAAAAAAATAACCTCGCCTTGCATGCTCGGTCCCTAAAAGATGAAAGAGCTCGTGAGCTTAATTAATTTCTTAAAACCTTTCTGAAGTCCACCTAAAACTTGTTGGATTCATATAACGAATCATCCTATCCGTTTCACCACTACTTGATGATCAAAAGTTAAAAGTTGGCCTAGTTTTTGAATGCAACATTTATTGATAACCAAACCTAATCCTTTAATTGGATCGATAACCAAAATCTTGACAAATGTTCATTTCTTGAGAAATCATTAATTGATAATTCGAATTATTTGTGAGCATGTTTGGTTGTTAATGTTATTCTTCAATTATCGAGCATGTTTCTTTGAGTAGAAGTTAGTTGTTCCACCTCACTGCCCCTTGCTTTTTAGTCGTTTTAATACATTAGAAGTCTGGCTGTGACACTACCCCTAGCCCTATAACCATCTGCCACCCTACCACGACTATCTCTCTAAACCTTTCCACTTCCCCACGTAAACCATCAATTCAAAAACTACCATACACCACTTTCCATCCTCAACTCCCCAATTTCAAATTTTAGCAGATTTCTTCCCTAAATTTAAACCCTAAATCCACAATGGTATCAACATGCCCAAAAAAAAAACTCAACAAAATCCCTCACGGGGTAGAATCACCACCATCGGAGTATTCTTTGACCGAACCAGACCCAACACTTTGGGTAGTACCGTACCTTCTTACAGCCGAAGCAGAAGATATAATTAGCAGCGCACTTGCTAAGACAATGGTGGTACCGGAGGAAGAAAGAGCGGAGGCAGCTGCACCAGAGAAAACTTTTTGCACACCATAGGAAGCTGCTGAGGAAGCAACACCGGAGAACACGCAACAGGAACCAGAGGAGAAAGGTGTGCAGCAGGACAATGATGTGGAGATGGAAGTTCTGGAGGAAGAAGAGGGAGAGCAGGAAGAGAAGAAGGAATCTGTTGATTCCTTCGACAATTTATGCGAAGAAGTGAAGCGGGATACTAAGAAGAGGAAAGAGAAGGGGAAGGAGGCCAAGATGAAGAAGAAGACAAAGGCAGTCACATCTGAAGCTGCCTCGTCATTAGGAGGAGAGTCATCCACGGAAGAGAAAAAGGCCACCACGCCTTCGTCCAAGAACCCAAGGAAGAGGCAGAGAGTGGTGGAGTCGGAGGACGAGGAAGATGTCCAAATAGTGGAGGAGAAGATAACAAGGTCCGTCGCTCGGAAGGTTAAGAAGGAGGAATCCGAGTCGCGAGAGAAGAAGAAGCCCAAGAAGGTGGAAGACTTGTCCGCCAGAAAGGTTTTCGTGCCCAGGGAGATTACCTTTAGCGACCTGGACTCTCTGGGCATAGCCTTGGAGGTGAGGGCCTTGTACGAGGGATGTGGCTGGGGAAGATTCCTGACGCTACCCTGCCACATTTACGAAGATTTGGTGAGAGAGGTGTACGGATCAGTGGAGTTCGTACTAGATGGAGAAGGAAACTCGGCCTCGATCGAGTTTGTGATGAATGGGCAACCATATGTGGTCAGGCTGAATGACTTGAACCAGATTTTGGGGTTCGCCACGGTGATGGAGTTGCAAAAGCTGGAGTTCGGAAGGGCAGGAAAGAAGGTGCCTGTGGACTTGCCCAAGGAGGAGTGGATCCGGATGTGGAAGAAGGTTAGCATGGGAATGGAGTTCAAGTCGGGAGATAACAAGGCATCTGATCTAAAGACGCCAGCCCTCTGCATTGCCCATAGAATTCTTGCCTACAACATGTTTGGCAAGGGAGATAGCAGGAACTCGCTGGCCAACAAGGAGGTTTACATACTGTACTGCATGTTGACCAGGAAGAGGCTGAATTTTGCAGCCTTCTTGATGGTGCAGTTGAGGGCAGTGGTGGCCAAGGCGAGCCAGAAGTACTAGTGTGGGCATTTTGTTACAGCCTACACCGAGGGATTGGAACTTCATGACGAGGTGAAGGAATTTGAGGTGACACCGGCTGACGTGCTCAACATGGAAAGGTTGAGAAGGGTGAAGGAGGTGGTCAAACATGGCAAAGGATGGCGCTTGTTGGAGATGCATGAGAAGGATCAACCAGCTTCAGCCCGTTTGCCGCCCAAGAAGTCAGCCAGATTGGCCAAAAAGTCTGCAATTGAAGAGGAGGAAGAAGATGATAACGAGGAGGTAGAATCATCTTCTGCTCAGTTGAAGGAAATCCTGGAGAGGCTGGGTGATGAACCCAAATGTGTTCATTTTTCTTGTGTTTTTGCCTTGTGTTTTGAGTCTTTTCAAGTTAATATGTGTTTGGGAGGACACAAAGTCGAGAAAGTATGTGCAGGGCATTTCAGGATAGATGTTGGGTAAAAACCGGCAGAAAACTTGTTTATATAATGTTGGGCAATAAACACATCACAGTGGATCGTGGGCAAGACAGGCATAGCAGGCACAGAGCGGAAGCTGTTGGGCAACATACGTAACAACAGCAAATTTCTTTCGCTACAAAAAAGGGGATAAGGATGGAAACTTTTCTTTCCTTATCCTAATTGAACGTGATCTAGCAGATATCTACCACGTAAGGAAAGTAAATCGCAGCTGCATGGATAAGGAAGGAGGCGGATATGCATGGAGAGAGTCCTTTTCCAACAAGGAATCTATCTTAACCCTAATTCCATCGCCTATATATATGAACGACTATGGACGACTTTGGAGAGGAGGAGAGACCACCACCACCACCACTTTTCGTATTATCTTTTATTAGTTCTTAGTTAGTTTGAATTTAAGTTTCGAGAATTCTTAGATTAGATTTTTTTTTAGTATTTTACTTTAGATTTCTACTGTTGGTTGTTGACCAAGATCTACGTTGTTGACTTCACTGTTGATCAGTTTTCTTTTCAGAATTTATTCAAGTATGTTTACTTTAATTTTCTTTGTGCTTTCTTTTATTGTTATGTCTAGCTAAATTCCTTTGCTTGGATTGGAGTAGATGATTTGAATCTAATTACTTTATTTGAACTCGTGAGGTCTAATCGGTTTAGTTCGTTGCATGATTTTTATTCCTAAAACACTTAGGATTAATTCTAGACTTAATTGATATTGATATTTGATTGATCACCATCTAGATATTGAGATTAAGTCATTAATAGGAATTGGGATGTAACACGAGAGTGTCTTTCGTGCACAAAAAGGTAAATAGTGTTGAAGAGCAATCGGTATTGACTTACCTCTTGGCTGTCTTGGGTCGAATTTGTTCTTAATGCATGTTGGGCAATACAGTTGCTGAAGTGTCTTCGTGACTGTGTTGATTAACAGAAGGGATCTTGCCTTCTGGTCGAGATCTATTTAATCTGTTAGATAAAGGCTTAGAGTATTCATGTTGTGACTTCGTGACCATTAGGGCATGAATTAATCTTTGCTTAAAACCAAGTGATAAAAGATTGTAATTGAATATTCTTGCACCGATAAACGAGTGAAGTAATTAGGATCAATGATTCAAATCTAATCCAAGTACTTTTGTTATTTGATAAGTTTCTTGTTTAGATTTCAGTTTTGAGTTACAGTTGTTAAGTTAGTTCGTGAGCAAAAGAAAACCCCCTTACTTTAGTGACACCGAAGAGAAGACTACACCAGTTCTCGTGGGATCGACCTCTACTTGCTACTGGCTACTTGCCTGTTGGGCAAAAGGAGAAAACAAATATTATTTGCACGAGGCTAAACGACGGGGAAATTGGGTTCCAAGATAGTTTGCTCTTCAAGAAGAGAGATTTGAGCAAGACGATCCTTACTCTAACTTAAAGAGTGAAGGATCCCGAAAAGAATGGCGGAGAAGATCATTCGTGAGTTGATTTTCTCGGGCAACAACATGGGCATCAGGACTTCGAGTATCAAGTTGCCCAAGATCACTGGAAATTGGGAACTAAAGTACTCATTAATTCAGATTTTGCCCAAGTTCAGTAATCATCCCGAGGAGGATCCGTTAC
The DNA here is from genome assembly GCA_029490685.1 of Schizonepeta tenuifolia. Taxonomy (NCBI): domain Eukaryota; kingdom Viridiplantae; phylum Streptophyta; class Magnoliopsida; order Lamiales; family Lamiaceae; genus Schizonepeta; species Schizonepeta tenuifolia. The sequence continues at coordinate 53,241,780 of CM055959.1, read as the reverse complement.
GGCGTCTTCAAGACTTTGAGATGGCATGTAGCACTGTTCGAAATCAGGGTAAAAATGATGATGCCCAAGATTGGTTTTCAGACTATGTGAGGTTGCTCACGTTCCCTTTCTCTCTACATGATGGGGCGCGTGAGTGGCTATATACCATGCCCGAGGAGAGCATCGAAACATGGGAGCAGTTGCAAAAGAAATTCCTTTACAAGTACCTCCCTGTTGCCCGAATCCAAAGTGTAAAGAAGGCCATCGCCACGATCAAGATGGGAGCTAATGAGTCACTCTACAACTATCATGAGAGGTTTAAGGAGATGATCGTGAGGTGTCCTCAACACCATATTATGGATATTGACCTCATTAATTATTTCATGACACGTTTACGACCTTTCGAAAGAAGATGGATTAATGCGGCATGTGGAGGAGAAATCATTGATATGTTTCCCACGGAAGCATTTAAGAAGATAGCTGCTATGGCTGAGGAGTCGAGAGACGATGATGATATCCCAAGGAGTGCTTCATATGGAGGAGATGGAAGTTCAGACTTGCAGGTCAACACCATGAAGGAGTTCATGACCAAGATGGATGCCAAAATGGAGTTGTTGAGCAAGAATGTTGATGGCGAGAGAGAAGTCAAGAAGGCTGTCAAGAAGTGCGAGGTACGCCATGCCACGACCCATGCTACTGACCAATGCCCAAATTGGTTTAAACAAGAGGAATTCAACGGTCTTGGGCTACTGCAAGGTGGTAATGGGCAACACAGGTTTGTGCCCAATCTGAGCAACAATTATGGATTTGGGCAGAATAGGAACTTGAGCAACAACTGTCCAGTACCTGCTCAACACCAACTATCTCAGCAGACTGCTCAACACCGGCAACCTCCACAACTTGCTCAACAGCAACAACCATATGTACCCCCACATCGTGACCAAAACAAAGGATATTATGTGAAGGAGACCATTAACAGTATTGCCCAAGAGAATCAAAAGTTGCGTAAGAACTTTGAGGATTTCCAGACCGAAACCAAGGTCAACACGACCAACATCACGGCTCAACTATCACATATCTCTCAAGCATTAGAAAAGTTGGTGGAGGAAAAAAAGTGAGAGACTTCTTGCCCAAGAAGAGAGCAATCGAGAGCCAAAGAAAGAAGTTGTGGAGATTACTGAAGTAAGCATGGAGTCAGCTGATACGGAGGAATTAAATGATAAACTCAACGTCGAAAGAGAATAAGTGTTGGGCAAGAGGACTACTGCTTCGACCTATAGGCAACATGCTTCGTATCATCTCAGACTTGCCCGAGATAAGGAGCAGCAGAAGATGCACAACATGTTTCAGAGCTTGAAGAAGGTAGAAATTAATCGACCTCTGCCGACTACATTTCGGTCACCGAACATCTCGGCAATAATGAACCAGTTCTTGCCCATGAAGTGTCGAGATCCGGGTATGTTCTCTATACCGTACTCAATTGGAACAACCAATATTCTAAGAGCCATGCTTAACTTGGGCGCATCCATTAACGCCATACCCAAGTCAATGTACGATGAGATGATGATAGGACCATTAGCTCCTACTCGAGTTGTGATTCAATTGGCGGACTTGTCAACGGTGTGGCCCGATGGACTCGTGGAAGATGTTTTGGTCAAGGTAGATGATCTCATATTCCCTGCAGATTTTTATGTCTTGGACACGAGAAGGCTGTCGGGCAAGAGCCCAATGATGCTTTTAGGGAGACCATTCTTGAAGATGGCCAAGACCAAGATCGATTGTGAGATGGGAAGATTATCATGTGAGTTTGCGGGAGAAGTTGTCACGTTCGATGCCTACAACACACGAAGGCAACACCATAATATTGAGATGGTCAGGTGTATTAACATTATTGAGCCAACTGAGGAGGATCTTAAGCAACAGACTGGTATTGATGATCTTGATCAAGAGGGCAGAACCAAGGAATTTGCCCAAGAGGAGTCTGTTCAATATAATTAATTGAAGATCACTCACAAGGCCAAGAGATCTTTAGGTGTGGAGCAACCCGACCATGCTATGAAGAAGTTGGATATGCAAGCATGGCCTCAAAATAAGAAGATGAAGAAAGCTCGTGACCGGATCATCAAGAAAAATAATTCATACTATGGGAACAATATTGGTCAAAAGGAGGCTTTAGATCTCATTGACTTTGAGGAACACTAAATGAGTCCCACGTCGTGCCCACGACGTTAACCAAGGCGCTAACCAGGAGGCAACCTGGTATTATCTTTCCTTTTTATTTATTTTATTTTAAGTTTTTATTATTTATTTAATTCCTAGATTAGGTAGTATTTTCGTAGAAGGTATGGTTTGTTTATGATGTGTAGGAGCTTGGGCAACAAAGCAAGATTGGGATGACAATCAAAAGCGAAGGCAATACCACCAGCACGACCTTCTTACCCAGAATCATTGTCAAGGGCAAGAGGAAGTCTGCTGTCTCTGAACGACATCTACGGCAGCAGTCTGGGCTAACTGTAGGGGATTGTTGTCGCACACAAGGAGTTCATACTTTCTAAACTTGCCACCAGAAGAAGGCAAAACATGCATGCAACACTTCTTTTCCAAGAACTATGGGTGTTGGGCAAGATGTACACCTGCTTTGCCCAAGAAACAAGGAGTCGCGAACCTTGGGATCTTGACCAGAATGGAAGAAGTTGAGCAACACATATGGCGACTGTCCAAGCTACTCATTTTGCTCACAACGCGTATTTTGTCCACGACACATCCAGGTGTTTTGTCATACTTTTTTTTTCTTGATTCTTGTTTCCTCCCTAGTGTTTTAGTTTAGGTTTTGTTCTTGATTTTGTTTTGTTGTGTCTTTTGATTTTATTGAGTTTTTTTGGTCAAAACCCTACCCACTTTGTTAAAAGAAAAGAGTGTGGGTGTGGGTGTTGGGATGTAGGTCTGTTTTGTGTGTTTTTAAATTTTGTTTAAGTTGTTGATCAGTATGTTGGCATGATAGGTCAGAATAGGTATGTTGATGTAAATGATGATGATGCCGTATGTAGATAGGTAGGACGGAATGAGATATTGGGCAAAGAACTGAGAGGTTTTGAGTTGTTGAATGCTATATACATATGCAGCATTTATTTCTTTCTTGTATGATAATGACCAATTGAGACTTGTTGATCTAGAACTTGTCTGCATCTCTTATTGAAACTTCATGTAACTTAGTCAAATTGCTTAGATGAATTAGGCATTTTTGTTCGAATTAGCCCATGGCCAAAATTCCCTACCTTGACATTTATCCTTTGCTAGCCTCTTTGAGCTTGTTGATAATTCTTTCGATTCACTTATAGTAACCTAAATTTATAAGGCTTCCCGGTCAAGAACTCAGGTCTAGAAGAAGAAGGGATGAAAGAAAAATGTTGGGTAGCACTTGCTGGGCAATATTACCTATTTAGAGGTATTGGGTTAAGGACTTAAAAAAAAAAGAAAAAAAAAAGAAAAAAAAGAGAAGGAAAAAAAAAAGAAAAAAATAACAAAATAAAAGTCCTGAAAGAATAAGTGTGCTAGGGCCGATGTTGTGTTTGAGGGGAGTAAGGAATCTAGGGCATTCTTGTTGCCCAAGAACTGAGTTCTTGACATAGCCAAATTCCAGATTATCCTACCTTTTTCCTTAAGCCACGTTACAACCCAATAAAGTCCTAAGGATAAGTAATTTCAATTTTGTTCAAAAGAAGTAGAGATGTAGAGGGCAGGCAAGTCTATGGAAAACCATTGTTGATGTTGGTCAAGAGCGTATGCACTTAACCCTATACACTTGAGAGATGAGTGCTGATGAGGATTTCCTTGTTGCTCAATAACTCTATCTTCACTTATCTGATGGCAATATCGCTTTGCATATTTTGTACACTGTTTTGACTAACATTTTGACTTGTGTTTTGAGTCTGTGTTCTTGATTTGTCTTTTCCGTGTCTGAGTCTTGGCAAAATCATTGCAATTGCACACTTGAGGACAAGTGTGATTCAAGTGTGTGGGTGTGATGAACCCAAATGTGTGTTCAATTTTCTTGTGTTTTTGCCTTATGTTTTGAGTCTTTTCAAGTTAATATGTGTTTGGGAGGACACAAAGTCGAGAAAGTATGTGCAGGGCATTTCAGGATAGATGTTGGGTAAAAACCGACAGAAAACTTGTTTATATGATGTTGGGCAAGAAACACATCACAGTGGATTGTGGGCAAGATAAGCATAGCAGGCACAGAGCGGAAGCTGTTGAGCAACATGCGTAACAGCAGCAGATTTCTTTCGCTACAAAAAAGGGGATCAGGATGGAAACTTTTCTTTCCTTATCCTAATTGAACGTGATCTAGCAGATATCTACCACGTAAGGGAAGTAAATCACAGCTGCATCGATAAGGAAGGAGGCGGATATGCATGGAAAGAGTCCTTTTCCAACAAGGAATCTATCTTAACCCTAATTCCATCGCCTATATATATATGGACGACTATGGACAACTTTGGAGAGGAGGAGAGACCACCACCACCACCACTTTTCATATTGTCTTTTATTAGTTCTTAGTTAGTTTGCATTTAAGTTTCGAGAATTCTTAGATTAGATTCATTTTTAGTATTTTACTTTAGATTTCTGCTGTTGGCTGTTGACCAAGATCTACGTTGTTGACTTCAGTGTTGATCAGTTTTCTTTTCAAAATTTATTTAAGTATGTTTACTTTAATTTTCTTTGTGCTTTCTTTTATTGTTATGTCTAGCTAAATTCCTTTGCTTGGATTGGAGTAGATGATTCGAATCTAATTACTTTATTTGAACACGTGAGGTCTAATAGGTTTAGTTCGTTGCATGATTTTTATTCCTGAAACACTTAGGATTAATTTTAGACTTAATTGATATTGATATTTGATTGATCACCATCGAGATATTGAGATTAAGTCATTAACAGGAATTGGAATTTAACACGATAGTGTCTTTCGTGCCCAAGAAGGTAAATAGTGTTGGGGAGCAGTCGGTATTGACTTACCTCTTGGCTGTCTTGGGTCTAATTTGTTCTTAATGCATGTTGGGCAATACAGTTGCTGAAGTGTCTTCGTGACTGTGTTGATAAACATAGGGGATCTTGCCTTCTGGTCGAGATCTATTTAATCTGATAGATAAAGGCTTAGAGTATTCATGTTGTGACTTCGTGACCATTAGGGCATGATATAATCTTTGCTTAAACCAAGTGATAAAAGATTGTAATTGAATATTCTTGCACCGATAAACGAGTGAAGTAATTAGGATCAATGATTCAAATCCAATCCAAGTACTTTTGTTATTTGATAAGTTTCTTGTTTAGATTTCAGTTTTGAGTTACAGTTGTTGAGTTAGTTCGTGAGCAAAAGAAAACCCCCTTACTTTAGTGACACCGAAAAGAAGACTACACCAGTTCTCATGGGATCGATCTCTACTTGCTACTGGCTACTTGCCTGTTGGGCAAAATGAGAAAACTAATATTATTTGCACGAGGCTAAACGACGGCTTCGTCACTGGACAAGTCTGAGGAGTTGCTTAAGGAGCTATGGAGTGGGCAACTGGTCATGCAGGCTACTCTCAACAGCCTTGCCCGCCTCTTGAAATTAGGGTCAGCTTCTGATCCTTCTACTTAATTATGTCCTCCTATTTGTTTGTGTAGTAGTTTTTTGTGTTTTAATTTGCTTTTAGTGTCTTAATGTTTTGTTTGTCTTGTGTCTGTTGAGTAATCGAATACCTCATCACACATTTTGCAGGCGAATAACTCATGTTTGTTTTGTTAATCTCTTGACCTTTCTACGTCCACTACTTTGCTTTCAGCAAAGTGTGTGCGTAGGGAGGTCATTTGTTTGTCAGGAAGTGTGTTGAGTCCAAGGTAGAGGCCTCTATGAATGGACTTTGCTATAAGCAAAGTATGTGCGTGGAGTGTGTTTGCCATGTGTTTTTATTTTAGTAATTGTGTTGATCAGCATGGAGTTGTTAGGCAAGATGATATGATGATTTGTGTGCTTAATTGCTGCTTGTTGAACAGTGTTAAGTTTTTGCATGCTAGAAGATGACTTGTTTGATGGATTGAGTTATGAACATACCTTGTGAGGATTTGAGTTTAATTGAATTCATTCTTTGTGTGTAATTAAAGACATCTTGATTAGGAGGAACTAGAACTTGCTTGTGCTTTGGTTAATAATCTCTGAACTTAGATGGTTTAGGCCATTCTTTCATTAGCCCAATGAGCTTCAATTGACTACCTGATATTATTATCCTTTGATAACCCCTTTTGAGCCTGATTGATTCTTTCTATCACTTAGATGTTTCCTTTTAAAAAAAATTCTTATTTGTTAAGGGAACCTAGGCAGTATAAAGAAGAAAGGGGCGGGAAGGATATAATGGGGTACATTTTGGGCAGAATATGTTTTCTATTGATAGTTGGGTTATGTCCCAATTAAGAAAAAAATGAAAAAATTAAGGGAACAGAAAAAATTATTATACGTCCCCTAGAAAAGGTTAAAGCTTGAGCCTGGAATAATTAAGGCAAGGAATTAAGAAGAAGTTGGGAACCACTGTTGCCCAATACGAGTTTAAGTTGCCCTTAGCCAAGATCTAAACACTTTCTACCTATTGTCTTAAGCTTAAAACCTAAAAAGACCTAATGATGAGTTCTGAGATTTAAAATAAGAGCTTTAGATTTAAAGGGCATGCAAGCCTATAGTGATGCCGAAGTTAAGATGATCTATGAGTGTATAGAATAGCCGAAACACATGAGTGGTGAGTGTGGAGAGGAGATCCTAAAAGTTCAAAATTCTATCTTGACTTGTTTTATAGCATAGCATGTTCTTTTCCATTCACTTGCAGATTATTTTGGAAGATTGTTATATTGCCTTGACTAACTCTTCTGTGTTCATCATGTTTTGAGTCTTTTGTTCTTTTGTTTGTGTCTTGGGCAAGTTGTTTGTGCACACTTGAGGACAAGTGTGGGTTAAGTGTGTGCACATGATGAGTCCATATTTTGTGTCTTTTTAGTGTATGTATTAGGTAGTTTAGATCGAGTCTTTGTGAGTGTTTTGTCTAGTTTTAGTGTCTTGGAGGACATATTTTGGGCAGAAGGGTGTTTACTGCCTTGCAGGTGAAAACTGGACAATACAGGGTTAGAAAGCGTCATTTCTGGAAGCAGGTCAGGCAGAGTGATATTGGTCAAGACAGAGATAGGTGGAGCGCTTTGGTCAACATGCGAGTTTCTCTCCTAGGTCTAGAAGGATAAGGTAAAAATGATCTAACTTAAATATCTGTCCTTATCCGACTAGATTTAAGATCTGCAAGGGATCTCTTGGAGATAGATGTGACTTGCCATGTTGGGGTCGAGCTTATCAAGTATTACTTGTAACCCAATATAGCTCGTGGATTCTTTCCATGTCAAGGACCGGGGGCCCAAACCCTAAATACTTACCTATATATATTGAAGCCATGCTGCTATGAAGAACATCGTGTTTTATACTTCTATTTCCTATATTTTATTGAGAGATTGTGAAAAAAAAAACAAGTCCTACAGGCATACTTTTATTCGTGTTTTGTTCATCAGCACTTTTAATATAGTTCTTCTTGTGAGTTCCTTTCATTATTGTGTTAGTTATTTTATTATTACGTCTAGCTAAGTTCTTATACTTGATCTGGGCAAGATAGTTAGATGATAAATAATGCTTGAGAGGTCTAATTCATGCTAGATAATTGCATGCATGTGTTCCCGATATGTTAATGAGCTTGTTCAAATATGAGATAATACGATTAAAAGATTAATAGGCCGTTAATCACTTAGGATATATTAGATCACCAATCAATTGTGAGAGGAGTGTTTTCCGTCATCGTCTCAATTAAGATCGATTAACATTAGAGGAGGTGTCTACCTAATTGGGTTAGACGTGATGATTCCTTGTTGGGCCTTTCTAGTGATTAATGCTCCTTGGGCAAGAGACTGAACGATGACTCTGACAGAGGTATTGCCCAAGGTAGGGAGCCAGCGGTGTGTTGCCAACTAAGTAAGGATAGGTAAGGGAAGGGTTTGTTGAGAGCATGATGAGTAAAATGGATCTCGGCATTCAAGTCCTACAACTAATGATGCATGCATGTAATGAATATAATTGTACCAATGACGAAGCTAGGGTTTTCACTTAACAATATCTTAGTCCAGATCAAGTCCGTTTCATTATTGATCAAGTTATCTGTTTACTTTTCACTATTTAATTAAGTTCTCGAATTGGGCAAGAGAGTCCTAGTGCCCAAAATAACCCAACTTTCTGAATAGGTGGAGGAGGTTTCAAGAGATAATGACAATCAACTCCTTGTGGATCGACCCTGTACTTACTTGCTAACTATATAGTTGTGAGGATAGGCTACAAATTCATTTTGAGAGAGTGAACGACAGCCTCATCAGCAAGAGTGTTGAGCTGGTCGGTTATGTTGATGCAGATCTGGCGTCTAATGACCTTGATGGGAGAAGAAGTACAATCGGAAATGTGTTTACTTATGGTGGTACTGCTATGTCTTGGACTTCTAAGTAGTAGAAAATCGTTGCTTTTTCTATCACGGAGGCTGAGTATGTAGCCATGATGGAGGCAAGTAAAGAGATGGTGTGGTTGCAGATTTTCTTGAGTGAACTTGGGAAGGAGCACAAGAATAGTACTTTCTATAGTGATAGTCAAAGTGTTATATTCTTAGAAAAGAATCCGACATTTCATTCAAGAACAAAGTACGTGGAGTTGAACTATCACTACGTTCGACACCTAATGGAGAGGAAGATCTTGCAACTTGAGAAGATACTTGGAAGTGAGAATCCAACCGACATGTTTGCTAAGGTGGTGACCTTAGAGAAATTGAAGCTATGTAGAGCTTCAATTGGCCTTGGAACTTGAAGAGAAGGCTAGGCGATACTAAGTGGAGCAAGGAGGAGGACAAGAAGATATGGTTACTTTGGAGTTTCAGTCTCCAAGTGGGAGATTGTTGGTGTATGGAGCTTGAAAAGGATTCCTTAGCCCACAAGGTTTCTCTTATCTTAGCCTACAAGTTGTTTCCTAGTTTAACTAGGACTAGGATTCAATTTGTGCTATTATAAATAGGTGCTCGCCCATTGTAATTTTAATCCAGAAAAATATAGTGAAATCCCTGGCTTGGCATCGCCTCCAGACGTAGATACACATCGTATCGAACTGGGTAAACAATTCTCTTGTGTTTTCTTTTCGTGTTTTCTCGTGATAGTGTGTGTGGGTATTATTTCCTAACATTCTGAAGCGGTTGTGCCTGATGACAGCTCCTTAGAAGATCGTACTGAAGAAGAGAATCACAATGATGCAAATGTGGCTCCACAAAAGCTAACAATACCTCAGAAAGAGGGAGCCTCTAAGTCTGCGAGTCCTCAGAAGGAGGGAGGTCGCAGAAGTGCAGGAGGACCAAGGGAAGAACACCAAACTCCCTTGCAGTAGAATGTTACCTATGCACTATCAATGGATCAGCTCAGTGCTATGGTGAATCAAGTTGTGTCTAAGGCCATGATCTCTTCTGAAAGTCAGAATCAGAAATCTAGTAGCACGGCAAAGAGAAAATCTAACGAGGTACAAATATGTCCTGTTTGACCTTAGTAAAGATGAGGTGCAGATGAAGTGGGCTAAGCCCCACTTGTATGAAAGTAATTATTCATGAGTTGAATATTTTTATGATTTCTAGCAGGGAGAGCCTGCAGAAGAAAACCAGTACGAGAGTGATGGTTATGAGAGTCCCCAAACTGAATCTGAGAATGGTTAGTAAACAAATAAAAGAAGTAAACAGTAATAATGTTCCTGAATGACTTGTTCATAAGTAAAGTAATGATTTCCTACTTGTGCCTTTGCCTTTCTCATCAAAAAAATGTGCAAAGGATGAAGTAAGAATCATAAAATCTCGAAATGAAGCTGCCGCTGTAGAGATCTCAGCTCTCAAACAGCAATTAAGGGATCTCTAGAAGGTCTCCTCGCCAAAGAAATCTCCTAAAAAACCTGTCAAGACCAGTGATACCTTTTCCAAAGACGTTAGAGAAGATCAGCTGCCTTCGAATTTCAAAAAGCTGATATTGAGTATGATGGTTCCACAGATCCACATGAGCATGTGACGAGATTTGAGAATGGGGCAATGTTACATCAGTATATTGAGGGGGTTAAATGTAGGGTTTTCCTCACGACTTTGTCAAAAGTAGCTCAACAGTGGTTTTCTCAGTTGCCAACTAATAGCATAAGTTCATTTAATGAGTTCAAGTCTATGTTCTTACACTAATTTTATAGTGCAAGAAGACACGTGAAGACATCTTCTTCACTCATGGCATTGAGGCAAGGGCCTTCTGAGAGCTTACGTCAGTATGTAGGACGTTTTAATGCGGATGCATTGCAAGTGCCTTTAGCTTCTGATGATGTGAAGATGCACCGTTGATACAGGGACTGGCACTGGGTTTGTTCTTTAACTCATTTAACAAGAGACCTCCCTTGTATTTTGAAGAGTTGCTGCAGAGAGCTGATAAGTATGTTAACATGGAGAAAACCCAGGAGGCTAGTAGAGCTAAAGAGAAATCTCCTATTCCTAAAAAAAGAAACCTCAGAAAGAAGGTCATCTTCAGCACCGAGAGCTAATAGAGACAAGGGAGGGAAAAACCTAAAAGAGCTCTTGAGAGGTTTGACCAATATACACCTCTTAACTCGTCTTTAGTCGAAGTTATGGAGGCAGCTGCCAGGTCTCCCCACTTCAAATTTCCCAGTACCTATAAGGAGGCCCCCGCAATCCACGATCTGAGTTGTATTGCAAGTACCATAATGATTATGGTCATGACACAAATTCTTGTAGGCATTTGAAGGATGCCATCGAATTATTATTAAAGAAAGATGATACTCTATTGCAATTCGTTAAGAAGGAGAGAGAGAAAGGGTATAAGAGAAAAGAGCCTGAGCCAAGAAAACCCGAGCAAAGAGAGAGAACTTCTCCTTGTCGGGAAGATCCCCCTCTAAAAAGAGGAAATATTAATATGATCATGGGGGTAATGTTTCAGGGGATTTTGGGTGAGCTCGCAAAGCTCACATGAGAGCTGCTAAGGCGCGGGTAAGAAAAGAAGTCCAGGAGCTAATGAAAGCAGTTGGAATGGAAATTGATGTGGTGGACTCATTCCCAGGGGAGGAAATGAAACCGAAAGCATGTGTAAGTTTTGGTCCGAAAGACCTGGTTAGTATGGAGTTGCATAATAATGCGTTGGTAATCAATGTTGAGATAGCTAATTGGAGAGTAGCACGTATCTTTGTATATACCGGGAGCGCGATAAATGTGCTTTTCTGTGATTATTTTTAGAAAATGAAAATTAATGTTGATTTGGTACCACTAAACACAGCGTTGTATCGATTTGCTGGGGGAGAAATACAGCGTTAACGATTTTTATCGCGATTTTAACATTGGGTGCAACACTCTCTTTCCTTAAATTTCCTCCACCACTCTCACTCTCATTTCACTCTCCCTCACTCTCTCAATCTCTCGACAACTCACTCTCACTCTACGCTCTCTCTCTCTTTCTCTCCCATCTCCCTCTCTCTCATAACCCACACACAACACACACTAAAATCAGCCGTGGATGGGAAACATTGCAGCTGGTTTGAAGATCCAAATCTCGTGGAAATCGAGCTTAGATCATCACCCTCTTGGATTCAAGTAAGGATTTATGATCCTATCACTTTGATGATCAAGTTTAATTGAAATTTTCCTCTCTTCTCCCTTCCTTCATGTTCGATCATTTTGATGATCTTGAGGGGGGAATTTATTTTTAAATTCTTGAGATTGATTCAATGTTCTTGCATGAATTCCATGCATAAAATTAAGAGAGAAAATCTATGATCATTTTATTTTATTAAGTGCCGAAAATTTTGTATAAATTTAGGGGTTTTTTAGTTTTGATTTCGATCATGAATTTGGTGATGGAAATGAGTTGTAGAATTTATTCTAAGTATGAACGAATGATCAATTTGAGAAAATGAATTCATAAGCTTCTTGATCTGGATTTAAGTAAGGATTTATGATCCTATCACTTTGATGATCAAGTTTAATTGAAAATTTCCTCTCTTCTCCCTTCCTTCATGTTCGATCATTTTGATGATTTTGAGGGGGGAATTTATTTTTAAATTCTTGAGATTGATTCAATGTTCTTGCATGAATTCCATGCATAAAATTAAGAGAGAAAATCTATGATCATTTTATTTTATTAAGTGCCGAAAATTTTGTATAAATTTAGGGGTTTTTTAGTTTTGATTTCGATCATGAATTTGGTGATGGAAATGAGTTGTAGAATTTATTCTAAGTATGAACGAATGATCAATTTGAGAAAATGAATTCATAAGCTTCTTGATCTGGATTTAAGTAAGGATTTATGATCCTATCACTTTGATGATCAAGTTTAATTGAAAATTTCCTCTCTTCTCCCTTCCTTCATGTTCGATCATTTTGATGATCTTGAGGGGGGAATTTATTTTTAAATTCTTGAGATTGATTCCTTGTTCTTGCATGAATTCCATGCACAAAATTAAGAGAGAAAATCTATGATCATTTTATTTTATTAAGTGCCGAAAATTTTGTATAAATTTAGGGGTTTTTGAGTCTTGATTTCGATCATGAATTTGGTGATGGAAATGAGATGTAAAATTTATTCTAAGAATGAACTAATGATCAATTTGAGAAAATGAATTTATAAGCTTCTTGATCATGTGAAATTCGAAGGAAATAGAGCATTAAAATTAGGAATTTTTAACTTACTATCTTGATGATTGAATTGATGATGTTTATGATGAATTTGAGTAGCATGAAGTATGATTTGTTGATCAATTTTAGAGCTTGAGTTGTTTCTTCAATTTTCTTGAAAATTTTGAAACATTTATATATAAGGGAAATTGTGATTTTTGTGATTTTGGATGATAGATGTTATATTGCTGAATTGTGAAATTGAGAGTATGTTGAGTATGAATTGAGAAGAAATCAAAGAGATGAACTTATTTGTTTAATTTTTGAAAAAATTCAAACTATATATGCTTAAGAAATTATAATTAAAAAAAAAAATTAGCACTTGTTTACAATTTTACCCTTACTAAAGGAATTAACCTAGTTGATTGGGAAGTAACAAAATTATTTACGCGTTTATTAGTTGGGATTTCAAAATTATTCTGCTGGTTTCAATTCCTCTCTCTAGACCAAGGGTTTCTTCTTCTTCTTCGACGAATTTCTGTCTGAAAATCATCTTTCGGAGCGGCGTTCGTTCAACACAGGTATAGTGTAGATCAATTTTTTGAGTTTCTCGTTGGTGTTATCAATGATTTGTGCTTGTTAGTCGGTTTCCGTATCAAATTTGAATTTATTCATGTTTTATGGTTGTACATGAAAACCGTTTCTTTTTTACTGTGTTTTCGTTGCAGAGTTCTGAAGAATGTCTGGCGACAACTCAGATTCCGGCGACGATGGCACGCAAACCCTAGGTACCTTCATTTCGACAAATGATACACAAATGGAGGAAATTCTACCGGTGCGTTATGTATTCTTTAAATTGGAATAGTTTTGGTCGGCGAATGTTGTTACATCTGTGAAAGTTGATGAACTATTTAAGTTCACTAGTGTTTTTATAGTTTCACTTTGAATGACTTTGAAGGCCAACACCTGTAGTCCAAAAAAATTTCTTCAAAGTAGAAGGTCAAATGTTTTTTAAAAAGTAGATCTTATAGGATGCGCATTTTTTTAGGATGTAAGATGCACGTGTGAACTACTTATTTGATAAATAAGGCCTGATCAAAAGGTAGAAGATGGTGACTAGTCTGAAAATGACTTCTTCGACTGGAAGGATATGAGTGTGTCACATTTTTTATATTGAACAAATTCTAAAGGAAGTATTACTTTTGTAGTGAATGAAAAAATTGAAAAAAGTTCTATTTTTTTGTTACTTAATAAACATTCGACTATTTTTGGTAATCGTAAAAAATTAGATTTTTTTTTACAATGAGTAAAATTTTGAATTAAGTTGTTATTCTTATTGTTAATTGTAAGCATCTTTTGGGGAATATGGTGAATTTTTGTGAATACAATAAAAAAATGTGACAGCCTTTGTTACTGGTTATAAATATGTTGAAAATATTTGTTACTTCAAAAACATATGTTGAAAATATTTGTGACAACCTTTGTCACTGGTTATAAATATGTTGAAAATATTTGTTAAAAGAAAATGTGACAGCCTTTGTTACTGGTTATAAATATGTTCAAAATATTTGTTACTTCAAAAAAAAACTAATGATTTGTTCCTGCTTGAAATCTTAATTTTATATTTTGATAATGCTCAATTTGTGCATTGGTGTTTGTAAAGTATTTGTAAAATAACAAAAATATGTCTCCTTGGTAGTTAATCCTCAAAAAATTTGCTATCCCTGATCAAAATATTTGTAGAATATTTGTTTATTTAAAATGTCCTATTGGTGTCTGTAGGATAGATGGAGGTTCAAGCGGTGACTGCTGTAAGGAGTTACCCAAAGGGTAAATCACCATTGTAAAGAGGAAATACTAGGTAACATTGAACTACCTTAAACAATAATGGTGCAACGCTTTTCAGTCGTTTCAAAAATTCATGCTTTGGCAAATTTTATGATTTCCCTGGCAAATTGGGAAAGTCAATGAGCACAGTCCACGAGCTCATGACTTACCAAATAGTGAAGAAAAAGGAAGAACCATACACTACTCGGGAGTTATGTTTTTTTGTTAAGGGCAAGGTGGTGAAGTTTCGGCGTCAGGAATTTGCACTTGTGACCGGGCTTCGATTTGGAGGCTCAGAGTTCAACCCTCATGGATAAAGACATTTGATCGGTCCAGATTCATTGTTTACTACTTGGTAGGTGGCAACTTAAACAAGCTTCGGTAGGTTGTGGGATGACTACAAGGCTTCCAAATTTAGGACTGGGGAGGAATATTTAAAAGCATCAAAAATTCTGTTTGTGTATAGTGTTCTTCTTGGAGTACAAAAAACTAAGACAATCGATGAGTGGATTTGGGCTTTAGTTGAGAATGAAGATTTGTGGGAGACTTTCCCTTGGGGTAGTTTTGCATACCAACACCTCATATAGAACCTGGATTCAATCAAGACAGATAGGAAAGGGGACGTGAAGAGCACATGATATCATGTTAATGGATTCGTCACTGCATTCTTGGTATGTTTTTTATTGAAAATTGTTCTTTCCTTTTATTTTTGGGCATATGCCTTGTATCTAAATATATTTTATCTTACTAAATTATATGTGACTTGATGTCTTTTTTATTGGTGTTTTCTTGTTGTTGTTTGGCAACAAGGCATGGATTATGTGTGCATTTCCTGAGGTTGGCAAGGAATCTGGATTGAGGAATGAAACTTGTATTCCCAGGATGTTGAGGTATGATTATTCATCATCCCTTGGACATCTGCTGGAAATGATAGACGAGGTAAATATTCGGTGAAATAAGAAATTTATATTTGTTGCAGGACTTATAGAAATCTGAATTGGTTCTCTTTTTGCTTTTTTCTTTAAAACAAGATTGAGGAGACTTTGAAACCATCGGACGATGAACTGCAATCCATTTATTGGGAAACATTGGAATCAGAATGAGAGCCTTTTAAGATGCATTTTCTAAAATATGATGTCATTGTTCCAGAATTGTCATTGTTCGACAATGATGAACATGAAATGGATTTTAGAGTTGTGGCTGTGAAGAAGAGACGTAAAGAAGTGGCAATGGATTCTGGGGATTTCAACAGTGTGAAGGAGGCAGCAAAATTAATCACATCAATCTTGATGAGTGACGATGTGGTTAATAAGTTTGCCAATGTAATTGCATGCATTGTTTTGAAGAAACTAGGGGTAAGATGAGTAAGTTAGAAGTGAGATTTATAAAATATAAGTAATAAGTTGTCTCAGCTTAATGTGATGTTTTTTACAGGAGACAGTAGTACCAGGAACACATGAAATAGATGAGAAAGCTGTGGAATGTGTTAGTGGAATGAAGGATGGTCCAGATGTTGTGATAGAGGCAGATGAAGAAGAAGAAGAAGAAGAAGAAGAAGAAGAAGAAGAAGAAGAAGAAGAAGAAGAAGAAGAAGAAGAAGAACGGATGAACCGACTGAGAGAGATGGTGAATTTGCTCCTTTGAATAGCTGTAATTTTATTTTGAAATTATGAATTTATTATTGATTTGGTTTTACAATGGAAAAACAGAAAAGCAAATCAAAGGAGAATAGGGTTGAAGAATCACCTTCAAAACTTTTTAGCAAAATAACAGAGGAGGTTTTAGTTTAAAGTTATTTTTTAAAGTTGGTGTTGAAAGCATATAACCACAAAATTTTGAATGTTGCAGATTGTAAGTCAGCAGCAGCAAGTCAATCTTGGAAGCCCAATGACAGTAGTTGGACCAAAAAAGAGTGTGAGTGTTTCTAATGAAGGAGTGAAAAGTGATGAGGTATTATTTATGTTGAACTTGTAGGTTAGAATTTAATGTTTAACTACTAATTTTATAATGTACATGTAGAATATGTGATTGATATTATTTATGTTTTAGGGGAAAAAATAATTGTCTCATGAATCACCTTTGCATTTGACCAGGGGTGAATACAATGATACCGAGCTAGCAGGAATGGTTGATAACATTGTCACATATTATGGGGTAGTACAAAATGAGGTTTGTCACTGATCAATATACATTACACTGTATAGATAGTTTTTTACCAAAGCTTTTTTTGGGTGGCATCCATACATATAAAAATGTGTTGTTATATTTGTTACTACGCACAAATGTGAAGTCTCAATTGTTATTGCTCAATATACTTTAGGATTTATCTATATTATTTGTGATTTCTCAAAAAAAGAAGTTTTTTTTTTTTGTTACTGCTGGAAACATTTATATTAATTTCAAAACTTTTACAACATCTGTTATTATTTTTGTTACTGATCAAAATATTTTATGTTTTAAATCGTTCTTTTATGAATTTACAAAAAGTGATGTTTTTTAAGTGACAGTTGTGAAATTTGATATTATGTTTGTTACTGCTATATATTTTAAACTGACTGCTATCAAATTTCTTTAGTGATTTATAAAGAAAGGTTTACGGTTCTTCTGTATGTGGACTTGTACAAACAAATTCATCGGCGTACAAGACTCCAGTATGCAACATTGATGAACCCATATTTATGTCCATCTTTTCTTGTGTTTTTCTTGTATTTTTAGTCTTTATCGAGTCAAAGTATGTCTGGGAGGACACAAAGTTGAGAGATGGTGTGCAGGGAAGAACATGTGGGATGTTGGGCAAATTCGGTAGAAAATCTGTTGTTGAAAATCTGTTGTAGAGCATGTAAAACGTTGAGCATGTAAAGTATCGCCATTTCAACATCTCAACAACAGATTTGAGATTAAAAGCCGATAGAAAAGTCGAATAAGGAAAACCATTTTGATAATAATGATTGTTATTGATTGACGAACGATATTGTAGTTAACGACTTTTCCATCCGAGATACGAGATGATTTGAGTTTTAGTTAATAAACGAGAAGTTGAAATAGAATTTGAAATTGAAATTTGATTTGGTATAGTAATTGGTTAGTTGGAAATGACGAGGAAATGCTCGTCGTTTGTTTAATCAAAAGACGTGAATGTGAACCCGATTAAGGGATATTGCATGTTGACTGCATTGAGATGAAAATTTCGTGAAAATAAAAGTGGAATAGTATTGATCGAACCTAGGGAATCATGCGTCGAGTTTTATCGAACATTAGGGTTACGCGCGGACTGTTTTGCGACCTTGCACGGAAACTGTCATAACTTTTAGCTCGCTTAACGAAATCGAGATCCGTAAATTGGAAAGTAAACTGGACATCCGTGGTTTTCTTTTGGTATAAATTACATCCCCTGTGTTTAAGCTCTCTGTTCTGTGCGAACTCCAGAACCCCAGTATTGTGCAGAAAGTTCCCAAAACTTAATTTCTTAAGTTGAATCCTTTTCAACTTCGTTCCT
The DNA here is from genome assembly GCA_029490685.1 of Schizonepeta tenuifolia. NCBI lineage: Eukaryota > Viridiplantae > Streptophyta > Magnoliopsida > Lamiales > Lamiaceae > Schizonepeta > Schizonepeta tenuifolia. The sequence continues at coordinate 53,223,750 of CM055959.1, read as the reverse complement.
TGTGAACTTCTAAGTCTTTTTAAGTTATCGACATCCATTACCTACAGACCTAAGTGTCGAGTAATGAGCCGAGTCAGTTTGTAGAAGAGAATTGATCGAGTCTCGTTTATTAGTTAATCAAAAGAAAGTAGTAAAGTGCAAAGTCCTAAAAGACTAAAACCAATTTCGATTTCCTATTTCTTTTATTGTTGCGATCAAGTTATTTAAGTTTGTTTATTTACGATAAAAGGGGGAAGTCAGCACTGAGGATAGGACGGAAGACCAGAGACGGAAGCTCGTATTATAGTTCTGTAATCAATAAGGTGGGCTTTTCTATATACGAAATAAAATGAGCAATGCTCGAAAATCTTTATTTACAGCTTTGATAATTGTGTTTGAAAGTGATAATCAGAGCATGAAATATATGTTTTATGTGAGTTCTCTTGTACCCTTCTGAGTTAGCCAACCTACTATCCAGAATTATTAGTTAGCCGACTTGCTAACTAAAACAATCGGTGTCACGCCCCGACTCTCGAGGTGCGACTTACGAACAACAACAAACCTAAACAACTAACAACTAACTCAATTAAAGGGAACATGCTCGGGGAAAACAAAGATGGAATATAAGGCAATCGAATTTGGTTTTCAAAAGCATAATGAAATAATAACCGAGCATCTTAACTTCACTTTTAACAGGAATTCAAACAAGTAATTCATGCTGATGGGAAAGGAATTCCAACAAAAAGAGAAATCATACGAATATATACATCAAGATAAGGGATCATGTTCAACAACAATTCAAGTTACGAGCCCATCGCTGGGAATTACAAGTTAAAGAGTTACGAATTCAGCAAGCATTCAAAGTCTTCGAGCACAACGCTCAGAATAAAAAACATGAGTATTAAAGTACTAGCATCAACAGACATTAATTCAAAAGGATTGCAGCGGAAACTTGCATCAATACCCAACACTTGCACGTATGAAGACGTACAAATGCCAGTCTGAAATTCAACTAAACTCAACCAACATATAATATAACAGTATGTATCATCTATCACAACAATCTCACTGTGCCGAGAAGTAGGCCTCCTGTATTTAATGTTAAGATAGGAAGATAAGATATATGAAAGACGGACACAAAGGCGTTGGACTTTAACTGACGGACTTCTATTTGAGTCGTCTCTCTCTTCGCTCTAACTTTTCTAAAAGATCTCGCGTTCTCGTCCTTAAATTATTAACTCTATTCGAATTGGTTGACTTTACAACTCAATATCGTACACTCTTCTCGTTTTAATTAATAACTTCATTGTTAATATTCTATTACTCGAGCTTTCTTTCAAAGGCTTTAATGAAATCTTGATTTTCAAATCATAACTCAATCATTCAATTATTTTTCACAACATAACTAACATCATGCATTTAAACACTTATTCAATCATATAATGAATTCAAATAAATCAAACATTGTGATACCCCGAGTTTTTATACCTTTAGAGAGCGTCTAATTAACCGAGTAAAGTCCAAAGATGAGAATTTAGGAGTAAAATTTTTCTTTTCTAATCGATGAGTTTTGAATAAAACGTTTAAATTGCCTTGTGAATCTTGTGTGAATTTATCTATTCTAATTATCTGAGATAATGATGATGTGATATGTTTGTTGAGTCGTTTATGTGAAAATGAGTATGAGATTAAATTCCGGAAAAATCCCGAGAAGTTTGTTTAATTAAGATAACATAACGTTAATCGCCGAGAAATATGTTTACGCCGATGAACCTAGAATAGAATTAAATTAGAACCTTCGAACTTAGAATTTCTTTTAAGATCACTGAGATAGGGTAAGAACTTATCCGAGAATTGAAAAGAGAAATGAGGCATTAGTCTTGAAAAGGATTAATAAACGGATTAATAAGCCGATTAAATTCTTTTAAGAATTAAAGGACTAAAATGATCGAAGCCTTTAATCTTTTAATTTGAGACGTGACATAGGATTGGGATGAGTTAGTGTCAAAAGTGAAACGAGAAGAGGTTAGACCCGTTAATAGAACAAAACGGAATTAATACGAATCGTTTTACCCGGAAAACCTTTACGACCGGATAAATTAATACCCGTAACGACACGACGACGACACGTGTCATCCACCTCTCTCCCTCTCTCGCCACCTCACAACTCCTCTCCCATCATCCCTCAATTTCCAAGACCAACACTATGATGATTTCTTATGCATGGATTGCTTAAAGTGTGCATACAAGTTAAGTTCACATCAACCATCAAGTCTTGTCTTTTACAATTTCCAGCAAGTATATCTTTTTCTCTTTGTTGAATTTGAATCTTATTCATCTAAGACAAGTAGGAATGATCACAATTCATTATCAAACTCCATCTCTCTCTCTCCATTCGATCTCTCTCTCTCTTGCAAGAAAAGAAAAAACTCTCTCAACCTCTCCAATCTCTCTCCCTCACGGCATTCCCTCTCTCTCCCCCATACTTGATTTTTCTTCACATGCAACCATGGATTCAAGATCTCCATCCATGAAAATGAAGTAGAAGTCATTAATCTCCATCCATTTCATCCATATTTTCAAAGAAAGGTAAGAATCTTCCAAGTTCTTGAAGTTGAATTCAAGAATTATCCAACACTTTTCTTTATTTTGATTCCTAAAACCTATGGATGATTAACCCCATATTATTCTTTTTCTTTGAGGATTCAAGAAGACATCCTTCTTTCTTTCAAGATTCAAGCTTTGAAGCTACCATTTCCATCCATTTCAATCCCAAGAGCCAAGAGAAGAATTTCCATTTAATTAAGTATGAATTCATTTGATTAGTTGTAAAAATGTATGTCTATAAGTCCTAAAGGAAAGATCTATGCATGCATGTTATTTAATTTATGTTTAGGCAAACTTAGGATATGCATGTGCTAATCGAGTGAGAAGAATTCGTTAGGAGAATCGAGCACTAGATATTAATCGATGAATTAAGAGAAGAAAAAGAAACTAAAACCCTAAAAATTTAATAAGTGCCGAAAATTATAAGAAAAATAGGAAAAATATGAATCTTTGAGTTATTGTTATTTTGATGCTTGAATTGTTATTTTTATCATGTTAGTAATGAGATTATTTGCATGAAAAATTGAGAAATAAAATGCACAAAATGTATGTGTGTGTGTGCCGTGATTTTTGAGGAAAAATGAAGAATTTATTTTGATGATTTTGTTGATGTATTGAGTGATGTTTTGATCAATGAGATGATTGTATGTTATGTTAGTATAATCATACATGTGTTTAAGTGAAGAAAATGAGATTGCATGTTGAAATTTTTGAAAGAAATTAAGTGTAGAAATAATAAAAAAAAAAAAAGGATTGGTTGTTTTAAGTATGTATTAGTGATTAATTTGAATAATGGATTAGAGATAGAAGTATTGATAAAAGACTTAAAATTGAAAAGCTTTTAATTAAATAAAAGATGAAAAGATGTATGAAAAGATTTATTAATTAAATACCTTGTATTAAAATTTAAAGACTTGAAATTTTTACTAAAAATACAACAAAAAGATCTTTTATAATGTGATTAATAAAATGAGCTAATTCATAAAAATGTTTATCAAAAGATAAAGAAATTATTTAGTAAGAAATAGCTTAAAGGTTTAAAACAAATAAAGAAGAAATTATTAAAGAGATAAACAAAATAGAGAAAACCGAGTTTAAGAAGAATTAATCGATAAGAAATAGAAAAAAAAGAAAGTTAAATTGAATAAAGAAAAGATGCTAGACGAGTTAAGATAGATACTCGTATAAGTTGATCGAGAAAATGAGAATAACATAAGATGCCAAATAATAAGTTGATAGAAAATTAATTAAATAATTAATTTAGGGGCGTCGTTCCAACCAAGCGAAGAAAAGATAAACCGAGATAATAGTTAAAGGAATAATATTCAAGTTAAGAAATGAGAATCAAGTTAGAATTGAACAAGAATTTATAATTTCATAAGAGTTTATTAAGAGCTAAAAGAATTTTTGTTAAATAAATAAAAGTTATAAAATACCTTATAAGACAGCGGATGTAGAACAAAGCGTTGTCTATATAAATAAGAAAGATAGAATTAATAGTTTAAGCCTCCATAAAAGGAAATGCATAATCGAGTTAGATTTTAAGATCTAAATTGAATGAATGTTAATGTATCTTGAAGTATGCTTGATTTATATGAATTCATTATATGTTTGAATAAGTGTTTAAATGCATGATGATAGTTATGTTGAGAAGAATAATTGAATGATTGAGTTATTGATTGTTAAATTAAGAATGAACTAAAGTCTTTGAAAGAAAGCGCAAGTAATAGAATTGTAACAATGAAGTTATTAATTAGAACGAGAAAAGTGTACGATGTTAAGTAGTAAAGTTAACCAATTCGAATAGAGTTAATAAAATAAAGACGAGAACGTGAGATCTTTTAGAAAAGTTAGAACGAAGAGAGCGACGACTCAAATAGAAGTCCGTCAGTTAAAGTCCAACGCCTTTGTGTCCGTCTTTCATATATCTTACCTATCGATGTCGAACTATGAAGGATCGAGCCGGACGGATCGTTAAGCGAGGACAAATAGCCCTAGACCACCTAGCTAGTTCTTCTGAAGTCAGGTGGGCTTTTCTGAACCAAAACTATCGATGAAAATTAGTTATGCTATTGAATATTATGATATGATTTTCAAATGTGATTGACTTGCCATTTTATTGAAGTTAGTATGTGTTATCATCTATGAAGATGTGATTATCCTGTGAAAGCAGGAACCCACGTGTGGTATATGTTGAGGTGACTGTGAGCCTTGCTTCGGTTGGGCCGGTCACAGTGTTTGAGAAGGAGGCCTACGTCTCGGCACAGTGAAGTTATTTGTGATAGATGATACATGCTATTATTATATGATATTTGACTGCGCAGTCTGTTTTAAATAAAAATGTTTTGACATGCACAAGTAAAACCGTTTTTAAAACTGCTTGTATACTTGTGATGTTTGGCAAGGCAAGTTCAATTAATATAGCTTTAAAAAGCATCTTTATTCAAATGTTTTGGCTTGTGTTCACTGAGTACGAAGTACTCAGCCCTGCGTGTGTTTCTAAACATGCAGGTTGACTGGATGGCGATGGCGTGGATACTTGGTGGTGTGGTTTGGTTTTGTTGGTTAAATTTGATAGAATTTCGGACTGGCATTTGTACGTCTTCATACGTGCAAGTGTTGGGAGTTGATGCTAATTTCCGCTGCAATCTTTTTGATCTAATGTCTGTTGATGCTAGTACTCTAATATTCATGTTTTTGATTCCGAGCGTTGTGCTCGAAGACTTTGAATGCTTGTTGAATTCGTAACCCCTTTGACTTGTAATCCCGAGCGATGGGCTCGTAACTTGATTTGTTGTTGAACATGATCCCTTTTCTTGATGTATATATTCGTATGTTTCCGTTTTATTGGAATTCCTTTCCCATCAGCATGAATTACTTGTTTGAATTCCCGTTTAAAGTGAAGTTAAGATGCTCGGTTAATAATTCTTTATGCTTTTGAAAAACCAAATTCGATTGCCTTATATTCCATCTTTGATTTCCCCGAGCATGTCCCCTTTATTTGAGTTAGTTGTTAGTTGTTTAGGTTGTTGTTGTTCGTAAGTCGCACCTCGAGAGTCGGGGCGTGACAAACATACTTCAAGACACATTAACATTCATTCAATTTAGATTTTAAAATCTAACTCGATTATGCATTTCCTTTTTATGGAGGTTTAAACTATTAATTCTATCTTTCTTATTTACATAGACAATGCTTTATTTTACATCCGCTATCTTATAAGGTATTTCATAACCTTTATTCTATTAACAAAAAATTCTCTTTAATTATTATTAACTCGTATAAAATTAGGATTTTCTTATTCATCTTTAATTCAATCCTCATTTCTTATCTCGACTATTGTTCATCTAATTATTATCTTGGTTTATCTTTTTATTCGCTTGGTTAGAAACAACGTATTCAATTAATTATTTAATTAATCTTCCTTCCATTTAATTCTCGACATCTTATTTTATTCTTATTTTCTCGATCAACTTGTACGAGTATCTATCTTAACTCGTCTAGTATTTTTTCTTTACTCAATTTAACTTTTAAGCTATTTCTTACTTAATAATTTCTTTATCTTTTGATAAACATTTTTATGAATTAGCTCACTTTATTAGTTACATTATAAAAGATCTTTTTGTTGTAGTTTTAGTAAAATTTCAAGTCTTTAAATTTTAATGTAAGACACTTAATTAATAAATCTTTTCATACATCTTTCATCTTTTATTCAATTAAAAGCTTTTCAATTTTAAATCTTTTTGTCAAAACTTCTATCTTCATTCCATATTCAAATTAACATTAATACATATTTAACATCCAATCTTTTTATTATTTCTACAATTAATTTCTTTTAAAACTTCAACATGCAAACTTATTTTCTTAACTTAAACACATGTATGATTATACCAACATAACATACGATCATTCCATTGATCAAAACAACACTCAATTCATCAACAAAATCATCAAAATAAATTCTATATTTTCTTCAAAATTCTCGGCACACACATGCATATTTTGTGCAATTTATTTCTCAATTTTTCATGCATATAATTTCATTCTCAACATGATAAAAATAACAATTCAAGCATCATAATAATAATAACTCAAAGAATTCATATTTTTCCTATTTTTACTAAAATTTTCAGTATTTATCCAATTTTTAGGGTTTTAAATTCTTTCTCTTCTCTTAATTCACCGATTAATATCTAATGCTCGATTCTCCTAACGAATTCTTCTCACTCGATTAGCACATGCATATCCTAAGTTTGCCTAAACATAAATTAAATAACATTCATGCATAGATCTTTCTTTTAGGACTTATAGACATACATATTTACAACTAATCAAATGAATTTCATACTTAATTAAATGGGAATCCTTCTCTTGGCTCTTGGAATTGAAATGGGTGGAAATGGTAGCTTCAAAGCTTGAACTTGAAAAGAAGAAAGAAATCTTCTTGAATCCTCAAAGAAAAAGAAATAACATGGAATTAATCATCCATAGGATTTAAGAATCAAAATAAAGAAAAGTGTTGGATGATTCTTGAATTTAACTTCAAGAACTTGGAAGATTCTTACCTTTCTTTGAAAATATGGATGAAATGGATGGAGATTGATAACTTCTACTTCATTTTCATGGATGGAGAGTTTGAATCCATGGTTGCATGTGAAGAAAAATCAAGGTATGAGGGAGAGAGGGAGATTGCCGAGAGAGAGAGAGAGAGCTTGGGAGAGTTTGAGAGATTGTTTTCTTTCTTGCTTGGGAGAGAGAGAGAGATCGAAATGAGAGAGAGAGGTGGAGTGAATGTATTTAGTCTCCTTTCTTGTCTTAGGTGAGTGAAATTAAAATCCAACATAGGGAATACAGTGCACTTGTTGGAAGTTGTAGTAAGACATGACTTGATAGGTGATGTGATATTAACTTGCATGCAAACTTTAGGTAATACCATGCATAAGACATAATCATAATGTTTTAGTCTTGGAAATTGAAGGATGATGGGAGAGGAGGTGTGAGGTGGCGTGAAAGGGAGAGAGGTGGTTGACACGTGTCGTCGTCGTGTCGTTACGGGTATTAATTATCCGGTCGTAAAGGTTTTCCAGATAAAACGATTCATATTAATTCCGTTTTGTTTTCTAAACGGGTCTAACCTCTTCTCGTCTCACTTTTGACACTAACTCATCTCAATCTTATTTCACGTCTCAAATTAAAAGATTAAAGGTTTCGATCTTTTTAGTCCTTTAAATCTTAAAAGAATTTAATCGGCTTATTAATCCGTTTATTAATCCTTTTAAAGACTAATGCCTCATTTCTCTTGTCAATTCTCGGATAAGTTGTTACCCTATCTCGGCGATTAACGTTATGTTATCTCAATCAAACAAACTTCTCGGGATTTTTCCGGAATTTAATCTCATACTCATTTTCATATAAACAACTCAACAAGCATATCATATCATCATCATCTCAGGTAAATAGAACAGATAAATTCACACAAGGTTCACAAGGCAATTTAAACGTCTTATTCAATTCTCTTCGATTAGAAAAGAAAAATTTTACTCCTAAATTCTCATCTTTTAACTTACTCGGTTAATTAGACGCTCTCTAAAGGTATAAAAACTCGGGGTATCACATCCTCACCCTCTTAAAAAAAAATTTCGTCCCGAAATTTATTGACCTTAAGAAAATAATTCGGGATACTTTGCTTTCATCTTTTCTTTGGGTTCCCAAGTGGCTTCTTCAAGATCATGATGACACCATTTGACTTTCACTAAGGGAATCGATTTCGTTCTAAGCTGCTGGACTTTACAGTCTAAAATCTCTTCGGGTTTCTCTTCGTAGCTTAGATCGGGCTTCATCTCAACATCTTCTCGACATATTACATGCTTCGGATCAAGACATATTTTCTCAACTACGATACGTGAAACACGTTATGCGAACTTCCGAAACTAGGCGGTAGCGCTAAACGATAAGTTACGGATCCAATCTTATAAAACAAGGTTTAAGCTTTCCTTTAAATCCAAAACGATAAACTCCTTTCGAGGGGGATACTTTCAAAAACACTTTATCTCCTTCTTCAAACTCCAACTTGGATCTTCGATTATCGGCATATGACTTTTGTCGACTCTGAGCTTCTTTAATCTTCTCACAGATTTGACGTACAGATTCTATCATTTCTTCAATCGCTTCTTGCCCTAACACTTTCCTTTCACCGACTTTATTCCAATACAACGGCAATCTACACTTCTTTCCGTAAAGAGCTTCATACGGGGCCATTCCTGTCGTATTCTGATAGCTATTGTTGTATGCGAACTCAACAAGAGGTAAAACTTTTTCCCACTCGACTCCTTTATCTAACAAGACGGCTCTCAATATATCTTCAAGAATTTGAATCGTTCGCTCGGATTGACCATCGGTTTGAGGGTGGTAAGCAGTGCTGAACTGCAATTGGGTTCCCAACTCTTTGTGGAAACTTTCCCAAAAACGGACGGTGAATTTCGAATCTCTATCAGAGGTAATCGTCTTAGGAACTCCGTGCAACTTCACAATTTCTTTGATGTAGATCTCGGCTAACTTGGCTGATCCATAGGTATGTGGAATAGGTATGAAATGAGCAGACTTCGTCAACCTATCCACGATTACCCATACTACTGTATTTCCTCTTCTTGATCTTGGCAATCCTGTCACAAAATCCATTGTGATTCCATCCCACTTCCACTCTAGGACGGGTAACGGCTGTAGAGGTCCATATGATCTTTGATGTAAGGACTTCACTTGCTGGCAAGCTAAACATCTTTCAACAAACAATGCCACATCCGTCTTCATTCCATTCCACCAGAACTGGTTCTTTAGGTTTTGGTACATCTTCGTGCTACCGGGATGAGTTGTATATGGGGTTTCATGAGCTTCACTCATTATTTCGTTCTTCAACTCGTCATCGTTAGGTACGCAAATTCTTCCTTGATACAACAACGCATTATCGCTTGACTCTGCAAAATCTTTAACTTCTCCACTTCTCACCTTCCTTCGTAGCTTTTCTAATTCTTCGTCTCTTCTTTGGCCTTCTACGATACGGGTTCTTAAGTCAGGCATCACTACTAAGGTAGCAATTACTTGATCTACTGTCGCTGGTGGTACGATTACTTCAATCTTCATCTTTGCAAACTCTTCAATCAGCTTGACTTCATCGGTTAAAAGAAATCCTAACTCGATTTTATCCGAATTCTCCTTTCTTCTCCTTCTACTTAATGCGTCGGCTACTACGTTCGCTTTACCGGGATGGTAAGATATCTTGCAATCGTAGTCTTTTACTAGCTCAAGCCATCTCCTTTGTCTCATTTTCAACTCTTTCTGCTCGAAGAAGTACTTTAGGCTCTTGTGATCTGAGAATATTTCACACTTCACTCCATAAAGGTAATGTCGCCATATCTTCAAAGCATGAACGACGGCTGCTAATTCCAGGTCATGGGTTGGATACTTCTCTTCGTGAGGTTTGAGTTGCCTGGAAGCATATGCAATCACTTTTCCATTTTGCATTAGCACACATCCTAGTCCTTGAGCAGATGCATCGGTATAAATAACATAATCTTTATCTGGCTCGGGTAGGGCTAGAACTGGGGCTGTCGTCAATCTCGTCTTGAGTTCTTGAAAACTTTTCTCACACTCTTCCGTCCATGTGAACTTCGTTTCTTTCTTCAACAGGCTCGTCATCGGCTTCGCGATCTTAGAAAATCCTTCAATGAATCTCCGGTAGTATCCTGCCAAACCAAGAAAACTACAGATTTCATGTACTGACGTCGGGGACTTCCAATCTTGCACAGCTTTCACCTTCTCTATATCCACTTGGATGCCTTCGGACGAAACTACATGTCCTAAGAAATTTACGTCTTTCAACCAAAATTCACACTTACTGAACTTGGCATACAACTTTTCCGTTCTAAGCGTTTCTAACACGATTCTTAAATGCTCTTCATGCTCAGCTTCACTTCTTGAATACACCGAAATATCGTCTATAAAGACAATCACGAATTTGTCTAAATATTCGTGAAAAACTCTATTCATCATATCCATGAACACTGCCGGGGCATTTGTTAATCCAAATGGCATTACTAAAAGCAGTCTTTGGAATATCTTCTTGCTTGATCTTCAGTTGGTGGTATCCAGACCTTAAGTCAATTTTGGAGAAAACACCGGCTCCTTTTAGCTGGTCAAACAAATCATCTATCCTTGGCAAAGGATATTTATTCTTTAACGTAATCTTGTTTAACTCTCGGTAGTCTATGAACATCCTCAAACTATCGTCCTTCTTCTTTACGAACAAAATCAGAGCACCCCAAAGCGATACACTCGGTCGAATATAGCCTAAGTCCAACAATTCTTGCAGTTGGATCTTCAACTCTTGAAGTTCCTTTGGGGCCATTCGATATGGTGCCTTGGATATCGGGGCTGATCCTGGTTCTAAATCGATTGAAAACTCTAACTGACGATCAGGGGGTAAGCCTGGTAACACCTCTGGAAACACATCCTTGAATTCTCTTACGACTGGAACATCGTCGATACTTAACTCGTGATTCTCGTCCTTATTCAGATAGACTAGGTGCGCTTGGGTTCCTCTCTTCTGCATCAATCTCTGCGCTTTCATGGCTGAAATTATCGGCACGCTCTTCTTCACTCTCTTTTCCATTCCAAAATCTATGGTTGACTCTTCTCCAGGGGGTTTAAACGATATCTGCCTCAAATCGCATCGAATCGTCGCAAAATTCTCGGTTAGCCAACCCATTCCTAGGATTATATTGACATCACGCATCTGGATCACATTCAGGGATTTCGCGACTAACTTACGGTTTCCGACTTCAAATTCTAGATTCGAGCAAACACGCAATACTAATGCAGACTTTCCTAAAGGGGTTGCGACACTAAGCGTCTGATTCGATTCTTCTACTTCTAGTTCTAGGTTCTCTACGCAGATACTAGATATAAACGAATGCGAAGCTCCGGTATCGAACAAAACAATAACAGGTATGTTGTTAAGCTTTCCCATACCTGTCAGATTTCCTTTCTCCTTCTCCTGCGGTTTCTGTTCAATCGCGTACGTTCTATGGAAAAGCGGCGGTTCTTGCTAAGGAGGTTGCTGCCTTGGCTGCGGCAGCTTACGTTGACGTGGAACGAACTTCTGCAGAGGAGATGCCTATCAATAGCTTTCATCTGCGACGGCTGGAACTGGTTTGGTCTTCCGCTTCTAAACCCTTGTTGCTTACTTGGGCACTGGTTCGAGAAATGACCAGGCTGACCATAAGTGTAGCAAACGTTGCTTCCACTCTTACAAACACCTTGATGCATCTTTCCGCATTTCGCACAGGGAGGGAATCCTAAAGGTCCGATGGGTAGGTTGCCTCGGTTCGTTTGCGGTGCCTTTCCCTTCTGTGGCTGCGGTTGGCTCTTTCCTTGCCACTGCTTCTTGGTTGGTTGGTTTCCACTATTCCACTTCCCTTTCCTCTTTCCGTATTGGCCGAACTGGGGTTGTTGAGCAGATGTGGTCGTGATCATCTGGCTTTGGGGTTGGGGATTCGCTGGGGGTTGCGATCCTTTTTCCGGTTGCATTGCCAACTCCATATCTAAAGCTCGGTTTAAAGCTTCAGCTTACGTCAAACCACTTTGGCTGGCGAGAACCACTCGAATATCTTGCCTAAGTCCTGCTCTAAACAACTCGCACATCTTCTCGTCGGTATCGACCATATCGGGCGCAAATCGGGCTAACTCGCAAAATTCCCGGTCGTACTCGGCTACAGATCTTTTTCCCTGCTTCAGATTGGTAAATTCGTTGGATTTCTGCTTACGGTAACTTCTTGGCACGAACTTTTCGTACAACGCTTCTTTAAACTGATCCCATGACAACTCTTCGCGTTCTTCGGGAGAATACATCCTCTGCTTTGCTTCCCACCAATAATCAGCTGTCCCTTTCAGCTGATACGCCATGCATTCCAAACGCCCGCGATCGGAACAACGGAGGAAACGAAAAATTCGCTCTAAAGAACGAATCCAGTCTTCGGCATCACCCGGACTGCCTTTACCGTCGAACGTCGGGGGATTTTGTCGGAGAAACAACTCTTCGACTCGTCTTTCGTTTTGAGAGGGCGGAGTAGGGTCACGCTGCCCTTCTGCATTGTTTTCGGGAATCCTGACGTTTATACGTCTTGGCGGCATTCTAAAGATTAAAACAAGGGAAAAACTTTAACCACTCTAGATCTTTAGCTTACAGGGAACCTTTCTCGATTCTGAACACATTTCTCTTTTAGGAGGAACACGATTCTCGATCGGTACTTAAATAATTAATAACAATTTAAAACTTGCTCAAATAATTCATTACTTCAATTTCTCATATATACATGCATCTCATTCAGTTTCTAGAAATCGTCACATACTTATATCATCATATATTCATATCATCATCATAGTCACAAAGCAAATATCATCATCATAGGTTCTTGAAACAATCAATCATAATCACAGAGTAAATATCATCACTTCAGATTCAAATACTCAATTTGATTTAATAATTCAGAAATTTCAACTTCAATTCAAAGAACTTAATGTTTCAACTTTCAAACGCTTAACAGCGGCCTTCTCGAGGACTTATAACACTTAGGGAATTTACTTTGGAAAATTTTCCCTTTTTCCTAGTCAAATTATGATTAGTCTTCATCACAGGTTACAACACAACTTAAAAGAAAAATAAAAGAGTTCAACTCTCAACACACTCGAAAAACGATTGAATTCAACAACTTTCTTGGAACAATCTTACACACAGGAGTCATCTTCACTTGGTCCGTTATCATCATACTGTTCCGCTTCGGGATCCACTCAGTAGTGCTCTATAATCTCCTCATCTTCTTCCGGGTCCTCTTCCTCCTCCTCTTCTTCCTCTTCACGCATTTGTCCTTCAAACCGCTCATCATCTTCCTCGACATTATCATCCTCTATGGCGAAACACTCGCGCTCGGCTTCTCTCAAGGCTTCTTCGCAATCTTCCAGGGTATAATTCATCGCAACTAGCTCAGATTCGACCCAAGGCGGGGTATTGGGATTCTCTTCTTGATGACGGTGGAGAGCTGCATCGGTGGAGACGCCAATCTGGAAGTCATGTTCGTCTTCTGGCCTTGACGGAGAGGTAGGTGTAAAAGAGGTAGGAAAAACATTGTTAGGTAGAGTCTGAAGATATCCGGTTCCTACAGTCGCTGCAACAACTGGTTCACTTCCATTCTCTTTATCGTCGTTTGAGCGGGCTTAACTAGAGGATTCTGCTCTAGGATGGCTTAAAAAGGTCGCTTGCGGATGATTCAAATAAGCAGCTATTTGGTCCTCATTTGAAGAAGAATTTTCATTACATCCATTCGGCTGCAATGTTGATTAGTCAGAAAACAAAGGAATCAAGAAAATTAAGTTAAAAGCACACCACTTACAAATGGATAATCTGCGAGGGGGTTCTGAGGTTGAAGATTAGTTCGTGGCGGCGAATTGATGTGGAGAGAAACAGTTCCACTTGGAGGAATTGGTGAAGGATTACGAACAAAGTCATTCAACAAACTTGGAGTATCATCTTCATAAGGTTCGTGCGGAGGAGCACCATAAGACATAAAACGAGCTGAAATCGCGGAGATAAAAGCATTCACATCGCCGTAAAGGGTTCGGTCGAAGTAACGGTAGCCTAGAAATCGAGGGACAAGAGATGCTGCCCAGTCCTTCCATTCTTGTGGTAAAGCTTGAATCAGGTGCGTCATGTTTTCTAACGGTCCTACGTCCATATATCGAACCTTTCCCCAAATCGTATGGTATCGTGCTAAGAATTCTGCTAAATATTCGTTTTTTTCCATTCTCGCGTACAAATACTCTTGCATCCAATCAACGTTGTCCATCCTATACGAATTTTAAATGCATAAGCACACTTAACAAATTATCGAACATATTACGAATTCTACTACATACTCATTTCTGCGTTCCAAAGAGGGATTTTTGGGCAATTCCAAATCACGTAACCAATTGCACACACGCCTTATTCTTTCCGATCTTTTCACACGCACTCGCAAAGGGTAAGACATTCTAAAGTAATCTAGTTATTAATCAATTCAGCAAATTCATCTCAATACATCACAGCTCAACAAATAACTTTAAAGAAATTCTCAACATTTTAATAACTCAAACATCATTTTAACTTGAAACAGAAAACTTTTAGAAAAAGACATACCTGGTTGCCGGATGAGATGGAGGATAACTTGGTGTGGTTTACTGACTCAAATAAGTCTAGGAATTAAATCTAGACTCGACTCATCAAAGAATAACAGACTTTAGAACAAATAAAAGCCATGCTACCAACCTGTTACGCCCCGACTCTCGAGGTGCGACTTACGAACAACAACAAACCTAAACAACTAACAACTAACTCAATTACAGGGAACATGCTCGGGGAAAACAAAAATGGAATATAAGGCAATCAAATTTGGTTTTCAAAAGCATAATGAAATAATAACCGAGCATCTTAACTTCACTTTTAACAGGAATTCAAACAAGTAATTCATGCTGATGGGAAAGGAATTCCAACAAAAAGAGAAATCATACGAATATATACATCAAGATAAGGGATCATGTTCAACAACAATTCAAGTTACGAGCCCATCGCTCGGAATTACAAGTTAAAGAGTTACGAATTCAGCAAGCATTCAAAGTCTTCGAGCACAACGCTCGGAATAAAAAACATGAGTATTAAAGTACTAGCATCAACAGACATTAATTCAAAAGGATTGCAGCGGAAACTTGCATCAATACCCAACACTTGCACGTATGAAGACGTACAAATGCCAGTCTGAAATTCAACTAAACTCAACCAACATATAATATAACAGTATGTATCATCTATCACAACAATCTCACTGTGCCGAGAAGTAGGCCTCCTGTATTTAATGTTAAGATAGGAAGATAAGATATATGAAAGACGGACACAAAGGCGTTGGACTTTAACTGACGGACTTCTATTTGAGTCGTCTCTCTCTTCGCTCTAACTTTTCTAAAAGATCTCGCGTTCTCGTCCTTAAATTATTAACTCTATTCGAATTGGTTGACTTTACAACTCAATATCGTACACTCTTCTCGTTTTAATTAATAACTTCATTGTTAATATTCTATTACTCGAGCTTTCTTTCAAAGGCTTTAATGAAATCTTGATTTTCAAATCATAACTCAATCATTCAATTATTTTTCACAACATAACTAACATCATGCATTTAAACACTTATTCAATCATATAATGAATTCAAATAAATCAAACATTGTGATACCCCGAGTTTTTATACCTTTAGAGAGCGTCTAATTAACCGAGTAAAGTCCAAAGATGAGAATTTAGGAGTAAAATTTTTCTTTTCTAATCGATGAGTTTTGAATAAAACGTTTAAATTGTCTTGTGAATCTTGTGTGAATTTATCTGTTCTAATTATCTGAGATAATGATGATGTGATATGTTTGTTGAGTCGTTTATGTGAAAATGAGTATGAGATTAAATTCCGGAAAAATCCCGAGAAGTTTGTTTAATTAAGATAACATAACGTTAATCGCCGAGAAATATGTTTACGCCGATGAACCTAGAATAGAATTAAATTAGAACCTTCGAACTTAGAATTTCTTTTAAGATCACTGAGATAGGGTAAGAACTTATCCGAGAATTGAAAAGAGAAATGAGGCATTAGTCTTGAAAAGGATTAATAAACGGATTAATAAGCCGATTAAATTCTTTTAAGAATTAAAGGACTAAAATGATCGAAGCCTTTAATCTTTTAATTTGAGACGTGACATAGGATTGGGATGAGTTAGTGTCAAAAGTGAAACGAGAAGAGGTTAGACCCGTTAATAGAACAAAACGGAATTAATACGAATCGTTTTACCCGGAAAACCTTTACGACCGGATAATTAATACCCGTTACGACACGACGACGACACGTGTCATCCACCTCTCTCCCTCTCTCGCCACCTCACAACTCCTCTCCCATCATCCCTCAATTTCCAAGACCAACACTATGATGATTTCTTATGCATGGATTGCTTAAAGTGTGCATACAAGTTAAGTTCACATCAACCATCAAGTCTTGTCTTTTACAATTTCCAACAAGTATATCTTTTTCTCTTTGTTGAATTTGAATCTTATTCATCTAAGACAAGTAGGAAAGATCACAATTCATTATCAAACTCCATCTCTCTCTCTCCATTCGATCTCTCTCTCTCTTGCAAGAAAAGAAAAAACTCTCTCAACCTCTCCAATCTCTCTCCCTCACGGCATTCCCTCTCTCTCCCCCATACTTGATTTTTCTTCACATGCAACCATGGATTCAAGATCTCCATCCATGAAAATGAAGTAGAAGTCAAGATCTCGCCCCGACTCTCGAGGTGCGACTTACGAACAACAACAAACCTAAACAACTAACAACTAACTCAATTAAAGGGAACATGCTCGGGGAAAACAAAGATGGAATATAAGGCAATCGAATTTGGTTTTCAAAAGCATAATGAAATAATAACCGAGCATCTTAACTTCACTTTTAACAGGAATTCAAACAAGTAATTCATGCTGATGGGAAAGGAATTCCAACAAAAAGAGAAATCATACGAATATATACATCAAGATAAGGGATCATGTTCAACAACAATTCAAGTTACGAGCCCATCGCTCGGAATTACAAGTTAATGAGTTACGAATTCAGCAAGCATTCAAAGTCTTCGAGCACAACGCTCGGAATAAAAAACATGAGTATTAAAGTACTAGCATCAACAGACATTAATTCAAAAGGATTGCAGCGGAAACTTGCATCAATACCCAACACTTGCATGTATGAAGACGTACAAATGCCAGTCTGAAATTCAACTAAACTCAACCAACATATAATATAACAGTATGTATCATCTATCACAACAATCTCACTGTGCCGAGAAGTAGGCCTCCTGTATTTAATGTTAATTAAATAAATGGCTTTGCACGCCTAAATTTAGGGTTAGAGCGTACGAAAAATTCTTAGTTTGTAAACTAAGAACGGAAAACCGTTTAATTTTACGTTTACAAAATCGCAATACGAACACGCCGAGAAAGTTTGTTTTTACGTTTTGCCGGACGAAACTCGGACTTGTCGTCCCGAGTTTTTGTCAAAATAAATTTTATAAATTTATTTTCTAATTAAGTTCATACATTAGAATTTTCAAGTCAAATCGAATCGCGACGATTTTTGTACCGAACATCGTTTTCGTCGTTCGTTTTCCCGTAACGTCGGATCGCGCCGGAAAAACCCGTAACCCTTCAAAAAATTCTGCATGCAGCCACTTATTCTTTATTTTTTTTTATTAATTAGTGGGGAACATGCATGCTTAATAAGGTTTAGTTAAATGACACCTAAGTTTTACTTTACATAATTTCAACTTATCATCATAACAAAACTAAGACAAAACCAATTTTTTTCTCTCTCTCTCTCACAACTCTCGGCTACACCATCTCCATCTCCACTATTCTTCATCTTCTCCACTTCTCCATCCACCATTGAAGATACCTTGAAGTTCTTGAAGAAGAAAACCACACAAGTCATCAATCATCCAACAAAACCTATTACATCTTTCATTAAATCTTTAGGTATTCAACTTCTCTTTGATTCTATCCATCCAAAAACCCTTTTCTTTTTATTTTTCCTTTTGATCGAATTTCTAGAGGTTAGGAATAGATAGTTTGATCTTGAAATAGTGTAATTAGATATGTTAGATATGATAATTATGGATTAAAATGATCAAAACCAAGAATCCTAAAAACTTTGTCAATGCAGAATTTTTTTGGAAAATTGTAGGATTTTTGTTTTTCTTCTTTTGATCATGGATTCATGTTTAGTAGATGCTTAATTAGTGTTTGGAATGAAAAGGGATTGAAAGCCCTATGTTATTATGAAATTCAATTAGGGTTTGAATTATAAATTAGGGGTTTTTGCATGTTAGTTGTTTTTGGATTTGCAAGTGATTAATAGTTGTTATAATAGTTTGATTAGTGATTAAATGATGTTAATTAGAGAAGAAAATCAACCCCTTAACATCTAGTTGTAACTAATAATCGGGAAGTCGGATGAAAATTCTAACTTGATATTATTATTTATAATGAAATTTAGAACATCTTTCTAGTTGACATCATAAGCATCCGAGTTAATATAATATGGGTTATAGTGATAATCGGGAACTAGAAAACGTTTGGAATTTCTTTGTTGGTATAGTACTTGATAGTTGAAATCCGACGTTAGAACGTCGTGCCTTTGAGCAAGTTGAAAAGGAGTTTGTCACGTACAGAGGTACGTGATGACTGCCTTAGAGTCCAGTTTCTAAAAAGAGTTGAATGCGAGCATTTAAAACGAACCTAAAATGTTATACGGCAAACTTATCAATAAATTAGGGTTTTCGAGCAGTTTTGCGACCCTCGCCGGAAACTGTAATAACTTCCAGCTCGTTTATCGGATTTGTGATCCGTAAATTGGAGCGCGAACTAGACTTCCTAAGCTTTCTAGTGGTACAGGGCTCACCCCCTGTTTCCAAATCCTCTGTTCTAGACAGCCTCCAGAGTTACTGGACTGTACAGTGATTTTTCAGTTTCTTGTTTTCTAAGTTGGTTAGTTCACAACTTAGCTTCTTTCAATCGTTTAAGCCGTTTTTATCTATCGAACATCTACCTACTGACCCTAAAGTCAAGTACAAGACCTCTAGTGATGGAGACCAGTCGAGACCTTATATCTTATCTTTTCTTTAAAGAAGTAATAAACGAGAAATTCCTTAAATCGTTCAAAGAATTAAAGTAAATCGCCTAAGTTGATTCTTTCCAACTTAGCTTCTCTTAATCTTTAAAGTCGTATTAGGATATCGACTACCATCTCTACTGACCCGAGAGTCGAGTATGAGATCTTCCAAGTTCTAACGAGATTGATACGAGTCTCGTTTCCCGTTTAAGTAAAACGAATCTAGTAAGCGTGCAAATGCCCAAAAGAATAAAATAACTAAATCTTTAATCGATTATCCTTTACAACCCGTTTTTAAAGTATGTTCATTTTACGATGAAGGAGGAAGCCAACTGTAGAGAAAGGACGGAAGATCCAAATTTGAAAGTTTTGCTTTAAGTTCTGTAAATCAAGGTGGGCTTTTATCTATATCAAATAAAATGTGGGTTTTTTCCACAACTCGAAAGTATTATTTATCGCTTTGATAATTGTGTTTTCAACGTGATAATCTTGGCATTAACTGTTTCAACTATTTTATGTGAGTTCTCTTGTACCTATCTGAGTTAACATTCGTGTTTTCCAGATTTCTGAGTTAACCTTCGGGTTTTCCTGACTTTTAGAGTTAATCTAACTAGGCTAACTAACGATCGGCTCTGAGTTAGCTGCTAAGTGCTTTCCAGAGTTAGTGCACTTTGTAACCTGTGGTGTATGTGATATCCTGTTGAGGGGTACCAGCCACGGTGAATTAGTTTGGGTCAAGATTGAACATAACATACTCTAAAATGCTTGCGCAAGCTGCTTTATACAGATCAGTCAGTAAATGTTTAGTAGGCACGAGCCTTTTCAACAAAACCCCGATGCGCTACGGTTATAAATGCCAGATTACTTAAAACATATGACTATGATTTCGTCATCGTGCCCACTAAGTACGTTTGTACTTAGCCCTGCATTGTTTTCTAAATGTGCAGGATGAAGCGACGGTGAGCGGCGACGGTTGATGTTGAGTTGAAAGATAGGTTGCTTTAGTTAGAACTCTTCCGCTGCAGAACTCTGAATCTTTTGAGATGTACCTTTTGAACAATTCTCAGTAGTCTACGTCTGTAAATATGAACCTAGCTCCTTTTGCACTTTTGTCGAGTAATCACTCGTGATTAACTCTTTCTTTATTTTTCCAGTCTTGTTCTTTGAATGTTTGATGTCGTTTATGTATGTTTAGTCAGTTAGCCGCCTTCTTCCCCGCTTCTTTAATCCAACCCCAGTCGCACCCCGGCTTCTGCCGTCCCTCGGGATTTGGGGTTGTGACAGAGTGGTATCAGAGCAGTGTTCGTTTTCTGCTCTGCTTCTGAGTCAATCTTCTAGTATGAGTTAGTGTGAGTCATTCTTTCTTAGTATGAGTCATTCTTTCTAGTAATATCACAAGAGTGATATATATATATACAAGTCTTCCTTCGAGTAATAATATAGAGTATTCATTTGTACTCTATATCGAGTCTCCTTTTAAGTCGTAAGACACGGTATTTGTGTATACTCTGGATTAGAGTCATCTTTCAAGTATAAGATAAGAGTTAGACTATGATGCTAAGATTGATAACATAGATGTCAACTCAACCGCCCGCTACGTCGACTCAACAAGGAAAAGTGAAAGAATTTTATAATGAGATTTCTTTTTAAAAAAAAGGGGGAATTTATGAGCAAGTATTCAAAAAAAAAATTGAGAATGAGAATGAGTTGTGTTCCGAAATTAAGAATTTTATGGAAGTAAAATTTTTATACTTTATGTGATTGAGTGATAGTACAAGTACTATCTTATGTGAAAATATTTGCGCAATGATTTCCTTTTTATGAAAAATTATGTGGAAACAAGAATGTAGTTGGATTTTAAGGAATTTTCCCGGTAACGTAGACTTGAAACCTAAGAATTTTCCGGTTCTTCGAGGACTTAGACGTTTTTAAGAAACGTTGTTTTGAAATGTTTTCGAAAGGAGATCCCTAACGCGAGAAGGACTTCCTCTGATGAATGTCACGTGCGCTTAGTGACATGAATAAAGACTCGGAAAAGTCGATCTTTATTTTACAACTCGATCAGAATTTCCTTCGAGGGAAATGAAATAAATATTAATAAAATAAAATAAATATGTACGAAAGAAATGAAAGAAACATATAGACGTGTGAGAAAAACGGGACTCCAAATTATCTGAGAGAAGGTTGAAACAAGAAGGTTAAATTGAAATAAACGGAAGAGCCGAATGTCACTTTAGTTATAAGGGCATGAACAAAGCCTCTTGGAGATGACTTTGTTTTACTTATTAGGAACCGTTCAAGTATTCGAGTAGCTTAAAATTGTATTTTCCTCTAGAAGATTGAGTATTCCGAGTTAAATTAGAGAGTTTCCAAAGATTTCTTTTAAGAAGTAGTTGTGTGTGCAATTCGAGAAATTGCTGCTCGATTTAGATAAGTAAAATCTGTATGAAGTAATCAATAGAGCGAGACAGAAGTTCCATGTGATTGAGGGACTGTTATGTGGACTTGATCAACCCACATAATAAGAAACTCAGTAATATGGGTCTTATGCCCCGCTAGTAAAGTCTTTTTAATATGATATAAGTAGTTTAAAGAGAAGAATGTTACTTACGTATAAGTATCTTGTAACGACGTCGTTCCTTTTCTTTCCGTTTCTTTTTATAGTGCTCGCCTCATTCGAACCTTGCGAAGAGAATTGTTTTACTATTAGGAGTTAAGCACGAAGCTTAATTAAACTTTCTAACGACCGCTCGTTTTTAGCATTGACAAATAGAACTTGTTCTAAAAGTGATTCTTAGGATATATTCCTTTTCTCCGTTGGAAATTTATATATATATACTTCTTCCTTGAACAAAGAATACGACACTTATGAGTATTATGATTAGTAAACGACAAGGTCTTTGTAAATGAATGTTACTTTCGCATAAGTAACATGAACAAAGTATACGTGCTTTGTTTTAGAGAATCGATAAGAAATTTTTCCTTGAGAAAGAGATACGGATTAATGAAAGAAAATAAGGAATTAAAGTAAGAAATTAAAAGAATGAGATAAGAAATGAGAATAAAACCTTGAAATTTTATTTATATATATTGTGAGTACGAGAGCAATTTTCTGTAAAATTTGCGAGATGTCTAAGATAAGTTGTTAGATTAAGTGTGGTAATATTACAATTGAATAAGGAGTATTCATTTTGTAATTTAAGATTTTCCGTAAGATAGGGTATCATCTTACCGTTACTGATCCGTGTTTCTTGAAAACTTTAATGACTTCCAGTAGTGACACGGCTTCAGAGAATCAATCCCCGCCACAGCGTACTTGGGCAAATCAGTTATTAGATAGGTATAGAGATTTTGAGGCAAACCCAAGACATGACGTAGGACATAGGATTAGTTACTTCTCGACAGTTTATTATCCAGTCCGGCAATACTATTCCAGAGAGTCAGGCTATACTTGACTTCGTTAGCTGTCTACCAGAGGAATGGCGTGGTTGGGCACACGACATGGCATGGTATTACCTCGGGATGTTTGACGATGATATAGAGCCGACAGGTAATTACAATGGATTCGCCTTGGAGATACACAAGCATTTCTTCGAGAGCAGACACATAACAGCATATCCTGTTCAGGCGCATCCTCCCTATACTCACTTTCCGGTAGATTCAGAGTCAGAGCACGATGAGATAGGTCCAGAGATGATTGCACAGTTGGAGATCCCTTCAGTGGTAGTACCCAGTGAGAGCACAAGGGAATTGGCTGCAGAGACAGTTGATGGATTAGGGTTACTTGCTCCTATCTTACCCGAGCCTCCTGCGAGAGTTCAGGGACCATTCGAGACAGGATCAGAGTACTTAGACACGGACGCAGAGCTTACCGCCCTGTTACAATTACCATCCTCATACAAACCCCTTGATGGGATTTGCACGGAGTTGGCCAGAGTTCAGGCTGAGTTTGAGGCAGGACCGTCCAGGGTCCATTCCAGAGAGGAGTACGAGTCCTGTTCACTTCTCGACCACCTGCTGCCTCTGAAGAAGCGGGCATCAGTGACCTGCTGGGACTACCCGGTTTCAGATTCAGAGATGACAGTTTCAGATGTGCCTGCACCACCATCACTTACACTTGCGGATGGCACTACTTTGAGTGTTGACGAGGCACTCCAGTTTGCTTTCGGTTCAGAGTCAGATGATGAGGATCCGGAAGAGGACACTGATGAGAATTCGGATGAAAATCCGGACAAGGACCCCGAGAAGGATTAGGCCATGGTGGGCATTAGTGACTCGACCGTAGTTTGTTAAGCTAGGTGTCAGAGACGCATAGTAGCATAGTAGCCTTTAGTTGTACATAGTCGGATCAGTAACTAGATAGTTTTGTAGTACTCCATCGGATACAAAATTTTATGAATCATTTCCGTTCTAGTACTTCCAGTTGTACGGTAATGCAATATGTTAGTGCATTCTGTACACGTAGGCAGTTAGCCTAGCTTAGACTCGTTGTAGTCTAGTTTTGTATAAGTCCTTGTTAAAGGCAAAACTAACATAATCTTTTGATGTATATATATAATATACATGACCCATTAGATGGTTTTAGTCATAAGAAGTTTCATATGAATCGTATAACTAAACCAGAATATTAAACGAAATTCGTGTAACGAGAGTTTAATTTAACCTTGGAGGTTAAAAGTTGAAAGAAATAGAGTCAAAGTTAATTTGTTATTCTCGTTTACGTGAAAGTATTAAGTGGGAAAAGAAAGAGGTTAGTAAGAAAATGAAGGCTTAAAAACAAGTGCTAATAAGAAAAATTTTGTATCTTACAGTTTCACAAATGTCGCTGAGACTTGTTAACGATCGAAGAGGACCTGATAGTCCTAGAGAGTCTGATAGAGGTCAAGAACAAGGTATAAGAGAGGAAAGACAAAAACACCCAAAAACCTTTTCACTTCCCCTATCTCCTCAACGTCATAGCATTGAGGATTTATTCTTCGGAAGCAAACCACCGTATTTCGATGGATCCGGTAATCCGAGTGAGGCCGCACAATGGATACATACTATAGAGAGAATCTGTGAACCAATTAGACTTAGTGATGAAGAGCGCCTAGCATGTGCTGGGTATCAGCTATCAGGACCAGCTAAATATTGGTGGAAGACTAGACAGAGACTTATGCCGGTAGAACAAACGGCTCTAACCACCTGGAATGGTTTTAAGAAAGCATATTATGAACTTAAGTATGTAACCGACCAAGTCGAGACTGAGGAGGAAATAGCCAGGAAGCTTCAGGGAGAACTTAAGTATGAACTGGGAATAGCAGTAGCCAGACAAGGGGGATTGAGTTATGCCGAATTACTAGAACGAGTTCGAGAAATAAAGGCAGTAGTGCCTAGTAAGGAAAAGATAGTATTGCTCACACCGGCACCAAACCAAACCTCAACCCAAAATCTTCCCAACAATAAGGTTAACCATAAGGGAAAAAGGAAATGGGAAGGAAGTAGTAGTAATTGTTACCAGTGCCACAACAGTCAAGGGAAACAGAATAGCGCTCGACAGGGTTTCCACCAACCAGGGAAAAGAAGTAACTATGGAAAGAAAGTAAGACAAAAGAATAATCCACAGAGAAATGAACAATCCAGTCAAGACAAGAGAAACCATCTACTAGGACAGCTGCAAGGGCAGCCAAGGAACGTTAACCAAGGAAAAATCACTAATCCCGATTACCCTAAGTGTAATAAGGAACACCCTGGTGTTTGTTTAGCAAAAACTAGTGTTTGCTTCAAATGTGGACGTAAGGGGCATGTTAAGAGGGATTGTCCTGAGCCATGGCAAGCAGTAGAACATAAACGAGAATTCTCTACTTGTTCTAGATGTGGTAAGAAGCATGAGGGTGCGTGTTTGGCAAACACGGATAAATGTTTTAATTGTGGGCAGACGGGGCATATAAGGAGGAGTTGTCCGACGCTGCTTCGGACGGCAAAACCAAATCAATACGGCCAGCTTCAACCATCAAATACCATTTAAGTCCAGTCACAGCCACAACTGATGCAATCACAACAGAATGCGAACGCATACATGTTTAGGCAGGAAAGGCTTAATGAAGGAAAGGGAGATCTGGCAGGTATTGGACGAACCTTAAAAAAAAATTTACCCTGTCAAAAATTGTTGACCCAGACTAGAACTTTACACCAGTTTTCCAGTACCTTTTGACCATACTAGAGCGTTATATTCATTTGACTAGTACCCTCTGACACTATAGGACTAAGACTAGAACGTTCAAATCTTAAAACAAGAACAACTACGCTTTAGGGAGTGTTGATGATCTTAGAAAATTATCCCCTTAGTTTCGTTAAGCATAGAATTTAATTTAGGGTCTTTTGTTAGAAAATAGTAATCGATTGGGAAGTAATAAAATATACTATATATAAATTTAGAAAAAGACTAGTTGTTTGAGAATTACCACGATTCTCGACAACGGGAGAAAAATCTCTTTTAAAAAAACGAGTAGAGGACCTACAGAATTATATGAAATATCTGGTTTACTATCTGATTGTCGTGTAGGTTCCATGATCGACTTAAAACTACGAGCAGCTCCCAAATTAAAGGCCTTATGTAGAATAGTATCAAAGGAGTTAGAGAAGCTTAAGATCCAACTGCAAGAGTTGTTAGATGACGATTTTCTTTAGACAAACGTTTTCATCATGGAAAATAATTTAGATGTTCATCATCAAAGAAGGATAATTTTGCAAGAATGTATATAGGCTGTCAAAAAAATTAAATAAAGATAACCCTTAAGAGTAAGTATCTTTTAACGAGAATAGAAGACCCCTGATAAATTTAAAAGGGAACAAGTATAATTGTAAGGATAGACTTAAGGTCTAAGCATCACTAGTTAAAAGAGTAAACTGGAGATATACCCAAAAATTTATCTTTCAAGCCAATATGGCCATCACGAATGTTTAGTTATGCCGCTTAATTGGCTAGTGCTCCGTAGTATTCATAAACCACAGAAATAGAATTTTTCCACCTAGACTTAGAAAAAAATTCATTTTAGTATTTAACAATGATAATTTCAGTTACCCCAAGAATGAAGATGAATATCAAGAACACTTACGAATAGTACTAGAACGCATAGAGTCGAGTGTTAGATGCCAAATTAGCAAGAGCAAGCTCGAATGGAGAAGTAATGTTTCTTGGATATACTTTGTCGACAGAAGATGTTAAGATAGATTCCTGCTAAAGTAGAGACAATACTCAAATGGAAAATCGCTTACCAGTCTAAAATGAGAAAGTGATAGCTTATACTTCATGACACGTTAACCCCAGAAAATTGAATATCCAACCTACGACTTAGAACTTGCAGCCGTAGAGCTTGCATTAAAAAAATTTTGGACACACCATCTATGTGGTGCAAGGAATGAGATCTACACAGATCATAAGAATTTGGAGCGTGTATTCGAGCAAAGGAACTAACATAAGACAAAGGAGATGGCTCGAACTAGTAAAATATTACGTTTGTGAAAATAATTACCATCTAGGTAAAGTTAAGAGTAAGAATAGACACGCTGAGTCGTAAGACTCCAACTAAGTTTAGGTATCTTTTCGTCGGAAAAGAGACACTTATATGAGGATTCGAGAAGATAGATATAGAAAAATGCATGATGCATCAGCATCGATCGCAGGGCGAATAGCGGCACAAGTAGCTATATCAAATTACGAGAAAGGTTATAAGTATCAAGAGAAAGGACGAGTCAATGGATAAGCCTCGACTAAGGATAAGAATGGATAAACTAGACAACGACTCTGAAACAATGAGTTTGTGATAGAAATTTAAGAGTGGACTTAGTAATTCCGATGACGACAAGATGGTTGTAGGTTACAAGGCAGAAAAGTCAGATAGCAAACCTAACTTTAGTACTGCTTCTCACTTCCAGTTGGATAGACAAATCCGAGAAAACGATTCAGGTATTCGTTGATATGCTAAGAACAATAATAATAACCGAAGAGCGAATTGAAGAACACGTAGTCAACAACCGAATTGTTATAACAATAACTATTAAGCTACGATAGATATTACGACTTACGAGACCTTGTGGAAGGAAAAGATTTACATAGCTGCCTTATTGCTATAAGGTAGGTGAAAGCAAAAATTTAGGACCAAATGCGGTCAATGAAATGATCGAGATCATTCGATAGATTCGAATTAGAAGGAAACAAGTTTTAAAGAAGACAAAAATCTTAAGTATATACAATAATTCAAACTTAATAATCAAGAAGGAAAATGAAAGCTCCTTAAGTTTTCTCCGTTAAAGAGAAACATTAGTTTCGTGTCAAGTTCAGACTTCGACAAAGATCTATATAATTAGTAAGTAACTTGGGAAAGATAATTTCCAATACAAATAGTTATGGCCTTATCGCCAAGTTTATGAAATACTTATTTTAAATATATCTCATTTCGAAAAAAGTAACGTATATTCGTTTTTATACACGAAGTTCTATCAGCAAGACATCGTTCTTGAAATCGACTAAATTTATTAGGAAAGATCGAAAGCGATCTTGGATCGAAAAGAGCAAAAGTAAAAAAAAAAAAAAGGCAAGTCGAGACGAATAGTAATAGCATTATAAGATCATCACAGGCAAGAGAAAATCATGTCGAGTAAAAAGTACTTCAAGCAGTTATAGAGGATAAGCAAATTTCGGGACGAAATTTTTCGCAAGGGGGGTAGGATGTAATACCCCGTAAATTCCTTACGTTCTTAATATTTAATGTTAATTAAATAAATGGCTTTGCACGCCTAAATTTATAATTTTTGTATTCTAAGGCTAACGGTCAAATCCGTCATTAAAAATAAATTACAGAAGTCTGCTAGACGGCTACTGTATTTAGGGTTAGAGCGTACGAAAAATTCTTAGTTTGTAAACTAAGAACGGAAAACCGTTTAATTTTACGTTTACAAAATCGCAATACGAACACGCCGAGAAAGTTTGTTTTTACGTTTTTCCGGACAAAACTCGGACTTGTCGTCCCGAGTTTTTGTCAAAATAAATTTTATAAATTTATTTTCTAATTAAGTTCATACATTATAATTTTCAAGTCAAATCGAATCGCGACGATTTTTGTACCGAACAACGTTTTCGTCGTTCGTTTTCCCGTAACGTCGGATCGCGCCGGAAAAACCCGTAACCCTTCAAAAAATTCTGCATGCAGCCACTTATTCTTTATTTTTTTTTATTAATTAGTGGGGAACATGCATGCTTAATAAGGTTTAGTTAAATGACACCTAAGTTTTACTTTACACAATTTCAACTTATCATCATAACAAAACTAAGACAAAACCAATTTTTTTCTCTCTCTCTCTCACAACTCTCGGCTACACCATCTCCATCTCCACTATTCTTCATCTTCTCCACTTCTCCATCCACCATTGAAGATACCTTGAAGTTCTTGAAGAAGAAAACCACACAAGTCATCAATCATCCAACAAAACCTATTACATCTTTCATTAAATCTTTAGGTATTCAACTTCTCTTTAATTCTATCCATCCAAAAACCCTTTTCTTTTTATTTTTCCTTTTGATCGAATTTCTAGAGGTTAGGAATAGATAGTTTGATCTTGAAATAGTGTAATTAGATATGTTAGATATGATAATTATGGATTAAAATGATCAAAACCAAGAATCCTAAAAACTTTGTCAATGCAGAATTTTTTTGGAAAATTGTAGGATTTTTGTTTTTCTTCTTTTGATCATGGATTCATGTTTAGTAGATGCTTAATTAGTGTTTGGAATGAAAAGGGATTGAAAGCCCTATGTTATTATGAAATTCAATTAGGGTTTGAATTATAAATTAGGGGTTTTTGCATGTTAGTTGTTTTTGGATTTGCAAGTGATTAATAGTTGTTATAATAGTTTGATTAGTGATTAAATGATGTTAATTAGAGAAGAAAATCAACCCATTAACATCTATATAAAACCAGAAATTTATAGAATAAATAGGAGTTTATACATGTTTGATATTAAGTGATGATTTGTTAGTGGATTATGTTGCAAATCATATTAGTTGATAATAGAAGTTAATTGGAAATTTTCTAAAAATGTTTAATGAAATGTAAGAGACTAAAATCACCTTATAAACTAAGTTATAAAGATGTTAAGATGTGTTTGCATGCATGAAAACGGAGACGTAGTTTAACGTCGTAAAATTTGAACGAAAACCGACGACTTTTAAAAATCGCGTAAGAGACGAATATTTAGTTGTAACTAATAATCGGGAAGTCGGATGAAAATTCTAACTTGATATTATTATTTATAATTAAAATTTAGAACATCTTTCTAGTTGACATCATAAGCATCCGAGTTAATATAATATGGGTTATAGTGATAATCGGGAACTAGAAAACGTTTGGAATTTCTTTGTTGGTATAGTACTTGATAGTTGAAATCCGACGTTAGAACGTCGTGCCTTTAAGCAAGTTGAAAAGGAGTTTGTCACGTACGGAGGTACGTGATGACTGCCTTAGAGTCCAGTTTCTAAAAAGAGTTGAATACAAGAATTTAAAACGAACCTAAAACGTTATACGGCAAACTTATCAATAAATTAGGGTTTTCGAGCAGTTTTGCGACCCTCGCCGGAAACTGTAATAACTTCCAGCTCGTTTATCGGATTTGTGATCCGTAAATTGGAGCGCGAACTAGACTTCCTAAGCTTTCTAATGGTACAAGGCTGACCCCCTTTTTCCAAATCCTGTGTTCTGGACAGCCTCCAGAGTTACTGGACTGTACAGTGATTTTTCAGTTTCTTGTTTTCTAAGTTGGTTAGTTCACAACTTAGCTTCTTTCAATCGTTTAAGCCGTTTTTATCTATCGAACATCTACCTACTGACCCTAAAGTCAAGTACAAGACCTCTAGTGATGGAGACCAGTCGAGACCTTATATCTTATCTTTTCTTTAAAGAAGTAATAAACGAGAAATTCCTTAAATCGTTCAAAGAATTAAAGTAAATCGCCTAAGTTGATTATTTCCGACTTAGCTTATCTTAATCTTTAAAGTCGTATTAGGATATCGACTACCATCTCTACTGACCCGAGAGTCGAGTATGAGATCTTCCAAGTTCTAACGAGATTGATACGAGTCTCGTTTCCCGTTTAAGTAAAACGAATCTAGTTAGCGTGCAAATGCCCAAAAGAATAAAATAACTAAATCTTTAATCGATTATCCTTTACAACCCGTTTTTAAAGTATGTTCATTTTACGATGAAGGAGGAAGCCAACTGTAGAGAAAGGACGGAAGATCCAATGTTGGAAGTTTTGCTTTAAGTTCTGTAAATCAAGGTGGGCTTTTATCTATATCAAATAAAATGTGGGTTTTTTCCACAACTCGAAAGTATTATTTATCACTTTGATAATTGTGTTTTCAACGTGATAATCTTGGCATTAACTGTTTCAACTATTTTATGTGAGTTCTCTTGTACCTATCTGAGTTAACATTCGTGTTTTCCAGATTTCTGAGTTAACCTTCGGGTTTTCCAGACTTTTAGAGTTAATCTAACTAGGTTAACTAACGATCGGCTCTGAGTTAGCTGCTAAGTGCTTTCCAGAGTTAGTGCACTTTGTAACCTGTGGTGTATGTGATATCCTGTTGAGGGGTACCAGCCACGGTGAATTAGTTTGGGTCAAGATTGAACATAACATACTCTAAAATGCTTGCGCAAGCTGCTTTATACAAATCAGTCAGTAAATGTTTAGTAGGCACGAGCCTTTTCAACAAAACCCCGATGCGCTACGGTTAAAAAATGCCAGATTATTTATACATATGACTATGATTTCGGCATCGTGCCCACTAAGTACATTTGTACTTAGCCCTGCATTATTTTCTAAATGTGCAGGTTGAAGCGACGGTGAGCGGCGACGGTTGATGTTGAGTTGAAAGATAGGTTACTTTAGTTAGAACTCTTCCACTGCAGAACTCTGAATCTTTTGAGATGTACCTTTTGAACAATTCTCAGTAGTCTAAGTCTGTAAATATGAACCTAGCTTCTTTTGCACTTTTGTCGAGTAATCACTCGTGATTAACTCTTTCTTTATTTTTCCAGTCTTGTTCTTTGAATGTTTGATGTCGTTTATGTATGTTTAGTCAGTTAGCCCCCTTCTTCCCCGCTTCTTTAATCCAACCCCAGTCGCACCCCGGCTTCTGCCGTCCCTCGGGATTTGGGGTTGTGACATTTTCATCGATAGTTTTGGTTCAGAAAAGCCCACCTGACTTCCAAAGAACTAGCTAGGTGGTCTAGGGCTATTTGTCCTCGCTTAACGATCCGTCCGGCTCGATCCTTCACAGTTCGACATCGATAGGTAGATAAGATATATGAAAGACGGACACAAAGGCGTTGGACTTTAACTGACGGACTTCTATTTGAGTCGTCTCTCTCTTCGCTCTAACTTTTCTAAAAGATCTCGCGTTCTCGTCCTTAAATTATTAACTCTATTCGAATTGGTTGACTTTACTACTCAATATCGTACACTCTTCTCGTTTTAATTAATAACTTCATTGTTAATATTCTATTACTCGAGCTTTCTTTCAAAGGCTTTAATCAAATCTTGATTTACAAATCATAACTCAATCATTCAATTATTTTTCACAACATAACTAACATCATGCATTTAAACACTTATTCAATCATATAATGAATTCAAATAAATCAAACATACTTCAAGACACATTAACATTCATTCAATTTAGATTTTAAAATCTAACTCGATTATGCATTTCCTTTTTATGGAGGTTTAAACTATTAATTCTATCTTTCTTATTTACATAGACAATGCTTTATTTTACATCCGCTATCTTATAAGGTATTTCATAACCTTTATTCTATTAACAAAAATTTCTCTTTAATTATTATTAACTCGTATAAAATTAAGATTTTCTTATTCATCTTTAATTCGATCTTCATTTCTTATCTCGACTATTGTTCATCTAATTATTATCTCGGTTTATCTTTTTATTCACTTGGTTAGAAACAACGTATTCAATTAATTATTTAATTAATCTTCCTTCCATTTAATTCTCGACATCTTATTTTATTCTTATTTTCTCGATCAACTTGTACGAGTATCTATCTTAACTCGTCTAGTATTTTTTCTTTACTCAATTTAACTTTTAAGCTATTTCTTACTTAATAATTTCTTTATCTTTTGATAAACATTTTTATGAATTAGCTCACTTTATTAGTTACATTATAAAAGATCTTTTTGTTGTAATTTTAGTAAAATTTCAAGTCTTTAAATTTTATTGTAAGACATTTAATTAATAAATCTTTTCATACACCTTTCATCTTTTATTCAATTAAAAGCTTTTCAATTTTAAATCTTTTTGTCAAAACTTCTATCTTCATTCCATATTCAAATTAACATTAATACATATTTAACATCCAATCTTTTTATTATTTCTACAATTAATTTCTTTTAAAACTTCAACATGCAAACTTATTTTCTTAACTTAAACACATGTATGATTATACCAACATAACATACGATCATTCCATTGATCAAAACAACACTCAATTCATCAACAAAATCATCAAAATAAATTCTCTATTTTCTTCAAAATTCTCGGCACACACATGCATATTTTGTGCAATTTATTTCTCAATTTTTCATGCATATAATTTCATTCTCAACATGATAAAAATAACAATTCAAGCATCATAATAATAATAACTCAAAGAATTCATATTTTTCCTATTTTTACTAAAATTTTCGGTATTTATCCAATTTTTAGGGTTTTAAATTCTTTCTCTTCTCTTAATTCACCGATTAATATCTAATGCTCGATTCTCCTAATGAATTCTTCTCACTCGATTAACACATGCATATCCTAAGTTTGCCTAAACATAAATTAAATAACATGCATGCATAGATCTTTCTTTTAGAACTTATAGACATACATATTTACAACTAATCAAATGAATTTCATACTTAATTAAATGGGAATCCTTCTCTTGGCTCTTGGAATTGAAATGGGTGGAAATGGTAGCTTCAAAGCTTGAACTTGAAAGAAGAAAGAAATCTTCTTGAATCCTCAAAGAAAAAGAAATAACATGGAATTAATCATCCATAGGATTTAATAATCAAAATAAAGAAAAGTGTTGGATGATTCTTGAATTTAACTTCAAGAACTTGGAAGATTCTTACCTTTCTTTGAAAATATGGATGAAATGGATGGAGATTGATAACTTCTACTTCATTTTCATGGATGGAGAGTTTGAATCCATGGTTGCATGTGAAGAAAAATCAAGGTATGAGGGAGAGAGGGAGATTGCCGAGAGAGAGAGAGAGAGCTTGGGAGAGTTTGAGAGATTGTTTTCTTTCTTGCTTGGGAGAGAGAAAGAGATCGAAATGAGAGAGAGAGGTGGAGTGAATGTATTTAGTCTCCCTTCTTGTCTTAGGTGAGTGAAATTGAAATCCAACATAGGGAATAAAGTGCACTTGTTGGAAGTTGT
The DNA here is from genome assembly GCA_029490685.1 of Schizonepeta tenuifolia. Classification (NCBI taxonomy): domain Eukaryota; kingdom Viridiplantae; phylum Streptophyta; class Magnoliopsida; order Lamiales; family Lamiaceae; genus Schizonepeta; species Schizonepeta tenuifolia. Next base: position 53,189,913 of record CM055959.1, on the reverse strand, counting down.
AGTAAGACATGACTTGATAGGTGATGTGATATTAACTTGCATGCAAACTTTAGGTAATACCATGCATAAGACATAATCATGATATTTTAATCTTGGAAATTAAAGGATGATGGGAGAGGAGGTGTGAGGTGGTGTGAGAGGGAGAGAGGTGGTTGACACGTGTCGTCGTCGTGTCGTTACAGGTATTAATTATCCGGTCGTAAAGGTTTTCCGGATAAAACGATTCATATTAATTCCATTTTGTTTTCTTAACGGGTCTAACCTCTTCTCGTCTCACTTTTGAAACTAACTCATCTCAATCCTATTTCACGTCTCAAATTAAAAGATTAAAGGTTTCGATCTTTTTAGTCCTTTAAATCTTAAAAGAATTTAATTGGCTTATTAATCCATTTATTAATCCTTTTAAAGACTAATGCCTCATTTCTCTTGTCAATTCTCGGATAAGTTCTTACCCTATCTCAGTGATCTTAAAAGAAATTCTAGGTTCGAAGGTTCTAATCCAATTCTATTCTAGTCTCGTCGGCGTAAACATATTTCTCGGCGATTAACGTTATGTTATCTCAATCAAACAAACTTCTCGGGATTTTTCCGGAATTTAATCTCATACTCATTTTCATATAAACAACTCAACAAGCATATCATATCATCATCATCTCAGGTAAATATAACAGATAAATTCACACAAGGTTCACAAGGCAATTTAAACATTTTATTCAATTCTCTTCGATTAGAAAAGAAAAATTTTACTCCTAAATTCTCATCTTTTAACTTACTCGGTTAATTAGACGCTCTCTAAAGGTATAAAAACTCGGGGTATCACAATCGGACTTTGAGTTAGCCGACTTGCTATCCAAAGTTAGTGTACACAGTAGTCGTTGTGTGTGGAACCCTGTTGAGGGGTGGCCAGCCACGGTGATAATTATTGGGCAAGATTGAACGTAACATCTATCAGAAAAGTGCTTGATCAAGCCAAGTTGTGAAAATGTTTAGTAGACACGAGAATTTATTGAAAAACCCCGATGTGCTACAGAAATAAGATGCCTTATTTATCTATACTTATGATATGTTTTCGGCAACGTGCCCACTAAGTGCTTTTGTACTTAGCCCTGCATATGTTTTATAAAATGTGCAGGTTGAGCGACGGGAGCGGCAGAGGTTGATGTTGAGTTAAGAAGTCGTATTTAGAATAAAGAACTTGTATCCAACTTTACGCTTTCCGTTGCCAATCTTTTTGAAGCCAATGTATCTATCTTTTGGGTCTAAGCCCCGTACAATGAATTCAGTTCCTTTTGAATAACTTATCGAGTGATCTTTCGAGATCAACTCTTTCTTTTAATTGAAGTCTTGTTCATAGAAGTTATTCTGTTATTAATATCTGTTCATTCTTAATTATTCCTCTTTTTCCCCGCTACTTTAATCCAACCTCTAGTCGCACCCCGGCTTTGCCGTCCCTCGGGATTTGGGGCTGTGACAGTACAAGTCAGGAAGTACCTCCCCATATGCTTGAAACCAACAGACAGAGTACCCGAAGGAGCCAGGATCTTGGTCAACACAGGAAGCAATCTAGGATGCAGACATCGAGGGCAAGAAGCGAGTCGAACCAGCAGCAGATTTCTTTTCTTTCAAGGAAGAGGATAAGGATCGGATATTTCTTTCCTTATCCTAGTCGGACCTAATCAAAGAAGATATCTACCAAGCAAGGAAAGAGAATCGTGGTTGTATGCATGAAAGAGAAAGGCGGATATGCATGGAAGAGTCCTTCATCAACAAGGAAACTTCCCTAAACCCTAATTTCCATCGCCTATATATATGGCCGACTCCCTTATGTAATGTGTGCCATTTTATTCACGTTCATAGTTAGTTCTGCATTCTTAGTTTGAGAGGAAGTGAGGAAGAAACAAGTCCTACGGGCAATTTACTTTTACGTTCGTTTTATATCTTCTGCAGTAGCTTAGTTGTTGGCGTGAAGCCAAGACCTTGGTTGCTGACTACGCTTTTGGGCAGCAACCCGTTTTTAGTTTTATGATAAGTATGTTTTCCTTTATATATTTTGTGCTTTTGTTTACTATTATGTCTAGTTAAATTTATCGTTTGGGTTGGATGTAGATGAAGTGATCGTAAATTACTCGTTCTAAACTTGTGAGGTCGAATTGTGTTAGTTCGTTAATTGATTTTGTTCCCGAAACACTTAGGAATAATTCTAGGCTTAATTGATATTGACATATGATTGATCACCATCTAGATATTGATATTAAAGAACTAACAAGAATTGGGATTTAATTCGAGAGTGTCTTTCGTGTCCAAGAAAGTAAAGAGTATTGGAGAGCAGTCGGTATTGACTTATCCCTTGGCTATCTTGGGTCTGTTTATTCTTAATGTTTGTTGGGATTTAACTCGAGAGTGTCTTTCAAGTAGTAAGATAGAGTATTTGTATATACTCTATACTCGAGTCTTCTTTCAAGTAAAGTTAAGTCGTAACACTAAGTATAAGAGTGTAGACGACAACTCAACCTCCCGCTACGTCGACTCAATTAAAGAAGAAAAGTAAGGAAAGAATTTCAGAAGTATGATTTCTTTTAAGAAGAAATTTTGATTAAGTATGCAAAAATTTGTGAATAAAGTATGCAAGTATGATATGAGATTAAGTATGCCAAGTATGATTTGAGTAAAGTATAAAGATTATACTTTGTGAATTATGTGAAAGTATGTGAAAGCATGAATGTTGTGCTATGTGAAAGTATGTGAAATTATATGAGTAATAATTTTTTTATTCAAAATGTTTTATTGGCATGAGAATTTAGACGAATTCTAAGGCCTTCCTGATTCTTTGAAAACATAGACGTTTTAAGAAGCATTGGTTCCAAAATTTCCAAGAAACGTTCGGATCGGAAAGGACAGAATAAAGGGAATTAAAATGAATAAACGAATGTCACGTGCGTAAAGTGACATGAACAGCAGACTCATTGGAGTCGACTTGTTTTTGAAAATGAAAGTCGTGAGAATTTCCTTTTAAGGAAATAAAATAAAGAATAATAAGAAGAATAAGAATAAATAAGTTAATAAGTTAAAAGAATGGAAAAAAAAATCGTCAAGAAATTTTCTTCGAGGAATAAATAAAGTGAGAAAGTAAAAGAATAATAAGTAAAAGGACGAAAGTGAAATCTTGAATTTTTTTTTTATATATATATGTATTGTTTGAGTGCAATTTCTTGAAATTGCTAGACGATTAAGATAAGTTGTGATTAAGTGGTTAAGTATTGCAAGTTTGAATAATGGAATATTCTAATTGTAATTTAAGAATTCTTTAAGATATGTTAATTACCCTACCAGTTACTGATCCGTGTTCTCTTAAAACTTTGTAGGATGCCTGCTACACGTGTTACGGCTCGGAAGAGTCGACCTTTGAGACAGCGTACAGTAGTTGATGAGATTTTAGACGAGTACCATGACTATGAGATGGACCCGAATCATGATATTGGGCAGTTGGTTAGTGACTTCGCTGCACGCTTTTATGTAGCTCGTCACTTTGTTACTGAGCGTCAGGTGATGGCCGATCTGACTGTACGGCTGCCCGACGATTGGCATGGGTGCTCATGCCATATCCTGGTACCACATCGCACTGATCGGCGATGACCCCGAGCCGATCGGCGACTTTGCTGGTTTTGCCTTAGCCATACATAGGCAGTTCTTTCACAGTCGGGTTATGTGGACTATCCCGGTTGAGGAGCACCTTCCCTACCTTGACATTCTGACAGAGTCTGTGCCCGAGTTTGAGCCTGGGCCGTTAGCCCTAGACCCAGAGTTTGTTGCACTGTTGGAGCTGCCACCAGTGTTTTCACCTAGTGAGGGGTTAGTTCTAGGAGACGAGTACCTAGAGAGAGACGCAGAGCTGGCTGCGATGTTAGAGTTACCATCTCCTCTTACACCACTGGAGGAGATCTGTGCTGATTGGACGAGAGTCCGGGGACAATTTGAGGCGGGGCCATCCAGAGCCCGTTCTGCAGAGGTATACGCATCCAGTTCACTTCCTGAGCACCTTCTTCCCCTGAAGAAGCGTGCAATGGTATCCCGTTCAGACTACTTAGTTTCAGACTTCGAGAGGACTACTTCTGACGTGCCTTCACCACCACCACTTACACTTTTGGACGACACTACTTTGAGGATTGACGAGGCATTTCAGCTCGTCTTTGGTTCAGATTCTGAGGAGGAGGATCCAGAGGAGGATCCGATGGAGGACGACCCCGAGGATGACCCTGAGGAGGACCCCGAGGAGTTACAGGTCGTAAAGGGCAGTAGTGACTCGACAACAGCTTGTTGAGCAGAGCGCCTTAGACGCATAGTAGTAGTAGAAGTTCTTTTGTCTTGTAAATAGTCGGATCAGTAACTATCCTTTTGTAGTACTCTAAACGGATATGAAGTTTTGGGATCATTTCCGTTCTAGTACTTCCAGTAAATACGGAGATGCAACTTGTTAGTGCACCCGATTTATAGATAGGCAGTTAGCCTAGTTTAGACTAGTCGTAGTCTAACCTTTTGTATAAGTCCTCATTGGAGGCAAAACTAATATTCTTTTTGACATGTATATAATATATATATATGATGACCCGAGAGTGGGCTTAAATCTTATGAAAAGTTTCTTCTAAGTTCGATTGGAAGAAAAAGTTTAGATGAATATTCCGGTTTAACCGAGAAGTTAAAAAATTTAAAGAGTTAAGTATCGAAGCTATTATCAGTTTTCTTTTCCATGAACTTGTTTAAGTTAGAAAAAGGGTTAGTAAGTAAAAGAAGGCTTAAAAGTAAGGTGCTAATGAGAGTTTTGCTCTTATAGTTTCAAAAAAAAATATGCCGCCAAGAGTAGTTAACAACCAAGGAAGACGTGGTAGGCCCAGGGGACGTGGTAGACGTCCAGCCCAGAATGATAGAGAGGAAGAATAGGAACATCGTGATACCCCACCACCACCATCACCATCACCACCTGCACCCCCACCCCGTCGTGACATTGAGGACTTGTTCCTTAAACGTAACCCACCTATCTTCAGCGGATCTGGTAGCCCAAGCGATGTTGAGCTTTGGGTGCGATCTATTTAGCGAATTTTCAAACTCCTCAGATGAACTGATGAGGAGCGACTGTCGTGTGTCGTGTTTCAGCTTTCCGGACCAATTGACTACTGGTGGGAAGCTCGACAGAAGGTTATACCCGCAGATCACCTGGCTCGTTTTACCTGGGAAGAATTCAAGGAAGCACTATATGATAAGTACGTACCTAAGACATATAGAGCTCAGAAGGAGGCTGAGTTCTATAACTTGAAACAAGGGAAGAAGACAGTCACAGAATATGACGCCAAGTTTTGTGAGTTGTCGAGGTATGTGCCTGCTCAGGTGGATACCGAAGATAAGATAGCAAAGAAGTTCCGTGGGGGACTGAAGCATGAGTTTGGGATTGCGTTAGCCAGTCATTGTCAGAGCCCCAAATCCCGAGGGATGGCAGAAGCTGGGGTGCGACTGGGATTGGATTAAAGAAACGGGGAAGAAGGGGGCTACTGAACTAAACATACATAAGAGACAACATGCATACTATTGTCACGCCCCGACTCTCGAGGTGTGACTTACGAATAACAACAAAACCTAAACAACTAACATTCAACTCAAATAAGGGGAAACATGCTCGGGGAAAAGATAACGAAAGTTAAGACAATCGAATTGGGCTTCCAAAAACACAATGAAGTAATATCCGAGCATCTCAAAACTACGTATAACAAGAATATGAATAAGTATTTCATGCTGACAAGGATAGGATTCCAAAAAGAAGAGAATTGCATACAATCATATATATATAAACCATGTTAAGAGGGTCAAGTTCAAGCAACAATTCAAGTCAACGAGCCCATCGCTCGGGAGTACAAATCAAGTAGTTTAAGAAGTTAACAAGTTTTCAAAATCATCGAGTACAATACTCGGAAACAAAAACATAAGTATCAAAGTATTTGCATCAACAGACATCGATTCAAAAGGGTTGCAGCGGAAACTTGCATCAATACCCAACACTTGCAAGTATGAAGACGTACAAATGCCAGTCTGAAATTCGACTAAACTCAACCAACAAAACCAAACCACACCACCAAGTATCCATGCCATCACCATCCAGTCAACCTGCATGTTTAGAAACACACGCAGGGCTGAGTACTTCGTACTCAGTGAACACAAGCCAAAACATTTGAATAAAGATGCTTCTGAAAGCTATAATAATTGAACTTTCCTTGCCGAACATCACAAGTATATAAGCAGTTTTAAAACAGTTTTACTTGTGCATGTTAAAAACATTTTCTTTTAAACAGACTGCGCAGTCAAATATCATATAATATAACAGTATGTATCATCTATCACAAACAATATCACTGTGCCGAGAAGTAGGCCTCCTTCTCGAGCACTGTGACTGGCCTAACCGAAGCAAGGCTCACAGTCACCTCAACATATACCACACGTGGGTTCCTGCTTTTCACAGGATGATAACATCTCCATATAAATAGATGATAACACATACCAAACTTCAATAAAAACGGCAAGTCAATCACATTTGAAAACATATCATAATACTTAATAGCATAACTAATTTTCATCGACAGTTTTGGTTCAGAAAAGCCCACCTGACTTCCGAAGAACTAGCTAGGTGGTTTAGGGCTATTTGTCCTCGCTTAATGATCCGTCCGGCTCGATCCTTCACAGTTCGACATCGATAGGAAAAATAAGATATATGAATGACGGACACAAAGGCGTTGGACTTTAACTGAAGGACTTCTATTTGAGTCGTCTCTCTCTTCGCTTTAACTTTTCTAAAGGATATCGCGTTCTCGCCTTTAAACCTTAACTCTACTCGAATTGGTTAAGACTATTAATCGACGGCTTAACACATTTCTCGTTCTAATCAATAACGTCATCGTCTACATTCTATTACTCGAGTTTTCTTTCAAAGATTTCACTTGATTCTCGACTTATCAATCAATCATTCCACCATTTGCATACAAGATAATTCAATTAACTTTATCATCATAACGGATATCGTGCATATAAACATTTATTCAATCATGTAATAAAATCAAATAAATCAAACATACTTTAAGACACATTAACATTCATTCAATTTAAAACTTAATTTGATTATGCATTTCTTTTTATGAAGGCTCAACTATTTACTCTATCTTTCTTATTTATTTTTAAATCGATTCTCATTTCTTTACTCGATTATTATTTTTCTAATTAATTACTCGGTGATTTATCTCGGTTTATTCTTAATTTGTTTGGTTGAAAACAACGTACTCAATTAATTATTTTATTAATTCTTTCAACTTATTACTCGATATCTTATTCCATCATTATCAATTTCTTGATTAGCTTATACGAGTATCTATCTTAACTCATCTAGCATCTTTTCTTTAATTGATTTAAAACTTCCTTTTTGTTTCTTTTCGATTTATTCATTTTAAACTCGGTTTTCTTATTCTTACTTATCTTTTTAATAATTTTTTCTTTTCTTGTCTTTAATCTTTAAGCCATTTCTTACTTGGAAATTCTTTTATCCTTTAATAAACATTTTCATTAACTAGATTATCTTATTAGTCAAATTATAAAAGATCTTTTTGTTGTAGTTTTAGTAAAAAAATTCAAGTCTTTAATTTTTAATACAAGAAAATTTATTAACATATCTTTTATCCATTTTTCATCTTTTAATCAATTAAAAGCTTTTAAAATTCTAATCTTTTGTTACAAAACTTCTATCTTTATTTATGATTTAACTAATAATCAAACATACATTGCAACATTTAAACATTCAATCTTTTTCTATATTTTCACATTTAATTTCTTTTAAAAACTTCAACATGCAATCTCATTTTCTTAACTTAAACACATGTACAAATATATTAACATAACATATAATCATCTCATTGATCAAAACATCACTCAATTCATCAACAAAATCAACAAAATAAATACTCCATTTTTGCTCAAAACACACGGCACACACATGCACAATTTTGTGCATTTTATTTCTCAATTTTTCATGCACAAAATCTCATTCTCAACATGATAAAAATAACAAATCAAGCATCAAAATAATAATAACTCAAAGAATTCATATTTTCCCTATTTTTCTCAATATTTTCGGTATTCATCTTAGTTTTAGGGTTTTAATTTCTTTTTCTTTCTTTAATTCACCGATTAAACCGAATATCTGATTCTCCTAACGATTTCTTCTCACTCGATTATCACATGCACATCCTAAGTTTGCCTAAACATAACTTAAATAGCATGCATGCATAGTTTCTTTCTTTTAGGACATAGAGATATACATATTTACAACTAAACAAATGAATATCATACTTTAATTTAAATGGAATTCTTCTCCTTGGCTCTTGGAATTGGAATGGGTGGAAAATGAAGCTTCGAAGCTTGAATTTGAAGGAAGAAAAAAGTCTTCTTGAATCCTCAAAGAAAAAGAATAATATGGAATTAATCATCCATTCTTTTTAGGGTTTAAGAATCAAAATAAAGAAATTGTTGGATGAATATTGAATTTAATCTCAAGAACTTGAAAGATTATTACCTTTTCTTGAGAATATGGATGAAATGAATGGAGGATGACACTTTCTACTTCATTTCCATGGATGAGGAGCTTGAATACATGGTTGCATGTAAAGAAAAATCAAAGTATGAGGGAGAGAGAGAGAATGCCTAGAGTGAGAGAGATTGGAGAGTTTGAGAGAGTTTTTCTTTTGTTGATTTGAGAGAGGGAGAGATCGAATGAGAGAGAGATGGAGTGTAGATGACTAAGTTTTCTTTCTTGTCTTAGATGTAGGAATTTGAAATCCAACAAAAGGAATAAAGTGAAATGTTGGAAGTTGTATTTGTTAAAGTGATTGATGGATGAATGATGTGATGTAGTTTGCATGCAATATTTTGGTAAGATCTTGTTGAAGACATAATCATGATAATTAACATTGGAAATTGAGGAGTGATGTGAGGGAAAGAGTGAGGTGGCGTGAGAGGGAGAGAGGTGAGTGACACGTGTCTTCGTCGTATCGTTACGGATGTTAATTACCCGGTCGTAAAGGTTTTCCGGATAAAACGATTCGTATTAATTCCTTTTTATGCTATTAACGGGTCTAACCTCTTCTCGTCCCACTATTGACACTAAGCATCTCAATCCTATTTTACGTCTCAATTAAAAGATTAACGAGTTCGATTATTTAGTCTTTTAAATCTTAAAGGAATTTAGTCGGCTTCTCAATCCGTTTATTAGTCTTTTAAAGATTAACTCCTCATTACTCTTCTCAATTCTCGGATAAGTTCTTACCCTATCTCAGTGATCTTAAAAGCAATTCTAAGTTAGAAGATTCTAATTTAATTCTATTCTAAGTTCATCGGTATAAATATATTTCTAGGCGATTGAAATTATGCTAATTCAATTAAGCAACTTCTCGGAATTATTTTAGAAATTAATTTCATACTCATCTTCATACAAATAATTCAACAAGCATATCACATCATTATCATCTCAGATAAATAAAGCAGACAATTTCACACAAAACTCACAAAGCAATTTAAACGTTTTACTCGATTCTCTTCGATTAGAAAAGAAAAATTTTACTCCTAATTTCTCATCTTTTAACTCACTCGGTTAATTAAACGCTTTCTAAAGGTTTAAAAACTCGGGGTATCACAACTATGAACAAGACTTTAATTACATAAAGGAAGAGTTAATCTCAAAAGATTACTCGACAGAAGTACACCGAAAGAAACTAAGTTAAGACAGATCTTAGTCTACAGCGATAACATATTTGTATTTAAAAAACACTAGAGTTCTGCAGCGGAGTTTATGGTTCATGCTATCTACAGTTTTCCTAAGACAACGTTATTCAACCCTCGCTGCTTCCATCACTTCAACCTGCACATTTAGAAAAACACATGCAGGGCTAATTACAAGAGTACTTAGTGGGCACGTTGCCAAAAACATAATTCATAAGTATAAATAATCTGGCATTCTATAACCGTAGCGCATCGGGGTTTTGTTGAAAAGGCCCGTGCCTACTAAACATTTTCTGACTGATTTGTATAAAGCAGCTTGCGCAAGCATTTTTAGAGTATGTTATGTTCAATCTTGACCAAAGCTAATTCACCGTGGCTGGTTACCCTTCAACAGGATACCACATACACCACAGGTTACAAAGTGCACTAACTCTGGAAAGCACTTAGCAGCTAACTCAGAGCCGATCGTTAGTTAACCTAGTTAGATTAACTCTAAAAGTCTGGAAAACCCGAAGGTTAACTCAGAAATCTGGTAAACCCGAAGGTTAACTCAGATAGGTACAAGAGAACTCACATAAAATAGTTGAAACAGTTTATGCCAAGATTATCACTTTGAAAAACACAATTATCAAAGCGATAAATAATACTTCCGAGTTGTGAAAAAACTCACATTTTATTTGATATAGATAAAAGCCCACCTTAGCATTTACAAAACTAAGTACTAGCTTCCGATCTCCTGATCTTCCGTCCTTTCCTTACTGCTAGCTTCCTCCTTCATCGTAAAATAATATCACTTTAATTTCGGTCGAAAAGATAATCGAATATGGAAATTCGAATTAGGTTTTTAGTCGGATTATTTCTTTAGGCAATTGCACGCTTACTAAATTCATTTTACTTAAACGGGATCTAGACTCGTACAAAACCCGGTTAGAACTCGAAAGGTCTCATACTCGACTCTTAGGTCAGTAGAGAGGGTAGTTGATAGCTCAATACGACTTAAAAGATCATAAAAAACTAAGTTGGAAAAGAATCAACTTAGGAAAATAAGTTTAGTTCATTATACGACTTATGCAATTTCTCGCTTAACTAAATTTCTTTACTTTAACGAATATGAGATGAGATCTCGTCTCGTTTGGCACTCAAGGCTCCTTTCTTGACTCTAGGGTCAGTAGGAAGATAGTCGTTAGTTATTACGGCTTTAGACGATCGAAAGAAACTAAGTTGCGAACGAAACAACTTAGAAGAATGAAAACTGAAATTTCACTGCGCATTACAGAAACTCTGGGGACTGCTTAGAACAGGGGAACTGGAAATAGAGGATGAGCCATGTACCGTTGGAAAGTTTGGGATGTGTAGTTTACGCTCCAATTTACGGATTGCAAATCTGATAAACGAGCTAAAAGTTATTACAGTTTCTGGCGAGGGTCGCAAAACTGCCGCGCTAACCCTAGTTGCTCGATAGAATCGACGTATAACTTCTTAAGTTCGTTCTAAGCTCTCGTATTCGATTTCTTAAGAAACTGGACCCTCAAGGCAGTCATCACGTACTCCCGTACATGATGAACTCCTTCTCAAAACTCGTCCAATAGCACGACGTTCTAAACGTCGGCTTTCAACTAACATGTACTAAACCAAAGCAAGTTATCAACTTCGCGTTCTAGTTCTCGACTATCACTATAGCTCATATTATATTAGCTCGAAAGCTCATGACGTCAACTACAAAGTTATTCCCAAGTCCATCATAAACAATAAAATCAAGTTAGAATTCTCATTCAACTTCTCGGTTATTAGTTACGTCTAATTGTTCGTCTCTTACACAATTTTCAAAGTTGTCGGATTTCGTTCAAATTTTATTAAACAACATCTAACGAGAATCACTTTCATGCATAATATCATTTCATATCAACACTATATTTCAACTTATGACGAGTTCTTCGTCTCTTACATCCCATAAAATATTTTTAGAAAAATCTAAATAAATTCCCATTATCAACTAACATCATTAGCAACCATATTCTATCATCATTTCATCAATTAAACCAAACACATGAAAACCCCTAAAACTCTAATAATTTTCGGTATTCATAGAGAGGTTAAGAGAGTGATTTTCTTCTCCAATTAACACCATTTATTCATTAATCAACCTACTATAACATCAATTAATCAATTGAAATCCAATTACAAACTAACATGCAAAAATTCCCAATTCAAAACTCAAACCCTAAATCGGTTTTCAACATAACATGGGGCTTTCGATTCCTCTTTGTTCTAATCACTAATTAAGCACTTCTTAAGCAAGAATTTATCATCAATTGAAGAAATCCAAAAATCCTACTAAATCCCCTAAATTTTTGGTATTGACTAGGGTATTAGGGTTCTTGATTTTGTTCAATTCTAATCCCTAATTACCCCATCTAACACATCTAATTTCATTAATTCAAGATTGAATCATCTAATTCATCACCCTAATTTTCGATCAAAAAGAAAAAATAAAAAGAAGAGGATGATGGATGGATAGAATTAAAGAGGAGATGAATACCTTGATAATTAGTAAAGGAAGTATTAGGTTTGGATGGTTGGATGATGACTTGTGATTTTCTTCTTGATGAGAGCTTGAAGTTCTTCAATGGTGGAAGAAGATGAAGATAAGAGAGAGGGTGTGAGGCTGCCGATTTTTGTGGGGAGGGAGGGAGAGATGACTTAGATTGAAATATAACATAAAATGATTTAAATCCTAATAGGTGTAAAGTTGCAATAGTAACAACAATAGGTGTCACACTTTAAACATTATAAAATCAAAATATCTACAAATGTGAGAGGAGGGAGGTCGGTCAAGGGGAGAAGGAGAAAGAAAATACGCATTTTTCCGGTGCGATACGACGTTACGGAAATCGAACGACGAAAAATGTAGCTCGGCACAAAATCGTCGCGATCCGATTCGACCGAAAATTCTAACGTATAAAACTTAATCAAAAAATAATATTTAGAAAATTAATTCCAACAAAATCTCGGGACGACACAGTCCGAGTTTTGTCCGGAAAATCATAAAAATGAACTTTCTCGGACGAGTTCGTATCGCGATTTCGTGAATGTAAAAATCAGACGGTTTTCCGTTCTGAGTTCACGAACTAAATTTTTTTCGTACGCGCTAACCCTAAATACAGTAGTCGTCTAGCTGACTTCCGTAATTTATTTTCGGAAACGGATTCGACCGTTAGTCTTAGAATTCAAAATCGTAAACTTAGCCGTGCAAAGCCATTTATTTAATTAACTTTAAATTTTTGAGATCGTAAGGAATTTCCGGGGCATTACATCCTACCCCCCTTAAGAAACGAAATTTGCTTATCCTCTTTAACTGCTTGAAGTACTTCTTACTCAACTCTTTTCCAAAAATTCTCTCATGGCTTCCTCTTGCCTGTGATGATCTTATAACGCTAATACTAATCGTCTCGACTTGCTCCTTAACTTTTGCGCTTTTCGATCGAAGATCGTTTTCAATCTTTCCTAATAACTTAAGTCGATTCAAGATCAACGCTCTGCTGACCAACTATGTGTATTGAATCGAACATACATACTTCTTCTCAAAAAGATATACTTAAAAATAAGCATTTCATAAACTTGGCGATAAAGCCATAACTATTCGTATTGGAAACTATCTTTTCCAAGTTACTTGCTAATTATGTAGATCTTTGTCGAAGTCTGAACTTAACACGAAACTACGGTTTCTCATTAACGGAGAAATCTTAAGGAGCTTTTATTTTTCTTCTCGATTATTAAGTTCGAATTGTCGTATACTTAAGACTTTTGTCTTCTTTAAACTCGTTTATTCTGACTTGAATCTATCGTATGATCTCGATCATTTCACTGACCGTATCTGGTCCTAAGTTCTTTCTTTCACCTACCTTATAACAATAAGGCAGCTATCTAAAACTTCTTTTTCTTCAAAGTCTCGTGAGGCGTAATACCTATCATAGCTTAATAATTATTGTTATAATAATTCGGTTGTTGGCTAAGTGTTCTTCCATTTCGCTCTGCGGCTAATATTATCGTTCTTAGCACATCAACGAGTATCTGAATCATTTTCTTGGACTGTCCATTCAACTAGAGGTGAGAAGCGGTACTAAAGTTAAATTTGGTATCTAACTTTTCTGCCTCGTGTCTTTCAAAAAATCCCGTTGTCATAAAACCGTAACTATATCCTTCTATTTCCATTCTGGAATACCTAATGGTTGTAACAACTCGTATAGTTGTTAGTGAAAAGCTTTCTCCTACTTATAAACTAAACATCTTTCTATCAACGAAACAACGTCCCGTTTCACTCTATTCCACTGAAAATCCTTTTCTTAATTCTTAAATTCGCTGTCATCGGAATTACTAAGTCCACTTTTAAATTTCTATCATAACACTTGTTGCTCCAGAGTCACTGTCGGGTTTATCCATTCTTATTCTTAGTCGAGGCTTATCCATTGACTCATCCTTTCTCTAGATACTTATAATCTTTCTCGCAATTTGGTATAGCTACTAGTGCCGCTATTTGCCCTGCGATTGATGCCAATGCATCATGCATTTTTCTATATCCATCTTCTTGAATCCTCATACAATCGTTTCTTCTCCGTCGTAGAGATACCTAAACTTAATTGGAGTATTACATCTCAGCGTATCTATTCTTACCCTTAGCTTTACCTAGATGGTAATTATTTCCACAATCGTAATATCTTACTAGTTCGAGCCATCTCCTTTGTCTTATGTTAATTCCTTTGCTCGAATACACGCTCCAAATTCTTATGATCTGTGAAGACCTCATCCCTTGCACCATATAGATGGTGTGTCCAAATTTTTTCAATGCAAGCTCTACGGCTGCAAGTTCTAAGTCGTAGGTTGGATATTCAATTTCCTGGGGTTAACGTGTCGTGAAGCGTAAGCTATCACTTTCTCATTTTGCATTTATACCATCCTAACCTATTCTTTGTAGCATTGGTATCTACCTCGTATTCCTTGTCGTTTCTGGGAGGGCTGAACCTGGGGTAATGATCAACTTTTTCTAGAACGTTCGTGTTCCTATTCCACAATTTTCTGTACATTTATTCTTTTCCTTCTATGTAGTTGCGCCATAAGTCTTAGTAATCATAGGGAATTCCTTAATGGAAACCTCTATTTTAACTATCCAGCCTGGGAACTTCTTATTTCATTCAGACTGGTAAGCGATTTTTTTATTTTTTTATTTGAGTACTGCCTCTACCTTAGCATAAATCTATCTTAATGTCTTCCGTTGATACTATATATCCATGAAGCATTACTTCCTCCGATTGGACTCGCTCTTCTGAATTTGGCATTTATTTCTTAACTCTAAGCATTCTAGCACTATTCGCAAGTGTTCTTCGTGCTCCTTCTCATTCTCAGCATAAATAAAATCGTCGTCATAGAATACTAAAATGTATTTCTCTAACTATAGGTGGAAACGCTATTTATGAGGTTCGTAAATACTATGGGAGCGTTTGTCAACTAAATAATGTAACTATTGTTCCGTAACGACCATTTCTGGTTCGGAGAATAGTTTTGGGGTATAACTCCCGCTTATTCATTAACTAGCGATGCTTAGACCTTAATTCTATCTTTGCAATTGCATTTATTTTCTTTTTAAGCTTATCAAGGGTCTTGTATTCTCATAAAAGAATATTTATTTTTAAGGGTTATCTTATTTAACCTTTGACAGCCTATATACAATCTAAGAGAATCATCCTTCTTTGATGATGAACATCACAAATGTTTTCCATGGTGAAAACGTTTGTCTAAAGAAAATCGTCATCTAACAACTCTTGTAGTTGGATCTTAAGCTCCTCTAACTCCTTTGATACCATTCTACATAAGGCCTTTAATTTGGGAGCTGCTCGTAGTTCTAAGTCGACCGTGAAACCTACACGACAATCTGGCAGTAAACCAGATATTTCATATAATTCTATAGGTTCTCTACTCGGGGTTTTTTTTTAAAAGAGATTTTTCTCTCGTTGTCGAGAATCGTGGTAATTCTCAAACAACTAGTCTATTCCTAAATTTATATATATAGTACATTTTATTACTTCCCAATCGATTGCTCAAAGAAACTAAAGGAATAATTCTCTGAGGTCATCAACACTCCCTAAAGCGTAGTTGTTCTTATTTCAAGATTAGAGCGTTCTAGTCTTAGTCCTACAGTGTCAGAGGGTACTAGTCAAATGAATATAACGCTATAGTATGGTCAATAGGTACTAGAAAACTGGTATAAAGTTCTAGTACGGGTCAATAATTTTGACAGGGTAATTTTATAAGGTTCGTCCAATACCTGCCAAATCTTCCTTTCCTTCACTATGCCCCTCCTGACTAATCATGTAAGCTCCTGCATTCTGTTATGGTTGTAGCAGTTGTGTCTGTGACTGAAGTTGAGCTGTAATCAGTGGTTGAGGCTGGCCGTACTGAAATGGTACTATCATTTGAAACAGCATTGGGCAGTCATTACTCATATGCCCCAACATTCCACAGTTAAAGCATCTATCCATGTTCGCTAGACATACACCCTCAGGCTCCTTATCACGTCCAGTACACGCGGAAACTCCCTGTTTCTGTTTTGCCGCTTGCCTCAGTTCTGGGCAATTTTTCTTAACGTGTCCCTTATGCAAACAATTGTAACAAACACCAGATTTAGCTAGGCATATCCCGGAGTGTTTCTTACCACACTTAGGGCAAACTGGAGAAGGGATCTTTTCTCTAGTATTTCTCTGAGTTTGGAGCTGATCGTGCTGGTTAATTCCATTTGCCGTTAGTGGTTCCGGGCAGTTTCTCCTAATATGTCCCTTATGTCCACAGTTGAAACAGTTGTCAGTGCCTACCTGACATAAGCCAGAATGCGATTTATTACATTTGGAGCAAACATGAATGTTAACCCTTACTGTGTGTTTTCCTCCCTGATTTTTGTTCCCTTGCTGCCCTTGCAGCTGACCTAATGGATTGTTACTCTTGCCCTGTCCTGATTGTTTATTCCTTTGTGGGTTATTTCTTTGCCCTGCTTCCTTTCCATAGTTACTTCCTTTTCCTGGCTGGTGGAAACCTTGCCTAGCCCTTTTCTGTTTCCCTTGATTGTTGTGGCGCTGGTAACACTCACTGCTACATCCTTCCCATTTCCTTTTACCCTTATGGTTAACCTTATCATTGGGGAGATTTTGGGTTATGGTCTGGTTTGGTGCTGGTGTGGACCTTACCATCTTCTCCTTATTAGGCACTACTGCCTCTATTTCTCGAACTCGTTCTAGTAGTTCAGCATAACTCAATCCTTCCTGTCTGGCTACTGCTATCCCCAGTTCATACTTAAGTTCTCCCTGAAGCTTCCTGGCTATTTCCTCCTCAGTCTCGACTTGATCGGATACATACTTTTCATAATACGCCTCCTTAAAACCATTCCAGGTGGTTAGAGCCGCTTGTTCTACCGGCATAAGTCTTTGTCTAGTCTTCCACCAATATTTAGCTGGTCCGGTTAGCTAATACCCAGCGCACGCTAGACGCTCCTCATCACTAAGTCTAATCGGCTCAAAGATTCTCTCTATAGAACGTATCCATTGCTTGGCCTTATTCGGATTACCAGATCCATCGAAATATGGTGGTTTACTTCCGAAGAATAAATCCTCAACGCTATGACGTTGCGGAGATAGGGGAAGTGAAAAGGTTGCTGGGTGTTTTTGCCTTTCCTCGCTTATACGTTGTTCTTGACCTCTATCAGGTCCTCTAGGATTTTCAGGTCCTCTTCGATCATTAACAGCTCTCAGCGACATTTTTAAAACTATAAGATACCGAAATTTTCTCATTAGTACTTGCTTTTAAATCTTCATTTTCTCACTAACCCTTTTCTTTTCCCACTTAATACTTTCACATAAACGAGAATAACAAATTTAACTTTGACTCTATTTCTTTCAACTTTTAACCTCCAGGGTTAAATTAAACTCTCGTTACACGAGTTTTGTTTGATATTCTGGTTTAGTTATACGATTCATAAGAAACTTCTTGTGATTAACACCCTCTCATGGGTCATGCATATTATATATATATATATATACATCAAAAAGATTATGTCAGTTTTGCCTTCAACAAGGACTTATACTAATTAGACTACAACGAGTCTAAGCTAGGCTAACTGCCTACGCGTACAGAATGCACTAACATATTGCATTACCGTACTACTGGAAGTACTAGAACGGAAACGATTCATAAAATTTCGTATCCGATGGAGTACTACAAAACTATCTAGTTACTGATCCGACTATGTACAACAAAAGGCTATCATACTACTATGCGTCTCTGACATCTTGCTCAACAAACTGCGGTCAAGTCACCACTGCCCCCTATGGCCTAATTCTCCTCGGGGTCCTCGTTCGAATCCTCCTCAGTGTCCTCTTCCGGATCCTCATCCGGGTCCTCATCCTCTGACTCTGAACCGAAAGCAAACTGAAGTGCCTCGTCAACCCTCAAAGTAGTGTCATCTGCAAGTGTAAGTGATGGTGGTGCAGGCACATCTAAAACTGTCATCTCTGAATCTGAAACCAAGTAGTCCCAGCAGGTCGCTGATACCCGCTTCTTCAGAGGCAGCAGGCGGTCGGGAAGTGAACAGGACTCGTACTCCTCTCTGGAATGGACCCTGGACAGTCCTGCCTCAAACTCTGTCCTAACTCTAGTCAACTCCGAGCAAATCTCGTCAAGGGGTCTGTAAGATGATGGAAACTGTAATAGGGCGGCAATCTCTGCGTCTATGTCTAAATACTCTGGTCCTGACTGAAATGGTCCCTGAACTCTCATGGAAGGCTCATGCTGAAAGGAGCGGGTAACCCTAGGCCATCTGCTGTCTCTGCAACTAACTCCCCTGTGTCCACACTGGGCTGGGTACCATCACTGAAGGGATCTCCAACTGTGCAATCATCTCTGGACCTATCTCATCATGCTCTGACTTTGAATCTGCCGGAAAGTGAGTGTAGGGAGGATGCGCCTGAACAGGATATGATGCTATGTGTCTGCTCTCGAAGAAACGCCTGTGTACCTCCAAAGCGAATCCATTGTAATCACCTGTCGGCTCTATATCGTGGTCAAACATCCCAAGGTAATACCACGCCATGTCGTGTGCCCAACCACGCCATGTCGTGTGCCCAACCACGCCATCCCAAGGTAGTCGTCTAACCAAGTCAAGTATCGCCTGACTCTCTGGAATAGTATGTCGGACTGGATAATAAACTGACGAGAAGTAACTAATCCTCTGTCCTACGTCGTGTCTCGGGTTTGCCTCATAATCTCTATACCTATCTAATAACTGATCTGCCCAAGTACGTTGTGGCGGGGACTGACTCTCTGAAGCCGTGTCACTACTGGAAGTCATCCTACAATGTTTTTAAGAAACACGGATCAGTAACGGTAAGATGATACCTTATCTTACGGAAAATCTTAAATTACAAAATGAATATTCCTAATTCAATTGTAATATCACCACACTTAATCTATCAAACTTATCTTAAACATCTAGCAATTTCACAGAAAATTGCTCTCGTACTCACAATATATAGAAATAAAATTTCAAGATTTTATTCCCATTCCTTATCTCATTCTTTTAATTTCTCACTTTAATTCCTTATTATTTTCTTTCATTAATCCTTATCTCTTTCTCAAGGAAAAATTTCTTATCGATTCTCATTTATTAAAACAAAGCACGTCCACTTTGTTTACGTTACTTATGCAAAAGTAGCATTCATTTACAAAAGACTTTGTTGTTTACTACTCATAATACTCATACGTGTCGTATTCTTCGTTCAAGGACGAAGTATAAAAATATAAATTCCCAAAAGAGAAATGGAGTATATATCCTAAGAATAACTTTTTTTAGAACAAGTTCTAGTCGTCATCGCTAAAATCGAGCGGTCGTTAGAAATTTAATCAAGCTTCGCGCTTGACTCCTAATAGTAAAACGATTCTCTTCGCAAAGTTCGAACAAGGAGAACACTACAAAAATGAAACGAAAAGAAACGGAACGACGTCGTTACATGTTACTTATACGTAAGTAACATTCGTCTCTTTAAACCACTTATACCATACTAAAAAGATTTTGCTAGCGGGGCATAAGACCCATATTACTGAGTTTCTTATTATGTGGGTTGATCAAGTCCACATAACAGTCTCTCAATCACATGGAACTTCTGTCTCGCTCTATCGTTCACTTCATACAGAATTCACTTTCCTAAATCGAGTAGCAATTTCTCGAATTGCACACACAACTACTTCTTAAAAAGAAAATTTTGGAAACTTTCCAATTTAGCTCGGAATACTCAATCTTCTCGAGGAAGATACAAATTTTAAGCTAATCGAATACTTGAACGGCTCCTAATAAGTAAAACAAAGTCATCTCCAAGAGACTCTATTCATGCCCTTACAACTAAGGTAACATTCGGCTCTTCCGTTTATTTCAATTTATCCTCCTTGTTTCAACCCTTTCTCGAATAATTTGGAGTCACGTTTTTCTCCCACGCCTAAATGTTTCTTTCATTCACTTCGTACATAATTACCTTATTTTATCAAAATTTATTTCATTTCCCTCGAAGGAAATTCTTATTGGGTTTTAAAACAAAGTTCGGCTTTGCCGAGTCTTTATTCATGTCACTATACGCATGTGACATTTATCAATAGAAGTCCTTTTCGTGTTGTGGATCTCCTTTCGAAATCATTTGAAATAGCGTTTCTTAAAAACGTCTAAGTTCTCGAGGTATCGGAAAAGACATTAGATTTCAAGTCTACATTCTTATCGAACCGGGAAAAATCCCTAGATTCCTTCTAGGTTCTCGTGCCATGGTAAAATAATAGAAATTACCGTGCAAGTATTCTCACGTAAGATAGTACTCGTACTATCACATAGCCACATAACAAACAAAGTATAAATTTAAATTATACTTTCATAAGATTCTTATTTTTGGCACACTAATCATTCTCATTCTCATTCTCATTGAATACTCGTTCATAAAATTTCTTGTTAAAAGAAATCACATTATTAAAATTATTTCCTTTCTTTCCTCGTTGAGTCGACGTAGCGGGAGGTTGAGTTGTCGTCTACATTTTGATTCTTAATGTTATAACTTAACTCTTATCTTTACTTAAGAGAAAACTCTAATCTAAAGTATAAACAAACTATTCTATCTTATGAATCGAAAGAAGACTCGATATAGAGTACGAACGAATACTCTATACTACTACTCGAAGAAAGACTCGTATCCAGAGCAGAAAATGAACCTCTTCTCTGATACCACTCTGTCACAGCCCCAAATCCCAAGGGACGGCAGAAGCCGAGGTGCGACTGGGATTAGATTAAAGAAACGGGGAAGACGGGGGCTACTGAACTAAACATACATAAGAGACATCATGCATACTATGAACAAGACTTTAATTACATAAAGGAAGAGTTAATCTCAAAAGATTACTCGACAGAAGTACACCGAAAGAAACTAAGTTAAGACAGATCTTAGTCTACAGCGATAACATATCTGTATTTTAAAAACACTAGAGTTCTGCAGCGGAGTTTATGGTTCATGCTATCTACAGTCTTCCTAAGACAACTTTATTCAACCCTCGCCGCTTCCATCGCTTCAACCTGCACATTTAGAAAAACACATGCAGGGCTAAGTACAAGAGTACTTAGTGGGCACGTTGCCGAAAACATAATTCATAAGTATAAATAATCTGGCATTCTATAACCGTAGCGCATCGGGATTTTGTTGAAAAGGCCCGTGCCTACTAAACATTTCTGACTGATTTGTATAAAGCAGCTTGCGCAAGCATATTTAGAGTACGTTATGTTCAATCTTGACCAAAGTTAATTCACCGTGGCTGGTTACCCCTCAACAGGATACCACATACACCACAGGTTACAAAGTGCACTAACTCTGGAAAGCACTTAGCAGCTAACTCAGAGCCGATCGTTAGTTAACCTAGTTAGATTAACTCTAAAAGTCTGGAAAACCCGAAGGTTAACTCAGAAATCTGGTAAACCCGAAGGTTAACTCAGATAGGTACAAGAGAACTCACATAAAATAGTTGAAACAGTTTATGCCAAGATTATCACTTTGAAAAACACAATTATCAAAGCGATAAATAATACATCCGAGTTGTGAAAAAACTCACATTTTATTTGATATAGATAAAAGCCCACCTTAGCATTTACAAAACTAAGTACTAGCTTCCGATCTCCTGATCTTCCGTCCTTTCCTTACTGCTAGCTTCCTCCTTCATCGTAAAATAATATCACTTTAAATTCGGTCGAAAAGATAATCGAATATGGAAATTCGAATTAGGTTTTTAGTCGGATTATTTCTTTAGGCAATTGCACGCTTACTAAATTCATTTTACTTAAACGGGATCTAGACTCGTACAAAACCCGGTTAGAACTCGAAAGGTCTCATACTCGACTCTTAGGTCAGTAGAGAGGGTAGTCGATAGCTCAATACGACTTAAAAGATCATAAAAAACTAAGTTGGAAAAGAATCAACTTAGGAAAATAAGTTTAGTTCATTATACGACTTATGCAATTTCTCGCTTAACTAAATTTCTTTACTTTAACGAATACGAGATGAGATCTCATCTCGTTTGGCACTCAAGGCTCTTTTCTTGACTCTAGGGTCAGTAGGAAGATAGTCGTTAGTTATTACGGCTTTAGACGATCGAAAGAAACTAAGTTACGAACGAAACAACTTAGAAGAATGAAAACTGAAATTTCACTGCGCATTACAGAAACTCTGGGTCGCTCTTAGTACTTACTAGCTCATTCTCAACTTAATCAAGTTCACGGGACGACATATCCAACATAGCTTCGATATTAACTTCGTAATCTTTTAACTTTCAAGTTAAACTTAAATTTCTCGTCAGACGAATTCATTGACATTCTGATTTAATTACACGAATCATAGGAAATTTTTCTTGTGATTCAAAACCCTCTCATGGGTCATGTATATATATATACATCAAAAAGAATATTAATTCTGCCTCCAACGAGGACTTATACAAAAAGTTAGACTACTACTAGTCTAAACTAGGCTGACTGCCTACTATTTACCGGGTGCACTAACCGGCTGCATCTTCGTACTTACTAAAGTACTAGAACGGAAACGATTCATAAAATTTTGTATCCGTTAGAGTACTACAAAAACTAGTTACTGATCCGACTCTGTACAGGAAAAAAGAGCTACTACTACTACTAACATGCGTCTACGACGCTCTACTCGACAGACTATAATCAAGTCGGAACTGCCCTCTACGGCCTGAAAACCCTAAGAGTCCTCCTCTAGGTCCTCCTCCGGATCCTCGTCCGGGTCCTCCTCAGGATCCTCGTCCGGGTCCTCCTCAGGATCCTCGTCCGGGTCCTCCTCAGGATCCTCATCCGGGTCCTCCTCAGGATTCTCGTCCGGGTCCTCCTCAGAATCCTCGTCTGGGTCCTCCTCCTCAGACTCTGAACCAAAGTCGAGCTGGAGTGCCTCGTCCTCCCTCAGAGTAGAGCCGTCAGAAAGTGTAAGTAGAGTGGGTGACGGTGCCTCTGAAACTGTCTCCTCAAGGTCTGAAACAAGGTAGTCCTTACTGATCTCTACTGCACGCTTCTTCAGGGGAAGAAAGTGCTCAGGAACGGAACCATAACCTGAACCTGACTCGAACTCCTCCCTAGAACGGAATCTGGACGGTCCTTCCTCCATCTGACCTCTGACTACGCCCCACTTCGTACAGATCTCCTCAAGTGGTGTCAGTGGGGATGGTAACTCTAACATGGCTGCAAGCCCCGCGTCGATCCCTCGGTACTCAGACTCCTCCCGAAACAGTCCTGTCTCTAAAGGTCCTCTGACTCTAATACAAACGTCAGGTAAGAACGGTGAAGATAGTCCTAACAACGCTGCTGTCTCGGCGTCGATCTCTACGAATCCCGGCCCTAGGATCAACTCCTCGATCTGTGTACTCACTAGCGGTAACTCTGGTGTAACAGCGGGCTCCGCGTCTACCTCTAACTGCTCTGACTCCGCGTCAGACTCCTCACTCGGCACAAAGTCTGGTGGTAACTCCAACAAGGTGGAAAACTCTGGGTCCAAGTCGAGGTGCTCTAGCTCAGTCTCTGCGGGATACTGACTGTAGGGGAGATGCGGCTCAAAAGGAACTGGAAGCATGTATCTGCTGTCAAAGAAGCACCTGTGTACAAACAGGGCGAATCCTGTGTAGTTGCCGGTCAACTCGGTGTCGTCGCCGAAGATCCCTAGAAAGTACCACGCCACGCGGTGCGCCCAACCACGCCACTCGTCCGGTAGGTGTACAATCAGGTCTGATATTGCCTGACTCTCCGGAATCAAGTGCCGTACTGGAAAGTAAACTGACGAAAAGTTGCTAACTATTTGCCCCACATCCTCCTCACCGTAATCTGCCTCGAACTCATAATACTCGTCTTGTATCATATCTAGTATGGTACGCTCGCACGTGGCCAAGGGCTGGCTCTTCCGAGCAGTAACACGAGTCCTAGCCATCCTACAAAAGTTTTAAGGAAACACGGATCAGTAACAGGTAGGGAAATAACTTATCTCAACGAAATACTTAAATTACAAAATGAACATTCCTTATTCAATTATAACATCACCACTTAAGACAATCACTTATCACGACTTCTAGCAATTCAAGAAATTGCACTCAAACAATATATATATAATTAAAATTAAAAATTTCAAGACTTTTATTTCCATTCTTATCTTACTATGTTCTTACTTACTTAATTCTTTAGTACTTTCTCAACAATATTTCTTAACGATTCTTACTTATTAAAACAAAGTACGTCTACTTTGTTCATGTTACTTATTCAAAAGTAACATCCATTCACAAAAGAATTTGTCGTTAACGACTCTTGATACTCGTACTATTGGTAGTCTTTGCTCAAAGACGAAATATGGAATAAATTCCAAAAGAAATGGAATATATCTTAGAGAATAATTTTTCTGGAAACTAAGTTCTAGTTGTCGTCGCTAGAATCGGGCGATCGATGGAAAAATTTAATCAAGCTTCGTACTCGACTTCTAATAATTTATACGATTTTCTTCGTAGAGTTCGATCAAGGTGAACCCTACTGAAACACAGAACGAAAAGAAAAAAACGGAATGACGTGACACGAATGACGTCATTTACGTTACTTACACGTAAGCAACGTTCACTTATTTCATTTAGCTTTGATTCCCTTTATTCTGTCTTCGTCGTCTCGTTCATATCTTTCTTAATTCGAAGTTGAAAGCTTCTCAAACGTCTAATCGTTTCCTCCATTTACTAACACGATTTACCGTACCATTTTTATTTCATTTTCCTCGCAGGAAATTTTTGTTTGAATTTTTAAAACAAAGTTCGACTTTGCCGAATCTTTATTCATGTCATTTAACACACGTGACATTCATCAGTAGAAGTCCTTCTCGTGTCGGGGATCTCCTTTCGAAATCATTTCATAATAATGTTTCTTAAAAACATCTAAATTCCAGAAGAACCGGAAAGATCTTAGGTTTTGAGTCTACGTTCTCATTGAACTGGAAAAAATCCCTAAAATCCGACTATATTCTTGTGTCCAAAAATTTTTCAAAAGAAAGAAATTATCGCGCAAATAATTTCACATAAGATAGTACTCGTACTATCACATAATCATATAAAGTATGCAAAGTATAAAAATTATACTTCCATAAAATTCTTATTTTTGGCACACAACTCATTCTCATTCTCAATTTCGTTGAATACTTATTCATAAATTTCTTATTTAAAAGATATCACATAATTAAAATTCTTTTCTTTTCCTCGTTGAGTCGACGTAGCGAGAGGTTGAGTTGACATCTACATTCTCAATCTTAGTGTCATAGTCTAACTCTTATCTTTTACTTGAAAGAAGACCCTGATCTAGAGTATATTCAAATACTCTATCCTATGACTCGAAAGAAGACTCGATATAGAGTACGAACAAATACTCTATATTATCACTCGAAGGAAGACTTGTATATAAATACCACTCTGTGATATTACTAGAAGGAATGACTCATACTAAGAAAGAATGACTCATAACCAGAGCAGGAAACAAACTACTGCTCCGATACCACTTTGTGGTATCACTAAAAGAATGATTCAGACTAGAAGATTGACTCGTAACCAGAGCAGAAAACGAACCTCTGCTCTGATACCACTCTATGGTATCACTAAAAAAAAATGACTCATACTAGAAAATTGACTCATAATCAGAGCAGAAAACCAGCCTTTCTCTGATACCACTCTGTCACAGCCCAAAATCCCGAGGGACGGCAGAAGCCGGGGTGCGACTGGGATTGGATTAAAGAAGCGGGGAAGAAGGGGGCTGACTAACTAAACATACATAAAAGACATCATACATTCAATGAACAAGACTTTACTATTATAAAGAAAGAGTTAATCACAAAGGATTACTCGACAGAAAGGTACTCGAAAGTATCGAAGTTAAAGATTACAGACTTAAACTACAGTGATTTAATAATGTACATAACGTCAAAAAGTCTAGAGTTTTGCAGCGGAAAGGTCATAGCTAAAGCAATCCTAACTTCTCAACTCGACTCAACTTCAACCACCGCCGCTCTCGTCGCTTCAACCTGCACATTTATAAACACATGCAGGGCTAAGTATGAAAGTACTTTAGTGGGCACGATGCCGAAAACATAATCATAAGTAGAGATAATCTGGCATTTCATAATTGTAGCACATCGGGGTTTTATTGAAAGGGGCCGTGTCTACTAAAATATTTTCTGACTCATTTTCACAATTTACTCGGTCGAGCATTTTTTGGTATGTTACGTTCACATCTTGACCAATTCTTAATCACCGTGGCTGGTTACCCCTCAACAGGATACCACATACACCACAGGTTACAAAGTGCACTAACTCTGGAAAGCACTTAATAGCTAACTCAGAGCCGATCGTTAGTTAACCTATTTTGATTAACTCATAAATCTGGAAAACACGAATGTTAACTCAGATAGGTACAAGAGAACTCACATAAAACATAAAACAGTTCATGCCATAATTATCACTTTGAAAACACAGATATCAAAGCGATAAAGGAAGGTTTTCGAGCATTGCTCGTTTTGTTTTATATATAAAAGCCCACCTCGATGATACAGAACTACTAAAACAGGTTCTCGTTCTTCTGTTCCTCCATCCTTTCCTTAGTGCTGGCTTCCTCCTTCATCGTAAAATAATAACACTTTAAATTTGGTCGTAAAAGATAATCGATCATAGAAATTCAAATTAGGTTTTAGTCGTTTCATTTCTTTAGGCATTTGCACGCTACTAGTTTTATTTTAATTAAACGGGAACGAGACTTGAACAAATCTCGTTTAAAACTCAAAAGGTCTCATACTCGACTCTTAGGTCAGTAGAGAAGATAGTCGTTAACTTATTACGGCTTAAACGATCGAAAGAAACTAAGTTGCGAAGAAAACAACTTAGGAAAAACAACTTCTGAAATTTCACTGCGCAAGGTAGTAGTTCTGGGGACTGCCCAGAACAGGGGAATTGGAAACAGGGGATGAGCCCTGTACCCTTAGAAAGATTGGAAAGTCTAGTTTACGCTCCAATTTACGGATCTCAAATCCGATAAACGAGTTAAGATATATTACAGTTTCCGGGAAGGGTCGCAAAACTGCCGCGGCTAACCCTAATTGCTCGATAGAATCGACGTATAACTTCCTAAGTTCATTCTAAGTTCTCGTACTCGATTTCTCACGAAACTTGACTCTCAAGGCAGTCAACACGTACTCCCGTACGTGAAGGACTCCTTTTCAAAACTCGATTAGAACTACGACGATCAAACCTCGTCGTTTCAACTACCATTTACTAAATCAAAATCAAGTTAACAAATTCTCGTTTCTAGTTCTCAACTATAACTACAACTCATATTATAATATTCCGCATGCTCATGTCGTCAACTATATAGTCGTGCCTTAGTCCATTATAAACACTATTATCAAGTTAAAATCCTTACTCGACTTCTCAATTATTAATTACGTCCACTTGTTCGTCTCTTACGAAATTCCAAAAGCTATCGGAATTCATTCATTTTCTACGACATTAATCAACATCTTACGAGATTCATTATTATACATATCATCACTCCATATCATTACTTAAGCTCAACTTAAATCCACTTCTTTGTCTCTTACAACTTCATTAATATTTTTAGAAAATTCTCATTTAATTCCTATCATCAACTATTATCATTAGCAACATTAATTCATCAACAAATCATCAACTAAATCAACTACATGAAAACCCCCAATTCTCACAATTTTTCGGTAATAACATAATATTAAAGGGGGTGATTTTCTTCATCAAATAACCTCATTAATCCATTTATCATACTACTATATCATCAATTAATCAATTCAAGTCTCATTACATCACTAATTTGAAAAACCATCCTCAAACCCTAAGTCTAAACTCGGTTCTCACTTATAATCATAGGGGTTTCGATTTCTTTTGGTTTTAATCATCAATCGAATATCTCCTAAGCAATATTATACCATTAATTGAAGAATCAAGACATCCTACTCCATAGCCCTAATTTTTGGTATTGATTAGAAAATAGGGTTCTTGATTTTCCTTCAATTTTAATCATAGATCCATGTCTAAACCATCTAATTACACTAATTAAGATCAAAACATCTAATCTCCATCATCCAATTTTCGATCAACATGAGAAAAGAAAAGAAAAAGAATCCAATTGGATAGGATTAGAGAGGAGATGAATACCTTGAACTTTACTAAAGGAAGAAATAGAATTCGATGGTTGGATGATGACTTGTGTGAAAATCTTGCTCCAAGAACTTGAAGTTCTTCAATGGTGATGGAAGAAAAATGAGAGAGATAAAGTGTGTGCGTGTTTCGAAAATGGGAGTGAGATGAGTGAGGATGATGACTAATTATATTATGTTATAATACTTAGATTAATAGGTGTAAAGTTTGTTAAAATATCCTAAGTAGTGAGTCATTGGTTTATACTATATAAAATCAAAATATCAAGCTAGAGAGGAGAGTGTGATGTCGGCTAAGAGGGAGAGAAAAAGAGAAATTACGCGTTTTTCCGGCGCGATACGACGCTACGGAAATCGAAAGACAAAAAACGTAGCTCGGCACAAAATCGTCAAATTCCGATTCGACCAAAAATTCTAACGTATTTAACTTATTCGGAAAGTAATATTTAAAAACTTAATTCCGACAAAAAATTGGGGCGACACAGTCCGAGTTTCGTCCAGAAAATAAAAAAAAACGAACTTTCTCGGGCGAGTTCGTATCGCGATTTCGTGAATGTAAAAATCAGACGGTTTTCCGTTCTAAGTTCTAGAACTAAAAAGTTTTCGTACGCGATAACCCTAAATACAGTGTTCATCTAACTGACTTCCGTCATTTATTTTCGGAAACAGATTTCACCATTCGTTTTAGAATTCAGAAACGTAAACTTAGGCGTGCAAAGCCATTTTTATTAATAACTTTAAATTTTTAAGACTGTACGGAATTTCTGAGATATTACAAATAACGTCTCAAGTCCCACAATTACATATATGAAGATATGGAATTGCAAGCTTCAACCAAAGGAAGACTCGACTCCAAACACTACACATTGCCGAGCATCTTCCGCCACCATCATCCATGCTAACCTGCACGTTAAGAAATACATGCAGGATTGAGTACTTCGTACTCAGTGAACACATTCCAAAATAATTTAAACTTTGCTCGATAGAGCTATATAATTGAACTTGCCTTGCCACTACATCACAAGTGTTAGTATAGTTTTAAAACATTTAACTTGTGTATGCAAAAATCATTTTCTTTTCTTGAAAAGACTGCGCAGTCAACATATATAATTTGGATAGTAGGTATGAATCAATCTACCACATAGTTCTCGTGTGTCGAGAAGTAGGCCTCCTTCTCAAACACTGTGACCGGCCCAACCGAAGCAAGGCTTACGATCACGTCAAGCAAATAATAACAACACGTGTGTTCCTGTCACACAAGATAATAATAACTCAAGTAGATGATTAAACATACCAAAACTCAGATAAAATGGCAAGTAAATTAATTTCAAAACTCACATAATATGATAATAATAATAATCACATTCATCACTTTATTTTCGGTTAAAAAGCCCACCTAACTGCAAAAGGGGTTCTTCGAGTTAGCTACTTTTCTTTTTCGCTCTCACTTCTCGGTCCTGCTCGTTCCTTCAAAATAATATCTTATAAGGGCGAGACTACTTACTCGAAAAACGCAACGAACTTTGACTCTTGGCTAAAGGACTTCCACTTGACTCGGGTTTCTTTACTTATCTCGACTTATCTAACTCAATCTTTCTCGGTTTCTCGGTTCTACCCAATTACTAAAGCAACTGACTCTCAGACTCGAATACTTGACTCAATAATATCCAGATATTCTAATAATTAAATAATCCATAATTATCCGAAAACACTATTCACATCACACGTCTCGTTTTTCTCGATTTCTCGAGTTAAACGAACTCTGAAAATTACGAGATTAATTCTCGGGTTCTAATATCACAATTCATTTACAAACAAACTTTCAGATCAAGAATCGAACATTCACAAATAGGTAAACGATCGACTTCGATAAATAGACGGAAAAAGAAAAATTTTCCAAATATAATTAAATATTTTAGAAAATCATATTAATTTACTTAATCATAATTGTTTACATGGAAACTTCGTTCAAGGCTCGACTTTTCATTATCCGCATTTCATTACTCGATAACTTTTACATATTAACTCGGATTCAAGAATTCTGAAAAGTAACTCTAGTCATTTTAACTACATCATCCTCATCAACTCATCATATTAATCAAAACTAACATGCACCATCAAGAATCATCAACCTTTTTGCTCATTTTGGTTCGAAATTTTCTAGAAACATTACACCAAAACTTATTCTTCTATTTTCTTCTTATTCCATCTTCTTTAATTCATTAAATTATCTCATCACATATACTCATATCATCAAGAACATCACAAAATCATCAAGTTCTTCATGCATATATATAAATCGGTTTTCTTAAAAAAAATAACAAACAATTTCTTACTTCCATTTCTTCATTTCTTGTTATCATTAATCTCATCTTCCATCTTCAAATCTAACTAAGAAAATCAACATATATATATCATCATCATTTTTCTCATTCAATCACATACATCAAAACTCTTAGATTATATTCTAAAATACAATTCTAACACTAAAATCATGCTTTAATCATCAATATGAAAACTCCTAAAAATCCTCAAATTTTCAGTTCATACATACATAATTTCATCTCAATTTTTCTCATTCAATCAAACACATGGATACTCTTAGATCATTTCTTAGAAAACAAAACTATCATCCAAATCATGATCAAGACAAAAACATAAAAATCCCTATTTTTAGGCATAGAAATCGGTAGGAATAGGGCTTTGATGATCAAGGTTTTAACTTCCATTCTCATGCACAAATCCATGTTAGAATCGATTTCTAGACTCCAAAAACAACTAATATGATCACTCCTTCAAGGCATGAGGATGGCAAAAATTAAAGGGAAGGGAGAAAGGATGATCTTAGTCTAGAAATGATCACAAGAACGAGGGGATTAAGAATACCTCGTCGGATTGCTCGTTGGATGATCGATGGAGAGAGAGGAGAGAGAGAGAGAGTTGGAGAGAAATAACTTTAGAGAGAGAGAGAGAGTGTGTGAGAGAGAATGGAGAAAAATGAGAGTAGGATAGGTTTTTAATTTAGTTTTAGTTGCACCCGGTAGTCAAAAATGCGATATAAATTTCGCCGGAAGAAAAAGTTATCCGGTGCAATTTAACCCTAACTTCTCATTAAACTCTCAAACGATTTAAAACTCACCAGGACTCTTTGATACTGATATGACATATTCATATTAGGGTTCACCAAATAAATCAAAAAATCCAGAAATCAAACTTTCAAAATGAAATTCCGAGAAACGAAGAAAGAGTCGGAATTCACTATTCATATTAGGGTTTTCTGGACCTTCAACTGAATTTTTCTCAGATGATTTTTGACGACTCTCAAACATATCTCAAAGCTTCTAAATCATTTTTAGACTTAAAAGACACTAATTAGACGAAATTCGGAAAAGTTCGATGAATAGTGATAACTCGAGAAAAGTTACTATTCATCCAAAAACGAAACTTCTCAGAATTCTTCGAAATTCAAACTCAAACTCAAACTCACATATTCAAGCTCAATCAATTCATCACACAATCGATTCAGATAACTGAAACGATAAAAATCACGTAAAGTTATTCAAGGGCATTTTAGTGATTTCACGAGAAAATTTCTTTTCTTGAAAATTTTTATCACACAAGGGCACATAATTAAGGCACATAAACTCATTTAATATGAACTTAACGACTTATTAGAGATCGGGGTATTACAGTTTTCCCTATTCCAACTGCTTTGCTACTGAAACTTACATTATTCGGCCCCCTTCTTACGCCACTCTGTCGGATGTTGATCTCCTTTTTATTGTATTAGATTTATTGAATGCATTATATTGAATGTACTGCCAGTTTGATTTGACAATGTAAGTGGAAAATTTCTCACATCGTTGTTTATCGTTTCAAATGATTGTCTAAAAGTCAAGGCGTAACTCCAAGCGAACAAACAACTTGATGTCTGCAACAAATTGCGTAGGACAAAGATAAGGGTTTACACATAGTATTTCTTCAAGTTATTGATATTCCTGGGTCTGGGCAGCTTCTTCTCGTTTGGCTCTGCTAACTCATAAGCTCCTCCTTTCAGCACCTTCACCACTTTATATGGTCCTTCCCATGCCAAATCCAGTTTCCTGATCGGCTGAAGGGCATCAGCTCTTCGTAGAACCAAATCTCCTTCTTTGAAATTCCTCTCTCGAATTTTGAGATCGTGTCGGGTTTTGACTGCTTCTTTATAAGCTTCAGATCTCATCTTGGCTATACTCCTTACTTCTTTGAGCAAGTCCAGCTCTTCTCATCGACTCTGATTATTGCAATCTTCATTGTAGCTCAGTACTCGCCATGATCCAGCTCCAATTTCGACTGGGGTAACTGGGGTAGTTCCATATATTAACTGACTCGGTGATTCTCCGGTGGCAGTCCTGACTTTCGTTCGATAAGACTACAACATTGAATCGAGTGCGTCCACCCAATCACTTTTGTGGCTTTCAAGGCATGCTCTAATCTCGCTCACTATGGTGCGGTTTGTTACTTCTACTTGTTTTCGGATGCTTAATCGCTGCAAATCTTTGTACGATTCCCAGACTTGCACACCAATCTCACATATCTTGGTCGTTGAATTGAGCCCCATTATCAGAGATGAGTATATTTGGCACCCAAAATCGGCATACAATATTTTTCCACACAAAGCTCAAGACTGCTTTAGTGGTTATCGATGTTACTGCCTTGGCTTCCGCCCACTTGCTGAAGTAATCCACCGCTACTATCACGAACCTTTTTCCTTTATCAACTTTAGAGAAAGGACCTACGATGTCTATTCTCTATTTATCGAATGGACAAGAAGCATACAGTCCTCCCAATCTTTCAGCAGGTACATGTATGGCATTTGCATTCTTCTGACATCTGACGCACTTTCGGACATATTCTTTAGCGTCCCTTGCCAAGGTAGGCCAATAAAAACAAGCTCTATTTATTTTTCTGACCGTATCCCAGTATCCCAAGTAGCTTCCAGCACCTCCTTGATGTACTTCCCTAAGGGTGTGTGAGGAACGACCTTCTCATGAGACAATCTCCAACTAGGCAATATTGCCTATAATTAATTTTTATTGACCTGTCTAGTCCTTCCATCTTTTTTCCAATTCACAGGAAATGTATAATTGGGAGTCTCCAATCCTCATTTATTTCTGTTACAAGCAGCTCTATGGTTTGTAGCTTCCTTTCTGCTCTCATCATGGTGATAGCACCCTCCTTTGGGATATTGGCAGTACTGGCCAGTTTGGCCAACTGATCCGCTCTGGAGTTTTCTTCTCGGGGTATCTATTCAATTCGCACTTTGCTAAATCTGCTCTTCAGATCCTTCACCATTTCAATGTATTTCATCATTTTCTCATCCTTGACTTCAAAACTCTCCTCGAGCTGTTGTGCGACTAACTACGAGTCAGACCTTATCAATACGACCCGCGCTCCTATTTCCCATAATATTTGCATTCCCCTAATAAGGGCTTCATGCTCTGCTTCATTATTGGAAACGTGAAATTGAAACGAGATAGCAAATTGTAACTTTTCACCCCTAGGTTTTGTAATTACAATGCCCGCTCTGTATCCTCCTATATTTGCTGCTCCATCAACTTCGGCAACCCATTCCTTTTCCTCTTCTTCTGCCCTTGTGGATTCCTGAATGAAATCGGCCAGAGCTTGCGCCTTGATCGATGTTTGGGGTTCGAATTCAACATCGTATTCGTCCAGTTCTACTGTCCATTTGACCATTCTTCCCGATAAGTCAGGCTGCTCAAAACTTGATTAAAGAGCCAATTACTTCTGACAATGACTTTGTGAGACAAAAAATAGTACCTGTTCCATAACGTTATTAAGTTTATAATAGGATTCCACTGATTAAATTATACGATAAGTTATGCCTTTTCCGTTGATTACCTTAGGCATCTTGCCGTGAACATGACAGCTAGTGCTGCCTTTTTTATTTCAGTATATCTTTCCTCTGACCCCTGAATGAGACAAGCGATCATTAATTTAGTTTAACCTGTACATATTATGATAATATTGATTTTTACTTATTTCATATTATTCGCGAATGTGTGTGTGTGAACGTGCTAGTAAGAATCAATCTTACTTGAAGCATTTTACTGACGTAGTAGATCGGGAACTACTTTGACCCCTCCTCTCTGATCAGGACTGAGCTTGCTTCCCTACAGCTATATATAGGTATAACACCTTCTTCGAGCTTAGTTTAGCAAACAATGGAAGCTCTGACATGTTTCTTCAGATCTTCGAAGGCCTGCTGCCATTCATGTGACCATTCAAACTTTGTGCCTTTCCTCAGGATCTGGAAAAAGTGATAACTTTTGTTAGCTGATCTAGATATAAAACGGCTCAACGCTGTCACTTTGCCATTTAAGCTTTATACATCTTTGATACTCCGAGGTGGCTTCATATCTAGGAAGGCATGCACCTTGGCCTCATTGACCCCGATTCCTTCTGGGGTGACAACATATCCCAAAAACTTTCCTTGAGTTACTCCAAATACACATTTAGCCGGGTTTAGCCTAAGTATGTTAGCTCATGCTACCGTAAATACTTCCTCCAGGTCCTTCGTGTGAGAACAGGCCTTGGTGTTGTGTACCAAGATATCGTCTACGTATACTTTGGTATGCAAGCCCATCAGGTCTGCAAAAATGGTATCCATCATCCTCTGATATGTTGCACCCGCATTTTTCAGACCGAAAGGCATTCTAATGAAACTGAAAGTACCTATGGATGTAATGAAGCAGACATTCACTACATCGTTGTGATCTATCTGAATCTGATAGTAACCTTGGTACGCGTCCATCATGATAGGAGCTCTGCTCCTACTGTGGCATTGATGAGTTGGTCGATTCGTGCTAATGGATAATGGTCCTTCGGGCATGATCTATTTAGACCTCAAAAATCGTTACACATTTGCCACTCGTCTGGCTTTTTGATCATCACGACGTTGTACAGCCAGTTTGAGAATTAGATCCGTACGATATATCCAGCTTGTAGTAGCTTTCGGACCTGTTCTCTAAGGGTTTGATCTGTTTCCTCATCAAAGTGTCTCAATTTTTGTTTTACCGGCCTGACCTTGGGATTTATATTCAACTTATGTGTGGCAACATGGGGATATATCCCTGGCATTTTGTCAGTATCAAAGGCAAATATGTATGCATTTCGCCTGAGACATGCAATTATGCACTCCTGCTCCTCTGGCTTCATTTTCACACCTACTCGGGTTGTGAATCCCACCCGATCTTCAAACAATTCGATTGTCAT
Organism: Schizonepeta tenuifolia; assembly: GCA_029490685.1. Lineage (NCBI taxonomy): Eukaryota > Viridiplantae > Streptophyta > Magnoliopsida > Lamiales > Lamiaceae > Schizonepeta > Schizonepeta tenuifolia. The sequence continues at coordinate 53,154,022 of CM055959.1, read as the reverse complement.
GGTTTCCTCAGCCGGTCTCATACTAGGCTTAGGCTTCTCATCGATTTCCAGCTCTTCTAATTCCTCTTCTTCTAATTTGACATTAGCTTTATTCAGCCCTTCATGGTTTCTTGAGCTCGGACCCACACTATTTATTCCTGAGATTTTAAGATCAACCTCTTCTTCTTCTTCCCTTAGCCCTTTTTCCTTTCAAACTCCTGGCCCTCTTTAGCTCTCTAGCATAGCAAGATCTGGACTTGATTTTATCCCCTTTGATTTCAGCCACAAATCTTCCTACAGGGAATTTGACCTTCATGTGGTAGGTAAAGGCCACTGCTTGGAGGGCATTGAGGGATGGCCTCCCCAAGATTATGTTATAGGAACTTGGCACGTTGACCACTAGGAACTGTACCATTTTCATTTTCTTCACCTCTCTATCTGCCAGGACCACAGATCCTAGCCGCGACAAAATATAATTTGTATTTTTCCTTGCCCACTTCCTAGGATTAGCTAGTAGGTAAGTAAGGATCGATCCCACGAGGAATTGATGAAATATTCTCTTGAGAGTATCCTGTCACAGTGTTGGTTTGGTCTATTTCTACTATCACCTTGGGCAAAATAAAGAAAGGTAAAAGCTGAAACTAAACAAGCAAACAATCAGTAATAAAATTCAATCTGGATTTAGGCTTGATTTAATGTGAATAAGTGTAACTCGATCATAGGTGCATAGATATTCGCTACGTATAGGTGTCAACGGTTATAGGCAAATCGCGTCGTGGTCCTACTGTCACATTGTCACGCCCATATCCACGATTTGCCCAGCTCGTTCTTACTTCTGAATCCTGCGTGGCATTCCCACCCCAGTCTTCCTAACTTGCCCAACTCACCCCCGAGCATTCCTCAAGGGGCAAATATTGAAACAAGTAGCTTTGGGCACTAGACGAACCCATTCCGGCCTTATGAGATACGAGGATCCCGCTCTGACTTTTCACCAGCGTCAGCGTACTTCGTTCGGCTCTGCCCAAGTTCAACCTGAGATTCGCCACCCACAAGGAGAGTGAGGCAAACCTCTCCCGGTCCCTGTTTGTCTAAGCTACCTCCCTTTTAAAGAATCTACCGCCCTCCAATTGCCCACTGGCCACATGAATTCTTGGCACAAACAGACTGTGATGAAATCATTGCCTAATGCCTCGGGAACACATATATATAGCTATCTTGCCCAATTAGACCTCACGAGTTATAAAAACACTTAAATCACATATCCTCTACCTAAACCAAGATCTAAAGGTTTAGCTAGACATAAAGTAAATAACAATAACAAAAGAGATAGAAGAAAACATACTTGAATAAATACTTAAACGATAGTCTGCCCAAATTGGGACTTAACAGCTGAAAAGTAAATTGTATCTTGCGAGAAACTAAATTGTGCGTGATAAAGGTTATGTTTTGTGGCTGCATGTATGAACCTATTTATAGAGTACAAGGATCATGGGTTGAAACCCTAAAAACTCACAAACGGGCCTTCAAGACAGCTGGCAGCTTCCTTCCTTGGCCGAGTAGGATTAGGAAAGATTTGTTTCCTTATCGGATAGATCTCTTCCTTATCCTCTTGTCTCCTAATCCGGGTAGGACTTGTCTTCTCGATTGCTTCTCCTCCAAGGCATAAATTCCTTCCTTGTTGGTCCTTCAGATGACGTCATACCAGCTGCAACGTCTAGAACCTTCGTACTCTCCTTCCTTCTGCTTCTTCTTTGCCTTGCCCAGAGTCCTCCTACCATCTTGACCTATTTGGAATGACTGCATGCGCTCTGAATTGGTCATGCCAACTGGTACGGAGCAGCTTCTATGTGTTTGTACTTCCGCCCTCGATATCTGTAGTTGCAAGCAAAGCTCCTTGACCATTGCATCGTATCGATGTGCTCACTTTCACATGCAAATCAACTCCAAATGCCAATTTTCATGTCCTTCCCTGCGTACTACCAAACGTGTCCTCCCAGACACTAAAACAGACTAAAATGACACAAAACTAGACTCGATCTACACTAAAAACACATGATAAGCATATAAAATATGGTCTCATCATACCCACACACTTAAATTCATACTTGTCCTCAAGTATGGTGTATGAATCGCCACAAAGACTCAAAACAGAAAATACTCAAAAGAAAAAGACTCAACAAAGACAAAGACAAAGGTTAACTTGACCAAATCAACAGATCAGAATGAGCGTAATCAATTCATATGTGCACAAGCAAGTAGAAACAGTCAACACAATAACCAGTTAAGTCAAAAATGAACAATTGAGCAGAAGTTATTCCTCACCACACTGTCACTCTTGTTTATAAGCTCGTGTTTACGCTCAGGACATGTCATCTTGGCCATACCATAGGCTTGCCTGCGTTCTAACTTCTCCACCCCTTAGACTAGATTAATCAGCACCTATCATTAGGTCTTTAATAGGTTGTAATTAGGCTTAAGGCATAGGTTGGAAGTATTTGGATCTGGGCTTTGGTCATTCGGACTTAGGTTGGCCAAGCGGAGCGGCCAACCTTATCTTCTTCCCTCTACCTCTGCCTTCGGGCCGTAGCACAATACACCTATGGGCTTTATATATTTGTTTTATTTTCTTTTTTTCTTTTTTCTTTTTTCTTTTTTCTTTTCTCTTTTCTCTTTTTTTTTTCTTTCTTTTTTTCTCTTTTATATTTCTATCTAGCCCTTTACTCTCTCTTTCCCATTCTAGGCTTTCTCCATGCCCTACTGCTCTCCTCCCCCCCCCCTCTTCATCTTTTAGCCTAGTCATCATGACCGGGTAGGATAAATTATTCCATGGCTAATATTTGTAAATCAAAGAAATTACTAAACTCAAAGTGGCTAACAAAGGATTACAACAGGGTAGGATTTTTAGGCTCATTTGGGCTATCAGAAAGGAAATCGCCTAAATCCTCTAAGTACTTCTTATTCTGTGTCAATGGGGTCTCAACACAGAAACTAGGCAAGGTCTAGGTGGCGTTCGAATGATCATGTCAAATACTCACAAAGAATGAAAAACTGTATAGCAAGGCATATAACAGTTAAAGCTCAAATTCTCTCAAGGTAATGCTCAAATTGTTCGTTCATCTTCCCTAACCACATACTATTATGCTTTAACTTCTCTAACATGCTTGGAGACATATTAAGCTCAAATAATCATGCTCAATTAATCACATCAACCTAACATGCCAACCTAAACACAAACAAACACTTCTCCCACCCACACACTTGGCCTTTAGCCGAGTGTGGGTGGAAAGCACTCAAACAAATCAAATAAAGACTCTTAACACAAATCTAACTTTAAAAATTAAAAACTTTACAAAAAACCAAAAACAAAAACAAAAAAAAAATATAATCTACTAAAAACAAAGGGAGGACAAATTAAGTAGCAGGGCAGTTTAGGATCATAACCTCGATTTGACTTTGAGCAACAATTATTTGTAGGCAGCGAGGACTTCAAATTGAGTTACTGATTGGCCAGAATGACTTGCTCCATGAGGGTAATGGCTTCAACGAGGACTTCAAATTGAGTTACTGATTGGCCAGAATGACTTGCTCCATGAGGGTAATGGCTTCCTCTAATGTGACTAAACGATACAAGATTCCAACTTGCTCTGCCTCCGGAAAAACAATCACTGTCTTTTCTTCAATTGCTAGGTTATGGACATAAGAGTTCCCGAAAGGAATCTTGTCCATCTTCCTCTTGGCCAAGGTGATTCTTCATTCTGCCTCACTTAATGTTCATTCATCTACTCTGCACACTTAAACAAAATTCATCCTTCCAAACAATAAATACTATCCTAGGGTTAATAATAAAAATACCAAAATGAAAATTACGAAAATTAAAAGAAAAATAAAAATAAAATAAAGAAAAAAACTTACCAGGTTGCCTCCTAGCCAGCGCCCCAGTATACGTCATGGGCATAACGTAATGCTTTTATCATGCCTCTGGGCAATGCACGCAAACATTGGGATCGTCCACGTTCCATTCCTCCTTTCGCCCATAGTAAGGCTTCAGTCGTTGACCATTCACCTTGAATTTTTAGTTGAAATTGGGTAATATATCTCCACAGACTCGTTCGGAAATTGAGCTACCACTTCAAAAGGTCCTTCCCGCTTAGTGCTTAGCTTCCCCTTCATGAACATGAAATGAGTCTGGTACAACAGCACCTCTTGCCCTGGCTCAAATCGTTTTGCCTTAATTAGGAGATCTTGAGCCTTCTTCATACGAATCTTGTAAAGCGCAGCATTATCATAGGCTTTGATCATAATCTTCTCCAACTCTTGCATTTGCAACTTCGGATGCTTATCAATATCTTTCCAATCGTAGCTGAAATTCTTGACTGCCCACAACGATTTATGCTCCAACTCATGAGGCAAGTGGCACAGCTTCCCAAAGATCATTCTGTATGGCGACATACCCAAAGGGGTCTTGAAAGCTGTGCGATATGCCCATAATGCATCACTCAGATGAGCACTCTAGTCCTTTCCATTAGTAGTCACTGCCTTTCTTAGAATGGTCTTTGTAATCCTGTTTGTCAACTTTGCTTGCCCATTTGCTTGCGGATGGTAAGCAGTCGTGACCCTATGATGAACTCCATATTTCTCAAACAACCTATTGATTGTAGCATTGCAAAAGTATGTTCCTTGATCGCTTATTATAACCTTGGGCACTCCATAACATCATAAAATTGTAGACTTGAGAAACGAAACCATCACCCTCGAGTCATTTGTGTGTGATGACTTGGCTTCTGCCCATTTTGAAACATAGTCCATCGACAAGATGATATACTGGTTCCCTTGAGAATTGGGCAAAGGTCCCATAAAATCCATTCCCCATATATCAAAAATCTCCACATGCATGATTGGAGTCAAAGGCATCTCATCCCTCATGGTTGCATTACCCTCCTTTTTTACATTGTACACAACTCCGGCACCATTCATAAGAATCCCTATTGAGGGTTGGCCAATAAAACTCAAACTCAAGTATCCTTCTAGATGTCCTCCGATGCCCAAAGTGTCCACCGCATTCCTTATTATGACAATGCTTCAATATGCTCTTAGTCTCCCAATCGGGCACGCAACGCCGCAGAACTTGGTAATTGCACTTCCTCCACAAGTACGGTTCGTCCCAAATAAAGTGCTGACACTCCTTCTTGATCTTCATCCTTTGATAAGCACTGAAATCTTCAGGAAACTCCCCCATACTCACGTAATTCACAATATCGGCATACCATGGCTCGCCAAAGAACTGAGCCTCGGTCAAGTAGAGATGTTCGTCGGGAAAAGACTATGTTATGGGCATAACATCCTTCTCCTGTACTATCCTGCTCAAGTGGTACGCCACTAAGTTTTGTGCTCCTGCCTTGTCCTTGATCTCCACATCAAACTCTTGCAAAAGCAAAATCCAACGTATCAACCGCAGTTTGGACTCCTTCTTTGCCATAAGGTATCGTAGTGCAGCATGGTTAGTGTAAACAGTCGTCTTGCCTCCTAACAGATAGATCAAAATTTCTCAAAGGCAAACATGACCGCCAACAGCTCTTTCTCCGTGGTTGTATAATTTACCTTGGCAGGATTAAGAGTTTTGGACGCATAGTAGATCACATAACTCTCTTTCCCTCTCTTCTGCCCAAGAACGGCTCCTACTGCGTATCCACTTGCATCGCACATTACTTCAAAAGGCATTCCCCAATCAGGGGGTTGTATGATAGGCGATGTGACCAAATTGTTCTTCAAAGTATCGAATGCCCTTCAACAATCTTCATTAAAATCCCACTCGACCTCATTCTGCAATAACCTCGTCATGGGTTGTGCAATCTTCGCAAAGTCCTTCACAAACTTCCTGTAGAAACCCGCATGCCCAAGAAAACCTCGCAACTGCTTCACATTGTTGGGATAAGGCAATTTGGCTATCACATCGATCTTGGCCTTGTCAACTTCAATTCCTCTTTCTGAAACATCATGCCCAAGCACGATGCCTTCTCGAACTATGAAGTGACACTTCTCATAATTCAGTACCAAGCTCTTGTCCACACATCTCTTCAGTACCAACTCCAAATGCCCTAGACAAGCTGCGAAAGAACTCTTATAGACAGTGAAGTCATCCATAAACACCTCAATGCAATGATCCAAAAGATCCGAAAATATGCTCAATATACATCTCTGAAATGTGCCCGGGGCGTTGTAAAGACCGAAAGGCATGTGACGGTACGCAAGCGTCTCGAATGGGCAAGTGAAAGTAGTCTTATCCATATCCTCTTGGGCAACCCATATCTACATGTAGCCTGAATACCCATCCAAGAAGCAAAAGAACTTGTTCCTAGCCAATCTCTCCAACATCTCATCAGTAAAAGGCAAAGGAAAATGATCCTTCTTCGTTGCCTTGTTGAGCTTGCGATAGTCAATGCACATCCTCCATCCGGTTTGTAATCGAGTAGCCACCATCTCATTCCTTTTATTGGCAACCTGTAATACCTCGATCTTTCATAAGTCTTTAAGTTCATCTTAATCGAGTTTATGTGCTTAATTATGTGCCCTTGTGTGATAAAATTTCCAAGAAAAGAAAATTTTCTTGCAAAATTATCAAAATGCCCTTGAGTGTTTTTATGTGATTTTTCTTGTTTCGGTTATCCGAATTAACTGTGTGATGAATTGATTAAGCATGATTATATGAGTTTGAGTTTGAGTTCGAATTTCGGAAAATTCTGAGAAAATTTATTTTTCAGTGAATAGTAACCGACGACGAGAATTCACTATTCATCAACTATTTACAAATTTCGCCAAATTAGTATATTTCAAATCTAGAATTTATTCTAAGACCATTGGTTCATGGTTGAGAATTTTCTGAGTTTGTTTGAATCGAGTTTGAATTTTATTTCTTTGAAGAACGAATATGAATATTAACTTTTTACGTTTTCTTCGTTATACGGAATTTTGATCCGAAACTTGGATTCCTAGTATCCTTGACTTATTTGGTGAAGTTGGGACGAAGTAGAGAGAATTCCGATGTCGAGAAAGAGTCGTGGTGAGTTCTAAATCGTTTTAGAATTTAATGAGAAATTAGGGTTAAATTGCACCGGATAACTTTTTCTTCCGGAGAAAAATTATATCGCGTTTTTTACTACCAGGTGCAACTAAATTCTATTAATTCCTAATTCACTCTCATTTCTCTCACTCTCTCACACAACACTCTCTCTCTCTCTCTCAATCATCTCTCTCTCCAATTCTCTCCCTAAACTCTCTCTAACTACCAACCTCTCTCATTTCTCTCTCTCTCGGCAATCACACACACACACACGCTATTGAAGCTTCAAGCTTCAAGCTTCAAGAACTCCAAGAAGATCACCTCCATTTATCCATCGACTAATCCATTAAGGTATTTGTGATCCTCTCGTTGTGGTGATCGATTTAAGACTAGGATTTAATCAATTCTTTTTCCCTCAAAAATCGGCAGCTTGTGCCTCCAAGGTGAAGCTCGAATTTTGCTTGTGTAGATCGTAGAGTTGCGTGCATTGAAAGCCCTTTGATTGATCAAGTTTTCAAGCTGAAGTAAGTTCTCTTGATTCTAGTGATTTAAGTTCAAGAAACCCCTCTTTTTCTACTCTTTTTAGTCGATCAAAGTGATCCTTCCAACAAAGAAATCGAAGCCCCTTGTTCTAGTTATGATTTTTGAGTTCTTGAGAGTTTTTAATCCATGAAAATGGAAGCTAAAAATCAAACCCTCTCTCTCTAGAAAATCTGCCAAAAATATTGGGTTAAGGGTAGGATTTTGATTTTTTATTTTTAATGTGATATTCATGATCCTTGTGAGTATATATGTGTGATGAAATTGAAAGAGAAAAATTAATATATATATGATGAGTGCCGAAAATTTTTATGATTATTGGATGATTTTGTGTTAATGATTTAAGTATGATTGTTAAGATGGATTTGTGTTCTAGATTATGATTTAGGAGTTTTGATGTGCATGATTAAATGAGAAAAATGCAGAAGTATATGTATGTATGTGTACCGAAAATGAGTATAGGTATGGGGAAGATGATGTTCTTGATGGTGTTCTTGATGTTCTTGATGAAAAGATGATAATTTGATGATATATGATTAGATGATGCATGATTTGATGAGATTAAAGATGTTAGAATAAAAAAAAATAGAAGAATAAATTTTTAAGAATTTTGAGGAATTTTTTTTATCAATAAAATTCAAAATTAAAATGATGATTAAGGTTGCTAGTTCTTGATGATTCATGTTGATGTTGATGAATGTGATGAATCGATGATGAAGATAATGTTAAAACAATTAGAGTTTCTTTTCGAAATTTTTGAATTCGATCTAAGACGAAGAAGTTGTCGAAAGATGAAATCGTTAATGGAAAATCGAGTTAAATTAATAAACGAGAAATTTTATAAAGAAAATGAAAAATAAGAAGCATAATCAAGTTAATTAAAAGAAATTAGACGTCATTAGAATCTTTTTATAGAGTTAATAAGTTTTCAGGCGATGACATGTTTTACGAGAAAAAGACGAAAATTTTATTAAGTAAAGTTAGCTTAGATTTTAATTTCCGATTAAATGATTAAAGTTATAAATTATTAAAAGATAAATGAAATTAATTTTATAACTTATATTTTCTAGAAACCAAGTAGAGTCAAGTTAGCAGGAATGAATAACCGAGTCTTGAATGAATAACCGAGTCTTGAATAAATAATTGAGTTTATAATTATGATTAAAGAATTAATTTAATTTTCTAGAATTTCCTAGAATATTTTATTATATTTGGAAAATTTTTCTTTTTTCCAACAAATTATCGAAGTCGATCATTTACCTGTTCGATTCTTGATCTGAAAGTTTGTTTGTGAATGATTTGTGATGTTAGAAACCGAGAATTTATTTCGTAATTTTCTGAGTTCGTTTAACTCGAGAAATCGAGAAAAATGAGATAGAAAGTGTGAATAGTGATTTTTGTCCTTTTTGGATTATTTTATAAATAAAATATTTAGATATTTTTTAAAGTCAAGTACTTGAGTTCAGAGTCAGTTGGTTTAGTACTTGAATAGAATCGAGAAGCCGAAGAAGATTGAGTTAGAAAATCCGAGATAAGTTAAGGAAATCCGAGTCAAGTAGAATTCCTTCAGCCGAGCGTTAGAACTCGTTTTTTTTTTGTTTTCGAGAAATAGAACTCGTCCTTATAAGAATGTTAACCTTGAAGCAATGAGTGAAGTTCAATAATAAGAAGCGAGTGGAGTCCAGAAGTAAGGAGCGAGACGAAACGAGGTATTCCGAGCAAAACCACTGGATGACATGTGGGCTTTCTAACCGAAATAAATCGATGAATGCGATATTATAAGATATGATGATTATCGTATTATGTGAGTTTTTAAAATTAATTGACTTGCCAACGTTTGAGCTTTTATTGTATGTTACCATCTACTTGAGAAGAACGAATTCGGTCCTGTGTGAGACAGGATTTCTGTATATACATTGAGGTGATCGTGTGCTTTCCTTCGGGTTAGCCGGTCACGGTGTTCGAGAAGGAGGCCTAGCTACTTCTCGACACTCATATTTGATTCTTGATCTGGTACATGCATAAGTTATATATTATTGTCTGTGCAGACATCTTTTAAAAGTGAAAAGATTTTATTGCATGCACAAGTTAACTGTTTTATACTCTAACACTTGTGATGTAGCAAGAAAGGCAAGTTCAATTATATAGCTATATCGAGCAAGCTTTCAATTTATTTTGGCATGTGTTCACTGAGTACGAAGTACTCAGCCCTGCATGTTATTTCTAAAACGTGCAGGTTAGCTCGGATTATGATAGTGCGGTGTGCTTGGCGGCGTTCGATGTTCGAGTCAAGAATTGTTTAAGCTTGGTTTATATGTCTTCATACATATAACTTTGGGATTTGATGTAATATTGCACTGCAACACCAATACTTATTCGTGTTTTAAATTCTTCCAACTCTGATATTTAATTGATGAGTTTCCTGCTCAACACCTTATTTGATTTCTTCTCGACTCTTACATAATAAATTTTACTTAATCGAGCTTTTGAGATGGGTAATTTAAAGCAAGTTAATCGATTGTTTTTGCTTTCAATAAATAATCCCTTGTATCTGAGTATGTTCCTTCGTTACTTTCTGTTGTTTCACCTTCACTGTCCAATAGATTTTAGGCGTTCTTATACACTATAATTCGGGCTGTGACACAACCACCTGAATTCCTAATTTCTTGGGCACCATGTGCACTGGACTGACCCATTGACTGTCTGGAACTAGATAGATAATGCCCAAGTCCAGAAGTTTAAGTAATTCCTTCATCACAACTTCCTTAATTGCTGGATTCAACTTCCTTTGGGTATCCCAAACTAGCCTTGAATCATCCTCAAGCCTAATATAGTGTTGGCAAATGGTCGGACTTATGCCCTTGAAGTCGGCTAAAGTTCATCCAATTGCCTCCTTATAACGCTCTAAGATTGCCCGGACTCGTTCCTCTTCTTCTTTGCTTAGCCTTGCATTGATGATAACTGGTACCGTATGGTCCTCGCCCTAGAACATGTACTTGAAATGATCTTGGAGAGGTTTTAACTCAAGCCTGGGTGCCTTGATCAGTGATGGCACCAACCTATCCTCTTGCCTTATACTGGGTATAGTAAGCTGCGGTAGTCTTGATTCTTCTTCTTCAGCTCTTAAATAATTCAGAGCTTGAGCAACTTGAAACGAGTTATCTGGACTCTCCTCCATTCCATCTTGAATAACCAAATCCAAAGTATCTCGAACTCCAATAAGAGGGACTGCCTCTTCCACCACTTGATTAATGTGGTCAATCGCCTCTACTATTTCAGTGTCTGGTGGATGCTCCATTGCCTTAAAAAAATATAAAACGTGACTTTTTCTCCATCGAACTCACATGTCAATTGCCCAGTATTGCAATCGATCTTGATCTTGGCTGTCTTCATAAATGGTCTTCCCAGCAACATTACCGATGTGTTACCTCCTGTCTTGCCGAAGCTGAGCACATAAAAGTCTGTTGGAAAGATCAAATCTTCTACTTTGACTAAGACATCTTCCAGAATGCCTTCAGGATGCACTTGCGACTTGTCCGCCAATTGGATAACCACCCTAGTGGGTCGGAGTGGTCCCATGATATCCTCATCATACATGGACAAAGGCATGAAGTTGATCGACGCGCCCAAATCCAGCATGGCTTTCTCAATCTGCATGTTTTCAATTTGGTATGGGATAGTGAACATGCCGGGATCTGGACACTTCTTGGGCAAATTCCTCTTAATAACTGCCGATACATTCTCCCTCTCGACAACTCTTGCTCCATCAAAATTCCACACCTTCTTTGTGCATAGATCCTTCAATAACTTCGCGCATTTGGGCATGCTGCGAAGTACCACGAGAAGAGGTAGGTTTATCTCAACCTTTTTGAAATGTTGATCATATCGGCCATCTCTTTGTCCATCTTAGTTCGTTTCAACCTACCTGGAAAAGGTGCTCGAATAATGGGTATAGGTTTGACATATTTAGGCTCGGGAGATACCTCTTCATCCCCATCATTCATCTCCTCATTCTTCTTTTCCTTCTCCTTGACTTCTAACTCTTTCTCCTTGGGCAAAAGAGTTTCAGAATATGGCATCTGAACTTTCTCGGGCAACACCTTTCCTTCTCTAAGCGTAACAGCATTAACTTGAGCCTTGTTCACCTCCACTTGGGCTGGAAGTTCACCTTGCTTCTTTTCTATCTTGCCCAAAGCATTGGCAAGGTGTGCCAATTGGGCAGTGATGTGTTGAATTGCACCTCGTGTCTCCATTCTAATTGATCATTCTCTTGTTGTACCTTGGTATGATCTCGAATCAAGCTATTCACCACCTCAGTTAATGATGGCTTATTCTGATCACGTGGTGGGTACTGCTGCTATAGCTGCTGAGGTTTATGTGTCTGTTTTCAAAACTGCTGATAGTTGTTTTTCCGATACCTCAGATTTTTGTTGTTCCTCCATCTGGGGTTATAAACTTGAGAATTCGGATCATACTGCCTCTCTTGATTGGCATTGAAACCTATAACATTCGCATCCTCTTCTTCATAAAATGTTGGGCATTGATTTGTTGGGTGTGTGACCGTTGTGCATATCCCGCATGCCTTCACCACTTTTTTGTTGTTACCAGCCATTAGAGTGATAAGAGACTCTATATGTGCGACTAGCTTATCGATCTTCTCATCAGTTCACAATGGGCTTCCTGTTGTCGCCTTGGGCAATTTGCCTACCTCATCCATCCTAGACTCCTCCGCCATCTCTCCAATGATCTGAAAAACCTTGCTTAGAGGCTTATTCATGACTGTTCCTTGGCAAGCTACATTCACCAGAGCTTTCTCTCCAATTCAAAGTCCTCCCACAAAGCACTAGACCAAATCGTACTCAAGAATTTGATATTGTGGGCATTTTGCGAGCATTAGTTTTAACCTGTTCCAATAGTCATACCCATCTTGATGCTAGTAATCCTCTTCCTCGTTGCTTGAATATGTGTAGCTTGAAAATATTTCTTCAAGAACTTTTGCTGCATCTCTTGCCATATTTTCACACTTCCCGCGGGAAAAGTGTAAAGCCATTCCCTTGCCTTGTCTTGTAGAGTGAACGAGAAAGCAATTAGCCTCACATATTCTTCAAGGTTCCCCTCAGTAGGAACAGTTTCGCAGCTCGTCTCAAAATCTTGCAAGTGCCTTTGTGGGTCCTCCCCTGGATGATCGCTGAACTTGGGCAAGATCTGGATAAAATAAGATTTTAGCTCCCAAGGTTTCATCGGCTTGGGCAAAGTGAGGCCCGATGGCCTCAGGTTCAGTGTGTTAGGGAAAACCATCTCCCTCATAGTCTTCTCTTCTTCTCCGACCATTGCTTCTTCTTTTAGAATTCTCCCTTCTTCACTATCTAAGGAATACTGCTCCTCAATTAGTGTATAGCCTAGCTCTTCCGAAGAGTTCCGTTCTTTCTCCGAAATTGCCAAACGTTGTGCCTCTTCTTCCGCATTCTTCCTTGCCTCCGCCTTAATCTACCTTAGTGTTCGGTTGATATTATCGTCATACCAAGTTTGCGAACTCTCTGCAGGGTTAGGGTTAAGCATAAACGAAAATTAAAAGAACAAACACGAAAGAGAATACCACAAAATCAATTCCCCGGCAACGGCGCCAATTTTGATGCGACCATCGTTTAGCCGCGGCAAAATACAATTTATATTTTTTCTCGCCCACTTCCTAGGATCAGTTAGTCGGTAAGTAAGGGTCGATCCCACGAGGAATTGATGCAATATTCTCTTGAGAGTATTCTTGTCACAGTGTTGGTTTGGTCTATTTCTACTATCGCCTTGGGCAAAACAAAGAAAGGTAAAAGCTGAAACTAAACAAGCAAACACTCAGTAATAAAAGACAATCTGGATTTAGGCTTGATTCAATGTGAATAAGTGTAACTCGATCATATGTGCATAGATATTTGCTACGTAAGTGTGTCAACGGTTATAGGCAAACCGCGTCGTGCTCCTACTGTCACATTGTCACACCCACATCCACGATCTGCCTAGCTCGTCCTTACTTCTGAATCCAATGTGGCATTCCCACCCCAGTCTTCCTAACTTGCTCAACTCACCCCCGAGCATTCCTCAAGGGGAAAATATTGAAACAAGCAGCTTTGGGCACTAGACGAACCCGTTCCGGCCCTATAAGATACGAGGATCCCGCTACGACTTTTCACCTGCGTCAACGTACTTCGTTTGGCTCCACCCAAGTTCAACCTGAGATTTTCCGCCCTCAAGGAGCGTGAGGCAAACCTCTCCCGGTCCCTGCTGGTCTAAGCTACCTCCCTTTTAAAGAATCTATCGCTCTCTAGTTGCCCACTGGCCACATGAACTCTTGGCACAAACAGACTGCATTGAAATCGTTGCCTAACACCTCGGAAACACATATATATAGCTATCTTGCCTAATTAGACCTCACGAGTTAACACTTAAATCACATATCCTCTACCTAAACCCAGATCTAAAGGTTTAGCTAGACATAAAGTAAATAATAATAACAAAAGAGATAGAAGAAAACATACTTGAATAAATACTTAAACGATAGTCTGCCCAAACTGGGACTTAACAGCAGAAAAGTAAATTGTATCTTGGGAGGAACTAAATTGTGCGTGATAAAAGTTATGTTTGAGGCTGAATGCATGAACCTATTTATAGAGTACAAGGATCATGGGTCGAAACCCTAAAAACCCACAAACAGGCCTTCAAGACAGCTGGTAGCTTCCTTCCTTGGCCGAGTAGGATTAGGAAAGATTTGTTTCCTTATCGGATAAATCTCTTCCTTATCCTCTTGTCTCCTAATCCGGGTAGGACTTGTCTTCTCGATTGCTTCTCCTTTAATGCATAAATTCCTTCCTTGTTGGTCCTCCGGATGATGTCATACCAGGTGCAACGTCTAGAACCTTCGTACTCTCCTTCTTTCTGCTTCTTCTTCGCCTTGCCCAAAGTCCTCCTGCCATCTTGACCTGTTTGGAATGACTGTGCGCGGTCTGAATCGGTCATTCCAACTGGTACGGAGCAGCTTCTATGTGTTAGGACTTCCGCCCTCGGTATCTCTAGCTGCGAGCAAAGATCCTTGACCATTGCATCATATCAATGTGCTCACTTTCACGCGCAAATCCACTCCAAATACCCAAATTCCTGTCCTTTCCTGCCTACTACCAAACGTGTCCTCCCAGACACTAAAACAGACTAAAAAAACACAAAACTAGACTCGATCTACACCTAAAAACACATGATGAGCATATAAAATATGGTCTCATCACGGCCGAATCATTCCAACTGGAGCTACTACCCCACCAAAAAAACCTGCTAACAAAGTTGGGACTGGAATTAACTCCTCATTTATATCCATAAGCTGGAAACATCCAACAAAATGATATCGGCATAACTTCCCGTGTCGATTAAAATTCGAGCAATATCATGCCCTGCTACTTCCGCTGTAATGACGAGTGCGTCGTCTTGAGGGGTTATTACACCGCATAGGTCTCGATCACCAAAACTTAAGTCGGGCGTACTCGCCTGGGTTGGATAATGTCCATATCCCACAAGTTTGGGTCTCTTACTGCCCTCTGGGCCCTTTTCTGAGCTTAGCCTGAATTTTCGCTAAGCAGACCTCCTACTATCATCATTATAGACTTTTGCTTTTTTGGGTAGGGCATTTTTTCGTCCGCTGCTTGAGGTCCCTCGTAGCTAGTTGAGGGGGGTCATTGCTTGGCGTGTCATAGACATCCCTTCTTTTTTCAGGCGTATATCCTCTTCGGTCTTGCCTCCTCTAGGAACCATCCCTGCTACCTCTAGTTTGTCTGATATAATCCTGAAAATTTCCAGCTTTTATGAGCTTTTCAATGGCGTTCTTAAGGTGCCTACACTCATCTGTATCATGAACGTAATCTTTGTGGAAAAGGTTATAAAGATCCGATGGCAGATTTCTAGGCCCTGATTCTGCTGTGGTAGGGGGATTGAATAGCTTTGGGGCTATGTTTAGAATTTCAGACGGGGAAACCGTCAGCTCGGTGTCCCCGATCCCATGTCTTATTAGGATAACTGCTTCAAGGCAGTGGGGCTAATGGTTCCCTAAAAGGTCTTGACCTCCTCTCACTTCTGGCAGATCTTCCCGCTTCGGGAAATCCCCTATCATGTGGCCTCCCACGAGCGCTCTCAGATCTCACCCTTGTTCTATGGTTTCCTCTCTCTGACCCTTGCCCTTAGCCCTGTCTTCTGCACATTTGGAGTTCCAAGCCTCTTCGCTAATGATTCTGCTATCCATCCATTCCATTACCTTATCGTAATCTTGCTTACTCCGCTCCCCCATTGCATGGAAAATATCTTTATCCCTCAGCCCATTTATTAGGGCATGAACCTTGACATCATCGGTCGTAGTTGGTACTTGCAGAGCTGCTGCATTGTACCGAGTTACATAGCTTTGAAGGCTCTCATTCTCTTGCTGTTGGAAATTCATTAAGGTCATGACAGAATAGCTCTGACGACAGGCACTGGCAAACTGATTTTCTAACTGAGATGCGAAATCATCATAAGTTCCTATGCTTCCAGATTTCAGTTCCTTGAACCATCTCTAAGCTAAACCCTTCAGGGTAGCTAGTAATACACGACATTTAATTCCATCTGAATATCCTTGTAGCATAGCTACATTTTCAAACCTATCCAGGTGCTCCTGAGGATCCGTTGTTCCATTATACACTAGGTCTCCCGGAAATCTAAAATTTTGGGGTAGTGATTCTGCCATAATATTGTCACTAAAGGGAAAAATTCTACTCATGTGCGGCCCTAAAGAGCGGCCCTCCAACTGCTCTTTCATGACCGCTAGTTCGCGGGCTATCATATATCAGACCTTGTCGCCAGAGGTTGTGTAGCCTTCGCCTAACCTTGGATTTTGCAATTTCTTAATTCGACTTAGTTCGTAGTCCTCGTCATGTGAGGATTCCTGCCTTCTTTCATTGTTTTTTTCTTTCGGGTCTCCCTCAAGAGATCTCCCAACATTTTTACTTTTGAGGTGTTGCTGCTGTGTAGCAATAAATTTAGCTACGACCATCTTTGCAGCTTTTTCCATCATGGCATGTATTTGTTTTGATGATATCGATAGCCTTTCTTCACCCTCTGGCTCTATTTTGCCTTTCCCTTTGGACTGAAAGGGAGTTTCTCCATCAACCTGAGCATCACTATCAGCGCTAGCGTCCACTCCGTCATGAGGGTCGGTTTCTTCCCTATTATCCTCTAGGACTCTGCATTAATTAGAAGTAACGACAATCATTTAGAGATTTTGCCTTCACATGAGAGGTTGACAAGAAACTAACAAGTTGTGTTGTTTATGTGTCGCATTGGAAAAGATTAAGAGGAAAATATTTTAACGGATGTTTTTTCTAAAAGGAAAATTGTCCCTTAGAGAGATATTAGGTTAAATGATAAATGGCTATTTCGCCCAGTTATGTGTTGCACTTGGGTTAGCAAAGATGTGGGGCTTTTCATAGCGCTTTCAGGCTGTCAAAGGTGTATGGCCTGAGCACTAGCCCTCTTGGCTGGCAGAGATGCATGACTCTCCGCAGTGCTTTAGGCTATTGAATGTGCGTGGCTTGGGCGTCAGCGCTTTAGGCTGACAAAAATGCGTGGTTTACTGCAGCTCTGTAGGTTGTCAGAGGCGCACGGCTTGAGCGTCAGCGCTTTAGGCAGACGAGAATGCATGGTTCTCTACAGCTCTTTAGGCCTTCAGAGGCACACGGCTTGAGCGTCAGCACTTTAGGGCGATGAGAATGCGTGGTTCTCTGCAGCTCTTTAGGTCGTCAGAGGCGCACGGCTTGAGCGTCAGCACTTTAGGCCAACGAGAACGTGTAGCTCTCTGCAACTCTTTAGGCTGTCAAAGGCACACGGCTTGAGTGTCAGCGCTTTAGGCCGATGACAACGCGTGGTTCTCTACAGCTCTTTAGGCCGTCAGAGGCGCACGACTTGAGCATCAGCGCTTTAGGCTGACGAGAATGTGTGGCTCTCTGCAACTCTTTAGGCTGTCAGAGGTGCACGGCTTGAGCGTCAGTGCTTTAGGCCGACGAGAACATGTGGCTCTCTGCAACTCTTTAGGCTGTCAGAGGCGCACGGCTTAAGCGTCAGTGCTTTAGGCTGATGAGAACGCGTGGCTCTCTGCAACTCTTTAGGTTGTCAAAGGTGCACAGCTTGAGCGTCAGCGCTTTAGGCCGACGAGAAGGATGCATGGGTGAGTTATGTTTCAGATCCCAAAGTGTGTTATAATGTCAGTCGCTAATAAAATCTTGTTCATGGATATTGCCTTATGTCATGGCTCAATAGAGCTATTTAATAACGAGGTGACTTATGTTATTTGCTTTGATTTTACACTTCAATATTTTATGTGATTTAACAGTGCATATTGTACCATATATAATTACTGACTAATAGCGTAAATACAGATCTCAGGATACAATACCTTCGTTCCCTAAAATACACATCTGGGTACCTTTATTTCCCAACTTTCACCCAAGAACTTTATCAATTCGAAACTTAGTTAAGATATACGAAATCAATCGAAAGCGAGAAAAATAACTATTGAAATAAACATTTAATTGGCTCCATAATTTGTCTTAATCAGATCAGGGCGTGTACCACGTTACTCACAGGGAGTATATCACGTTCCCTTATTTCTCATATAAAATTGCCAAAAGAGAAAAATAAAAGAGGAAAAAGAACGGGAAACACGGAACTACAAGTAAATTCAAAAACGCCTTAGCTCATGTTTCCCAAAGATGGCCCAGTTGGTAGACCGGGTTAAAAGCTCTACCCAACAAAAGGGAATTTTTTACTACAAAGTATAGCATGGAAGAGATGGTTTCCTGGTGAGAATAACTAAATACCTTCTTCTCTTCGCTTGACTGTAGGTCTCCACTCCTCAATTATCCTGCAAAAAAGACAGAGAAAAGCCTCACACCGGGGTTTTGGCTGGTGAAGACCCTCCGACGCTCAAGTCAGGTATCTTGGATCGGAAGAAAGGGGGTGAAAAGGAAAATTGGAAAAGAAGATAAGAAAGAAAAAGGGAAAAAACTCTACCTCGAGCTGAAGGTTATTGCATTTTATAGGGTAGGGAAAAATCTAGGAGTAGGATAGACATTCCAAGAGTGATTAAACGAGGCTTGGGTCAGCTTTGACGGATGGGCAAAGGGCCCATGAATCATGCCATTGCTAATGACATAATAATTTTTACTTTAGGCCTAGGAGATTATAGCCCACATCAAGCCCATTTAATAAACTTCAGGCTCATATATCTCAAGAAGGGAGGAAAGAGGACAATGATGCCCTTGATCCCCTCCTCTTCACCTCGATTCTAATACTAAAGAGCCGCAAGGCTAAATCAGAGCCTGGATTCTCAATTGTTTAGGCTATAAGGAGTCAAGGTTTAAGTTATCATGCAGATGTATGACTGCAACAAAAAAGAAAACATAGAATCAAAATTGAAGGATCAATTTTGGACAGAGACGACAGAAAAAGGAAAAATGGAAATGCAAAGGCCATAATTATTGATAGAAAGGAAAAGAACAAAAGTAAGTATAAGGATTTTATAAAGGTAATATGAAAAGGGACAGAACAATCCCAGGAAACCTCAAAAAAAGAACTGATGAGTACTCTTTCTACTCTAATAGATTTCCAGTGACTCGAATTCGATTAGAGTAAGGGGGAGTTGGGGCATAGCCCTAATAATGCTCAGCTAAGGGCAGTTTTGCACATAGTAGGACAAGAATCTCTTTTTCAGGGATTGAAAAAGCAAAATAAAAAATTAAAACAAACAAATTCAACAATTTTAAATAGAGAAAAGCAACAACACTGATATTTAATCAAAAGCACGAAAGAAGCCCACAACAAAAGGAAACTAAATGTCTTCATCCGAATAAAAACAAGAAGAAGAAGTTACAACAAAACTAATCATCGTTACTAGGAGCAGCATTAGCAGAACTGGATCCTTGACCAACAACAGAAGAAGAACGAGTGAGCTCAGGAGGAATCAGGAAGGAAAGGCTCGCCAGCAGGAGTGAGGTCTAGAGGGAGATTAGGGCCTGAAACGAACTCTTAAATAGAAACGGTCATCTTTTCTTTCCACCAAGGGAAATTTCTAACCTCAAGATCATTTATGGCTTCTACGCTCTGCAGAGGCCACTGAGAGGGAAAGTCTGGCACAGGTGTTGTCACTCACAAGGCAGAAGATGCGGAGCCTTTATGCGTACGGCCAAGTTGAAACCCTTGAATGAAACCTACATGGAATAAGTTCTTCACATCTGGATAAATATCAACACAGTACTGCGCACTAGCTCTGTAGCCAGTGAGTACTTTATCTTTCAAACTAGCAAGCAGATTCTACCCTTTGGAGGTTGAAAACATACGCCTGAAGCAGTCTTTCACCCCTACAGCATATCCCATGACACAGCCTCGTTTCTCGGCATAATAAACTTTCTCCCCAGCAGTGTTTCTCTCCCTGATTATATGAGACTCTAGATCTTTAATCTTGGTGCCCAGAGTACCAATAGTGACCTCAAAATTGCTTTTCTCTATCAAAAAGGCCCTATAAGAATTCTGTAAAGTCTCGAACCTTAAAGCCCACTCTTCGTTAGACTTCATCTGACCCTGTCTCTTCTGATTTATCTCCTCCGCTGCAGCCCTAGAGGAAGCTCTCAACTTGGAAACTTCCTGTTCATGAAAGGATAATTGCTGATTAAGAACTGTCTGGTCTCCCCACTCTTCTTCACTCAAGCACACCAGAAACTGCATAAGCCATGACAATAAGTAAACTCTAACCATAAAGAAAGAAGAAGGAGGGAAAATGACAAATATTACACCTGTATCAAGTAAAAGTTGTGATCATCCCTGCGTTTCTTAAAATCTACGGTCTGGATCAGTCGCCGATCTTCTTTAGTACTCAAATACCCTTTTAAGAATGTTGAACACTTAGGGCTTGGGAGCTTCAGGATACTAGCTTTTTCCCCAATAAGGGGAGGATAAATTTCATTATCGAACCAGCATGAACCAAGTTAGTGTTCGTAGCACTACCTTTTACCATTTGCTGGAGGTTTGTAGCTGACATCAGAGGGGTAGAGGGGCAGAGGGAGTAGAACTGCCGGCGTTTTGAGCATCAATAGGTGTCCACTCTAAAGATTTCTTACTAAGTTTTACAGGAGCTTTTTCGGCAGAGGTGTCATGTTGTTTTTTTCTACGCTCCTCAGAAGATTGGTGCGAAGAGGAGCGCTTGTGAGGAGAGTCTAGTTTCCTCTTTTTACGACCCTCAAGCGGTGGAGCAGAGGGAGAATCCTTCTCCAAAGACCTTTTCTTCTCAGGCATAGATGGAGGCATGTTAGCATCTGAACTTGAAAGAATAGTCTTCTCAGAAGCAGGATCCGGAGAGACCAAGATGGTAGGGGTCAAAAGCTGTTGTTTTGCTCCCTTAGTGGTAGAGCTGGGTTAAAGCTCTACCAACAAGAGGAAATTCAACTAAGAAAATGGTACTAGAATATAGAAATCTGAGTTTTGCTTCAACGTTCTACCTTCTTCCCCTTTGTTGGTGAAATTTTGAATATCGCGGCTCCTGTAAAAGAAGTCTCACACCAAGGGTGTTCCCAGAGAAGACCCTCCGACGGTCAAGTTAGTGGTGTGAGAAAAAGGAAATGAAAGTATATGGCGATAAATATCTAAAGAGTAAAGCTAAAAGAAAGAATTACCTAGCTCAGAGACAAGGTTACCATTAAATAAGAGACATGGCTTTAGGGGCAAAATGGATAATTTGGGAGTATAGGCCTAATCCTTTTGGGTGAATACATCTTGGGCCTTTTTCCTTTAAAAGATTGGGCCATTACTTATTGCAATGTTTTTATAGCCCAAGTTGATGTCCCATATCAACCAGACCCTCCCTTACTCTAAGTGACGTGCCATTGCTAAGTCACTTAGTCTATTTAAGGGAGTATTGACTATTCGGAAGAGATATTGGCAGGTGGCACCAAAATACCTTATCACATCTGGCCGTTGGATCTTGGCTAAAGTGCTAACCGCCTCGAATTTGAAAAAGAGAAGGTGAATTAAAAGTCTTTTTGGCAATCATTTCATTTTCTTTCATTATTTTTCTCTTACTAATTCTCTGCTTTGTATTCTACTCTTTCTTCAGTCGCACAAATCGTCATCGCCCCCTTGTGCACTTGCTCCCAAAACTTTGTTTCGCACTTTCCTTTATTCCTTCCACCAAAATCCAGGTATTCCTTGAAGCTATCCGTCTATATTTTGCTTGGTCTTGATTTTTAGTATTCGTGCATTTGTGGTGATTTCGCTATTTCCTTCGCCTGTCACGTCTTCCTCCTCCGATTTTCGCCTTGGCATTATGTCTAGTTCTTCTGATAATGTAGATTCAGAAACGGTTGATTATATTATGGGAGGTGAATCTCCTCCTCACGTTTCTCCCCCTCGCCGACCAGAATCCCCTCTTCCCGAATTAGGTATTGTCAAAATTAAGGCTAGGATTTTGGAAGGGGAAAAACAGCTTCAAAAGATATTGGAGAACCCGATTAACACCACGTCTAATCCCGTAACCGAGTATTCCTTACTACTTGACGAAGAACTTGATAGTATTAAGCGTCTCCTCTGGTCTGAGGATTTCATGTTTGCCCCCACTTTTCCTTCAACTAGTGTGAATCGAGTAGCATATCCGGCTTTGGTTTTTGGGAAAATCAAATTCTAGGGCTTCGTTTTCCTATTCATCCCTTCTTAGCAGATAAATGCTCAGATCTGGAAATCTTGCCCAACCAATTAACTTCGTCATCCATCCGTACTGTCTTTGGCTTTTATATTCTGACATCTACTTATTTGTGCCTTCCTAGCCCCACTATTTTCCTTAGTTGTTTCTCAATTCAGCGTTCAAGCTACTTTTATTGCTTCCGAAATTGCATAGGGAGCCCTGCTCACTTTGCAATTCCCCCCGATAGTATCGATAAGCGATGAAATCGCATGTTTTTTGCGATAATGCCCCTCAATGGCCATTAGAATTTTTCCACTCAAGACTGGAAATATTCTCCGAGGAGTTTGAAGGGTCCTGATGCCGTGAAGTAGCTCTCACCTCATGATATCCATGTGATTAAAGCTCTGAGCTTTTATGCTAGCAGTAATAAAGAGAAGAGCGATAAAAGGGCTAAGAAAACCAATAGGCTTAACATCATCCAGATGTTGCGGACACCGGCGGTTCTTAACTTCTATGGCCTTGAGGGTGGCATTTTACTCTCATACATGCGAGACAAGTCTAGTACATTCTATTTCTTCCGTTCTCTTTATTGTTTTACTGTTGCATATTGTCCTTGATAGTCTGTCAATCCTCGCATTTTATTGTGTGTCTTTGATTTTTTATTTCAATTTTAATAATGCAGACATGGACGATGAAAAATAGGCTCAGGACTTTAGCTTAAATCTGGACTTGGGGGATTTATTTGCACAAGTGCTGAATGCTGAAGAAGAAGACCTGTCCACTAATGAAACTGATCCTCCGTCCATGGAAGAGGTGTTTAAAGCTGCTGGAATGGCCACCTCAATGCAGGGTGATGTGGGAAAACAAAGACTGACAATTATGTTGTCTCACCTCTTACACATTTGTCTTCGAAAGCTTCTCCTGTGTATCCCCAGCCGCTGCTTCGAACAACAAAAAGTCATAGGACAAAAGTTCATCCTCAATGTCCCTTCTCATGGTACAGGGGAAAAAGAAACATGACTCTCCTCGTAAGCACTCTTCTTCTCATCCTCCCTCTGGGGAAAAGAAGAAAAGACGGCATAACTCCTCAGCTGGACACTCGGGCACTCCTAATCCTTCAAGCCTGAAGACTCCTTCTCCCGTCGCATTTGACATCCCACCATCTGCTCCAGCCCTTGTTCAAACCACTCTGACCTCTACATCCGACCTTCAGCAAATGGTGAGGGATAGCGTTAAGGATGCTGGCCTTTCGCAAACTACCTCAATAGGGAAATTCATTCCTCTGCTTATCGGAGAAAAGCTAGTATCATGCAACTCCCTAAACCACGCTGCTCAACCTTTTTGAAGAGATGTTTGAGTACAGAGGAAGATCGTTGACTAGCTCTAGCTGTTGACCCAGCCCATCACCGAGACGACCGGAATTATTACTTAATTCAAGTATCATTTCTCTTTTTCCACTCATGGCCATCCCTTCTCCCTTGCAATAGACTAACCCTTTATTGTGTACAATTTTTGGCGTGCCTAAGCCAAGAAGAATGGGAGGATCCGGCCGCCCTCACTCGACGACTATCTTATTGCGAGCAAGAGCTGGCTAAACTGCGAGCTTCATCCGAAGCTGCTATGGAACAGAGAGACCAACAGATTCAAAATCTGACTAAGTCTAATGACGGTGGGCCTCCCGTTTTAATGCTTTGTAGAACTCATATAAGGCTTATTCCTTGGAGAAAAGCAGCTTTGACGTCACTATAGGGAATTTGGGCACTAGAATCAAAGACTTGGAATCTCAAATACTGAAGGAGAGGGAAACTACAAAGGGACGAGTATCTGCGGCCGAGAAAAAGTGTGTGATGCAAGGTATGTTGCTGGTATCAAACATTACAAGAAAAGAGCTAATAGACTACACGTTATAGATGACGGGGATTTTACTCGCGTTGTCTATATCTGTATAGATGACGGTAGATGCATTTGACGTCGTTTATAAGCATTTCAATAGACGACGGGAACCTACATCCCGTCATCTATTACTACTTTCGTACAGTTATAGACGATGTAGTTTAATACCCCTTTGTTTATTACGGCACTTTTAAAAAAAAATCCGGACGATGTTGCCTTTTGTATTTTTTTTTTCATTTTTTGAAATTAAAAACATTAATAAAGCTAATCCCTAACGTGTTGCAAAATCCCCAAGTATTTGCTTCCTTCTCTTCTTCGCTTCCTTCTTCTGTGACGCCTCCCACCACCACTCCTCAGGAAGACCACCTCCCACCACCGCCTCCCGCCACCACCACCATCTCAGAAAGTGGAACATTATCTTCCATTTCGTGTCGTCCTCCTCCACCGACAGCCTCTCCTTCGTCGCACCCTCTCCTCCTCCTTTCCCTACCTCTAGTTCCAGATTTACCCCTTCGACGACTTCGCCACCGTCGACCTCGTCTCCACCATTATCCCGCCTCTCCTCCGCGACCACCAGCCCACCTTATCTCTGTATAACATTGTTGTTGTTTTGACCACCACCACCACCAGCTAGAGAAAGCGGCCTGCGGAAATTCTATCGCCGGAATGGTCGTGCGCCATCGTCATAGAGTCGCTCTTCGCCGGCACTTCCGATGTGCTTAACAACTACAAACATAAACTGGTATACATCATGTTTTCTAAGCAAGGATATGCTTATAATCCGTTCGGCGAATTGCCACACTGAGGTTTCTTTCACCTCTCGTTAAATTTAGTGTTGTTTTGTTGTTTATCAGAGAATCCTTCCATCTACAAACATCGATGGCATAAGCAGGAAGAAGCAGAAAAGCTGTAAACCCTGCTTCGAGGATTTTGTTGTGAGTTTAAGGATTAATGCTATAAAGTTCAGGTAACTCTACTCCACCACTCCACCACTTCTTAAATCTTGTTGAACTTATTATATTTTGTTATTTTCGAGCAGAGAATATATATATATATCATGACTGAATTAGTTCTGGCCGTTAAAGTAGTTCATGTTTAATAAGTAACTTTCAAGATTATATTCTTGGCCTTTTTCTCTTCATGATTAGCCTAAAGTATAGGAAAATGATTGCAACAAGGCCGTTTCTATGATCATTCAGCAACAAGAATTGGAATATAGTAACGCCTTAGCATTAGAACCCAGAGTTTAGTTCAAAACTCTTACATAAACCACACACTTTACATTCACGATTATATAATTGATTATTAGACCTGGGAGTACAAGGAAACAAATTCAGTCGTAATTACAATAAGCAGCCGAATGCAAGGAAGAAAGATCTTTTGATGTTTTTTGAGTAATCTGTATCATTCACAGTCTCTGTATATGATCGCCCTCTTTTGCTATAAGTTTGGCTTTGATCTTTTCAAGAGTGTTTACTACTTCTACCATGTCAATTCTTTCCTCTGATGAAAAGGCAATGAAATGATGAAATCCATCACTTGTTATAAACAGAAGAACAAATACACATTATTCATGTTATTTATATGTAAAAATTTCGCCTTAGCTGGTGCTTTTCCTAATTTGCTTCTAAGGCAAAGAATCTTCCAGAACCCATGTTCCAAATTAAGAATGTCATAACTATGAATTAAGAATAATCGTAACAGGTGTGATTCATCTTTACTAGTTACCTCTCAAAAGTCTTAATTGCCCGTTTCATCAACTCCGGTGGAATCACATCTTGTTGATTAGCATGTTGATTATTAATGTGGAAACTCAGTAGAGAGAGACTGATGAGTCCATATTTTGTGTCTTTTTAGTGTCTATCTTAAGTAGTTTAGATCGAGTCTTTGTGTGTGTTTTGTTTGATTTTTGTGTCTTGGAGGACATATTTTGGGCAGGAGGGTGTTTGCTGCCTTGTAGGTGGAAACTGGGCAATACAGGAATAGAATGTGTCATTTCTGGAAGCAAGTCAGGCAAAGCTATATTGGTCAAGACAGATAGGAGGAGTGCTTTGGTCAGCAGGCAAGTTTCTCTCCTAGGTTTAGAAGGATAAGGAAAAGATGATATAACTTAAATATCTTTCCTTATCCGACTAGATTTAGGATCCGCAAGGGATCTCTTGGAGATAGACATGACTTGCCATGTTGGGGTCGAGCTTATCAAGTATTACTTGCATCCCAAGGTAGCTCGTTGATTCTTTTCATGTCAAGGACCGGGGGCCCAAACCCTAAGCACTCACCTATATATATTGAAGTCGTGATGCTATGAAGAGCGCCGTCTATTATGCTTCTATTTCCTGTATTTCATTGAGAGTTTGTGAGGAAAAAAAACAAGTCCTACGGGCATACTTTTATTCGAGTTTTGTCCATTGACACTTTTGGCCGACTTTTCTTTTTACATACTTCGTAAGTTTAATATAGTTCTTCTTATGAGTTCCTTAATTTATTGTGTTCGTTGTTTTATAATTATGTCTAGCTAAATACTTATACTTGATCTGGGCAAGACAGTTAGGTGATCACTCATGCTTGAGATGTCTAATTTGTGCTAGATAATTGCATGCATGTGTTCCCGATATGTTAATGAGCTTGTTCAAATAGGAGATAATACAATTAAGAAATTAATAGGCCGTTAATCACTTAGGACATATTAGATCACCAATCAATTGGGAAGTAGGAGTGTTTTCCATCATCTTCTTGATTAAGATCGATTAACATTAGAGGAAGGTGTCTACCCTATTAGGCTGGACATGATGATTCCTTGTTGGGCCTTTCTAGAGATAAATGCTCCTTGGGCAAGAAACTGAACGATGACTCCGACAGAGGTATTGCCCAAGGTAGGGAGCCGGCGGTGCGTCACCAATCAAGTAAGGATAGTAAGGGAAGAGTTTTTTGAGAGCGTGACGAGTAAAAAAAGGATCTCGGCATTCATGTCCTATAACTAACGATGCATGCATGTAATGAATATATTTGCACCAATGGCCAAGCTAGGGTTTTCACTTAACAATGTCTTAGTCCAGGCCAAGTCCTTTTTATTATTGATCAAGTTACTTGTTTACTTTTCAGTGTTTGATTAAGTTCTCGAATTGGGCAAGAGAGCCCTAGTGACTAAGATAGCAAAACCCAACTTTCTGAACAGGTTGAGGAGGTTTCAAGAGATAGTGACAATCAACTCGTTGTGGATCGACCCTATACTTCTTGCTAACTATATAGCTGTGAGGATAAGCTAC
Organism: Schizonepeta tenuifolia; assembly: GCA_029490685.1. Classification (NCBI taxonomy): domain Eukaryota; kingdom Viridiplantae; phylum Streptophyta; class Magnoliopsida; order Lamiales; family Lamiaceae; genus Schizonepeta; species Schizonepeta tenuifolia. The sequence continues at coordinate 53,126,559 of CM055959.1, read as the reverse complement.
AAATTCATTTTGAGAGTGCGAACGACAGCCTCATTAGAGACCTAATCAACAACATAACTATCTAGCTAGAAAATGATGTATCATATATAGTAGTGCCATGTTCGATTGTGTTTTTATTTTCTTCATTACTAAATTATATGATAATGGATTGTATATTGTTCTACATATGACATACAAAACTTGCTTCACTTTATTGTTCTTGTTTTACAAGGCTGCGGTGTGGCTTTGGCTATGGCTATGTTAATTTGTTATAGAGTATTAATTAATAATTCGCCTAGCTATATATTTTGTTATTCGATCTTCAAATATTATGCAAGTTAGATTTCTGGTTTCATATATAACTACTAGAGATACTGATTAGTACTTCTCGTTTTGTAGTCTGAGTTACTTTGTGATCTAGAAGGCATTGTTAGTTGAGTTGTGTAAATGATGTTGCATTAATTTTGTTCCATCTCTTGCAAAAATCACTTTGATTTCTTGCGGTGAATGTGTAGAGCACGAACAAGCTCAGGAGTTCCTCTTATTCCTCACTTGTTCATCTCTCTTGATCATCTCACTCCAATATTTCTTTCAAGCTTGTCACGTCAATTCTAACTGCAGCTCTCCGAAATCCATCAATCTTTGTTATTTATTTATTAATTCGTTATACAGCAACAGCTTGTCTTTCTCGGTAAGTGATTGAGGAAACTCTTTGTACTGGAAAGTGTAAACATTCATATTTATGTATTTTATGACTAGTTGTTAAACATGGAATGAAAGAGAAATGTTTGATTGTATGGCTTTGAGTTTATAATGTAATGTTGCTTTTTGACGTTTATGATTTGTGATGTTTATGATATTATGATTAGATTGGAAATAAAAAGCATATGAAATATTAATATCTGTAAATAGACAACCAGACCTGATAATAACATAGACAACGGAAGAATAATTGTAGTCTATTTACCTGAAAAGACAACAAAAATACCAGTTACAGACGACGGGGATTCATCGATTATTATAGACAAAGGGAAATTCCCGTCGTCTACATAGACGACGGGAATTCCCCGTCGTCTATAACCGCCCATAATAGACTACGAGGCTATAGACGATGGGGATTTTTATTTTAGACAATGCGGATTCCTCGTAGTCTATAACCAATTTTCTTGTAGTGAAAGATTGCTTTCACTACCTGCTTGCTACCTCTCTGGGTCAAGCCTTTCTGGCTGACTTGAAGGATAAAATAATCGAGGGATACCGAGCCAACGCTCAGTACTGCATCGATATTTATCCTGATGTGTGAATTTTCACAGCACTGGATTCAACCAGGGCTTCCGAGCGGGCTATACTTACAAAGGCACCCCCACATCTGGACTGAAGGTGACTACTCCGGTGCCGGACTTCCCTGCTCATTGGCCTTTGCACGACATCAAAGCCATCAACAATCCTAAGAATCATCGTTTTCCTAGGTGGCGGGAGAGAATTGTCACTTCTGTTTGGAGCTTTAACAACTGTTGGACCGAGCTCTAGCTCCACCAATGCTGAAATTACTGCTATTGAAGTATTCGGCTCCAGGTGTGCACACGCCTCAAAACCTTCTAACGATGCCAACTAACTTTCTGTACTTGCCAATATTAATGTCTTTCTGAACATTTTCTCATTTTTATATGGATTTGCTTTGTATTATTCGATCGATGGGCTTTTTGATCTTCCCAGCTTTGTATTTTGCTTTCAAACTTCGGTCTTTTGTGAAGGGTAGTGTGTTCTCTCTTTGAACAATGGCCTCTAGGTGGACAATTAGCTTCACCTTTTAGTACTTAATGGATCATATTCTTGCTTTTACTATTATTGCCTTGTCTCTACATAACTCTTGCAAAACTTGTATACTTTAACCCTTTAGTACTTGTGCCTAGTTGGATCAACCCCGTCGCTCAACTTTGCCGAGGTAGAGGGTTGTTCTCTACACCTCCCTCCCCTCTACTCTAATAGAATTAAAAACCTTTGCTAATTTATTAGAGTAAAAATGGAAAGTGTGTTATTTTTTTACTGTAGGTCTGCCTTGTTGCTGCCCTGTCGCTTTCCATACTGCTTCCATTATTTTACCCTCATAATTGCTAACTGTTGTCGTCCCAACAACCATACTTTAATGATTATTGTTGTTTCTCTATAAAATCCTATCACTTGCTGTTATTTATCTGCTCATGGATCCGATGTTCCTACTTCTTCCATTCTTGCTATTTTGTATACAAGTTTATCTTCTAATTTTCAGCTCTGGGCTCGGATTTTAAATCCAATACTTATCAATCTTTTCATGCATGCTTATCAGTTCTGACACATCAATTTTTAATGAGCAGGACACATTCTGAAATTTCCTCTAATACTCAGAAATTAATAACTGTGTAGCTTGTGCGCTTATTTCACGAGTGGATCGGGCTGAGCCTTTTCTAATGCTTTTGTTGATTTACTACTGGAAATCTTGAATCAAATCCTAGCAGCTACGACAATGGATTTGAAACTGTAAAGTAAAGAAAATGAAAAAGAAAACATAGCGTTTACGTGGTTAGGCAATATGCCTATATCCACGAGAGAAAGATGACCAAAATCTTATTGCTTTACCGGAGGATTACAACAACGACTACTAACGCTTCTCTCTCTCAACTTTCCTCACACTGTAATTCAGATCTCACTCTCTCTCTTGGAATGAAAATCACGTACACAGCATGAGCCAAGAAGCTAGCTAATATATCTAGCTATGAGATGATCTCGACCCTACAAATTAAAGGCTAGGATTTAATCTTGATACACAAATAACCAACTAAAAGTTAATTGCAACCAAGTCCTTATGACAACAACAATTGTAGAATACTCCCTCCAACTCCCATGCAAGCAAACTCACAATCTCCACCTTGCTTGCATCAACATCGATCCAGTCATCTTCTCAATCATCTTCATTGCAGTATCTTCACAATCCTAAGACAATGCCTAAATTTCACTTTAAGCAAAGCCTTAGTCAATGCATCAGCTGCATTGTCCTCGGCTGGCACTTTGATTACTTGGATGAGCCCTTTATTCACCAAATCTCGAACAAAATGGTATCGCACATCTATATGCTTGGACCGCTCATGAAAAACCTGGTGTTTGGCCAAGTGAAAAGCACTTTGATTGTCATAGAAAATCTCCACATGTTTCTGAAAAACACCAAAATCTCCAAGAATTCCTCTAAGCCAAACTCCTTCTTTCACTGCCCCTATCATGGCCATATACTCGGCCTCAATAGTCGACAAGGCAACAACAGATTGTAGTAAAGATCTCCATGAGACTGTTGTTCCATATAATGAGAAAATGTATCCAATTTGAGACCTTCTGCAGTCAACATTTGCTGCATAATCCGCATCTATAAAACCTTGTAATGGATTCCCCTTGAACTTATCATTTTTCTAAAAAATAATTCCACAATCTACTGATCCTTTGATGTATCTGAAAACCTGCTTCAAAGCTTTCCAATGAGCTCTGCCAGGATTAGCCATATATCTACTCAACACACTAATAGAATAGGCAAGATCAGGTCTGGTACATATCATCATATACATGATACTTCCAACTGCATTCGAATAAGGAACTGATAACATCTCTTTCTTCTCAGAATCAGATTGAGGGCTTTGAGTACTCTTGGATTCATGCATCTTGAACTTATTAAGAACTTTCATAGCATAATCCTTCTTTAACAAACACAACTTTCCCTTTGCTTGATCTCTAATGATATCCATGCCCAATATTCTTCTAGCATTTCTCAAATCCTTCATCTCAAAAACTGATTTCAACTTTTCTTTCAAGAATTCAATTTCCATCTTGCTCTTGCTAGCTATTAGCATGTCATCAACTTACAATAACAAATAAACCACAAGCTTTCTTCCATCCTTTTTCATATAGACACAACTATCATATCTTGATCTCACAAAACCTGCATCTACCATGAAGTTATCAAATCCATCATACCATTGCCTTGAGCTTTGCTTCAGTCCATACAAAGATCTCTTCAATAAGCAGATTTTGCCTTCTTGTTCTGGTACCACAAACCCCTCAGGTTGTTCCATGTATATAGTTTCCTCCAAACTTCCATTCAGAAAAGCCATTTTAACATCAAGTTGCTCCATAAACATATCTTGCTGAGCTCCTAAAGATAACAAAATTTGGATTGAGCAATGCTTCGCCACACGAGAGAAAATCTCATTAAAATCTATACCTTCATTTTGTGTGAGTCCCTTAGCCACCAATCATGCTTTGAATCTGATGAACTCCTTGCCATCTATGATCTCAAATTTCCTTTTGAAAATCCATTTACAACCTACAGGCTTGTGATTCAATGGCCTATCAACTAATATCGAAGTCTTATTCTTGAATAAAGGATCCAACTCTTTCTTCATAGCTATGATCCACTGCTCTCTGTCCTTGCTAGCCATTGCCTTTTTATAAGTACAAGGCTCTTGATATTTTATATCTTTAGCAACAGTAAGAGCATAGGCAATCATGTTTGCATGACTATATCTATCTGGGGACTTAATTTCTCTTCGACTCCTATCTCTAGCCAACTTGTAGTTGCTTAGATCACTGATTGATTCATCTTGCGATGCTTGTTCCTCCTCTGAGTTCAATTCTTCATTAGAATCTACAGGTAATTAAACCATCTCAGGCTGTGGCTCCACCTCAACTTCAGTACCCTTGTTTTCTTCTACTGCTGGCTCCATCACCATCTTTTCTTTGTTAAAAGGCATGATATCTTCCTTAAAATAACATCCTTGCTCACAATGATCTTGTTTATTCCAGGCTCAGTGCACCACAACCTATATCCTTTAACTCCATGTTGATAATCAAGCGTCACACACCTAAAAGCTCTTAGTTGTAACTTACTTTGCTTCACATGAGAAAAAGCTTGGCGCCCAAAAATCTTGAGACTTGAGTAATCTATAACATGACCACTCCAAAGCTCATCCGGGATCTGGAACTTTACTGCAGAAGAGGGGCATTTATTTACTAGATAAGCTGCTGTAGACAAAGCTTCACCCCAGAATTTCTCAGGCAATCCAGAAGTAATTACCATACACCTCATCCTTTCCAGCAAAGTTCTATTTATTCTCTCCACAACACCATTTTGTTGTGGATTTGAAGCCACTGTCCTGTGTCGTTTTATGCCTTTAAGCTTGCAAAACTAATCAAACTCAGTTGACAGGAACTCCAGCCCATTGTCAATTCTCAAGCACTTGGGAGTTAATCTCTTTTGATTCTCCATCTTTGCATACCATTCTTTGAAACAAGTGAAAGCATCTGATTTATGTTTTAAAACATACACCCACACTTTTCTACTATAATCATCAATTATACTCAGAAAAAACCTAGCTCCACCCATTGTTGGTGAGTTAGAGGGTCCCCATAAATCAGCATGTGCATAATCAAGTGGCATCTTAGATACATGCATTCCTTTTGGATAAGAGAGCTTTGTGCTTTTTCCCAGCAAGCATGATTCACAATGATCTATCTTAAACATGTTTAGATTGCTCAGAATCTTTTTTTTAACAATTCATTCAAGCCCTTCTCCCCAACATGTCCTAATCTAGCATGCCATTTCATTGACTCATCATTTTGAGTGGAATCACTCTCACCAATTATCAACTCAGCATCTAGATAGTAAAGATTATTCTTCTCTTGCCCCCTCATTACCAACTTATTATCCTTATACACATGCACATTCCCATTATGAGATCCCCAACTACATCCCCTTGTTTCTAGCATGCCAAGAGATAATAGATTTCTTCTCAAATCTGGTATACATCTCACATCAGAAATAATCCTAAAAGTATTATCATGCATTCTGAATTTAATACTGCCCATACCTTGAACTCGACATACCTGATTATTTCCTAGTAGAATAGATCCATAATCTCCAAGATGCATGTAAATCAAGAAACCAGCTCTTTCGAGGGCACATGTGGAAGCCGCATGCTGAGTTAAGAATCCACGAATCTTTTACAGCTCCTTGCATTACATTTAACACCTCAGCTCCTGCAACATCCTGTACAATATCTGCAGTGTTGCTAGATTGTCCCTTCAATTCTTGTTACTTTTTCTTCCATATGTAGCAATTTTTCCTTAGGTGGCCATGTTTTTTACATTCATAACACTTCTTGGCCTCCTTATCGCTTGAATTCTTTTCCCTTAGGCTGATTCTTCTTCTTGGAGTCATCATATGGCTTCTTTCCTTTTCCCTTGAACTTCCTGATGTGCAGGCTCTCAAATAATGTTTCTTGCTTCCCTTTATTTAACTTCTACAACTCCTTTGCACGAAGAGCGTTCTGCACTTGATCAAGAAAGATGGAAGCCTCTCTTCCAAAAATCAGAGCATCATTTACATTCTCATAACTCTTCGGCAACGCATTGAGAAGCAAGATTGCCTTATCTTCATCATTGATCTGAACATCAATGTTCTCAAGAGCATCCAATGATTTGAAGTATTCTTCCAATTGATCTTCCAGCCCCTCGTTGTCAGAAAATTTCAGAGAATACAAGCGTTGATTCATGTAGAGCCTGTTTGCCAACGATTTGGTCATATACAATGACTCTAACTTCGCCCAAACTGCAGCTGACGTCTTCTTCTTCGCTACTTCATGAAGAACTTTATCGCTTAAGCACAAGAACATCATTCTTAAAGCCTTTTGATCGATCTGTTGATTCTTCTTCCTTTCATCGGAGCTGGATTCCTCTACTTTTTCCTTATCCTTCGCCTTCTTAGTTTCAGTTTCTTAAGATTCCTCTAAGGCATCCGCGAGCCCTTGTTGGACAAGAAGAGATCGCATTTTTATCTTCCATAATGTAAAATCGTTCTTGCCAGTGAATTTCTCCGTTTTGAATTTTGCGGAGTTCATCGTCGCGGACTTGATTTCTTTTCATCAACTTCAGCCAATCAATCGCTTTCTTATCCTATCAATACTCTTTTTTTTTATCAACAACATGAGATCATTTCCTAGAGGACGGCACCAATTGTTGGTTTACTACTGGAAATCTTGAATCAAATCCTAGCAGCTAAGACGATGGATTTGAAACTGTAAAGTAAAGAAAACAAAAAAGAAAACACAACGTTTACGTAGTTCGGAAATATGCCTATATCCACGGGAGAAAGATGACCGGAATCTTATTGCTTCACCGGAGGATTACAACAATGACTACTAGTGTTTCTCTCTCTCAACTTCCCTCACTTTGTAATTCAGATCTCACTCTCTCTCTTGGAATGAAAATCGCGTACACAGCATGAGCCAAGAAGCTAGCTAATATATCTAGCTATGAGATGATCTCGACCTTACAAACTGAAGGCTAGGATTTAATCTTGATACACAAATAACCAACTAAAAGTTAATTGCAACTAAGTCCTTATGACAGCAGCAATTGTAGAATACTCCCTCCAGCTCCCATGCAAGCAAAATCACAACTTTCTTGGGCTCTGTGCTCTTTAACTTACTCGTAAATAGGGTGCTCGTCAACGTACCTTTATTGCCGTAACTGACAATGTCAGTTACTCTTCCCTTAACTAATCCCTGGGCGTTCTGCCCCATCAATGTCACAGTTACTTTTTTGCTCTATAAAATCCCTGATTTTATTTTAGTCTCTCATTCTACCCATCGGGTCAAAAGTTGGCCCCTCTTCATTCTAGTTTCTTTCCTCTTCTTGCCTTGTTTTTTTTTGTCTTCGATCATGCCTTGCCACTCCCTTTTGTTTTTCCACTTCCTTTCTCTCTCTATAGAACCTCACCATTTTTTCTTTGCCTACTTCTTTGTCATAGTCAGACATCTTAAATATGACCTTTGTAACAGTCAGACATCTGATGCAGCTTATCGATTTTTGGCAGTCAACATCTGATGCGGCTTATCGATGTTTGGCAGTCAACATCCTGGACTTTTGGCCCGCCCTACCCGCTCACCATCCTCCAAGTGTGAACTGGCGAGCGGACTAAAATGGCTCGTGAGAGGTATGCTTCACAGTGTGCTTTCCTTCACGTAATTGTGACTACCTTCAGGTCAACTTCTCCCCAAAAAATGCTCGTGCAGGCACCTCCACCTTGTACCTCTGTTATGGTGGTTGGGAGTTGGAGCCTTATTTTGTGCATGGGGTTTTAAGACCCTGCTTGAGCAGTGTGAACCCGTGGCTTGATGCTTCCAGTAGCTGGGAACTAGTTTCCTTCCCTGGTTGCACTTCTTTGCAGATGGGCTAGAGAAGGCGCAACATTGGTGACAGACCTGGCAGTAAAGAAGGGCAAGGTTGTCTCGGTTCATGCCCCCCTATAGGCCCGAGGGCTGGAGATCTTTGCACTTTTGTGCATCTAACCCTGACACGCCCCCTGCGTCAATTGTCAATGAGGTCTGCCCGGGCCATTTCGGGCAGACATTATCAATTAGGTCTGCCATGGTAGCTACCTGCTGCCATCAATTATGAGGTCTGCCAGGGTAGTTCGTCCTATAATACGTTTGAGATCTCGGCTATCTTACTACGAAAGCTTTAGCTATGTGACTTATAGTTAGATTTTTTATCTGAGCGCTGACCTTTCGATTGTACCAAGTTTTCTAAGCTTCTTCATTTTATGCTGAAAGTGTTGCCGTTTGTATTAACATTTGTGTGGCCAACTGAATAATATAAGTGGAAAATTTCTAATACGTTTGATTTTCATTTTTCTGTTATTACTTTAAATAAATCGTTTTGTCAACAAGTCATTCAGAGTTCCTAAGAACTAAAATCACTTTCATTGATATTTATGTCTCCTCAGCACACTTTGATTAAAAATGAAAAGAAATTGGGACAATACAAAAAGAAAAGTTGACTATGTCTTCGGTAAAACTGACGAGTTCGTAAATGCTGCTATTTGCTTGAAAAAGGACAAGACTGCACCCTTATCTAAACGTAATACTTCTTCAAATTGTTGATATTCCAAGGTCGAGGCAATTTTTTCCCACTCAGCTCTGCCAATTCATAAGCTCATCCCTTCAACACTTTCACTACTTTGTACGGTCCTTCCCATTATAGGTCCAACTTCCTGATTGGCTAGAAAGCATTAGACCTATGCAATACTAAATCTCTTTCCTTGAAGCTTCTTTCTTGAATTTTAACATTGTGTCGAGCTTTAACGCCCTCTTTATATGATTTGGATTTTAACTTTGCAGCGCTCCTTATCTATTCAAGCAGATCTAGCTCTTCTCTTCTGGCCTGGTTGTTCTCAGGCTTATCATAGTTCAGCACTCACCATGATCCTGCTCCAGTTTCAACAAGAGTGACTGGTGTGGTTCCATATATTAACTGACTCGGCGATTCCTCCGTGGCAGCTCTGACCCCAGTTCTGTATGACTACAGAATGGAGTCTAATGCATCAACCCAATCATCATCATGACTTTCCAGTCGTGCTTTTATGCCGCTAACAATGGTGCGGTTTATCACTTCCACCTGCATGTTTGCTTTTGGGTGCTTTACCCCTGCAAATCTTTGAGTAATCCCCAGACTTCTGCACCAATCTCGCATCTTTTAAGCATTAAATTATGAGTCGTTGTCGGAGACCAGAATTCTCGGTACACCAAACTGACACACTATGTTTTTCCATATAAAAGTTAGAATTGTTTTGGTAGTTATTGTTGTAACCTCTATGGCTTCCGCTCATTTGCTAAAATAGTCCACTGCTACTATCACGAACCTTTTTTCCCTGTCGACCCTAGGGAAAGGACCCACGATGTCTATTCCCCACTTGTCAAATGGGCAAGAAGCATACAATCCTCCCAGCCTTTCTGCAGGAACGTGGATAGCATTTGCATTTTTCTGACATCTGGCGTATTTCTGTACATATTGTTTGGCATCCTTTGCTAAGGTCAGCCAATAGAAACCTGCTCGGATTATTTTTCTGACCGTATCTCTATAACCTGAATGACTCTCAGCTCCTCCTTCATGCACTTCTTTTAGGGTATATCCCTCTTCATCTTTCCCAATACATTTTAGGTATGGATGAGTAAAAGATCTTCTCATGAGGCAATCTCCCACTAAGCAGTCTTGTCTATAATTTATTTTAATCGACCTGTCCAGCCCTCCCATCTTTTTCCCAGTTCTTAGGAAATGTATAATGGGGATCCTCCAGACCTCGCTCCCCTCGGTGACCAACAGCTCTTCAGTATACAACTTTATTTATGCTGTCATCATCGTAACTGCACCCTCCATTGGAGCGCTGGCCGTGCAGGCTAATTTGGCTAGTTGATCAGCTCTGAAGTTTTCTTCATGAGGGATCTGTTCTATTCACACACTGCTGAATCTGCTTCTCAGTTCTTTTGCAATTTCTATGTATCCCATCATCTTTTCATCTTTGACTTCAAAGGCTCCCTCTAGCTGCTGAGCCACTAACTGTGACTCAGATATGATTAATATTGTTCGTGCCCCGATTTCCCAGAGTATTTGCATTCCCCTGATAAAGGCTTTGAATTCCGCTTCGTTATGGGACACTCAAAATTGGAAAAGGATAGCAAAGCGCATCTCCTCTCCATCTGGCTTGGTGATCATAATACCCGCTCCGCATCCTCCTATGTTTGTCGTGCCATCCACCTTGGCAATTGTCACAAGCTTTTCTTCGTCTATGGATTTTTTGCATTGTGCCAGCGCCGAGCTTGCACAACTCGACCAGCCTTTCGCCTTACCAACACTCAACTCTCGTGTTTGTGTGAAGTGTGTGTCAATGTGCAGCGTAATAAAACATCGACACTATATTATTGTTGGGAAATTTATTAGTATAAGTTTTGATGAATTCCAAAACCGACTGACCCCAACCGAATAGATGTTGCCAGAACCTAATGTTAGAATTTAGGCTCGCTGTTTGAGCAAAGTTAAGATTTTATCTTTACAGGTCTCCAGCTAAAGATGGCAACAAGGCATCACTCAGACAAAACATCAGTTGTCACAAAATACAACTAAGAGCTCATTGTTCCGATACAATAAGGGGGAAGTCTTCAGAGCATCAGTTGTGAAGAAAACCAACTGAGGGTTCATCAGATGAGAAGCAGTAGAGAGGAAGAGAACATCAGATGAAAAGGAAGTCATCTGAGGGTTCAAACCCAACTGAGTAAATACAAGGAAGACAACTGAGTGTTCAGTTTAAGAACCTCAGTTGTAGAATCAAACCAAGAAGTCCAACTACTTGAAGTTCAAAGTCAGCTGAGAGTTCAACAGCTCGGAACATCAGCTGAAGACCACTCAGATGAAGATCAAGACTTTCAACCAACTGACCGAGGTTGACTGTCAGGAAGGTTAAGATTTGAATTTCAAAAGGAAGTCACATGAGGGTTTGACCGTTCAGTCATTACCCCATTTGGCCCAACACAAGGCTGTCTTAGATGGAAAGCAGAAGAGCACAGATGACATATCGGGAAAGTCTGCAGAAACAAGAGACAAGCCATCGCTTTCAACGATCAGAGATCAACAGCTCCTCCAACGGCTAGTTGATACTCTCCGCCTATAAATAGAGGCATTCTCTCATTCAAGAGTGACCAACGACATGCGAGACAAGAGATAGAGAAGTGCAATCACAAGAGAATCAAGCAAAAGAAAATCTGCAAAAATCCTATTCTAAGAACATCAGCAGCTGAGAGTTCAAGAGTGATAGAACATTAGTAGCTGAGGGTTCATAGAGTGAAATTCAATCTTAGATCTTAGTTTGAGTGTTTATTCGTTCAAACCTTAGATCCAGCTCTCATTCGTGATCGAGCTGTAGTTGGAAATCCCACCCACACTCACACCCTAAAAAGTGTGCTAGGACCTTACTCTTCCTGTAATTGAGTAGTCAGGTCGTCAAGTACCCGCAAACTTGACATAGGCTGTTTAGTGCCCGGAAACTAAACTGTAAGGTCGATAAGTACCCGCAAACTTATCCTTAACGGTTGCTCAGCCCGCGTAAGCTGAGTGGTTCTGTCCAGAAGAACTTGGACTGAGGTGTGAGGATTCACATCTCCCCATGGACGTAGGAGGGTTATCTCTGAACCACGTTAATTCTTGTGTGTCTGTGTTTATTCTTATTCAGTTACATATTGCATTTTTTAACTGACCGAACAAACCGGCATACAAACCTCATTTGCATATTTCCAACCGAGCTGTTTTGGTTTTTGACCAACCGAGGTGTTTTGCGTGAGTTATTTTAACGAGTTTATTTTTCCACCACATTTCGCACAGCCTCACTCTTCCAGCTGAGGTTGTTTACTCAGCTGTGAGATTCCAACTGAGTCTTTTTTACTCAGTTGAAGTGATTGTTCAGGGTAAAGTTTTTAAATCCTAACTGGTGTATTCCCCCCCCCTCCCAATACACCAGTAACTCGTTTCGGGACCATCAAGTGGTATCAGAGCAGTGGTTCAAAAGACTGCTGACTCTGTTTCACAAGGTGTGAATTCGAGAAATTTTCTTCAGTGGTCAACTGAACGGATCTTTTCACGCTAGTGCATATTTGCTCGCATATTTGTTCTGTTTGTTGTGTGCAGATGGACGTCAAGGACAAGATCGTCGTCATGTTCTCAGTCATCAATTATACCTCTTGGAGAACTCGGATGAAGAAGATCCTTCTATCAAAGCATCACAGGATGCAACAAGTTCTCACTTCTGGACCAATCGTCATAAAAGACAGAATAGTTCGCACTCCCACAAATCCCAACGATGGAGATGCAGTGGTGGAGTATGTGGAGAAACAGCCAGAAGACTACACTCCGGAGGAGGCAAAGGTGAGCCAGCTGGATATCTGGGCTCAGAGCACAATAATGTCCACAGTGGGACAAGATTATCTGCCTTGGATAGAGGAGTGTGAAACTGCAAAAGAGATGTGGGACATCCTGGCTTCGCTGAGCGAAGGAAGCGACGAGACGAAGGAAAACAAGTTCTCACATGCATGTCAAGATTTTGACAACTTCAGTTTGCGACCTGATGAGACTATCGATCAGCTAGAGCTCCGGTTTATGGACATCATCAGAAGAATCCAGTCCATCCGAAGAGGAAAATACACACTAAGAGAAATCAATCTCAAGGTGTTGCAAGCTCTACCGGCTGAGTGGGATACTTTCACCAATATCCACGAGAGCCGAGCTGACCTAGGTGAAATGGGAACCGAAAGACTGTTCTCAATCTTAAAAGGAAATGAGTATAAGGTCAATAGGAGGAGATCGCAGTCCTCAGGGCAGATAAGTAGAATTGAAGATATTGGCTCAGCGTCGAAGTCAGTTGCTCTCCGAGCTGACTACTCAAAGTCGAGATAGTCAAGGCCAACCAGATTAGCTGACACGACTGCAAAGGAGCCGAGCAGAGAGGAACTGCAACAGAACATTGCAGCATTGTCAAAGAAGCTAGCCGACATGGACACTCGGTTCGGCAAATACAAATGCTTCTACAAATCAAACCGAACTCGAGACAGTTCTAAGCCAGTCACCAATGGTTGCTTCGAATGCGGCAAGGAAGGACATTTCAAAGCTGACTGTCCAGACCTCTCAAAAAAGGAAAGAGAAGCATTGGGGGCCAAGCAAACTGCAAAGAACAAGGCCATGGTAGCTGAAGAAGCAGCTGACGATATGGACATCTTCACAGACACTGAAGATGAGGATGAACTGACCTCTACCAACAAAGTCATTAGTCCGGATCAATGCCTCATGGCACTTGGAACCGACCAAGATGATATTGAGGTACAATCTAATCCTGCTCGCTTAAATTCTTTCAATACTTCTAACATGCAGGAATCTCTGAGCGATGAGTTAGAACCATCCTGGAATGATTTTCAAGAACTCAGTGAGGAACTGCATCAACAGTCGGTTGAGTTTAAGAGTCTTCAAGCTCAGTTCGCCAAGCTGGAAGATTCCTTAACCGAAAAGGACGATCTGATTAAGAGCCAAACTCAGGAGATTGAAAATCTCAAGAGTCAACTGAAAGAAGCTAAGACACCATCAGATGAAGAGCTAAAAAAACAGATCTGGAAGCAGCAAGATCAGTTGAAAAATCAAGAAGCTCAGATCGACCAGCTGATAAGGGAGTCAGATGGTAAAACCGAGCAGATAACCGTCCTCCTCAAACAGTTACAAACTGAGAAGGACAATCTAATCAAGCTGTATCAGTCATCCAAGATCATCGAAAACCTTTTAAGTTATAGCAGACAGATGGATGACGTGTCAGGACTCGGTTATGATATTGTCAAGGATACTGGTATTTCACCAGCTACCTTCATCAAAGCAGTAGAAGTCACAGCTGTCGAGCCTAACACAGCTGAGTCTCCAGAAGCTAACACAACCTCCACCTCTCAGCAAGTTCAACCGACCAACAGAATCTCAACTGAGAAGGGAAAAGGAGTAGCTGATGTAGGACAAAATGTTCCATCGGTTGGGACATCAACCGAGGGGGAATGTTCCAAAATTCAGAAGAGGAATCAGAGGCGTCGAAGGCATAACCGGAACCGAACTCAGAATCCGAACCGACCTCTATATCATCCTCGGAGTCAACATCAAAAGGAATGGAACCGACCTCAGAACAAGCAAGGGTTCAATCATCTGAATCAGCAGCGGTTCCAACATCAGCTCGACCAAAGGTTCCAACCAAGTCAACAATTAAGGAACAGGTCGGACAACTGGAGATATTCATGGCACAATATGAATCTTCAGCACGGCGTGAACAGCTACAGACAAGCCACAGGAAGTTGGAATCAGAATCAGCCACAAAGATTCCAGCATGGCGTCCGATCATTCAGACAAATCAGATAGGATAAAAATCGCCATCAAAACAGGGGGAAAGCCTCACCTCCTAAAGCCCAACATGGGAGAAATCCAACTCCTCCCAAGAAACAGAGCATCATTTCTAACAACAAGCCTAAGGATAACCGAGGTGTTGTTATAATTGATGAAAATGGGCAAATCATTTGGAATGACAAGGCTATTCAAGTGTACAGAGAAAAGCGACGCACAGTTCCAGCGGGAACTGGTTCTAACCCTCCAGGACCCAACTGAAATTGGGGACCTAAGCGAGTTTCTCTTTGCAGGTACAAGAGAAACAACTGAGGAAGAAGAAGGCGTCTGCTACAATATGGGTGATGGACAGTGGATGCTCGAAACACATGACAAATCTGAAGGGTTTTCTTGGAAGTTTCGTAGAAAAAGAAGGCCCATCAGTTACTTTTGGTGATAACTCAAAAGGTTACACCAGAGGTTATGGTACACTTGAAACTAATCATGTTTCAATTTCTAATGTCTCTTATGTTGATGGATTGAAGCATAACCTGCTCTCCATCAGCCAATTCTGTGATAATGGTTTCTCTATCAAGTTTGATGCACAAGGTTGCAGAGTCAAAGATGTCGGATCAAAGCAGGTGATATTGTTGGGAAATCGATCTCCAACAAGGAATGTTTACTACGCTGACTGGAACAGCAGCCTCCCTGACACTTGCCTGTTATCAAAGAGCAGTTCGGATGTGAGCTGGTTGTGGCACAAAAGGCTCAACCATTTGAACTTCAAGACGATGAACCGACTCGCCAGACAAGAACATGCAAGAGGCATACCTAACCGAGTGTTTTCAACAACACACATCTGCAGTGCATGCCAGCTGGGAAAGCTCGCTAGAACCTCCTTCCGGTTGAAGTCATCTCCCTCAACCGATCGAGTGTTACAGCTGATCCATATGGATCTCTTCGGGCCAGTTACACCAAAAAGCTTTAATGGCAACGAATATACATTGGTTGTAACTGATGATTACTCGAGGTACACGTGGACCATTTTCATGCGTCACAAGAGTGAAACCCGAGATGAGCTGCCCAAGCTGATGGATCGGATATCGAATCAACAAGAGATGAAGATCATATCTATCCGATCAGATCGTGGAACAGAATTTCTAAATGAAACCATCATTGAGTATTGCGAAAAGAATGGCATAACCCATCAGACATCAGCCGCGCGTACTCCACAACAGAATGGCGTAGCTGAGCGAAGAAATAGAACTCTGAAGGATGCAGCCACATCCATGTTAGCGAGCTCAGCACTGCCAAAGAGATTTTGGGCTGAAGCGATCAACACAGCATGCTACACTCAGAATCGATCTCTTCTCACCAAGCGGTTGGGAAAGACGCCCTACGAGCTGTGGAGACGCAGAAAGCCAGATATTTCTTATTTTCGTGTTTTTGGTTCTAAGTGCTATATTCACAACAATGGGAAGACTCAGTTGAAAACTTTTGATGTCAAAGCTTCGAAGAGCATATTTCTTGGATATGCAGCTCGGATCAAGGCATATAGAGTTTTCAACAACAGCTCTCGTGTTGTGGAAATAACACCTCATGTTAGTTTTGATGAATCTACCTTTGAGTGCAGGGAACAGGTAAAGGAACAACACGCGGATCCAGCTGTTCTACCAGTTCTCACCAGATCGCAAGCACTTCGGGAAAAGAACCGAGCTGAACCACTGGTATGGGCAACGGAGGATGAGGATCCATACTCCTCTGAAGATGAATGCGAAGACCTCAGCTCATCCCAAGGGGGAACTTCAGCTGATGCCCCTCCAACTGCATCAACATCTGAAGCAGAACCAAACTCAGCTCGAAATATTGTAAATGTTGAGGATCCAGACTCAACAGCTGATCAATCACCAGCTCTGAAGACTCCAACTCAGTTTTCTGAACAACCACAGTTGGAAGAAGAAGGAAGACGCAACCGAAGATGGTATGAAGTTCATTCCACCGACGACATCATCGGAGATCCAACCAAGGGTGTGCGCACACGGAGCAGAGTTGCAAATCCAGAATCAACCGAGAAAGATTCCAACACTTATGCCCAATATGCTGAGGAATTGGCAGTTCTAGAGGAGTTCGAGCAAGCTGGAGATGTTGCCATCATTTCTTGCTTTGTAGCTGATGTGCCAGAACCGAAGAATGTTGGGGAAGCTCTCAACTGTGTCCATTGGAAAACGGCCATGCAAGAAGAACTGAATGAGTTTCTACGCAACTGTGTATGGGAGTTGGTAGAAAGACCAAACGGTGTCAAGGTGATTGGATTGAAGTGGATTTTCAAGAACAAGAGAGACGCCATTGGATTCATTGTAAGGAATAAAGCAAGGTTGGTAGCTCAAGGATACTGCCAACAAGAAGGAATTGACTTTGAAGATTCCTTCGCACCAGTTGCAAGGCTGGAAGCCATCCGGATCTTTCTAGCTTATGCCGCACATCACAAGTTCAAAGTATATCAGATGGATGTGAAGTGTGCATTCCTCAATGGATATATCAAAGAAGATGTATATGTTGAACAACCTCCTGGTTTTGAGACTGGAGATGGAAGAGTGTACAAGCTGAAGAAAGCTATCTATGGTCTAAAGCAAGCGCCAAGGGCATGGTATGACACTCTTTGTGGATTTCTTCTGAACTCGGGGTTCAAATGAGGTTCAGTTGATAAAACTCTGTTCACCATCAAAGTTGGAGAAGATATCCTTGTTGTGCAAATTTATGTCGATGACATCATTTTCGGCTCCAAGTCGGAGGAGCTGTGCAAGAAATTTTCCGATCTCATGAAGGAGAAGTTCGAGATGTCAATGATGGGCGAGATGAATTATTTCCTTGGATTACAAGTGAAGCAGTCACTTGAAGGGATTTTCATCAACCAGTCCAAGTATACAAAGGAGCTCATCACCAAGTTCGAATTGCAGACAAGTAAGACAACAAAGATCCCTATAAATACGAACTGGAAGATCGAACCAGGAGCTGAGGGAAAGCTAGTTGATGCCAGCCAGTATAGAGGGATCATCGGTTCGCTGCTCTACCTAACTGCCAGCCGACCAGACATTTCATACGCAGTTGGAGTGTGTGCTCGTTTTCAAGTCCAACCAAGAGAAGCACACATGTTGGCAGCAAAGAACATCATTAAGTATTTGAAGGGAACTGTCAATGTTGGGTTGTGGTACCCAACTGATGACAATATCCAGCTGACTGGATACTCAGATGCCGACCTAGCAGGAGATCGGTTGGACAGGAAGTCTACTTCTGGACACTGTCAGTTCATGGGAAGCAAGCTGGTTTCATGGTTCTCCGAGAAACAAGCGTATGTTGCTACTTCGACAACCGAGTCAGAGTACATGGCAGCCGGAAGCTGTTGCATGCAAGTATTGTGGCTGAAGCAGCAACTGAGAGATTATGAAGTCACAACTGGACAGGTTCCCATTCATTGTGATAGCTCGAGTGCCATAGCTATCTCTCTAAATCCTGTTCACCACTCTCGGACTAAGCATATCGACATTCGTCATCATTTCATCCGAGATCATATTGAGAAGAAGGATGTGTCCATGGAGAAGATCCCAACTGAGATTCAGAGAGCTGACATCTTCACCAAACCTCTTCCTGAAGCCTGGTTCAAGATGCTGTGTGATCTTCTAGGACTCTTGGATCCGAGCTGAAGAGTCATCCGAGCTGAAAATTCATCCGAGCTGATGAGGACCCATCCGAGCTGAAGAGTCAGATATCCATCTGAGGGGGAAGCTCAGATGAAGGGGGAATCTCAGATGCGAATTGCCAACTGAAGACATCAAACGTCAGCTGAACAGACGAACTCGAGTCAGCTGATGGTATGCGGCAACTGAGGAGCACAACTGAGGTATACAGCTGATATCGACATCAGCTGCCAGGTATCATTTATGACTGAAGGTGTTATGATATTAAATGAGAATGTTTGAAATAAATTCAAACATTCCTGAACATGTCAGCTAGACTAAACAAGCCATCATATCGTATTTAATGTAAAGTCTGGCTGAACACCTATAGTCTTACTTTATAGTGCGACTGGGCTGACACCCTAAACTATTCACCTTCTCACTCGCGCGCGTGGAGCATCAGTCAAAATTACTCAACAGTCGCGAAATCACAGCGGTTGATAAATACGCGCGATTTAACCCCAGCCGTTGATATTATCCGAGTCAAAGATTATATAATACGGCAAATCAGGAAGTGATCCTTACCTTCTCTTTTCGTGCATATCTTTACTCACTATTCATCATCCCCTCCGATTTTGTTTCACCAATTTCAGTAAAGATTTTCCTTCTTTCTTTGCATATAACTCTCCTCGAGATGGCGCCCAAATCCAAAGCCTCTAAGAAGATGGTCTCCGCAGAGCCTGCTACTTTCCAGGAATCGTTCGACATGGTGATGTCGAAGATTCATTTCGAACAAATTTTATCCAGAGCGGCTCTCTCCTTGCCTGAGCTCGCTCCCGTCGCTGCCATTCTCTCCGACCACCATCTGCTTGACTGGGCAACCCTCTCTCCGTCCCTGTTGCTCAGGAAGCAGGTCGTACATTTTTATCGGAATCTGCAGCGAGTTGCAGAAGACGGGCTTGTCACGATCATCCCGTGCAAGCAACGCCACAGAACCTCCCGGACAGTAGAAGACACTGTCGTGGAGATAAAGGTATCCAAGGAGCTGGAGAAGCTCATCCCCAGAAACCGCGAAGCCACAGATGTGCTGGGGAACTTCACTGACAAAGAAGCTGATACCTTCCTTCAAACAATCCTCATTGTTCCCGAGCCATTGAAGGGGAGCATGCAGAGGATGAAGCTGAAACCGGCTCACCGACTTCTCTTCGACGTAATCTCCAAGTGCGCCTTCGCATATGGTGGAGCCTTCGGTGACAAAGCCGACCTAAGCTCAAGCAGCAGAAGGCCCTGAAGGAACATCACCAGGTGGATTGGCTGGGATATCTGGAGAGCCAGCTGTTGCTGGAGAAGCAGAAGATATCCGAGACGACAGCTAAGTCCGGAGAACTGCTGTTGAGTGTCAAGGGGACCCTCAACTTTGGGACAAAAATATCCGCCCTCATCCTCCAAGCCACAAATGGACTGCCGCTGACATGGGAAGGAAGTGAGGACACTCCATTCAGCAGGTTGATGTTGTTCCCCACAGCTAAGAAGGCAAGGGACGTTGTGGAGACTGTCTACACTCCCAAGGGTGCCCCCAAGCCAGCTGTGGAGTCAGCGGCTCGCTGCCCTTCGAGGACCAAGCCAGCGAAGCGCCAGCTGGAGGAGGTGGCTGAGGAGGAAAAAGACAAAGAAGAAGAAGAAGAGGAACCTCTGCAGAAGAGGCCAAGGATCAGGATCATCCAGCCAGCGGCTCAACCATCCAC
The DNA here is from genome assembly GCA_029490685.1 of Schizonepeta tenuifolia. Classification (NCBI taxonomy): domain Eukaryota; kingdom Viridiplantae; phylum Streptophyta; class Magnoliopsida; order Lamiales; family Lamiaceae; genus Schizonepeta; species Schizonepeta tenuifolia. The sequence continues at coordinate 53,106,416 of CM055959.1, read as the reverse complement.
AACAAGTCCAGTAGTGGTTAAGCCGGCTGAGGTGAAGGAGTCAACCGAATCCAGCCAATCGGTTGACCCAGCTGGATTCATTCTTCAGCCGCGTCAGGAGAAAGCAGCTGGAGACGTAGAAATTCAAGTGGAGGATTCCAGCTCCTCCTCAGATGACTCTTCTTCATCTGAGGAGTCCCACGACAGTCAAACTGGAGCTGATGCCAGCCAGGTAAACCCACCTGTGTCTGAAGAAACCCTCGAGCTAGCCGACTCACTACCTAAAGAGGATCCAGTTCTCTCAACTGGTCCTCAGTCAGATAGTCCGAGCCTCTCGCTCGATGCCAACGTTGTGACCATTCCTTCGGCCAATGTTGATGAAACCATCGAACCTGTAACCTTCGATATCGACCCCTCTCCAATCGATGAAGAAGCCAACCGCCAGGCGATCCTGGCTGAATATGAAGGAAGACTCAGCTACTGCTTCCGCAAGCTGATTGGTATGTTCCCCGAGGCAGCCTCGATGCCCATATTCACTGTATTCAGGATGGAACTTCTATACCAGTTCAGCGTCATATTCAGCTACTGGTACGTAAAGGAAGAAACCCTCAGGATCCATGGTTGGGACAGGCTGAAGGTCGAAGAGTCCAACCTGAGGGAATACTTCGACTATCAGAACCTGGAGGTGGCCTACAACCAGAAAGTGGCTGTGCTACGACGTCGTCTGGACAGGAGCATCCAAGAAGGGACAGACACCAGGGAGCTGTGCAACAACCCTGGAGCTATCAGTTCCTTGATGATATGCTGGCCAAGAATGCCACCTGCATGGAAGACGTCGATGCTGCTGATGAGGCGGCAAAGAGAGAAGAAGACAAGCTCAAGGCCTACCTCGCCAGCCGATCTGCCATGGTTGTCTCGGAGCCTGCTGCCCAGCCACAACCACAACTTCTGCCCGGACCCTCCGATCAGCCAGCTCTCTCAACCAATGCCATCTGCGAGCTGATCTCAGAGAGGGTCAACCAGATGAGGAAGGAGATGTTGTCCAAGATCCAGCTGAGCAAGGAGGAGGAAGCTGACAGGATGCAGCAGCTGATGGCAGAAAATGCCAGCTTGAAGAATCAGCTGGAACACCTCTCCTCTTCTCTGCAACACAAGTTCGAAGACCTCTCCACTTCTTCCAGCTCGGAGGTCTCGGCTCTAAGGAAGGCCGTTCAGAGCCTCAGCTCGAATTTCAACGTGTTCAAGTCCGTTGCAGAATCTGACCTCGCAAAGTCCCAGCAGACTCAGGACCAGAAGTGGATGTCTCAGTTCACCTCTTTCCGAGCTGAGTTCGTCTCTCTCCATAAAGAGGTCTCTGCGACCTTTGCAGCTGTGCAGCGAGCTGAGCAGGAGCGCCAAGACTTGGAGTTGGCCAAGAAGGTAGCTGAGAAGGATGATGTTGACGAACTATTTTCCCGAGTTCAACAGGCTGAAGCCAAGTTGACCTCCCTGGATGGCACTGTAGCCACCCTTTTGGATGATGCCAAAAAGGGAGAAGATAAGGAGCCAGTAGCTGGGGAAGACAAGGAGCCAGCAGCTGTTGCTGGACGAGGGAAAGCTGTTCTCCAGCAAGCTGAAGGAGCTCAGCAGGGGGAAGGAGTGCCAGCTGAAGGAGCTGAAGCTGAAGTATCGCAGCCCGAACTGGAAGTCTCCCACGACCTCGTAGCCGAGCTTACGGCCGAGCTCAAAGCAGAACTTGACGGAGGAATATCTGTTGAAGACTGCATCGAAGCTGCCAAAGCTATGGGGGAGTCCAAGGAGAAGTACTTGAATCCCTCTTGGATCAAGAAGTTCGCTGCCGATCAGGCCAAGAAGGTGGCCAAGTTCGAGAAGGAGCTCGCCAAGGTGGAGAAGAACGTCGACAGGAATAAAGCCAGCCGGAGTGTGCGAAGAATCAACAAGCACCATATGAAAGCTGAGGCTAGGAAGTCGACGCTCCAACTGCAGAAGAACGCTCCGCTCCCGTCTCGGTACCCACATGTTGACAAGTGGATGAATGCTGAGTGGAACGATGACTGGGAGCAGTTCAAGCATGAATTCATCAATGACTTTTACTACAGGAAAGTCTACTCGACTGAAGACCCAAGGCAAGCCTTCAAGGAAGCCCTGTGGGAACTCAGATCTGGAGACCCTGGAATGTTTAGTCAGTTCAAGCGAGCTATGCTGAATGCTCAGCTCGATCCCAACACCGTTCCAGTTCCAAAGAAGTGCATATACCGCCCTCAGATGATCAAAGGCACGAGCACGCCAAACAGAAACGCGATCATGGCTGAGGCGAGACAAGTCTGCAAGGAACATGGTGTCAACACTGGGATCGAGTCAGCTGCGAAGAAAGAGATTTTCGACCGTATCTTCAGCAAGTACGGTCAACAGTATTTTTGAGCTGTCAAAGTTTTTGAGCTGATGAAGTTTTTGGATGTTGTAGTTTTTGAAGCAACTGTTGTATCTTTATTAGTTTTGTGCTTAACCTTGTAACCTTCAGTTGTAACAAAAACTTCAAAGTATATAATACGATTCACCTTGATGAACAATTCCTCATTATCCAAGCTCTGAATCACAAAGTCGTTCAATATCATGTTATAACTGTTCTAACCCTTTGATGTTTTATCTTATAGACTGTCTAGAATTTCAGCTGAGATTTTAGATAAGTTAGTGAGTTTTAGATCAATAGTGGTTTAAAGATGTAAGTGGTTTTGGCATCATCAAAAAGGGGGAAATTGTTGGGAAATTTATTAGTATAAGTTTTGATGAATTCCAAAACCGACTGACCCCAACCGAATAGATGTTGCCAGAACCTAATGTTAGAATTTAGGCTCGCTGTTTGAGCAAAGTCAAGATTTTATCTTTACAGGTCTCCAGCTGAAGATGGCAACAAGGCATCACTCAGACAGAACATCAGTTATCACAAAATACAACTAAGAGCTCAATAAGGGGGAAGTCTTCAGAGCATCAGTTGTGAAGAAAACTAACTGAGGGTTCATCAGATGAGAAGCAGTAGAGAGGAAGAGAACATCAGATGAAAAGGAAGTCATCTGAGGGTTCAAACCCAACTGAGTAAATACAAGGAAGACAACTGAGTGTTCAGTTTAAGAACCTCAGTTGTAGGATCCAACCAAGAAGTTCAACTACTTGAAGTTCAAAGTCAGCTGAGAGTTCAACAGCTCGGAACATCAGCTGAAGACCACTCAGATGAAGATCAAGACTTTCAACCAACTGACCGAGGTTGACTGTCAGGAAGGTTAAGATTTGAATTTCAAAAGGAAGTCACATGAGGGTTTGACCGTTCAGTCATTACCCCATTTGGCCCAACACAAGGTTGTCTCAGATGGAAAGCAGAAGAGCACAGATGACATATCGAGAAAGTCTGCAGAAACAAGAGACAAGCCATCGCTTTCAACGATCAGAGATCAACAGCTCCTCCAACGGCTAGTTGATACTCTCCGCCTATAAATAGAGGCATTCTCTCATTCAAGAGTGACCAACGACATGCGAGACAAGAGATAGAGAAGTGCAATCACAAGAGAATCAAGCAAAAGAAAATCTGCAAAAATCCTATTCTAAGAACATCAGCAGCTGAGAGTTCAAGAGTGATAGAACATTAGTAGCTGAGGGTTCATAGAGTGAAATTCAATCTTAGATCTTAGTTTGAGTGTTTATTCGTTCAAACCTTAGATCCAGCTCTCATTCGTGATCGAGCTGTAGTTGGAAATCCCACCCACACTCACACCCTAAAAAGTGTGCTAGGACCTTACTCTTCCTGTAATTGAGTAGTCAGGTCGTCAAGTACCCGCAAACTTGACATAGGTTGTTTAGTGCCCAGAAACTAAACTGTAAGGTCGATAAGTACCAGCAAACTTATCCTTAACGGTTGCTCAGCCCGCGTAAGCTGAGTGGTTCTGTCCAGAAGAACTTGGACTGAGGTGTGAGGATTCACATCTCCCCATGGACGTAGGAGGGTTATCTCCGAACCACGTTAATTCCTGTGTGTCTGTGTTTATTCTTATTCAGTTACATATTGCATTTTTTAACTGACCGAACTAACCGGCATACAAACCTCATTTGCACATTTCCAACCGAGCTGTTTTGGTTTTTGACCAACCGAGGTGTTTTGCGTGAGTTTTTTTAACGAGTTTATTTTTCCACCACATTCCGCACAGCCTCACTCTTCCAGCTGAGGTTGTTTACTCAGCTGTGAGATTCCAACTGAGTCCTTTTTACTCAGTTGAAGTGATTGTTCAGGGTAAAGTTTTTAAATCCTAACTGGTGTATTCCCCCCCCCCCCCATACACCAGTAACTCGTTTTGGGACCATCAATTATTTTACGGGATAACTCACTCCCAACCCTTGCATTAATCATCAAAACATATAAAGAAAACATCATCAAGGCTGCACACAACGATGGACACTCCGTAGTGCAGCTCTCAACGGCGCTCGCAGCATAGTGCTGCTCGCTCAGACCCTGCTCACGAGTCCTGGCATCTCACAGCCCTCACCAGTGCCAGCCCCCATGGTCGACACTTGTAGAATTCAGCCACCACGGCTGACTCTATCTATATTCGTTCTGTTTCAGCTCCCAAAGCCTACTCCCTACTATCTCTCTCTATATCCAGCCCCAAACCAGATTACAACATATATGTGTGAAGGACATCCCCCTTCACTAGGATTTTCGGATTCTAGGCAGCAAGTAACCATCGAGTAGTTTTCAGCACCACATGTCACGCTCGAAGCTAGCGTGCACAGCAGTGGATGGTTAACTCCGCATAACCGTCGCCCCACTCTTGCATCCGTTCCTTAACTCGTGCCAACCGCTTCCAAAACCATTTCTGAACTTCCTCGCAACAGTCATCCTCATCCAAGCACACCTCGCTCGTGTTCAGACTCGGGTCAGCCCCTGGCACTGAGGCCTGCCCGCGAACTCGTCCTATCATGTGCACCCGACCCTTGTTGCCGACTCACATAGCTCATCTTCGTGCCATCCTCGTATGCTTCCGAGCAAGTCTCACCCATACTCGAGCACTTCTCGCCTAGCACCAAGTTCCCGCACACCACCTACGAACCATGTCTCGAACCAATCCTCGTTGGACCCTCGCACCGATTCTCGGACACATCGAATACGCACCATCTCGTGCCCGACTTGGATTCACCATCTTTCGCTCAATGCCATCTCAGCATCTTTCCCACAAGCCTTGCCCACAAACCTAACCCTCAGCTCAAGCCAGCCACACCATCTTTCATATGCCCTCTTATATATGCTAACAGAGCAAAGACCCAAGTGGCTGCACTAAACACTGAATAGGCTATGGAACAAGAACTCTTCTCTGGGCACTATGACTCGACCCAAACCAGCTCAAATGAGTTCTCACCGTGCCAAATGCCCTATCCTTAAGATTTCCCCGAGCCATCTTTTGCTACCAAGTAAACCTCATAGAATAGCATCATTTCCAAGCTTCAGCTCACAACATGTTCCGAACTCCCCCGACACCCGTCGTCGGCTGAACCCGCCTCGACACACGTCCGAGCCAAGCTCCAGTCACCTAAATTCCACTTGTGCCAAAGTGTTTCTCATACCCACTTGGCCGAGCAAACTTCAATCATTCGGCTCATCCGGACATTCCATACGTGCCACGACACCGCTCACTGCCGGCGTGCTTGGCAAAGCACACCGAGCCACCCGACGTGCCACTGACTCAGCAAGTCTCGTGCCAACTTCTAGGGACGTAACAACAATCCACTCCTTCTCTTCATCTTCTGCCCTTGTAGACTCTTGTATGAAATCTGCTAATGCTTGAGCTTTGATTGATGCTCGGGGCTCGAATTCCACATCATATTCACCAAGTTCCACCGCTCATTTGACCATTCTCCCAGAGAGATCAGGTCTGGCTAAGACTTGATTGAAAGGCCAATTACTTCTGATAATGACTTTTTGTGACAAAAAGTAATACGTGCATTGTTGTATCTTCGAGTTAATTACACTGCTTTACCTGGCAGTATAAAATTTCTAAAGATTTTCTTGGATTACCTCAGACGTCTTACTACGAACATGACGGCCAGTGCTGCCTTTTCTATTTCTGTATATCTTTTCTCTGGTCCCTGCATAGATTACATGGTTATTCATTCAATCTTTATGCAAATGCTGGTTTTGCTAATTTACCATATGTATATATATACAAATTCATTGAGTCCTTACTTGAAGCATTCTACTAACATAGTAGATTGGGTGCTGCTTTTACCCTTCTTTTTTTATTAGGACCGAGCTTAGAGCTTGTTTACCTGTGGCAATGTACAAATAAAGCACCTCTCTTGGGTTGGGCTTAGCCAATAATGGCAGTTCTGCCAAATACTTCTTCAGGTCTTCGAAGGCCTGCTGACATTCACTTGTCCATTGGAACTTTGTTCATTTCCTCAGGATTTGGAAAAAAACGATAGCTCTTATCCGCCGACCTGGCTATGAAACGACTCAGCGCTGTCACCTTGCCATTTAAGCTCTAAATACCTTGACACTTCGAAGCGGCTTCATTTCCAGAATAGCCTGGACCTTTTCTTCATTAACTCTGATTCCTTCCGAAGTGACCACATATCTCAGGAACTTTCCCTGTGTTACTCCAAAAACACATTTGGCTAGGTTGAGCTTAAGTCTGTTAGGACGCGCTACCACAAACATTTCTTCTAGATCTTTCGTATGAGAAAGAGACTTGGTGCTATGCACCAAAACGTCATCTACATATACCTTAGTGTGCGAGTGCAACAAGTCTGCGAAAATAGTGTCCATCATCCTCTGATAAGTCGCCCCTGCATTTTTTAGACCAAAAGGCATTCTAACAAAGCCAAAGGTACCAATAGATGTTATAAAGCATACATTCACCACATCATTAGGATCCATCTGAATCTGGTAATATCCTTGGTATGCGTCCATCATAGATAGTAGTTCTGCTCTTGCCGTGGTGTCGACTAATTGGTCAATTCGTAGCAGGGGGTAATGGTCTTTAGGACACGCTTTATTCAGATCTCGAAAGTCATTACACATTCTCCATTTCCACCCTTGGCTTTTTAATCATCACGGTGTTGCACAACCAATTCAGGAACTTGCTCGTATTTTATATCCTGCTTGCAAAAGCTTCTGAACTTGTTTTCTGAGGGCTCAATCTTTTTCTTCATCAAAATGTCGAAGTTTTTGCATTACCGGCTTGAGTTTAGGATTTTTGTTTAACTTGTGCGTGGCCACGTGTGGGTATATACCTGGATTTTGTCGGCATCGAACACAAGTACGTCTGCATTTCATCGCAGACAAGCAATGATGCGTTCCTACTTCTCTGGCCTTATCCTCATGCTAACTCGGGTGGTAAACCCTACTCGATCTTCGAACAATTCTACCTTCATAGTTTCCTCAGCAGGTCTCATACTTGGCTTGGGTTCCTCGTCTATTTCTAATTCTTCCAGCTCTTCTTCTTCTAACTTCATGCTAGCTCTAGCATCCTCTCTAATCATTGAGCTTGGACCTGCGTTGTGTATCCCTGAGATTTTGGGTTCAATCTCTTCGTCCTCATCCTCTCTCAACCTTTTGCCTTTCTAATTTCTAGCCCTCTTTACCTCACTTGCGTAATAAGATCTAGATTTAGTCTGATCTTTGCCACAAACCTTCCTACCAGAAATTTGACCTTCATGTGATAGGTCGATGCGACTGCTTGAAAAGTGTTCAAAGAGGGCCTTCCTAAAATTATATTGTAGGAGCTTGGCGCATCAACCACTAGGAACTGAACCATTTTCATTTTCTTCAGTTCTCCATCTGCCAAAACTACAGGTAAACGGATCATCCCTACTGGTGCTACCACACATCCAGAAAAAACCTGCTAACATTGTTGGGACTGGGATTAGCTCCACATTTATGTCCATGAGTTGAAAACATCCTAAGAAAATAATGTCGGCAAAACTTCCAGTGTCTATCAAAATTTGAGCCACGTCATGCCCTGCAACTTCAGCCGTGATTATTAGTGCGTCATCTTGAGGGGTTATTACTCCACGCAGATCTCTATCGCTAAAGCTCAAGTCAGGCATGCTAGTTCTAGGTTGGACAACATCTACATTCCACATATTCGGACCTCTGACCACCCTCTACGTTCTCTTTTGGGTTTGTCCAGAATTTTCACTAATCAAACCTCCTACTATCATCATGATAGACTTCTGTTTTTCCGGATAATACGTTTTCTCTTCTTCTGCTCTGGGCCCTGATGAGACCATATTTTATGTGTTCATCATGTGTTTTTAGGAGTAGATCGAGTCTAGCTTTGTGTCTTTTTAGTGTCTTTTAGCGTCTGGGAGGACACTTTTGGTGGTGGGCAGGGAAGGACAGGAACTTGGGCAATTGGAGGTGATTTACGCGTGAAAGTGAGCACATCGATACGATGCAATGGTCAAGGAGTTCTACTCGCAGCAAGAGATACCGAGGGCGAAAGTCCAAACCCAGAGAAGCTGCTCCGTACCCGTCGGCATGACCAATTCAGACCGTGCGCAGTCATTCCAAGCAGGTCAAGATGGCAGGAGGATTTTGGGCAGTTCGAAGGAGAAGCAGAAGGAAGGAAGAGTGCGAAGGATTTAGACATGGAAGCTGGTATGACATCATCCGGAGGACCAACAAGGAAGGAGTTTATACCTTGGAGGAGAAGCAATCGCGAAGGAAAGTCCTACTCGGATTAGGAGACAAAAGGATAAGGATGGATTGTTTCCGATAAGGAAACAAAATCTATCCTGATCCTGCCCGGCCAAGGAAATGAGCTGCCAACTGGCATTTGAAGGCTCGTCTGTGGGTTTTTAGGGTTCAAAGCCCATGTTTCTTGTACTCTATATATATGTTCATGCATGCAGCCTCAAACACATGAAGTTTTACATCTTTCTCTCCTACAATTTAGTTTCTTGCAAGATACAATTTAGTTTTATGCTGTTAAGTCCCAGTTGGGTAGACTATCGCTTTTAAGTATTAATTCAAGTATGTCTTCTCTTATCTCTTTTGTTATTGCTCTTTACTTTATGTCTAGCTAAACCTATAGATCTGGGTTTAGGTAGAGGATATGTGATTTAAGTGTTTTATAACTCGTGAGATCTAATTGGGCAAGATAGCTATATATATGTGTGTTTCCGAGGCGTTAGGCAATAATTTCAAAGCAATTTGTTGAGCCAAGAGACCATGATGCAGAATGGGCAATTGGAGTTCGCAGATTCCTTAAAAGGGAGGTAGCTTAGACCAACAGGGACCGGAAGAGGTTTGCCTTACGCTCCTTGAGGGCGGCAAATCTCAGGTTGAACTTGGGCGGAGCTGAACGAAGTACACTGATGCTGGTGAAAAGTCAGAGCGGGATCCTCGTATCTCATAGGGTCGGAACGAGTTTGTCTAGTGCCAAAAGCTGCTTGTTTCAGTCTATACCTTTTGAGGAATGCTCGGGGGTGAGTTGGGCAAGTTAGAAAGACTGGGATGGGAATGCCATGCAGGATTCACAAAGTAAGGACGAGCTGGGCAAGTCGTGGCTGTAGGCGTGACAAAGTGACAGTAGGACTACGATGTGGTTTGCCTATAACCGTTGATACACATACATAGCGAATATCTATGCACCTATGATCGAGTTACACTTATTCACATTGAATCGAACCTAAATCCAGATTGTCTTTTATTACTGATAGTTTACTTGTTTTATTTCAGTCTTTACTTCATTTTGCTTTGCCCAAGACGTTAGTAGGAATAGACCAAACCAACACTGTGACAGGATACTTCAAGAGAATATTGCATCAATTCCTCGTGGGATCGACCCTTACTTACCAACTAGCTGATCCTAGGAAGTAGGCAAGGAAAATGTAAATTGTATTTAGCCACGGCTAAACGACGGTCGCGTCAAAATTGGCGCCGTTGCCGGGGAATTGATTTTGTGGTATTCTCTTTCGTGTTTATTCTTTTGATTATCTTTTATGCTTAACCCTAACCCTACAGAGAGTTTGCAAGCTTGGTACGATGATAATATCAACCGAACACTAAGGCAGATTAAGGCGGAGGCAAGGAGGAAAGCGGAAGAAGAGGCACAACGCTTGGCGATTTTGGAGAAAGAGTGGAACTGAAAGAGCAAGGCGATACACCAATTGAGGAGCAGTACTCCTCAGATAGCGAAGAAAGGAGAAGTCTACAAGAAGAAGAAATGGCTGGAGAAGAAGAAAAGACTATGAGGGAGATGGTTTTCCCTAGCGCACTGAACCTGAGGCCATCGGGCATCACTTTGCCCAAGCCAACGAAACCCTGGGAGCTGAAATCTTACTTCATCTAGATCCTGCCCAAGTTCAGCGATCATCCAAGGGAGGACCCACAAAGGCACTTACAAGATTTTGAGATGACCTGCGGAACCGTTCCTACTAAGGGGAACCTAGATGAGTATGTGAGGCTAATCACTTTCCCGTTCTCTTTGGAAGACGGGGCAAGAGAATGGCTTTACACCTTGCCCGCGGGGAGTGTGAAAACATGGCAAGAGATGCAGCAAAAGTTCTTAGAGAAATATTTTCCAGCTGCACGTATTCAGACGATGAGGAAGAAGATTACTAGCATCAAGATGGGCATTAACGAGTCGTTCTATGAGTATTGGAATAGATTCAAACTTATGCTTGCAAAATGCCCACAGCATCAGATTCCTGAGTGCGATTTGGTCCAGTGCTTTGTGGGAGGACTTCGAGTTGGAGAGAAAGCTTTGGTGGCATTTATCAGGGCGTGAACCTTGACATCATCTATGGTATTTGGTACTTGTAAAGCAACAACATTGTATCTAGTTACATAACTTCGGAGGCTTTCTTTTTCCTGTTGCTGGAAATTCATCAAGGTCATCACTAAATAGCTCTGCCACCGTGCACTAGCGAATTGGTTCTCTAGTTGGGACACAAAATCATCACAAGTCTCTATACTTCCCGACTTTAGCTGGTTGAACCATCTCCATGCTAAACCCTTGAGGGTGGCTAATAACACCCGACACTTAATTCCGTCATGATGTTATCACTGAACTGGGAAACCCTACTTTTGCGAGACCCTACAGAGTGGCCCTCCAGTTTTTCTTTCATAGATGCTAGCTCGCGGGGTATCGTAGACTGCCAGACCTTGTCACGAGCTGGTGTATAACCTTGGCCCTCTCTCGAATCTTGCAATCTCCTGTGTTGTCTTGGTTCGTAATCCTCATCATTTGAGGATTCCTGGACTTCCCTCTGGAGACCTTTAAGTGCCTTTATTTTTGAAGTGTTGTTGTTGTATAGTTATGAACTTAGCTACAGCTTCTTTCGCGGCTTTTTCCAACATGTCTTGCATTTGCTTTGATGATAAGGACAACTTTTCCTCATCGTCTTGCTCCATTTCTCTCTTTTCCCTTTGATTGCAGGAGAGTTTCTCCCTCAACCTGAGCATCACTATCAACCCTGGTGTCTGCTCCATCGTAAGGGTCAGCTTCTTCGCCATAGTCTGCCATAGCTCTGCATTATATGAGGTGACGCCGTAGAGTTTAGAAGATTTGTCTTCGAACAATATATCAAAAGAAAATTTAACAGGGTCCATACATCGCGCTAGGAAAATAAAGAAAAACGTTCTTAGCGGATGCCTTTAGCATTAATGTTGCCGGTTATGACTTAATCAAAATATGACTTATTTACTACACTACATGTGGACAGACATCAGGAGGATGAGAAAATAAGCGCTTAAAGAGTCATTGAAGACAGGCCTCTAAAAGCACGCTGCCCATTAGCAAGGTTTCTAGCTAAATGGGATGTGACCATTCCTCAACACTTTAGGCTAGCGGAGATGCCCGATTAAAGCACAACTCTTTAAGTTGGCGGAGCTACACGGTTTACATATCAACACTTTAGATTGGCAAATGTGCGTGCCCTTCTGGCCTGCAACACTTTTAGGCTAACAGAGCTACACGGCTTACGTGTCAGCGCTTCAGGCTAATAGATGTGTGTGTCCTTCCTGCAGCACTTTAGGCTAGCAGAGCTACACGGCTTACATATCAGCGCTTTAGGCTAGCAGGGGTGCGTGGCCCTCCCATAGCGCTTTAGGCTGGCAGGGCTACACGGCTTACGCATCAGCGCTTTAGGCTGATAGATGTGTGTGGCCCTCCCGCAGCGCTTTAGGTGGGCAGGGCTACACGGCTTATGCGTCAGCGCTTTAGGCTGACACATGTGCGTGTCCTTCCCGCAACGCTTTAGGCTAACGGAGCTACACGGCTTACGCATCAGCGCTTTAGACTGACAGATGTGCGTGTCCTTCCCGCAGCACTTTAGGCTAACGGAGCTACACGGCTTACGCATTAGTGCTTTAGGCTGGCAGGGGTGCGTTGCCCTCCCGCAACGCTTTAGGCTAGCGGGGCTACACAACTTATGCGTCAACACTTAAGGTTGGCATTCTCATTTATTTATTAATTGATATACTCGATTTAAGTTCAATACACCAAATCAGAGTTTAACAGAGTTATTCAATAAAGCTATATTTTATATCTTTCACTTTATCCTTTGGAACCAAACATTTTTATTCATTTTCTTTCGCATATTTTACAAAATACAATAAGGTCATTCCAATTCTCAAGCGTGAACTTTAAAAAAAAGGAAAATTAATTGAATTACACTAAACACAGTGTGATTGCTCATAAGCCTTAACTTCGCACCGAGAACTTCGACACCAAATAAGCAAAAATTATAACAGATAAATTATACACTATCTAGACGTAATCCCGTTTGACCTTGCTCGCTTTAGCTAGATCAGGGCATTTACAAAAAGTTACCCTAAAGGGCAGAATCACAACCCCTTCATTTCTCAGTGAAACTCGGCAAGTGGAACAAAGGGAAAACAAAAACAAAACATGAAACTACAAGCAGATCTGAAAAGTAAATCAATGCCTCAGCTCATGTTTTCCACAGACGGCACCAGTTGGTAGAGCTGGGTTAAAGCTCTACCAACAAGAGGAAACTTAACTAAGAAAATGGTACTGGAATATAGAAATTCGAGTTTTGCTTCAACGTTCTACCCTTTTCCCCTTTGTTGGTGAAATTCTGAATACTGCGGCTGCTGCAAAAAAAGTCTCTGGTACAAATGAGAGTAAAATTCCACCCTCAAGGCCATAGAAGTTGAGAACCGCTGGTGTTCGCAACATTTTGATGATATGAATCTATTAGTTTTCGTATTTTTACTATCAGCCTTTCTATTATTGCTATTAGCATAGACACTAAAAGCTTTCATTGTGCGAATATCTTTAGACAAGAGCTGCTTAACAGAGTCTCGACCCTTAGGATTCTTGGCTGAGTTGTTTGATCTTTCAGCAGAAAAGTTCCAGCAAATGCCGAGAGGCATGACAGCAAAAAACTTGCAGTTTCATTGTTTATCATCACTCTCAAAAGAGATGGCGAAAGGAGCAGGGCTTTCATGGCGATTACGAAAACAATAAAAATAGCCTGTGCATTGGAGATCAAGGCAGCAGAGGAAAAGAGAAGGGATGGGTATATACAGATAAGTAGATACCAAGATATAAAAACCAAAAACAGTACGGATAGCTGAAGGAGTTAATTGATTATGAACAATATCCTTCTGAATATATTTCAGCAATGAAAAGGTGAATAGGAAACCTGAGCCCTGCGTGGATATGATTTTCCCAAAAAAATCAGGCAGGATATGCTACCTGATTAGCACAATTGTGAGGAAGAGTGGCAACAAATACAAACTCCTCAGGCCAAAGAAGACGTTTAATGATTCTAAGATCTTGATGAAACAGTATAGAGTGTTCAGTTATAGGAACAGATTTCGTATTAACCGAAGTCTCAAGTATCTTTTTGAGGTGATTTTCCCCCTCCTCGATTTTAGCCCTAATTTCTTCATTTCCTAAGTCAGAGAAGGGGGAGTATGCTTTGGAGGAGGAAGGGGGAGGATGAGGTGGCGAATCCCCTCCTACAACTTCATTAACCAGTCTATAATCCATAATCTCAGAAGAATCAAACATGGCGAAATCCTCGAAATTGAAAGTGTAATAGTAGTAGAAAAAAGGGGACCCTAGAGCCGGCGAAACAAAAACAAAAATTGAAGGAAATAAAAAGAAAAATAGCCTCAAGGGGAAAGGAATACCTGAGATTTTCTTTAGAAGAAGGAGCAATGGGGTGCGCAGAAGAAGAATAAGGAAGCACACTTAGTCGCGGAGGACGATTCATTGGAATAAGAGACGAGAAAGTAAGAGTAAATGGTAAGGAAGAGAGAGAGAATGAAGACCGAAATGATTATACGAAGTCTTAAAACAGCCATGTTTTCAAAACTAAAGCAGTTGAAAAATTGTTAGTTGATCAAATGATGGAAAACCAAAAGTCACTCCTTTTAATGGTGCAGATTAAATAATGTGTGTGTCTTATGTGGGAGAAGTTATTGAACAATCATCGTTCTTTTTATACTCTAAGTGACCTGATGATGTCAGGTCAGTGAGAGTAACCGAGGGTGGTTAATATAAAGTTCTCTACCATGGCCCTAATTACAATAAAGAAAGAATAGGTATCGGCCCTTTATTCCAAAGAATAGGTATGCTGTCCGTGTGATAGAATAAAGGCCCAGTCAAGTTATCAACTATCAAAGTAATTAAACAAAGGAGAGTAACCATGCTCAAAAAAAAACAAAAAAAACAAAGGAGAGTAAACCAAAAGATATTAATTTGTTGATTTATGGTGGCCTGAAAAAGCAATTAAACAAAGGAAAAAGGAAAAGGGAAAGAAGAAAACATCTCTCTCTCTTAACTTTTAATGGCGAATGATGCCATCACCACAGCTTAAAGTTTCCATCACAGTCTTATACTTCTTCGTCAACCAACTAGAAAGTTAGGGTTTCAGTATTAACTTCACTTTCTGTTGGTGTTGTTTTTTTTCTTTTTTTCTTTTTTTTTGCCAGTTTTTCAAGCAATTTATGGTCTCATAGTGAAAATTTTCACTTTCTTGTTTGGATGCGGTGGACGACGGAGTCGCGCGGCGTTCAGTTTTCCTGATTGAATTTTTCTGGTACGTTTCCGTAATTTTCTCTGTTGTGGAGTCTGGATTTTAGGGGAAAATCATGCTGTAGGATCGGTTTGTTTGATGCCTTCGATTAGGATGCTAGTGATTGAATCTTGCATCGATGATTATTAGTTTTTTTTTAAATTTTGAATGCTTGCTTCTTTGATATGTAACTATTTGGATTTTGAAATTTTAATCTTTTTTGCAACTCTTTGACTTATTCTTTTCACTTCTGATTATCGATTCTTGTTGTTCTTATGTTCATTTAGTAGTTGGATGTCACTCTACTTTTGGAGATTTTTGCTTGAAGGCTAACTAAGTAAGTTTGCAGAATTATGTTTTAGATAATAAATAATTAACATATAATCATCAGCTGAAATTTGGAAGACTTCCATTCCCTATTTGATTACTGGTCGAAAAGGGGGATTTTTGGGGTTTTATACTATTCGAGAATAAAGTTACCTTTTTGATTGATTATATCTTATCTGTTTCTGTATGCAGAGCCAATGGTTGTTGTTCCATTTATGCTCTGAGGATTTGATTCTGTAACTGATGATTTGGAAGTTTGCTGTCGAAGAAATAGAACTATTTAAGGCATTAGTATTGTAACTGGTGTTCGATTTTGACCAAGAAAGGGTTAAGGTAGATGGAATCTGCGAAGCGTTGGTTTGGGAAATTCCGGCCAAAAGAGAAACACAAGACTTCAAACAAG
The DNA here is from genome assembly GCA_029490685.1 of Schizonepeta tenuifolia. Classification (NCBI taxonomy): domain Eukaryota; kingdom Viridiplantae; phylum Streptophyta; class Magnoliopsida; order Lamiales; family Lamiaceae; genus Schizonepeta; species Schizonepeta tenuifolia. The sequence goes on along the minus strand of CM055959.1, from coordinate 53,090,665 downwards.
AAGAAGGAACCCGCACCATATGGGAAAGAAGGTGCAAAAACACCATTGAATGATGAAACTCCTTCGAATGCTACTAAGCAGAAAGTTGCTGCTGCAAAGCAATATATAGAAAATCACTACAAGGAGCAGATGAAGAGCCTGGAGGGACGGAGGGAACGGTATGATTTTCACTCATTACAGCCTTTTTATATGATGTTTTGTTTCTATCCTTTCTACTCGCGAATCATTGTCTATTGTATTTGACTACAATTCTATTTCCAAAATCAAGCTTCCTCATTTGGTGCATTCCCAGAATGTTCATGGGAGATAGCTGTATGCTATTGCATTTACACCCAGAGGTTTCAATGCTTGGTGTGAGTTGGAACGATAAAATTAGGCTTTATTCGTCAAGTGTTTATTTGGTTTGTTCTCTTTCAGAATTTGACATAGCATTTTGGGATTTCTTATTTTATTTTTCACGTTATTTAAGTTGAGTCTGTTCTATTTCCTTATGTTATTTAGGTTTGGAATAAGTGGATGAAGCAGGCTTTTGTTTGCGCTCCAAGTTATTTACTATCCCCAAGTTTTATTAGATATCTTTTTTAACAGATTAGAATCTGTAAATAGTTGTTTAGGAATTACGGATGGGTATCTTCGGATCATTGTTTTAGGGACAATGTTTGCTAAAGGGCAGAGATTCATCTCTAAGGGCCTTGTTTGAGGAGAGTTCTATTGCAGTTTTGTATTTTGTCATCGTTCTTCCAGCTTAACTCTATCAAGATCAATCTATTTAGAGAAAGCCATTTGCTTTTATAAAAAGCATAGGATGGAAGTACCGAAGTAGGAGTTTTGATTAATGGGGAAGAAGAATCTACATGCCAATATGTATTGATATCACCTTCTATACTCCGAAAAGATGTATGTTTTGGGGAGTACAGTTTAGCAAGGAAGGGTTTCTGGTGAATCAAAACAGAATCTACTAAAAAACAATATCTCCTTGTTCATGGCCATGTCTAACATAGAACTCTCACATGGAAATGGACAATATGTTAAAGCAGTAGGTGCTTTAGTAAAACTGACTGCAAAAGAGGAAAATTTGGCCACATCAAATTACCATATCCAAATCTTCTTCTCTATAACCGTCAGCATGTTGGAATGTCGGCAATTTTAGTAGAGATTATAACTGAGTATCCCCTTCTCTAGGTTGATAGGCTGTGAAGATTTTTTACTTTTCTGGCAGTCATGCTGTTTTATGATCTTTAATGAACTAACTGAGCCTGGTGGAAGCTCCATTTTCGATTTAAGTATTTTCAGAGTTTCATGATTGACTTCTATTGAGGTTTGTCATGCCGATAAGTTCTTACAAAATGTAACTCTCAAACAAATTTTGAAATTGCCTTTTCCACACTAAAGAATATAATGGTGGGTATAAAGACGTAAATTATTATTTAAAATAAAATCCGTCCACATATTCCTGTTCCAGTTTATCATTAAAACTAAGTTTCTCGCTGCAGGTATCTCACATGTAACTAGGAAACTAAGGTGATATTGTCATTGATGATAACACTGAACTAATAATTTTGTGGTTTATATTGTAGGCGTAATGTGCTGGAGAGAAAGCTGGCTGATGCTGAGGTATCTGAGGAAGAGCAGAACAACCTTTTGAAATATCTTGAGAAAAAAGAAACAGAATACATGCGCCTTCAAAGGCATAAAATGGGTGCTGATGATTTTGAGCCATTAACAATGATAGGAAAGGGTGCTTTTGGGGAGGTTCTCTCTCTCTCTCCCCCCTAAGTTTTACCAAATATAGTAAAAATCTGGATTTCATCATATGTGCTGTTGAATGTTGATAAGTAAATATAGGAGTACAAATTCCAATCCTCCTATCCTCTCACTAAAAAAAAAATGAATGGCACGTCACTTGGAATAAACTTCATATACTGTCAGTTATAAGATGCCCCTTGGAACAACTTTTGCTTAAGTACTCCAATTATAAATTTATAACACAAATTAATGTACAAGCGTGAACATTCTTTGCTTTGAGAAGTTGCTCCTGCTTGAGTAGAAATATACCCTCCATTATAGACGTGTCAAGCTTGATCAATTATGTAGTATTCTTCAACAGCTGCATCTTGCTCAGTTTATGAGTAGTTCTTATCTGTGGCTCTCTAAAGAGTGACTCGTCAGAAATAGGATATCACTTATGATCAACTGAAAAAATTTAATTTCAATAGCAATAGTTTAAGTCTGTTCTATAAATGCATGATAGCTAACTTGAAGTCTATCTTGTTGCAGGTTAGAGTGTGCCGGGAGAAATCAACTAGCCATGTATATGCCATGAAAAAACTTAAGAAGTCAGAAATGCTTCGTAGGGGCCAGGTAGTATTCAGTTTACAATGCTTTATTGCCTTACTGCTATTGCTAATCCTTGTTCTGTTTGTTTAGGTTGAACATGTTAAAGCAGAAAGGAACCTACTTGCAGAAGTTGACAGCAATTGCATTGTCAAACTTTATTGCTCTTTCCAAGATGAAGAGTATCTATACCTAATAATGGAGTATCTGCCTGGTGGCGATATGATGACTCTGCTGATGCGCAAAGACACATTAACAGAAGATGAAGCCAGATTTTATGTTGGGGAAACAGTTCTTGCAATTGAGTCTATTCACAAGCATAATTATATTCATCGGTTTGTGATAATTTTTGGGTAGTTTAATGAAGTGTATGCCTAATTAGCTACTTATTACGATACTTATTGTTACTTATAATTACAGAGATATCAAGCCTGATAACTTGCTTCTTGACCGAGATGGGCACATGAAGCTATCCGATTTTGGGTTATGTAAGCCTCTAGATTGCAGTAATATTCAAGAAAAGGATTTTACTGTAGGAAATAACTATAGTGGATCTCTTCAAAGTGATGGGCGCCCTGCAGCACCAAAGCGCACTCAGCAAGAGCAGTTACAACACTGGCAGAGGAATAGGAGGATGCTTGTAAGAATCCTTTCATGATATGATTCTGTTTCCATCTTTAATTCCCCATTGAGGATGTTATTGAAGCACAAAACTAATAATATACATAAGAGCTTGTACCGATGAACCCAAAGCATTCTTGCCAAGCTGTGAAAATCCTCTTTATCCTCGTACTATTGACAGTACATTGCTGGAATCATTTACCAATCCTTTTACTTTCAAATTTATCTCATTACCATTTTCTAAAGATTAAATTTGACATGTTTTACTAAATTTTCATATATAACATATATATGTCGACCTGCTTGTAATACTGTAACAAAGCTTTACGGAGTATATAGTAGATATATTGTTAGATCTTCCCTCCATCTTTTCTGAATATTGGAATCTCGCTGATTTCACCTCTTAAATCATTTTGCTAAATAGTTGCTTATTGTGAAGTCTGCTTGCAGTTGTACTTGAATCTCCTTATTCTTTTGCTGTAGGCTTATTCAACTGTTGGCACGCCTGATTATATTGCCCCAGAAGTTCTGCTTAAGAAAGGATATGGAATGGAATGTGATTGGTATGTGTGCTTATCTATATTGGTCTTTTTCTTCTTACAACAAGGTATATTTATTTTTCAAGTTGAGACTATCTGGAAAATATGTTGTCGTAGGTGGTCCCTGGGTGCTATCATGTATGAGATGCTTGTAGGATATCCACCATTTTATTCAGATGAACCAATGTCGACATGTAGAAAGGTAATTATGTGATCATTCACCATTCTGTCTAAGAATTACTTTGTAAAATTGAAAGTTTACATCCTAAACCAACTTCTGCCATTACTAGCTGCAAAATTTCATACAGCATTGTACCTCGTGCAATTTTTATTGATTGCATTTTTAGGTTTTTGTTTGATCCACGTCTTGATCTTAATGGTTTCTCTTTTTATTTTTGTTGTAGATTGTGAACTGGAGAACTCATCTGAAATTTCCTGAAGAGGCAAAACTCTCACCAGAAGCAAAGGATCTTATATGTAAACTGTTGTGTAATGTAGAGAAAAGGCTTGGAACAAGGGGAGCTGACGAAATAAAGGTGCTTTATGAATGTCTAATTTCATATTTTAAATCTGCTTAATAATATTGTAAACTATCATTTTAACTTCTTCATGTTCCTCCCAGGCGCACCGATGGTTCAAGGGCATTGAGTGGGATAAGTTATATCAAATAAAAGCTGCATTCATACCAGAAGTTAATGATGAACTAGATACTCAAAACTTTGAGAAGTTTGACGAGGTTTCCTCTTTTCCCGTTTACTTCTTGTGTACTAATTAAGTGTTTGTTATTCTTTTCATTGTATTCTAATGCCCGCTTTTGTAGTCTGATAAGGAAGTCCCATCAAGCGCAAAATCAGGTCCCTGGAGGAAGGTTAGTGAATGCTACTACCAATTTCTGTTTCTAGCACTTCAATTTTAATGTCTGCAATGTTGATTTTTCTCCATCAACTCGGTGCACTCAAAACCTCCTTTATGGTACTGAAATTAATAACTCAATTTTGGCATTGGTGATATGAAATTATATGTGAGAACTAGAGATTAATGACACACCTAGCCTCACCAAGAAAACAAAATAAGCCTTTTAGTTGGAGAACAAGGAGCTGGATTTGAATCCTTTGAAATTAATCGGTTCAAGCTTCTGCTGTGTTACCTGCCACCTGATTAAGGGCACTTGTGGGTTATCACCTATTATATTTCTCTCGGTGATATCAAAACAGTAATAACATTAAAAAAGGTTGGAATTCCTCGTCTTTGGTCTGGAAACATCGATCTCTAAGTTTGTTCTCATAGTTGTCTCTATGAAACACCTGAAGTCAGATTCCATTCAAGCCTCTGATTCCTAAATGGTGTGCACAATCTCTTTCATGATGCAGATGCTGCCATCCAAGGATGTAAACTTCATGGGCTACACCTACAAGAACTTCGAAATTGTGAATGAACACGAGGTTCCTGGTATAGGTATGGCGCTTGTTCTACTACTTTGATCACAATCACTATGTGCAGCTATTAATATATTCTTCATGTCCCTTATCATTCATCAATGCCTGCTAAAGCAAATTAAGTATGCATATTACACATCCATTAACTATTATGGACTCATTTATTAGTTTTGTTCTTTCTGTTATCAGCCGAACTGAAGAAGAAGAGCACCAAACCCAAGAGACCTACCGTCAAATCACTCTTCAGTACGATTCTTTTCCTTTTCTTTCACCTACCATTCATTTATCTTTGTTTCGCCTAACCAAAAAATCCGTTCATTATAATCGTATTACTAACTTTGACAGGTGAGGAGTCAAACTCAGAATCCAATCAACCTGCACTGGGAAGCTTTCTCAATTTACTACCTCCCAAATTAGATGCCTCAGAACCAGGTGCATCATAATACTCACCAAATGTTGATAACATCTGACAACAGTAGTAAAGCGTTACAATGAGATTTACGTTTCATTTCAAATGATATAATTTTTTGTTGGACTGTTTCCATCTGGTTGTGCTTAAAATGTCAAGTATCAGCGGTGAAGGCAGGTTTTCCCTTGTAAATGAAGCTTGATTGAAGCTGTGTGTAAATTATGTGCTGGTTGTATATATTCTATTATTCTTTTCATAGATGATGGATGTGTAATGTGTAATTCTATCTTGTTAGGATTGACAAAGTACTAATGAATTATTCTACTTACACGACCGTTGGTTGTGTAACTGTTGTCTTGAGTGTTGATATAGTCGAACAAATGGGAAAGTTGTCTGTTTTAATTATTCACAACGATTAATTCTATATTTGTTTTATGACGAGAGAAATTTGCAGTTGAAAGTTGATTTTGTTCTGTAAATTGAATATGTAGATTCTTGATGCCCTTCATTCCATCCAGGCTAACTATCCTTTCTCGACCGACTGACCAATTGAATTCATCGTGTCGATTTTGATTTCATAATTTTATGGAAAGCTATCAACAAATACAAAATTCGTATATTTACAATTGATTGACTAATTTTAAACAATTGTTAATTACCTCTAAATTTATGAACTTTTTATGGAGATATGGATTACCCACAAATATGAAATTCTTTCTTCAATCACAACTTGTTCATACTCTTTCGACTGACTTATATTGATATTATTTCCTTATTTAGTTGTTTGATTTATATTGTCATCTTTTAAATAAGAAAAAATTTAACCCTTTAAAATCCTTCAAAAATGATGGAACTTATCTACTTTTTATTTTTTTACCTTTATTCTTAATTTTCATGTTTATTAAAAAATCGTGTCACCCTTTTAAAAATACTTTTTGTGGACAAAGAAAGTGTATATTATGAATCTTGCTTACTTTTACAAAAAGATGATTGGATGGACTTATACTCAGCTGGTGCGGAGTACGGAGGAAAAACTTTTGTCGTCTATTTCAGAAAAACTTATTTTTCAATTTTCACTTAGCCAGGATTAATGAATTAATGCAAGATTGAAGATTGAACTAATGAGACAATTCAGTATGTTGAAGTTGAATACTAAGAATGAAATGCACGAATAACACTATACCAAAGCAATAAAAGACACATAGTTTATCGTGGTTTCGGAGTAAACTACTCCTACGTCCATGAAGAATCCCTCACTTAGGATTCCTCGTTTTAGAGCTGCAAGGGCAATTTCTTAATAAGCTCGTCGTGATCAAAACACAAGTTACAAGGCGACTTCTTCTTCTTCTTCTTACAAACTTCATCCTCACAAGAACAAAGTTTGTCTTAAACTTTTCTAACTATGAACAAGTTTTTACAATGAATATCAATAGATGTATATAAGTGAAGGAAGTGACATTGAAGGTCGGTTCGTGTGTCCACGATCCATTCCGGATGTCTAACAAGTACATACAAAATCCTTCCTAAGCATGCTCCTATCCGAGAAGGAAACGAGGAATACTTGCGAAACGAGAAGAAGAAACGACTCCAGAGTTGATCTTCCGTTTGTTTCCCACGGCAAGACTCGTCGTTGGGTGGCAACGACTTCGAGTCCTCTCCTCCTATGGCTGACCGTCGCCGCCTCTCTCTCTCACAGATTTCTGTCTCTTTTATTTTTACGTAAGTGACAAGTGAGTAGAATTAGTTGACTCATTATTTATACTAGGTAATTAAATACCTAAATAATAAGCCCACTAACTAGATCCATCAAACAAAGCCCAAAGGCTTAAATGGATCAATAATAGACAGCTGGCCCCATAGAGAGATAGGTCTTGATTGGGCCAAACAGGGATCTACTAGCTCAAATAAAGTATTGGCCTCCCAGTGCTCAATTTTCATATTCAGTCCGAATATATAAATCGAGACAAAATATTAATTTATTCCACTAGAAAATTAATACTGAATTACCATGACGAGCCCATATTTTGTGCTCTTGTCGTGTGTGTTTCAGGTCTAGATCGAGTCTGTTTTAGTGTCTTTTGTGTTTGTTTTGTGTCTGGGAGGACACTTGAGTTGGCAGGGCAAGGAAAGGCAGGTATTGGGCAAGACTGGAGTTAAAATATGCAAAAAGAGAAGGAACTGGCGATACGAGGCAATGACCATAGTAGCCGTGCTCGTGGCTCAAGCTACCGAGGGCATAAGTCCAAATCAAGATGAAGAGCTGCTCCACTTTCAGTGGTATGGTCAATCTAGACGTTTGCGTGTTTCACTCTAGAAGGCAAGGTGCAGACTACCATGGGCAAGAGATGGCAGAGAGACTGAGGAAGGCAGAGAGCAGAGCTTGGGCAACGGCGCTGGCGCGTGAAGATGCAGCTGTTAGAGTCCTATAAGGAAACAAATTCCTTGCGGTACAAGATTGCGATCAAAGTTTCCTACTACAGCAGCAACACTATTTTGGCGATAAGGAAGGAGATCTTTCCAACCTTATCCATCGAGCTTTACATGGAAGCAGCCGCCCCGTTCTCTAGAAGGCCCGTTTGTGGGTTTGCCCTAGTTTTTGTACTCTATAGATACATGCATGCATGCGAAGCGCAAGATACACTTTTTCAGCTTTTATCTCTTTAGTATTCCGCAGCAAACAATTTATTCTTTTGTTCTTAGATACAGTTTACGTTTATTGTTAAGTGACAATAGGGCGAACTTCTTTTGCTTATCGTTTTTAATTCAAGTATGTTTTTCTATATCTCTTTTGCTTTCGTTATTTACTTTATCTCTAGCTAAGCCTTTAAATTCAGGTTTAGGATAGATGATATGATGTATAACTTGTAAATCTCGTGAGGTCTAAGTGTTCTTGATAGTTGCATAAGTGTGTTCCCGACGCATTGGGCAACGATTCCAAAGAAGTTCGGTGGTCACAGGTAACTCGGAAGGCTAACGAGCCCTGGGCACATACGGATTCCTACATCGCAGGAGGGTTATCAAGTGCTGATCACAATTGCCTTACGTTTCTCGAGAGCGGCAAGAGCGGGTTGTAGTCTTGGCCTAGACCTGCAAAGATGTGTCAATGCTGGAGAAAGCCGGAAGAGAGGTCCTTGTATCTCACCCGTTGCCGGAGTGGGCCCATCTAGAACTAAATGCTGCTTGACCAACATGCGCCTTATAAAGGTGGAATGCCTGAGGACTTTTGGGCAAGCAAGAGGATTGGCTAGGGTATGCCTGTCAAGACCTAAACGTAAGGATGGAGCTGGGCGGACTATGTAGCGTACGTGGCGACGTGACAATGGGGACCCTGCATAGTTTTAGCCTATAACCACTGACATACATGTGCAACAAATATTTTTGAACCGATGATCGAGATAAAGTTATACTCATTGATTCGAAACCTAAATCTGGATTGTTTTTATTACTGATCTTTTTGCTTGTCAAGTTACAGTTATTTACTTTCAGCAGTTTGCCAAAGGTGATAGTGACAGTTACCCAAGGCCATAGTAGATAGATACTCAACAAAACCTTTTTGTGATCCAACCAGAGATTATCCCAAGCAACTCCCCGTGCGATCGACCCTGTACTTGCCAACTAGCTGTTCCTAGGGGTAGGCATAGGAGTGAAATACAAATTGTATTTTGCCGCAGCTTAAACGACGGCTGCGTCATACCACTAAATTCGTTAGGTGAGTTGGGGCTAGCATTTGACTTAATTAATGTCTGCGTTTAAGATATTCAATATCCATTAATTAATTAATTTCTCTAACGGTCCATTAATTAAGTAATCAGTCATTTAATAATAAACGACATCTCGAGTGCTGCCACTTAAACTTATTATCGTATCAGAACTAATTCCACCTGCAGGGTTTAATACGATAATCTTATTAAGTTCCTCGAGAGGATATTATCAGCCTGCTATTAGTAGGACACAGATCCTTATTGTAATTCAATCGCGTGCCAAACAACAATCGCTATCACTCAAGATATCCAGTATATTGAGCTGCAGAGCTCTCGCCCATGATAAATTAAAGCAATAGACAATTAATTATTCACACCGATTAATTCAATTAAGGTTAAGATCATTTAAGTATCCGAGATCTTGATTCTTAATCAGTCAGAATATAAGAATACATCTAATGAGACCATATTTTATATGCTCATCATGAGTTTTTAGGTGTAGATCAAGTCTAGTTTTGTGTCTTATTAGTCTGTTTTAGTGTCTGGGAGGACAAGTTAGGTAGTAGGCAGGGAAGGACAGGAACATGGGCAATTGGAGTGGATTTGCGTGTGAAAGTGAGCATTTCGATACGATGCAATGGTCAAGGAGCTCTGCTTGCAGTTATAGATATCGAGGGCGGAAATCCAAACACTTAGAAGCTGCTCTGTACTAGTCGACTTGACCAATTCAAACCGCGCGCAGTCATTCCAAACAGGTAAAGATGGCAGGAGGACTCTGGGCAAGGTGAGGAGAAGCAGAAGAAAGAAGAGTGCGAAGGATCTAGAAGTTACAACTGGCATGACATCATCCGAAGGACCAACAATGAAGCAGTTCGTGCCTTGGAGGTGAAGGAATCAAGAAGGTAAGTCCTACTCGGATTAGGAGACAAAAAGATAAGAAACAGATCTATCTGATAAGGAAACAAATCTTTCCTAATCCTACTCGGCCAAGGAAGGAAGCTGCCAGCTGTTTTGAAGGCCCGTTTGTGGGTTTCTAGGGTTTCGACCCATGATCCTTGTACTCTATAAATAGGTTCATGCATACAGCCTCAAACACATGTCTTTACACTAGTTTTACATCTCACTCTCGTACAATTTAGTTTCTCGCAAGATACAATTTACTTTTCTATTGTTAAGTCCCAGTTTGGGCAAACTATCGTTTAAGTATTTATTCAAGTATACTTTCTTCTATCTCTTTTGTTATTGTTATTTACTTTATGTCTAGCTAAACCTTTAGATCTGGGTTTAGGTAGAGGATATGTGATATAAGTGTTTTTATAACTCGTGAGGTCTAATTGGGCAAGATAGCTATATATATGTGTGTTCCTGAGGCGTTAGGCAATGATTTCAAAGCAGTCTGTTTGTGCTAAGAGTTCATGTGGCCAGTGGGCAATTGGAGGGTGGCAGATTCCTTAAAAGGGAGGTAGCTTAGACCAACAGGGACCGGGAGAGGTTTGCCTCACGCTCATTGAGGGCGGTAAATCTCAGGTTGAACTTTGGCGGAGCCAAACAAAGTACGCTGATGCTGGTGAAAAGTCGGAGCGGGATCCTCGTATCTCATAGGGCCGGAACGGGTTCGTCTAGTGCCCAAAGCTGCTTGTTTCAATCTTTGGCCTTGAGGAATGCTCGGGGGTGATTTGGACAAGTTAGGAAGCCTGGGGTGGGAATGCCACGCAGGATTCTCAAGTAAGGACGAGCTGGGCAGATCGTGGTTGTAAGCGTGACAACGTGATAGTAGGACTACGATGCAGTTTTCCTATAACCGTTGACAAACTTACGTAGTGAATATCTTTGCACCAATGATCGAGTTACACTTATTCACATTGAATCGAACCTAAATCCAGATTTGCTTTTATTACTGGTTATTTGCTTGTTTAGTTTCAGCATTTACTTTTCAACGTTTTGCCCATGGCGATAGTAGAAATAGACCAAACCAACACTGTAACAGAATACTTTCAAGAGAATATTGCATCAATTCCTTGTAGGATCGACCCTTACTTACCGACCAGCTGATCCTAGGAAGTAGGCAAGGAAAAATACAAATTGTATTTTGCTGCGGCTACATGACGATCGCGTCAAAATTGGCACCGTTGCCGGGGAGTTGATTTTGTGGTATTCTCTTTCGTGTTTGTTCTTTTGATTTCTTTTTATGCTTAACCCTAACCCTGTAGAGAGTTCGCAAACTTGGTACGACGATAATATCAACCGAACACTGAGGCAGATTAAGGCGGAGGCAAGGAAGAAAGCGGAAGAAGAGGCACAACATTTGGCGATTTCGGAGAAAGAGCGGAACTCTTCGGAAAAGCTAGACGATACACCAATTGAGGAGCAGTACTCTTCAGATAGCGAAGAAAGAAGAAGTCTACAAAAAGATGCAATGGCTGTGACCGAAGAAAAGACTATGAAGGAGATGGTTTTCCCCAGCACACTGAACCTGAGGCCATCGGGCATCACTTTTCCGAGCCGCCAAAACCCTGGAAGCTGAAATCTTATTTCATCCAGATCTTGCCCAAGTTCAGCGATAATCCAATGGAGGACCCACAAAGGCACTTGCAAGATTTTGAGATGACCTGCAGAACTGTTCCTACTGAGGGGAACCTTGAAGAATATGTGAGGCTGATCGCTTTCCCGTTCTCTCTACAAGACGGGGCAAGGGAATGGCTTTACACTTTGCCCGCGGGGAGTGTGAAAACATGGCAAGAGATGCCGCAAAAGTTCTTGGAGAAATATTTTCCAGCTGCATGTATTCAGGCAATGAGGAAAAAGGATTACTAGCATCAAAATGGGCATTAATGAGACGTTCTATGACTATTGGAACATGTTTAAACTTATGCTTGCAAAATGCCCACAGCATCAGATTCCTGAGTATGATTTGGTCCAGTTCTTTGTGGGAGGACTTCGAATTGGAGAGAAAGCCTTTGGTGAATGCAGCTTGCCAAAGAACAGTCATGAATAAGCCTCCGAGCAAGGTTTTTCAGATTATTGGAGAGATGGCGGAGGAGTCTAGGATGGATGAGGTCAGCGAATTGCCCATGGCGATAGCCGGAAGCCCATCGCGAACTGATGAGAAGATCGATAAGCTAGCCGCACACATGGAGTCTCTTATTACTCTAATGGATGGTAACAACAAGAAAGCAGTGAGGGAATGCGGGATATGCACAGCAGTCACACACCCAACGGATCAATGCCCAACACTTTATGAAGAAGAATATGTGAATGCTATAGGTTTCAACATCAATCAAGGGAGGGAGGCAATATGATCCAAATTCCCAAGTTTATGACCCCGGATCGAGGAATAATGAGAATCTAAGGTATGGGAACAACAACTATTAGCAGTTTGGGAAACAGGCACAAAAACCTCAAAAGCCACAACAGCAATACCCACCACGTGATCCGAACAAGCCATCGTTGACTGAGGTGGTGAATAGCCTAATTCGAGACCACACTAAGGCACAACAAGAGAATGATCAGTTTAGAACGGAGACACGAGGTGCAATCCAACACATCACTGCCCAATTGGCACACCTTGCCAACGCTTTGGGCAGAATAGAGAAGAAGCAAGGTGAACTCCCAACCCAAGTGGAAGTGAACAAGGCCCAAGTTAACAATGTTACGCTTAGAGGAGGAAAGGTGTTGCCCGAGAAAGTTCATATGCCGGATTTTGAAACTCTTTTGCCCAAGGAGAAAGAGTTAGAGATCGAGGAGAAGGAAAAGAAGAATGATGAGATGAATGATGGGGATGAAGAGGTATCTCCTGAGCCTAAATATATCAAACCTACACCCATTATTCGAGCAACTTTTTCAGGTAGGTTGAAGCGGACTAAGATGGACGAAGAGATGTCTGATATGATTAATATTTTCAAGAAGGTTGAGATAAACCTATCTCTTCTCGTGGCACTTTGCAGCATGCCCAAATGCGCGAAGCTATTGAAGGATCTTTGCACAAAGAAGGTGCAGAATTATGATGGAGCAAGAGTTGTCGTGGGGGAGAATGTGTTGGCAGTTATCAAGAGGAATTTGCCAAAGAAGTGTCGAGATCCCGGCATGTTTACCATCCCATGCCAAATTGGAGACATGAAAATTGAGAAAGCCATGCTGGATTTAGGCGCGTCGATCAACGTTATGCCTTTGTCCATGTATGATGAGGATATTATGGGACCACTCCGACCCACTAGGGTGGTTATCCAATTGGCGGACAAGTCACAAGTGCATTTTAAGGGCATTCTGGAAGATGTCCTAGTTAAAGTAGAATAGTTGATCTTTCCAGCAGATTTTTATGTGCTCAGCATAGGCAAGACGGGAGGCAACGCATCGGTTATGTTGCTGGGAAGACCATTTATGAAGACAACCAAGACCAGGATCGATTGCAATACTGGACAATTGACATGTGAGTTCGATGGAGAAAAAGTCGTGTTTTATATTTTCAAGGCAATGGAGCATCCACCATACACTGAAATGGTCGACTCGATTGATCACATTGAGCAAGTGGTGGAATAGGCAGTTTCTCTTATTGGAATTCAAGATACTTTGGATTTAGTTATTCAAGATGGAATAGATGAGAGTCCAGATAACTCGTTTCAAGTTGCTCAAGCTCTTAAATTATTTAAGGACTGAAGAAGAAGGAGAACCAAGACTACCGCAGCTTACTATACCTAGTCTAAGGTAAGAGGATAGGTTGGTGCCATCACTGATCAAGGCACCCAAGCTTGAGTTAAAACCTCTTTTAGATCATTTGAAGTACATGTTTTTGTGCGAGGACCATACATTACCAGTCATTATCAATGCAAGGTTAAGTGAAGAAGAGGGGGAGCAAGTCCGAGCAGTCTTAGTGCATTATAAGGAGGCAATTGGGTGGACTCTAGCCGACATCAAAGGTATTAGTCCGACCATTTTCCAACACCATATTAGGCTTGAGGATGATTCAAGGCCAGTTCGAGAGATCCTCAAAGGAAGTTGAACCCAGCGATGAAAGAAGTTGTGATGAAGGAGATACTTAAACTTCTGGACTTGGGCATTATCTACCCAGTTCCAGACAGCCAGTGGGTCAGTCCAGTGCACATGGTGCCCAAGAAGTCAGGAATTCAGGTGGTTGCCAATGAAAGGAATGAGATAGTGGCTACTCGATTGCAAACCAGATGGAGGATATGCATTGACTATCGCAAGCTCAACAAGGCAATGAGGAAAGATCATTTTCCTTTGCCTTTTATTGATGAGATGTTTGAGAGATTGGCTGGGAACAAGTTCTTTTGCTTCTTGGACGGATATTCAGGCTACATGCAGATATGGGTTGCTCAAGAGGATATGGATAAGACTACCTTCACTTGCCCATTCGGGACATTTGTGTATCGCCGCATGCCTTTCCGTCTATGCAACGCCCCGGGCACGTTCCAGAGGTGTATGTTGAGCATATTTTCGGATCTTTTGGAGCATTGCATTGAGGTGTTTATGGACGACTTCACTGTCTATGGGAGTTCTTTCGCAGCTTGTCTTGGGCATTTGGAGTTGGTGCTGAGGAGATGTGTGGACAAGAACTTGGTACTGAATTATGAGAAGTGTCACTTCATAGTTTAAGAAGGGATCGTGCTTGGGCACGTTATTTTAGAGAGAAGAATTGAAGTGGACAAGGCTAAGATCGATGTAATAGCCAAGTTGCCTTATCCCAACAATGTAAAGCAACTGCGAGGTTTTCTTGGGCATGCAGGTTTCAACAGGAGGTTTGTGAAGGATTTTGCATAGAATGCGCAGTCTATGATGAAGTTATTGCAGAATGAGGTCGAGTGGAACTTTAATGAAGATTGTCGAAGGGCATTTGATACTTTGAAGAACAATTTGGTCACAGCACCTATCATACAACCCCCTGATTGGGGAATGCCTTTTGAAGTAATGTGTGATGCAAGTGGATACGTAGTAGGAGCCGTGCTTGGGAAGAAGAGAGGGAAAGAAAGTCATGTGATCTACTATGCCTAGAAAACCCTTAACCCTGCCCAGATAAACTATACAACCACGGAGAAGAAGCTGTTGGCGGTGGTGTTTGCCTTTGAAAAATTCCGATCTTATCTGTTAGGAGGTAAGACAACTGTTTACACTGATCATGCTGCACTGCGATACCTTATGAACAAGAAGGAGTCCAAGCCGTGGTTGATACGTTGGATTTTACTTTTGCAAGAATTTGATGTGGAGATCAAGGACAAGACAGGAGCGCAAAACTTAGTGGCGAACCACTTGAGCAGGATAGTGCGGGAGGAGGACGTTGTGCCCGTAACAGAGTCTTTTCCCGACGAACATCTCTACTTGACCGAGGCTCAGTTCTTTGGCGAGCCATGGTATGCCGATATTGTAAATTACATGAGTATGTGGGAGTTTTCTGAAGATTTCAGTGCTTATCAAAGGATGAAGATCAAGAAGGAGTGTCAACACTTTATCCGAGACGAACCATATTTGTGGAGGAAGTGCAATGATCAAGTTCTGCGGTGTTGCATGCCCGATTGGGAGACTAAGAGCATATTGAATCATTGTCACAATAAGGAGTGCGGTGGTCACTTTGGGCATCGAAGGAAAACTAGAAAGATACTCGAGTGTGGGTTTTATTGGCCAACTCTCAACAGGGATTCTTATGAATGGTGTCGGAGTTGTGAGCAATGTTAAAAAGAGGGCAATGTGACCATACGGGATGAGATGCCTTTAACTCCAATCATACGGGTGGAGATTTTTGATATTTGGGGAATGGATTTCATGGTACCTTTGCCCAATTCTCAAGGGAACTAGTATATCATCTTGGCGGTGGACTATGTTTCAAAATGGGCAGAAGCTAAGGCATCACACACAAATGATTCAAGGGTGGTGGCTTCGTTTCTCAAGTCTGCAATTTTCTACCACTATGGAGTGCCCAAGGCCATTATAAGTGATCAAGGAACACACATTTGCAATGCTACTATCGATAGGTTGTTTGAGAAGTATGGAGTTCATCATAGGGTCACGATTGCTTATCATCCTCAAGCAAATGGGCAAGCGGAGTTGACGAACAGGATCATAAAGACCATTCTAAGGAAGGCGGTGACTGCTAATGGTAAGGATTGGAGTGCTCATCTAAGTGATGCATTATGGGCATACCGCACAGCTTTCAAGACACATTTGAGCATGTCGCCATACAGATTGTTCTTTGGGAAGCTGTGTCACTTGCCTGCTGAGTTGGAGCATAAGTCGTTATGGGCAATCAAGAATTTTAACTATGATTGGGGAGATATTGATAAGCATCAGAAGTTGCAAATTGCAAGAGTTGGAGGAGATTAGGATTGAAGCCTATGATAATGATGCGCTTCACAAGATCCGTATGAAGAAGGCTCATGATCTCCTTATTAAGGCAAAACAATTTGAACCAGTGCAAAAGGTGTTGTTGTACCAGACTCGTTTCAAGTTTATAAAGGGGAAGCTAAGCACTAAAGTGGGAAGGACCTTTTGAAGTAGTAGCTCAATTTCCGAACAGGTCTGTGGAAATATATAGCCCAGTGACTACTAAGAAGTTCAAGGTAAATGGTCAACGGCTAAAGCCTTACTATGGGCGGAAGGAGGAATGGAATGTGGACGATCCCAATGTCCGCGTGCATTGCCTAGAGGCATGATATAAAGCACTACATCATGCCCATGACGTGAACTGGGGCACTGGCCAGAAGGCAACCGGGTAAGTTTTTCTTTATTTTTATTATTATTTTTTTTTAATTTTTGTAATTTTTATTTTCGTATTTTTATTTTTAACCCTAGGATAGTAGTTATTATTTGGAAGGAGGAATTTTGTTTAAGCGCGCAGGTTAGATGCATGAATATGGAGCAAGACAAAGTGAAGAATCGCCTTGGTCAAGAGGCAGATGGAAAAGATACCTCTTGAGAACTCTCCTGATTATAACCCAGCAGCTGAAGAAGGGAGAGTGATTATATCTGGAAGCAGAGCAAGTTGGAATCCTTTATCGCTTAGTCATGTTTGACAAAGCCATTGCCCTCATGGAGTCGGTCATTTTAGCCAATCAGCAACTCAATTTGAAGTCTTTGCTACCTTCAAAGAATTATCGAGCGAAGTCAAATCTAGGTTATGATACTAAACTAACCCGCTACTTAATTTGTCCTCCCTTTGTTCTTAGTATATTAGGTTTTTGTTTTGTTTTTGTCTTTGGTATTTGTAAAGTTTTAGTTTTTAAAGTTTCAGTCTGTGTGTCTCTGCCTTTTGTAATTATCCGCTTTGCCCAAGGCAAAGTGTGTGGGTATGGGGGGCATATTTGTGTTAAGAGTCTTTATTTGTTTTGTTTGAGTGCTTTCCACCCACACTCAGCCGAAGGCCTAGTGTGTGGGTGGGAAGAGAGTCTGTTTGTGTTTAGGTTGGCATGTTAGGTTGATGTGATTAGATGAGCATGATTATTTGAGCTTAATATATATGCAAGCATGTTAGGGCAGTTAAGCATGATAGTATGTGGTTAGGGATGACGAACGAGCAATTTGAGCATTACCCTGAGAGACTTTGAGCCTTAACTGTTATACACTTTGCTATACAGTTTTCATTCTTTGTGAGTATTTGACATGATCATTCGAACGCCACCTAGAACTTGTCTAGTTTCTGTTTGAGACCCCATTGACATTGGATAAGAAGTACTTAGAGGATTTAGGCGATTTTCTTTCTATTAGCCTAAATGAGCCTAAAAAGCTTACCCTGCTGTAATCATTTGTTAGCCCCTTTGAGCTTAATAATTTCTTTGATTCACAAATATTAGCCTTGGAATAATATATCCTATCCGGTCATGAGAACTAGGCTAAAAGATGAAAAGGGAGGGGGGGAAGAGAGCAGTAGGGCATGGAAAAATCCTAGAATGGGCAAGAGAGAGTAAAGGGCTAGATAGATATATAAAAGAGAAAAAAGAAAAAAGAAAAAAAAAGGAAAATATAAAAAATATAAAAAAAAAAGAGAATAAAGCCCTAAGGTGTATTGTGCTACGGCCCAAAAAAGAAGGTGGAGGGAAGAAGATAAGGTTGGCCACTCCGCTTGGCCAACCTAAGTCTGAATGACCAAAGCCTAGATCCAAATAGTTCCAATCTATGACTTGCCCAATTGCAGCCTAATAAAGACCTAATGATAGGCACTGATTAATCTAGTCTAAGGGGTGAAGAAGTTAGAAGACATGCAAGCCTATGGTGTGGCCAAGATGACATGTCCTGAGTGTAAATACGAGCCTATACACAAGAGTGAGAGTGTGGTGAGGAACAACTTCTACTCAACTGTTTATTTTTTACCTAACTGATTATTGCGTTGACTGTTACTACTTGCTTGTGCTCATATGAATTGATTATGCTCATTCTGATCTGTTGATTTGGTCAAGCTAACCTTTGTCTTTGTTTTTGTTGAGTCTTTGTCTTTTGAGTCTTTTCTGTTTTGAGTCTTTGAGGCAATTCATACACCATACTTGAGGACAAGTATGACTTTAAGTGTGTGGGTACGATGAGACCATATTTTATATGCTTATCATGTGTTTTTAGGTGTAGATCGAGTCTAGTTTTATGCCTTTTTAGTCTGTTTTAGTGTCTGGGAGGACACGTTTGGTAGTAGGCAGGGAAGGACAGGAACTTGGGCAATTAGAGTGGATTTGCGTGTGAAAGTGAGCACTTAGATACGATGCAATGGTTAAAGAGCTCTACCTGCAGTTAGAGATATCGAGGGCGGAAGTCCAAACACTTAGAAGTTGCTCTGTACCAGTCGGCATGATCAATTCAGACAGCGCGCAGTCATTCTAAACAGGTCAAGATGACAAGAGGACTCTAGGCAAGGCGAATGGAAAGCAGAAGGAAGAAGAGTGTGAAGGATCCATAAGTTACAGCTGGCATGACATCATCCGGAGGATCAACAAGGAAGCAATTCGTGCCTTAGAGGTGAAGGAATCAAGAAGGCAAGTCCTACTCGGATTAGGAGACAAGAGGATAAGGAAGAGATCTATCTGATAAGGAAACAAATCTTTCCTAATCCTACTCGGCCAAGGAAGGAAGCTGTCAGCTGTCTTGAAGGCCCGTTTGTGGGTTTATAGGGTTTCGATCCATGATCCTTGTACTCTATAAATAGGTTCATGCATGCAGCCTCAAACATACGTCTTTACACTAGTTTTACATCTCTCTCTCATACAATTTAGTTTCTCGCAAGATACAATTTACTTTTCTGCTGTTAAGTCCCAGTTTGGGCAAATTATCGTTAAGTATTTATTCAAGTATACTTTCTTCGATCTCTTTTATTATTGTTATTTACTTTATGTCTAGCTATAGCTTTAGATCTGGGTTTAGGTAGAGGATATGTGATATAAGTGTTTTTATAACTCGTGAGGTCTAATTGGGCAAGATAGCTATATATATGTGTGTTCCCGATGCGTTAGGCAATGATTTCAAAGCAGTTTGTTTGTGCCAAGAGTTCATGTGGCCAGTGGGCAATTAGAGGGCGGCAGATTCTTTAAAAGGGAGGTAGCTTAGACCAACAGGAACAGGAAGAGGTTTGCCTCACGCTCTTTGAGGGCGGCAAATCTCAGGTTGAACTTTGACGGAGCCGAACGAAGTACGCTGACGATGGTGAAAAGTCGGAGCGGGATCCTCGTATCTCATAGGGCCGGAATGGGTTCGTCTAGTGCCCAAAGCTGCTTGTTTCAATCTTTGCCTCTTGAGGAATGCTCGGGGGTGAGTTGAGCAAGTTAGGAAGCTTGGGGTGGGAATGCCACGCAGGATTCACAAGTAACGACGAGCTGGGCAGATCGTGGTTGTAGGCGTGACAACGTAACAGTAGGAATACGATGTGGTTTGCCTATAACCGTTGACACACATACGTAGAGAATATCTTTGCACCTATGATCGAGTTACACTTATTCACATTGAATCGAACCTAAATCGAGATTGCCCTTTATTACTGATTATTTGCTTGTTTAGTTTCAGTATTTACTTTTCAGCGTTTTGCCTAAGGCGATAGTAGAAATAAACCAAACCAACACTGTGACAGGATACTTTCAAGAGAATATTGCATCACTTCCTCGTGGGATCGACCCTTACTTACCGACTAGCTGATCCTAACAAGTCGGCAAGGAAAAATACAAATTGTATTTTGCTGCGGCTAAACGACAGTCGCGTCAACATCTCACTGTGATCCATTCAATACATAAATGTACTAGTATAAATAAATAGCCAAGACAAACTATTTTCCATTTATGCTACAGTCTAAACCGACAACTCGTCCGAAGTTGTCTCAACTGTGAATAGGACTACTATCTCAACTTTACCAATTATAAGATCTTCTGTGATAAACCACACACCATATAATCTAAGTATGAAATAATTGGACTATAATATGATCATGCAATAATAATATTTCAGATAGAAGAATAATAGTGGATACAAGGTATCAATGTATACAAGCAATGAAAGGCTTGCTTTCAGTATACAACCCTTTAATTCTCCCACTTATAATAAAGCAAACTTTTAGTATACAATGTGACTGTTCAAATAGATAATACTGATAATATCCATCTAGCTATTACACTTTCTTCCACTTATACTAAAGTTTAATTTAGTATTAGGAGGTTGCATACCCCAACTCCTTTAACATGCTTGTTGAACATCAAGGCTGGTAGACTCTTTGTAAATGGATCGGCCAGATTATCCACTCCCACAATATGTACTACTGCCATTTCTCCATGCTTCACAAGCTACCGGATATAGTGATATCTACTATCATGTGCTTTGTAGCTTGATGACACCTTGATTCCTTATAGTTCGAAACTGCAGCCTCATTATCACAATAAATTATGATGCACCTCGGCAAACTAGGAATCATATCAAGTTCTGCTAAGAAGTTTCTGAGCCATACATCACGTACTTGGCTTCCATTGTGGATAGTGAGATGCATTTCTGCTTTACACTTCTCCACACAATGGCTCCACTTCCAAATATAAACACATAGCCCGATGTAGACTTCTGTTTGTCCTTATCAACTTAATCAGAGTCTACATAACCTACCGGAGTCAGATCACCGGACTGTTAAACTAGCGCATACTCCCTAGTCCGTTTAAGGTACTTGAGTATGTGCTTTACAACAGTCCAATGAGCTTGTCCAGGATTTGCTTGATATCGAGCCGCTACACCAACGACATAGCACATATCGGGCCTGGTACAATGCATGGCATACATGAGACTACCTATAGCCGAAGCATAAGGAACCTTCTTCATGTCCGCTATCTCCTTTGGTTTCTTAGGACACATCGCCTTAGATAGGGGGACACCATATCTGAAAGGTAGAAAACCTTTCTTGGCATCCTGCATGTTGAAGCGCGACAACACAATATCAATATAGGCCGTTTGAGACAAGCTCAACATTATCTGTACGCTGCCTCTCCCAAATCCTTCATTTGAAACTGTTGGGATAACCACTCCTTAATGCCCGATAATAAATTCACATTATCGCTAATGAGAAGTATATCATCGACATAGAGTATTAGGAATACCAAACTCCCATCGATACAAACTCGGTACACACAGCTATCATTGACACATTGCTCAAAACCCTTAGTTTTGACAATGTCATCAATGCTTGTTCCATGACCGAGAAGCTTTCTTAAGTCCATAAATGGACTTCTTAAGCTTCCACACCAAATGCTCTTCTCCTTCTTTTATGAATCCCTCGAGTTGCAACATATAGATGTCACGATCTTTCTCAAGATACCCATTCAAGAATGCGGTTTTGACATCCATCTGCCATACCTCTAGATTCATATGAGTAGCCATAGCCAAGAGAGCTCGAATAGACTTAAGCATGGCTACTGGTGAAAAAATTTCATTGTAATCGATTCCTTTTCTTTTGGTGTAACCCTTCGCCACTAGTCTCGCTTTAAAAGCCGTAACCTTCCCGTCTGGTCCTCTCTTTCTCTTGTATACCCACTTGCAACCAATGGCGTCACAGCCCTCTGGTAGCTTGCATTTCTCGTATACATCCATGGTAGTAATGGATTCAAATTCCGAAATCATACATTCATACCATTCAAGAGCATTAGGATCTTCAAGTGCCTCTAAGTAAGTCCAAAGGTCATCTTCGATAAGTCCATCATCCACCGATCTGAAGATTCATTGGCTAATGCATATCGACTGGGTAACTTGCCTTGCATTACCCTCCCACTGCGACGAGGTACTATAGAAGATTCAGTATTGATAGCCGGTGCAGGTTCTGATGATATATGAGGTACTTCATCTTGCACAATCGGCTGAGTTTGTTGACTTGTTGTCCTCTCACCTCTAACTTCCTCGAGTATAATCTCGCTTCTTAGCTTGTGGTTATTTACATATTTCTTTACCAAGAATCTCGTGTTAGTGCTAATAATGACTTTCTGATCCTTAGGACAGTAAAAGTAACCACCTTTCGTTCCCCTAGGATATCTTACAAACAACTTTACTTCTGTTCTAGAACTCAACTTATCGGCATCCTTGTTCAGCACATGTGCTGGAGTGCCCCAAATTCGGATGTGGGAAAGACTAGGCTTGCGCCCGGACCACCGCTCGGACGGGGTCTTTTTCACCGACTTAGAAGGAACTAAGTTTAGAATGTAACCAGCTGTTTCTGTCACAGCCCCAAATCCCGAGGGACGGCAGAAGCCGGGGTGCGACTGGGGTTGGATTAAAGAAGCGGGGAAGAGGGGAACTAACTGAACATACATACATAAGAGACAACATACAAACTATGAACAAAGCTTTATTTACATAAAGGAAGAGTTAAACTCGAAGGATTACATAACTGAAAGTACACGGTAGATAAACTAAGTTATAAGACAGATCTTAGTCTACAGTGATTACAAATATGTTCATCAAAATACTAGAGTTTTGCAGCGGAAATGTGATTCATACTAACTAAAGTCTTCCTAAGACAACTTTATTCAACCCTCGCCGCTTCCATCGCTTCAACCTGCACATTTAGAAAACATCTGCAGGGCTAAGTATAAAAGTACTTAGTGGGCACGTTGCCGAAAACATAATCATAAGTAAAAAAAAAAAATCAGGCATCTCATAATCGTAGCACATCGGGGTTTTATTGAAACTGACCCGTGTCTACTAAACATTTTCTGACTCATTTGTATAAAGTAGCTTGTACAAGCATTTTTCTGGTATGTTACGTTCAAATCTTGACCAATTCTCATTCACCGTGGCTGGTACCCCTCAACAGGGTATCACATACACCACAGGTTACAAAGTGCACTAACTCTAGAAAGCACTTAGTAGCTAACTCAGAGCCGATCGTTAACTAATAAATCTGGAAAACACGAAGGTTAACTCAGATAGGTACAAGAGAACTCACACAAAATATTTAAACGGTTTATGCCATGATTATCACATGAAAACACAGATATCAAAGCGATAAAGAAGGGTTTTAGAGCATTGCTCGTTTTATTTCATATATAAAAGCCCACCTCGATGATACAGAACAACTAAACAAGTTTCCGTTCTTTGGTTCTTCCGTCCTTTCCTTAGTGTTGGCTTCCTCCTTCATCGTAAAATAATCACACTTTAAACTCGATCGTATAAGATAATCGAACATGGAAATTCGAATTAGGTTTTAGTCGTTTTGTTTCTTTAGGCATTTGCACGCTACTAGTTTCTTTTTAGTTTAAACGGGAACGAGACTTGAACAAATCTCGTTTAGAACTCGAAAGGTCTCATACTCGACTCTTAGGTCAGTAGAGAGGGTAGTCGATAGCTCAATATGACTTAAAAGATCAAAAGGAACTAAGTTGGAAAAGAAATCAACTTAGGAAATTAAGTTTTAGTTCTTTAGACGATTTAGACAATTTCTTGCTTAACTAAACTTCTTTACTTTAACGGATACGAGATGAGATCTCGTCTTGTTTAGCACTCAAGGCTCCTTTCTTGACACTGGGGTCAGTAGGATGATAGTCGTCAAGTTATTACGGCTTAAACGATCGAAAGAAACTAAGTTGCGAACGAAACAACTTAGAAGAATGAAATCTGAAAATTCACTGCGCAAGGCAGTAACTCTGGGGACTGCCCAGAACAGGGGAACTGGAAACAGGGGATGAGCCCTGTACCGTTGGAAAGTTTGGGATGTCTAGTTTACGCTCCAATTTACGGATCTTAAATCCGATAAACGAGCTAGGAGATATTTCAGTTCCCGGAAAGGGTCGCAAAACTGCCGCGAATAACCCTAGTTGCTCGATAGATTTCAACGTTAAACTTCTTAGGTTCGTTCTAAGCTATCGAAGCTATATGTTCCCGTTTTTATCACTTAAAGGCAGTCTACACGTACTCCCGTACGTATAGGACTCCTTTCCACGGTTCGTCTAATGGCTCGACGTTCTAGACGTCGGCTTTCAACTACTAATTACTAAACCAACAAACGAGTTAACAATTCTCGTTTATACTTCTCGACTTTAACTACAACTCCTTAAAATATAGTTTGAATGCTCACAACAACAACTACAAACTCGTTATCCTATCCGTATTAAGCAATATTAAACATTTAGAACCCCTATTCCACTTCTCGATTATTAGTTACGAGTACTAGTTCGTCTCTTAGAAATTCTCCAAAGTTCTCGGATTCCATTCATTTTCTACGTCATAAATCCTTATCTAATAGGGTTCATTAATTCATATCTCAAAACTTTATAACATTAACTAGTATTAACTTGAATTGGATTTTTTGTCTCTTGGAAATTCTACAACATTTTTAGAATTAATCTAATTAATTTCCAATATCAACTAAGATTACTATCAACCATAATTCATCATCAATTCATTAATCTAAGATCAATTACATCAAACCCCTAACATCACCCCATTTTCGGTTTTCATAGGATTTAGGGGAGATTGGTTTTTCTTCTTTAATTAGCCATATTAATCCAATAATTATACCAACTACATCATTAATTATCCAATTACTAAACCAATTCATCTACAAATTGAAAACCCCTAACTCTAACCCTAACAAAATTTTCGGTCCAACCTTAGAACATAGGGCTTTTGATTTTTCTTTGTTTATTTCACCTATTAAGCATCTCCTAAGTCCAATTATACCATAAAATAAAAGAATTAAACACCCTAGTTAAAACCCCTAAAATCGGTCCACAATAGGAAAATAAGGTTCTTAATTTCTTTCAATTTTAACCATAGAAATCCATCCCTAATACATCTAATTAAATTAATTTAAGCTCAAAACAACATCCTAATCATCTACCAATTTCGGTCCTCAAACAAAATTAAAGGAATGGAAACCTAATTGGATACAAAGGAAGAGGAGATGATTACCTTAGGATTTAATGAAGAAAGTAAAGAAAGTTGATAGAAGATGAATGACTTAGGATGATTTCTCCCTTGTAGAGCTTGAAGATCCTTCAATGGTGGTTGAGAGAAAAAGAAAATGAAGAGAGGTGGGAGAGAAGAGAGTGCCGAGAGTGAGAGGGAGGGATGCGTTGTGAGGGTGATGACTTAGCTAATGAATAGTAATACAATAGTCATCATGCAAGGTGGCAAAAGCTTGGAATAAAATAGAAGGATTAAAGGACAATAGGTGTAAAGTTCATACTATAAAATAATGAAACATAAAGTTGTATTTGTGAAGCAAGTCGGCTGCCAATTTAAATTAGGAGATATATCGCGCTTTTTTCCGCGCGATATGACGTTACGGAAAACGATGTACGAAAAACATATTTCGGCACAAAATCGGCGAGATCCGATTCGACCATAAATCCTAACGTATTTAACTTATTCGGAAAATAATATTTAAAATTTTAATTCCGACAAAAACTCGGGACGACACAGTTCGAGTTTCGTCCGGAAAATCATAAAAACGAACTTTCTCGGGCGAGTTCGTATCGCGATTTCGTGAATGTAAAAATCAGACGGTTTTCCATTCTGAGTTCTAGAACTAAAAATTTTTCGTACGCGATATCTCTTAATACAGTAGTCGTCTAACTGACTTCCGTAATTTATTTCCGGAAACGGATTCGACCGTTAGTCTTAGAATTTAAAATCGTAAACTTAGGCGTGCAAAGCTATTATTATTATTAACTTTAAAATTTTGAGATCGTAAGGAATTTCCGGGGCATTACAGTTTCGAAGGCATATCCCCAGAATGAAACAGATAAAGAAGCATAACTCATCATGTATCGAACCATCTCCAAAAGTGTTCGATTTTTTCTCTCTGCCACACCATTCTATTGGGGCATACCCGGTGTAGTCAACTGAGATGTAATCCCAGATACTGACAAGTATTGTCTAAACTCGTTGCTGAGGTATTCTCCACCGCGGTCATATCGCAATGACTTGATATTCTTACCATGCCGCATCTCTACTTCCGCCTTAAACGTTTGAAACTTGTCAAAACATTCAGACTTGTAGCGCAACAAGTTAATGTATCCGTACCTTGAGTAATTGTCAATGAAAGTGATAAAATACTCGTACCCTCCATGAGCTTGAGTGGACATAGGTCCACACAAGTCAGAGTGAACCAGCTCTAACACTTCTTTGGCTCTATACCCCTTGGTCTTGAAAGGTCGAGTCATCATCTTGCCTTTTATGTAGGATTTGCAAACTGAAATTGGTTCAACTTGGAATGACTCCAAAGTTCCATCAGAAATCAGTCTTTGAATCCTACGCAGATTGATGTGACCCAATCTTAGATGCCAAAGAAAAGTTTGGTTCTCAAGAGAAGAAGTCTTTCTCTTCTTTTGGTTTGAAGATAAAGCATTAACAGACGAAGAATAATCATACATGCATGTAATAGTATAGAGAGAATCAGTTGTTCTATAAAACAAAACCTTTCCGTCTTTCATGAATGTAACACGATCATCCAAAAGAACAGAATACCCGTCTTTCCATAACTGACGAGTAGAAATTAAGTTTTTACAAAAAAGTAGGAACATATAGTCCGTCTCTCAAAACTAAAACATGACCCTCAAAAGAAAAATGAACATCTCCAATAGCAGCAGTGTTTCCCATGGAGACGATCGGCTCGCCTTTACTCAACATCCTTTCTGCAGGAACCCCTGCATGATGTAACACACATGATCAGTTGCACCCGAGTCCACCACCCACAAATGGGCAATACTCGAGACCAAACACGTTTCAGTTACTAAAGCTAGAGACGCACCTTGAGCATTCTTCATCAAGGGACAGTCAACCTTTTCCAATGTCCATGTTTCTAACACTTGTTACTCATTGAAATGATTAATTATCTCGAGTACATGCTCACGCACAAATGAACCCTCCAAAATTCTAGAAGCTATGAGTTTTCTCATAACCTCAAAACGAGCTGAACGGTCCGATTCACCAAAGAGCTCCTCGAGGTTCTTCATAATTTCAATCGTAGTCTGCATCCACTGATGCTGCAGCTGAAGGTCGGAGGTCATAGTGGTCATCATATAGGCTTTCGCCATTTGCCACCTCCAGTGTACCTTCCTTTGCTCATCAGAAGACCGAATAGTTGGGTTCGTAGGAGCAGGAGTAGTAAGCACAAACTTATACTCCTCAGTGTCTAAGACAAATCCCAGGTTGCGCTTCCATTCCAAAAAATTTGGACCGGTAAGCAGCTTTGCAGTAAGCACATTCAGTAGTGGAGTAACAGTCATATCTGAAATAAACATACAAACACACACAAATTCCACTTTACTGCATAATCCTTTCATTACAAATAATATTGAAACCTTTTGATAAAACAATATTATTGAAACCTCCGTTAGCCCAATCGAATTACCCGTAAGCCACGTTCGTGTGGACGTTTTGTCACACCCCGACTCCCGAGGTGCTACTTACGAACAATAACACAACTTAACCACCTAACGATCAACTCAAATACGGGGAACATGCTCGGGGAGACATTAATGAAAAGCAGCAGTACTCGAATAAGGCTATCAATGACATAATGAAGCAATAACCGAGCATTTAAATTCACATATCAACAAGAATATGATAAGAACTTCAAGTTATGGAGAACGAGATTCAACAAAAACATTTGAGTCATCGAGCATATAGCTCGGAACAACAAGTATCAAAGTGTATATCAACAGACTTTCATTTCAAAAGAGTTGCAGCGGAAACTTGACTCAATTCCCAACATTCACACGTATGAAGACGTGCAAATGCCAGTCCGACATCCGACTCTACTCAACCAAAAACACCACACCACCAAGCGTCCATGCCATCACCATCCTGTCAACTTGCACGTTTAGAAATACACGCAGGGCTGCGTACTTCGTACTTAGTGAACATATGCCCAAAACATTTGGAAAAAGATGCTCTTAAAGCTATATCAATTGAACTTGCCTTGCCGAAACATCACAAGTAACTAAGCAACTTGAAACGATTTTACTTGTGCATGCTAAAAACATTTTCTTTTAAATAGACTGCGCAGTCAAAACATAATATATACTCAACAGTATGCATCATCTGTCATAAATTCTCTCACTGTGCCGAGAAGTAGGCCTCCTTCTTGAACACTGTGACCGGCCTAACCGTAGCAAGGCTCACAGTCACCTCAACATTTAACATACCACACGTGAGTTTCCTGCCTTTCACAGGATGATAATATCTCAAACAAACAGATGATAACACATACTAAACTCAATAAAAACGGCAAGTCAATCGCATTTAAAAATCACATAATAATACTCAATAGTATAATAACATTCATCGATAGTTTTGGTTTAGAAAAACCCACCTGTCTTCCGACGTTCTAGCTAGGTGGCTTATGGACTATCTGTCCTCGCTTATCTTTCCATCCGGCTTGATCCTTCACAGTTCGAAATCGATAAAGAAGATAAGATACTATGCAAAGACGGATATTAGATGTTGGTCTCGACTGAAAGACTTCTACTTGAGTCGTTTCTCTCTATGCTATTCTTTTCTAAAGGTCTCGCATTCTCGTCTCTAAGCCATTAACTGTATTCGATAATTGGTTAATACTACTAACCAATGTCTTAGCACTTCTCGCTTTAATTATGAAACGCCGTCTATCTAAATTCTATTACTCGAGTTTTCTTTTATAAACTTAATCAATTCTCGATTTAATTAATAACTTAATAACTCACTTATTTTGCATACAAAACAATCTTAGTAATTTTTCACGTCATCATCAAATAATATCATTTACTCAAGCATATTAATTCAATTGCATAAGAATTTCAAATAAATCAAACATATTGTTTCGAATTCAATCATATTTCAAAACACGTTAACATCTACTTAATTTTTATTTTAGAACTTAATTCAAATACAAATTCTTTTTATAGAAACTCAAACAACAAAATTTATCTTTCTCGACTTGTAAACAACACTTTTCCAAACTCGATGTCTTATGAAACGTATTATAAATCTTTACTCAATTAATAAAAATTCTTTTTAATTTTATTAAACTTTTGTGAAATAGGAATTTCATTTCTATTTCTAACTCGATTCTTATTCTTAACTTAAACTATTATTTCTTAACTCGACAATTCTCCTCGGTGTATTCTTCATCCACACGGTTTGAAAAATAACTTATTTAATTAATTTTAATTAATTACTTTCAAAATCATTACTCGATATCTTATTCCGTTATTTTCTTGATTAAACTATACGAGTATTTAAACTTAACTCGTCTAACATCTTTTTCTCGACTCGATTAAATCTTCTTTTCACTTTCTTATCATTTTATTCTCTTTATTTAAACTCGATTTTCTCGATTCTTATTTATTTAATTAAGAAATTTCTTTTCTTCTTTTATTTACTAAATCAAGACTCATTTCTTAATTAATACATGTTCTCTTTTATTCTTTATTATATTTTTATTAATTACTAACTTCCTTTTTGATTTAATTTAATCAAAATTCAAATCATCAAGATTTATCTTATGAACACTTAGAACACTTAAAACACTTATTAGATAATCTTTTCTATGTATTTTTCAATTCTTAACATTTTTAAAGCTTTAAAACTTCGTTCTTTTATCACATTAAATCCTATCTTCATCTAGGATTCAAACTTAACACATAATTATGCATCAACAACATTATAACATCAAGATCATCGAATCTTCCATATCATCATAAAATTATTTTCTTTCAAAAACTTCATATATATATATATATATATATATATATATATATATATATATATATATATATCGATTTTCTTCACACTTAATCAACATAAAAGATTAAATCATCACATCTCATACTAATCTCATGCTCAAAACATCAATTAGATCATCAACAAAATCAACAAAATAATTTCTTCTTTTTTTCTCAAAACTCACGGCATTTTCAATATTTTTAGGGCAATTTATTTGTCAATTTTTCATGCACATATACTCATTCAAAACATGCTCAAAAACATATATTAAGTATCAAATTCATCATAGAACATAATAATCGATTTTTCCTTATTTTTAACTAATTTTCGGTATTAATCAAAAATTAGGGTTTTTAATTTCTTTTTCTTCTCTTAATTTATAGATTAAATCCTAGTGTTAGATTCTCCTATCGATTTCTCCTCACTCGATCTTCATATCGATAATCCTAGTTTGCCTAAACATAAAATAAATACCATGCATGCATGTTTTCTTTCTTTTAGGGCTTATAGAGATACATGTATACAAAAATCAAATAATATCATACTTTTAGAAAATAAATTGGATTTCTTCTCCTTGATTCCTTCTTTGGCCGAAAATGGTGGAGAAATAGGGCTCAAACTTCTAGCTTGGATTTCTCTTGGAAGAACTTGTCTTGAATCCCTCAAGAAAATATGAAACAACAATTAATCATCCATTTTTAGGGCTTAAGAGCTGAAAATAATGAAGAATGGGGGATGATTATTGGATTTCAACTCAAGAACTTGGAAAATTATTACCTTTCAACTTGGGGTTTGAAAGAACTAGGATGATGATGATGATCTTATCTTGATCTTCATGGGATTGGAGCTTGAATGCTAAGCTTTAATGGAAGAAACTCCAAGTATGTAATGTGTGTGTGTATTCTCGGCAATAGGGGAGAGGGAGAGAGAGGATTTTTCTTCTTTGGTTGTTTGATGGAGAGTTTTAGAGTGTTAGATAGATAGAATGAAAGAATTTCTCTTACATAGAGAGAGTGAGAGATCGAAAGAGAGAGAGATGGGTTGTAGAATGCATGCACTTGATTACCAACACATAGAATCTAAATGATGATGTTGGTGTTGGAACTTGGTTTGAGAGAGTGATAATGGTTTGATGTGATGGATGTTTGCATGAAATCTCCATATCACAATTTACTGAGATCTTTTTAAGAATATTAATGATGAATGCTATTTAGTAGGTTTGGAGAGAGAGATTAGGGAGAGAGATAGAGAGATGGCGGTAGAGAGGGAGAGAGATGAGTGGAATTTTTCTCAATATTTTATTACGGGTATTACTTACCCGGTCGTAAAAAGTTTTCCGGATAAAAAATCCGTATTATTCCATTTATGCTAAAAACGGGTCTAATCTCTCCTCGTCTCGTTTCCAACATTAAAAATATCTCAAACCTAATTCACATCTCATTAAATAAATTAAGGATTCCGATTATCTAATTTTTAGGTCTAAATTTCATATAACGAAGAAAACTTAAAAATTAGTCGGCTTATTAATCCGCTTATTAATCCTTTAAAGATTAAATTCTCATAACTCTCTCAAATTATCTCGGATAAGCTTCTATCTTATCTCAATGATCTTAGGATTAATTCTAGGTTCAAAGATTTTAATTAGAATCTATTCTAAGTTCATCGATGCATAGCGATTTCTCGGTTATTAACAATATCCACTTCAATTCAAAATCTTCGGAAATTTTCTGAAAATCATACTCGTACTCATTCTCATACAAACAAGCTCAATATATGCATCACATTATCATTTCAAGAAATAGAAACAGATAATCTCACGTAAAAACACATAAGGCATTTCAGTCGTTTTACTCATTTCTACTTATTTAGAAAAAAAAATTTATTCCTCAAATCTCGTCATTTAAACTTATAAGGTTATTTAATACGCTTTCTAATGTTATAGAAGCTCGGGGTATTACACGTTTACGGCGCATCTCATGACCAGGCACCTAGCTTTTGACTCGTTCTCATGTCAACTTAACCTTATGACAAAACGAGATCAATAAACGGACCTTATCTAGACCATGTGGACCTTAAGAAGGGACTCTGATGGGGAGTTGTACTCAAAGTCGACGCCTAAGCTGTGATCACAATTTAGCCAACTTTGTGACTATCTTATTTCAATCTCTCCTAGAATAATCCGCAGGAAATTAATACGTGCAAGCCACGTTCATGTGGACGTTTACACTCAAAACTCCCACTACTCACGAGATCAAAACATGTTATTAGAAGTTTAACCGACAAAATCTACAAACTGCGAACATGTGCAAGCCATGATAGTGTGGACGTTTACACAAATCCACAACTCACTTCGTGTTAAACCAATTGTGGAGCTCTAATCAATTTTAATGAATAAAATTGTATTACCGCTTAGTCTTTTCCTCAAAAGGTTTGTGCATGCTTATCACGTTGACACAGAATATCTAAACATGTTGTTCTAGAACTCACATAGTAAAACATGCTCGCTTGAATTCTAAAACATGCTTAGAGAAAACGTAATAAAAAATCCTAGCATGCTCTTCTAAACGCATATATTTGCACATTATCATAAATAATTACATGCTTTAGATCGAACACCATAACGGTGACTAAAATCCATGACATGCTAACATGCTTTTATGACATAAATAAATATTTTTTTATCGTCTATCGTGGGTATCTTAGAACCTGTCCGTCCCTACCTATTTTATTACATCAAATAAGTAGAAAATACAAATAAATAAATAAAGGAAAAAAAATTCCTAACTATTACACTAATGATTTACGTCTTGAAGCTTTTATTTGATAAATCTTGCCCAAAACTTGAATCTCCTGTTGCCTTAGACACAATTTTGGGCCTCCAAAATTCAGCCCATGAACCAAATAAAATCAACCCAGAATTTGAGCTCATGCTTCTATCCCTTTTCAACAATAGCTCAAACCCTAAACCCTAAACCCTAAACCCGAAACCTCGAACCCCGAAACCCGAAACCCCGAACCCCGACCCGCTGCTGCCAAAGGGTTTAAACCCCAAAAAATTGCAGCCGTCACAGTTCAAGCCCATGTCGCCATTCGACACTACCTTGCCAGAATTGCGACTCGCTGTCACCTCGAACCTGCAACGACAAACAAAAGCCGCCACACCGAGCTGCCACCATGACAACTCCGGTGAAGCGCTGTCGTCCCCACTGCTTTGAGGAGTCCACTGCCATGCTGCTGCTCCATCATCAGAATCGCGACCGCAACGTCGAGATGTGTCGTCGCGCACGTA
The DNA here is from genome assembly GCA_029490685.1 of Schizonepeta tenuifolia. Classification (NCBI taxonomy): domain Eukaryota; kingdom Viridiplantae; phylum Streptophyta; class Magnoliopsida; order Lamiales; family Lamiaceae; genus Schizonepeta; species Schizonepeta tenuifolia. The sequence continues at coordinate 53,057,189 of CM055959.1, read as the reverse complement.
GCCACGCTTCCACAAGCACATCATCGACGACCCGCTGTGAGAAATGGTTGTCGCAACTCCATCGCTCTCCGCCGAAATCTGCAAACGACGTGTCACAGCGCTGTAATACCCCTATTTTCTGAGTCTTAGTTAATCGTCCTAATTATATTTAAATGTGCCTAAGTGTTTATTAATTATGTTAATAAGTGATTGTGTGCGAAGCTATGTGATAAAAAAAATTGAGAAATAAATTTCCATTTAAAATTACCAAAATGCCCCCAGAAGGACAAAAACATAATTTTCTCGTTTCGGTGAATCAAAACAAAGATGTGAAGTGTTATATGAGCATTAGAATGTAAAATGAAGTATGTGTACGAGTTTCGGAAAATTCTGAGAAAAATTATTTTTCAGTAAATAGTAACCGACGACGAGAATTCACTATTCATCAACTATTTCCGAATTTCATCAAATTAGTGTCTTTTGAATCTAAAATTTATTTTAAGACCATTGGTTCATGTTTGAGAATTTTCTGAAATCGTTTGAGTTGAATTTGAATTTTATTTCTTAGAAGAATGAATATGAATAGTAACTTTTTACGTTTTCTTTGTTATTCGGAATTTTGATCCGAAAATTAGGTTCCTAGTACCCTTGATTTATTTGGTGAAGAATGCGACGAGTTAGAGTGAAATTGGATGTCGAGAAAATGACGTGGTGAGTTTTGAGTCATTTAAGAGTTAATTGATTAAAGAGAGATGTTTTGTACCGGAAAATATTTTCTCCCGGGGATTTTTATCTGATAAAAATCACATTATTGTCCTCTTCCTCAGCCGACATGGTTTTACTCTCTCCCTCTTTAAATTGTATCCTACTCTCACTCTCAAGAGAGTGCATTCCACTATCCAAGCTCTCACCACTCTCATAAACTCTCACTCTCCCTCACTCTCTCTCTCTACATAATATTTCTCTCTCCCATCTCTCCCATTTTGACTAACACACACATATACACACGCTCTTATTTTCCTCCATGGAAACTTAAGCTTCAAGCTCCAAAAACTTCAAGAAAATAGCCTTCGATCATCCAACGATTAAATCAACAAGGTATTCTTGATCCTCTCTTCGTTGTGATCATTTTAAGACTAGGATTCACCCTCCTCCCTCTTCTTTGATTTTTGGCAGTCTTGTGCTAAGGAGAGGAGCTCGATCCTAACTTGTTTTGAGGTCTAAAAGTCGAAGCTTTGCAAGGTTTGTTCATGGAAAGTATGAGTTTGAAACTTGATTTTCTTCCTTCCTAAAACCGCCAATGATGATGATCAAGAAGGAGGAGTTTTAATTCTTATTTTTAAGTATTAATTCTTGATCTTTATATGTATATATGTATGTGAAAAGATGAAGGATAAATCATGTGTGTTTAATTTATATATATACACTGAAAATTATAGGTATTTTTAGGAATTTTTATGATGATGAACTAAGCATGATTTTGATGATAGAAATGAGCTCTAGAATTTAATCTAAGAGTTATGAGATAATTAGTTAAAAGAGAAGAATTTTTCCCTAATTTTTCTTTATGAAAAATCGAAGGAAATAGGTAGAGGAAGAAGAACAATTTTTCTTATGATTCTTGACATGAATATGTTGATGAAGTTATAAATGATTTTGAGTAAGTATGGATGCATGAAAATGAAGAGAAAAATCTTAACCATTTTACCTCTACAAGTGTTTAATTTCTCATAGAAATTAGGACTTATTGATGTGTTGTTTTGATGCTTGAATTGATGGTGTTAGTGATGAATTTGAGTATGGAAATACATGTCTAAATGAAGAAATCAAAGAGTGAAACTTGTTAGCCAAATATTAATGAAATCCGATTTGAGTATATATATGTGTGATTGATGATATTGTGATGATCTTGAGAATTTTGATGATGGAATGATGATAATATAATTATTTATGCATGTATATGTGAATAAATGAAAGAAAGGAATTTTTTTACTATTTTCCTTAGAAAAATCGATGCATGTGTGCATGAGAATTTGATGATTTTGTGATGATATTGATGATAATGTTTAGATTATGAGTTATTTGGTATAATGAGTAAGATTGAGTGAGAAAATGAGAAGTATGAATGTTTATAATTTTTTTTTTTGAAAGGTTGAACCATATATAAGTATAAGTTTATGATTTTCGATGTTTGATATCATTTGTTGAATTTGATGGAAGAATTGAACATTTGGAAATATTCTAAGTACAATATAACTTGAAATTGATGAAAAAGATCAAGTATAGAGATTTTTATGTTGTGCAGAAAATTTTACAGAAAATCTGGAAAATTTTTGATGAGATATGATATAAACAATGATTCAAAGATAAAATTTGGATTAAAACAAGTATAATAGCCTTTTGAATTTCTGAATTCAGAGATCGTATGAAGAAGTTATGCCAAAACGAAATTTTATGCACTAAAAATTAATTTTCTAAAAATAAAATAAAGTTAAGTGAGATTATGAGTCAATGAGCTTAGAAAATTAAATCGAACATATTGGAACTTGAATCGAGCAAAAACGAGCCCTTATGCTTGAAATGGAATAAAGGTCGAAGCTTAAGAAAAATTAAATTAGGAGTTATTCGATTTATAAATCAAGAGTTGAAATTTATTGAATAATTGTTTGATTAGATTTATTATATGCGAATCGTGAAAGTTCGAGAATTTTAGAACATGTGCACGTTTTACGAGAAAAATAGTGTCTTACTTTATTCCAAGAATTTTTGAACGAGGTCTCAGATTTCAAATCCGATTCCATATTTGGATTTGTTGAATTTTATAAGATAAATGAAACTATTTTCATTCAAAACCGAGAACTTTTGTTTTTAAGTTGAAAAGTCGAGCATAGTTGAGTCAGAATGAGTTAATAACCGAGTCTTGAATGAGTTTCTGAGTTTATAATTATGATTGTAAACACAAATTTTAATGTATTGATGACAAACACAATAATTAGTGTACAAATAAGTATTTACGGATTTGAAGTAAAAATGTGGGTTACGATCTCTATATTTTTCCTCTGATTCGCCTCTTCAACTTGTTCTTGAAGATCTTCAAACAACTTCCGGGATTTTAGGAGATTTAGCCTCCTTGATCTTGATCAGATTTGAAGTTTGGACTTATAATGTTAATCCGAAGGGCCGATGCCTTGTTTCTGGATCAAACGCTAGATATGGGACGGTTTTGGTGAAGAACTCCTTGAACTCCACGAAGAACGCCTTGAATGTAGCGAAGAACACCTTGAATGTTGTAGAGAATTTTCCTACAACTCTTGAGCTCTTCAATATGATTTGTGGTGTGTCCTTTGACCTCTCCAATCACCCCTATTTATAGGTGAAAATGTAATGGACTTGGTGGGCTTTTGGACTCCAAGACGGGCTTTAGGGTTGAGGTAGCACAATTCTATTGACTCCTCAATTTTGGTAATTATCTCCATCAAATCTTTGACTTAATGACTAAGAAATGACACTTGTCAATTTCTAATTGGTCGAAAATCTCCATCTTTTAAATATCAATTTATATTTATTTAATTTAGAATTTATCTTTAATAAAATTCCTAAAATATAAATAAAATATAAATTAACATTTATTTATTTTTCCCATGAATTTTATACGTCTACAAATGCCCCATTGAGACTTGTTTGCGGACAACTTGTCTTGGAAACAAATAAGTCTCAAGATTTTGAAGTTTATTAGATAGTTTAAAACTCGTATCAAGGAGCTCTTGAATTTTGAAGTATAAAAATTCATACTCATTTCATAGAGTTCTTCAATTTAAGATTTAAATTTATAAATAGTTTATACTCGTATTTAGGAGTTCTTGAACTTGAATTTTGAAGTTATAATAGTTTAGACTCGTATTTAGGAGTTATTTGAATTTGATACTTGGAACTGTTAAGCTTATTTTAGTTTGGGCTTGTTCGAATTAACCCAAATAAATCACAATACATGGCACAATTTTCTTGCAATTACTTGTTGGCCCAAGTTTGTCAATAAACTTCATACTAATGGATGGTGCCAAGACAATGAGTTAAAAGGAGCTATGACTTGGATTCTTCAATCCACTTATCATCACGGGCCGGCCGATTCAAACCCACTGCCTACTTTGGGGAGACGTATGATTGATGAAAAGCTTTCGTGGGGAAGAAGCACGAAGTTCATTGGAGAAGCTCATTACTTCAAAGGCTATTGGGAGTGGACCGAGGATGTACTTATCTGTTGCAGAGATGACCTTCGCACAACCGGGCTTTACGATACTGCATATACTTCATTTTTTACTTACGACCGAAACACCAATACTTTACTTACTTCTTCTGGCGAGCTTTCAATCTCACTTTGGGACTTAAATACTTTGTCCGGACTTCCCATGAATGGCATGCTATACGATGAGGTGGTTCCGTCCACGGAAGAGTTGCTTGGTGCTGATGGAGATGGATGATCTCCTATCCCAGCAAGTTGTAAGCACTTACTTCATAGCTATCATATACTTCGGAGCAAGGCAAAAACTTACAATACTTCTTATACTTGTAATACTTCCAACACTTCAATCCCAGTCGAAGAGTGGATCCAATTTTGGTACAAGGGTAATATGAAGTATGAAATACCTCCTGCCCGCAGAGAAGCGAAGAAGTCAGTGCGTCCAAAGCCAACTTACAACCCCAATGGAAAGCTTGTGAGTTACGTGTCATGGACTTCTTCCCAAACAGTTCCATTTACGGAGACAAGAGTTAGAGAAAGATATTGGCACGAAACGTATCTGGCTGCATTCCTTGCTTGTTGGTTGAGAACCTTTGTTCTTCCTGAAGATGAAGTAGACGTAATTCGACCTAGCACATTCAAGATGGCTAGCACCATGGCGAGCTAAAAGAAGGTTGCTCTTACTATCCCTGTCTTGACGAGCATTTATAGAGTTCTAAACAAGATCTCCAAACTTCACGATCTCACTCGAGTTCATGCAGTGTTCCCTATTCACTTTGTTTATGGTTGGCTAGCATATTACTTCAAGACTCACTTTCCTCTTGATTACATGCCGCGCATACCCCAAATGATTCAATACTTTGGCGAAGGAGGAGCACGATATTACAACACTTAAGATGCTCACAAACGGATCTACAAGTGGGATCAAATTTGTTGGAATGCTACCATGATCACCAACAATGAGAGTACTTTATACAAGGATGATGGGAATGCAAATGAAGTTGATCGTGCTTTCTTCATGGCCATCCGCTCCAACTACTTAACTTAGAGGCTTGGTGATGAGTTTGTCGTCGAGCCCTATAGTCCACATCGCTTCAGTCGTCAATTCGGGTTCTACCAAACTCCTCCAGGCGTTCTTAATAAAGATGTCCGCCGAGCTAACCTAGATGAAGGCATTTAATACTGGCGTACCTGTTTCCTCCAAAAATCTTATAGCAAGGCCATAATTCCAAACTCGCTTCAAAGCTTTAGAAATCTCCACTCGCTTGCATACAAGAATTGGTGGCAAAAAGTCTATGAAGAGTCCATAGGAAAGCATTTTACAATCTTAAAACAGCCTCAAGGACATGATGCCCCCAAAGACTATGAAAAGGACATACAAATCAAATCCCATGGTGTTAATGAGGAAGCGACTTTGGCTCCGTTGAAAGATTCAAGAAAAAGAAAAGCATCCTTGCATGAATTCTCTAATGGAAAGCAAAGATCATCTTCAAATCACTTGGATGGCTCTCTTAGCAACAATGCAAATCCTCGTCGGCAAAGTCATGTTAGTCTGCCTAAGGAAGCTTCTTGTGAAGATAGTGTCGATCGTAAATGCAAAGCTACTCTTGAGGTTTCACTTCTCTATTTTTACTTTCCTCTTTTTCAAGTTAGTAGTTATTTCTAACAAACTTTTGTTTTATCTGTTTTGTAGTTAGAGAAAGTCCTTGGCATCGATGATCTTGAAGACTCTAAAAGCTACCATCAATCTTGTGGGTCAAGTCAGTCACTTGGGACGCACCATTCCAACAGGCAAGCAATAGCAAAGCAAACACCACCAGTCGGAGCTAAATCCGAGTTCAACAGTACTGCTCTCTTTGCCAATCGATGTAAGAGACTTTTGCAAGAGTTTTAGAGCGATCTTCAAGCTAAGATGGTAAGGACTTCAGTTGATGACTTGTCATCCATAGAGGATGAAATTCGCAAGGGAATGTCATGCATGCAGAAGTATTCTTATGGCTTTGATCTATCTCATCTTGAAGAGAGCTTGAACACATTTTTTGATAAGGCTGGTGACTATGACAAAGCCCGATCGACCTCTCATGACTTTGAAGGATCTGCTACACAACGCTTAAAAAAAGTTCAAAAGAAGTTCCATGATGCAAGTGAAGAGGCAAAGGAACAAGCTGCGCAAGTCGACTCCATGAAGGAAGAGATTGCTAAGCTATAATCAAAGATGAAGCAACTCCAAGGCACACTCCAAATTACTCAAAACAAAGTGCTCGGATTCAAAGAAAAACTTGACAAACTTATGGATGCACCTCTAGTGAATGATGAAGTTTTGAAGAACTTTAAGGGCTCGAAGGAACTTTTGGAGGCCGCTCAACAATCATTACAGGATCAAAACCACTTTTCTTAGACATAGTTTTCCTTTTCTTTTCCGTACTTTGGTTTACTTTTTTTCTCTTTTTGTTGCACTTTTGATGAACACTTTATGCAATGAAGAACTTGCTTCTTTTTTTTCTCTTGCTTCTCGTCATTCATGGATGTCGTCTTTTTATCTTGAATACTTGCTCCAACTTGAATTTCAATTACTTGCAATCATCCAATTTGAAGGAAGACCCAAAGCATAATTGACTTAAAAGCATGACTAAACTTAGAATCTATTCAAGCTGCCTACGTACCTCTTTATATAAAAAGGATCAAGTTAAAATGTAGTTCAAGAAACAAAACTAATTTGAGTTTTAAGGGAGGGGGGAGCCGTACACAGTTTATACTCATGCAGGCCAGGAGTGACTATTTATTTAACCACTATATAGATAAACTGGAGTAAATAATAGTTTAACCACATAACTTTATGTTTTGGTGGGATAATTAAGTTTAGACACATTAACTTAACTCTTGATGGAGAAGTTAACAGTTTAACCACATACACTTTCATTGGTGGGTGCCTTTACATAGTGTATACTCATGCGGGCCAAGTGTAACATGCAGTTTAAGCTCGTGCGTCATGGAGCGGATTTCTTTCTCATTTTTTTGGTTTTCTCCTTTTTTATGTTTCTTTTCTTCTTGTTCTTTTTTTTTGTTTTTTGTTTTTTTTTTGTTTTTGTTTTTTTTTTTGTACAGGTACGCTTCCACCCTTCAAGGATAGTAGCGCTTCGAGAACTTCCCATTGATCGGACCAACGTTAACATTGTCTTCATCAATCAACTTGTAGGCGTCATTGGTGTAGACTTCTTTGACAATATAAGGACCATCCCATCTCGACACAAACTTGTTTCCAACACGATGACTGGTGATAATTGGTCTTCTCACAGCTAGCACTAAGTCTCCAACTTGAAAAGAGCACAACCGCACATTCTTATTGAACGACTTTGAGAGGCGAGCTTGATAACATTCCAACCTTTGTTGAGCTTCCAATCGTTTTTTATCCAAGGCTTCCAACTCGTCAAGCCATAGGCAAGCATTATCTTCTTCACTCAAACCCTCTTGGATAGCAATCCGCAACGAAGGAATTTGTTGCTCTAGGGGATTCACAGCTTCCACACCATACACCAAGGAATAAGGGGTTGCTTGTGTTGGAGTTCTATATGTCGTTCTATACGCCCACAATGCTTCTCCAATCTTCTCATGCCAATCGCTCTTCGTCTTCGCAACAACTTTCTTCAACAAATTGCACAAAGTCTTATTGAAAGCTTCGGCTAATCAATTAGTTGGCGCGTTGTATATGGATGGTTTCCTTTGCTTAAATCCAAACTTCTCACAGAGCTTATCAATGAAGGAATTGCTGAAATTCCATCCACTATCAGTGATGATGTATTGAGGAATCCCATGCCGGTAGATGATATGACCTTTGATGAAATCAGCAACATTTTCCTTCTTTACTTCTTTCAAAGGAATCGCTTTAGCCCACTTGGAGAAGTGATCTGTTGCAAGATATATAGATGCCTTCTTGATGATTTTGTCAAAGGTCTAACGACATCCAAGCCCCAAGCATCAAAAGGCCAAGATGCGACCGTGGGGTGTAGTGGCTCGGGCGATTGATGAATGAGATTTGTATGAAAGTGACAGGGTTGATATCTTCAAGCATAGTCCAAGCAAACATTCACCATGGTCGGCCAATAGTAACCCATCCTCTTGATTCCAAAGTGCAATTTTGGACCGGACTGATGAGCACCACAAACTCTAGAATGCGCTTCCTCCATAGCTTTTGTAGCTTTTTCCTTTCCCAAACATCTTAAGAAGATTCCAACAAATGAGCACCTATAAAGTGTGCCTTTAAAGTAGATAAAGTGAGCAACACGAGTACGAACATCCACTCTTCTATGCGGATCAGTTGGCATCTTCCCATACTTCAAGTAATCAACCAATACTTGGCGCCAATCTTCTTCTTCTATCTCAAAGACCTCAACAACATTGCTCTCATCATCTTCACAATCTTCTTCTTCGAAAATAGGTGGAACAACCCAACTTTGGCAGACTGGTATCGAAATCTTATCTTCGGACATGGCTATTGTAGAAGCGAGCTTAGCCAACTCATCAGCTTGATTGTTTTCACTTCTCGTGAAATGTCCAAGTTCTACATCTCCAAGCCGTGCAATAATTCTTTGGGCGTACTTGACATATGGAAGCAACTCTGGCTTCTTCACTTCGTACAATCCAAGTATTTGGTTTATCACTAACTTAGAATCTGCATATACCTTGATGTGTAGTCTCTTCGCATCTACTGCCATCTCCAAACCAAGGATAAGCGCTTGATATTCTGCTACGCTGTTGGAGCAATTTTCCGTCAAAGTAAAGGAATATGGAAGTACTTCTCTTTCGGGTGTGACGAACACAACTCCAGTTCCGGCTCCTTCTCTATGAGATGCTCCATCAAAGTACATAACCCAAGAAGGGCAAACATCAACCAAAAGTGCATCTTCATCTGGGAGTTAACTCCCATTCGGCAGTAACCGGATGATCGGCTAGGAAATCTGCTAGCACTTGTCCCTTTACCACTTTTTGAGGAATGTAAATAATCTCGAATTGTTGCAGTTGTAGATACCAACGCACAAGTCTATCCGATAGAACAGGTTTAGACATGACATACTTCAGTGGATTTTCTTTGGAGATAAGGCGCACCGTATGAGCTTGAAAATAATGCTTCAACTTTTGGATAGAAAATATCAAAGCCAGACATAACTTCTCAACTGGAGAATAATTCAGCTCATTGGGCGTCATCATTCTACTCAAGTAGTATAGGGCACTCTCCTTTCCTTCTTCATTTGTTTGCGCAAGTAATGCCCCCATAGAGCGTTCTTGAGCGGCAAGGTACAAGATCAACGGACGACCCGCAACAGGTTCAACCAGAACATGAGGTTTCATCAAATAAGTTTTGATACTTTTGAAGGCATTTCGGCAGGACTCATCCCATTCGAATGGTATGCCCTTCTTCATGATCCGGCTTAAAGGTTGTCACCTTTCAGCTAGGTTCGAGATAAACCTTCTCAGGTACGCCAATTTCTCCTACAAATTTTTTAACTCATTAATATTTCGAGGTTCCGGCATCTTCACAATAGCATCAATCTTGGCTTGCTCTATATCAATACCCCGATGGCGAACGATAAAACCAAGAAATTTCCCGGACTTCACTCCAAATGCACACTTTAACGGATTCATCCTTAGCTCATACTTCCTTAAGCGTTCAAATATTGTCTTTAAGTCTTGGAGATGATCCCTTCTTGCTTTTGACTTTACGACCACATCGTCTACGTAACACTCAATGTTTTTGTGGAGCATGTCACCAAATATCTTTTGCATGGCTCTTTGTGTAATACCCCAAATTTTTCTAAGTTCTTAAGTGAGTATTAACTAAACTAATATGCCTAAATGATGAGTTTTGAGCACTAAAGATTTTCGCAAAAATAAATTTTTCTGTGAAATGATGAAGATGCTCTTATGTGCTCTAATGTGATTTTTCTCATTTCGATTATTCGAATTGAGTATGTGATGAATTGTTTGAGCTTATTTATATGAGTTTGAGCTTGAGTATGAATTTCGGAATTTTCTGAGAACTTTTATTTTTAGATGAATAGTAATATAAACCGAGAAATCCCTATTCATTGACCGACTCTGAATCTAGTCTAATTAGTTTATTGGAATCTAGAATTTATTTTAAGACCTTTGAGATAAGTTGGAGAATTTTCTGAGATCATTTGAGTGAAGTTTAAAAATAAATTGCTTAACGGCTCGTTTAGTCGAGCAAATTTTATGAACTTATTTGTTAGAAGGAATCTTGGCATAAAAATTAGATCATTGGATTCCTTAAATTATTTTGAGAGATATAAGATGAATTAGAGAAAAGTTAGACGTCAAGAAAGAGAAGAGAAGGGTTATTAAAAGTTTGAGGGAATAAAATAAAATGACGAGGATATTTTTTACCTGAAAACTTTTATTTCCGGGTATAGATAGCAGTTAAAAATTTCATTCCTATCTAAAATAGTAATCAATATCATACAACACTCTCACTAAAGAGAGAGTACACTCTACTCTCCCTCTCATTCATCCACAAGGTATTCTCTTTCTCTCTCAAATCTCTCCCTCTCGATTCTCTCTTCTCTCTCTAATCTTTCTAAATCCTTTTAGATTCTCCACATGTTAAATGCATCCAACTTGCATCTCTATCTCGCACTACATTATTCTCTCTATCACATCTCTCTCTATCAACACAAGCAACAAGCAAAAGCTTCATCTCTCTCTCCCCTTCAGTTTCTTCTTTGCCGAGAAGAAGAAGCTGAAATTGCAGTAGTTTTGCAGCTCTTTTCCCCTTGTTTATCACCTCCATGACTTTAATATCTTCACCATAATACTCTAGAGATCATCCCCTACATCTCCATCATCTTCCAAAGCCTTAAAATCGAAGAAAACCAGCTGCACAAGCTCGTGTATTCCATCGAAAAACAGTAGCAGCAGTTTCAAAATTTTCCATGCAAATACCTAGCTTCTTGATGAAATCATGCAACCTAGCTTGAGGATTCTATGATGTGATCATCTCCTTCATCTTCAAGATCATTTAAGAAGTAAGTTCTATCTTTTTCATTCATTTCAAAGCTTGGAACAAGCTTAGATCTCCAACCCTATTCCATCGATTTTTCTTGAAAAAAAATGAGGGTTTGTTCCTTATTTTTGAAAGCATGATCTTGATATCTTGCATACCTTTTCATGAAAGGAAAGGAGCTACAATCCATCATCTTTCATCCTCCAAGAAAGCCAAAATCCAAGCCAAAGAAGAGCTTAAGGTATTTATTTTAAGTATGATTTCATTTCATTCATAAGTTGTATACATATATATGTAAACCAAGAAAATAAGGAAAAGATGCATGGTTTACTTTATGCATAGGCAAACCTTAGGGTTATGATGGTGAGATGATGATCAAAATGAGGTTTAAAACATGATTTAGGAGTTAAAAAGATGAAAGAACATAAGATAGGCAAAAACCCCTAAATCGATTAAAATGAAAAAAAAATAGGGAAAATGAGTTCTTGATGAGTTTTGATGCTTATTTGATGATATGATGATGATATATGCTTATTATTATTTTTCATGTGATTTTTATGCATATATGTGTTGATGATGATTTTGGGTGAATTTATTGAATTTTTAATGGATTTATTCGAATAAAAATAGAGAAATTCGAATAAAAATAGAGAAAAATATGAATAAATTATGATTTATGAATTTTATGAGTTATATGATATTTATGAGCATGATGATATATAAAAATATGATCTAGATGTGTATTTAAGTCATAATATGAATTTTATGAATTTTTACATAGAATTTGAAATATGTGATAGTATGAGGAAAAATGATTTTTGATGATTTTTGATGAAATATGATGATAATGAGGATGTATGATGTTAAGATACGTTAAAAAAAAATTTGAGTTAATTTTGAGCATGAAAATTGAGAAATATGATTTTTAGTATTTTTATGGAATTTTTATGAGTAAATTCAAGGAAAAATAAAGAAAATAGGTTTAAAAATAAATATGATGTTCTTGATGTTAAAATGAATTTTTGAAGATGTATTCTTCAAGTTCATGAGAGAAACTTGAAGATTTGAAGATGAAATAATTAATTAGAAAAATAGTTATTTTTATATATTATTTCGAAAAATATACTACCTCCGGTCCCCAAGTCTTTTCCTAAGGGAGAGTGGCAGGGGTATTAAGGAAAAGGTTGTTGAGTTAGTTGTGAGTAGAGAAAAAGTGATTGAATTTATTATGAGTGGAGAAAGGGTCCCACATTGAGAGTAGTGATATACTCCCTCCGACCCCCATTAGTATGGTGCGGGGTCAAGACACAAATTTTAAGAAAAGTAGATAAATGTTTGGTAGATGTTTGATAGGGGTATTTTTGTGGTGTGGCTTAATTTCTTAATTACACTTGCTTAATTTTCTAATTGTTCGCCCCCTTTAATACTGACAAGTTGATCTTCATTTTTTATTTGTTTGTATTTACCCTGTTTATAAATTAAATTAATTTTTAATATCCCAGCTTAAATTAAAAATAGCTATAGCTTGGCTACAAAAAGGAAATACACGATGGATTAAAAAGCATCAGATGCTACAAAACGTAAAGTAATCGGAAAAACGTAAAGTAAGCAACCCCGACTTCAAAAGACCAGAAGTGAGGTGGGCTTTTCTGAAACCACAACTTCGATTAATGCTATTACTTATTAATTATTATTATTATGTGAGCTTTTAAAATTAATTAATTTGCCATTTATCTGAGTATGGTATGTTTTATGATCTACATGATGTTATGATATTCTGTGAAAAACAGGAACCCACGTGTGGTTAATTGATTGATGATGGTGACTGTATGCTTTACTTTGGTTTAGCCGGTCACAGTGTTTGAGAAGGAGGCCTACTTCTCAACACAAAGTTGATGTGGTAGATGATTCATGCCTGTTTATATATATGTTTTGACTGCGCAGTCGTGATTTTGAAAACGATAAAATGATTTATGCATTCACAATTAAAATATTTTCAAATGTTCTAACACTTGTGATGCAGTGGCAAGGCAAGTTCAATTATATAGCTCTAAGAGTAAGCTTTTAAACCTGTTTTTGGCATTGTGTTCACTAAGTACGAAGTACTCAACCCTGCATGTATTTCTAAACGTGCAGGTTAGCTGTGGATGAGGATGGTATGGATGGTCTTGGTGGTGTGTTAATCTTTTGGATGTTGAGTCGACAGTTACATGTCTTCATACATGTAATTGTTGTGAGCAAGTGATGTCTCCGCTGCTTAACAATCTTTTGATATGTTAATATTTTGATAACTCTGAAAACAATGAGCCGTGTGCTCAAAACAATGCTTTGAATTTTGTTTGCAAACCCTACTTTTGAACCACATGATGTCGTTACACTTAACCCTATTTTTGAGAACCTTTGTATTAAGCTCGTTCATTATTGAGTCATGTTATGAAAGTATGTTTATATTCATGTCATGTTGAAACCTTATTTCCCTTGATCGATTCATTGTTGAATCGAGTTTTATTTGTTGGTTTCACATTCATTCGGGTTAGTGTTTAAAGTTGAGTTGAGACATAAGTGGTTTGTTTATTTGATGGTTTCACCTTCACAATCCAATGGAGTCTGGTCGTTCCTACACACCGGATTTCGGGCTGTGACACTTTGATAGGTAGCGCCAGCATTCTTCAATCCAAATGGCATTACAGTGTAGCAAAATATTCCTTTTGGAGTGCGAAACGCCGTCATTTCTTCGTCAGCCGGTGACATGCGAATTTGATTGTAACCGGAAGATCCATCCATAAAGGATAATGCTTCATGTCGGTTGTCGCATCAATCATCAGTTCGGCAATGGGTAGTGGAAAGTCATCTTTAGGGCATGCTTCGTTAAGATCTCTAAAGTCAACACAAACACAGATCTGTCCATTCTTCTTCCTTACTTGCACGATGTTTGAGATCCATGTCGGGTATTTTACTTTCCTAATGAATCTAACCTCAATGAGTTTTTTTACTTCAGCTTCAATCAACGGGATCAACTCAGGTCAAAATTGACGTTGGGATTGCTTGACAGGTCGTGCCCCCTTCTTAATAGCTAAGTGATGAACAACTATTTTTGGATTCAACCCCGACATTTCTTTGTAAGTCCATGCGAAGATGTCTTTGAATTCTTTCAAGAGCTCAACATATGCATGCTCCTCATCCGGCATCAATGAAGTGCTGATGTAGGTAGGTCGTGGATCATCAATAATACCCAAGTTAACTTCTTTCAACTCATCGATGGTGGACTTCACACCATCTTCAAATTGTGGGGTTGCTATGTCCGCATCTTCTTCTTCAACGCTCCCTTCTTCACAAAGAGTAATGTGATGTGATGAGGCGACCTCTTCAATGATCTCTTCACTCCTTGGCATTGGGCTTTGAAAATCTATGCGCAGCCTCAATGTTCCATCTCTTTGCCTCATTATAACGACCTCTTTTATATCACTTACTCTAACAATGCCGCTTCTAAGTAGACGAGCGATCTCTTGATGTAAATTGATTTGAGCAGCTTGATTTTGAGAAGATTGACTTTGAGCACTCTCGATAGTGTAGTAAGACGATGCCACACTTTCTCTATCTTCTTCATCATCCTTTTCGAGGACTTGTGTATGAATGATTGTCTTTATTTTGGCCTTCAACACCTTTTCACACAACACAATTAATATAGTACTTCTTTTTATGCCAGACGAGACGATACTTCTCAGCTTTTGAGTTGCTCCTTGCTTGGGTCTCTTGTCCTTGCCGAGTCTCCTGAAAATAGACACGCGTTTTGACCATCCTTCTCCTAATCTCTTGAAGGCTGACACCCTTTCAACTTTCTTCTTTTTGGAGAGACTTGATGTAGATGACATCTCTCCTTCAAAGATATGGTTGGCAGTTGCCCTTTTAATCGCAATACGAATTGGACCTCGTGAGACAAATCCAAAGCCTGCCTTAGTTCCTTGGACCATAGGACCATCTTTCTTTGATACTTTCGAGCTTGCCTTACATTAAGGATCATGCTGGCTCGTAACCTTCGAATTCTCATTGGGATCGGATCCGGCTTTCACAAGTAGCTCATATGCCTTCGGTCCAAAGCACTTAGCAACTTCAGGGGCTTGTAAGTTCGCCATGCTCCATAGCACTACCTTGTTTTGGCCGAACAAATCCTCCAAATGATTGTTAAGTGGGCTTCGTAGCATCAATCTTTGTTAAAGATACGGTGAGCCTGTCCAAAGACTCCTCCGTAGTGAGTGACACCTCCTTCTCCTTTCTTTCAAGTCCCTCTTGGGATTCAACTTGTTCTTCTTTTGGAGACTTTGGCTTTACCATGTAGTACTTTGCTTCGGCGAAGTATGATTCGGTTTCCGCAAAGGGCTTATGATCACCAATCAACTGTCTTTACCACATCATTTTGGTAATACTTGAAGCATTGATGCCATGTTGAGGGGATGACACCACATTCATGCAACAATGGTCTACCAAGGAGCATGTTGTATGAGATTTTAACATCATTTACTTGGAATAATGCGGTTGACCTCATATCATCAATTAGCAAGTCCAACCTTATTGTGCCAAGAGCTCTTTGTCCTTCATAATTGAAACCATGAATCAGCAACCAACTGCTTTCTAGCTCCTCAACTTGGATTCCTAACTCCTTTAAAGTTCTCAACAGCAATATGTTTCCCGCAGATCCTCCATCTATGAGTACTCTATTTACCGTTTGCTCATTAGTATAACAACTCACAAACAGAGGTCAGTTATGAGGCTCGGATCCAAGCTGCAAATCTTCATTGGAAAATGCCACCATCAACAGATCTTCATTCTCTTGATTTACTACTCCGCAAAAAGCTTCGTTATCTTCTTCTATGCTTTCGGCAGCGATGAGGTTTGCCTTGACATTGTCCTCTTCAAGCGTTATCTTTCCTTGTCTAGCCAGTTGCATAACCTTGTCCTTAAAGATGAAGCAATCATGTATGGGATGACCCACTAGCTGATGGTACTTGCAATATTTTTGATCATTAGTTTGCCCCGCTTCATTCGGTCGCTTTATTTCAGGCAGTTCAATAAGTCTTTCCTTGATTAAGTCATCAAATATGCCAGAGACATCCTAATCCAAGAAAGGATACTTCTTTTGTTGTTGCTCTTTCAGAGTTGGCCTCCTTTGCCCCCATGTCTTGAAAAGCATTCGGCTTATTTTCCTTATTGGCTTCCTTTCTCGAGAACTTGACAGGCATTGCTTTAACTACCATTGATTCTTTCTTTGGGTTCTTTTCAAAAGAATTGCCCTCTTTCTTAAATTCTTGCTTCTCTTTAAACTGACGAGGTTCTTGAACTGGCGGTCCTCCAATTCCATTTGATGTCATGCTCAACTCCATATCATGTGCTCTTGTGGCCAACTCCTCGAACGTCTTGGGTTGAATTCCACGCAAAATATATTGCAGGCCCCAATGCATCCCTTGAATACACATTTCAGTGGTAGATGACTCGAACAATCGATCTTTGCAGTTAAGGCAAAGGTTCCTCCATCTATTGATGTAGTCAATCACTGGCTCGTCTTTGAACTGCCGGGAACTTGTGAGCTCCACCATGCTGACCTTTCTTTTAGTGCTATAGAATCGATTGAGAAACTTGTGTTCAAGCTGCTCCCAATGATCGATTGAGTTCGGCTCTAAATCCGTGTACCAATCAAAAACATTCTCTTTAAGTGAGCGAACAAATTGCTTCACCAAATAATCTCCAAAGGTGCTGACATTATTGCAAGTTTTGGATAAAGTGAGCTATGTGCTGCTTCGGATTACCCTTTCCATCGAACTGCTGGAATTTAGGAGACTGGTAGCCGAGAGGCATCATTAAGTTATCGATCCTTTGAGTATATGGTTTTCAGTAAACCAATGAAGACTTGGAACTCTCATCAAATTTGTCTTTTATGGTCCCTTCAATGAGCTGTTTGATTTGTTCAATTGAGATGAGACTGCTTGAAGCGAATTTAGATACCTTATCATCCGACTGCTTCTCTTCACGTCTTTTGGATGCATCATCATCATCATCCTCATCTTCATCTTCCTCTTCATCTTCATCATCATGCTTGGATACCCCTTTTCCTTTTGCAAGCTTTAAGATCATGGCATCTTGTTTGATCATACGCTTGTCCGTAGCCTCCATCATTGTCATTAGATTTTCTATTTGATCCTCTAAATTCGTAGTACCGATTGTCATAACAGACACCTCAGATGAGTAATTCTTCGCCGAACAGTCTTTGGGTGATTTGGAACCATCACTCGTGTCATCGCCATCTTCCTTAACGTGCGGCTCCTTTTCTGTGGCGAAAGTTGACTTGGCAGCTTTAGCAGCTTCCACAGCTTCTTGCAACATCTTAGCTTCCTTCGCGTCATCATGCCGCCATCTTCCATAAGGTTCTTCGAAGTGAAGTCATCAGCATCTTTCAAAGGTTTCTTCGAAGTAAAGTCACTAACATCCTTAGCTTTCAAAGACATTCTTCAAGATTTGGGGAAGTGTTGAGGTGAGAGGTAGAGAGGTCCCACCGAGCGTGCCAAAATTTGTAAACACAAATTTTAATGTATTGATAACAAACACAATAATTCGTGTACAAATAAGTATTTGAGGATTTGATGTAAAAATGCGGGTTGCGATCTGATCTCTATATTTCTCCTTTAATTCGCCTCTTCAACTTGTTCTTGAAGATCTTCAAACAACTTCCGAGATTTTCAGAGATTTAGCCTCTTTGATCTTGATCAGATTTGAAGTTTGGACATATAACGTTAATCCAGAGGGCCGACGCCTTGTTTCTGGATCAAACGCTAGATATGGACGCTTTTGGTGAAGAACTCCTTTAACTCCATGAAGAACGCCTTGAATGTCGCGAAGAACACCTTGAATGTTGTAGAGAATTTTCCTACAACTCTTGAGCTCTTCAATATGATTTGTGGTGTGTCCTTTGACCTCTCCAATCACCCCTATTTATAGGTGAAAATGTAGTGGACTTGGTGGGCTTTTGGACTCCAAGACGGGCTTTAGGGTTGAGGTGGCACAATTCTATTGGCTCCTCAATTTTGGTAGTTTTCTCCATCAAACTTTTGACTTAATGACCAAGAAATGACACTTGTCAATTTCTAATTGGTCGAAAATCTCCATCTTTCAAATATTAATTTATATTTATTTAATTTAGGATTTATCTTTAATAAAATTTCTAAAATATAAATAAAATATAAAATTAACATTTATTTTTCCCATGAATTTTATACGTCTACAATGATTAAATGAATTTATGTGATTTTCTAGGATTTTTCTAGAATATTTAATTATATTTGGAAAATTTTTCTTTTTCCATCTATTTATCGAAGTTGATCGTTTATCTGTTTATGAATGTCCGATTCTTGATCTGAAAGTCTGTTTGTGAATAAATTGTGATTTTGGAAATCGAGAATCAATTTCGTAATTTTCTGAGTTTATTTAACTCGAGAAATCGAGAAAAACGAGACGTGTAAGTCGAGATAAGTTAAGAATCTTGAGTCAAGTAGAAATTCAAGTAATCGAGTTTAGATATCATTTTTATACGAGAAATAGAACTCGTCCTTATAAGAATGTTAACCTTGAAGGAACGAGTGAAGTTCGATAGTAAGAAACGAGTGGAGTCCAGAAGTAAGGAGCGAACGGAACGAGGTATTCTGAGCAAAACCACTGGATGACAGGTAGACTTTCTAACCGAAACAAATTGATGAATGTGATTACTATTATCATATTATGTGAGTTTTTAATTAATTGACTTGCTAATTTTTGAGCTTTGATGTATGTTACCACCTACTTGAGAAAGACGAATTTGGTCCTGTGTGAGACGGGATTTCTATGTACACATGTTAGTGATCGTGTGCTTTCTCTTGGGTAAGCCGGTCACGGTTTGAGAATGAGGCCTACTTCTCAACACTACTCTTTGTTTGTAGATCTGGTACATACTTGAAATATATTACTACTTGCGCAAGCATTTTCAAAAGTGAAATGATTTTATTGCATGTACAAATTAACTATTTTATAACTCTAATACTTGTGATGTAGCAAGAAAGGCAAGTTCAATTATATAGCTCTATTGAGCAAGCTTTCAATTTATTTTGGCATGTGTTCACTGAGTGCTTCGTACTCAGCCCTGCATGTTATTTCTAAAACGTGCAGGTTAGCTCGGATGATGATGGTGTTGTGTGCTTGGCGGCGTTCGTTGTTTCGAGTCAAGTTTTGTTTAAACTTGGGTTATATGTCTTCACACATATAACTTTGGGATTCGATGTAACATTCCGCTGCAACACCGATATTTATTCGTGTTTTAAATTCTTTCAACTCTGATATTTATTTGATGAGTTCATGCTCGACAACTTATTTGATTTTCTTTCGACTCTTGCATAGCAAATTTATTCAAATGAGCTTTTGAGATGGGTAATTGAAAGCATGTTAATCAATTGTTTCCGCTTTCAATAAATAATCCTTGTATCTGAGTATGTTCCTTCGTTTATTTTCCGTTGATTCACCTTCACTGTCCAATGGATTTTAATCGTTCTTATACACTAGAATTCGGGCCCTGACAAGCACGCTGCCACTCCTACAGCAACGCCGTGCACCACCGTCGCTCCGACGAGCAGCTACCATCGTTCAAAGCAAAACCGCAGCAGCAAAATCTGTCATCAGTCGCAGCAGCAAATCCAGCATGGTTTCCGGCTCGTCACCGCTACTTTTGTTCGGTGCTTCACACCAGATTTCAATCTCCATCAACTTTGCTTTCTTCCTTTCCTTTTCTTTTGTTCTCGTAAAGCAAGTACAACAAATACATAGAAAAATAGAAAATACAAAGCAAAAGAAAAACTAATCTATTTCATGGTTTTTCTCGTGAAAAATTACAGCATGAAATATGCCAAACTGGCAAAACCAATCCTAATAATAACCCCACGATAGACGATGGAATCTGCTGCAAACCAATACAAAAATACAAGCATGCTTGGCATAAATAATGGATTTACTACTCGGTATCTGACAGAGCCGGAATTCCTGAACGTGGCTCTGATACCAATTGAAGGAACCGACTTTGAAGGCCGGTTCGTGTGCCCACAATCCATTCCGGATGTCTAACAAGTACATACAAAACCTTGCTAAGCATGCTCCTATCCGAGAAGAAAACGAGGAATACCTGCGAAACGAGAAGAAGAAATGACTTCAGAGTTGATCTTCCGTTTGTTTCCCACGGCAAGACTCGTCGTTGGATGGCAACGGCTTCGAGTCCTCTCCTCCTATGGCTGACCGCCGCCGCCTCTCTCTCTCACAGATTTCTGTGACAAGTGACAAGTGAGTAGAATTAGTGGACTCCTTATTATTTATACTAGGTAATTAAATACCTAAATAATAAGCCCACTAACTAGATCCATCAAATAAAGCCCAAAGGCTTAAATGGATCAATAATAGACAGCTGGCCCCAAAGAGAGCTAGGCCTTGATTGGGCCAAACGGGGATCTACTAGCTCGAATAAAGTATTGGCCTCCCAGTGTTCGATTTCCATATTCAGCCCGAGAATATAAATCGAGACACAAGTATTAATTTATTCCACTAGAAAATTAATACTGAATTACCACTAAATTCATTAGGTGAGTCGGGGCTAGCATTTAACTTAAGTAATCTCCGCGTTTAGGATATTCAATATCCATTAATTAATTAATTCCTCTGACGGTCCATTAATTAATTAATCAGTCATTTAATAATAAACGACATCTCGAGTGTTACCACTTAAACTTATTATCGTATCGGAACTAATTCCACCTGCAGGGTTTAATAAGATAAACTTATTAAGTTCTTCGAGAGGATATTATCATCCTGCTATTAGCAGGACACAGATCCTTATTGCAATTCAATCACGCGCCAAACAACAATCGCTATCACTCAAGATATCGAGTATATTGAGCTGCAGACAGAGCTCTCACCCATAATAAATCAAAGCAATAGACAATTAATTATTCACACCGATTAATTCAATTAAGATTAAGATCATTTAAGTCTCTGAGATCTTGATTCTTAATCAGTCAGAATATAAGAATACATCTCAATGTGATCCATTCGATACATAAATGTACTAGCATAAATAAACAGCCAAGACAAACTATTTTTCATTTATGCTACAGTGTAAACCGACAATTCGGCCGAAGTTGTCTCAACTGTGAACACAACTTCTATCTCAACTTTATCGATTATAAGATCTTATGTGATAAACCACACACCATATAATCTATGTATGAGATAATTGGACTATAATATGATCATGCAATAACAATATTTCAGATAGAAGAGTAACCGTGGATACAAGGTATCAATGTATACAAGCATAAAAGGCTTGCTCTCAATATACAACCCTTCATATAAGATTGTTTTGAATCTATGAAATAGATGCCTAGTGATTGAGATTTGAAATGTAGAACAAACTTGAAAGCTTTCTTGCTGTGGGGTTGTAGAGAGTATTCTTGCATACTGTGTTTTATGCTCGAGAATTTTATAAGAATCAGTAACCTTCGAATTGAAATGAATGTTGTGTTTATAGGTGAAGATGAAGAACTAGCCGTTGAAATGCTAATCACTCCTCTTCTATGTGTGTTGACAATTCTTCTCGTTGGAGAATTGTCCTTCCTTTCCACTGTTGATGTCCACATGTTCCCAATATTCTGGTACAAATAGGGGTGAGCATCGGGTCGGACCCGGACCGACCCTCTAAGACCGATGACCCGGAATTTTTTAAGAAATTGGACCGACCCGGACCGAATGAGACGATAGACCCAGACCGAGACCGGACCGAACCCCGAAAGCGGGTTCGGTTCGGTTCGGGTCCAACCCAGATAAAAACTAAAACCTGGACAACAACCTATTTTCCATCATTTTCAACATATAAGCACCAAAAAACATGCAAAAATTCACAAAAAAAAAACACATTTCTTAGTTCAAATATGCTCAATCGACAATAAAAACATAAATTAAAGTCAATGCATTACACAATAATCCAATCACAAGTTCATAAAAACAAAATGGAAGTCTTCAAATTCAATCCAAAATTGTATCGGTGCCCGTCATTTGCACTTGACTTTGTTGAGTTTGGGCACTCATCCTTTGAGTTTGAGTTGCACTCTCTTCACTCTTGTCATTGATAGAAAGGTTTCTCAAACCTACAACATAAGATTCAAATTAATCAAACATTTAACTAACACAAGTAATAACAAGCCAGAGAGAGAATGAAGTTCTAAAAAGTAAAAACGAGCCAAAAGTAGGCGACCTGCCAATTTGTTTTATGTTTTCAGTAGATACAGTTCTACACTTCTGCTCCTCAATTTAATATACTGCCTCGCAATTTCATAACAATGTTCTATTTATATATTCCAGCTTCCCATTAATAAGATCTACTAAAAATAATTAATTTTCAGACAATGGCATAAGTAGCTTTTGTAAAATTAAATTATACACAACATCTCAAGAAAGTCACAACCACACTGTCCACACAGATTATACATGTGGAATAATTGGAAATAAATACATTTGTAAAGTTTTACAATCCAACTGCAATAAAAACTCTCAAATTGCAACAACAAACTCCCAAAAACTGGCATTATAAAAATCAAATTCTATAATCTGAAATTTTATCTCTAACAAACTAATTACATTAAATTAATATAATGCATTTTAATTCTATCAAATACGAAGTAATTTGTTCTCTCAAATCATACCTTAATTCGTGAACTCAAGAATGGAGGTTGGAGGCGTGGAGACGGCGGCCGGTCGGCGGCGGCAGCGGGCTTCTCGGGCTGAGAGAGGAAGAGACGAAGTAAGAGAGAGGAACGAGAGAGAGATCTACACTACAGAATACAGATAGAGAGAAAGAGAGGAAAACTTACCTAGAGAGGGAGGGTGGCGACGGGATGCAGCGGCGCCGCCGCGTGTGTGAACGCCTGAACGGAGAGAAGAGGGAGGCGCCGGCGGGACGACATTGGGGTGGATGAGTCGTGGATAGGGAAGCCTGAAAGTGTAGGTGGTGGATGGAATCGTGGAGACTGAAGAGGGAGTGCGGCTGGGAGAATTAGGGTCTAGGGCAAACAAATGACTAAAAATTATATATATATTAACTATTCGGGTCGGTTCGGGTTAGGCGGGTTTAGGGCGGATTGGACCTGGACCGACCGAAAAATTTGTCGGTCCTAAATTTTGGGCCCGATCCGGACCGGTTGGCTCCTCAGGATCGGACCGAACCCATCGGTCCGGGTCAGTTTGGCGGGTTCGGGTTGAATATGCTCACCCCAAGGTCCAAATCTGCATATCTGGTGAAAAGGGCAAGGATGATTTGTTAACCTCTGATTGGTCCTCACCGGCTAAAATGTACCTTTGTAGCTTCAAGTTCTCTATCATATAGTCGACTTGTCGTAAGTTTCAATCTTCGGCAAATCACTTGATTCAACTACCGAGCATATTTATTCTTGGTTGATCAGTTAGTTATCCATTCCTATTGACCGCTCATACTGAGCTGGTTTCTTTTATCTTTAAAAATCTTTTACGTACAAAATTCTTTAGTTACGTAAAATGCCAGCTCCTTAACATTTGACCAGAACTAAAAATATAATAACTAAGTTATATGTATGTAGGCTTACTTGAGTTTTGGAATCAATTTAAATTCATAACAAAAATTTTCCAACACTATACCACGTCAACACATTTTAATGAGTCCGTCCACTCAAAACAAACAAATACTCGTATGTCCCGTTTAATATGGCCATCATTCGTTTTTGAATTGTCCCACTCATTATGGTTTGTATTCTTGTTGATGACTACAAAATCTTGAATATCATATGAAATAATTTTAGTTAATTAATTTTTTTTAGATCAATTCTTAATTATATAATTATTGGGGGTTATATGAATATGTACTCCCTCCGTCCATAATATCGTTGACACGTTATTGACGACACGAATTTTAAGAAAATAGTGGATAGTAGTAGATAATAGTGAGTGTCAATTCTTAATTATATAATTATGGACGATATGAGTTCAAAAGTGGTAATCATATCGTCTGACATAGAGAGTACACTCAATTTAATTATTTTTTAATTAAAGAGGCTATCACCGATGAGAAGTAAAATAGAGAGTAGAAATTATCCTAGCATACGTTTGATACATATATCTATATCTA
Source organism: Schizonepeta tenuifolia (assembly GCA_029490685.1). Lineage (NCBI taxonomy): Eukaryota > Viridiplantae > Streptophyta > Magnoliopsida > Lamiales > Lamiaceae > Schizonepeta > Schizonepeta tenuifolia. The sequence goes on along the minus strand of CM055959.1, from coordinate 53,032,745 downwards.
TATCTATACTTATATAAAAAGAGTTTTGTTTTATAAAATTTGAATCACCCAAAATATCCTTACTATATATCAAAATTAAGGGTAATAGCGTAATATAATATTATATATTAATACTATAATATATTATTAGTTACAAGAAATATAAATTTACCTTACTAATAATTAATTATGAAAAAATCCCCCTTTCTAGCACTTCTAACATAGTTTTTTTAAAAATAGCACCCCTTATAAATCCTTCAAAATTTAGCACTTTATATCTTTTTTACCCCTACTCTATTTTTGTATTTCCCATTGTGTCCCCTTCTTTTTCTTATATACTGTCATTCTTCCATAGCTACATCTCTCTCCACATCTCCCTCTCTCTCTCTCTGCTCTTGCATTTCCCTACCCCTCCGCTGCCCTCTTCCTCCGCCTCCTCTCTCTGCCGCCGACGAGGGCGGCGTTCACCTCCACCGCCGCCTACCTTCCCACCAACTTCACCATCCAGGGCCCCTCTCTCTCTTAAAACCCTAGCTTTCCCGCCGCCGCCACCTCCTCGCCGCCTCGCTACCGCTGCCGCCACCACCTCATTGCCGCCACCTCCGACGGTGTCTACTCCTCCTCCACTCACGCTCTCTCTCTCCGCCAAAATTCCTCTGCAGATCTGGTGAGGCGAGGCGAGGCAACATACGGCGTGTGAGGCGACGCCACCTCCCGACAGCAACAAGGGATCCGATTCGCCTCCGAGAACCGACCCGACCTCGCAACCCGAGGAGGAGGAGATTGCCGAGTCGAATAAGCGTGCAGCTGATGAGATAGAGCTTACGGAAAAGTGAGTGTTTATTTTTAGGTTTTGGATTTTATTCGTTGATGTTTGAATCTGCATTTTATTTTTGAGGATTTCTGAGTTTTTCCAGATCTGCACGAGTCAATCTGTATTTTCTATTTCGTGAATCGATTTTCTTCTGTTTTCGTTGAATTTATTGGTGATTTTTCCTTTTTTAATCAAATATTGATGATGTTTATCTTTCAGATACGAATTGTTGGAAAAAATCTTCAACGGCTTGGATTCCTCAATCAGGCTGCTCACATTGAAGAGATCTGCCACAACTTTCAGTAGTATTAGCTCTCAAATAGAATGCTTGACCAATAGGTACGCAGAATTGGCGAGTTAGGTGGATTTGGATCGCAAACGTCCAGCAACAATTTCATAGAAATGCAGATTTAAAACAAGATTTTGTAAGAGCTCTGTTATTGCTCAATTGCCTAAATTTGTATGATTTGGGGTGACATTTGATTGCATTTTTGTATAATAATACTGGACATATACTATTATTTGGGGTGACATTCTTTTAATTTGCCTGCAAATTTTTGTGTGTTGATGTTTGATGAAAGAGATTTGTATTGATTGTGTTGGTTGGTTTAACAGGAGCAGATGAAAGGGTGCTGGGTCTTTTTTTTTTTTTGCATTCACAAATTTTTCCATATTTTTTTTGTGACTTCACAAATTTTTCATCTTTTTTTTGTAACTTCACAAAATTTTCTTTTTTTTTTACTTCACATATTTTTTTGTGAGTTCACAAATATTTGTGATTTCACAGATTTTTTTAAGTGACTTCACAAATTTTTTTTATGATTACACAAAATTTTTCTTTTTTTTTCTGACTTCACAAAAAGATTGTGGCCGCGCCGGCGCCAGTGGCGGCGGTACGGCGGCGGCGGAAAAGTGGTGGAGGAATACATTTTTTGTGACTTCACAATTTTTTTTTTTTGTTTCTGACATCACAAAAAATTTGTGGCCGCTGGCGAATGTGGCGGCGGCGCCGGCGACTGTGTTGGCGACTGTGGAAAAGTGGTGGTGTTTTTTTGTGACTTCACAAATTTTTTTCTCGGCGGCAGCGGCACGGCAGCGGCGGCGGTGGGGTTGTGGTGGTGGAATGTTTTTTTTTTGTTCAGTCACAAATATTTTTTTTTTGTTACTAGATATGTGATGGAAGCGCAAAAATGTCAAGAAGTGCTAAATTTATAAGTTTTTATAAGGAGTGCTAGATTTTAAAAAAACTATCTAAGAAGTGCTACTTACAAAATCCTCTCATTAATTATTTACCTTATACCATGATTTGAAAGAAAATCAAATTTATCTTATTGATATTACTTGATATATCATGGGTCCATATGATTTTTTTAATCAAAAATTGACCTTTGATATTTTTAATTATTTATAGGAAATTGAGTTGTGTAATAAAGAATGGCCTTTTATTTGTCTAAAGTTAAAGGGGAAAAAACACTTAATATTTCATTATAATTCTTTTAGGTTTTTATAACAAAATTTCTTTCGTTTCAATTTTCATATTTTAGTTTTTCATCATTTTTTTCTTAACTCTTGCAACTCAGAGATTCCACATATTTTTGAAGTTCAATTAATCCGTGTTTAACTTATTTAATCTTAGAAAAGTAATTTTATCTTTTTCGCTCTCACTTTTTACAATAACTTTGTCACAACTCGAATTCTAATATATTGAAACGACTAGAATCCATTGGACAGTGAGGTGAAACAACTAAACATCCATCAAAGAACATGCTCGGTTTCAAGAAATCATGTATTGAAAGCGATAACAAGACAATTTCATGCTTTCAATAAGGCAAGTATAAGACAAAAACAAGGATAGATCATGCCGAATATTTAAGGATAATCAAACGAGCACTTATATTATCAAGTAGAAATCACGGGAATATAAGGAAATATGTTTTCGAGCATAAAGCTCATTGTATTCAAAAGTAGGGTAAAACAAAAATAGTGTTGCAGATTCAAGTATCGAATATACACATCATAAGCAACTAGGTCCCACAGCTACATGTATGAAGACATGTAACCGGAAGCTTAAACTAATAAAAGGACTTGATCTTAACAATGACCACCCAAGCACACTGCACACCTCCATCCGAAGCTAACATGCACATTTTAGAAATAACATGCAGGGCTGAGTACTTCGTACTCAGTGAATACATGCCAAAAACAATAGAAAACTTGCTCGATAGAGCTATATATTGAACTTGCCTCTTTTGCTGCATCACAAGGGTTTGATATATAATCATTTAAAAAGAGTTTACCAGTTGTGACAACTCAAAATATTTTATACTTTACTGAAATCATTTTGCCGACATTAAACTTATATTAGGTATCGATCAATCTACAACTCATCTTCTTGCAGTGTCGAGAAGAAGGCTTTCTCCTCGAACACCGTGACCGGCCCAACCGAAGTAAGGCTCACAGTCACCTCATCAATTAATGCATGCATCGTCCCGTATTTTATAGGACTTTTATCCCGTGCGTCCACAGGACTTAGATTCTCATCAATACGTAGATGATTGCATACCAAAAACATTCAAAACATTTAGGCAAGTCAATTAACTTTAGAAAAACGCACGTAATATATATTAATAGGCGCACACTTCATTTATTTTGGTTTAGAAAAGCCCACTTGTCGCGTGATACTTGCTCGGCCTTTTCCTTCCTTTTCTTCGCGAATCACTTTTCGCTTCTACTCGGTCCTAAAATGATACTCGATAAGGATGAGTTCGGAAAAATAATATTTAATCCTTTTATTCGGACTTCTACTCAACTCGGGTTCGAGATTCTCGATTTATCTACTCGTAAACGTTCGGGTACTTAAATTCTACCCAAGTCTTAAAGTTTAAAATTTCTTAAGGAAAGAATATATGTTCATACACTTTAATTATTAAACCAATAACTTATAACTTAGTGAAATTGATTACTATTAATTTCTTTAACCAATTCATTTCAAACAAATTCAAGAAATATACTCAATCATGCATACATAACATATCATTACTTATACACAACACATAATACATGACACATGCTTATTCATGCAACACTTGTATAAATATTCAATATTTATATTCTATTATTTTGCTCAACTTTTTAACTGGACTTTTAGTTCTCGTTCTCTTATGGAATTAACTTCATTCTACTTAGAAAAATTTAAGAATTCTAAATATACTTTTTATTTTTGAATTCGAGACTTTATTCGACTTTTATTGAGATGTCGTTTGGCACGTTTTCCAAGATATATATATAGACGTGCTTCGAATATTCTCAAATTTTTACATCTTACTTAGAATAGTTTCAATTGAACAATTTTGCATTCAAGTATATTTTTGGATTCGTAAATCGAGAAAACATTATTTATTCTTATTAAATTCTAGTATTCGTCTCTTTTACTAATAAAAGTTTACTTTTGCTCAATTCCACTTCTAATATTCTTAAATTGATTATTTAAACCCTTCTAATTCTTTAACTTAGCTAAATTTATTTATTTTTGGATTAGTCAACCTTAATTAACGATTTTGTTGATTTTTTTCATAACTTGGTCATATGAACTCCAAATTAGGTGATTCAAGTGGCTATCCTACTTGTTTTAATCTCAGCTTTACATTAATAACATCCATTACAACTTTTACTTAGCCAAAATTTTACAGGTTTCATTTTTAGTTTACTGCACAACTGTATTTTCTTTATTCTCAATTAGCTTGATTAGCTAGGATTTTTCTTATTAATCAAACCCTAATTGATTTATATAGTTATAGGAATAAAATTTCTAATTTTACTTCTTCATATGATTCAAATCTTTAAGATTATAATTTCTTTCTTTTTGGTTGATGGATTACTTATCCTTAATAAGATTTTAATCAAGTTATTAATTAAAACATAAGAGTTAAAATTTTATATCTTTAAACCTCACTTTTTTATTCTACCTAGAAATCCATCAATAAGTTTTTAGCTTCAATTTATTCATGTATTATTAATCCAACATACTAAACTATAGATTTCCATCTCAAATACAAGCATACAAGTTATAACTCAAAAATTTACTTTTACTATTCATCATCTTCCTCAAGTGATCTTTTCCCATAAACATGCTTATTTTCTTATCTAGATCATCAATTCATGCTCAAATATCATTACTTCTATCATCAAGATCAAAAAGCAACTTAAAGCATGCAAAACTCTTATTCTTCATGATTTTCGGTTTTGACATGGATCATTCCTTCATGGATTTTCTTCATCATTTCATCATACTAACATTTTTAAACACATGCATGTTCATAATATCAAGATTAAAATTCAAAAGCATGAAATCCTTCTAAAAATCCTAACATACGGTTTCATATATACATGCATGCATAGCTTAAATTTATTCATTCTTTCCTAGTGCATGGATAGCATACATGATCATAGAGATAATACTTAAATATCTAAGCTCAATATTTCATAATATTGGTGCAGAAAATTTCGAAGTTTCTAAGGAATAAAAGCATGAAAATCATGGTGATAGAGATGGAAACCTTGCTCCTTGGCTTGCTCGGTTATACTAGACTCTATTCCACGCAACTCTAGCTCCTTCCTTAAGCTTGGATGGAAGAAATATGAAGATTATTGCTGCTGGAAATTTCTGGGCAGTTTGATGGGGAAAAGAGAGGGGTAGACGATGGAAATGAGAAGTAATTTATGTGTGCATGTGCTGATGAGTGTTGGGATGAGAATGAGGGTCATTTGGGGTACTATTTATAGGGTGAAAAGAGAGAGTGAGCTGTGCTCTATGGAGTTGGAAGAGATAGGGGAGAGTGAAGTTCACATCATGGTGTGAGAGTGGGGAAGTGACGAGAGTATGCTTGAGAGTACAAAAATTGAGAGTGGAAATGAAAATCATGTTTGTTAAATGTGATGTAGGTGCCGACATGAGAGTGTGTGAGAGATGAGAGAGAGTTCTAGATTTATTTAGGTTGATTTTATGAGGTAAAAATCCCCGAAAGAAAAGATTTTACGGTATAAAACATCCGTTAAAAATATCTAACTCTCTCGATTTAAAAATTCAACTTCGGCACTTTTCCGACATCCAATTTCACTCTACTTCACATCAATACTCATGAATTAATTTATAGATTCGAAAAACCTAAGTTTCGAATCAAAATTCCAAGAAATGAAGAAAACGAGAAAATTCGCTATTCATATTCGTCCACTCGACTTATAAGGCTTATAACTTAAATTGTAGAAATCGAATTTCACTCTAGTTTTCACCATTAGTCATAAAATAATTTTTAGATTCAAAAGAGCCCTACTTTTATATATGAATTTCGAATAACGAACAATGCCGTAAAAAGTTACTATTCACTTAAGTATTCTTTCAAAATAAAATTCAAACTCGACTCAAACGATCTCAGAAAATTCTCCAACTTACTTCGTTAGACTATTAACACTGATTAGACTAAAATCGGAGCTCGTTGATCGGGGTCGATTTTTCAGTCAAACTTACTATTTATCTCAAAAGTCAATTGTCTCGGAAAATTCCGAAATTCAAACTCATACTCAAACTCACATTTTTAAACTCATATAACTCATCACATCTTCGTTTTGAGTTGTCAAAATGAGAAAAATTACAATTTTACCCTTAGGGGTATTTTGGTAATTTTAAGGAGAACATTTATTCTCGAAAATTTTTATCACACATATTCACATATAATCACATAAGTACACATTAAAAGCACTTAAGCATGCATAATCACATTTAAGACGATTAATCTACGCTTAGAAAAATCGAGTTGTAACTTAGCGCTGATTTTTTCTGTATTCCCATTCATGAATCAGGATTCACCAAAGGTATATTGCATAGTTTAAAACGTATTCTGCATATTCGTGATGAACCATATTAAGGTAATTTTTCTATGCATACTTTGTGTAGTATAATTATCTATTTATTTATTTATTTATTAAGAAATATAATCATCCATTACTATTACTATTTAATATGAGTTAGGGTTATATGATTCTTTGTTCTTTTAATTCTAGACAAAACCATCAAGAAAACACCTTCCTAATGCAAAGAGAGCAGTGATATTTGTTGATGGAGTTATTTTTATTTTCATTTACAATATTACATTCGATAAAAAGCCACCAAATTTCTTTTTAGGAGACTTCACTTATTTTATATAATGACAACTTATTACTACTTTTATAAACTAAATATAAATTAATTCGTCATTATTTATTTAGTGGAATCATTTTTTTAACGTGCAAGTGCACGTTACTTATACTCCCTCCGTCCACGAAATGGTTGTCACTTTTGCTACTTAAGTTTGTTCACGAAATGGTTGCCACTTTTGCTACTCCATTCATATATATTGTGGGACCTTTACTCCACTCACAACGATACTCACTATAATTCACTACTACCTACTCCCTCAGTTCACGAAAAATTGAACCGTTTCACTCATTAATTTTGTTCACGAAAAATTGAACCGTTCTCTTTGTTTTACCATTGTACCCTCATTACTTTTGTAAAATTACTACCCTTTACCATTATGGACCCACCATCCCACAAATTTAACCCACTAATTCTTCCAACTAATTATTGTCTTAGATACCCAATTAATTAACCTTGGTCCATTATCTCCATAATCCAAATCGAGTATGAGGAGTACTCAAACCCACTCTTTCTCTACACCTTCAGAAAACCTAGATCTACGCTACTCCATCAAAATTTCTCCATTTCGATTCCACCTTCTTTTCTCTAGATCTATCGTTGTTCCCTCTCTATATCTCCATTTCGATTCCACCTTCTTTTCTCTGGATCTATTGTTGTTCCCTCTCCATCTCTCCATTTCATCTTTCCTCTGAATCGATTCTACCGTCTAAATCGATTCCACCATCTGAATTGATTATTGCTTTCGTGGTGGCTGAATCGATTATTCCACCGGAGACGGTGGTGGCTAAAACCTACTTCACGGCGGCCGATTCGGAGTTTCCACCCTCTCTGGTCAAACCAGTGACAGCGGCAAGAGATTCTGCACCACCATCTGATCTCTCATCTTCGGCCAGTTCTGATTTGCTGCTGATGGTGCCGAATTCTGAGATGACGGTCGATTCGAAGACAGTGGTGCCCGAAACCTGCTTCCCGCTGCTCGATTCAGATTTTCCACTCTCTGGATCGAACTTCATCGACCTCTTATCTCTGGTCAAATCTGAGACAGCCATCGGAGCTTCCTTACCACCCTCTGGTTCGACAGTCAGGTGATGCCATTCATTATTTTTGTGTGTTGGTGGGTGTTGACTCGTGATGTCATTGATTTTGTTTGTGTGTTGGTGGGTGTTGGCTGGTGATGCCATTGATTCATGAATTTGTGACATTGGATTGCTGAAATTCTGAGAATATATGATGAATCGATGATGAATCTGAAAATTTATGATGCCTCTGTGAATTGCTATAACCGATAGAACTGAAAATTCTATGTCTATGAAAATTTATGATGCCTCTATGAATTTATGATGCCTGTGAACTGAAAATTTCTGATGTCTCACAACTACTTTATGATGCCCCTGGTTGAAAACTGATAGTACCGATACTACACATGATTCTTATTGATGCCACCACTAGGTTTTTTCAAACCTAATTTAGGAGGTTGAAATGCAAAATAAAACAGTTAATGATGCAAATTTTTATTTCATTGAAAATGCTGAGACAAAATAGGATCCAAACAACGACAATTTACATTCCAAACGATAATTAACATGCTGTCCCAGGGCCTGCTGAGCACTAGTTGCCTTCCAGATTTGCCAAACTGTAGAGAGGCCAATGTTGAAAAGCTATGCAGCTTCCTGTTTTGCACCATATCAAAGCTTGGAGTTGCTGGAATTTTGAAGAAGCCAAGCTGCATTTTGTTGTTTGTTGTTGTATTTATGACTTGCTGATGAGTCCATATTTTGTGTCTTTTTAGTGTCTATCTTAGGTAGTTTAGATCGAGTCTTTGTGTGTGTTTTGTTTAGTTTTAGTATCTTGGAGGACATATTTTGGGCAGAAGGGTGTTTGCTGCCTTGCAGGAGGAAACTGGGCAATACAGGGATAGAAAGCATCATTTCTGGAAGCAGGTCGAGCAGAGTTTTATTGGTCAAGAAAAAGATAGGTGGAGCGCTTTGGTCAGCTGGCGAGTTTCTCTCCTAGGTCTAGAAGGATAAGGAAAAGATGATTTAACTTAAATATCTTTTCTTATCCGACTAGATTTAGGATCCGCAAGGGATCTCTTGGAGGTAGATGTGACTTGCCATGTTGAGGGTCGTGCGTATCAAGACTTACTTGCATTCCAAGGTAGCTCATGGATTCCTTCCATGTTGAGGACTAGAGGGCCCAAACCCTAGACGTTCGCCTATAAATACTAAAGCCTAGCTGCTACGAAGAATGTCGTCATATATGCTTTCATTCTCTGTAATTCATTGAGCATTTATGAGGAGAAAAATAAGTCCTACTGGCAAACGTTTATTTGTGTTTTGTTCATCGGTACTTTTGACCGTATTTGCTTTTTACGTACTTAATAAGTTTTAATATAATTCTTCTTATAAGTTCCTTTAATTATTGTGTTCATAGTTTTATTATTATGTCTAGCTAAGTTTTTATGCTTGAGAGGTCTAAATTGTGCTAGATAATTGCAGCACGTGTTCCCGATATGTTAATGAGCTTGTTCAAATATGAGATAATACGATTAAGAGATTAATATGCAGTTAATCACTTAGGACATATTAGATCACCAATCAATTGGAAAGTAGGAGTATTTTCCATTATCATCTCGATTAAGATCGATTAACATTAGAGGAAGGTGTCTACCCAATTGGGCTAGACGTGATGATTCCTTGTTGGGTCTTTCTAGTGATTAATGCTCCTTGGGCAAGAGACTGAACGATGACTCCGACAGAGGTATTGCCCAAGGTAGGGAGCCGGCGGGGCGTCGCCAACTAAGTAAGGATAAGTAAGGGAAGGGTTTGTTGAGAGCGTGACGAGTAAAAAGGGATCTCGACATTCAAGTCCTATAACTAACGATGCATGCATGTAATGAATATATTTGCACCAATGACCAAGCTAAGTTTTCACTTAACAATGTCTTAGTCCAGATCAAGTCATCCTTATTATTGATCAAGTTATCTGTTACTTTTCAGCGTTTATTTAAGTTCTCGAATTGGGCAAGAGAGCCCAAGTGACTAAGATAGCAAAACCAAACTTTCTGAACAGGTGGAAGAGGTTTCAAGAGATGGTAACAATCAACTCCTTGTGGATCGACCCTATACTTACTTGCTAACTATATAGTTGTGATGATAAGCTACAAATTCATTTTGAGAGAGCGAACGACAGCCTCGTCACTTGCTGTAATGAATGTGAGGTGAAACTGCCCCTCTATTTATAGTGTTAGGTGATATTGGATTTCCCTCGAAACATTCCTCCAAACTTGTGAATATTTTTTATTGTTGGAACCAGTGAAATGAATGAGAATCAAGTTGTTCTTTTTTTTTTTTTGGAATTTCAGTTATATATTGGAATGAAAAATTTATCTCTCTCTCTCTATCTTTGTTTCTCTCTTGTACAAGATAATGAAACAAAAATTGAGCTCCACAAATTCCTACTCAACAGAAAAATGAATGAACATTTTAATGTATAAACAGAAAAATGAATTTTCAGAAAATTAAGGCTTCATTGTAAAAAGAATAAAAAAAGAGAGAGAAAAAGGAAAGAGATTAAGAAACTAAGCAAATAATTAACAATACCTATACTATTCTATTTTTATCCCACCCACAACTACTTTATCAACCCTCTTAATTTCCGTGCCGAGTTCCAAATTGTTTAATTTTTCGCTAACGAAGGGAGTACCATTTTCTTAAAATCCATATCGTCCACGATGTGATAATTATTTAATAGACGGAGGGAGTACTAGTTATTATAAAACCCTAATCATCACTTAGCAATCCTATCAAACACAGTCTTAGATGTGTTGTATTTCGTACTCCTCTTCCCCGTCTGATTTTGTGCTTCTCACCTCTTCACATCTTTTTGTCCTGCCTATTTTGATTCCTCGAGCTCGTCTCTCTCTCTCTCTCTCTCTCTCTCATTTTCAGCCCTCCATTTCTAATTCCCTTTTAATAGAATATTTGTTTCAAAATTTACATAAGGCAAATTCCACTCCATCAAACATTTCTTTCTGCCTTCAAAATAAAAGAATTTCCTTTCATCGAATTTTTTCGCCCCACCATGCAAAACAAATTATGTCCTTTTCCATTTCCAGCGTCTTCATAGTCCCAGATGTTGACTTTCTTTATCTGAATATGTAGAAAAGAGTCTCTTTTTTCATGGGTTTTCTGATCCTTTTTAATCCCGTTACTTTTTTGAAAATAAGAAACCCCGGCTCATTCATTTTCGCCCATTAGTGTTACTTTTATGTTTTTTGCTTTGATTTTTTTCTGACATTTTGGAAAATTATCTAGTGGGTGCAATTTTTGGAATGAATTTTGTTGGGTTTCGTTTATTATTTAGTTTAATGGGTTTGAAATGGATCTGAAGGGAGTGCACTGAAATTTTAGATTTTTATTCTGATCATAGAGGCGTGAGATATCTTGATTTCCTGTATTTGTTAGTTTCATATTCAATTAATTATTTGGGGAATCAATAATGGACATTGGAGGAAAGTTTAAGCTGGGGAGGAAGATTGGTGGTGGATCTTTTGGGGAGCTTTATTTGGGTAATTTTAATTATTTTTGTTATTATATCCTGAATATTCTTTTTTTACTTTATATTTTTGCTTCATGCGATTGGAATTGCAAGTTTACAACATTGTTATGTATAACATTTTCATTCAGGAACACATATACAAACTGGTGAAGAAGTTGCCGTGAAGCTGGTGAGTAATTTTTATCTGTAATAATATTGAAATTCCAAAAAATAATAAGAGAGGTTATTTACATTTAGAATATAATCAATGACATGCTTGATGTAATTTAATTTTTGTGGTTCTTGAACAACTAATCATTGATGTTTTCCTATGTGCATAAGTAGATTGTGTGCTCAAATGGCCTTTAGTACAACTTTTTGAAGAACTGTTTTTTCAGGAATCTGTTAAGACGAAACACCCTCAGCTTTATTATGAATCGAAGTTGTACATGCTTCTTCGAGGCGGAAGTGAGTTTTTCCCATGGTTAGTGAATGGTTGTGTATCAACTTCGAAGCAAGCTCATTAATCTCTAGTTTGTTTTATGAAGCTGGGATCCCGGAGCTTAGATGGTTTGGAGTTGAAGGCGAGTACAATGCCATGGTTATTGATCTTCTTGGTCCGAGTTTGGAAGATCTGTTTAACTATTGCAATAGGAAGTTGTCACTGAAAACAGTTCTCATGCTTGCTGATCAATTGGTAAATATGACTCCATTGCAAAACATATTTTTACCTGCTTGTTGCAGCTGATTTTTACTAACTTCCTGTTGATCGTAGATTAATAGAGTGGAATACATGCATTCTAGAGGTTTTCTTCACCGTGATATAAAGCCTGATAACTTCTTAATGGGTCTGGGACGAAAAGCAAATCAGGTATTGATGGTTTTATTTTCAGTTGAATGTGCATACCTATTACCTTCTTTATCATAATTTATCTTTAATATACTGAAGATCGTTGTTTTTCTTATTCACTTTTTAAGACCTGTTTCTGGATATTGTTTTTCTTTTTTTTTTTTTGTGTGTGTGTGTGTGTGTGTGAGTGTGTGTTATGTGAACCTATAATCAAGTAAGCTATTATAACTATGGTACCATAGTATATTCAAGGAAGCAGTAGTAATGTCAAACATTAAGGATTTGTTCATCTGTAAATATTAGTAATATCCTAATTAATTTTCGAGAGTTTTTCTTTTGCGAGGATTATTTGGTTTCATATTGGTGGGTGATACTGATAGTGGAGCCCTGGAGACGGAAAAGGAGAAAGAACTCAAAGCAATGCAGAATTTAATGCCTTGTTCATATAGTTGAGAATAATGTATGTGCAGAAAGAGCATGAAGCATTTACATGAAGCATTTATAGGCCCAAGTGTGCAACTTATAATGGCTGGTGTTTATTGAGACCTTAGTAGAACTTGAAACTGCTATTTTGTTGAACTGGGAGGTTAAAAAGTAATGATTCTTGACTCATTTGCAGACATTAGTGTTAGTTTCCAGGTAGGGTTAACAAGCATCTGCTGTGGGAATGAGAACAATAATAGTTAATTCCATACCTCCTGTCATCATTTTCAATTTAGGTTAACTGGAAGTATAGATTTTGTCTGGTATAGCTTTAATGTTTATGCAATATACTTCCATTTTTGGTGCTAAAGCTATCTGATTTTGGGGGCTTCATGGTTCTTTTCCCTTTGGGATGGATGCTTGACTGATGTCCTTTTGCTAATGCTTGGGGTAGAAAAAGAAAAAAGAAACTATTATGTTAGCAGGATAAGGTTCAGCTTCTTGACCAAACCTTAAGGATTTGATAAAGGTGTACCATGAGATTTCTATCATCTTACTTTCAAATGTTTTTAGTATGAAAGTGGTTATAACTCTGAAATCCTACTGTGTGTTTTCATGAAGTGTGATCCCAGAGTTGATTATAATTGATGATGATTTCTATTTATGCTCCATTTAATAATATGTTTTTGAATTTGTTCCATCTCATGCATGACCAATGTTGATAATATTATGGTGGAAACTAAAGTTAACACAAATGAAATGGAATTACATAGAAACCACCTTAATAACACAAGGTTCCCATGTGATGCCTGCCTCAGCCAAATGCTGATTTCAATTCAATAATAATTCAAGATAGTACACTTTCCTAGTCCGACAAAATTGAATACTCAAACAATTCCTATCTCTTAAGTCAAAAAGGGAAATTCCTAAACTATGGTCCAGCTATAGGGCCTTATTCCAAAACTAGAATCAGTAACTAATCTAATAAATTAATAGCCCACTCCTTGTGAGGCTACAATTTATTTCTTCTCATATGCACTCTAAGAAGTGCACCAGTTGCGTGACTATCAGATGTTGCATTGAGTATCTTACTTGGGGTAACTTCTAGACTGATGTTTGTTGTCTAAGGTGTATTATGTGGAATTTTCACTTTCAGGCTCAACTTAACTTATATTGGAGAAATCGGATGTTTCTATTCATATAATGTCTAGAACCCTTATCCTATCTTGTTCTGGTCAGCAGTAATGAATCATAGCACAAAATTATCAGTGATGTAATGATTTCATGGGACTGAATTTTTCTTTTGGTCCTCTTCAGTGTGAGGTTGCCTCATTGGCTTTAAGTTAATTTGCCTTGACTAAATCTTATCTGTTACCAATAAAATGTTGTTCGATTGTCAATCTAAGATGTTAATTTTTGGATATCTGAATGAGATGATTCAAGTTTAGTCTGCTGCATGAATAGACTTATTGAGAACAGAGCTGAAGAAGCCATGAGATATTGAAGACCTCAAGCCTGCTGTAATTCAATATTTTGTTGTCTTTGTAACAGGTGTACATCATTGACTATGGACTTGCAAAGAAATACAGAGATCTGCACTCTCATAGGCACATACCATACAGGTGTTTAATGCATGATGAACATTCTCCGGTTTGCCTAATTTAACTGTTCTCGCACTTGCAATTGCATTCAAAGCAACCCTATGCCCCCATTTTGAAGAAAGAAAAATATCAAATACTTGGTTGGATAAGTGTGGCTAAGAGTTATCAGCATTCAGTAGAATTATTTAGAACTTCGTATTTGATGTTGCATTCTGCTTGTGGCATACTTATTGCCTAATTCATTTAGTAAATATCTGTGCGCTAATTTCTCCATGAATAAGTAAGTTATTTAATTGATGCTTAGACTATTTTATTTATTAGATAGCAGAAAGAAAATAAGCCTATATTCTTTCAGTCTTAAAAAGTGTGGCGTATAGGGTTTTTATCTATTCCAGTGTAAATGTGGTGCTTACCTTGATTACCATGGCTGTTTATTTGATTGTATAGCTAGTATTGTGTAAATCAGCAGGGAGATACAGTCTTGACATTGATTGAGTGTTGAGAATATATTGCCGAAGGCTGAAGTTATCCAGTTCTGGTGGATTAGTTGTGTTCATTCTCATTTCTGCTATGTGGTCTTCCTTTTAATTGAGCAAATTTTTCACGTGTTACCTTTATTTCTCTATCAGGAGTCAGAGTAAGAAACCACATTTTTCATAAAATGTTTTTGCTTATGCATGGCTAATGGCGATAGGGATTGGGAGCCTATGGTTTCTTATTGTTTGACTTGATTCTTGAAGTTGACTATGTCTCCAATGCACTAATTTTACATATGTGATGATACTATTTTTGTCTTGCTGCATATAGTGTCGTTTAAACTTCAAATAAATTTGCTCAGCAATCGCATGTATGATAAATTACTGGGGCTGCTATCTTTGCATGATCATTGTTGTGAAATGAATTGACATGTAAAGTGGTTTTTGGTGAGGGTCTTCGATAATCTTATCTTAAATTACTTCCTTTCTCTCTCTCTCTCTCTCTCTCTCTCTCTCTCTCTTTTACAGGGAAAACAAAAATCTTACTGGTACAGCTCGTTATGCTAGTGTTAACACTCATCTTGGAGTTGGTGAGTGAGACCATAATTACATTTAAGTGAAAACGATGATTTTGCCCTTTCTCTTATTTTTGTTTTATTAATTTTGTAATTTTTATTATTAAAAGAGAATAGGAAGAAACTTGCAGGACATTTTCTTCTTTCTACCTAAATTCTGTTTCGGGATTTCTTGTTTCAGAACAAAGCAGAAGGGATGATTTAGAGTCTCTTGGCTATGTCCTAATGTATTTTCTCCGGGGAAGGTTGAGCGGAATAGCTTTTAGATTTTCGTTTATTCTTCCTTAGCCAGCCAACACAAGCCTAATTTTGTTTTTGGAATTTATTGTAGTCTTCCTTGGCAAGGACTGAAAGCTGGCACAAAGAAACAGAAATATGACAAAATCAGTGAGAAGAAGATGCTTACACCCGTAGAAGTAGTGCAGCTTGTTAAGCCTGGTTAAACTATATTGGTTTTGTCCTAAAAGTGCATTATCTGACAATAAGTATTTTTCTGGCAGGTGCTTTGTAAATCTTACCCGTCCGAATTTATCTCATATTTTCATTATTGTCGATCATTGAGATTTGAAGATAAGCCTGACTATTCATACCTGAAAAGACTTTTCCGAGACCTATTTATTCGAGAAGGTAAACAATTATTTGCTGACATATTTTATATGCCCTTTACTTTCTTTTGTCTTTCTTGGCTAGTCTTTTACGTCTGGAATTAGTTATTATCTGTGGCAATGGTTTTCTGTTGATGACTGTACTTATCGAGCAGGTTATCAGTTTGATTATGTGTTTGACTGGACCATATTAAAGTACCCACAAATTGGATCCAGCTCTAGAACACGGGTAAGTATTCACTTTGATATTTGTTTTTGGGATGAAGCGAATTTATATCAATAGTAGCTCGTATTCTTAACTAATTTCTATCTGCAGCCAACTGGGAAACCACCTATGAATGCAGGACCATCTGCAGAGAGAGTGGAAAAGACTCCAGGTTTGTCAGGGCTCTTGATCTATAATAAGAACTACTGTTCTATACTAATATCTACCAATTGGAAGGAAAAATCAAATTTGTATTTGTTTTTCCTTTTTCAATCAGACATGAGAGTTCTTGGAATTGAATGCTTCTCGTCTCTTGGTCATATTTTTTTCTAGTCTCTCAAGCACATCTTACTGATGAGTTTGAATCATAACTTCCGACATGATTGTCCAAATTCATGCAACCAGTGAAAGAAACAAAGTTCTGTTTAGTTTACTGGCTTTACTGCATCATTTCTACCTTCAGCCCTTGGCTGATGAAGCCTTCAAATTGCATATTAGTGAAACAAGAAGTTCGAGAGAGACTTTCTGGTGCCGTGGAGGCATTTTCCAGGAGGAATGGTGTTAGTACTGGCCTGCATGGAGATCACTCGAGGCACAGATCTTCAGAGGATGTTCCATCATCTAAAGATATGGTAGGCAGTAATTAATGACATTTTCCGATTTATTTATCCTTTATCCACGGGTTCTCGTATTTTCTTTTTTTCTCTGTGTGCACATTTTCTGCTGATGAATCTCAGTTCACAAAAGTTCATTACTCGGTGATCCTTCAGCAAACTGATCCTGAAAGAGGCCGGGTATCCCGGACTAATGCCTCAAAGAGAGCGGTGGCATCAAGCAGCCGGCCCACCACTGCTGGTGAAGCCGGTGAAAATCGTCAGACCAAAGTTGGCGCAGGTGGAGGTCGCCTATCATCTAAGCCTGGTTACGAGTCCAAAACGTCCTCCTTTACTCGTGCTGGTGCTACAAGAGGCGTTCGAGATGAAACTCTCAGAAGCTTTGAGCTGTTAACAATTGGCACAGGGAAAAGGAAATAGTGGAAATGTTGTAGCTATACGCAGTTTTGTCCGGGGATCATAAAAGGTATGGAGGTTACTATAGTCTTTGCATACCGTATCAGGAGTATAATACGAGATTTCCTCCATGTTTATGGGATCTCATTATAATGCATTACTGGGCAGAACATTAAAGTTATCAATATATTCCATAACCATCTCTCTTTCCTTTCTTTCGTCGTTTTAGTCTTGCTTCGATATGTACTGCCTTGTAACACACGAAGATGATTATGTATTTCCATGTGAACTATTCATATATGTTACATACATCTCTAGGATTTTGGTGGCTAAGATGAAAAGAATGTTAACGATGTGTGTAAGACCAGTTTCTTGTGCTGTTTGTTTGTCCAAACATTGCAACATGAGATGCAAAGATCTTTGAACTGTAGGGCGATGAGAGACGTGTTCCTGAGCAGTCGAGCTGAGCTTGATTTTTGCTGTAAATTTGCAGTTTATTTATAAATTGATCTGTTGCTTTCTGGGAACCAATTGGTGCGGTGGTAAGGGGATGATGGTATATTGGTATGGGTTGAATCCTTGACCCTTTTATTTTTTAGAATTATAAGGTATTGATATATAATATTGGGTTAAAAGTTAAAATAACTATTTTACACAAACAATATAAATTTTAATAATTAATCTTTGAAAGATAAATACTAATTAATATTTCTTTGAAATTACTCTCCTGTTGTCCTCAATTTTTAATCTTCTTTTTTACTATGAAACAACAATTCTCTCTCATGAACGCTTGCACCCACTACACACACATATATACACACTGCACATACAAAACACGAATGTATGATTTCATGTTTTCATGTATGAATTCATGTATATATTTATCTATGTAATGTACTCATGTTTGTTTTCATATATGCATGTGAATCATGTATATATTTGTTTATGTAGGGTATTTTGGTTAAATAGATTATAATTTATCTTTTAAAAATTAATAGTTAATTAATGGTTAGAATTTATCGTTATTTTTAAAAATGATTATTTTCCACATTATCTCTCTCTCTATATAGATCATTACTAAATTAATGGTTGGATTTAACTTTAATGAATTTCACCTAAAACCGTCAACCATAACAATTGAGGGGAAGAGGGGTAAACAAGTAAAACAGATCACCATATTATTGTAGAACACAATTTACGGAATCGAATAAAGGATTGACATCTCCAAATTAGAAATTCTTTTTAAGATATGAAATTAGAATTATTTTTTCGGTTAATTGCATACATAGTTAGACATTGATAAATACTCCTTCAAATTGTAATGTTGTTTTGCATTTTCAAATTGTCGCGTGCCAATTAATTTAATTTGTTTATAGTCTTATTATTCATAAGCTTCTTTTTCTTTTACAAAAATATCATATATATGGCAGTTTGTATGCATTAATTTGTTAAAATCGATGCATCAACTTGATATTATTTATGCATTATGGATTATGCATTATTGAAAGGTTGTTTGTGCATTATTATAATGAAGATTAAACACGACGAAGAAATCAATATATTTTTCTAGTACTTTTTTATTAGAGAATATCCCTCAAACTATTACTCTCTCCGTCCAATTTATGTCTATCTATTTGAGGTCTGACACGAAACTTAAGAAAACTGATAAAGTGGTAGTTGGTGGAATAAAAGTATAATTGAGGGATAATTAGTGGTGGCTCATAGTGAAAAAAGGTAGTGATAAAGTGAAAAAAGGTAGTGATAAAGTGGTTGGGTTAGTTGTTAGGTGTGGGTCCACAATGACAAATGGTAGTAAATAGGGAAAAGGGATGAGGGTGTAAGTGTAAAATTGTTAAACTAGGTAGACATAAACTGGACAAATTTTTAGTGGTAAGTAGGAGACATAAATTGGACGAAGGGAGTATTATTTAATGTTTGTTTACCTATTATATAATTGATGATCCCGGTAACGAGTATCTGGTATATGTGGGGGGAGGGGGGAGGGGGGGAGAGTACACCAGTAGCAAATTTTCGCTTTATAAAATCTTTTCACTAAGTTAACTGCTTAGGTCAGTTCGCTCAACAACTGGGAAAGTCAGTTGGAGCTGCTCTACAACTGAGATGGTCAGTTGGAGCTGCTCTACAACCGAGATGGTCAGTTGGAGTTGATTGCACAGTTGGGTGCACAACTGACTTCTTTGATTGATGGTCAATTGTGTATTCCAACTGAGGTTCCAAAGAGTTTAGCGTTTGTGGAAGTTGGTGGAAATTAAAGCTCGTTACTAAAACAAAAACTTTAATGAAAACAGGGAATGTCAAGTTCCCAAAACTTAGTGCAGTTTGTGTAAGTGCAGTTTGTATGTTGGGTCAGTAGGTTAAATAACTCAATGTAAAATACTGATTGTAAATACATAAAGTAAAGGACACAGTATTTTAACGTGGTTCGGAGATTGTCCTCCTACGTCCACAACTTTCTTTTTGGGGAATTAATCCAATAGATAATCTTAGATGTGCTTAATCAAACGTTCCACTTGGTTGTGGGTACCAAGCAACCTAATTAGTTCAATTACGGGTTCGAACAAGACCTTACAATATTTTTGCGGGCAAGTGTATAGCATGAGCTTAGATTACAGGTTCTAAGGGGACCTAGTCTTAGATTGCGGGTTCTAAGGACCTAATCTTTGATAAAATCCCTACGCTCAAACAGTGAGCTCTAGCTAAGTTGAGACTGATGGCTTTCATCTACTCGGTTAAGGTTAGTTTGGTTTTGAGATAAATCAAAACCTTTACTAATTTTCCCAACAATTTCCCCCTTTTTGATGATGCCAAAACTCTAAACTGACAACACGTAACTTTCCTAACTGATACTATACATCTGATACCAAAAAGACTAAAAGATAAACTCAATTCTAGTCTATAAGAGGAAAGGGGTTATCACAAGATAAAATATAAAAATTAACCTCAATCTTGGACAACGAGGTATTGTCATCAAGTGAGTTAATAACTGAAGACCTTTAATAACTAGCAACTTGTTATAATAGATAACAAATTGGGGAGTGATTACAGTTACAATTGAGTTCTTTCTAAACTACAGTCCTAACATTCTAACCTACTCTAGGGTCTTCGTCTTCTTCTCTTTCTACCTTCTTCTTCTTCTTTCAAAGAATGTCTTTATCTTCAACAAGGTTGGAGGCTGAGGTCATCCCTTCTCTTGACATTTTATCAGTCGTTCCTTCAGCAGCCTTGCATGTCTTTATCAAGGCTGGCAGCTGAACTCAGTTACAGGTATTCATTTTCAGCTCAACTGAATACCCTACCTCAAGCAACATGGCGAGGTGACTGATTTCTCTTCAGCCGTCTCTCCTGCAGCCTTGATAACCGACAAAGAGTCCTTCTCCTTCAAGAAGGTGTTTGTTTTCAACTCTTTCCTGCCAAGGCTAGAGGCTAAGGTCATGCGCCTTTTCTTGAACCTGCAATAGCCTTGCAGGATCTTCATTCCTGCTTCAGTTTATCTAAGGTGGCATCAACAAAGATGTAATTTTGAAGGTGACTGTCTGTACTACTTAACCCTTTTTGGCATCAACAAAAAGAAGATGTAGCGCAGATTAGTAGGAGGGCACTCCGACAGCGATTCACAAGGAGGCTAAAAATCGCGCCCAATTTTCTTCCACTTCCAGGGCAATGAAGAACATTAGCTTGACTTTACAAGCAACAACGACTCCTGGTGCGTTTGCTTGTACAGCTGCTGCAGCTCTTAAGGAAGGAAGTTCAATTGAGATGAGCTTGAGAACAGGGAAAAACCCTTCATAAAGCCATCTCAGCATCGAGTGCCTAGATCCGCCCAGGACTCCTGATGGACAGGTAACAAATGACCTGTTCTGGTGATGTGGGATTGCAGATCTTCATCCCATCATGCAATTGGAAAAGCACCTCAGGGATCTGCATAAGCTGGTTGACATCACGAATCACCCACATCATCAGTCGTCCTTTGAAGCATCTGCGTCTCATGTAGCCGCGAACATAGCGTTCTTGCTGAACCGATTGTTTCATTGATTCAGGGCTGGCGAGAGAAGAGGACCGCTTTGTAAAGTGGGAAGGCATATTCTCGATATGGGTAGGATTTTCTGACGAGGAAGATAAACCGTAACAAGAGAGAAAACTACAAGGCAAATATTTCATGAGAGAAGGCAGAAAATCTTGGAGTTGTTGAGATATCAAAATCTGGATTGATATCTGGTTGAATGTGCAAACTGAATTGCAAGGCCCCCTCTTTATAGGAGGGATGAAATCATGATCAATGGATCAGATTAATTCGTGCAGTTTTCTTCGGGATAAAGTCTTCAATGCGCCGTTTAAGAAAAAGCTGCTCCCAGGAATGATGGTAATGGAATGTGCCAAAGACGGTGAGTGACACTTGCGCGCGTGAGGAGAGTAGGTAGTTCTATATTAGCGCACTCGTGATCTAAAAGCATGGTCTATAGATTTAGACTAGCCTTTCACTGAATGTGACTGCTTGGCTAATTCAAAGTGAACAACTTGTAAACAGATGTTTGAATTTATTTCAAAACACATGCCTTAAAGATAAGGAACAAGTTAACATAGAGTATCGCTCAGTCGGCGTGGATCTCGACTGTCTTCTTAACATAGCTTACACTCGACTGACTCAAGTCGTCAGTTTAGTCAAGGTCTGACTCCGTCGTTCAGCTGGACTGGATGGGGCAGTGTACTTGTTCAGTTCCCTCTCAAGTTGAGATTCCCTTCAACTTGTGATCTCCTCCATCATGGCTTCTTCTTCTTTGGTTGAGTTGAGCAATCCAAAGAGTTGACACAACATCTTGAATCTAGCTTTCACCAAAGGCTTTGTGAAAATATCAACTCTCTGGATGTCAGTGTGAATTTTCTCAACAATGACGTCATTCTTTTCGACATGATCATGGATGAAGTGATGTCTGATGTCGATGTGCTTAGTTCTGGAATGGTGAACTGGATTCACCGTGATTGCTATAGCACTTGAGCTTTCACAAAAGATGGGTACTTACCCTGTCTCCACTTCATAATCTCTCAGCTGTTGCTTCAACCAGAGAACTTGCATGCAGCAGCTTCCAGCTGCCATATACTCCAATTCAGTTGTGGAGGTGGCGATACAGACCTGCTTTTTTGAAAACCAGGATACTAATTTGCTTCCCATGAACTGACAATATCCTTAGGTTGATTTCCTATCAACCCTGTCTCCAACTAGGTCTGCATCTGAGTACCTGGTTAGTTCAATGTTATCATCAGTTGGGTACCACAGTCCATATGAACTGTTCCTTTGAGGTACTTGATGATATTTTTTGCTGCTTGCAAGTGAGCTTCCCTAGGCTCAACTTGAAATCTTGCACAGACTCCAACTGTGTAGGAGATGTCTGGTCGATTAGCAGTTAGATATAGCAGGGAGCCGATGATCCCTCTGTACTTCTTTGCATCGACGAGCTTGCCTTCCTGGCCGGGATCGATCTTCCAATTTGTGTTCATTGTGATCTTCATTGTTCAGTTTGTGTTCAGTCCAAACTTGGAGATAAGCTCCTTTGTGTACTTGGAATGATTGATGAAAATTTCTTCTGGCGACTACTTAACTTGCAACCTAAGAAAATAATTCATCTCTCCCATCATGGACATCTCGAACTTTTCCTTCATGAGTTGGGAAAATTACTCGCACATATCTTCGAATTTGGATCCAAAGATGATGTCGTTGACATATATTTGCACCACCAGAATGTCTTCTCCAACTTTGATGGTGAAAAGAGTTTTGTCGACTGAGCCTCGGTGAATCCTGGCTCTAGTAGAAAGCCGCACAGAGTGTCGTACCATGCGTGTGGAGCCTATTTCAGTCCGTAAATAGCTTTCTTCAGTTTGTAGACTCAACCATCACCAATTTCAAAAACGGGAGGTTGTTCTACATACATATCTTCTTTAATATCGCCATTGAGAAATGCGCACTTCACATTCATTTGATAAACCTTGAACTTGTGGTAAGCGGCGTATGCTAAGAAAATCTGAATCGCTTCTAGACGAGCAACTGGAGCGAAGGAGTCTTCAAAATCAATTCCTTCTTACTTGCAATAACCTTGAGCTAGCAGTCTACCTTTGTTCCTCACAACGTATCCAATGACGTCTCGCTTTTTCTTGAATATCCACTTCAAGCCAATCACCTTGACTCCTTCAGGTCTCTCAATAAGTTCCCAAATGCAGTTCCTGAGGAACTCATTTAACTCTCCTTGCATGGCTTGAGTCTAGTGGATGCATCCTAAAGCTTCCAAGATGTTTTTGAGTTCTGGACGTATGCTACGAAGCAAGCGATCATGCTCACATCTCCTGCTTGTTCAAGCTTTCCTAGTATCCTGAGCTCATCGGCATACCGTGCTACCAAAGTTGGTTCATCATCAGCTGAGGTTCCTAACTGAGTTGGCTGAGTCGGAACATAAGTTGTGGGATCTACAACATGAGCTGATCTTCTGGTTCGAACAACGACTTCCAGATTTTCTATCACTGAATCTTTAACGTGGCTTTCATACCATCGTTTATTCTTTCGTGCTCACTTAGTAGATTCGAGCATTGTGATGGAATAATCCGGTCTTGGAGATGTTCGAGGTGCCGAGCTTGGTGTTTTGACTTCTAGTGCAGTTCGATCCTCAGTTGGAGATAGAGGATGAACTAGAAGCTGGCTGGTCTTGGACTTGAAGGTCCTAGACTGGGAGGGTGGTCAGTTGCTGATGTTGGCTGAGTAGCTGGAGTTGGCACTTGATCTATTGACTCTGAAGTTGCCCCTTGATTTGTGATGGGATCTTTAGTCTCATTGTCAGAAGAATATACTTCTTCTACCTCAGTTGACCAAACGAGTGGCTCTGCTAAATTCTTCAGTTGTTGAGCTTGAGAACTGGTCTTAGCTGGCTGTGCCGATGCACATCCTTCAATTGCCTGCAGTTTATCCTATTCTTGCACTCAAAAGTAGATTCATCAAACAAAAGTAGATACATCCACAATTTTTGTGCTGGTGTTGAAAACTCTATAAGCTTTGATCTTTGTAGCATATCCTAAGAATATGCCTTTGACAGCTTTTGGCTCGAAGGTTTTGAATTGAGCTTTTCCATTTATATAGATATAGCACTTAGACCTAAAAACTTGAAAGTAAGAGATACAAGGCTTCGTGTTTCTCCATAGTTCATATGGAGTCTTTCCATGTCTCTTCGTTAACAGGGATTGGTTCTGTGTGTAGCGCGTTATATTGATTGCTTCAACCCAAAATCATTTTAGCAGGGCTGAACTCCTTAGCATGCAGATTGCTGCATCTTTCAGCGTTCGATTTCTTCTCTCAGCTACTCCGTTCTGCTGTAGAGTTCTTGCAGCTGAGGTTTGATGAGTTATGCCTTTCTTTTCGCAATACTCAATGATAGTCTCATTGAGGAACTCAATTCCACGATCAGATCTGATGGAGACAATGGATTTTCCTTGTTGGTTCACAAGTCTATCTATAAACTTAGGCAATTCTTCTCTCGTCTCATTCTTGTGCTCCAGGAAGATCACCCAGGTGTATCTCGAATAGTTATCAGTGACTACGAGAGTATATTTATTTCCACTCACACTCTTCGGGGTGACTGGACCGAAAAGATCCATGTGGGTCAATTGCAGAATACGATTCGTGGATGGTTTCATTTTAAGATGGAATGATGCTCTAGCCAATTTTCCAAGTTGACATGGACTGCAGTAGTGCATCGAACTATGCTTCAAATCCGGTATTCCAACTGTGTGTTGTTGGCGAGCTAACTTGTTCATGGTTTTGAAGTTGAGGTGGTTGAGTCTCTTGTGTTATAGCCAGCTTATCTCTGAGCTGCTCTTGGATATGAGGTACGTTTCTGGTAAGCTACTCGACCAATCTGTGTAGTAGACTCCACCTGATTAAAATCGTCTACCATTTAAGAGAACCTGCTTGGTCTTTACATCTTTCACCATGCATCCCTGTGCATCAAACTTCACAGCAAAACCATTATCGCAGAGTTAGCCTATGGAGAGAAAGTTATGCTTCAATCCATCGACCAAGGAAACATTTTTAATAGTCACAAGGTCAATTTCGAATGTACCAGATGCTTTGATTTTACCCTGAGAGTCATCACCAAAGGTAACAATACCTCCCTCTTGAAACTTGATATCGGTGAGAAGATTCCTCTAATGAGTTATGTGTCTAGAGCATCCGCTGTCCAATACCCAGACTGACTTTGCAACTCTTATTTTCCTCAGTTCATTCTGGTCCTGCAAAACACAAGAAAAACTTTAGGTACCCACACTCAGTTGGGTCCTAAAAGGTTGGTGACTTGGGTTTCCTCGAAGACTCGAACTGAGGGGTCAGTTCGAATCACTCTTCCTTCTTCATCCACATAGACTACTGACTGAGTTGATCTTGATGCGCGAACAGTCCACTTTCTTGGTGGATATCTCTATCGACGTGGAGCATGGTATCGACTCTGATAAGATGGTTGATTCTTCCATGATTAGAACTGTCTAGGTAATGACCCAAACTGTCTTGCACCTTGAGCATACCCGAACTGTGGATAACTAGGACCATTGAACCGTAGTTTCCATGTTGCTAATATACTTGTTGGTAGTGATGTGGCACTGGGAATGTCTAATGCTAGAAGTGAGGATTGTCCCAGTTCGGATGCCTTTGCTGATGATGCTGAGCTGAGTAGTTTGGCCTGTGCCTAGGCTGATTCTGCCTTGGCTTTGAAGGTCCACTTCGTCTGTTCCTCCTCGCTCTGCGACCTCGGGGTCTAGACTTCCTTGATGATCTTTCAGCATCTCTTGATGTACCAACTTCATGCTCCTTAGGTTATTTAGTTAGAACATTCTTTCCTTTATCCTTCACATGAGTCTTGACAATCTGAGGGATGACTGTGACGAAGCTATCATTTGCACTTCACGCAAATAAATTGTATTCTTCCATGCCCACAGTAGGCGATAGCCAGCAGTAAGTAGAGTCGTAACCAAGGGAATTGGTGTAGTTTCTCTTCCACGAACTGTTGTTACAATAGGATTTTGGTCTGAACTTCACTTGTCTTGCTCAACAAGCACTGAAAACTATAACTGAAAATAAAGTAGATTTGATCAATAATTAAAGAGACTTGGTCTGGATATCGAATCAATGAACATTAATACTTTTCACTCGATCATGGGCACAATGAGTTTCAACTGCACACCTTTACTATTCAGTGTAAAGAGTAAATTAATTCATGCTCTATGGTCACGAAGTTACAACTAAGAATTTTTTATCCTTTTATCTATCCCTTTAAATTCGAGAATGCCAGAGACACTCTAGACAAAATTTCTCTCTTGATCAACACACCCACGAAGACCCTTCAACAAGTGTATTGCCCAAGAGGCATTAATCTCTTTTAGACCCAAATTAACCAAGAGATGCCCAAGGCATTGACTGCTCTCCAATACTTAATATCTATTCGAGCACAAGAGACACTCTCGTGGTGAACTCGACTCTATTGGTGATCTAGACTCCTTAACCGATTGGTGATGAAGCAATTAGTTACCTTGACCAAATCTAGTATTAAGCCCTAAGTATTTTGGGAATAAAGAACTCAATTTAATTTAAACACTTAGGCCTCATGAGTAGTCAAAGTATTAATAGTTCACATCATCTAATTCATTCTAAGTATAAGAAATTAGCTAGACATAAATTTAAACGTAAACAAAATAAAATAAATATATAAAGACATAACTATAACTTGAATAAAGAACTATATTACCATGCAGAAAAGTAAAACGTCTTGGCCAGAATGCCAGCAAAATTCTAAAGCAATAAAATAACTGAAATTAAAGCTTTGCCCGTAGGACTTGTTTTTCTCCTCTCCGAACTCTCTCAAGACAGAATTGAAACTATACTAGGGTTACACGATGAATTCGCAGAGAACAAGAAGCCATATATATAGGCATCAAGAGTAGGTTAAGTCGGTTCCCTTCATGGGCTGGACTCCTTTCTTCCTTGGCCTTATTTCATTCTTTAGCTTGGCATTGGATTTCCTTCCTTGTTGAGTCTAGCTTTGACTGATCTCCATGATAAGGATGGAAGTTTCCTTCCTTATCCTCTTCCTTGACGCTCAAGTCTCATCCGTTTCCCCCTGTTTCATTCCTCTGTCTTGATCATATCTGCTTCAATCTTGCCCTCAACGCGCACTAGTCTGGGTACTCTACTGCTTTGGCCATAAGATTATGGGGAGATACTCCTTCACCTGTAGCTTTGCTCAAGATGTATCTCATCATTCCCAGATACAGACTTCAGCCCTATGCCCATATTCCATCGTATCGTTGTCCAACGCCATAAAAGCAGTTTTCCACCAGATTATGCCGACAATCACACCTGTTCTGCCCTGCACCCACTTCCTCGTACTTGTGTCCTCCCAGACACATAAAGAGTCAAAAAAAGACACAAAAGACACAACAAAACAACACGAAAAATGAACACAATTATGAGTTCATCACACCCACACACTTTAATCACGCTTGTCCTCAAGTGTGTAGATGCAATTTGCCCAAGACAAAAAACACAGAAAAGACAAAACAAAAACACAGAATCAACACAAATTCAGCACATTATGGTCCTTGGTCAAAGCAAGCAATCATAAATACAGATCAAGTAATACCATCAAATAGGTCTAGATAGAATCAATGAGCTTAAAGATATTCCTCACAACACTCTTCTCTCAAGTGTATTGGGCTAAGTGCTCATGACCAATATTAACTTGACTTTCCATAGGCTTGCCTACCTTCTACATTCTCATGATCTAAACACTTATCAATAGGTTTTTTATTAGGTTATAATGGGGCTTAAGTCATAAGGTAGGAAATATTTACGAACTAGCTATGGTCAATACGAACTCGGTTCCGGGAAGAGTTTGCTCGAGATTCTTCATTCTTTCCCAATAGCTTCGGCCTTAGCTCACACTTATTATTTTCTATAATTTTTTTTTCTTTTTTTTTCTTCTTGTTTTTTAGAGCTTTTAAACAACACCTCTATAATTCTAGGCATGCTAAGGCATCCTTCTAAAGTCAGGTGCTATGTCCATGATAATATACCCCTTGCCCTTCTTTCATCCCTCGTTCTTCTCTTAAATCTGAGTTCTCATAACCTGACGACTATAATTTCCAGGCTCATTTTAAGTGAATAGAAAGAATTTATTTCAAGCTCGAGGGGGTTATTCAAAGGATAAACATAAAGGTAAGACTTTTTAGGCTCTGGGCTAAATGAACAAAAAGTAAATGCCTAAATCATCTAAGTGCTTTAGTCAAGTTTATTAGGCTTAAAGAGTATGTAGGCAAGTTCTAGATTATCAAGTCCCATGGTCATATCTCACACAAGGAAAGAAATGATATTTCATATGATATGTTCAACAATTTAAAGCTCAAATCCTCACAAGGCAGCTCATATATTCATTACGTCCTACCTATTCACATACGACATACTCAATCATAGCATAAAATCATACTTAACTTTGACCTAAACCCTAAACATGATGATCAACAAACTCAAATAAATAAACATTTAAACACAGCGACCCCCACCCACACACTTTGCCCAAAGTAAAGTGAGTAAAGTGGTGGTCAAGACACTAACACAAGACAGACTTAAACAAATAACAACAACCCCACTCACACACTTTGCTTTGGGCAAAGTGGGTAGAGTCATGATCAACAAACACAAACTTGAGAAGGAAATTCGAATGCCTTCACCACACAATTTGCATAGCAAATTGTGGGTGAAGGCAATACCCTAACCTTCTCAACCAACAGACACACTTAAACAAAAATTAAAACCTAATCTACAACAAAAAAATGGGAGGAAACAAATTTAAGAGGAAGATTCAGGTGTGTACCTAAAATTCTGGTTGGCAGAGTAGGCGTGTTGTCCGTCAAGTAATTCCTTCAACATCTTCTCCATCGGCTCCATCTTGGGCACATCCTCCTCAACTTCGGGCACGACAGCAACAACTTTCTCTCGGGTAATGGCAGGCTTCTTCTCCTTGGCATCTTTGACCTCGTTGCCTTTTCCTTAGACATATAGTCAATGAATACCATCTTGCACTAGGGGTCTTCTCTAATGTCCTTCATCCTGTTCAGAACCTCGAAGTTGAGGTTCTCCTCATTCATCGGTTTAAGGTGAGAGATCTTATCCATTAAATCCATCTCCTGGGCATAGACTGTAATCCAATGCCCACTGCAGTAGCGCTGCCCAGGCTTGTAATGACTGCCTTAATGTGCTCCGCCAGAAATGACCCAAAGTTGAGTCTGACCTTATTCTTCATTGCCCAAAGGATTTAGAGCTCCTTGTTGGTCACAGAATTGCCACTATCAGACTTGCCATAAAGGTTGTAGGCAAGGATGCGATGACAGATCCTGAGGGCATCACTCTTAAGCTGGTGCCCTTTGTTTGCCTGCGATTTGTATGAATCTCCATTCCCTATCTCCATCCACGCTGCCTTCCATTCATCCTGCTCATAACTCAGAATCCTACGCTCCGCATTCTTGTACTCCGGCTTCTGAGTAACCTTTACCCCTATCATACCTAACAACTGATTCATCTCCTTGATTTACTGCTTATACTCATTGCCCAATAGCTTGAACTGGATGGCCACAGGCCCACTCTCCGGATGGATTATTACCTTGACATCTTTGTACATCTCCCGAACCAACTCCTCATAGACTACCACTAGCCACTCCAAAAACCTACCCCATCTTATGCCCTCAAACAGCTCCTTGACCTCATCCTAAACCCCCAAATCCTTGTGCAGGGCCACATCTAGCACCCTCGGATTTTCCATCCCCTTGACAATACTAGGGTTTGTGGGTTGGATGGACTTCTTCTTCCTCACTGTGCCCATGCCAGTCTACTTCTTGCCCTTGAATACACTAATGGGAGCCACATCGAACACCGTTATGGCCCCCTCTCCTTATTCGTTACCCATAGACTGGGATTTGGCTGTGGACTCGGTAGAGGCGGCCATATCCGTAGACTCCCCTTGCCGAGTCGATCCGACATCGGAGGCCACCGTCTTAGCCTTTTTCGATTGGGTAGCAGCGGCGATTTCCTTCGTTTTCGCCGCTCTCTTCTTCCTGACTAACTTCTCAACAGGCTGCTCCTCTTCTCCTTCATCGTCATCCTCATCTCTTTTTTCTTTCTCTTTCTCCTCCACAGCACTCAAACCCTTCCCTTCCGACTCGTTCTACCCAGACTCACCAGCCCCTCCTTTTGCTACTTTTTCCTGGTCAAGAAGAGAGGGGTTCTCTCTTTCGCTCAACATCAACTTCACATCCACCGGTGGTGGACTGTCAGCGGGCATGGAGGATCTCGATGGAGTGGCTGGGACTTGCTCCATAGGCATTCATTTTTTAGTTGTTAGCTTTGGCAGTGACTGCTCAATATCGATATGTGTGCTGGAGGGAATTTGGTTGAGTTTGTTTTTGTTTCTAGTGGCTACCATATTGAAAATAAGGGTTTAAATAGTGAAGGGAAGAAGAAGGAGAGTGAGGAAGAGAAGTTGCAGAGTTACAGTTTGAAGATTGAGGGAGAGTGAGGGGAAAACGTGGGTTATGGGTGTAATGGGTGCGGCTTTTTAGGTTATGACACAAACTGACACTGATTTGACAACTTGGTCAGGTCTATTGCCCAGCGCCCCGCATCATGCCCAATACCACTCGTACAACTCTCCTCTTTATGCAGCAACTCCTTACCTATTGCCCATGGTACCCTGCACCATGCTTAACAAATACACATGCAAAGAAAATATTCTAACCTAGGGTCAACACTAAAATACTTAACAGAATAAAAAACTTAAAGTAAATATTTTTGTTATATTCTATATATTTTTTTTTAATTTTCTTTTCTAATAAAATAAAAATTAAAAACAAAAAAGAAAAGAAAATATACCAGGTTGCCTCCTGGTCAACGCCCCATTTAATCGTCTTGGGCACGACGTCATGCATTCTGGTCATTACTCGTCATCAGGGAATCTAGACGACTCCCCAACATCTTGCTTCTCATGCCTATGATAGGCCTTTGTCCTCTGACCATTAACCTTAAAAATTTTCCCACTCTTAAGATCCTTGATCTCGACTGCTCCATTTGGGTATTGGGCTTGAACTTCGTATGGACCTACCCACTTAGTAGATAGCTTCCACGATTTGAGTCTAAACATTTTCTGATAAAGCAACACCTGTTGCCCAAAGTCAAATTCATTCTCCTTGATCAACAGGTCATGGGTTTTCTTCATGCGCTCCATGTACAAGCTGGAATTGTCATAGGCCTGAAGCCTTAACTATTGAATCTCTAGCTATCTTGCCTCTCCTGCTTCATTCCAATCAAAATTCAACTGAGCTATTGCCCAGTATGCACGATGTTCGAGTTCAACAAGCAAGTGACATCTCTTTCCATAAACCATGCGATAAGGAGACATCCCAAACAGAGTCTTGTTTGCAGTCTGATATGCCCATAGCGCATCATCAAGGCGCATGCTCCAATCCTTCCTAGTGGTGTCCACATACTTCCTCAAGATGATTTTGATGATACGATTAGACAATTCAGCCTGCCCATTAGATACACGGTGGTGAACTCCATACTTCTTGAACAAGGCAGTGATTGTAGCATTGCAAAAGTGCGAGCCTTGGTCACTAATGACAGCTCTAGGGACGCCAAATCTATTAAAAATTTGAGTTCTTAGAAAACTCGCAACCACCTTTGAATCACCGGTTTGTGATGCTCGAGCTTCCATCCATTTGAACACATAGTCCATCGCCAAAAGAATATACTGATTTCCATGAGAGCTGGGCAAGGGACCCATAAAGTCCATGCCTCATATATCAAACACCTCGACCAGGAGGATTGGCATCATGGATATCTCATTCCTTCTTGTTATATTTCCTTCCTTTTGACATCAATCACAACTTTTCACCCATTCATAGCTATCTTTGAACAACGTTGGCCAATAGAAACCACACTCCAAAATCTTCGTTGTTGTTCGCTAGTGCCCAAAGTGACCTTCACATTCTTTGTTATGACAGTGCTCTAATATGCTCTTCTGCTCATGATCTTCAACACACCTCCTTATTATCTTATCGGAACACTCTCTCCATAGGTAAGGTTCATCCCACATATAGTATCGACTTTCCACCTTGAGCTTGCTCCTTTGATATCTTCCATACTCCGTAGGTATTGCCCCAACCACCAAATAATTTACAATATCTGCATACCATGGCTCATCCTGGGCATAACTCAGATGCTCATCGGGAAACATCTCCTTGATCAGGTACCCGTTTTCTTCCTGGAGTATTCTCCTTAAATGGTCAGCTACTTGATTCTTAGCACCACTCTTATCCTTGATTTCCACATCGAATTCCTGTAAAAGAAGGCTCCACCTCATCAGTCTTAGCTTGGTCTCCTTCTAGGTCAT
Organism: Schizonepeta tenuifolia; assembly: GCA_029490685.1. Lineage (NCBI taxonomy): Eukaryota > Viridiplantae > Streptophyta > Magnoliopsida > Lamiales > Lamiaceae > Schizonepeta > Schizonepeta tenuifolia. The sequence continues at coordinate 52,999,990 of CM055959.1, read as the reverse complement.
AAGATATTTTAGTGCGGCATGATCAGTATAAACTGTAGTCTTGCCCCAGAAGATAGGAACAAAATTTCACAAAAGCAAAGATCGACCACGACCAACAGCTCCTTCTCCGTAGTTGCATAATTGCATTGGGCAGCATTCAATGTCTTCGAGGCATAGTAAATAACATATCTCTCCTTCCCCCTCTTTTTCCCAAGAACGACTCCCACGGCGTATCCCCTTACATCGCACATAATCTCAATTGGCATACCCTAGTCAGGGGGTTGTATGATTGGAGCTGTGATCAGGTTGTTCTTGAAAGTGTGGAATGCCTTCTTGCACTCCTAATCAAACTCCCAAGGTACATCATTCTGCAGCAGCTTGGTCATAGGCTGAGCTATCTTGGCAAAATCCTTCACAAATCTTCGATAAAATCCAGCATGTCCAAGGAACCCTTTAAGTTTCTTGACATTGGTGGGATATGGTAACTTCCCTATGATATCGATCTTGGCCTTATCCACCTCAATACCTCTTTCTGGATGCCCAAGGACTGTCCCCTTCTTGACCATGAAGTGACACTTTTCGTAGTTCAACACAAGGCTCTTCTCAACATATATTCTCATAACTCTCCCAAAATTCTTAAGACACGAGTCAAAGTCCTACCTATAGACGGTGAAGTTGTCCATGAACTTTTCAATTCACTCCTCAAGAAGGTCAGAGAAAATGTGCATTATACATCGTTTGAACGTGCCCGGGGCATTACATAATTCGAACGACATCCTTCTATAGGCAAAGGTACCAAACGGGCATGTAAAAGTCGTCTTTCCCCGATCCTCATCAGGTACCCATATTTGCATATACCTAGAATATCTATCAAGGAAAAAATAATATTGATTATCTGCTAACCTTTCCAGCAACTCATCGATAAAGGGCAAATGGAAGTGATCTTTCCTCGTCTTTTGGTTTAGCTTGCGGTAGTCAATACACACCCTCCATCCAGTTTGAAGCCTCATGGCCACCATCTCCTTCTTATCGTTCTCGACCACCTGAATTCCTAACTTCTTGGGCACAACATGTACTAGACTCACCCATCGACTGTCTGAAATTAGATAGATTATGCCCAGATCTAGGAATTTCAGGATCTCCTTCATGACCACTTTCTTCATGGAAAGGTTTAATCTTCTCTGAGGGTCTCTGACCGGAACTGCATCCTCCTCGAACAAGATGTGATGCATGCAATCCATCGGGCTTATGCCCTTGATGTCAGCTAATGTCCACCCAATTGCTTCCTTGTATCTGGCCAGAAGTTCACATACCTTCTCCTCCTCACTGCTCATAAGTGCTGAATTAATGATCACTAACAAGGTTTCATTCTTTCCAAGGTAAGTGTACTTCAGGTGCTTGGACAGTGTCTTTAATTCAAGCTTCGGTGCCCGTTGGAGTGAGGGCACCAATCTATCTTCAGGCTTCAATTCTAGAATTATGAGTTGCTCAAAACCAGGATGCACATTGCTCTCATTCCTCACATAACTCAATTCCTCCATGGCCTCCTTGTCTTGACCAAGGTCTTCTTCAATCTGCTGCTCAAGAGCCTCAATCCCCCAATATTCCTCAATCACCTTGTCGAACCAATCTTGTGGAAAGTCTTCTTCAAACTCGTCATGGTCATAATCCTCTTGAAAGTCGTCTTCTTCATTCATTTCTTCAATTTTCTCCAGAGTATTGACCACTTCCATATCCTCTTCGAGCAAGCAGAGGCTATTCACAGTTTCTATCTCTTCATACTTGTTTTGTCTATAAGCATCAAACTCCACCACTTCGTCTCCTACTTCGACAATCAGCTTCTCGGACTCACAATCGATCTTCGTTCTTGCTGTCCTCAGGAATGGTCTTCCGAGAAAAATCACTGGGTTCTTGATTGTCTGCCTTCCCATATCTAACACGTAGTAATCAGTAGGGAATATAAGATCTCTCACCTTGACCAAGACATCTTCCAAAATTCCATCAGGGAAGACCGTTGAGAGGTCTGCCAATTGAATAACAAAACATGTTGGGGCCAAAGGTCCAAACATCATCTCATCGAACATGGCTTTGGGCCTGACGTTGATCGATGCTCCTAGATTGAGCATTGCCCTTGGTATCATGGTCGTACCTATCGTACATGGAATGGCAAACATCTCTGGATCTCTTTACTTTATGGGCAAGTGCAGATTCATGATTGCTGAGACATTAGACATGTGAAACTTGGCATCATCAGGGTATTTTGTCTTTTTTCTACACATCTCCCTCAAAAACTTGGCACACTTGGGAATTGAGCGTAATGCCACCAACAAGGGAAGATTTATCTCCACTTTTTGAAAAACTTGAAGCATTTTGTTCATCTCTTGTTGCTCTCTATCTCGGGCAAATCTCCTTGGATATGGTGGAGGTAGACCGTTGGGCTTAGTGCTGGTCCTCTGGGCCAATAGCATTGCTTCTCTTTCAGCTTTAAGGGACTCGAGCTTCCAACTCATGGTACATCTCATCTAAGTCACCTGAACCCATCTTGGTCTCCTCTAGCTTCTCAGATTCCTCTGCTGGCATTTTGCGCATGACCTTAGGCAAAGCTCTTCCACTCCTTAAGGCCATAGCATTGACCTGCTCCTTATTGATCTCCACTTGGGCAGGAAGTTGCCCACTCTTCTCCTCTACAAGCTTCGACAATGTTTGTGTGATGTGGGTCAATTGAGCTTGAAGGTTGTTAGACGTCCCCTACTTTCTATCTGAAAATTTTCAAAAGCTTTCCGAAAGCGATCAAGGGTGTCCTTCATAAATTCCTCCATATTCTAGTCACGATAAGGGGGAACATATGGTTGTTGCTGCTGTTGGGCAGGTTGCTGAGGTTGCTGATGTGGAGGCGGCACTTGGTAATGGTTATTTCCATACCTCAAATTCTCATTCTGGCGATACCCAAAGTTGTTGTTTTGCCCAAAACCGAATCTCTGTTGCCCAAGGGCTCCTTGCTAAGTTTGCCCCATTGCCTTGACTCCTTCTTCATCCATGAACCAATTAGGACAGTCTGAGGTGATGTGGGTCTAAGCTTGACACACTTCACACTTTTTTATAGCCTTCCTTATAGTAATTTCTTTCCCATCCACTTTCTTGCTCAAAGCTTCCATCTTGTCATCCATTTTGGCCATGAACTCCTTCATTGTGCTGACCAGAGCATCTTTATTTCCACTGTGCTCAAGGGAACCTGCTCTAGGAATATCATCTTTATCTCTTGATTGCTTGGCCATAGCAGCTATCTTCTTGAATACTTCTGCTAGAGATTGATCGACAATTCTTCCTCCACAAGCGGCAATAATCCATTTCCTCTTTGAAGCTCGCAATCCACACATGAAATACTCAACGAGGTTGATCTCCTCAATCCTATGTTGTGGGCAACGCGATAACATCTTCTTGAATCTTTCGTAGTACTCATATAGTGACTCATGCACCCCCATCTTGATGAGGAAACTGCATTCCTAATGCTTTGGATGCGACCAACAGGAAAATACTTGTCTAGGAATGCCTGTTGCATCTTTTTCCATGTGTCCATACTCCCCTCATGCAAAGTGTAAAGCCACCCACGTGCCCCATCAAGTAGTGAAAAGAGGAATGTGAGCAACCGTACGTAATCTTCGAATCTCACGAGGGTTAGTGACCCTAACAGTGCTGCATGCCATCTCAAAATTCTGAAGATAAGTTTGTGGATCTTCCCTTGGATAATTGCTCAATCAGTGAATGCTTAAGCTCCCAATTTTCGGTGATCTCGGGTAGCTTAATGCTTGAGGGCTTGATGCCCTTGTCATCAGGGAACATGATTTTCCTAATAGTCTTTCTCGACATCTTTTCTGCTGGCTTGGATTCTTCATTCTCTTGGTCAGAGTAAGAATCGTCTTGCTTAGAACTCTCTTTTATTGACAAGCTAGGATCTCCTTCAGGTTCGTCTACTCCGCTTGCCAAAGCCTCTTTTCTCTTCTGAGCTCATAATGCCCTAGCCTCACACTCTGGATCCTCAACGTAGATCAATTGTCTTTCCGTTGCTCTAGTCTTGGGCATAAGCCAAACTCAAAACTCAAAGATTAACTATCTTGGAACCAATTCTCTGGCAACAACGCCAATTTGATAAAGTTGTCGTTTACACTTCGTGCAAATAATTTGTAATCTCTTATGCCCACAGTAGGCGATAGCCAGCGGTAAGCAGGATCGTACCCAAGGGAATTGTTATAGTTTCTCTTCCACAAACTGTTGTTACAAAAGGGTTTTGATCTGAACTTCACTTGTCTTGGTCAACAAGCACTGAAAACTATAACTGAAACTAAAAGTAGACTTGATCAATAATGAAAGAGACTTGGTGTAATACCCCAAGTTTTCATAAGTTCTTAAGTGCGTTCTAAATAAGTTAATATGCTTAAATTATCAAGTTTTGAGTGATAAAATTTTTCTAAGGAAAAAGAAAATTTGTGAAAAAACTAAAATGCCCCTATGTGCCTAAACGTGAACTTATGTGTTTTAAATTACTCGAGTTGAGGATATGATGAATTGATTGAGTTTATTTATATGAGTTTGAGCATGAGTATGAATTTCAGAAGATTCCGAGAATTTTTACTTTTGAGTGAATAGTAACGATAACCGAGAAGACGCTATTCACCGACGAACTTAGAATTTGACCTAATTAGAGTCTTTTGAATCTAGAATTAATTCTAAGACCCCTGAAATATGTTAGAAGCTTATCCGAGATCACACGAGAGAGTTATAAGAATTTAGTCCTTAACGGATTAATTAGCCGATTAATTTTTAAGTTTTCTTCGTTACTTGGAATTTTAACCTAAAAATTAGATAATCGGAATCCTTAATTTATTTAATGGGACATGAGATAGGTTTGAGATGTTTTTAGTGTTGGAAACGAGACGAGGAGAGATTATAGCCGTTTTCAGTATAAATGAAATAATACGGACTTTTTATCCGGAAAACTTTCTCAACCGGGTGAAATTATATCTGTAAAGAGAATCTCTCTCCCTCTCTCTCCCTCCTAACCGATATCACCTCTCTCTCTCTCTCCCAAATCTCTCTCTAGCTACCTATTTTGAAAACCTACTAAAGAATATCATGATGATTATTCTTATTCCTAAACTTAATACATTCAATTTCATTATTTCCATTTCATTCATTTCATCTCTCTCTCAAACTCTACTCTCTCTCTAGTTCTCTCTCTCTCGGTATTCACTAAGGAAGAAAGAAGGAAAATTTCCTCTCCCTCTCTTCCCCCTTTGCCGAGACACACACACACAACACACACATGGAGATTTCTCCATTAAAGTCCTAAGATTCAAGCTCCAATTCCATAAAGAACAAGTAGAGATCATCTTCATCCATCTAATTCATGCATATCTTGAAGAGAAAGGTATTAAATCTTCAAATTCTTGAGTTTGAAATTCAATAATCATCCATCTATTTTTTCGTAAAAATTTCGGCTATTAGGCCCTAAATGGATGATTAATTTTTGCTCTGCCTTTCGCCTTAGCCTTTTTACATCTCCTCTTGCCCAAATGACTTGATCCCACACGGTACTTGATTTGGTTGGATTGTGAAGCGAGTAGCTTTGGTTCTGAATGTCTGCTTCCTTAGCCAAGCTGCGAGCATCATTTCCTTGCCCAAAGTGCTTCGTATTTGCGCCCAAAATGTCTGTTGCAGAATTTGGTCATTTCTTGCCCATTTCTGGCCAGTTTTATCATGATTTGCCCTGTACGTCCCTGCCTTCACAATGTGTCCTCCTAGACACAAAAGATAAACAAAAATACACAAAATGACTCGATCTAGACCTAAAATCAGACTCGAAAATCATGCAAAATTTGGTTTCATCATGCCCACACACTTGAATCATGCTTGTCCTCAAGCATGTAAGTACAACTTGACTGAAAAGAAAGAAAGAAAACAAAAGACTCAAATGACTTGGTAAAGGTTAGCAATGCCCAATACAACAGATGAACGTGAGCATAATAAAATTCACATACAATGTTGGGCAAATAAATCAGTCCACACAATCATCAAATAGGACAAAAATAAACATTCGAGCATTTTCAAGGTTATTCTTCACCAACACTCTCATTCTTGTGTTTAGGCTAGTGTATACGCTCGGGACATGTCATTCTTGGCCACACCATAAGCTTGCCTGCCTTCTAAACTCTTCATCTTGTAGACTAGGTTTAAAACACTTATCTTTAGGTCTTTTAAAGGTTGTAACTTGGCTTTAGACATGTAGGAAATTATGGAACGAGGCTAAGGTCTTAAGGACTTGGGACTGGGCGATACGTTACCCCAGATTGGGCGATTCGTTGCCCATCTCTTTCTGAACTGGTGACTGGGCGATACGTTGCCCCTGGTTGGGCGATTCGTTGCCCATCACGTCTGATCTCCTTTCCTTTACTTACGGGTCTTAGCACAAAATTCAACCTAGGACTTTTTTTTCTTTTTTTTCTTTTTCATTCATTTTTTTTAATGTCCCTTATTTTTTTCTGACACTCCTTATTTGGGCAGTTTCTGCCCTTAGTACAGGTGTCTTGCCCAATTTTTCTTCTTTTTTTCAGACCCTTCTATTTTTCTCCTTCTCCCTTTTTTTATATTTTATGCTCCTAAGTCCTTATTGACCGGGTAGGAAATAATATTTAGGTTGCATATATGATCAAAGAAATTTAAGGCTCAAAGGGGCTTGACAAGGGGAAATTTAGTCGGGTAGGCTATTTGGCTCAGTTTGGGCTTATGAAAAAAATGCCTAATTCATCTAAGTTCTTTTTAACCTAAGTCAATGAGATTTCAAGTAGTAAGCAGACAAGTACTAGGTGACTTCCAAATGAACACATCAAATAACTCACAAGAAAGAAAACTGCTTGGTCAAGATATGCAGTATAGGCTCAAAACCTCACAAGGACATGCTCAAACATTCATTCGTCATCCCTATTCACATACAATCATGCTTAACTGAAATACAAACATGCTTACATCATATAACTCAGAATTATGTTATGCTCAATATCATCATATTATCCTAAGCATGCAAACCTATACACATAAGAATATGCTCCTCCCACCCACTTTACTTTCAGCAAAGTGGGCAAGAGGCACAGACTAAAAAACAAAACAATGTCAACCCCCATGCCCAAACACTTTGCCTTGGGCAAAATCAGTGAAGATAAGGGCAGACCAACAACAGACTCCAAGAAATAAAGAAAAGACGTATAAGACAAAAACGGTCCTCCCACCCACACATTTTACTTTCGGTAAAGTGGGTCGATCAAAGGACCAACTCAACAAAGACTCAAAACAATAAACCTAAAACTAACAAAAAAAATGTGAGAAAACAATTATGAAGGAGGTCGAATAGCATGGCACCTGACGTGGGCAATTTGGGCATTGTGAATGGCTTAGAGGGTCTTCTTTCATGCATCAACAACTTCTTCGTCCAGTCTGGTCAAACTCTTAAGGATTGTACCGGTCCTTCTTTACTCGGGCATGACAGATGTACGGTCTGCCTCCTCCGGATGATCTGGAGTGAAAGTCTTTTCAGGAATGTTGTGCCCTCGCTGGCGGCTTGTAGAAGGGATTTCCTTCTTCATCATGGTAAACTCAGTGAGCAGCTTCATGTTCTTCGGCTCGGGCAAGGAACATCCTCAGCAACATCTCGTTGTGTGCGATAGCATCCTCCTCCAACTCGCCTAAGCTGGTAAACGTAAGTGCCTTTTAGCTCAGGGATTTCAGACTCCCCTTGCCCCCATACAAAAGTTTGGGGAAAGAAGGTCTTAATGGTGGTCTTTCCCTCTCTTCTGAATGTCTTTCCATTGTTGCTTTCGTGCCCTAAATCTTGCACGTCATGAACAAACCATACCTCCTACAAAAATACTACCTAGTCTAGGGTTTAAACAAAAATAAAAAGAAAAAGAAAATAAAAAGAATAGGTACCAGGTTGCCTCCTAGCAAGCGCCTTAGTTTACGTTGTGGGCACGACATGGCCTCCATCTTTTAGTCGTCGACTGGATCTTGGAGCTCCGGAAACTCCACTTTACATTCCATGTCATGCCCAAAGTAGGCTAGACTTGTCCTTTGACTTGTAGATGGGCTCCTGTCTACTTGTCTTGCCCTCTTTATAGGTGCTCCCTAGTCACTATGCATTCGTCCTCCAACCCCAAAGTCACTCACGAAGTTTACCTACACGGTTAGCTCGGAACACACACAAAAAGAACTAAACAAGAAAACAAAAGAGAAAACTACTAGAAACACAACTCCTCGGCAACGGCGCCAATTTTGACGCGACCGTCGTTTAGTCACGTACAAAATACCTTTATAATTATCCTATTTCTCACCACCAGGATCAGCTAGCAGTAAGTATAGGGTCGATCCCATGAGGAGTTGGTGTAGCTTTCTCTTTGGTCACGGGTTATCCAAAGGTTTAGGGGTTCTGCACAGACTCGTCTTGGCCAAACATGAAAAATGAATCTAAACTAAAACATAAATAAAAGATAAAAACAAACCTGGATTTAGGTGTTGAGTCAATTGCACAAATAAGACGTCTTTATTGATGCAAGGATATATGATACATATGTATGTCAACGGTTATAGGCAAACCACATCATGGTCCATTGTCACGTCATCACGCCCACAACCACGATCTGTCCAGTTCGTCCTTACTTGTGAATCCTGCGTGGCATTCCCACCCCAAGCTTCTTAACTTGCCCAACTCACCCCCAAGAATTCCTCAAGGGGCATAGATTGAGACAAACAACTTTCGGTACTAGACGAACCCATTGCGCTCCGAGTTTTCACCAGCGTCAACGTACTTCGTTCGGCTCTATCCAAGTTCAACCTGAGATTTGCCGCCTTCAAGGAGTGTGAGGCAAACCTCTCCTGGTCCCTGTTGGTCTAAGCTACCTCCCTTTTAAGGAATCTGCCGCCCTCCAATTGCCCACTGGCCACATGAACTCTTGGCATAAACAGACTACTTTGAAATCATTGCTTAACGCCTCGGGAACACACATATATATAGCTTTCCCCTTGCCCAAATCAACATCATGATTTAAAGCTTCTGCAGCGTCATCTTGCCCAAACGCAAATTTGTATAACTACCTACGCATAAAGTAAATAACAAGAAAAGAAAGAACGAAATAGAAAAATAACTTAATTAAAATAAATCTGGATGATACCAACATCGCCGGCAACAGAGTACAAAAGTTAGTTTGCCCTCGAAGGGGCAAACTCTTAAACAAAATAACCCTAGACTAAAGAAGATAAGAAACTCAAAGATTCAAAGATTAAGAAGATGCATATGGCTTACTATCTAAGACTATTTATAGAGGTGAAATTCGTGGGTCATGGAGACTCAGCCCATTAGATAAGTTGATAGCAGCTAGGTTTGGGCGAGCTGTCTTGCCAGCTGTCAATCCTTCCAGCAGCTTTAGTTGACCAAGAGACTTTCCTTATATAGCAGATTTGATTTTGAACGAATCTTCATGGATAAAGATGGAATTAATTCATTCCTTGTTGGCTACTTGGATAAGGTTGATCTCTTACTTGGTCCGCACTCTTCCCTTGTAAGTTAATCTCTTTCTTGCACCGCATTCTTTCTCGATATGCTTTACTGTCACAGATCTCCATGCCCAAGACGTGTATTCATGCCTTTCTTCTCTGCTCTGCCTTTTGCCTTGGCCTTTTTACATCTCCTCTTGCCCAAATGACTTGATCCCGCACGGTACTTGATTTGGTCGGGTTGTGAAGCGAGCAACTTTAGTTCTGAATGTCTGCTTCCTTGGCCAAGCTGCGAGCATCATTTTCTTGCCCAAAGTGCATCGTATCTGCGCCCAAAATGTCTGTTGCAGAATTTGATCATTTGTTGCCCATTTCTGGCCAGTTTTATCATGGTTTGCCCTGTACATCCCTGCCTTCACAATGTGTCCTCCCAGACACTAAAGACAATAAAAAATACACAAAATGACTCGATCTAGACCTAAAATAAGGCTAAAAAATCATGCAAAATTTGGTCTCATCAGCTACCGATCTCTTCCCTTGTGTTAGATTCACAAATTCATTTGCCTTCTGCTTACGATAACTCCTAGGCACATATTTGTCGTATAGGGCTTCCTTAAACTACTCCCACGTCAAATTCTCGCGTTCTTCTGGCGAATACATCCTCTGTCGAGTTTCTCACCAATAGTCGGTGGTTCCTTTAAGCTGATACGTCATACACTCGAGACAGTCGCGATCACTACAACTAAGAAATCTAAAAATTCGCTCAAGAGAACGAATCCAGTCCTCGGCTCCTGTCGGACTGCTTCTACCATCCAAAGTCGGGGGATTTTGGCGAAGAAAAAGTTCTTCTATTCGTCTCTTATTCTGAAGAGGTGGGGTAGGGTCCCGTCACTCTTCTTCCTTGTTTCTTTTGACTCTCGCGTTTCTTCGTCTTGGCGGCATTCTAAAGAAATGCAAAAGAAAACTTAAGCAACTCGGAAATAAATTTCTGCAAAATGGACTAACTTGCACGTAATTTTTCTTGACCTTTGAAAATATTTTCTTATTGAGAGGAATATGATTCTCAATCGATACTTATCAGCATATCAAAGAAAATTTAATAAAACAGTTATCTCAGATAATACAATCATCTCAGATAAAACATCTCAATTAAATCATTTCTCATCTCAAATAATCAATCATTTATTTAACATGCACTTCAAAGTTTCACATATTCTCAAAATAAATTATTCTTGGCATTTAAGACAATCATATACTCAAATATTGTCACAAATAACACATTCTCATTACTCAAATTTTCACTCAATAAAATATTCTCAAGAAAATAACTCATTTAATTTACTCAACTCTTATCTCTTGACTCGCTCTTTACTTGAAGGTAATTGGGATCTCGGATACTCAAAATAATATAAGCATTTGGGAGACTTAAAGTTGATTTTAACAGCTTAACGGCTTCATTCTCATATCATCCGAAATGATGGCCTCTTGTGAGGACTTATATCGAAGCAAAGGGATTTAATACTTACATCGGAAAATTTCCCTAAACTTCGCCACACATTCAACTTAACGAGCTACTACCTCACTTTCGACCTACTAGATATTTATGCATCGAGTTTTATAATATACATCACTACGGAAAATAAAAGAGTTCAACTCTCGACATAAAGTAAAGATTGTTTGAAATTTTCCACAAGCTTTCTCGAACCACCGTCGCTAGGGTCACTTTCTCCATTCTGATCCACCTTAGGATCCTCTTCTGGATCCTCCTAATCTTCGTCACTACCCTGACCTTCCGCAGCGACTAACTCGCTAGGAAGTTACTCGTCTGTTCGTCTTCAAAGTGAGCATTGACATGCTCTAACTCAGACTCGTCCCACTGGGGGTGCTCTTGTTCGTACTTATGACGAAGGTAAGATCCGAAAATGCCATGGATCTCTCGCTCTATCCCCTGGTCAAACCTTGCTGCCGAAGACTTGTGATCTACGTAAGGAGAAACGTAACTACCGTCCAAAACTGACTGGAGGTACATACGGGCTACTGTGGCTTCACTGGCAGAGTTTCCCGATGACCTATGATTTCGGACTCTCGCACGTCTCGCCCTAGAAGACTCGACTACTGGCGGCACTAGAGAAGGAGTGCAGCCTCTATGGCTTAACTGCTCAGGCTGATCGTATGGATAAAATGGAACATCAATAGGGTTGTATGTACTGTCTAGCTGGGTCACGGCTGAGCTAGAAGAAGCAAAAGGGTCGTAGGAACGGAGAGGAAGTATGTTTCCTAAGTAAGGGTTGTGGTGATAAGAGGCTCTCGGCTCTCGGGGAGGCGGAGAGGGGACTCAGGGTAGAGTGGGCTCATCTTTAGGCTGAGGCTGAGGATCATGAGCAAAACCATTGGGCATGGCTGGAAGAACAGGGTCAAAGGGTCCAGGAGGTGGGGCACCGAACTCAATGAACTGTCCGGAGATAGCGGCAATGAAGGCGTTGCTGTTGCCGTACAGATACACACCCAAGTACTGGGTTCTTATGTGGCTCGACACAAGTGAAGCAGCCCAATCTTGCCATTCTCGGGGAAGTGCCTAGATCAGATAGATCATTCCATCACATGAACTGACGTCGAGGTATTTCACAACTTCCTTGACCTTGTGATAACGAGCTAGGAATTTAGGATGGTCTCGTCATATGCTTTTCGGATATGCAGGTATTCCTGCATCATTGCTCTATTCGTTTCATCGTCGATCCTATATGATTTAAAACGAATTAGGCACACTAAAACAGATATATATCACGTTTGGAATTCCGACCCCCACATACTCGTTTTTGCTTCCCAAAGAGGTTTTAGTGCCCGGATTACTTATCAATTCCACTTCTCTAAATCGTTTGCACAATCGTTCCATCCTTTCAATTTCCAAATCAAAGCACAAAAATTAGGGACGACATTCTAAAGTAATCTAGTTATCCAAGCTACTTATCAAGCTTCTGATTCTAGACGAGCACAAATAACATATTAAATAACTTTAAATCATTGAATATTTAAACTTTTAAAAATATTCGTACCTGATAGCCGGATGAGATGGGGATGCTTGGTGTGTTACTGACTCGAATAAGTCTAGGAAATAAAACTAGACTCGACTATCAAAGGAAGGTTAAGCTTCAGAGCAGACAACCTGCTCTGATACCACTTATGTCACTCCCCGCTCTCGAGGCTCGACAGTACAATAGACTCCATCTAATTGTGAATGTGAAACCATCAAATAAAACACGACTCAACAAGGAATCATGCTCGGGAACAAGGAAATATCGACTGAAAGATATAATAATTATCAACATGCTTTCAAGGAACAACTCTACAATAAACGAGCATAGATAATTTACATTGATTCAACGAAATATAATAAGTATATTGAATTCAAGTCTTGCAGAAATTAAAGAAACACAGGAATATCGAGCACGAAGCTCATTGTATCAACAAACCATCAGAGTATTAGATAAAAAGACAATATGAAAGAAATTGTCTTGCAGCGGAGACTCAACTCAATCCTAACAACTACATTTATGAAGACATGCAATTTCCAGCTTAAACCAACGACTCGACCTAAGACACACCACCATATCATCCTCGCCATCGTCATCCATGCTAACTTGCACGTTTAGAAATACATGCAGGGCTGAGTACTTCGTACTCAGTGAACACATGCCAAAATAATTTGAAAAAGCTTTGCTCATTAGAGCTATATAATTGAACTTGTCTTGCCACTGTATCACAAGTGTTAGTACAATTTAAAACATTTTACTTGTGAATGCAAAAACATTTTAATTTTCTAAATGGACTGCGCAGTCAAGATATAATATTTAATACAGGTATGAATCATCTACCACATCCTCTTTGTGTCGAGAAGTAGGCCTCCTTCTCAAACACTGTGACCGGCTAAACCGAAGTAAAGCATCACAGTCACCTTAAATAATTCAAATACCACACGTGGGTTCCTGCCTCACACATGATAATAATAACTCAAGTAGATAATAAAGCATACCAAACTCAGATAAATGGCAAGTCAATTAACTTTAAAAACTCATGTAATAATACTCAATAAACAATAGCATTCATCAGTTTTTCGGTTTTAGAAAAGCCCACCTGACTGTTGGAAACTTAGTCGAGGTAGCTTACTCTTTATGTCTCCTCGCTACTTTTCAGTCCCTCTTGGCCCTTCAAGAATAACATCGAATAAGGACGAGATTACTATCTCGTAAAACATAAAACGTAAAATAGACTTTGGGCTCGGCTGAAGGACTTCTACTTGACTTGGGTATTTCTTATCTTAACTTATCTAATTTGATTTATTCTTCGATCTCTCGTCTATATTAATTTCTCGAACTCGAACTCTCGACTCTAAAATAATATTTTAAATATTTCATGCAAAATGAGAATTCACTATTTATGTCGTCTAGTACTTCTCGATTTCTCGAGTTATACGAACTCAGAAAATTATAGAATTAATTCTCGACTATTAATATCACAAATCATTCACATCAAAATTTTCACATCAATAATCGAGCATTCATATACAGGTAAACAACTGACTTCATAAATAGGTGGAAAAAGAAAAATTCTACTTAATCACATAAATTTAATCAAACATAGAAATGGACTCAGAATTTAATTAACATTTCAAATGCAGTCTTATGCTCACTTATTACTACTCGACTTTCAACTTTAGAAAGTTATAACTTGGATTTTGACTAAAATAATTTCGTTAGACTCTTATTAAATTAAAGAATTTAAATATATGTTTGGATTTAGAATACAAAACATCTATTATTAGTTTTCTCAGTTTTAACTACGTCATCACTTATCAAAATACGAGCTCAAACTCGGATAATTTTCTCAACTTGATATCTCAACTTCAAATATTATTATTTAATCTTTTTCTCAATTAAAATTTCTTTAATTTTCGTTTTTATTAAATAAAATCATATTTTTCATTTTTAGCTTTCAATACTCGATAACTTCTACGTTTTAACTTTGATTAAAACGATTCAAAAAGAAAACTCGATTATTTTTACTCAAACATCATCGTCAAATCATTCAATATATCACATAACATCAAGAACTCAACTTCCATATATTAAAACTCATTAAACTCGGTTTTTCTCTTATTAACATGCAAAACTTGTTCGTTTTTCAAACTTAAAAGCTCTAATTTATGCAAATAATACTTCATCTCATAAAATCGTCATCCAAACATTCAAACATACTCAAGCATGTAAACATTCAACTCATATCTCATATCATTCGAAATTTCTAGTTTTTAGGGAATTATTCCACTAAATTGAATATTTAAATTTTATTATTATTCTTCTAAAAATTTCCTTTGATTGATTTCTCAATCAAAATAAATAAACGAACTCAAATACGTAAAACTCATCTCTTAGCTCTTATACTTAATTTTTAGGACATTTCTTCATAGAAAACTCAATTTCCTTTATTTTAATTTCTTTTATTCCTTAAATAAATTTTAATATTAATATTCTATTTTTCTTTTATCTCTTAAATTACTCAAACATCATAACTTATGAGTTCTACTCCTCTTATGAATCAAAATCTTACATTCTTAACAAAGAAATTTCTTTCTTTGATTCATAACTTAAAAATTATTATCTTCTTCCTTTTCATATGTATCGAATTTTCCTTTAGGAAATATATAAAATTTTATACTTATCTTTACTAATTCTAAACATACTTAAAATCTCATTTAATCTTATATATTTATCATCACATCAAAGAAATCCATCAACTTAATAAATATATATAGTTTTTTTTGATTTTTATAAAAAAAAATGATAATTCATAATTATTTTATTTCATCTTCAAATCTTCAAGAATTCACCAAGAACACTATGAACTCATCTTCATACCTTCATGTTCTTCAAGAACATCAAGAACACATATTCATATTTCTATTTCTTCGAATTTTTCTCCAAAAATTTATAAAAATTCATATCACTTAAGTTCTTAATTCTCAAGCAACTTACTTCATTCAAAAATCATCAAGAACATCATATATCATTTAAAATCATCAACATCATCATACTCTACTAAAAATCATCTATATCATCACAAATTCATCATCTTCATGTATATATATATATGTCGAAATTTTCACATAAATTCAAGAAATAACTTAAACTCTTAACTTAAGCATATTCTCATGCTCTTATATACTCATATCCATCAAAACATCATCAAATCCTCAAATAAGAATTTAAACACAAAATCCTCATTTTTTGTGGGACCACCTTCGAGGTTTTCTGGTTTTCTGAGGTGTAACAGGCTTCTGTGGGACCACCTTCGAGGTGTTCTGGTTTTCTTCATCGAGATGACCTTCTAAAGAGCTATCGTCACGCACAGTCCCTTCAAAGGGAGGTCCCAGGTCTCGGACCACTGTATCATCCATTACTATAGCACAAAGTTACCAATGGTTAGCTGACCACCAAAGGAAATTGTCAAAACAACAAGTGTTCAACACTATGCTTTTTCGAAAAAGCTATTGCTATGCTCTCGTGAGGATCAAGAAGCTCAGGGAACATGATTCGCCATGTTCCCCTTCCAAATATCATTTCCTCAATTTTATTCAAGGCTATGTGAGACCCACTTCAGAGGCCTCACGTTTTCCTGCCCTTTCTTTTCTCGTATCATGAGATCTCTTGAAATCCATGTCTCAAGACCACCGAACCCTTTCTGGTGTTGCCGAGGGACAAGTTCCGTGTCAAAAGGTGTACGTTCGACAAGTTCTCAGAGAACAGCAAAATGAAAACCAGAAAAAGCAAAGAACAGAATCCACCAAAAAACACTAACATCACTAAACCAATAGAAAGAATCTTGAAAAGTGACAATAAATTTCAAAGAGCTTCTGCATTAATAATTTTTGTTTGCTTTTTCTTTTTAAAACACATCAAGTACAAAATCGTTGGCAAAGAACCAAAGAACTCTTTCCTGCCGAGTTCAGCTGACTTCCAGATGCAGGGAATAAAATGGAATTTGTTGAAAACAATCGTAAGCTATGTCAACAAACATTTTTAGGAAAAAGGTTTTAAGAAAAACGTCTTTTCCATAGACGGCGCTAGATAATACAACATAAAATCTGCTATATTATATATCCAACTAGAAACTACAAACATCTACCTTCTTCTCTTTCGGAGTCACTCAATTGCTGACTTCAACTTCATGACGGGTGGAATATGCTTGAAAGGACTGCATAGAAAAAAGGAGGGCCGGGGGGTTTTCCTGGCAAACTACCTCCGACGCCCAAGTTAGACTTTTAGGAGATAGGTTTTGTAGTTATGTAGTAGATGTTTGCTGCTGAATATGTAAATATCTACCTTATGTTGAAGGGTTTCTCACTATATATACCTCTTTGGCTTCGTGGGTGTGAAGTTACCAGATTAGTTATGTCGCTATCTTCCTTCTACAAGTGTTCTCCGATTATTTGTTGTTATGGGAACGTACCACTCGACAAGTCTGAGTTCGTGAAGGCAAAAGCATTTTCTGTGTGTCAGATTCATTAAATGCTGGGAGACTTAACCTTCGGGTTATGTACTGATACGAGACCTCACCAGGAAACCTGATGAGGTACCTAATCTGAGGGCCTGATCCTGGATCTATGATGAGACCTGACCGAAAGACCTGAAATGAGAGCTATCTCAAGAGCTTCCAAATGCTTTCTTCTTTAAGGGTCTTGTTGAGTCTTCTAAGCTAATCAATCATTAGTAGTTTTAGTCATGTCTCCGACTAAGTATTATTACGACTAGATGAAGAGTTCAAGTCTCCTTGAGACATGAAGGTTTTTGTAGTACAATAACTATATATGTGAAATTTTTGAAAACTTAAAGAAACTTGAGCATGAGATTTTGAGAATTTGATGATATATGAAGTATGTGATGATTCTATGATGAAATTGGATTTAAAATAAGCATGTTAGCATCTTGAGCATTTCTGAAATCAAGTATCGTATAAAAAAGTTATGTAAAATCGAAGATTTTGTGCATTAAAAGTTGACTATGATGAATTGAGATGAAATTGAGTAAATTAATGAGTTAATTGAGCTTAGGCAATTAAATCGAGCATGTTAGAAGCTGAATCAAGTAAAAACAAACCCTTATGCATGAAATAGAGTAAAAGTCGAAACTTAAGAGAACTTGAAATAAGGGTTTTCTCGATTCGTTTGTCGAAAGTTGAAATTGATTGAATAACTGTTCGATTACATTTATTTTAAGCTAATTGTGAAAGTTTGAAATTTTTCGGAGCATGTTTATGTGCTTTCTCAAAAAATGTGCCTTACTTTATTCCAAGAATTTTTGCATGAGGTCTCGGATGTCGAATCTGATCCCATATTTGGATTCCTTGAATTTTATATGAGAAGAAACAGTTTACATTCGAAACCGAGAACTTTCATTTTTCAGTTGAAAAGTCGAGCAGTATCAAGTCAACATGAGACAATATTTGAATTCAGAATGAGTTTCTGAGTCCAAAATTGAGTTTGTATGAATATATGTGAATTTCTAAAATTTTTCTAGAATATTTTGAGAAGTTTGGAAAATTTTCTTTTTCTGACTATTTATTAAAGTCTATCGAGCAAGCTTTTAATTTTTTTTTGGCATGTGTTCACTAAGTACTTAGTACTCAGCCCTGCATGTTGTTTTCTAAAACCTGCAGGTTAGCTCGGATGATGATGGTGCTGTGTGCTTGGCGGCGTTCGTTGTTTTTGAGTCGAGTTTGTTTAAGCTTGGGTTATGTGTCTTCATACATATAACTTTGGGACTTGATGTATTTCTCCGTTACAACATTGATGCTTATTCATCTTTGAATTTTATAACTATGATGATTGGTTAACAAGCTTCGTGCTTAATATTTATTTTGTTATCCTCTCGACTCTTACTTAACATGCTTGTTTCGTTGAGCTTTTGAGATGGGTATCTGAAAAGCAAGTTGATAATTGTTATCGCTTTCAGTAGATATTCCCTTGTACCTGAGCATGTTTCCGAGTTTATTTTCCATTGTTTCACCCTCACTGTCCAATGGTTACTAGTCGGTTCATACATTAGAAATCGGGCTGTGACAAAGTGGTATGAGAGTAGCTCGTCTGCTCTAAGCTTAAACTTCTTTGAGAGTCGAGTCTAGATTTAATTTCCTAGACTTATTTGAGTTAACAATGAGCCAAGTCCTCTCTTTTTAAAAAGTTGGGCTATATATTGAGTTTGCTTGCTCATTATGGCTATATGACTATATATTCTCTTTTTATTATGCTTCCGATTGATAAATTAACCAAATAATTAAAGTAAAAATTCTCATGAATAAAAAAATTAATTCATGAGGAAATTCTATATATATTTTTGTTGTGAATAACAATTAGAAAAAAAAACCTAAAAATGAAAAAAATAAAAAGGGAAAACTAAAAATACATAAAATGAAAAAACCCAAAAAATTGGAAAATAAAAAAAAAACTGAAGATTAAAAAGAAAAGGAGAAAAAAGGAAAAAAATAAAATAGAAAAAGGAAAAGGAAAAAAAAACTGAAAATGGGAAGAAATATGTTGAAGAAATGTTGTCATATAGGATCGAACCCACGCCTTTAAGGATTGTAAGCAGAAGCCTTTCCGCTAGGCCGATGCCCATTTTATACAATATTTCAGCAAACACATACATATCTTTTAACGCTTTGACAAAAAAAATAAAAAAATAAAAAATAAAACCTTGATGCGGGCGGGTCAAAACCCGTCTAACTTGTACACCCCATTGTACAGGAGATCGATCCTTCTATTAATTTCAGAAATAAGTGAAAAGAGGTATATACGTAAGAGTGGCCTTTCTTGCTCGTTTTAAAATACGTGGTCATATCAGCTTTTTTCTTTTGTAAAACGGCTATATTTGATCAATTCCAAAAATAAAAGCACGGAAGTACTATTAATAGCATAATGTATCACACAACAAAGTTCACGAAAACATAAAATTTACAAGCAGGCTGAATTTTACGTATCTAATTAAAATTAGATTTGACAGATAAAATGGTAAAGCCCCAAATAGTCTGGTAGTAGAAACTACAAATGAAGTAGTATCAAGTTCTAACAGGACAATCTAATCAAATATCATACCATTTCAGATGTCAACATTCCACTTAGTAATGGAAATTGCTTTACTGCGTGATGAGCAAAATGAAAAGTTGAGCGGTCCAAATGAGACTCGAATTAGCAAATAATATCTTAACACTGGAGAGCTGGTTCGCACCATCAGTTCTGCAACCTCAACTGGCAATGCACCTATTGTTTCACGGCATTAGTCTCTCTTATTGCGGAACCTCATCTGGTACAAGTCATGAGCAACATATTCAACAATTACAACAAGACCATCAAATGTACGTGAGAGCTGCTAAAGCTCAGGTAAGCAAGGAAATCCAGGAACTAGCGGAGGCAGTTGGCATGGATATTGACGTGGTAGATTCGTTTTCAGGAGAGGAGACGAATCCAAGGGCATGTGTGAGCTTTGGTCCTAAAGATCTGGTTGGCGCAGCGCCCCATAATGATGCACTGGTGATTAGCGCTGAGGTGGCTAATTGGAGGGTAGCAAGAATCTTTATAGACACGGGGAATGCTGTGAATGTGCTCTTCTGGGATTGCTTCCAGAAAATGAAGATGAATGCTGATCTAATGCCGGTAAACACGGCGTTATACGGCTTTGCTAGAGGTGAGATACAGCCTAAAGGAGAAGTAACCCTTCAGGTGACATTAGGAAGTGGAGAGGCGTCAAACACTCGGATGGTGAAATTCCTAGTGGTGGATATACCTTCCGTGTATAATATAATACTGGGAAGACTTGCGTTAAATGACTTTCAGGTGATGGTCTCCACATACCACATGAAGATGAAATTTCCAGCTCACAAGGAGGGGTGGGTAGGCGAGGTCTCAGGGGACCAAGAAGTATCGAAAGAATCTTATGTAAAATCCATTAAACATGCCAAGCAAAAGACGGAGGGGGCCTTAGCGGTAGAGTGTCTACCGCAAGATGAAAATGCCAAAATAAAAAGTGTAGAGGCAGACATGGAACCTAGAATGCAGCTAGCAAAGGAAAAGTTGATGATGGTAGAGTTATTTTCAGGAAAAACGAGTTTCACCACAAAGATGGGGAAACAAATGACTGAGGAACAGACTGTAATCCAGTGTTTGTTGAGAAATGTAGATCTATTTGCATTTAGCCAAGAAGATATGATAGGGGTAAACCCATCCATAGCTCTACATCATTTGAATGTAGACCCGAAAGCAAAGCCAGTGAGGCAGAAAAAGAGATCCTTCGGGCCTGAGAAGGAAAAAGTGATCAGGGAAGAGATTAAACGGTTGTTAGATGCTGGCCATATTGTCAGAATCCAATATTCTGAGTGGTTGTCGAATGCAGTAATGGTAGCTAAGAGCAATGGTAGCTGGTGAATGTGCATAGACTTCAGAGATCTAAACAAAGCGTGTCCAAAAGACCATTATTCGTTGCCATGCATTGATCAACTGGTCGATTCAATTTCAGGGTGTGAGTTGTTGTTCATGCATGATGCGTATCAGGGGTATCACCAAATACATTTAGCCCCTGAAAATGTGGTCAAAACAGCCTTTGTAACCATATATGGCACATTCGCGTACATAAGAATGCCTTTTGGTCTAAAGAATGCGGGAGGTACTTACCAAAGAATGATGGATGGAATATTCGAAAACCAGATAGGAAAGATCCTAGAAGTGTATGTGGACAATATCCTTGTGAAAAGTGTGAGGGCAGAGCACCACGCTAGAGACCTGGAGGAGATTATGCTGTAGTAAAGAAGTATAATCTGCAGCGAAATCCAGCAAAATGCACGTTCGGAGTTAAATCGGGGAAGTTCCTAGGATACATGGTGACCCCAAGAGGAATCGAAGTAAATCAAGATAAAGTGCGAGCTGTACTGGAAATGACCGCTCCTACTAATATAAGGGAAGTACATCGACTAAATGGAAGAATCACGGTGCTTAGTCGGTTCATATCAACTTCGGCTGAAAGAAGCTTTCCATTTTTTAAGATACTGAAAAAGGCTAGCAAATTTGAATGGGATGAGAGCTGTCAGAAAGCGTTTAAGGATTTGAAGGTCCATCTAGCAAGCCTGCCAGTACTAACTAATCCAGTCTCTAGACAAACCTTGTATCTGTGCATATTTGTAAGGGACCATTCACTAAGTGTTGTCCTCATAAGAGAGGAGGGCCCCCATCAGAAGCCCATCTACTATATTAGTAAGGCTCTACAGGGAGCTGAACACAGATACTTAGATGTGGAGAGGGCTGCCCTGGCCGTGATGACAGCAGCGAGGAGGTTAAGATTGTATTTCTTAGCTCACAAGGTAGTGGAAAGAACCAATTTCCTTTTTAAACAAGTGCTGAGAAAGCCAGACCTCTCAGGAAGAATGGTAAAGTGGAGTGTAGAGCTGGGAGAATATGATGTAGAATTTGAGCCACGCACAGCTATCAAGGCGCAAGCCTTAGCAGACTTTATTCAAGAAACTACTCAGCCCATGCAATGGCCTGAGTGGAAAGTCTTTATGGATGGCTCGGTGACAGTTGAGGGGTGTGGCGCTGCAGTTTTCATAATAACACCAGATCAGGATGAGCTTAGCTTTGCACTAAGATTTGAATTCAGAGTTTCCAACAACGAAACTGAATACAAAGCGTTTGTTAGAGGGCTGGAGATGGTCGCTGAGTTGGGAGCTCAGAGGCTGTCATTTACTCTGACTCTCAGTTGGTAATTCAACAGGTGTCAGGAAACTACGAGGTCAAGGAAGAAAGGATGGTCAAATATGTAGAACAGGTCAAAAACCTAAATAAGAACTTTCAACACTTAAAGATGGAATAGAAACCCAGAGACCTCAATGCGCAGGCGGATTGCCTCTCTAAATTGGCTAGTTCGTTGAGTGGTTCAATACTGGAAAAGGTAATGTTACTGAGAATGGCGAAGTGTCGAATAGAGAAGAGCATCCACGAGATAGAAGAAAAGAGTGATTGGAGAGAACCCATTCTACATTTCTTAAGAACGGGAGAACTGATAGAAGGAGAAAGATCTGGAAAGAAGAAAATCTACGCTAAGTATTGCGTAGTTAGAGGACATCTATTCAGAAGAACTTATTCGCAACCATTACTTAGATGTATGACGGAGGCAGAGAGTTTGCAAGTGATTAAGGAAGTGCATCAGGGGATAGCAGGATGCCATACGGGGTTTCGGGACCTGATCCGGCGAGTGCTGAGAGCTGGGTATTACTGGCCCTCTTTGAAAAGAGATGTTGAAGCTTTCGTAAGAAGGTGTCCTAACTATCAAAAGCACGGCCCGTTGATTCAAAGACCTGCAGAAGAGTTGGGAGTTCAATACATAGAGTGCCCCTTCGATAAGTGGGGTATAGACCTAGTAGGCAAGCTCCCTACGGCAGTGGGGAAAAAATGCCATATTATAGTAGCAGTGGACTACTTTAGTAAGTGGGTAGAGGCAGAGCCATTATCTTCGATAACAAAGGAAAGTATTATAAAGTTCATATGGAAGAATATTTGCTGCAGATACGGCTTGCCCAGAGTGCTGATATCTGATAATGGAACGCAGTTCTTTGGGAAGAAAATGCAAGCTTGGTGTAAAGCTAGGGGGATAGAGCAGAGGTTCGCTGCTGTTGCTCACCCCGAGACCTGCGGGCAGGTAGAGGTTACCAATCGAACTATAATTAACGGTATCAAAGCAAGTCTGGAGAAGGAAAGATCCCGGTGGGTGGAAGAGATAAACTCGGTACTGTAGGCATACAGAACTGGGCTAAAGACAGCTACGGGACAAACTCCTTTCTATCTAGTACATAGCACTGATTCTGACATGCCAATGGAGGTAAGGATTTCAACGCATAGAATTTTGACCTATGATGAGGATCAGAACAAGGATTTGAGAGCTAATAGTTTAGACCTGATTGATGAGGTACGAGAGGAAGCTCTCCAGCGAGCTCTGGCCTATAAGGCTCGCATCAAGGCAGCATATGATGAAAAAGTGAAGATTAGGAAGTTTGAGGAAGGAGACCTCGTGCTCAAGAGAGCTGATGCAATACACCCAGTGAGAAAATTTGAGCCAAACTGGGAAGGACCTTTCGTGGTAACCAAAGTGCTCCCTGGGGGGGCGTATGAGCTCACAAATCAGGAAGGATATATGGAGCCGAGGCCGTGGAATATAAGCAATCTGAAGAAATATTATGTTTAGAGGCTTTAACGAAAACTTTGAAAATTTTTTCTTGAAGGGAGGAGGTCTACGTGCCAGATCTCATTTCCCACCTTTTTTTAGTAGGATACTTGCTCAGCTAGACAAGTATTCCTGTAATGGCACGGAGAGAACTTGTTGCAAATAAATAAAAGCTGAGAAATCATTTCTTTGTTTTTATTTCTATTTGTATTTCGTTACACGATAATAAGCAATATTGTGAGGTCGAGATAAGGCAATAAGTATAACATTCGGCAAAAATGGAACAAAACTTTTATACTCTAAATGGTTTAACAATGGAATGAAACCATCTAGAGTAGGGGGAGTAGGGGTGTACCTTACACCCCTAAGGGGGTCTAGAAGTACCTCATGAAAATGCAAAAGGAGTACCTCATGAAAATGCAAAATTGCGTGCGTAATAACAAAACAACCATGGCAGTTTAAGCTGAGGAATAAGGAACACATCATACATACATAGAAGATGATAGCAAAATAGAGGGTAATTGTCTAGGCAGCCAAAGATGAATAACGACACAAAAAAGAAAAGAAATTTGTCCAGTACTGAAACAGGTAGAAATACTGTTCAAAGTTTAAAGACAAGCAAAAACTAAGCTAAGTAGCTCGCAGCATCATCAGCAGGGTTAGCTCTCTCAACGTCAGCAGACTTGTCCCAAGGAGCACCTTCAAGCCCTCTTAGCCCGTCACCAGCAACCTGTAAGGTCCCACCGGCCAAAGGTGTATCTAAAAAAAAAGGAAGAAGAGAAAAATAAGAAATGAATGATCGAAAGGGGCGAAGAGTGGTAATAGCGAATACGAAACTAAGTGCATAAAAGCAAAATAGGATATAGGATACCTAGCAGTATGGTAGTGGGAGAGAACTCCTTTAGGAAGAAGTCATAAATGGCTCAGGTGGCTCAGAAAAGGTCGCTTGCAAATTGCAAGGAGCACTAAAAGCTTCAAAGGCCCTTTGCATGACTGGAAGCCACCAAGCCGTTGCTGGAGGGATGGAGGGATCACCTTTGAATGAGGGAGGTGGAGGCAGGCACTTCACGATAGGATCTACCTCAAGAGGCTCTTTGAAACCAAGGCTGCGAGCTTTGGCCAACACGGTCATGCCACATCTCTTTGCTAGAGAGGCAATATCCTGGCGAATGGACAACAAATACTCAGGAGAAGCCTTGAAAGATTCCAAGAGACCTTCGTGGAGGATTTGAAGAGCTTCTGACCCAGAGAAGTTCGGAAGATATAGCTACGGTACCAGTGAACACCTTCAGTATAACCTGTTTGATAAGAAAGGTTAGCGGCTTGAAGAAGGCTTTTGGTTCCCTCAAGTTCTTTGCTAACTTGAGATAAATGATGGCTAAGTTCTGCATTCACGGTGCTAAGAGATGCATTCTCTTCAGATAAAGCGGACATTTTCTCTAGAGACATGAGTAGCTCGTGCTTCTTCCTCTTTAGATCGTCATTTGCCAGGGAAAGCCTGCTACTAGTGTCCAAGATATCTTGGTTCTGGTATTGTAGATCCTCATTTGCCTTGGCCAATTCCTGTAGCTGTACTTGGCTGGCCACTAGTGCCTCCCTCAGTTTTCCCACCTCATTCTCTTGAGAATTATCCTTGAATTGCAGCAGTCGACCATGAGCGCTGATTAGCTACAACAATACCGAACAGGGAAAGAGGGACATTAGACGTTTCAAGCAAGGAGTTGATAATATGTAAGGTGAATGATCCCTTAAAGTGAGAGCATAATAATAGTGATACCTACACCAAGCAGTGAGCTCTTTCCTCTTGAAGATCAGTCAGAGAGGGAGATCCAACTTTAGCCTTTTCTTCAAAGGGATAGCCTGTAGTAAGGAAAGGCACTTTGAGGGGGGGCAATTGGTGAAGGGAGTTGGAGGTTTGACCTCTGAAAGCATAACCCGATGAGTCAACACTCTTAGGAGGAGAGCTGCTGTGGATTGAAGTATGCTTAGACTTTTTAGAGATGCCGCTAGGAGGTTGTGGAGGGAAAGGCCTCTTGAGGTTGGCGGAAGCATCCATTTTGGTTTTTATCTTTGAAGAAGAGGAAGAAAGCCCACCAGAAGTAGCCTTATCTCTGCCAAGGCTCTGGGAGGGAACATCACGACTCAGCGACTTAGTAGATATGGGTTTGATAATGTCACTAGAGGATGCAAGAGGAGCCGACTGAGATTGTAAAGACGTTGGAATGGCTGGAGAAATTTAGCTTGTCCGATGCGAAGGATCGCGATCTTGAGATTCTTGGCGAGCTTGTTCCTCTAGTAGAATGATATTTCTTTCAATCTGTTAATACATTCCAAAAACATGAGCACACAATGTGATAAACAAATTCAAAGGAGATATGTTGTCGACCCAGCTCATCTATGTCAAGTTAAGGTTGACTTTCAAGCCAAAAATTCAGACCTTAACTACAAAGTACAATGGGATTATCTATAATAGCTAACTTAACTTCTAGATACCTGTTTTATAGGTTTGGTGACAGAGGCATTCAGTAGCTATTGCACTAGGCCGCTGATTTCATCCTTAATCACCTAATTCCGTCCTATTGTTTATTGTCACCAAAATAGGTACAACAACTGCGTTGTCTCTCAGCTTTTGTGTTTCCATTCAGCAGTATCAAATAGCTGAGCTCTCTGCAGATTCGGTGCTCAACGGAAAGATTGGTTAATCCGCACCAATCTGAGGATTAGTGCAATCAGAGATAGAAACATCAAGAAAACGAGAATTTTCAAAGGATATTATCAGTCGCTATATCGAGCAATCAGATTACAAGCAATGAGTTAACAAATTAAAATTCTCAACAATCATATGTGTCCTCAGACTGGAGTACTACAAAGATTTTATGAGATGTACCGAAATTCACAACAATCAAACCATGATCAATTCATTGAATCTACTAGTCACTTCTGACAAATTCAATGCTTCAAGTACGAGATTAAATTAATAAACATCAAATTAGTTTCATGCCAAAATGTTTCAGGAAAATATGTGCAATTGTTTCCACAAAATAATAAAAAAGAGCCTTACTATGACAACTAAATTTCTTGGGGCAAATATGCTCAATTTCCTCATAGACATTCTCTCAAACAGTTGGTGCTCATAAGAAACAACACCAACAGCTATAAATATTCGAAAATTCAACGCATCAACCAAAAAAGAGAACCATGCCTTTGAAACAAAATCAATGAAGTAGTTGACAGATTAACCAGATTTCAACGAAATCTAGATTCACACACTTCAAACCGAGCAAGATATGGTAGCAAATAGGAGAATCAAGTGCAAAGATATTGCAAGACAATCAAAGTGCTACGGGAATTTTTCACAAGTAGTGGATTATGCAAAATCCATCAATAATCCAAACCAAATCAACCAACATTAGCGATATCAACGGTTCCCACAGACGGAGCCAAATGTTGATATAACGAAATGCAAACCAAGAAATTGGCATTGCAACTCGGTTGCGCGAGCTTACACAGAAACGGGCAACGATAGAGACTATCATCGCACAGAGCTAAAGGACGCAGAGAACTTAGGGCTACAGAGAGCCTCACAGAGATGACGGGCCGGACCGGAACAGCGGCGAGTGGCTGATCACAGCGTCACAACGGACGGATTCGGCGAGAGGATCGTCGCAGCAGACAAGGCCCGGGGTTGAACACGAACACCCATGGAAGAAGATCTCCAGATCTGGTTTCCTGCACCACTTCTTTTCAGATCTGACAGATCTGTAGGTTACGAGATCGGGAAATCGTGCAAGCAAGTTGAAAATAGGGAAACTCGAGCCTTAGCCCTCATTTCCCACAGACGACGCTAGATATTGCGTCCCAAAAAGTGACGCACCATATAAACTAACTGTTGTGGCCAAAATAAGCTCAACATCTTCAAGAACGTTCTTCACATAAGGAAAAGAGGAAATTGCTGCTCGCTTGTTGTGAATTCGGGACCAAGAGACGAACTGCTACGCTCCTGTTTCATGTCGATGTGTGTTCGCCTGCAAAAGAATGAACGTCGGGGGTGGTTTCCGGCGAACACCCTCCGAAGCTTAAGTCAGATTCGCTCACTCTTGAAGGTAATATTGCAGAGTGCATGAGTGTTTTTGTGTAGAGAATATTGTGTGTAAAGAAATGACCAACTCCCTTATTTATATGGAAATGAGTGTTGCTTCAAGATTAAGAAGTAGATCCAAAGGTCTTTAGCAGCCAACTTTCCACGTGGCAAAATCTTACTGACCTACTTAAAAGTGATGTCAGAGTTGGTAGGAAGGACACGGGAGACCTGACGAGGTCTCTCGCGCAACGGGAGACCTGATTAGGTCTCTCGTGCTACCTGATGCTCGCCAGGTCTCTAAACAATTGTATTGAATTGTTTCTCTATATCTTAGCAAATTGTTTCTTTCTCAGGTCTCTAACTGAGGCCGGTTTTCATTTATATTCTCGTACTTTCTGTGTGTGATCTCTTTATCAGGTCTCTAACCGAGACCTGGTATTTTGTGCCACAACATCTACTCCTCCCTACTCCGGCTGATTCTTTGTCAAGAAGAAAGTTGGAGTAATTATTTCTAATTCGTGGAATCACACTTCATTTATTCTTTAGCTCAGATCTTGCTTGAACCAACTTTACAAACTATGAGCCCTGATTTCTAAGATTCGTATAATTCGGCTTATGTTCAAAGCTATTTCACTAAGTGCATGCTTAAGCTTACTTCCCTCACCTTATCTTAAGGTTCATCTCTCAAATTACGTGCTCAAGCTTACTTCATTCAATATGTTCGATAGCATGGTGAAAAGTCTTCCTTAATTTCAAAGTTTGGTTTTTTGCTCAACCTTATCCCTCAGATTTTGGACTGGGTCTCTTTGTGATCTTAACTCAAATCTAGAATTCAACTCTCATTCAATATTATTTCATTAAGATTGAACTTAATCAAAATTCAGAATTCAGCTCACGCTGAATATTACTTCATTAAACTTTCACCTCAACTCATGTTGAGGTTTTTCTTAAAAATTCCGGATTCAGGTCTCTTCTAGACCTTAGTCTGAATTCAGAATTCAGCTCTCGCTCAATATTATTTCATTAAAATTTTGCCTCAGCTCAAGATGAGGCAAATCCTACAAAAAGAAAGGGTCCGGAGGTTTTCCAGCGAACCCCCTCTGACGATCAAGTCAGAATGAGAAGGAATGGGGAAGAGAGATAGTGCGTGAGTATGTGGTGTGTTGAGTGTTTTGTGCAGATAAAAGTTGTGTAAAGAAATGACCAACTCCCTTATTTATATGGAAATGAGTATTGCTTAAAGATTAAGCCATAGATCCAAAGGTCCTTAGCAACCAACTTTCCACGTGGCGAAATCTTACTGGTTTACTTAAAAGTGATGTCAGAGTTGGCAGGAAGGACATGAGAGACCTGACGAGGTCTCTCGCGCAACGGGAGACCTGATCAGGTCTCTCGCGCTTCCTGATGCTAGCCAGGTTTCTAAACAAGTATATTGAACCGTTTCTCTATATCTTAGCGAATTGTTTCTTTCTCAGCTCTCTAACTGAGGCCAGTTTCATTCTTATACTCGTACTTTCTGTGTATGATCTCTTTATCAGGTCTCTAACCGAGACCTGATATTTTTACCTCAGCTCATACTAAGGTTCATTTTTCAAATTCTGGATTCATGTCTCTTCGCGACCTTAATCCAAATTCAGAATTCATCTCTCGCTGAATAGTTCTTCTTTAAATTTTTACCTCAGCTCATGCTGGGGTTCATCATACATATTTTGCATTCAGGTCTCTTCGCGGCCTTCATCCAAATTCAGAATTCAGCTCTCGCTGAATATTTCTTCCTTAATATTTTACCTCACCTCATGCTGAGTGTTGCGTCCAAAAAATTGACCCAACATTGATTAACACTGACAACACACATAGGAGATAACCATGTTCTACTTGCCTTTACAAATCTCGTTTATGTGAGAACCAAGAGCCCAGAATCAGCTTGCGCCCCTCCTCAAATCCTACAAAAAGAAAGGGTCCGGAGGTTTTCCAGCGAACCCCCTCTGACGATCAAGTCAGAATGAGAAGGAATGGGGAAGAGAGATAGTGCGTGAGTATGTGGTGTGTTGAGTGTTTTGTGCAGATAAAAGTTGTGTAAAGAAATGACCAACTCCCTTATTTATATGGAAATGAGTATTGCTTAAAGATTAAGCCATAGATCCAAAGGTCCTTAGCAACCAACTTTCCACATGGCGAAATCTTACTGGTTTACTTAAAAGTGATGTTAGAGTTGGCAGGAAGGACATGAGAGACCTGACGAGGTCTCTCGCGCAACGGGAGACCTGATCAGGTCTCTCGCACTTCCTGATGCTAGCCAGGTTTCTAAACAAGTATATTGAACCGTTTCTCTATATCTTAGCGAATTGTTTCTTTCTCAGCTCTCTAACTGAGGCCAGTTTCATTCTTATACTCGTACTTTCTGTGTATGATCTCTTTATCAGGTCTCTAACCGAGACATGATATTTTTACCTCAGCTCATACTAAGGTTCATTTTTCAAATTCTGGATTCATGTCTCTTTGCGACCTTAATCCAAATTCAAAATTCAGCTCTCGCTGAATCGTTCTTCTTTAAATTTTTACCTCAGCTCATGCTGGGGTTCATCATACATATTTTGCATTCAGGTCTCTTCGCGGCCTTCATCCAAATTCAGAATTCAGCTCTCGCTGAATATTTCTTCCTTAATATTTTACCTCACCTCATGCTAAGTGTTGCGTCCGAAAAATTGACCCAACATTGATTAACACTGACAACACACATAGGAGATAACCATGTTCTACTTGCCTTTACAAATCTCGTTTATGTGAGAACCAAGAGCCCAGAATCAGCTTGCGCCCCTCCTCAAATCCTACAAAAAGAAAGGGTCCGGAGGTTTTCCAGCGAACCCCCTCTGACGATCAAGTCAGAATGAGAAGGAATGGGGAAGAGAGATAGTGCGTGAGTATGTGGTGTGTTGAGTGTTTTGTGCAGATAAAAGTTGTGTAAAGAAATGACCAACTCCCTTATTTATATGGAAATGAGTATTGCTTAAAGATTAAGCCATAGATCCAAAGGTCCTTCGCAACCAACTTAAATGTGATGTCAGAGTTGGCAAGAAGGACATGAGAGACCTGACGAGGTCTCTCGCGCAACGGGAGACCTGATCAGGTCTCTCGCGCTCCCTGATGCTAGCCAGGTTTCTAAACAAGTATATTGAACCGTTTCTCTATATCTTAGCGAATTGTTTCTTTCTCAGCTCTCTAACTGAGGCTAGTTTCATTCTTATACTCGTACTTTCTGTGTATGATCTCTTTATCAGGTCTCTAACCGAGACCTGATATTTTTACCTCAGCTCATGCTAAGGTTCATTTTTCAAATTCTGGATTCATTTCTCTTCGCAACCTTAATCCAAATTAAGAATTCAGCTCTTGCTGAATCGTTCTTCTTTAAATTTTTACCTCAGCTCATGCTGGGGTTCATCATACATATTTTGCATTCAGGTCTCTTCGTGGCCTTCATCCAAATTCAGAATTCAGCTCTCGCTGAATATTTCTTCCTTAAATTTTTACCTCAGCTCATGCTGAGGTTCATTTTTTAAATTTTGGATTCAGATCTCTTCGTGACCTTAATCCAAATTCAGAATTCAGCTCTCGCTGAATATTTCTTCATCAAATTTTTACCTCAGCTCATGCTGAGGTTCATTTTTTAAATTCTGGATTCAAGTCTCTTCGCGACCTTAATCCAAATTTGGAATTCAGCTCTCGCTGAATATTTCTTTCTTAAATATTTACCTCAGCCCATGCTGAGGTTCATTTTTCAAATTCTTGATTCAAGTCTCTTCGCAACCTTAATCCAAATTCAGAATTCAGCTCTCGTTGAATATTACTTATTCAAAATTTTGCCGTTCATTTTTCAAATTCTAGATTCAGGTCTCTTTGCAACCTTGATCCAAATTCAGAATTCAGCTCTCGCTAGATATTTCTTCATCAAATTTTTACCTCAGCTCATGCTGGGGTTCATCATACATATTCTTGATTCAGGTCTCTTTGCGGCCGTAATCCAAATTCAGAATTCAGCTCTCGATGAATATTTCTTCCTTCAATTTTTACCTCAGCACATGCTGAGGTTCATTTTTCAAATTCTGGATTCAGGTCTCTTCACGACCTTAATCCAAATTCAGAATTCAGCTCTCGCTGAATATTTCTTCTTGAAATTTTTACCTCATTTCATGCTGGGGTTCATCATACATATTCTGGATTTAGGTCTCTTCGCGGCCTTAATCCAAATTCAGAATTCAGCTCTCGCTGAATATTTCTTCCTTAAATTTTTACCTCAGCTCATGCTGAGGTTCATTTTTTAAATTTTGGATTCAGATCTCTTTGCGACCTTAATACAAATTCAGAATTTAGCTCTCGCTGAATATTTCTTCATCAAATTTTTACCTCAGCTCATGCTGAGGTTCATTTTTTAAATTCTGGATTCAAGTCTCTTCACGACCTTAATCCAAATTTGGAATTCAGCTCTCGCTGAATATTTCTTTCTTAAATATTTACCTCAGCCCATGCTGAGGTTCATTTTTCAAATTCTTGATTCAGGTCTCTTTGCAACCTTAATCCAAATTCAGAATTCAGCTCTCGTTGAATATTACTTCATCAAAATTTTGCCGTTCATTTTTTCAAATTCTAGATTTAGGTCTCTTTGCAACCTTGATCCAAATTCAGAATTCAGCTCTCGCTAGATATTACTTCATTAAATTTTTACCACAGCTCATGCTGGGGTTCATCATACATATTCTAGATTCAGGTCTTTTCGCGACCTTAATCCAAATTCAAAATTCAGCTCTCGATGAATATTTCTTCTTTAAATTTTTACCTCAGCTCATGCTGGGTTTCATCATACATATTCTGGATTCAGGTCTCTTCGCGGTCTTAATCCAAATTCAGAATTCAGCTCTCGCTGAATATTTTTTCCTTAATTCTAAGGTTCATTTTTCAAATTCTGGATTTAGGTCACTTCTGGACCTTAATCCAAATTTAGAATTCAACTCTCGCTGAATATTTCTTCATCAAATTTTTACCTCAGCTCATGCTGGGGTTCATCATACATATTCTTGATTCAGGTCTCTTTGCGGCCGTAATCCAAATTCAGAATTCAGCTCTCGCTGAATATTTCTTCCTTCAATTTTTACCTCAGCTCATGCTGAGGTTCATTTTTCAAATTCTGGATTCAGGTCTTTTCACGACCTTAATCTAAATTCAGAATTCAGCTCTCGCTGAATATTTCTTCTTGAAATTTTTACCTTATTTCATGCTGGGGTTCATCATACATATTCTGGATTTAGGTCTCTTCGCGGCCTTAATCCAAATTCAGAATTCAGCTCTCGTTGAATATTTCTTCCTCAAATTTTTACCTCAGCCTCATGATGAGGTTCATTTTTCAAATTCTGGATTCATGTCTCTTCGCGACCTTAATCCAAATTTAGAATTTAGCTCTCGCTAAATATTTCTTCATCAAATTTTTACTTTAGCTCACGCTGGGGTTCATCATACATATTCTGGATTCAGGTCTCTTCGCGACTTTAATCCAAATTCAGAATTCAGCTCTCGCTTAATATTTCTTCATCAAATTTTTACCTCAGCTCATGCTGAAGTTCATCATACATATTTTGGATTCAGGTCTCTTTGCGGCTGTAATCCAAATTCAGAATTCAGCTCTCGCTGAATATTTCTTCCTTAATTTTTTACCTCAGCTCATGCTGAGGTTCATTTTTGAAATTTTGGATTCAGGTCTCTTCGCGACCTCAATCCAAATTTAGAATTCAGCTCTCGCTGTATATTTTTTCATCAAATTTTTACCTCAGCTAATGCTGAGTGATAGAGATAAAAATATCCAGCTATTTAAGAGACCTGAGTACCTTATACAGGTATTGAGAGCACTCAACTAGAGAAGTAGCATAATGATGGAGACGAGGTCTCCCGGAGAGATCTCTCTTAAGAGATCTGCCTTAAGGTCTCCTGTTAGAGATCTGCCCTGAGGTCTCTCTTTAAAACTCTTCCTCAATTGTATACCTGACGAACAAAGACACTTTAATTAATGCTCGTAAGGTACACTCAGAAAGTACATCAGGTCTCAGCTAATAGGGCGATAGCGCATGTAAAGGTGAAGGAAAAAGATGGAGCAGCAATTCAGCTTTATTCTAAAAAAAAAAACTCACGAGTATATATTATCCAACACACACAAACACAATTTTTTCATACTTGCTTTTCCTGTTACATTCACTTCCAAAAAAAAAACCCAGAATACTAACTTAGACTTCGGAGGTGGTTCGCCGGGAAACATCCCCGACCCTCCTTTTTCTTGTAGAGCTGTGAGAGAGCATTACAACTTGAGACGATTCTGATCATCGGAAAAGGGAAGAGAAGTGCAGTTTGGGTAGGTGTCAGCATTCGCTCATCTCTCTGTTTTGAATTTATATAATGTACTTTTTCTGGTTACATTATCTGGCCCTGTCTGTGGGAACGGAATTTTTCATCGAAATCTCATCTTAAAACTCTCTTTATGTGTTTTTCTTTCAATGATGTCGGTTTAAAGCTTAAACTCGAAAGAGAAAGAAAGAGCATTAGGAAAATGGGTCTGAATATTTTAGTTAATTCGCGTTTCTCCTTTGGAAATAGCTCTCACTGTTTTTAAAGGAAGGGCTGGTAGGTTTCAAGACCTTCGTGTTTTGAATCTCTTTTAAGATTCTGGTAGAATCTTTTAAAGCTTCGCAATTTGGTAGGGAGTTATGAGTAGCACAGCGGGACAAAAGGAATTATCAGCTATTTGAAAAATGGCTTGAAAATAGATAATCCCCAGAGAAAAAACCTCGAAACCCTTTGAAGGAGCGAAATCAAAAGAAACGTGGGACCCCAGAGCAGGTCTCACACAATCCCAACAGAGATTGGGCAAGTGGGTGGGGAAAGGGAATATGTTGAATCGTATTCCTCTAGTTCCTTAAATACCCGGCAAGACTTGATAATGGGCTTGGGAAAGGGTGGTGTTGAACACTTGTTATACCCTTGATGATGTGCCTTGGTCGGGTACTGATAGTTGAAAACCTCGAAATGCAGGTTCAGTCATGGAAAATATATCCGTCTGAGATCGAGAGTCCCCACCTGAAGGAGTGGTACGCGACGACAGCTTGCGAGAGTATGTGGCTCGCTTTAACGCTGAAGTGCTACAAGTTCCTCTGGCTTTGGACGATGTGAAGGTACAGGCGCTCATACAGGGCTTAGCACTGGGTTCATAGAAGCTGCTGCCAGGTCTCCTCACTTCAGATTTCCGAGTACTTATAAGGAAGCTCCACGCAACCCGCGATCTAAGTTGTATTGCAAGTATCACAATGATTATGGTCATGACACGAACTCTTGTAGGCATCTGAAAGATGTTATTGAGCGACTGCTGAAAAAGGATGATACCTTACTCCAATTTGTCAAAAAAGAAAGAGAGAAAAGCTATAAGAGAAAAGAGCCGAAGCAGAAGAGACCTTACCAAGGGGAGAGAACTCACCCTAGGCAAGAGGATCCTCCCCCGAAAAGGGGAAATATCAACATGATTATGGGAGGAAATACTAACGGAGACTCAGGCCGAGCTCGTAAAGCCCATGTGAGAGCTGCTAAAGCCCAAGTGAATAAAGAGATCCAGGAGTTAGCAGAGACAATGGGCATGGAGATTGACATGGTGGACTCATTCCCAGGAGAAGAGACAAATCCAAAAGCGTGTGTAAGCTTTGGTCCCAATGACTTGATGAGTGCAACACCCCATAACGATGCATTGGTGATCAGTGCTGAAGTAGCTAACTGGCTAGTGGCTCGGATCTTCGTGGACACTGGAAGTGCGGTAAATGTGCTCTTCTGGGATTGTTTCCAGAAGATGAAGATTAATGTTGATTTAATTCCAGTGAACACAACATTATATAGTTTTGCTGGTGGCAAAATACAACCCAAAGGGGAGGTGACCCTTCAGGTAACACTCAGGAGTGGTGAGACCTCGAACACTCGGATGGTGAAGTTCCTAGTAGTGGATACACCTTCGGCGTATAACATAATATTGGGAAGACCTGCACTAAATGACTTCCAGGTAGTGGTCTCTACCTACCACATGAAAATGAAATTTCCAGCTCTCAAGGAGGGATTGGTAGGTGAGGTCTCCGGAGACCAAGAAGTATCGAAAGAATCTTATGTAAAATCCATAAAGCATGCCAAGCAGAAGGTGAAGGGAGCCTTAGGGGCAGAACGCCCACTACAGGATAAAGATGCAAAAACGAGAGGTGTGGAGGAAGACCTAGAACCAAGAATGCAGCCGGTGGAAGAGGATTTAATGATGGTGGAGCTGTTCCCGAGAAAAACGGGTTTCACCACGAAGGTAGGAAAGCAAATGGCTGAAGAGCAGAAGGAAGCAATAATCTGATTTTTACGGAAGAATGCGGATCAATTTGCATTCAGCCCGAAGGACATGAGGGGAGTACACCCATCTGTAGCTCTACATCGTCTGAATGTAGACCCCAAAGCGAAGCCAGTAAGGCAGAAAAAGAGATCCTTCGGGCGAGAGAAGGAAAATGTGATCAGAGAAGAGATCAAGCGTTTGTTGGACGCTGGTCATATTGTCAGAATTCAGTATTTCGAATGGTTATCAAATGCAGTAATGGTTGCTAAGAGTAATAGTAGTTGGCGAATGTGCATAGATTTTAGGGACCTAAACAAAGCGTGCCCGAAAGATCATTACCCACTGCCCTATATCGACCAGTTGGTTGATTGAACTTCTGGATGTGAGCTGTTATCTATGCTCGATGCATATCAGGGGTATCACCAGATACAGTTAGCCCATGAGGATGTGGTCAAAACAACCTTTGTGACCATATGCGGCACGTTCGCCTACGTATGGATGCCTTTTGGCCTAAAAAATACGGGAGCGACCTATCAAAGAATGATGGATGCGATCTTTGAATAGCAGATAGGGAAGATTTTGGAGGTATACGTAGACGATATCCTTGTAAAAAGCATGAAGGCGGAACATCATGCCAGAGACCTGGAGGAGGTCCTGACTGTGGTGAGAAAATATGATTTGCGGTTGAACCCAGCCAAGTGCACGTTTGGTGTTAAATCAGGGAAGTTCTTAGGATATATGGTAACTCCAAGAGGGATTGAGGTAAATCAGGATAAAGTTCGAGCTGTACTGGAAATGGCTGCTCACACTAGTATAAGGGAGGTACAGCGACTAAACGGAAGAATCACCGCGCTAAGTCAGTTCATATCTGCTTCAGCGGAAAAAAGCTTTCCGTTCTTCAAGGTGTTGAAGAAGGCCAGTAAATTTGAATGGGATGAGAGCTGCCAGAAGGCATTTGAGGACCTGAAAGCTCATTTGGCAAGCTTGCCAGTGTTAACTAAGCTAACCACGTCATTCCTTGAGTGCAGTGCTCATAAAGGAGGAGGGCTCTATGCAAAAGCCCATCTATTATATCAGTAAGGCCATGTAGGGAGCTCAGTATAGATATTCTGATATGGAGAGAGCTACCTTAGCTGTGATGGAAACAACAAGAAGGTTAAGGTTGTATTTCCTAGCTCACAGGGTGGTAGTGAGAACTAATTTCCCCTTTAAGCAAGTGCTAAGCAAACTAGATCTCTCGGGGAGAATCTTGAAATGGAGTGTGGAGCTTGGGGAATATGATGTAGAATTTAAGCCACGTACCGCTATGAAAGCGCAGGCTCTGGCGGACTTCATCAAAGAAACTACTCAACCTATACAATGGCCAGAGTGGAAGGTCTTTGTTGATGGGTCGGTGACAACTGAGGGATGTGGCGCTGGAATTGTCATAGTAACGCCAGACCAAAGCGAGCTCAGTTTTGTGTTAAAGTTTGAGTTCAGAGTTTCTAATAACGAGGCTGAGTATGAAGCATTCGTTAGAGGACTGGAGATGGTAGCTGAACTGGGAGCTCAGAAGGTGGTCATTCACTCTAACTCCCAGCTGGTGGTTCAGCAGGTCTCGGGGAATTACGAGATCAAAGAAGAAAGGATGGTCAGGTACGTGGAGCATATCAGAGATCTGAGTAAAAGTTTCCAGCACCTGAAAATAGAGCAGATACCTCGAGACCTCAATGCACAGGCAGACCGCCTGGCTAAGTTAGCCAGCTCGCTGAATGGGTCGATGCCTAAAAAAGTGACATTGCTAAAAATGGCAGGTAGCTGAATAGAAAAGAGTATTCATGAGATAGAAGGAAAAAATGATTGGAGAATACCTATTTTACATTTCTTGAAAACGGGGGAACAATTAGAAGGGGAAAGAGCTAGAAAAAAGAAAATCTACGCCAAGTATTGTCTGATTGGAGGACACCTATTCAAGAGGGCTTACTCACAGCCATTACTGAGATGTGTGACAGAGGTGGAAGGTCTGCGGATAATCAAGGAAGTGCATCAAGGAATAGCAGGATGTCATACAGGATTCCGAGACCTGATCCGGCGAGTGCTGAGAGCTGGATACTATTGGCCTTCTTTGAAGAAGGATGCTGAGGTCTTCGTAAGAAGGTGTCCCAGTTGCCAGAAGCACGGGCCGCTGATTCATAGACCCGC
Source organism: Schizonepeta tenuifolia (assembly GCA_029490685.1). NCBI lineage: Eukaryota > Viridiplantae > Streptophyta > Magnoliopsida > Lamiales > Lamiaceae > Schizonepeta > Schizonepeta tenuifolia. Next base: position 52,961,574 of record CM055959.1, on the reverse strand, counting down.
TGAAGAGCTAGGGGTTCAGTATGCAGAATGTCCGTTTGACAAATAGGGCATAGATCTAGTTGGCAAACTTCCCATGGCAGCAGGAAAGAAATGTCACATCATTGTAGCAGTGGATTATTTCAGTAAGTGGGTAGAGGCAGAGCATTTATCTTCAGTAACAGAGGAGAGCATCATAAAGTTTATATGGAGGAATATTTGCTGCCGATATGGCCTGCCCAGAGTGCTGGTATCAGATAATGGAACACAATTCTTTGGAAAAAGAACACAAGCTTGGTGCAAAGCTAGAGGAATCGAACAGAGGTTCGTTGCTGTTGCTCACCCAGAGACCTGTGGACAAGTGGAAGTCACCAATCGGACCATAGTGAATGGTATCAAAGCAAGGTTAGAAAAAGAGAGGTCTCAGTGGGTGGAAGAGATGAGCTCGGTGTTGTGGGCGTATAGAACTGGACAGAAAACAGCTACAGGGCAGTCTCCTTTTTGTTCGGTATATGGCACCGACACTGTCATGCCAACGGAGGTAAAGATTCCGACATACAGAATCCTGGCCTACAATGAGGACTTGAACAGAGACCTGAGAGCTGATAGCTTAGATCTGATTGATGAGGTGCGTGAAGAGGCACATCAGCGAGCTCTGGCTTACAAGGCTCGCATAAAGGCAGCATATGATGCGAGAGTAAAGACCAGAAGGTTTCAAGAGGGAGATCTGGTGCTCAAGAGAGCTGATGCGATGCATCCGGTGAGGAAGTTTGAGCCAAATTGGGAAGGACCTTTTGTGGTAACCAAAGTACTCCCTGGTGGAGCATATGTGTTCACGAGCTATGAGGGATACGTGGAACCAAGACCATGGAACATTAGTAACCTGAAGAAGTATTATGTTTAGAAACATGCTATGGAAATTTTTTTGTCTTAATGGGAGGGGATCTACGTGTCAGGTCTCATGCCCATCCTTTTTTGATAGGATACTTGCTTGGCTAGACAAGTATTCCTGTAATGGCATGAAGAGAACTTGTCGTGAATAAATAAAGGCTGAGAAGTTGTTCCTTTATTTTTGTCTTTGTTTATGTTTTATCATGAAATAAGAAACGACATTACAAAGCCAAACTAAGGCAGTAAGGGCGATACCTAGTAAGATGAAGTAAAGTATTTACTCTAAATGGTTTAACAAAAAGATAAAACCATCTAGAGTAGGGGGGAGTAGGGGTGTACCTTACACCTCTAAGGGGGTCCCGTAAAACCTCATGAAAATGCAAAGAAATTTGAAAAATAAAAGAAGGAAAAAATTGCATAGACAAGCAAGAACATGATAATAAGATAGGCGCAATAGATTAAGCTGCTAAGTGAGGAGTGCAACATGTACAGAATAAGGCAAAAGTGGATAAATTGTTCAATATCGAAATAAAAATTAAATTGTCTAATACGAAAGCAAAATAAGAGCATTGTTTGAAACATAGACTACACAGCAGTTAAGCAAGGAAATTAGCAGAATCATCAGCAGGATCAGCTCCCGCAGTATCAGCAGACTCGCCCCCAGGAACATTCTCCAGCCTTCCTACTTCATCACCAAGGACTTGCGAGGCCCCACCAGTTGAAAGTGCATCTGAAGAAGCGTGATGGGAAGTGGATTAATTGAAGGAACGGAAAGTTACAATGGCAAGCACGAAAATAGGCATGTAAGAGTAGAGTAGGGTGTAAGATACTAGATATCTTAGCCGCCTGAAAGAAGCCTTTTGGGAAAAAATCGTAAATGGGCTTAGGCGGATCAGAGAAGACCGCTTGCAAATCGCAAGGCGCAGTAAGAGCCTTGAAGGCTTTCTGCATGACAGGAAGCCACCAAGCTGTTCCTAGAGGAGCAGAGGGATCACCCTTGAATGAGGGAGGTGGAGGAAGATGCTTCACTATCGGATCTGCCTCTATAGTCTCCTTAAAACCCAAGCTGTGGGCCTTGGCTAACACAGTCATGCCACATCTCTTCGCCAAGAGGGCAATATCATGGCGGATAGCTAGCAGGTACTCAGGTGAGGCTCGAAAAGATTCCAAGAGGCCTTGATGGAGGATTTGCAGTGCTTGCTGGCCTAGAGAAGTCCGGAGGATGTAGCTGCGGCAATAATGAACCCCTTCCGTATAACCTGATTGATAAGAAAGGTTGGCAGCATGAAGTAGGCTCTTGGTCCCCTCAAGTTCCTTGCTAACTTGGGACAGATGATGACTGAGCTCGGCATTCTCCTCAGATAGAGCGGACATCTTCTCTTGAGACATGAGCAGTTCCTGATTCTTCCTTTTTAAATCGTCATTAGCTAGGGAAAGCCTGCTGCTGGTATCCAAGATGTCTTGATTCTGGCGCTGCAGGTCTTCATTTGCTCTAATCAATTGTGAATTAGCACGATTTGTGCCTGACATGGTGGATACTGATGAGAAGATGTGCGAGTTGTTTCGAGCAGGACTGAGGCAAGAGATCCGAGTAGTTCTTGCTAGTCAGAGTAATTTGACTTACGCTGAAGCTTTGAACCGAGCTCTAGACATGGAGTTGGCAATGCAACTAGAGAAGGGATCGCATCCTCCAGCGAATCCTCAATTTCTAAGCCAGACAACCACGACTGTGTCTACCCAACAACCCCAGTTTGGTCAGCATGGAAAAAGTAAGGGAAGATGGAATGGTGGAAACCACCCGAACAAGACACAGTGGCAAGGGAACAACCAACAGCAACCCCAGAAGGGAAAAGCTCTGCAGATCAGTTGAAATAACCTACCTATAGGACCCTTAGGATTCCCTCCTTGTGCGAAATGTGGCAAAATGCATCAAGGCGTCTGCAAGAGCGGGAGCAATGTTTGCTATACTTGTGGTCAACCTGGTCATTTCTCGAACCAGTGCCCAAGTAAGCAACAAGGTTTTAGAGGCAGAAGACCGAATCAGTTCCAGCCATCGCAGATGAAAGCCATTGAGGCAACTCCTCTGCAAAAGTTTGTCCAGCATCAACGTAAGCCGCCGCAGCCAAAGCAGCAATCTCTTCAGCAAGAGCCTCCGCATTTCCAAAGAACCTACGCAATGGAGCAGAAGCCGCTAAAGAAATAAAAAGGGAATTTTTGCAGGTATGGGAAAGCTTAATGGCATACATGTTATTGTTTTGTTCGATACGGGAGCTTCGCATTCGTTTATATCTAGCATTTGCGTAGAGAACCTAGAATTGAAGGTAGAAGAATCAAACCAGGTGCTTAGTGTCGCAACCCCTTTAGGAAAGTCTGAGTTAGTTTCGCGTGTTTGCTCGAATTTAGAATTTGAGATCGGAAATCGCAAGTTGATCGCGAAATCCCTGAACGTAATCCAGATGTGGGACATGGATATAATCCTAGGAATGGATTGGTTAACCAAGAATTTTGCGACGATTCGATGCGACTTGAGGCAAATATCGTTCAAACCTCCCGGAGAAGAGTCAACCATAGTTTTTAGAGTTGAGAAGAGAATGAGGAAAAGCGTGCCAATAATTTCGGCTATGAAAACGCAGAGATTGATGCGAAAGAAAAATACGCAAGTGTATGTAGTCTATCTGAATAAAGATGAGAATCAAGAGTTGAGTATCGATGATGTTCTGATCGTGAGAGAATTTAAAGATGTGTTTCGAGAAGTGTTACCAGGCTTACCCCCTGATCATCAATTGGAGTTTTCAATCGATCTAGAACCCGGATCAGCCCCGATATCCAAGGCCCCGTATAGGATGGCTCCAAAGGAACTTCAAGAGTTGAAGATCCAACTACAAGAATTGTTGGACTTAGGCTATATTCGACCAAGTGTATCGCCTTGGGGTGCTCCAATATTGTTTGTGAAGAAGAAGGACGGTAGTTTGAGGATGTGCATAGACTACCGAGAGCTAAACAATATTATGCTTAAGAACAAGTATCCTTTGCCAAGGATAGATGATTTGTTCGACCAGCTAAAAGGAGCCGGTGTTTTCTCCAAAATTGATTTAAGATCTGGATACCATCAATTGAAGATCAAGCAAGAAGATATTCCAAAGACTGCTTTCAGAATGAGATATGGACATTACGAATTCATAGTAATGCCATTTGGATTAACAAATGCTCCAGCAGTATTTATGGATATGATGAACAGAGTATTTCACGAATATTTGGATAAGTTCGTGATTGTCTTTATAGACGATATTTTAGTTTATTCAAGAGATGAAGCCGAGCATGAAAAGCATTTGAGGATTGTGTTGGAAACGCTTAGAGCTGAAAAGTTGTATGCCAAATTCAGTAAATGTGAATTTTGGTTGAAGGAGGTAAATTTCTTAGGACATGTTGTGTCGTCCGAAGGAATCAAAGTAGACATGAAGAAGGTGAAAGTTGTACAAGAATGGAAATCCCCGACATCAGTGCATGAAATCCGTAGTTTCCTCAGTTTGGCAGGATACTACCGGAGATTCATAGAAGGATTCTTCAAGATCGCGAAGCCGATGACGAGCCTGTTGAAGAAAGAAACAAAGTTCGAATGGACAGAAGAATGTGAAAGAAGTTTCCAAGAACTCAAGACAAGATTGACTACCGCTCCAGTATTAGCATTACCCGAGCCAGACAAAGACTATATCATATACACTGACGCATCTGCTCAAGGATTGGGATGTGTCCTAATGCAAGATGGAAAAGTAATTGCGTATGCTTCAAGACAACTCAAACCTCATGAAGAGAAGTATCCAACTCACGACATGGAATTAGCAGCTGTCGTTCATGCTTTGAAGATTTGGCGACATTATCTCTATGGAGCCAAGTGTGAAATATTTTCAGATCATAAGAGTTTAAAGTACTTCTTCAAGCAGAAGGAGTTAAACATGAGACAAAGAAGATGGCTCGAGTTGGTGAAAGATTACGATTGCAAGATATCTTACCATCCTGGTAAAGCAAATGTAGTAGCTGACGCGCTAAGTCGAAGGAAAAAGAAGGAAAATTTGGAAGGAACCGAATTAGGATTCCTTCTAACTGATGAAGTCAATTTGATTGAAGAATTTGGGAAGATGAAAATTGAAGTGCTTGTACCTCCAGCGACGGTAGATCAAATAATTGCTACTTTAGTAGTAATGCCTGATTTGAGAACCAGTATCATAGAAGGCCAAAGAAGAGACGAAGAGTTGGAGAAGTTACGAATGAAGGTGAGAAGAGAAGAAGTTAAAGATTTTTCGGAGTCGAGTGGTAATGCCTTATTGTACCAAGGAAGAATTTGCGTGCCTAATCACGACAAATTGAGGAATGAAATAATGAGTGAAGCTCATGAAACCCCGTATACAGCTCATCCCGGTAGCACAAAGATGTACCAAGACTTAAAGAAACAGTTTTGGTGGAATGGAATGAAGATGGATGTGGCATTGTTCGTTGAAAAATGCCTAGCTTGCCAGCAAGTGAAGTCTTTGCATCAAAGACCGTATGGACCTCTGCAACCCTTACCAGTCCCAGAGTGGAAGTGGGAAGGAATCACAATGGATTTTGTGACGGGATTGCCATGATCAAGGAAAGGGAACACAGTAGTATGGGTGATAGTGGATAGGTTGACGAAGTCTGCTCATTTCATACCTATTCCACACACCTATGGATCAGCCAAGTTAGCCGAGATCTATATCAAGGAAATTGTAAAATTGCACGGAGTGCCAAAGACGATTACTTCTGATAGAGATTCGAAGTTCACCGCCCGTATTTGGGAAAGCTTCCACAAAGAGTTGGGAACTCAGTTGCAATTCAGCACTGCTTATCATCCCCAGACCGATGGTCAGTCCGAGCGAACGATTCAAATTCTTGAAGATATGTTGAGAGCTGTTCTATTAGATAAAGGAGGTTAATGGGAGAAAGGCTTACCTCTTGTTGAATTCGCGTACAACAATAGCTATCAGAATACGATAGGAATGGCCCCCTACGAAGCTCTCTACGGAAAGAAATGTAGATCGCCGCTTTATTGGAATGAAGTGGGCGAAAGGAAGGTGATAGGGCCAGAAGCGATTGAGGAAATGATAGAATTTGTACGCCAAATTCGCGAGAAGATTAAAGAAGCTCAAAGTCGACAGAAGTCGTATGCTGATAATCGAAGATCCAAGTTGGAATTTGAAGCAGGAGATAAAGTATTTCTGAAAGTATCCCCTTCGAGAGGAGTTTATCGTTTTGCAGTTAAAGGAAAGCTTAAACCTAGTTTTATAGAGCCGTACAAAATTCTTGAGAGGATTGGATCCGTATCGTATCGTTTAGCGTTACCTCCCAGTTTCGGAAGCTCGCATAACGTTTTCCACATATCACAATTGAGAAAGTACGTCTTCGATCCGAAGCACGTCATACGCCAAGAGGATATCGAGATGAAGCCCGATCTAAGCTACGAGGAGAAACCTGAAAGAATTTTAGATCATAAAGTTCAGCAGCTTAGAACGAAATCGATTCCCCTAGTGAAGGTCAAGTGGTGTCATCATGATCTCGAAGAAGCCACTTGGGAACTCGAAGAAAAGATGAAAGCAAATTATCCCGAGCTATTTTCTCAAGGTCAGTAGATTTCGGGACGAATTTTTTTTTTAGAGGGTGAGGATGTAATACCCCGAATTTCTATACCTTTAGAGAGCGTTTTAAATTAACCGAGTAAGTTTAAATGACGAGATTTGAGGAATAAAAATTTTCTTTTCTAAATAAACAGAAATGAGTGAAACGACTGGAATACCTTATGTGTTTTTGTGTGAAATTATTTGTTCTATTTCTTGAAATGATAATGTAACGTATATGTTGAGTTGTTTATATCAGAATGAGTATGAGTTTAATTTTCAGAAGAACCCCGAAGAGTTTGTTTAATTGAAAAAGAATAATGTTGATCGCCGAGAAATTTTTATGCGCCGATGAAATTAGAATAGAGTTGAATTAAAATCTTGGAACCTAGAATTTCTTCTAAGGTCATTGAGATAAGATAAAGCTTATCCGAGATAATTTGAGAGGAGTTACGAGAATTTAATCTCTAAAGGATTAATAAACGGATTAATAAGCCGACTAATTTTTTTTAAGATTTAAAAGACTAGGATAATCAGGAATCGTTAATCCTTTAATTGAAATGTGAATTAGGTTTGAGATGTTTTAGTGTCGGAAACGAGATGAGGAGAGATTAGACCCATTTGTAACATAAATGAATTAATACGGATCGTTTTATCCGGAAAACCTTTACGACCGGGTAATTAATACCCGTAACGAAACGACGAAGACAAGTGTCGCTCTCTCTCTCCCTCTCACCGCCACCTCACTCTATCTCTCTCCCTAACCTCTCTCCAACCTACTCTATAGCTTCAATCATGATTATTCCTACAAAATACTTAGTAAATTGTGATGCTTAGATTGCATGCAAGAAACATCATATCACACCAAGTTCCAACACTAATTGCCATCATTTTTATTCTAAATGTTGGTAATCATGTGCATGCAAAAACTTGTTCCTATCTATCTCTCTCTCTTTATGCCAAAGGAAGATTTCTTTCATTCATCTAATACTCTCTACAACTCTCTACCAAGTAGCAAAGAAAGAAAAACTCTCCCTCTCTCCCCCTCCATTGCCGTGACCTCCACACACTCACACACACTTGGAATTTCTTCCATTAAAGCCTTGAATTCAAGCTTCAATCTCATGCAAATCAAGAGGAAATCATCACCATCATCTTAGTTCTTCCAATCTACAAGTTGAAAGGTAATAATCCTTCAAGTTCTTGATTTGAAATCCAATAATCATCCTCCATTTTTCTTCATTTTTGGCTCTTAAGCCCTAAAAATGGATGATTAATTATTGTATTGTATTTTCCTTGAGGATTCTTTTCCTTGAGGATTCAAGTCAAATTCTTTCAAGAGGAATCCAAGCTAAGAAGTTGAGCCCATTTCCCCCATCTTTCGATCCCAAGAAGCCAAGAAGAGGGATCCATTTTAATTTTCAAAGTATGATAATCCATTTGATTAATTGTATATATGTATATCTCTAAGCCCTAAAAGAAAGAAAACATGCATGCATGGTATTTATTTTATATTTAGGCAAACTTAGGTTATCGATGTGAGAATTAAATGAGAAGAAATCGATAGGAGAATCAAACACTAGGATTTAATCGGTGAATTAAGAGAAGAAAAAGAAATTAAAACCCTAAAAAAATGATTAATGCTGAAAATATTAGAGAAAAATAAGAAAATGTGGATTTCTTAAGTTATTGTTATTTTAATGCTTGATTTAAGATTTTTATCACGTTGAGAATGAAATTATATGCTTGAAAAATTGAAAAACCAATTGCCCTAAAAAGTATGTAAATGCCGTGTGTTTTGGGTGGAAAAGGAGAATTTATTTTGTTGATGTTATTGATGATTTAAGTGATGTTTTGATCATGAAATTATGATATGATATGTTGATTTAATCGTGCATGTTGTTAAGTATAAGAAAATTGAATTGCATGTGAAAATATTAAAGAAAACAAATTGTGATAATATAGAAGATTTGATGATTTTGATGATATATTGTGTATTAAAATGTTAGTTTGAATCCTAGATGGAAATAAGATTTTTTGTGACAAAAGAATGAAGTTTAAAAGCTTTTAAAAAAAAAGTTAAGAATTGAAAAATGCATAAAAAGATATATCTAGTAAGTGTTCTTATAATAAAACTTGAAAATTTGAATTTTTAAACTAAATCAAAAAGAAATTTTGTAATTAAAATTAATAAGAGAAACTAGTTTTTATAAAAATTAATTGAAGAATAAAGAAAATTGTTAAATAAGAATTGGTCTTAAGTTAAGAACAAAAAAGAAAAGAAGTTATTAATTAAATAAACAAGAGTCGAGAAAATCAAGTTAAAAGGAATCAATTAATAAGAAATGAAAAGAAGTTTTAATCAAGTCGAGGAAAGATGTTAGACGAGTTAAATTAAATACTCGTATAGTTAATCAAGAAAAGAATGAAATGAGATGTCAAGCAATGATGTTGAAAGTAATTAGTTAAAATTAATTAAGTAAGTTGTTTTCAAACCATGCGGATTAAAAATAATCGAGAAGGAATATCGAGTTAATAAATGAGAATTGAGTTAGAAATGGAAAGAAAATTCCAATTTATTAAGTAATTAATATAAATTAAAAAGAATTTTTATTAATTGAGTAAAAGTTTATAAAATGCTTCATAAACTAACGAATTTGGAAAAGAGTTGTTTATAAGCCGAGAAAAGACAAATTATATCATTTGACTTTTTATGAAAAGAAATGCATAATCGAATTAAAACTAAAGTGTAATTGAATAAATGTTAATGTGTCTTGAAATGTGTTTGATTTATTTGGATTTGTTATGTAACTGAATAAATGTTTGAGTGTATGATATTAATTGTGACGTGAAAAATTACTAAGTTATTTGTATGCAAAATGATTGAGCTATTGATTTGTTAAATCGAGAATTAATTTAGTTTTTAAAAGAAAGCTCGAGTAATGGAATGTAGATAGACGACGTTTCATAATTAAAGCGTGAAGTGCTAAGATGTTGGTTAGTAGCATTAACCAACCATCGAATAGAGTTAATGGTTTAAAGACAAAAATGTGAGATCTTTTAGAAAAGATAAAGCGAAGAGAGAAACGACTCAAGTAGAAGTCCTTCAGTTGAATCCAACGCCTTTTTATCCGTCTTTGCGTATCTTATTTTTCTTTATCGATGTCGGTCTATGAAGGATCAAGCCTGACGGAACGTTAAGCGAGGACGAATAGCCCTTAAAACCGCCTAGCTAGAATCTTCGGAAATCAGGTGGGCTTTTCTGAACCAAAACTAGCGATGAAGTTATTATGCTATTGAATAATTATATGTTTTTCAATGCGATTGACTTGTCGTTTTTATTGAGTTTGGTATGTGTTATCATCTGTTTATGTGAAGATGTTATTATCCTGTGAAAGGCAGAAAACCCACGTGTGGTATATTGAATGTTAAGGTGACTGTGAGCCTTGCTTCGGTTAGGCCAGTCATAGTGTTCGAGAAGGAGGCCTACTTCTCGGCACAATGAGTTAATTTGTGACAGATGATGCATACTATTGATATATGTTATGTTTGACTGCGCAGTCTATTTAAAAGAAAATGTTTTAGCATACACAAGTAAAACTGTTTTAATTTATTAAGTACTTGTGATGTTTCGGCAAGGCAAGTTCAATTGTTATAGCTTTTAAAAGCATCTTTATCCAAATGTTTTGGCATGTGTTCACTGAGTACAAAGTACTCAGCCCTGCGTGTATTTCTAAACGTGCAGGTTGACTGGATGGTGATGGCATGGATGCTTGGTGGTGTGGTATTTTTGGTTGAGTCGAGTCAAATGTCGGACTGGCATTCGTACGTCTTCATACGTGCGAGTGTTGGATTTTGATGCAAGTTTCCGTTGCAACTCTTTGAAAAGATGTCTGTTTATTATATACTCTGATTCTTGGTTTTTGATTCCGAGCAATGTGCTCGATGGCCTTGAATACTTGTTGAACTCTTAATCTCGTTAACTTGAAAAACTTATCGTATCTTTGCTGGAATGTGATTTCAAAATGCTCGGTTATTGCTTCATTATGCCTTTAAAGCTTCATTCGAATATTGTTGCGTTTTATTGACGATTTCCCTGAGCATGTTCCCCGTATTTGAGTTGAATGTTAGTTGATTAGGTTGTGTTGTTATTCGTAAGTCGCACCTCGAGAGTCGGGGCGTGACAGGAAGTTTCACATCTTGAATCCAGCTTGTTTCTGCGTCAAGTAGGGTGCGAAGGATAAAATGCATGTAAGGAAGACTCAAGAAACAGAAAAGAAAAAGATAAAAAGACAGTTGAAACCCACCCTCAATGGAAAAAGAATGATCTCCTCGAGGGGATAATCCGAAGAAGGAAAGCATGCTAGAGTCAGATAGCAATTAATTGAATGGAAAGGGGGTAAACCGCGCCCTTTGAGTTAACTTTGATAACACCTTGAGAGTAATAGGAAGGATATCCTTAACGGCCGGACAAGGCTGCTTCAAGTGAAGTGTTTGCCATGGGGGATAGGTGAAAGGCCAATGACCCTATTTAGGAGTGACAATGAAGTACTTGTCTCTCCACTCTTTCCCCGCCATGCAAGGAACACACAAGTATTGGGCAGGGCCCTTGGGTCTAGCGCTGGCGTAATAGAACGCACCAATGGGCTTCACATCATAAACAGTTTGGAATAGAGTGGGAGTTGGGACACCCCCATTTCCACGAAGCAAAATGAAGAAAGACAACAGGATTTTGACGAAAGAAGGGTGAAATTGGTTGGGCCATAAATTATGCAGATCACAAACTTGAGTCACGAAGTCAGGGAGGGGAAACCTTAAACCTGTCTCTATTTGGTGATACCAAAAAGCCACCGAAGGATAATCCAATAGATGAGGACGATCATACGGTTCTGGCATGCTAATATCAAACAACTCATCACAGTTCAACAACGACTTTACTAATGCTAATTCTACAGGAGTTAGGGAGAATTCACTTGCTATAGCGTTTGGAGCCATAATAGGAGGAGCAGAAATCTTCAGAGAAGAAGAGGTATCAACAGAAGTAAATGATGAATCCACCTCTTTAACCCCATGGCCAGAAGAGGGCGAACCCTCAGTCAGGTTGATGACTTCTTCAGGGTTGAAAGAAGGTGTCGGGCTTGAGGGATTCCTGATGGCTATTCGTCGGGAGCGACGGGTAGAAGGTTGTTTTCTCTTAACTACGAGAAGATGTGTCCGACTGAGAGTCTTCATGCGAGGAGAGATGAGGCTGGGAATGAGATGCACGAAATGCCGGTTGATTGGAAATGGTATCCTCTGCGGAGGGAGAGGGAGTTCGCGCCATAAGGGAATTACAATAAAATGGAGAAAGAGTGTGAAGGTAAAAGAAGATAAGGATGAAGACCCCGATATAAAAGAGAGAGGAGGACGGTTGAAATAAAGTAGGGGAAGTTGCAGAGTTTCCCTCTTTGTACTCAAATAACAGCGGACTGAGATCTAGTTTAAAAATTCAAAATAGGCAGGTCCCTGGCGAAGGAAAGTAGGATTGTCTAAAGAAATCTCATGTCTCGATAATCGCGCGAGGTAAATTACTCTGTATTTCTCAAAGGAAGACCTCCCGAAATTCAGAGTAGGGGGGAGTAGATGATAGAGATAAAAATATCCAGCTCTTTAAGAGACCTGAATACCTTATACAGGTGTTGAGAGCACTTAGCTAGAGAAGTAGCATAATGATGGAGACAAGGTCTCCCGGAGAGATCTCTCTTAAGAGATCTGCCTTGAGGTCTCCTGTTAGAGATCTGCCCTGAGGTCTCTCTTTAAAACTCTTCCTCAGTTGTATACCTGACGAACAAAGACACTTCAATTAATGCTCGTAAGGTACACTCAGAAAGTACATCGGGTCTCAGCCAATAGGGCGATAGCGCGTGTAAAGGTGAAGGAAAAAGATGGAGCAGCAATTCAGCTTTATTCTAAAAAAAACTCACGAGTATATATTATCCAACACACACAAACACAATTTTTTCAGACTTGTTTTTCCTGTTACAAACCTAGAATACTAACTTAGGCTTCGGAGGTGGTTCGCTGGAAAACATCCCCGGCCCTCCTTTTTCTTGCAGAGCTGCGAGAGAGCATTACAACTGGAGACGATTCCGATCATCGGAAAGGGAAGAGAAGTGCGATTTGGGTAGGTGTCAGCATTCGCTCATCTCTCTGGTCTGATTTTGTATAATGTACTTTTTCTGGTCACATTACGCAGCCTTAATCCAAATTCAGTATTCAGCTCTCGCTGAATATTTCTTCCTTAAATTTTTCAAATTCTGGATTCAGGTCTCTTTGCAACCTTGATCCAAATTCCGAATTCAGCTCTCGCTAGATATTACTTCATTAAATTTTTACCTCAGCTCATGCTGGGGTTCATCATACATATTCAAGATTCAGGTCTTTTCGCGGCCTTAATCCAAATTCAGAATTCTGCTCTCGCTGAATATTTCTTCTTTAAATTTTTACCTCAGCTCATGCTAGGGTTCATCATACAAATTCTGGATTCAGGTCTCTTCGCGGCCTTAATCCAAATTCAGAATTCAGCTCTCACTGAAGATTTCTTCCTTAACTATGTACCTCAGCTCATGCTCAGGTTCATTTTTCAAATTATGGATTCAGGTCTCTTCGCGACCTTAATCCAAATTCAAAATTGAGCTCTCGCTGAATATTTCTTCATCAAATTTTTACCTCAGCTCATGTTGGGATTCATCATACATATTCTGGATTCAGGTCTCTTCACAGCCATAATCTAAATTCAGAATTCAGCTCTCGCTGAATATTTCTTCCTTCAATTTTTACCGCAGCTCATGCTGAGGTTCATTTTTGAAATTCAGGATTCAGGTCTCTTCGCAACCTTAATGCAAATTTAGAATTCAGCTATCGCTGAATATTTCTTCTTTAATTTTTACCTCACCTCATGCTGGGGTTCATCATACATATTCAGGATTCAGGTCTCTTCGCGGCCTTAATCCAAATTCAGAATTCAGCTCTCGATGAATATTTCTTCCTCAAATTTTTACCTCAACCTCATGCTAAGGTTCATTTTTCAAATTCTCGATTCAGGTCTCTTCGCAACCTTTCCAAATTCAAAATTCAGCTCTCAGTGAATATTACTTCATCAAATTTTTACCTCACCTCACGCTGAGGTTCATCATACATATTCTGGATTCAGGTCCCTTCGCGACTTTAATCCAAATTCAGAATTCAGCTCTCGCTGAATATTTCTTCATCAAATTTTTACCTCAGCTCATGTTGAGGTTCATCATACATATTCTGGATTCAGGTCTCTTCGCGACCTTAATCCAAATTCAGAATTCAGCACTCGCTGAATATTTCTTCATCAAATTTTTGCCTCAGCTCATGCTGAGGTTCATTTTTTAAATTCTAGATTCAGGTCTCTGCGCGACCTTAATCCAAATTCAGAATTCAGCTCTCGCTGAATATTTCTTCATCAAATTTTTACCTCAGCTCACGCTGAGGTTCATCATACATATTCTGGATTCAGGTCTCTTTGCGACTTTAATACAAATTCAGAATTCAGCTCTCGCTGAATATTTCTTCATCAAATTTTTACCTCAGCTCATGCTGAGGTTCATCATACATATTCTGGATTCAGGTCTCTTCGCGGCCATAATTCAAATTCAGTATTCAGCTCTCGCTGAATATTTCTTCCTTAAATTTTTACCTCAGCTCATGCTGAGGTTCATTTTTGAAATTTTGGATTCAGGTCTGTTCGCGACCTTAATCCAAATTAAGAATTCAGCTCTCGCTGAATATTTCTTCATCAAATTTTTACCTCAGCTCATGCTGGGGATTATCATACATATTCTAGATTCAGGTCTTTTCGCGGCCTTAATCCAAATTCAGAATTGAGCTCTCGCTGAATATTTCTTCTTTAAATTTTTACCTCAGCTCATGCTGGGGTTCATCATACAAATTCTAGATTCAGGTCTCGTCGCGGCCTTAATTCAAATTTAGAATTCAGCTCTCGCTGAATATTTCTTCCTTAACTTTTTACCTCAGCTCACACTGAGGTTCATTTTTCAAATTCTGGATTCAGGTATCTTCGCGACCTTAATCCAAATTCAGAATTCAGCTCTCGCTGAATATTTCTTCAATCAAATTTTTACCTCAGCTCATACTGGGGTTCTTCATACATATTAAGGATTCAGGTCTCTTCGCAGCCTTAATCCAAATTCAGAATTCAGCTCTCGTTGAATATTTCTTCCTCAAATTTTTACCTCAGCTTCATGCTAAGGTTCATTTTTCAAATTCTCGATTCAGGTCTCTTCGCGAACTTAATCCAAATTCAAAATTCAGCTCTCGGTGAATATTTCTTCATCAAATTTTTACCTCAGCTCACGCTGAGGTTCATCATACATATTCTGGATTCAAGTCTCTTCGCGACTTTAATCCAAATTCAGAATTCAGCTCTCGCTGAATATTTCTTCATCAAATTTTTACCTCAGCTTACGCTAAGGTTCATCATACATATTCTGGATTCAGGTCTCTTCGCGACCTCAATCCAAATTCAGAATTCAGCTCTCGGTGAATATTTGTTCATCCTATTTTTACCACAGCTCACGATGAGGTTCATCATACATATTCTGGATTGCGGTCTCTTCGCGACTTTAATCCAAATTCAGAATTCAGCTCTCGCTGAATATTTCTTCATCAAATTTTTACCTCAGCTCATGCTGAGGTTCATCATACATATTCTGGATTTAGGTCTCTTCGCGACTTTAATCCAAATTCAGAATTCAGCTCTCGCTGAATATTTCTTCATCAAATTTTTACCTCAGCTCATGCTGAGGTTCATCATACATATTCTGGATTCAGGTCTCTTCGCGGCCATAATTCAAATTCAGCATTCAGCTCTCGCTGAATATTTCTTCCTTAAATTTTTTCCTCAGCTCATGCTGAGGTTCATTTTTGAAATTTTGGATTCAGGTCTGTTCGCGACCTTAATCCAAATTAAGAATTCAGCTCTCGCTGAATATTTCTTCATCAAATTTTTACCTCAGCTCATGCTGGGGATTATCATACATATTCTAGATTCAGGTCTTTTCACGGCCTTAATCCAAATTCAGAATTGAGCTCTCGCTGAATATTTCTTCTTTAAATTTTTACCTCAGCTCATGCTGGGGTTCATCATACAAATTCTAGATTCAGGTCTCGTCGCGGCCTTAATCCAAATTTAGAATTCAGCTCTCGCTCAATATTTCTTCCTTAACTATTTACCTCAGCTCATGCTGAGGTTCATTTTTCAAATTCTGGATTCAGGTATCTTCGCGACCTTAATCAAAATTCAGAATTCAGCTCTCGCTGAATATTTCTTCAATCAAATTTTTACCTCAGCTCATGCTGGGGTTCTTCATACATATTAAGGATTCAGGTCTCTTCGCAGCCTTAATCCAAATTCAGAATTCAGTTCTCGTTGAATATTTCTTCCTCAAATTTTTACCTCAGCCTCATGCTAAGGTTCATTTTTCAAATTCTCGATTCAGGTCTCTTCGCGACCTTAATCCAAATTCAAAATTCAGCTCTCGGTGAATATTTCTTCATCAAATTTTTACCTCAGCTCACGCTGAGGTTCATCATACATATTCTTGATTCAAGTCTCTTCGCGACTTTAATCCAAATTCAGAATTCAGCTCTCGCTGAATATTTCTTCATCAAATTTTTACCTCAGCTTACGCTAAGGTTCATCATACATATTCTGGATTCAGGTCTCTTCGCAACTTTAATACAAATTCATAATTCAGCTCTCGCTGAATATTTCTTCATCAAAGTTTTATCTCAGCTCATGTTGAGGTTCATCATACATATTCTGGATTGAGGTCTCTTCATGGCCATAATTCAAATTCAGTATTTAGCTCTCGCTGAATATTTCTTCCATAAATTTTTACCTCAGCTCATGCTGGGGTTCATCATACATATTCTGGATTCAGGTCTTTTCGCGGCCTTAATCCAAATTCAGAATTCAGCTCTCGCTGAATATTTCTTCTTTAAATTTTTACCTCAGCTCATGATGGGGTTCATCATACAAATTCTGGATTCAGGTCTCTTCGCGGCCTTAATCCAAATTTAGAATTCAGCTCTCGCTGAATATTTCTTCCTTAACTATTTACCTAAGCTCATGCTGAGGTTCATTTTTCAAATTCTGGATTCAGGACTCTTCGCGACCTTATTCCAAATTCAGAATTCAGCTCTCGGTGAATATTTCTTCATCAAATTTTTAACTCAGCTCATGTTGGGGTTCATCGTACATATTCTAGATTCAGGTCTCTTCACGGCCGTAATCCAAATTTAGAATTTAGCTCTCGCTGAATATTTCTTCTTTAAATTTTTACCTCAGTTCATGTTGGGGTTCATCATACAAATTCTGGATTCAAGTCTCTTCGCGGCCTTAATCCGAATTCAGAATTCAGCTCTCGCTGAATATTTCTTCCTTAGCTATTTACCTCAACTCATGCTGAGGTTCATTTTTCAAATTCTGGATTCAGGTCTCTTCGCGACCTCAATCCAAATTCAGAATTCAGCTCTCGGTGAATATTTATTCATCCTATTTTTACCACAGCTCACGATGAGGTTCATCATACATATTCTAGATTCAGGTCTCTTCGCGACTTTAATCCAAATTCAGAATTCAGCTCTCGCTGAATATTTCTTCATCAAATTTTTACCTCAGCTCATGCTGAGGTTCATCATACATATTCTGGATTCAGGTCTCTTCGCGACCTTAATCAAAATTCAGAATTCATGTCTCGCTGAATATTTCTTCATCAAATTTTTACCTCAGCTCATGTTGACTTTCATTTTTGAAATTTTGGATTCAGGTCTTTCGCGACCTTAATCCAAATTAAGAATTCAGCTCTCGCTGAATATTTCTTCATCAAATTTTTACCTCAGCTCATGCTGGGGATCATCATACATATTCTAGATTCAGGTCTTTTCGCGGCCTTAATCCAAATTTAGAATTGAGCTCTCGCTGAATATTTCTTCTTTAAATTTTTACCTCAGGTCATGCTGGGGTTCATCATACAAATTCTAGATTCAGGTCTCGTCGCGGCCTTAATCGAAATTTAGAATTTAGCTCTCGCTGAATATTTCTTCCTTAACTATTTACCTCAGCTCATGCTGAGGTTCATTTTTCAAATTCTGGATTAAGGTGTCTTCGCGACCTTAATCCAAATTTAGAATTCAGCTCTCGCTGAATATTTCTTCAATCAAATTTTTACCTCAGCTCATGCTGGGGTTCATCATACATATTCAGGATTCAGGTCTCTTCGCGGCCTTAATCCAAATTAAGAATTCAGCTCTCGCTGAATATTTCTTCCTCAAATTTTTACCTCAGCCTCATGCTAAGGTTCATTTTTCAAATTCTCGATTCAGGTCTCTTCGCGACCTTAATCCAAATTCAAAATTCAGCTCTCGGTGAATATTTCTTCATCAAATTTTTACCTCAGCTCACGCTGAGGTTCATCATACATATTCTGGATTCAGGTCTCTTCGCGACTTTAATCCAAATCCAAATTCAGCTCTCGCTGAATATTTCTTCATCAAATTTTTACCTCAGCTTACGCTGAGGTTCATCATACATATTCTGGATTCAGGTCTCTTCGCGACTTTAATACAAATTCAGAATTCAGCTCTCGCTGAATATTTCTTCATCAAATTTTTACCTCAGCTCATGCTGAGGTTCATCATACATATTCTGGATTGAGGTCTCTTCGTGGCCATAATTCAAATTCATTATTTAGCTCTCGCTGAATATTTCTTCCTTAAATTTTTACCTCAGCTCATGCTGGGGTTCATAATACATATTCTGGATTCAGGTCTTTTCGCGGCCTTAATCCAAAATAAGAATTCAGCTCTCGCTGAATATTTCTTCTTTAAATTTTTACCTCAGCTCATGCTGGGGTTCATCATACAAATTCTGGATTCGGGTCTCTTCGCGGCCTTAATCCAAATTTAGAATTCAGCTCTCGCTGAATATTTCTTCCTTAACTATTTACCTAAGCTCATGCTGAGGTTCATTTTTCAAATTCTGGATTCAGATCTCTTCGCGACCTTATTCCAAATTAAGAATTCAGGTCTCGGTGAATATTTCTTCATCAAATTTTTACCTCAGCTCATGTTGGGGTTCATCGTACATATTCTAGATTCAGGTCTCTTCATGGCCGTAATCCAAATTCAGAATTTAGCTCTCGCTGAATATTTCTTCTTTAAATTTTTACCTCAGTTCATGTTGGGGTTCATCCTACAAATTCTGGATTCAGGTCTCTTCGCGGCCTTAATCCAAATTCAGAATTCAGCTCTCGCTGAATATTTCTTCCTTAGCTATTTACCTCAACTCATGCTGAGGTTTATTTTTCAAATTCTGGATTCAGGTCTCTTCGCGACCTCAATCCAAATTCAGAATTCAGCTCTCGGTGAATATTTGTTCATCCTATTTTTACCTCAGCTAACGATGAGGTTCATCATACATATTCTGGATTCAGGTCTCTTCGCAACTTTAATCCAAAGTCAGAATTCAGCTCTCGCTGAATATTTCTTCATCAAATTTTTACCTCAGCTCATGCTGAGGTTCATCATACATATTCTGGATTCAGGTCTCTTCGCGACCTTAATCCAAATTCAGAATTCATGTCTCGCTGAATATTTCTTCATCAAAATTTTACCTCAGCTCATGCTGAGGTTCATTTTTTAAATTCTGGATTCAAGTATCTTAGCGACCTTAATCGAAATTCAGAATTCAGCTCTCGCTGAATATTTCTTCATCAAATTTTTACCTCAGCTCACGCTGAGTTTCATCATACATATTCTGGATTCAGGTTTCTTCGCGACTTTAATCCAAATTCAGAATTCAGCTCTCGTTGAATATTTCTTCATCAAATTTTTACCTCAGCTCATGTTGAGGTTAATCAAACATATTCTGGATTCAGGTCTCTTCGCGGCCATAATCCAAATTCAGTATTCAGTTCTCGCTGAATATTTCTTCCTTAAATTTTTACCTCAGCTCACGCTGAGGTTCATTTTTTAAATTTTGGATTCATGTCTCTTCGCGACCTTAATCCAAATTCAGAATTCAGCTCTCGCTGAATATTTTTTCATCAAATTTTTACCTCAGCTCATGCTACGGATCATCATACATATTCTAGATTCAGGTCTTTTTGCTGCGTTTATATAAATTCAGAATTCAGCTCTCGCTGAATATTTCTTCTTTAAATTTTTACCTCAGCTCATGCTGGGCTTCATCATACAAATTCTGGATTCAGGTCTCTTCGCGGCCTTAATCTAAATTTAGAATTCAACTCTCGCTGAATATTTCTTCCTTAACTATTTACCTCAGCTCATGCTGACGTTCATTTTTCAAATTCTGGATTCAGGTCTCTTCTCAACCCTAATCCAAATTCAGAATTTAGCTATCGCTGAATATTTCTTTGTTAAATTTTTACCTCACCTCATGTTGGGGTTCATCATACATATTAAGAATTCAGGTCTCTTCACAGCCTTAATCCAAATTCAGAATTCTGTTATCGCTGAATATATCTGCTTCAATTTTTTACCTCAGCTCATGCTGAGGTTCATTTTTGAAATTTTGGATCCAGGTCTGTTCGTGACCTTAATCCAAATTCAGAATCCAGCGCTCGCTGAATATTTATTCTTTAAATTTTTACCTCAGCTCATGCTGGGGTTCATCATACAAATTTTGGATTCAGATCTCTTCGCGGCCTTAATCCAAATTTAGAATTCAGCTCTCGCTGAATATTTCTTCCTTAACTATTTACCTTAGCTCATGCTGAGGTTCATTTTTTAAATTCTGGATTCAGGTATCTTCGCGACCATAATCCAAATTCAGAATTCAGCTCTCGCTGAATATTTCTTCATCAAATTTTTACCTCAACTCATGCTGGGGTTCATCATACATATTCTAGATTCAGGTTTCTTCACATCCATAATCCAAATTCAGAATTCATCTCTCGCTGAATATTTCTTCCTTCAATTTTTACCTCAGCCTCATGCTAAGGTTCATCTTTCAAATTCTCGATTCAGGTCTCTTCGCGACCTTAATCCAAATTCAAAATTCAGCTCTCGGTGAATATTTCTTCATCCTATTTTTACCTCAACTCACGATGAGATTCATCATTCATATTCTGGATTCAGGTCTCTTCGCGACTTTAATCCAAATTCAGAATTCAGCTCTCGCTGAATATTTCTTCATCAAATTTTTACCTCAGCGTACATATTCTGGATTCAGGTCTCTTCACGGCCATAATTCAAATTCAGTATTCAGCTCTCGCTGAATATTTCTTCCTAAAATTTTTACGTCAGCTCATGCTGAGGTTCATTTTTCAAATTCTGGATTCAAGTCTCTTCGCGACCTTAATCCAAATTCAGAATTCAGCTTTTGCTGAATATTTCTTTATCAAATTTTTACCTCAGCTCATGTTGGGGATCATCATACATATTCTAGATTCTGGTCTTTTCGCGGCCTTAATCCAAATTCAGAATTCAGCTCTCGCTGAATATTTCTTCTTTAAATTTTTACCTCAGCTCATGCTGGGGTTCATCATACAAATTCTGGATTCAGGTCTCTTCGCGGCCTTAATCCAAATTTAGAATTCAGCTATCGCTGAATATTTCTTCTTTAATTTTTACCTCACCTCATGCTGGGGTTCATCATACATATTCAGGATTCAGGTCTCTTCACGGCCTTAATCCAAATTCAGAATTCAGCTCTCACTGAATATTTCTTCCTCAAATTTTTACCTCAGCCTCATGCTAAGGTTCATTTTTCAAATTCTTGATTCAGGTCTCTTCGCGACCTTAATCTAAATTCAAAATTCAGCTCTCGGTGAATATTTCTTCATCAAATTTTTACCTCAGCTCACGCTGAGGTTCATCATACATATTCTGCATTCAGGTCTCTTCGCGACTTTAATCCAAATTCAGAATTCAGCTCTCGCTGAATATTTCTTCATCAAATTTTTACCTCAGCTCACGCTGAGGTTCATCATACATATTCTGGATTCTGGTCTCTTCGCGGCCATAATTTAAATTCAGTATTCAGCTCTCGCTGAATATTTCTTCCTTAAATTTTTACCTTAGCTCATGCTGAAGTTCATTTTTTAAATTTTGGATTCAGGTCTGTTCGCGACCTTAATCCAAATTCAAAATTCAGCTCTCGCTGAATATTTCTTCATCAAATTTTTACCTCAGCTCATGCTGGGGATCATCATACATATTCTAGATTCAGGTCTTTTCGCGGCCTTAATCCAAATTCAGAATTCAGCTCTCGCTGAATATTTCTTCTTTAAATTTTTACCTCAGCATGCTGGTGTTCATCATACAAATTCTAGATTCGGGTCTCTTCGCGGCCTTAATCCAAATTTAGAATTCAGCTCTCGCTGAATATTTCTTCCTTAACTATTTACCTCAGCTCATGCTGAGGTTCATTTTTCAAATTCTGGTTTCAGGTATCTTCGCGACATTAATACAAATTCAGAATTCAGCTCTCGCTGAATATATCTTCAATCAAAATTTTACCTCAGCTCATGCTGGGGTTCATCATACATATTCTGGATTCAGGTCTCTTCACAGCCGTAATTTAAATTTAGAATTCAGCTCTCGCTTAATATTTCTTCCTTCAATTTTTACCTCAGCTCATGCTGAGGTTCATTTTTCAAATTCAGGATTCAGGTCTCTTCGCGACCTTAATGCAAATTCAGAATTCAGCTATCGCTGAATAATTCTTCTTTAATTTTTACCTCACCTCATGCTGGGGTTCATCATACATATTCAGGATTCAGGTCTCTTCGCGGCCTTAATCCAAATTCAGAATTCAGCTCTCGCTGAATATTTCTTCCTCAAATTTTTACCTCAGCCTCATGCTAAGGTTCATTTTTCAAATTCTCGATTCAGGTCTCTTCGCGACCTTATTCCAAATTCAAAATTCAGCTCTTGGTGAATATTTCTTCATCAAATTTTTACCTCAGCTCACGCTGAGATTCATTATACATATTCTGGATTCAGGTCTCTTCACGACTTTAATACAAATTCAGAATTCAGCTCTCGCTGAATATTTCTTCCTTAACTATTTACCTCACCTCATGCTGACGTTCATTTTCCAAATTCTGGATTCAGGTCTCTTCTCAACCCTAATCCAAATTCAGAATTTAGATATCGCTGAATATTTCTTCTTTAAATTTTTACCTCACCCCATGTTGGGGTTCATCATACATATTCAGGATTCAGGTCTCTTCACAGCCTTAATCCAAATTCAGAATTCAGTTATCGCTGAATATTTCTTCCTCAAATTTATACCTCAGCTCATAATGAGGTTCATTTTTGAAATTTTGGATTCAGGTGTGTTCGCGACCTTAATCCAAATTCAGAATCCAGCTCTCGCTGAATATTTCTTCTTTAAATTTTTACCTCAGCTCATGCTGGGGTTCATCATACAAATTCTAGATTCAGATCTCTTCGCGGCCTTAATCCAAATTTACAATTCAGCTCTCGCTGAATATTTCTTTCTTAACTATTTACCTCAGCTCATGCTGAGGTTCATTTTTCAAATTCTGGTTTCAGGTATCTTCGCGACCTTAATCCAAATTCAGAATTCAGCTCTCGGTGAATATTTCTTCAATCAAAATTTTACCTCAGCTAATGTTGGGGTTCATCATACATATTCTGGATTCAGGTGTCTTCACAGCCGTAATTCAAATTCAGAATTCAGCTCTCGCTTAATATTTCTTCCTTTAATTTTTACCTCAGCTCATGCTGAGGTTCATTTTTCAAATTCAGGATTCAGGTCTCTTCGCGACCTTAATGCAAATTCAGAATTCAGCTATCGCTGTATAATTCTTCTTTAATTTTTACCTCACCTCATGCTGGGGTTCATCATACATATTCAGGATTCAGGTCTCTTCGCGGCCTTAATCCAAATTCAGAATTCAGCTCTCGCTGAATATTTCTTCCTCAAATTTTTACCTCAGCCTCATGCTAAGGTTCATTTTTCAAATTTTCGATTCAGGTCTCTTCGCGACCTTATTCCAAATTCAAAATTCAGCTCTTGGTGAATATTTCTTCATCAAATTTTTACCTCAGCTCACGCTGAGATTCATTATACATATTCTGGATTCAGGTCTCTTCACGACTTTAATACAAATTCAGAATTCAGCTCTCGCTGAATATTTCTTCCTTAACTATTTACCTCACCTCATGCTGACGTTCATTTTCCAAATTCTGGATTCAGGTCTCTTCTCAACCCTAATCCAAATTCAGAATTTAGCTATCGCTGAATATTTCATCTTTAAATTTTTACCTCACCTCATGTTGGGGTTCATCATACATATTCAGGATTCATGTCTCTTCACAGCCTTAATCCAAATTCAGAATTCAGTTATCGCTTGAATATTTCTTCCTCAAATTTATACCTCAGCTCATAATGAGGTTCATTTTTGAAATTTTGGATTCAGGTGTGTTCGTGACCTTAATCCAAATTCAGAATCCAGCTCTCGCTGAATATTTATTCTTTAAATTTTTACCTCAGCTCATGCTGGGGTTCATCATACAAATTCTGGATTCAGATCTCTTCGCAGCCTTAATCCAAATTTAGAATTCAGCTCTCGCTGAATATTTCTTCCTTAACTATTTACCTCAGCTCATGCTGAGGTTCATTTTTCAAATTCTGGTTTCAGGTATCTTCGCGACCTTAATCCAAATTCAGAATTCAGCTCTCGCTGAATATTTCTTCAATCAAAATTTTACCTCAGCTCATGTTGGGGTTCATCATACATATTCTGGATTCAGGTCTCTTCACAGCCGTAATTCAAATTCAGAATTCAGCTCTCGCTTAATATTTCTTCCTTTAATTTTTACCTCAGCTCATGCTGAGGTTCATTTTTCAAATTCAGGATTCAGGTCTCTTCGCGACCTTAATGCAAATTCAGAATTCAGCTATCGCTGTATAATTCTTCTTTAATTTTTACCTCACCTCATGCTGGGGTTCATCATACATATTCAGGATTCAGGTCTCTTCGCGGCCTTAATCCAAATTCAGAATTCAGCTCTCGCTGAATATTTCTTCTTTAAATTTTTACCTCAGCTCATGCTGGGGTTCATCATACAAATTCTGGATTCAGGTCTCTTCGCGGCCTTAATCCAAATTTAGAATTCAGCTATCGCTGAATATTTCTTCTTTAATTTTTACCTCACCTCATGCTGGGGTTCATCATACATATTCAGGATTCAGGTCTCTTCACGGCCTTAATCCAAATTTAGAATTCAGCTCTCGCTGAATATTTCTTCCTCAAATTTTTACCTCAGCCTCATGCTAAGGTTCATTTTTCAAATTCTTGATTCAGGTCTCTTCGCGACCTTAATCTAAATTCAAAATTCAGCTCTCGGTGAATATTTCTTCATCAAATTTTTACCTCAGCTCACGCTGAGGTTCATCATACATATTCTGCATTCAGGTCTCTTCGCGACTTTAATCCAAATTCAGAATTCAGCTCTCGCTGAATATTTCTTCATCAAATTTTTACCTCAGCTCACGCTGAGGTTCATCATACATATTCTGGATTCTGGTCTCTTCGCGGCCATAATTTAAATTCAGTATTCAGCTCTCGCTGAATATTTCTTCCTTAAATTTTTACCTCAGCTCATGCAGAGGTTCATTTTTTAAATTTTGGATTCAGGTCTGTTCGCGACCTTAATCCAAATTCAAAATTCAGCTCTCGCTGAATATTTCTTCATCAAATTTTTACCTCAGCTCATGCTGGGGATCATCATACATATTCTAGATTCAGGTCTTTTCGCGGCCTTAATCCAAATTCAGAATTCAGCTCTCGCTGAATATTTCTTCTTTAAATTTTTACCTCAGCATGCTGGTGTTCATCATACAAATTCTAGATTCGGGTCTCTTCGCGGCCTTAATCCAAATTTAGAATTCAGCTCTCGCTGAATATTTCTTCCTTAACTATTTACCTCAGCTCATGCTGAGGTTCATTTTTCAAATTCTGGTTTCAGGTATCTTCGCGACATTAATCCAAATTCAGAATTCAGCTCTCGCTGAATATATCTTCAATCAAAATTTTACCTCAGCTCATGCTGGGGTTCATCATACATATTCTGGATTCAGGTCTCTTCACAGCCGTAATTTAAATTTAGAATTCAGCTCTCGCTTAATATTTCTTCCTTCAATTTTTACCTCAGCTCATGCTGAGGTTCATTTTTCAAATTCAGGATTCAGGTCTCTTCGCGACCTTAATGCAAATTCAGAATTCAGCTATCGCTGAATAATTCTTCTTTAATTTTTACCTCACCTCATGCTGGGGTTCATCATACATATTCAGGATTCAGGTCTCTTCGCGGCCTTAATCCAAATTCAGAATTCAGCTCTCGCTGAATATTTCTTCCTCAAATTTTTACCTCAGCCTCATGCTAAGGTTCATTTTTCAAATTCTCGATTCAGGTCTCTTCGCGACCTTATTCCAAATTCAAAATTCAGCTCTTGGTGAATATTTCTTCATCAAATTTTTACCTCAGCTCACGCTGAGATTCATTATACATATTCTGGATTCAGGTCTCTTCACGACTTTAATACAAATTCAGAATTCAGCTCTCGCTGAATATTTCTTCCTTAACTATTTACCTCACCTCATGCTGACGTTCATTTTCCAAATTCTGGATTCAGGTCTCTTCTCAACCCTAATCCAAATTCAGAATTTAGCTATCGCTGAATATTTCTTCTTTAAATTTTTACCTCACCCCATGTTGGGGTTCATCATACATATTCAGGATTCAGGTCTCTTCACAGCCTTAATCCAAATTCAGAATTCAGTTATCGCTGAATATTTCTTCCTCAAATTTATACCTCAGCTCATAATGAGGTTCATTTTTGAAATTTTGGATTCAGGTGTGTTCGCGACCTTAATCCAAATTCAGAATCCAGCTCTCGCTGAATATTTCTTCTTTAAATTTTTACCTCAGCTCATGCTGGGGTTCATCATACAAATTCTAGATTCAGATCTCTTCGCGGCCTTAATCCAAATTTACAATTCAGCTCTCGCTGAATATTTCTTTCTTAACTATTTACCTCAGCTCATGTTGAGGTTCATTTTTCAAATTCTGGTTTCAGGTATCTTCGCGACCTTAATCCAAATTCAGAATTCAGCTCTCGGTGAATATTTCTTCAATCAAAATTTTACCTCAGCTCATGTTGGGGTTCATCATACATATTCTGGATTCAGGTCTCTTCACAGCCGTAATTCAAATTCAGAATTCAGCTCTCGCTTAATATTTCTTCCTTTAATTTTTACTTCAGCTCATGCTGAGGTTCATTTTTCAAATTCAGGATTCAGGTCTCTTCGCGACCTTAATGCAAATTCAGAATTCAGCTATCGCTGTATAATTCTTCTTTAATTTTTACCTCACCTCATGCTGGGGTTCATCATACATATTCAGGATTCAGGTCTCTTCGCGGCCTTAATCCAAATTCAGAATTCAGCTCTCGCTGAATATTTCTTCCTCAAATTTTTACCTCAGCCTCATGCTAAGGTTCATTTTTCAAATTTTCGATTCAGGTCTCTTCGCGACCTTATTCCAAATTCAAAATTCAGCTCTTGGTGAATATTTCTTCATCAAATTTTTACCTCAGCTCACGCTGAGATTCATTATACATATTCTGGATTCAGGTCTCTTCACGACTTTAATACAAATTCAGAATTCAGCTCTCGCTGAATATTTCTTCCTTAACTATTTACCTCACCTCATGCTGACGTTCATTTTCCAAATTCTGGATTCAGGTCTCTTCTCAACCCTAATCCAAATTCAGAATTTAGCTATCGCTGAATATTTCATCTTTAAATTTTTACCTCACCTCATGTTGGGGTTCATCATACATATTCAAGATTCATGTCTCTTCACAGCCTTAATCCAAATTCAGAATTCAGTTATCGTTTGAATATTTCTTCCTCAAATTTATACCTCAGCTCATAATGAGGTTCATTTTTGAAATTTTGGATTCAGGTGTGTTCGTGACCTTAATCCAAATTCAGAATCCAGCTCTCGCTGAATATTTATTCTTTAAATTTTTACCTCAGCTCATGCTGGGGTTCATCATACAAATTCTGGATTCAGATCTCTTCGCAGCCTTAATCCAAATTTAGAATTCAGCTCTCGCTGAATATTTCTTCCTTAACTATTTACCTCAGCTCATGCTGAGGTTCATTTTTCAAATTCTGGTTTCAGGTATCTTCGCGACCTTAATCCAAATTCAGAATTCAGCTCTCGCTGAATATTTCTTCAATCAAAATTTTACCTCAGCTCATGTTGGGGTTCATCATACATATTCTGGATTCAGGTCTCTTCACAGCCGTAATTCAAATTCAGAATTCAGCTCTCGCTTAATATTTCTTCCTTTAATTTTTACCTCAGCTCATGCTGAGGTTCATTTTTCAAATTCAGGATTCAGGTCTCTTCGCGACCTTAATGCAAATTCAGAATTCAGCTATCGCTGTATAATTCTTCTTTAATTTTTACCTCACCTCATGCTGGGGTTCATCATACATATTCAGGATTCAGGTCTCTTCGCGGCCTTAATCCAAATTCAGAATTCAGCTCTCGCTGAATATTTCTTCTTTAAATTTTTACCTCAGCTCATGCTGGGGTTCATCATACAAATTCTGGATTCAGGTCTCTTCGCGGCCTTAATCCAAATTTAGAATTCAGCTATCGCTGAATATTTCTTCTTTAATTTTTACCTCACCTCATGCTGGGGTTCATCATACATATTCAGGATTCAGGTCTCTTCACGGCCTTAATCCAAATTTAGAATTCAGCTCTCGCTGAATATTTCTTCCTCAAATTTTTACCTCAGCCTCATGCTAAGGTTCATTTTTCAAATTCTTGATTCAGGTCTCTTCGCGACCTTAATCTAAATTCAAAATTCAGCTCTCGGTGAATATTTCTTCATCAAATTTTTACCTCAGCTCACGCTGAGGTTCATCATACATATTCTGCATTCAGGTCTCTTCGCGACTTTAATCCAAATTCAGAATTCAGCTCTCGCTGAATATTTCTTCATCAAATTTTTACCTCAGCTCACGCTGAGGTTCATCATACATATTCTGGATTCTGGTCTCTTCGCGGCCATAATTTAAATTCAGTATTCAGCTCTCGCTGAATATTTCTTCCTTAAATTTTTACCTCAGCTCATGCAGAGGTTCATTTTTTAAATTTTGGATTCAGGTCTGTTCGCGACCTTAATCCAAATTCAAAATTCAGCTCTCGCTGAATATTTCTTCATCAAATTTTTACCTCAGCTCATGCTGGGGATCATCATACATATTCTAGATTCAGGTCTTTTCGCGGCCTTAATCCAAATTCAGAATTCAGCTCTCGCTGAATATTTCTTCTTTAAATTTTTACCTCAGCATGCTGGTGTTCATCATACAAATTCTAGATTCGGGTCTCTTCGCGGCCTTAATCCAAATTTAGAATTCAGCTCTCGCTGAATATTTCTTCCTTAACTATTTACCTCAGCTCATGCTGAGGTTCATTTTTCAAATTCTGGTTTCAGGTATCTTCGCGACATTAATCCAAATTCAGAATTCAGCTCTCGCTGAATATATCTTCAATCAAAATTTTACCTCAGCTCATGCTGGGGTTCATCATACATATTCTGGATTCAGGTCTCTTCACAGCCGTAATTTAAATTTAGAATTCAGCTCTCGCTTAATATTTCTTCCTTCAATTTTTACCTCAGCTCATGCTGAGGTTCATTTTTCAAATTCAGGATTCAGGTCTCTTCGCGACCTTAATGCAAATTCAGAATTCAGCTATCGCTGAATAATTCTTCTTTAATTTTTACCTCACCTCATGCTGGGGTTCATCATACATATTCAGGATTCAGGTCTCTTCGCGGCCTTAATCCAAATTCAGAATTCAGCTCTCGCTGAATATTTCTTCCTCAAATTTTTACCTCAGCCTCATGCTAAGGTTCATTTTTCAAATTCTCGATTCAGGTCTCTTCGCGACCTTATTCCAAATTCAAAATTCAGCTCTTGGTGAATATTTCTTCATCAAATTTTTACCTCAGCTCACGCTGAGATTCATTATACATATTCTGGATTCAGGTCTCTTCACGACTTTAATACAAATTCAGAATTCAGCTCTCGCTGAATATTTCTTCCTTAACTATTTACCTCACCTCATGCTGACGTTCATTTTCCAAATTCTGGATTCAGGTCTCTTCTCAACCCTAATCCAAATTCAGAATTTAGCTATCGCTGAATATTTCTTCTTTAAATTTTTACCTCACCCCATGTTGGGGTTCATCATACATATTCAGGATTCAGGTCTCTTCACAGCCTTAATCCAAATTCAGAATTCAGTTATCGCTGAATATTTCTTCCTCAAATTTATACCTCAGCTCATAATGAGGTTCATTTTTGAAATTTTGGATTCAGGTGTGTTCGCGACCTTAATCCAAATTCAGAATCCAGCTCTCGCTGAATATTTCTTCTTTAAATTTTTACCTCAGCTCATGCTGGGGTTCATCATACAAATTCTAGATTCAGATCTCTTCGCGGCCTTAATCCAAATTTACAATTCAGCTCTCGCTGAATATTTCTTTCTTAACTATTTACCTCAGCTCATGTTGAGGTTCATTTTTCAAATTCTGGTTTCAGGTATCTTCGCGACCTTAATCCAAATTCAGAATTCAGCTCTCGGTGAATATTTCTTCAATCAAAATTTTACCTCAGCTCATGTTGGGGTTCATCATACATATTCTGGATTCAGGTCTCTTCACAGCCGTAATTGAAATTCAGAATTCAGCTCTCGCTTAATATTTCTTCCTTTAATTTTTACCTCAGCTCATGCTGAGGTTCATTTTTCAAATTCAGGATTCAGGTCTCTTCGCGACCTTAATGCAAATTCAGAATTC
Organism: Schizonepeta tenuifolia; assembly: GCA_029490685.1. NCBI lineage: Eukaryota > Viridiplantae > Streptophyta > Magnoliopsida > Lamiales > Lamiaceae > Schizonepeta > Schizonepeta tenuifolia. The sequence continues at coordinate 52,931,100 of CM055959.1, read as the reverse complement.
AGCTATCGCTGTATAATTCTTCTTTAATTTTTACCTCACCTCATGCTGGGGTTCATCATACTTATTCAGGATTCAGGTCTCTTCGCGGCCTTAATCCAAATTCAGAATTCAGCTCTCGCTGAATATTTCTTCCTCAAATTTTTACCTCAGCCTCATGCTAAGGTTCATTTTTCAAATTTTCGATTCAGGTCTCTTCGCGACCTTATTCCAAATTCAAAATTCAGCTCTTGGTGAATATTTCTTCATCAAATTTTTACCTCAGCTCACGCTGAGATTCATTATACATATTCTGGATTCAGGTCTCTTCACGACTTTAATACAAATTCAGAATTCAGCTCTCGCTGAATATTTCTTCCTTAACTATTTACCTCACCTCATGCTGACGTTCATTTTCCAAATTCTGGATTCAGGTCTCTTCTCAACCCTAATCCAAATTCAGAATTTAGCTATCGCTGAATATTTCATCTTTAAATTTTTACCTCACCTCATGTTGGGGTTCATCATACATATTCAAGATTCATGTCTCTTCACAACCTTAATCCAAATTCAGAATTCAGTTATCGTTTGAATATTTCTTCCTCAAATTTATACCTCAGCTCATAATGAGGTTCATTTTTGAAATTTTGGATTCAGGTGTGTTCGTGACCTTAATCCAAATTCAGAATCCAGCTCTCGCTGAATATTTATTCTTTAAATTTTTACCTCAGCTCATGCTGGGGTTCATCATACAAATTCTGGATTCAGATCTCTTCGCAGCCTTAATCCAAATTTAGAATTCAGCTCTCGCTGAATATTTCTTCCTTAACTATTTACCTCAGCTCATGCTGAGGTTCATTTTTCAAATTCTGGTTTCAGGTATCTTCGCGACCTTAATCCAAATTCAGAATTCAGCTCTCGCTGAATATTTCTTCAATCAAAATTTTACCTCAGCTCATGTTGGGGTTCATCATACATATTCTGGATTCAGGTCTCTTCACAGCCGTAATTCAAATTCAGAATTCAGCTCTCGCTTAATATTTCTTCCTTTAATTTTTACCTCAGCTCATGCTGAGGTTCATTTTTCAAATTCAGGATTCAGGTCTCTTCGCGACCTTAATGCAAATTCTCGGTGAATATTTCTTCATCAAATTGTAACCTCAGCTCACGCTGAGGTTCATCATACATATTCTGGATTCAGGTCTCTTTGCGACTTAAATCCAAATTCAGAATTCAGCTCTCGCTGAATATTTCTTCATCAAATTTTTACCTCAGCGTACATATTCTGAATTCAGATCTCTTCGCGGCCATAATTCAAATTCAGTATTCAGCTCTTGCTGAATATTTCTTCCTCAAATTTTTACCTCAGCTCATGCTGAGGTTCATTTTTTAAATTCTGGATTCAGGTCTCTTCGCGACCTTAATCCAAATTCAGAATTCAGCTGTCACGCCCCGACTCTCGGGGTGCGACTTACGAACAACAACAAACCTAAACAACTAACAACTAACTCAAACCAAGGGAACATGCTCGGGGAAAACAAAGGCGGAATATAAGGCAATCGAATTCGGTTTTCAAAAGCATAAAGAATAATAACCGAACATCTCAACTTCACTTTGAACGGGAATTCAAACAAGTAAATCATACTGATGGGAAGGGGATTCCAACAAAAGAGGAAAACATACGAGTATATATACATCAAAATAAGGAAATCATGTTCAAACAACAAGTCAAGTTACGAGCCCATCGCTCGGGATTACAAGATAAAGGGGTTATGAAATCAACAGGCGTTCAAAGTCTTCGAGCACAACGCTCGGAATCAAAAACATGAATATTAGAGTACTGACATCAACAGACATTAAATCAAAAAGATTGCAGCGGAAATTAGCATCAACTCCCAACACTTGCACGTATGAAGACGTACAAATGCTAGTCTGAAATTCAACTAAACTTAACCAACAAAACCAAACCACACCACCAAGTATCCACGCCATCGCCATCCAGTCAACCTGCATGTTTAGAAACACACGCAGGGCTGAGTACTTCGTACTCAGTGAACACAAGCCAAAACATTTGAATAAAGATGCTTTTTAAAGCTATATTAATTGAACTTGCCTTGCCAAACATCACAAGTATATAAGCAGTTTTAAAAACGGTTTTACTTGTGCATGTCAAAACATTTTTATTTAAAACAGACTGCGCAGTCAAATATCATATAATATAATAGCATGTATCATCTATCACAAATAACTTCATGTGCCGAGAAGTAGGCCTCCTTCTCAAACACTGTGACCGGCCCAACCGAAGCAAGGCTCACAGTCACCTCAACATATACCACACATGGGTTCCTGCTTTCACAGTATAATCACATCTTCATAGATGATAACACATACTAACTTCAATAAAATGGCAAGTCAATCACATTTGAAAAACATATCATAATATTTAAATAGCATAACTAATTTTCATCGATAGTTTTGGTTCAGAAAAGTCCACCTGACTTTCGAAGAACTAGCTAGGTGGTCTAGGGCTATTTGTCCTCGCTTAACGATCCGTCCGGCTCGATCCTTCATAGTTCGACATCGATAGATAAGATATATGAAAGACGGACACAAAGGCGTTGGATTTTAACTGACGGACTTCTATTTGAGTCGTCGCTCTCTTCGTTCTAAATTTTCTAAAGGATCTCACGTTCTCGTCTTTATTTCATTAACTCTATTCGAAAAGGTTAACTCTACTACTTAACATCGTATACTTTTCTCGTTCCAATTAATAACTTCATTGTTACAATTTTATTACTTGAGCTTCCTTTCAAAGACTTTAGTTCATTCTCATTTTAACAATCAATCATTTAGCATACAATTTCAATCATTTTTCACATTATAACATTATCATGTATTTAAACACATATTCACACATACAATAAAATCTTATAGAACAAACATACTTCAAGACACATTAACATGCATTCCATTTTGAACTTTAAGGTCTAACTCGATTATGCATTTCTTTTTATGAAGGCTTAAACTATTAATTCTATCTTTCTTATTTATATAGACAACGCTTCGTTCTACATCCGCTATCTTATAAGGTATTTTATAACTCTTATTTATTTAACAAAAATTCTCTTAGCTCTTAATAAACTCTTATGAATTTATAAATTTCTTGTTCAATTCTAACTTGATTCTCATTTCTTAACTCGAATATTATTCCTTTAATTATTATCTCGGTTTATCTTTTCTTCGCTTGATTGGAACGACGTTCCTAAATTAATTATTTAATTAATCTTCTTTCTTTTTAATTTTTGACATCTTATTTTATTCTCATTTTCTCGATCAACTTATACGAGTATCTATCTTAACTCGTCTAGTATCTTTTCTTTATTCAACTTATCTTCCTTGTTATTTCTTATCGATTAATTCTTATTAAACTCGGTTTTCTCTATTTTGTTTACTTCTTTAATAATTTCTTCTTTTTTTTGTTTTAAACCTTTAAGCTATTTCTTACTTAATGATTTCTTTATCTTTTGATAAACATTTTTATGAATTTCTTCACTTTATTATAGAAGATCTTTTTATTGTATTTTTAGTAAAATTTCAAGTTTTTAAAAATTTTAATACAAGGTATTTAATTAATAAGTCTTTTATACATCTTTCATCTTTTATTTAATTAAAAGCTTTTCAAATTTAAATTTTTTTATCCAAAACTTCTATCTTTATTCTATATTCAAACTATCATTCATACATATATTGAAATACTTAAACATCCAATTATTTTTATTATTTCTACAATTAATTTCTTTCAAAAATTTCAACATGCAATCTTATTTTCTTCACTTAAACACATGTATGATAATACTAACATAACATACAATCATTTCATAGATCAAAACATCACTCAATTCATCAACAAATCAACAAAATAATTTCTCCATTTTCTTCAAAAACACACGGCATTTATGCCTATTTTTATGCAATTCGTTTCTCAATTTTTCATGCATATAATCTCATTACTAACATGATAAAAATAACAATTCAAGCATCAAAATAACAATAACTCAAAGATTCACATTTTTCCTATTTTTCTTATAATTTTTGGCATTTATCAATTTTTAGGGTTTTAGTTACGTTTTCTTCTCTTAATTCATCGATTAACATCTAGTGCTCGATTCTCCTAGCGAATTCTTCTCACTCGATTAGCACATGCATATCCTAAATTTGCCTAAACATAAATTAAATAACATGCATGCGTAGATCTTTCCTTTAGGACTTATAGACATACATTTTACAACTAATCAAATGAAATCATACTTAAATAAATGGGAATTCTTCTCTTGGTTCTTGGGATTAAAATTGATGGAAATGGTAGCTTCAAAGCTTGGATCTTGAAAGAAGAATGTCTTCTTGAATCCTCAAAGAAAAAGAAAGAATATAGGATTAATCATCCATAGGTTTTAGGAATCAAAATAAAGAAAAATGTTGGAAAATTCTTGAATTCAACTTCAAGAACTTGGAAATTTGTACATTTCTTTGAAAATATGGATGGAAAGGATGGAGGATGGTGTTTTTTACTTCATTTTCATGGATGATAAGCTTGAATCCATGGTTGCATGTGAAGAAAAATCAAAGTGTGTGTGTAGAGAGGGAGTGCCGAGAGTAGAGAGAGTTTGAGAGGTTGAGAGAGTTTTTCTTTTGTTTTGTGAGAGAGAGTTTTCGATGGAGAGAGAGAGATGGAATGTTATGAATGAGTTGCTGCATTCCTCTCTTGTCTTAGATGAACAAAATTGAAATCCAATAAAGAGAAAAAGTATACTTTGTTGGAAATTGTAAAGAACAAGACTTGATAGGTGATTTGAAGTTAACTTGTAAGCATACTTCAAGCAAACCATGTACAAGACATCACTATGTTTTGTTGGTCTTGGAAATTGAGGGATGATAGGAGAGGGGTTGTGAGGTGGCGAGAGAGGGAGAGAGGTGGTTGACACGTGTCGTCGTCGTGTCATCACGGGTATTAATTATCCGGTCGTAAAGGTTTTCCGGGTAAAACAATTCGTATTAATTCCATTTTGTTCTATTAACGGGTCTAACCTCTTCTCGTTTCACTTTTGACACTAACTCGTCCCAATCCTATGTCACGTCTCAATTTAAAAGATTAAAGGCTTCGATCATTTTAGTCCTTTAATTCTTAAAATAATTTAATCGGCTTAATATTCTGTTTATTAATCTTTCTCAAGACTAATGCCTCATTTCTCTTCTCAATTCTCGGATAAGTTCTTACCCTATCTCAGTAATCTTAAAAGAAATTCTAAGTTCGAACATTATAATTTAATTCTATTCTAGGTTCATCGGCGTAAACATATTTCTCGGCAATTAACGTTATGTTATCTTAATTTAAACAAACTTCTCAGGATTTTTCCGGAATTTAATCTCATACTCATTTTCATATAAACAACTCAACAAACATATCACATCATCATCATCTCAGATAATTAGAACAGATAAATTCACACAAGATTCACAAGGCAATTTAAACATTTTATTCAAAACTCATCGATTAGAAAAGAAAAATTTTACTCCTAAATTCTCATCTTTGAACTACTCGGTAAATTAGACGCTCTCTAAAGGGATAAAAACTCGGGGTATCACATCAGCTCTCGCTGAATATTTCTTTATCAAATTTTTACCTCAGCTCATGTTGGGGATCATCATACATATTCTAGATTCTGGTCTTTTCGCGGCCTTAATCCTAATTCAGAATTCAGCTCTCGCTGAATATTTCTTCTTTAAATTTTTACCTCAGCTCATGCTGGGGTTCATCATACAAATTATGGATTCAGGTCTCTTCGCGGCCTTAATCCAAATTTAGAATTCAGCTCTCGCTGAATATTTCTTCCTTAACTATTTACCTCAGCTCATGCTGAGGTTCATTTTTCAAATTCAGGATTCCAGTCTCTTCGCGACCTTAATGCAAATTAAGAATTCAGCTATCGCTGAATAATTCTTCATTAATTTTTACCTCACCTCATGTTGGGGTTCATCATACATATTCAGGATTCAGGTCTCTTCGCGGCCTTAATCCAAATTCAGAATTCAGCTCTCGCTGAATATTTCTTCCTCAAATTTTTACCTCAGCCTCATGCTAAGGTTCATTTTTCAAATTCTCGATTCAGGTCTCTTCGCGACCTTAATCCAAATTCAAAATTCAGCTCTCGGTGAATATTTCTTCATCAAATTTTTACCTCAGCTCACGCTGAGGTTCATCATACATATTCTACAATCAGGTCTCTTCGCGACTTTAATCCAAATTCAGAATTCAGCTCTCGCTGAATATTTCTTCATCAAATTTTTACCTCAGCTCACGCTGAGGTTCATCATACATATTCTGGATTCAGGTCTCTTCGCGGCCATAATTCAAATTCAGTATTCAGCTCTCGCTGAATATTTCTTCCTTAAATTTTTACCTCAGCTTATGCTGAGGTTCATTTTTGAAATTTTGGATTCAGGTCTGTTCGCGACCTTAATCCAAATTCAGAATTCAGCTCTCGCTGAATATTTCTTCATCAAATTTTTACCTCAGCTCATGCTGGGGATCATCATACATATTCTAGATTCAGGTCTTTTCGCGGCCTTAATCCAAATTTAGAATTCAGCTCTCGCTGAATATTTCTTCTTTAAATTTTTACCTCAGCTCATGCTGGTGTTCATCATACAAATTCTAGATTCGGGTCTCTTTGCGGCCTTAATCCAAATTTAGAATTCAGCTCTCGCTGAATATTTCTTCCTTAACTATTTACCTCAGCTCATGCTGAGGTTCATTTTTCAAATTCTGGTTTCAGGTATCTTCGCGACCTTAATCCAAATTCAGAATTCAGCTCTCGCTGAATATTTCTTCAATCAAAATTTTACCTCAGCTCATGCTGGGGTTCATCATACATATTCTGGATTCAGGTCTCTTCACAGCCGTAATTCAAATTCAGAATTCAGCTCTCGCTTAATATTTTTTCCTTCAATTTTTACCTCAGCTCATGCTGACGTTCATTTTTCAAATTCAGGATTCAGGTCTCTTCGCGACCTTAATGCAAATTCAGAATTCAGCTATCGCTGAATAATTCTTCTTTAATTTTTACCTCACCTCATGCTGGGGTTCATCATATATATTCAGGATTCAGGTCTCTTCGCGGCTTTAATCCAAATTCAGAATTCAGCTATCGCTGAATATTTCTTCATCAAATTTTTACCTCAGCGTACATATTCTGGATTCAGGTCTCTTCGCAGCCATAATTCAAATTCAGTATTCAGCTCTCGCTGAATATTTCTTCCTCAAATTTTTACGAGCTGAGGTTCATTTTTCAAATTCTGGATTCAGGTCTCTTCGCGACCTTAATCCAAATTCAGAATTCAGCTCTTGCTGAATATTTCTTCATCAAATTTTTACCTCAGCTCATGTTGGGGATCATCATACAAATTCTGGATTCAGGTCTTTTCGCGGCCTTAATTCAAATTTAGAATTCAGCTCTCGCTGAATATTTCTTCCTTAACTATTTACCTCAGCTCATGCTGAGGTTCATTTTTTAAATTCTGGATTCAAGTATCTTCGCGACATTAATCAAAATTTAGAATTCAGCACTCGCTGAATATTTCTTCATCAAATTTTTACCTCAGCTCATGCTGGGGTTCATCATACATATTCTGGATTCAGGTCTCTTCACACCCGTAATCCAAATTCAGAATTCAGCTCTCGCTGAATATTTCTTCCTTCAATTCTTACCTCAGCTCATGCTGAGGTTCATTTTTCAAATTCAGGATTCCGGTCTCTTCGCGACCTTAATGCAAATTAAGAATTCAGCTATCGCTGAATAATTCTTTTTTTAATTTTTACCTCAGCTCATGCTGGGGTTCATCATACATATTCAGGATTCAGGTCCTTAATCCAAATTCAGAATTCAGCTCTCGCTGAATATTTCTTCCTCAAATTTTTACCTCAGCCTCATGCTAAGGTTCATTTTTCAAATTCTCGATTCAGGTCTCTTCGCGACCTTAATCCAAATTCAAAATTCAACACTCGGTGAATATTTCTTCATCAAATTTTTGACCATTCTCATAGGTTTTAGGATTCTTGGTTTTGACCATTTTTAATCCATAATTATCATATCTAATACATCCAATTTCATTATACTAAGATCAATTCATCCATTTCAAACCTCTAAAAAGTCGATCATGAAGAAAAAAAAAGAGAAGAAAAGAAAACTATTTGGATAGAAATGTGGAGAATAAGATTACCTTGAAGATTAATGAAGAAATAAGTGGAATTGATGGATGGATGATGAACTATAGTGATTTCTTCTTGTTCTTGGAGGTGTCTTCAATGGTGGATGGAAGGAATGAAGGTGAAGAAGATGAAGAAAATGGAGTGGTTCAGCCGAAAGTGAGAGAGAGAGATGGAAGGATTGGTTTTGTGTAATTGTTTGAATTGATTAAAATGTTGAAAATGTATAATATGTAGTTTAGGTGTCATTAAGTCAAACAAGATTACATGCATGTTTACACCTAGGGAAATGAGGTGTATCGGCTGCATGGAGGAGTTTTAAAGGGTTACGGGTTTTTCCGACGCAATCTGACGTTACGGGAAAACGAACGACGAAAAACGTTGTTCGGTACAAAAATCGTCGTGATTCGATTTGACTTCAAAATTCTAATGTATGAACTCAATTAGAAAATAACTTTATAAAATTTAATTTGACAAAAACTCGGGACGACAAGTCCGAGTTTCGTCCGGAAAAACGTAAAAACAAACTTTCTCGGCGTGTCCGTATTGCGATTTTGTAAACGTAGAAATTAGACGGTTTTCCGTTCTTAGTTTATAAACTAAAAACTTTTCGTACGCTTTAACCCTAAATACGGTAGCCGTCTAGCTGACTCCCGTAATTTATTTTTAATAGCAGATTCGACCGTTAGCCTTAGAATTCAAAAATTATAAACTTAGGCGTGCAAAGCCATTTATTTAATTAACATTAAACTTTTTAGAACGTAAGGAATTTACGGGGCATTACAATTAATCCCAATTCAGAATTAAGCTCTCGCTGAATATTTCTTCATCAAATTTTTACCTCAGCTCATGCTGGGATTCATCATACATATTCTAGATTCAGGTCGTTTCGCGGCCTTAATCCAAATTTAGAATTCAGCTCTCGCTGAATATTTTTTCTTTAAATTTTATCCTCAGCTCATGCTGGGGTTCATCATACAAATTCTGGATTCAGGTCTCTTCCCAGCATTAATCCAAATTTAGAATTCAGCTCTCGCTGAATATTTCTTCTTTAACTATTTACCTCAGCTCATGCTGAGCTTCATTTTTCAAATTCTGGATTCAGGTATCTTTGCGACCTTAATCCAAATTCAGAATTCAGCTCTCGCTGAATATTTCTTCATCAAATTTTTTACCGCAGCTCATGCTGGGGTTCATCATACATATTCTGGATTCAGGTCTCTTCACGATCATAATCCAAATTTAGAATTCAGCTCTCGCTGAATATTTCTTCCTTCAATTTTTACCTCAGCTCATGCTGAGGTTCATTAATCCAAATTCAGAATTTAGCTATCGCTGAATATTTCTTCTTTAAATTTTTAACTCACCTCATGTTGGGGTTCATCATACATATTCAGGATTCAGGTCTCTTCATGGCCTTAATCCAAATTCAGAATTCAGCTCTCGCTGAATATTTCTTCATCAAATTTTTACCTCAGCTCATGCCGGGGTTCATCATACATATTCTAGATTCAGGTCGTTTCGCAGCCTTAATCAAAATTCAGAATTCAGCTCTCGCTAAATATTTCTTCTTTAAATTTTTACCTCAGCTCATGCTGGGGTTCATCATACAAATTCTGGATTCAGGTCTCTTCGCGGCCTTAATCCAAATTCAGAATTCAGCTCTCGCTGAATATTTATTCCTTAGCTATTTACCTCAGCTCATGCCGAGGTTCATTTTTTAAATTCTAGATTCAGGTCTCTTCGCGACCTTAATCCAAATTCAAAATTCAGCTCTCGCTGAATATTTCTTCATCAAATTTTTACCTCAGCTCACGCTGAGGTTCATCATACATATTCTGGATTCAGGTCTCTTCACTGCCGTAATCCAAATTCAGAATTCAGCTCTCGCTGAATATTTCTTCCTTCAACTTTTACCTCAGATCATGCTGAGGTTCATTTTTCAAATTCTTGATTCAGGTCTCTTCTCGACCTTAATCCAAATTCAGAATTTAGCTATCGCTGAATATTTCTTCTTTAAATTTTTACCTAACCTCATGTTGGGGTTCATCATACATATTCAGGATTCAGGTCTCTTCACGGCATTAATCCAAATTCAGAATTAAGCTCTCGCTGAATATTTCTTAATCAAATTTTTACTTCAGCTCATGCTGGGGTTCATCATACATATTCTAGATTCAGTTCGTTTCGCGGCCTTAATCCAAATTCAGAATTCAGCTCTCGCTGAATATTTTTTCTTTAAATTTTATCCTCAGCTCATGCTGGGGTTCATCATACAAATTCTGGATTCAGGTCTCTTTGCAGCCTTAATTCAAATTTAGAATTCAGCTCTCGCTGAATATTTCTTCTTTAACTATTTACCTCAGCTCATGCTGAGGTTCATTTTTCAAATTCTGGATTCAGGTATCTTTGCGACCTTAATCCAAATTCAGAATTCAGCTCTCGCTGAATATTTCTTCATCAAATTTTTTACCGCAGCTCATGCTGGGGTTCATCATACATATTCTGGATTCAGGTCTCTTTACGATCGTAAACACTATGCTTTTTCGAAAAGCATAGTGTTCCCCTTGCTAAGCTCTCGTGAAGACCAAGAAGCTCAGGGAACATTATTCACCATGTTCCCCTTCCTGATATCAAATCCTCAATTTTATTCAAGGCTATGTGAGACCAACTTCGGAGGCCTCACGGTTTCCTGCCCTTCTTTTTCTCATATCATGAGATCTCTTGAAATCCATGTCTCAAGACCACCGAACCCTTTCCGGTGTCGTTGAGGGACAAGTTCCTTGTCAAAAGGCGTACGTTCGACAAGTTCTCGGAGAACAGAAAAATGAAAACCAGAAAGAGCAAAGAACAGAATCCACCAAAAAACACTAACATCACTAAACCAATAGAAAGAATCTTGAAAACCGACAATAAATTTCAAAGAGCTTCTGCATTCATAATTTTTGTTTGCTTTTTCTTTTTAAAAGACATCAAGTACAAAATCGTTGGCAAAGAACCAAAGAACTCTTCCCTGCTGAGTTCAGTTGACTTCCAGACGCAGGGAATAAAATGGAATTTGTTGAAAACAATCGTAAGCTATGTCAACACACATTTTTAGGAAAAAGGTTTTAAGAAAAACATCTTTTCCACAGACGGCGCTAGATAATACAACATAAAATCTGCTATATTATATATCCAACTAGAAACTACAAACGTCTACCTTCTTCTCTTCCGGAATCGCTCAATTGCTGACTTCAACTTCACGACAGATGGAATATGCTTGAAAGGACTGCATAGAAAAAAGGAGGGCCGGGGGGTTTTCCTGGCAAACCACCTCCGACGCCCAAGTTAGACTTTTAGGAGATAGGTTTTGTAGTTATGTAGTAGATGTTTGCTGCTGAATATGTAAAAATCTACCTTATGTTGAAGGGTTTCTCACTATATATACCTCTTTGGCTTCGTGGGTGTGAAGTTACCAGATTAGTTATGTCGCTATCTTTCTTTTACACGTGTTCTCCAATTATTTGTTGTTATGGGAACGTACCACCCGACAAGTTTGAGTTCGTGAAGGCAAAAGCATTTTGTGTGTGTCAGATTCATTAAATGCTGGGAGACCTGACCTTCGGGTTATGTACTGATACGAGAACTCACCAGGAAACCTGATGAGGGACCTAGTCTGAGGGCCTGATCCGAGATCTACCATGAGACCTGACCCAAAGACCTGAAATGAGAGCTATCTCAAGAGCTTCCAAATGCTTTCTTCTTTAAGGGTCTTACTGAGTCTTCTAAGCTAATCAATCATTAGTAGTTTTAGTCATGTCTCTGACTAAGTATTATTACGACTAGATGAAGAGTTCAAGTCTCCTTGAGACCTGAAGGTTTTTGTAGTACAATAACTATATATGTGAAATTTTTGAAAACTTAAAGAAACTTGAGCATGAGATTTTGAGAATTTGATGATATATGAAGTATGTCATGATTCTATGATGAAATTTTATTTAAAATAAGCATGTTAACAACTTGAGCATTTCTGAAATCAAGTATCGTATGAAAAAGTTATGTAAAATCGAATATTTTGTGCATTAAAAGTTGACTATGATGAATTGAGATGAAATTGAGTAAATTAATGAGTTAATTGAGCTTAGGCAATTAAATCGAGTATGTTAGAAGCTGAATCGAGTAAAAACAAACCTTTGTGCATGAAATAGAGTAAAAGTCGAAACTTAAGAGAAATTGAAATAAGGGTTTTCTCGATTCGTTTGTCGAAAGTTGAAATTGATTGAATAATTGTTTGATTACATTTTATTTTAAGCTAATTGTGAAAGTTTGAAATTTTTCGGAGCATGTTTACGTGCTTTTTCAAAAAATGTGCCTTACTTTATTCCGAGAATTTTTGCATGAGGTCTCGGATGTCGAATCTGATCCCATATTTGGATTCCTTGAATTTTTATATGAGAAGAAACTGTTTACATTCGAAACCGAGAACTTTCATTTTTCAGTTGAAAAGTCGAGCAGTATCAAGTCAACATGAGACAGTATTTGAATTCAGAATGAGTTTCTGAGTCCAAAATTGAGTTTGTATGAATATATGTGAATTTCTAGAATTTTTCTAGAATACTTTGAGAAGTTTGGAAATTTTTCTTTTTCTGACTATTTATTAAAGTCTATCGAGCAAGCTTTTAATTTTTTTTTTGGCATGTGTGCACTGAGTACTTAGTACTCAGCCCTGCATGTTGTTTTCTAAAACGTGCAGGTTAGCTCGGATGATGATGGTGCAGTGTGCTTGGCGGCGTTCGTTGTTTTTTAGTCGAGTTTGTTTAAGCTTGGGTTATGTGTCTTCATACATATAACTTTGGGACTTGATGTATTTCTCCGTTGCAACATTGATGCTTATTCGTCTTTGAATTTTTATAACTATGATGATTGGTTAACAAGCTTCGTGCTTGATATTTATTTTGTTATCCTCTTGACTCTTACTTAACATGCTTGTTTCGTTGAGCTTTTGAGATGGGTATCTGAAAAGCAAGTTGATAATTGTTATCGCTTTCAGTAGATATTCCCTTGTACCTGAGCATGTTTCCTAGTTTATTTTCCGTTGTTTCACCCTCACTGTCCAATGGTTTCTAGTCGGTTCATACATTAAAAATCGAGCTGTGACAAAGTGGTATCAGAGTAGCTCGTCTGCTCTAAGCTTAAACTTCTTTGAGAGTCGAGTCTAGATTTAATTTCCTAGACTTATTTGAGTTAACAATGAGCCAAGTCCTCTCTTTTTAAAAAGGTGGGCTATATATTGAGTTTGCTTGCTCATTATGACTATATGACTATATATTCTCTTTTTATTATGCTTCCGATTAATAAATTAACTAAATAATTAAAGTAAAAATTCCCATGAATAAAAATAATTAATTTATGAGGAAATTCTATATATATTTTTGTTGTGAATAACAATTAGAAAAAAAAAAAAACCTAAAACTAAAAAAAAAAGGGAAAACTAAAAAATACATAAAATGAAAAAACCTGAAAAATTGGAAAACAAAAAAAAAAACTAAAAATTAAAAAAAAGGAGAAAAAAGGAAAAAATTAAAATAGAAAAAGGAAAAGGAAAAGGAAAAAAAAAAGAGTACACTTATGAGGTAGCCATATTGGGCCATTTACCTCAATTTTTGGCCCATGCATTTTGGAAATCCAAATTATAGCCATCTGGGCTTCGGGTTGGGGCTTTTTAAGTTGATCGGGCTGGATTCGGGTTGGAGCGCGGGTTGGGTTCTCAGATTCGGGTCGGCTGCAAGGGTTTGGGTTTGGGTTTCGGGTAAGTGGGTTCAGGGTTCCCCCAACCTAGTTCACTTTTACAGTTCTCTTCCCCCAAATTCACATCCATTTGTTCCGACTGTACCATCTTCTTCTTCTTATTCTTCTTCTCCGCCTTCATTCGTTTCAGCCAATATGACGCGTCGATCCAGTAAATCTCGCGCATCTCAGGCATCGAGGGCGGCTGCAGATGCCGCATCTGTATTACCCGAAGATGTGATGGACATTGTTGGGAAATTTATTAGTAAGAGTTTTGATGAATTCCAAAACCGACTGACCCCAACCGAGTACATGTTGCCAGAACATAATTTAGGCTCGCTGTTTGAGCAAAGTTAAGATTTTATCTTTACAGGTCTCCAGCTGAAGATGGCAACAAGGTATTACTCAGACAGAACATCACTTATGATGAAAGACAACTGAGAGTTCATTTGTCCAGATGGAATGAGGGGTAAGTCTTCAGAACATCAGTTGTAAAGGCCAACTGAGGATTCGTCAGATGAGAAACAGTAGAGAGGAAGAGAACATCAGATGAAAAGGAAGTCATCTGAAGTTTCCAACTCAACTGACTAAATACAAGGAAGACAACTGAGGGTTCAGTTTCAGAACCTCAGTTGTAGAACTCAAACAAGAAGATCAACAGCATGAAGTTCAAAGTCAGCTGAGAGTTCAACGGTTCAGTCAGAACATCAGCTGAAGACCACTCAGATAAAGATCAAGATTTTCAACCAACTAATCGAGGTTGACTGTCAGAAAGGTTTAAGATTTGAATTTCAAAAGGAAGTCACATGAGGGTTTGACCGTTCAGTCATTACCCCATCTGACCCAACACAAGGCTGTCTCAGAAGGAAAGCAGAAGAGCACAGTTGCCATATCGGGAAAGTCTGCAGAGATGAGAGACAAGCCATCGCTTTCAACGATCAGAGATCAACAGCTCCTCCAACGGCTAGTTGATTCTCTCCGCCTATAAATAGAGGCATTCTCTCATTCGAGAGAGATACGAGACAAGAGATAGAGAAGTGCAATCACAAGAAAATCAAGCGCAAGAAAAATCTGCAAAAATCTTATTCTAAGAACATCAGCAGCTGAGAGTTCAAGAGTGATAGAACATAGTAGTTGAGGGTTCATAGAGTTTTAATCTATCTTAGATCTTAGTTTGAGTGTTCATTCGTTCAAGCCATAGATCCAGCTCTCATTCGTGATCGAGCTGTAGTTGGAAAATCCACCCACATACACACCTTAAAAAGTGTCTGTTAGGATCATACTCTTCCTGTAATTGAGTAGCTAGGTCGTCAAGTACCCGCAAACTTGACATAGGTTGTTAAGTACCCGCAAACTTAACTGTAAAGGTTGATAAGTACCCGTAAACTTATTGCAACGGTTGCACAGCCCGGGTAAGCTGTGTGGAACTGTCCAGAAGAACTTGGACTGAGGTGTGAGGATTCACATCTCCCCGTGGACGTAGGAGGGTTATCTCCGAACCACGTTAATTCCCGTGTGTCTGTGTTCATTTTTATTCAGTTGCTTATTGCATTCTTATCTGATCAAACTAACCAGCATACAAACTGCAGTTTTGCATATTCAACTGTTTTGGTTTTTGACCAATCCTGCACTAAAAAGCGTGAGTTGCTATAACGAGTTTTAATTTCCACCACATTCCGCACAGCCTCACTCTTCCAGCTGAGGTTGCTTACTCAGCTGTGAGATTCCAACTGAGTCCGTCTTACTCGGTTGAAGTATTTTTTAAGGGTTAAGTTTTAAAATCCTAACTGGTGTATTCCCCTCCCCCCCCCCCATACACCAGTAACTCGTTTTGGGACCATCAGACATCTGTAAGGAAATCAATAGAAGAGATGGTGAAGAAGCATCTCAATCTTCCGATGATTTAGTGCAACCAACAATTTCTATGATTTCTGTGCCATCAACCGCAGCGACAACTCAGGCTGATGAGAATGCCGGTGGCGCTGAGAATGCCGGCGACACAGCGAATGCCGACGACGGTAGGGATGTCAGAGATGCCGGGAATGCAGAAGAATCCTACGAACCAGAGAAAATTCCAGCCGAGGTAGTATCTAAACTCAAACCTATTTTCATTGTTGGTTCATGGTTCATGTTATGCATTTGTAGATGTGAAATTAGGTTTAGATCTCGATTCTTAGCATTGTAAATGATGTTAGATATGATTTCTGTGCAGAATGATTGCTATAGTTCATCTAATTCACGATTATTTTTCTAGAAATAAATATAGCTAGCTTGTTGGAACAGTTTGCTACAGTTGGAACAAATTTACCCATTTGTTCCAACTGTTCCAACAGAATTAGTACTAAATGCACCCTGTTTGATTGTTAGCTTGTTGGAGCAGCTGGAACAAATTTGCCCATTTGTTCCAAGTGTTCCAACAGAATTAGTACTAAATGCAACCTGTTTGAATGTTAGTTAGCTTGTTGGAACAGTTGGAACAAATTTGCCTATTTGTTCCAACTGTTCCAACAAAGTTCATGATAATTCCAGTTTGATTTCACCTGTCTTGGTGTGCATGCAAAGTATAATGTAGATTCATTTGGTACTTTTTAGCACAAATAAATATATTTGCTTGTTGTTTACTAAACTGAGCCTCATATGTTTTCTATTTTCCGAATGCAGGTAAGATGGTGCTTGAAACGCCCCGATTTGATCGATGTGTATCACAAGGTGGCTGTGAAGGGGAAGGAGAACGCCGTTGAAATAATACGAGAAGTGTTAGAAGGTACAGGATCATTGAATGAGTTGATGGATTCCGCTTTGGGTGATTTCTTGAGACTGCCGACACACATATGACGGTCAGGCAAAGCTCTGCATTACATGATATCAAGACAAGTGAGGGGAGAACCGGAGCAAGATCAAATAGCTCTCTACTTTGAAGTGGAAGAAGGTCGGGTAGTTAAGTTTTCTAGGGTTGAGTACTTTCTGATGACGGGACTGAGATTCGGATCGAGCAGCTTTGATCCATATGTAAATCACAACTCCCGTAAAGGATCGTTTTATCACAGGCTCATGGGGAGGAATGACACTACCCCCAATGATTTGAGGGAGAGGTTTACAGTAAGGGAATTGGGTGAAGACCCCGAAGACTACGTCAAGGCTGCAAAGATACTAATAGTGGCTGATATGTTATTTGGGTACGATGCATCGAGTCACACGATTCCGGATTAGCTGTGGGTGCTCGTGGAGGACAAAGCAGCATGGGAGGAATTCCCATGGGGAAGCATGTCATACCAAATGACAGTAAGCGCTATTGACAGTCTCAAGTGCATTTTGGCTGACAAAGACAAAAGTCGAGCGTATCATATCAATTCAGAGAACTGTATTGGCTTTTTGGTAAGTTATCGTTAAATTCTTACTGTTTAGTTTTGCAATAAAAGTTAAATAACTCCATATGTTCTCTATCAGGCTTGGATATACAGTGTCTTGCCCAAAGTGGGAAAGGATATCGGAGGAACACTGCGACAGAAATCATTTCCATGTATGCTGAGGTTCATATACCCAAGAAATTACGCTAATGTACAAACAGGCAGACAGGTAAAAATGCTTAATAATACCATTTTTATGTTCTCTGCACCTTAATATATAGTATATACATAACATATCATGATTTTTGGCAGGTTTGTTGGCCACTGGTGCCAACCACTGAGGAAAAGAGACACAAGAACTGGGAATCTGTTGAGAAACGAGGCATGCCATTCGAGTTCAAGTTTGATAAACTTGCCGAGGGAAACATAAGAAGAGCGAAAGATTGGCAGCAAGGTATAGATATGCACCCAAACGACCACGGTTGGAGAGAAATGAGGAGAGACTGGATGAAGGCGATGGAACTCAGCAGGAACAGCCTGTCATCTCATTCACCAGTGCACAGATGAAGGAGTTCATTGATAGAGTCGGAGATCGTGCAGCAAAGCAAGCGCGTATAGAATTTGTTGCACATTTCGATCGGGGACAACTCATCAACGACATAGCCGACTGCGTCATGGCCAGAATGCAACGAGGACATCCATCTCATCCACCAACTCAAGTAAAAATATTACTTCGATTGACTACTTGTTCGATATTTTATGTGCATGCATGTCTGTGTTTTTTGGTACAGTTGGAACAACTGACTTTCAGATGTTCCAACTGTACCACACATTGACTTATTGTTTGCATCCATGTGTGTGGTCAGGTGCATTTGGAACAACTGATTCCAGTTGTTCCAACTGTACCAAGCTTCCAATTGTGAATTTGTATGTGTTTACTTGTTCAACATTTCCATGTGTTTGCATGTGTGTGTGTTGGTACATTTGGAACAACTGATTCCAGTTCTTCCAACTGTACCAAGCTTCCAATTGTTTAAAGATTATGTCATGATGCTCCTCTAGATGTTTGGTATCATAATGCATATGCTTGGTTGGCACAGTTGGAACAAACACACCAGAGCACTGCTGAATGGGAAGCCTACATCGAAAATGAACGGAGATTCTACCACCGCACGTGGGGAACACCATCTTCAGCCAATGAAACACAAGCAACAACATCACAACAACCACCAGAAGCGTCACAACCGGCACAACATGCAGAAAAACCCACGTTGGAGGCTGAGAAAATAGTGCGAACAAGGCCAATCAGGAAAAAGCTTCCGTATGCAGCCTGTAAAAGCCCATTCCTGCCTAAAGACGTCAGGGGAACAGACTTCAAATTGTTTATAAAGAGCAATGAAGAAGAGTAAGTGATTAAATATTACGATTGAATTCTCATTAATATTCTTATTCATATGCATTGGTATGTGCAGGAGAAACGTGGGCTTGGCATATTTGGTGCGAAGACAATGGTTTGAGGATCTCAGAGACATGGATAAAATGATTGACAATGATCACATAGACTCATAACTTGCTGTGATAGCATCAAAGCCGGAACTTGCTGGACTTAAAGCTGGTGACATCGATGCTGACATTGGTATCACAAGCTCAGATTTCATGGTAAGTTGAACAAGATTTATCAAACTTTCAATTTATAATAATCAAGTAAATGACATCTGATAATCTCATAATGCATAGACCGTCATACACCACATATGGAAGCAAATGCATGGAACGGACCCAGAAGGCACCATCTACAGCCAACAAACTGAGGAGGTTGTACCGGACGATGAGATGAAAACGCTGCACATGTATGCTGAGGGCCAGTATCCAAGATGGGGGAAGTTTCTGAAGAAATGGAAGGACTTGAAGAAGGTTAGTTATTCACCAAGTGGGTAAATTTGTTAGTTTGAATGATAGCTAGCCTCTTGGAACAGTTGGAACAAATGGGTAAATTTGTTCCAACTGTTCGAACAGAAATAGTACTAAATGCAACTTGTTTGTTTGATTGTTTGTTAGCTTGTTGGCACAGTTGGAACAAATGAGTAAATTTGTTCCAACTGTTCCAACAGAATTCATGATAGTTCCAGTTTGATTTCACCTATCTTGGTATGCATGCAAAGTATAATGTGGATTCATTTGGTACTCTTGGCACAAATGAATATATTTGTGCCAAAAGTACCAAAAGACAGTTCCACTTGCTTGTTTTTCTAAATGTGTGTAACTGATGTGGTTGTGATTTTCATTGATCATGTCAGGTCATAGTGGTCGCTCACTTCAACATGCACTGGGCCACTTGCTTGGTAGATTTCATGCAGCAGGAAGTCATCATCTATGACTCAAATCAGCATATATTTGAGGAAAAACATTACAGCATACGCCAAGAAGTCTTCGTACCACTGTGCAGGCTGCTCCCACAACTCCTTGAAACGATTGACTACTACAGAGGGAAGAGCATTCAGCCCAAGTACACGGAGTGGATCTATTCGTTCCCAAATGATAGAACGAATCATTTGAGACAGGTAGACAACTTCAGCTGTGGAGCTCTAGCTGTGAAGTATGCTGAGATGATGCTGACAGGAAGATACCGAAAAAAGCGCATGACCAAAGCTGAGGTAAAAACATTTCGTGGTAAAATGGCAGAAACAATCTATAAATTCAGCACCGATGCAAGTACATTCGAGCCAGAAAGTACCTCTGAGCCTATGGAACCTGTAGCAGATGAAGAAGAAGAGGAAGGGGTTGACGAGGAAGCAAATCTAAATGATGCATAGTCTAAGTATTGAACAGTTTATATTTTTGAAACAGTGTTTGTATAGTTTACATTTTGATACAATGTGGGAGTTTGTGGGGTGTATTAAGCATGGGGGTTGTATATGATCGTTAATATTAGTAGTAAATGTAGAATTGTCTTTTTATTACTAAAGTCCATCAAAATCTAGAATTGTCCTTTTATTTTACTAGTAGTAGTACTTTCAGTTGTTCCAAATGCACCAAACACACACATGCAAGCACAACGATGTCGAACAGGTAAACAAATCCGAATTCAGTCAATGAATCTTGGTACAGTTGGCACAACTGAAATCAGTTGTTCCAACTGTACCAAACATACAGAAACAAACCTTCAATATTTACTGTTACAATATTAAAAGTTATACTCTAGATTGATGGTCCCGAAACGAGTTATTGGTGTATGGGGGGGGGGGGGGAATACACCAGTTAGGATTTTAAAACTTAACCCTTAAAAATTACTTCAACTGAGTAAAACGGACTCAGTTGGAATCTCACAGCTGAGTAAGCAACCTCAGCTGGAAGAGTGAGGCTGTGCGAAATGTGGTGGAAATTAAAACTCGTTATAGCAACTCACGATTTTTAGTGCAGGGTTGGTCAAAAACCAAAATAGTTGAATATGCAAAAATGCAGTTTGTATATTGGTTAGTTTGATCAGATAAGAATGCAATAAGCAATTGAATAAAAATAAACACAGACACACGGGATTTAACGTGGTTCGGAGATAACCCTCCTACGTCCACGGGGAGATGTGAATCCTCACACCTCAGTCCAAGTTCTTCTGGACAGTTCCACACAGCTTACCCGGGTTGTGCAACTGTTGCAATAAGTTTACGGGTACTTATCAACCTTTACAGTTAAGTTTGCGGGTACTTAACAACCTATGTCAAGTTTGCGGGTACTTGATGACCTAGCTACTCAATTACAGGAAGAGTATGATCCTAAAAGACACTTTTTAAGGAGTGTATGTGGGTGGATTTTCCAACTACAGCTCGATCACGAATGAGAGCTGGATATATGGCTTGAACGAATAACCACTCAAACTAAGATCTAAGACAGATTATAACTCTATGAACCCTCAGCTACTAATGTTCTATCACTCTTGAACTCTCAGCTGCTGATGCTCTTAGAATATGATTTTTGCAGATTTTTCCTGCGCTTGATTTTCTTGTGATTGCACTTCTCTATCTCTTGTCTCGTGTGTGTATGCGTGTGTCTCTCGAATGAGAGAATGCCTCTATTTATAGGCGGAGAGAATCAACTAGCCGTTGGAGGAGATGTTGATCTCTGATCGTTGAAAGCGATGGCTTGTCTCTCATTTCTGCAGACTTTCGCGATATGGCATCTGTGCTCTTCTGCTTTCCTTCTGAGACAGCCTTGTGTTGGGCCAGATGGGGTAATGACTGAACGGTCAAACCCTCATGTGACTTTCTTTTGAAATTCAAATCTTAATCATTTCTGACAGTCAACCTCGATTAGTTGGTTGAAAATCTTGATCTTTATCTGAGTGGTCTTCAGCTGATGTTCTGACTGAACCGTTGAACTCTCAGCTGACTTTGAACTTCATGTTGTTGATCTTATTGTTTGAGTTCTACAACTGAGGTTCTGAAACTGAACCTTCAGTTGTCTTCCTTGTATTTAGTCAGTTGAGTTGGAAACTTCAGATGACTTCCTTTTCATCTGATGTTCTCTTCCTTTCTACTGTTTCTCATCTGAGGAATCCTCAGTTGGCCTTTACAACTGATGTTCTGAAGACTTCCCCCTTATTCCATCTGAACAAATGAACTCTCAGTTGTCTTTCATCATAACTGATGTTCTGTCTGAGTAATGCCTTGTTTCCATCTTCAGCTGGAGACCTGTAAAGATAAAATCTTAACTTTGCTCAAACAGCGAGCCTAAGTTCTAACATTAGGTTCTGGCAACATGTACTCGGTTGGGGTCAGTCGGTTTTGAAATTCATCAAAACTTTTACTAATAAATTTCCCAGCAATTACTAAAGTCCATCAAAATCTAGAATTGTCTTTTTATTTTACTAGTAGTAGTACTTTCAGTTGTTCCAAATGCACCAAACACACACATGCAAGCACAACGATGTCGAACAGGTAAACAAATCCGAATTCAGTCAATGAATCTTGGTACAGTTGGCACAACTGAAATCAGTTGTTCCAACTGTACCAAACATACAGAAACAAACCTTCAATATTTACTGTAACAATATTAAAAGTTATACTCTAGATAGTTGGTGCAGTCAGAACAAATTTGCCCATTTGTTCCGACTGTACCATCCAAACATGACAAAATCTCACAAGTATGGTAATTTTGGTACAGTTGAAACAAATGGGAAATTTGTTCCAATTGTACCAAACATATCACGACACTTTGAAAACAATGAATGAACCCCTGATACAATACATTATAACAATTCGCTACATAAAGAAACAACATAAAATATAATGTAAACACTAAACAATAAACACGGAATGATATTGCGGAATTCAAAATCTAATCATATATTCAGTACGAATGGGACAAAGGAGTTAAATTGTGCCAAGAGTACTGACAGGGAGGTCAATATTATATATAAAAAATGAACAATAAAACCGGTCAGCCCGTGAAACTGTAAAAAACTTCAACCAAATATGAGAACATGTTGCTCGGTTATGATCTTCAGCCTTGCATATGTTGCACCGACTCTTTCTACGACCAGTAACACCTGACTCGCTGCTGCTGACTTCTTCCCGAGGTTTCAATGGAATGACTAGTTTGCAGGTAGTATCATAGTGTCCAGGCTCATGGCATCGAGAACAAACACGACTCACTGAAGAACTGGAACCACCACTCTTAACCACCTGCGATCGACGGGCCCTCCGATATGAACCGGAACCACCACTCTTGATTCTCTTCTCACGTAGCCTCCCAGCTTGTCGAACCTCACCCGGCGTTTGCACAACCCTCAAAGCGATATCAGGGGGAATACGTCAATCTTCAGGATTCGGTAATGGCATCACCTCTCCAGAATATATTTCACGGAGAGAAACAGTGGAGAAATAAGAATTCACATACGATGATGGGTTCTGATGGACCTTCCTGCACCCAAAAATATAAAACAAAAAAGAAAGAACAAAATAAAAAAGTAGACGAACAAGTAAATGAATCCGAATTCAGGCAAGGAAGCTTGGTACAGTTGGAACAACTGAAGTCAGTGGTTCCAACTGTACCAAACACACCACATGCACACACAAAAAATGTCGAACAGGTAAACGAATCCAAATTCAACCATAGAAGCTTGGTACAGTTGGAACAAATGAAGTCAGTTGTTCCAACTGTACCCAACACACCACATGCATGCACACAGAAATCGAGAACATTTAAGCAAAAGAATCCAAATCAGCCAAGGAACCTTGGTACAGTTGGAACAGCTGATGCCAGTGGTTCCAACTGTACCAAACACTTAAAGACAAAACAGGCAAAAAATATAACATATTATGAAGAAAAAATGAGATAAATAATAATAATTACCCTATGGCAGCTGCAGCATGAGGACATGGTATCATTTGGAACTGGAAAACAAGACACGTGCATGTGTGGCTTTCAAGATCAACAACATAACTCTTGTCATCATTTTTAACCTCAAACTTGGTTGAACTAATTGGTTGCACAGACATTTTGAGGCCCAAATGAACTGATTTTGCCAATCTCATTGATGCCCAATCCGACAAATCTAACTCGAGAGGTCTTTCAGTAGCAATAACCCGCCGCTCATAGAACCAAACTCCAATCCTATCTCGAATAGTCTCCAAAAGGGTGCAAACAGGCAATCTTCTAGACCATCGAAGACAGTTGTTCATACACTCAGCAGGATTAGATGTCGTAAGGAGAAAACGACGGACAGGGCAGTGTGAACGAGCCCATCTGCTTGGACCCATTTTCATCAACTTATCATATGCTTTGGCTTTAACAGCCTTCAAATTCTCCATATGCTGCTCAAAATGATTAACCTTGTAAGCCCTTGCAGCTAGTTTGTAAATTTCAACGACATCACTTCCCCAATGCTTAATGTTGTTCTGAATATGATAGCCACAAAGTGCATGGTGCGCTTCTGGAAACACTTGTTCAATCGCATTGCTTATGCTCGGATGCTGATCTGTGACGAACACTAACTCCTCACGCACTCCAAATGTCTTTCGTAGCTGCTTAAAGAACCAGATCCACGAAGCATCACACTCTTTGTCACCAATGCCAAAGCCTAAGGGTACTATTTGTTCATTTGCATCCTTGCCAACAGCAACAAACAAAATACCCTTGTATTTGCCCTTCAAATGAGTGCCATCCACAACAATCATAGGCCGACAAAGCTTATATGCTTTAATGCAAGCAGACAAAGCAATATATACATATTCAAAGACATTATTTTCATCGGTTTGCAGATCTACAACAGAACCAGGATTTACCTTCTCCAACATGTATATATACCTTGCAAGGATGTGGAAGGAAGTATCCGCATCACCGTACGTCTTCATAATAGCCAAATTCCTCCCAGCAAGTGCAATATTATACTTCACATGAATACCATATTTCTACTGCAGCACGCCTGAATAGCTTTTGGTGTTAACGTAACACCTTTAACCATCAATTCCGGTATGAAATACGAAGCTAACACTTTAGAAGACACCTTCGGGGGAGCATGATACCTCAGGTCCATCTCACAGCTATGGGGAACGAATTCAGTAATCAACCACATCTTCCCCAACGGCTTTCCCCGAACAATAAATGGGCAACGACCACCAAATTTGCATACAATATGATATCTCTGCTTTGATGAACGAACTGTAGAAAATGTTGAAGGGTTAATAAGGTGATAAACACCACAAGCTACAAGTAATCTCTTCTTGTTTGCAAACAGACCGCCCTTACGTAACTCCTCACTGCTCGTGTCATCCTCCTCTATGCCTAGTTCCCGACAAGGGATTGAAGATTGGTATGCAGCACCTGGGATAATCCACTGACTAGTAGGGTGATGATCATCACCGTTCTCTTCATCTGAAACATCACCAGATGCCTGCTTGTGACAATCCCTACCACAACAAACATCATAATCACTATCATGATCATCCCCGTAGTCATTTTGCCCAACAAAATCATACAGGTCCTCCTCCTCATCCATATCGTCATCCTCAACAACCTCATAACCATCATGAACATCATCAGACTGTTTATCACTATTACTAACATGGCTAGAAGCTGAAACTTCAATAGCAGCAGGACGATGTAAAACATGCTTCGCCAACTCACGACCAATACACGAAACACTGACATGTAATATAGGCATCTCCACTGCACTCAACACATGTGTCAACTCAAAGTCATCGGTGATCTTCATCCTCATCACCTCACATCCAGGAGACTCAAACAACGCATCAATATCATATCTGTAAATCGTCCTCTCTTTCATCACACGCATTTCAAGCTTATCCAATAGCTCATCAAACGTTATGCCATTACCCGGAACAGGCATATATTCCCTCCGTCCACCCTCATAAACAGTGTTCACCCAAGTCCCTCCATGAGCAATAATCAAACCTTTCGCACTCATCTACAAAATAGAAGAAAGTGTATCAGTATAAGTAGGTCATTATAATATGGACAAATCAGCCATGGAAGCTTGGTATAGTTAGAACAACTGAATTCAACTGTTCCAACTGCACCAAACACACACCATGCATGCACACACAACTAAACGAAGACGAATTCAGCTATGGAAGCTTGGTACAGTTGGAACAACTGATATCAGTCATTCCAACTGCACCAAACACACACCATGCATGCACACACAACTAAACGAAGACGAATTCAGCCATGGAAGCTTGGTACAGTTGGAATAGATGATATCAGTCGTTCCAACTGCACCAAACATACACCATGCACAATTAGGGAACGGTGGCATTCTAAAAACCCTAATGGTGAACCCTAGGGGGAACGGGGATCAACTCTCTTCTTTGGTGCAGTAGGAACAGCTGATATCAGTCATTCCAACTGCACCAAACACACACCATGCATGCACACACAACTAAACGAAGACGAATTCAGCCATGGAAGCTTGGTACAGTTGGAACAGATGATATCAGTCGTTCCAACTGCACCAAACACACACCATGCATGCACACACAACT
Organism: Schizonepeta tenuifolia; assembly: GCA_029490685.1. Taxonomy (NCBI): domain Eukaryota; kingdom Viridiplantae; phylum Streptophyta; class Magnoliopsida; order Lamiales; family Lamiaceae; genus Schizonepeta; species Schizonepeta tenuifolia. The sequence goes on along the minus strand of CM055959.1, from coordinate 52,904,746 downwards.
AAACGAAGACGAATTCAGCCATGGAAGCTTGGTACAGTTGGAACATATGATAACAGTCGTTCCAACTGCACCAAACACACACCATGCACAATTAGTGAACGGTGGCATTCTAAAAACCCTAATGGTGAACCCTAGGGGGAACGGGGATCAACTCTTTTCTTTGGTGCAGTTGGAACAGCTGATATCAGTCGTTCCAACTGCACCAAACACACACCATGCATGCACACACAACTAAACGAAGATGAATTCAGCCATGGAAGCTTGGTACAGTTGGAACATATGATAACAGTCGTTCCAACTGCACCAAACACACACCATGCACAATTAGTGAACGGTGGCATTCTAAAAACCCTAATGGTGAACCCTAGGGGGAACGGGGATCAACTCTCTTCTTTGGTGCAATTGGAACAGCTGATATCAGTCGTTCCAACTGCACCAAACACACACCATGCATGCACACACAACTAAACGAAGACGAATTCAGCCATGGAAGCTTGGTACAGTTGGAACAGATGATATAAGTCGTTCCAACTGCACCAAACACACACCATGCACAATTAGGGAACGGTGACATTCTAAAAACCCTAATGGTGAACCCTAGGGGGAACGGGGATCAACTCTCTTCTTTGGTGCAATTGGAACAGCTGATATCAGTCGTTCCAACTGCACCAAACACACACCATGCATGCACACACAACTAAATGAAGACGAATTCAGCCATGGAAGCTTAGTACAGTTGGAACAGATGATATAAGTTGTTCCAACTGCACCAAACACACACCATGCACAATTAGGGAACGGTGGCATTCTAAAAACCCTAATGGTGAACCCTAGGGGGAACGGGGATCAACTCTCTTCTTTGGTGCATTTGGAACAGCTGATATCAGTCGTTCCAACTGCACCAAACACACACCATGCATGCACACACAACTAAATGAAGACGAATTCAGCCATGGAAGCTTAGTACAGTTGGAACAGATGATATAAGTTGTTCCAACTGCACCAAACACACACCATGCACAATTAGGGAACGGTGGCATTCTAAAAACTCTAATGGTGAACCCTAGGGGGAACGGGGATCAACTCTCTTCTTTGGTGCATTTGGAACAGCTGATATCAGTCGTTCCAACTGCACCAAACACACACCATGCATGCACACACAACTAAACGAAGACGAATTCAGCCATGGAAGCTTGGTACAAATGGAACAGATGATATCAGTGGTTCCAACTGCACCAAACACACACCATACACAATTAGGGAACGGTGGCATTCTAAAAACCCTAATGGTGAACCCTAGGGGGAACGGGGATCAACTCTCTTCTTTGGTGCAGTTGGAACAGTTGATATCAGTCATTCCAACTGCACCAAACACACACCATGCATGCACACACAAATCGAGAACAACAAAACGAATACGAATTCAGCAATGGAAACTTGGTACAGTTGGAACAGCTGAAGCCAGTCGTTTCCAACTGTACCAAAACACACCATGCATGTACACACAAATTGAGAACAAGTAAACGAAGATGAATTCAGCCATGGAAGCTTGGTACAGTTGAAACAACTGAAGTCAGTCGTTCCAACTATACCAAATCACAGCAACCATGTACACACAGAATGAGATGAAAAACATGAAACAACAATCAAATCAAATAGAAATGGATGCCTAATCAGAATTCAACTAAGCAATTCACATCATGTAAACACATTCATAACATAATTACCTAGATTAATCTAAAAATAAGTACAAACAGAACAATTGCATGATTGAAGAGAATTTTAGAATAACCTCAATAATCTTAGAATCGCATGTTCGTGGAGAGGAGATCGTCTGAGAAAGTAACTCTGATCCAGAGATTTTCGTCGGTGATGTCGCCGGAGATAGGTGAGCTCGAGAAATCGTGTCGGATCAATTTCAAATGGTGACGGAGATAGGTGAGCTCCGATCCTAAATTACACTTCCCGGATTAATCAACAAATGGATGGAACATATCAATTTCATGCGACGGGAGGAAGAGAGAAATAGAGAGAGAACAAGAGATGAAGCTGGAAGAGAGAAAGAGAGAGAGAGAGCGCCGTCGAGCTGAGAGAAAGTGGGTGAATTCAACTCATGAGATAGGGTAAATCTAATTTAGGTGGGTATTGTGACCTGATTGGGCGGGTTAGTTAGGATCCGGTTTGGGTTTAAATAGTTAAAACCCACGGGCTTAGCTTTCGGGCTCAATTTGTAAAGGGATGGCCAAAATTTGGATTTGTAAAATTGGTGGGCTAAAAATTGGGGTGATAGCCCCAATATGGCCAAATCACGTAATAAACTCAAAAAAAAAACTGAAAATGGGAAGAAATATGTTGAAGAATTGCTCTCATATATAGGATCGAACCCACGCCTTTAAGGATTGTAAGCAGAAGCCTTTCCGCTAGGCCGATGCCCATTTTATACAATATTTCAGCAAACACATACATAACTATTAAAGCTTTGACGAAAAAAAAGTATAAAAATAAAAATAAAACCTTGATGCTGGCGGGTCAAAACCCGTCTAACTTGTACGCCCCACTGTACAGGAGATCGATCCTTCTATTAATTTCAGAAATAAGTGAAAAGAGGTATATACGTAAGAGTGGCCCTTCTTGCTCATTTTAAAATACGTGGTCATATCAGCTTTTTTCTTTTGTAAAACGGCTATATTTGATCAATTCCCAAAATAAAACCACGGAAGTACTATTAATAGTATAATGTATCACACAACAAAGTTCACGAAAACATAAAATTTACAAGCAGGCTGAACTTTACGGATCTAATTAAAATTAGATTTGACAGATAAAATGATAAAGCCCCAAATAGTCTGGTAGTAGAAACTACAAATGAAGTAGTATCAAGTTCTAACAGGACAATCTAATCAAACATCATACCATTTCAGATGTCAACATTCCACTTAGTAATGGAAATTGCTTTACTGCGTGATGAGCAAAATGAAAAGTTGAGCGGTCCAAATGAGACTCGAATTAGCAAATAATATCTTAACACTGGAGAGCTGGTTCGCACCATCAGTTCTGCAACCTCAACTGGCAATGCACCTATTGTTTCACGGCATTAGTCTCTCTTATTGCGGAACCTCATCTGGTACAAGTCATGAGCAACATATTCAACAGTTACAACACGACCATCAAATGTACGTCCATGTAGACAATGTGCAGCCATACAAGCGGCTTCCAGTCTTCTGTATTCTATAAAAACCGAGCCAGGCTCAAAGATATGCCCAAGATCCACAAAAACATCCTTTCTATCACCTTCCCCCGTAGTAGCATCCAATTGTTTTCTGTCAATGCCATCCAACTCAACAATTACTGAATTGTTTCCCTTTTCTATTTTCAACTCTCCCTCAGAACTCAGTATATGTGCATTATGGAATTTTGATTTCAAGTCTTCCGTAGGAGGTTTCTTTTCAAGTTCAAAGCTCATCACAGAAGTACACCGAGCATAATTGCAATTGCTTACCAGCTCAATATCTGAAGTATTTTGTTGGTTCCCAAAATCTCCAATAAAAACACCAGTGCTCGATTGGCTTGAGGTTTCATCGAGAGAAACATCTTCACCATTAAAAGGTAGCTCACATACTTCATCTTTCCTAATATTGCCAGCAGTTATGTCATTAGACAAGCTTTCACCAACCAACCTGGACCTAGTTATGTCCTCGGGTTCAACTGATCCTTTTAACGCATCAGATAAGCCTGCAGTATTATCACAACCATTTTTTTCTTTTAAAGTTTGACTATTATTCTCTATTTCTTTCGGGGCCGCCATAGGTTCTGATTCCTCAAACTCTCTAATCCCAGAAGTACTCTCTCTGAGTTGTTCGACTATATGGCTCCTATTTGCAAACTGAAAGTCATACGCATCATCAGTACAAGCACTTGTGTTTCTTACCACATTAACTTCCGTGGTGCCAAAAGCATTTGTTTTCTTGGCAACATTAACAAATCTCACCATACCAAACCTACAGTATCAACGAAAGGTAACAAAATATTACAGCAACAACCAAAAGTATACGATATCACCAAACAATTTTTAGTTATGTCAACCTGGAACACTCCAGTCTTATATCTTCCAATATCTCTTCTAGCTCCGATTCAGACAATGAATCGAGGTATGCAGGATTGAACTGCAAATTTTAAGAGCATGAATTTGAATTGATAGGAGAGAAGGAAAACTAAAACATAAACAAGAAACAATACCACATTCTTCAGCTTTAAAACAGTTGTGGGCTTCTTAATGAGGGACTTCGCATGCTCCGGGATATCATAAGTTGGGAGTTTCACATTTTCCTGAGAAAACAATGGCCCTTTGAGTATTGGGAGAAACTTCTATGCATAAATAAAACCTTCAGTAGAGAACAAGTCAAGAGAGATAATATACCCCAATTGACACAGCATCTGGAGTAGCAAGTACTGCAGTTAGAACTTGTCCACCCAACCTCATACCATTAAGACCAGCACATGCCTTTGAAGTAACTGAATGATCAACATACTGAGGTAATAAATAATTAGTTTCTCACCACACAAAAATAAATAGGACATTCAAAAAAGAAATGGATCTTAGAATCCAGCATGCCGAGGTCATTGATATGCAGAGCAATAAAACTGAAATTGGAAAAATACTGTAAACACAAGCAAATACATTGCCTGCTTGGTTTTTCTCTATCCATGACAAAACTCTTTTGCACCATAAAATATGTACCTCAAGAAATGCACATGGTTCATTTGTATCAGCAATAACCTCAAAATGGAATGCTTTCACGGGTCCAAAGGCTCTAGCAATCTCCAACACCTGAAAAGAGCATTCAAAAATTAGTGAGATATGCGAAATAAAATAACAAAAGAGTTTAACATAAAACTAGAATGCATGTAAGCATACCATTCTAGAAGAAAAAAGTTTTGATATGCCACTGACGAAGATCTGAAAAGTGAAGCAAAAGTTAGTCATGCAACGGGAAATAAAGAAAACGTCACCATTAACTTGTGGTAGGAAAAGAATGAAAAGTAAGAATCTATGGGAAAAACACTAAATTAATTTACAGAATACAGACTCTAACAAAAACACTTTATTTCCTTCTACAGATAGCACGATTGATACAGCAACACCATAATAACTAATAACCAAATAGGTAAGCAAACTTACCCAGATAATTTCTAGAAAGAGAGGTCTACATTGACCTAGAAGACTTAGCACCCTTAATATGAGTGTCATAGAAGAACGTAAATTCTAAATATCCATAATTAGTTCATATCTGATTTTCAGTTCTGCTCAACAGTTACCATGGTTTTCAAAATTGGTTGAGGAGAACACCTCGAGGCGCCAAGAAACTGTGCACACACCTCAGTGGCGGCACTTGAAGCATACTCCTCATCGAAGATGAGGTGCTGTGAGGTAGAGTCAGGCGTTGTGAGGGGCCCGCCTCGCTTTCTTCAGAAAAATAGGGTTTTTCGTTGAGGACTTGTGGGCTTGACCCTTTCACTAATTTCAAGAGGGCTTTTACATCAAAGCCTAAAAAGAAAAAAACATGACCCTCTCTCTCTCTCTCGGCAGCTTGCCCCAACGGCAATGCATATCCCCAGCAGCTCCAAGGCGGCAGAGGCAAGTAAACCCTAAACATGTAGTTCACGTGAATTGATTTATTTTGCTGAAAGTTTGTGATTTAATGATATTTTATTTTATAGTATATTTTATATATTAATGTTGACGCTTACACCTCGAGGCTTAAAAACACCTTTCAAAACTTTCACTACAACTTTGGCTAAGTGTCCTACAATCCAATGCTTGACAGTAAGGCACAGATGTGATCGCTAAGAGTTACAGCTCATCATTGTCAGCAACTAGTTATAATCTAAAGATCATGAGATAGTGTCCTTCGTCAAAATCAAAACATGAGTAGAATCGCCTTTCAAACCTTCGCTACAACTTTGGCCACCTGTCCTACAATATATTGCTTGACAATAAGGCATCGGATGTGGTTGCTAAGGGTAACAAGTCACAACTCATAATTGTCAGCAACTGTACCTAACGATCATGAAATAGTCTCCGTCGTCAAAATCAAAACATGAGTAAAATCCAACATATAAATGGAATATGAGATGAGGAGCAGAGCTCTGGTCAGCAACTAAGTAGCTCTTTTCAACGGAGAGCTTCACCCTGACTTAGTTTTATCCCTTAAACACGAGCTTCACGCTCAGGCTAGTGTTTTTCTGCTCTGTCATAGATCATTAAATTGAAGCTCAAGCAGAGTTTATAGCAGAACAATTATATTTGATGTCAAAACGAATGTCAAAATAGATGCAAACATTATGAACTATACTTGTTGCTGCATGAAGCAAAGTTTTAAAACACCTCCTGTAATAATAAGTTAAGAGATTCCACAGCATACCTTGTTGAGTGAATCTTCAACAATGTCACTGAGTGAATCAACACCAACCAAAGCTTTGTCAGAAAGACCAGTCTGCATGAAAATAGGAACTGTCTGAAAACCTGCTACACGGAATGATAACGACAATGTACCTCAGAAACTACAAGATATGAGTAGAATATACAGTCTGAATCGAAAATTAGTTTTCTCAGTACAATGCCCTCCTATAAAGCTCAAGACAATGAAGTTTGTGTGCATGCAAAAAAGCATCACAAAAAGAGGAAAATGAAGTATGCTTCAAAATATTAGTTCCAGAACATGAATCAGGAAAGAACAATAGGCAAATATTTTTCCAGAACATGTACACATAAACAGAAGCATGCTACAAAATATTTTTCCTGATTCGACAATTCATCTACAAATGAGTCAGGAAATAACAATAGGCAAATCCCAAATGGTTTTATTGAAACATAAGTAGTTACTTATAATTATTTTATTCAATATATGGGTACATTTTCCCATAAAAACACGATATATGTTAGGGGCCTCAGTAGAACAATAGAGTGGATTATTTTTCATAATGTTGCGAAGTACATGATAAGGCAAATACCAAAAATAAAAATACTAGTACATGTCAAAGCAAATGTCAAACATCTTTATGCGTCCATCATGCATGTAAAGTTTGGTAAGCGAATATAACAGTAACTCATGCACATACTATTTGTGAAGTTCTAGATCAGCATAACTACAGATACTCCCAATTCAGACCAAATGCAGATTGCACACCATTCATAGTGTAAAGCGACCGCAGCCGGCCAGATAATTTCATGCAGACAGATTGTTTGATATGTATCCCAATTATTAGAAAACACTATTATCATGCCTAATGTAATATAGTTATCCCAGTTAACAAATAATGCTCTTCACTATTATCTTGCCAAATCCAATATAGCTATCCTATCTTTCATAAAACATGGCCAGTGAAAATTATCTTGCCTAATGGTTCCAATCCAATATAGCTATCTCATCTTTCATAAAACACAGTCAGTGAATAGAGTGGATCGATTTTCCTAGTGCTGCAATGTTCATGATAACACAAATACCATTAATATGAATACTAGTACACGACAAAGCAAATGCCAAACATCTCTATGCATCCATGTAAAGAGTTGTATACTCATGCATATACCAGTTTTGTGAAGTTTGAGATTAGCATAACTACAGTTACTCCCAATTCAGACCAAATGCAGATTGCACACCATTCACAGGGTAGAGAGCAACTGCAGCGAGCCAGACAATTTCATGAGACCAGCATATTAGCAGTTAAAGAAAATTCAATATATCAAAAAATACTAACTATTATCATACCTAATGTAATATAGTTATCCCAATTATCAGATAATAATGATCCTCACTATTATCTTGCCCAATCCAATATAGCTATGCTATCTTTCGTAAAACATGGCCAGTGAAAATTTCTACAATAAAAATGCACATGATTTTGCCAAATAAATAAAATGTGATTCACAGAAAGACAAACAATATTCCCCATAATGCAAAACCAACATTGAGGTTCCAGAAATCAAGTCACACTGGTCCGTGTATAAAATCAGAAGGAGCTACAGAACACCTAAGGCCAAAGTTATGAACACCTATAGAAGGAAAAAGAGAGATAAAGTGGAATAAATAAAAGAAAATAAGATCCATCTAACCATCACCCAACAAAAGAGCTACATCTTGTGAACCTTGAGAAAAAACAGGAAGAACTTGATACATATTATCACTGGGTCAATGATGAAGAAGCAAAAAAATGAAGCATTGCAACAACAACATTTTTTATTCATCCGGTCCAAATAATCCTAGTAACAGAAAATACAGTATCGGGTGGCATTGTTTTCTATTTCTGCACCCTTTAATCCAACAACTCAAGAAAGTAAAATAATGGAGCAACTACTAGTATTGAAAGTACAGCTGTCATGACTAGTGTAGGCAAATAAGAAACGGAAATCAAGTATGTCTATAAGAGCATAGGAATGAGATACAAGTAAAGTAAGTTATATAGAAGCATAGGAATGAGATACAAGTAAAGTAAGTTATACATAAAAAGATGCAAAATTACTTTCAACCATATCAAATAATAATACTGAGGTTATGTCTAATTCTCGAACATTAGCCATCAAAAAGAGGCATCTACAGTGTCAAAGATCAACGTTAACAAGGCTTATAGCAGGAACAGAGAACAACATGGTAATGATTCTTACAGTCACATTTGCGTAGTCCTTGGGGCGCCTGAGTTTAAGGTTGGAACCAGAAAAGGACATTCCATCTAAAGAAAGAGCAGCAGAAGCATCCTCAGGAGTTAGGAACTCCAAAAGAGCCTGGCTCTTCTCCTTATGTATCTGCAGTTCAAAAAAGAGCAAGAACTTGCTGAGTTTGTAGCTTAGCATGCACATGTAGAATAGATGAAATAGATCAAGCAAACGGGTGTGGACACATACAATACAGCTGATACAGGGCCGGGTCCCCTGGACATAGTTAACACCAGATGACAGCAAAAGCTTGTTAATGCATTCTATTAAATCTTTCTCAGATGCTGAAACAGGCAAGTTTTCTACATATAGCCTCCTCTTAGGTCTTGTTGCTTGTGTTAGCTGAATTGACTCAACAGCATGCATCTGTGCAGATATGGCATGAAGAGAAATTCCTATAGGCTTCACCACAACAGGAGGTACAGGAGTTATACTGGGGTACTCCATTATATTCAATGATATTCTTTGGCTCGTAGCATTCACATTGAAAAGAGTTGACGAAGCCAGGACACTTTCATTTTCAATAGGATGTAAATCCCATCCAGCAGTTCTTCTTTCTGGAGAACGATGAGTTGGGGAAGGAGTTTTAGCAGCAGCTTCTGTTTTCCTCTTTCTAGGTGAATAGCCTCCAAGACCACTCGAAGTGTTTGTATTACGCCTGTATTGACTATTAGATCCATTACTGGGTATCTTCTTGTTATCAACATCAGAATGCTCTCTTCCTGATTTGTCTTTTGTGGAATGAGATGACAGTTCTGCGAGCTCCCTTTTATCTTTCGATGAGTGCTTGTACGCCTTTGGTGATTGTGAAAGAGATCTTCGACCTCTATCTTTTTCACGATCTTTGCTCCGTGACTTTCTTCTTTTTGACCTGGATTCTTCAAGATATGTCCTTGTTGATTCAGATCGTTTTCCTTCTGATTCATGTTTCTGAGAATTATTCCTGCCTCTAGACTTACCTTCTTCAGGATTATGTTTGTGTTTCTTTTCCTTTACAGATTTCTCTCTGCCTCTGGCAGTTGAGTTATCTGTTTGCCTCACATTTCTTTTCTTATACTCAGTATCAGAATCACTGCCTAACCGCTCATCTGTTTTCCTTTTTCTGTCAACCTGTCTCTCCTGATTATAAGGTTGTGTTTTTACTATTTCAGATTTGATTTTGCTTCTTTCAGAAACTCTATCCTGTTTAACTGATTCACTATCTTTCCTCTTGTCAAGTCCATCAATGCTCAAAAGGTCATACTTTTTTCTGCCGCCATGATTTCTTCCCTCAACTTTATCTTCTGGCACTCTATTGTGCCTCACAATCCTGTCTCCTTTGTCCTTTGACTTGGCAGCATCAGGATACAGAGATCGTTCATCATTGTCCTCGACCAAGTTCTCATTCTTTCTAGAAGCATTAGCATTTGGTTTTCTCCCTGACCTTAAATTCTTTGAAACATCCGAGTTCTTGTTTTCATCCACTGATTTTGCACTGTCACTTATTCGCAGATGGTTGTCTGGTATATCAGATGCCCTCCCCATGTCTTGTGCTAACTCACTCTCAGCTGCTCCAGAGCTGCAGGAAACTTGTTGAGCTTTGTCTTCCTTGTTCTTTCTTCTAAGCATTATATCATCATAACTGAGCGGTCTTGTCCTTGCTGAAGTGCCATCCAAGAAATCCTCCACAGGCATTTCATTACTACTTCCAAATATCTCTTTTTGTGAATCAGATCTACCCATCGTGCTTGTATATTTCCAGACTGAAAGCATAGCAACATTTTCAAAATGAATAATAATAACAGAAAATAGTTTACCATTTTCTACACATTAATTCGAAAACTATCCCCTGGGCTATTTCAATAAACACAAGAATCTGAATTATTAATGAAACAAGGCGTTTATATATCCATTAGCATCACATATATCCTCTATACTACTTAAAAGAAAATGGGCATGCTCTAAGAAATTCCAAAACATCCAAATACTCTGAAGCTAACAGAAAATGCAAATATGAGTGTTATGTATACTTTGCCAATTACCTAGTTGCACAATATATGATATCTGGCTATGGTCATCAGTGTAAACTCAAGGCCGGGAAAGCACCGGAATATTACCTCAATTCAGTAGGAGGGTGTCGAGTGTATCAGCCCCTGTCGCGGCCGAAGAAAAGGGGCTGCGCCAGCAAATATTCGATGGAAGCCGCGGCGGCAGATGAGAGAAACACGGAACGGCTGTGTGCAGAATGGGGTGGGATTGTGGAGGGTGTCGACTGAGGCTAAGTTATTCTATGTGGAAGACTAAAGTGAAGACGGAGAAGAAGACAAATCATTAAATTTAGGGTTGCAGAAGCAACAATCAATCTATCTATCTGGAAGCGTCCACTGTACGGCCTCCGCAATGCGTTGGCTTCCGAGATTGCGACACATCGTCAATAACATTTAGGAGAGAGTTTAAAAATAATGTTTTATTTAAATTTTATATTATTATTTTATTCAAACTTGAGTTAACTTATACCATATGGGTTGGTTTGATCTGAAAAAGTAATATTTTGACAAGCTTTATTGGGTTCCGCATCCTTATTTATGATCAGATTTATAATTTCATGGTCATCCACCAAAAAATTGGGCGGAATTATTTTTAATATGCTCATTTTACACTAGCGGCTGTTGATCCTATGATTTCATCATAATTATTATCTAATATCACCGATGGCAATTTCTTATTTAGAATAATGTAAATAATTTTAGTTTATTAGTTCTTGCTTTTAACCCCTTAGATATGACTAACATTACTCTCCAGTCTTATTTTTCTCTCTCTATATCTCTCTTCTTTCATTCTCCTCGCCCCTTCACCTCCTCCAACAGAACGAGAAGAAGGTGAGTGAGAAAGCCTTGAAGAAAACCCGTCGTCCAGGTGAAGAAAAAGCAAAAAGAGCGATAGAATTCCAGCTGGAGCTTCTCCGATTCGAGTTTTGGGCCTTCCGGCGGCTTCTTCTCCTCGTCGGAGGCGAAGTCATTCCAGGTGCAACAGCCGAAGTCGATTTGGACGGGCTACGAGAATGAGAAATTCGCTGCTTCGTATCGGAGCAAAACCTAAAATTGAAGGCGGATTCTCGAAGATGAAGCTTCCCGCACTGAAATTTATGGCGCCTAAGAAGGTGAAGCAATCAATAATCAATATCTCTCGGTGGCAAACTTGCCAGATTCCGCAATTTGTTGTTCGCTGATGGAAACATAAAGAAGATCAGAGTTGCGGGTCCATGTCTCTGAAATACACTAATGTGTCGACGTGTTTCGCGGTAACGCCGCCGGGAAGGCCGAAGAGATCCGTGAGGTTTTCGCCGGTGAGCGTGATCCTAGAATTTTATTCTTGGAATTTTGTTGCCTGCACGTAGCTGAATGGTGATATGATTGATATATTTGTATCTTGGATTTGTAAGGCTGTTTTTTTGCACAATTTATTGATGTTTAGAGAAAAGGAGAATGGATTATGAAAATACAATTGTCGAAAGAGATTGTATTCAAGAAAATTGTTATTATAATTCAACCGCTATTGTTATCTTGTATACATAGAACGAAATAAAAATTTGTCATTACATGCAACTGGTTGGATTTTTGAAAAGAGAATTATTGGTCTTGATAGTTGTTCAATTTCATTAGTCGTGCATGATGGTCCCGATACGAGTTCTGGTGTATGGGGGGGGAATACACCAGTTAAGAATTTTAAAAATAACCCCCCGAAAATTATCACAACCGAGTAAGACGACTCAGCTGGAAACACAACTGAGTAAGAATACTCAGCTGGAAGAGTGGTGCTGTGCGGAATGTGGTGGAAACAAAAACTAATTCGTATAAAATAACTCACGCTCAGATGCAAGGTTGGTCAATAACCAAAACAGTTGAGAATGCAAAGATGCAGTTTTGAGTGCTGGTTAGTAGGTCAGTTGGATATGCAAGAAATAACTGAACTGAAAACACAAACACACAAAGAATTTACGTGGTTCGGAGAGAACTCCTACGTCCACGGGGAGTTGTGAGTCCACACAACTCAGTCCAAATTCTTTAGGACTGTTACCACAAAGCTTACGCGGGCTTTGCAACCGTTCAGATAAGTTTGCGGGTACTTATCAACCTTACAGATAAGTTTACGGGTACTTATCAACCTATCTACTCAATTTCGGGAAGAGTAGGATCCTAACAATCCTTTTTAGGGGATGTGTATAAGGGTGGGTTTTTCTAACTGCTAGCTCGAACAGAGAACTGAGCTAGGATCTAAGCTTGAACAAATGAAGACTCAAACTAAGATCAAAAACACCAAGACAGAATCAAATACTCTATGAACTCTCAACTAGTAATGTTCTTAGAGAATAAAAGCAGTTTTTGCTTGAGTGCAATTTTTCGTTCTTTCTTTCGCTCTTTAGTCTCTTCTCGCACTTGTCTTGTATCTTGATGAATGAATGAAGACCTCTATTTATAGGCGGAGAGAATCAACTAGCCGTTGGATGAGCCGTTGATCTCTGTTCTGTGAAAGCGATGGCTTGTCTCTCATCTCTGCAGATTTTCCCGATTTGGCAACTGTGAACTTCTGCTTTCCATTTGAGACAACCTTGTGTTGGGCCAAATGAGGTAATGACAGACCGTCAAACCTTCACGTGACTTTCTATTTTGAATTTCAAATTTCAACCTTAGTTTTTCAACCTTGTTTAGTCGGTTGAGAAGTTTTGGTCTTCATCCGAGTGGTCTTCAGTTGATGTTCCATCTGATCGATATTTTCATCTGACCTTCTGTCTGAATAGGAACAGTTGAACCCTCAGCTGCCTTGAAATTAATGTTGTCGATCTATCGGATTGAGTCTTGCAACTGATGTTCCATCTGAACAGTTGGCTTGAATGCTCAGTTGTCTTTCTTACATCTAATGTTCTGTATCCGATCAGTTGGCTTGAACGCTCAGATGTCTTTCTTACATCTTCCCCCTTGAACTCTCAGTTGTCTTTCTTACATCTGATGTTCTATCCGAGTGTAGCCATGTTACCATCTTCAACTAGAGACCTGTAAAGATAAAATCTCAAAATTGCTCAAACAGCGAGCCTAAATACTAACATTAGGATATGGCAACATCTACTCGGTTGGGGTCAGTTGGTTTTGGAATCAATCAAAACTTTACTTAAATTTCCCAACAATTTCCCCTTTTTTTATCCAATGGATCCAATAGTCCAAGAAGATCACACAACATCTTGAACCGAGCTTCAGGAAGAGGTTTGGTGAAGATGTCAGCTCTCTGAATCTCAGTTGGGATCTTCTCCATGGACACATCCTTCTTCTCAATATGATCTCTGATGAAATGATGACGAATGTCGATATGCTTTGTTCGAGAGTGGTGAACAGGATTCAGAGAGATAGCTATTGCACTCGAGCTATCACAATGAATGGGAACCTGTCCAGTTGCAACTTCATAATCTCTCAGTTGTTGCTTCAGCCACAACACTTGCATGCAGCAGCTTCCGACAGCCATATACTCTGACTCGGTTGTAGAGGTTGCAACACATGCTTGTTTCTTGGAAAACCATGAAACCAGCTTGCTTCCCATGAATTGACAGTGTCCAGAGGTAGACTTCCTGTCCAACCGATCTCCTGCTAGGTCCGCATCTGATTATCCAGTTAGCTGGATATTGTCGTCAGTTGGATACCACAATCCAACATTAATAGTTCCCTTCAGATACTTGATGATGTTCTTTGCTGCCAACATGTGTGCTTCTCTTGGCTGAACTTGGAATCGAGCACACACTCCAACTGCTTATGATATGTCTGGTCGGCTGGCAGTTAGATATAGCAGCGAACCGATGATCCCTCTAAACTGGCTGGCATCTACGAGCTTTCCTTCAGCTCCGGGTTCAATCTTCCAGTTAGTATTCATTGGGATCCTCGTGGTCTTACTTGTTTGCAATCCGAACTTGGTGATGAGCTCCTTTGTATACTTGGATTGGTTGATGAAAATCCCTTCAGGTGACTGCTTCACTTGTAATCCAAGGAAATAATTTATCTCACCCATCATTGACATCTCGAACTTCTCCTTCATGAGATCTGAGAATTTTTGGCACAGCTCCTCCGATTTGGAGCCGAAAATGATGTCATCGACGTAAATTTGCACAACAAGTATATCTTCTCCAACTTTGATGGTGATCAGAGTTTTATCAACTGAACCTCGTTTGAACCCCGAGTTCAGAAGAAATCCACAAAGAGTGTCATACCAGGCCCTTGGCGCTTGCTTTAGACCATAGATAGCTTTCTTCAGCTTGTACACTCTACCATCTCCAGTCTCAAAACCAGGAGGCTGTTCAACATATACATCTTCTTTGATATCTCCATTGAGGAATGCACACTTCACATCCATCTGATACACTTTGAACTTGTGATGTGCGGCATAAGCTAGAAAGATTCGGATGGCTTCCAGCCTTGCAACTGGTGCGAAGGAATCTTCAAAGTCAATTCCTTCTTGTTGGCAGTATCCTTGAGCTACCAACCTTGCTTTATTCCTCACAATGAATCCAATAGCGTCTCTCTTGTTTTTGAAGATCCACTTCAATCCAATCACTTTGACACCATTTGGTCTTTCTACCAATTCCCATACACAGTTGCGTAGAAACTCATTCAGTTCTTCTTGCATGGCTGTTGTCCAGTGGACACAGTTGAGAGCTTCCCCAACATTCTTCGGTTCTGGTACATCAGCTACAAAGCAAGAAATCATGGCAACATCTCCAGCTTGCTCGAATTCCTCTAGAACTGCCAACTCCTCAGCATACTGGGCGTAAGTGTTGGAGTTTCCTTCAGATGATTCTGGATTTGCAACTCGGCTCCTTGTTCGCACACCCTCGGTTGGATCGCCGATGATGTTGTCAGTGGAATGAACTCCATACCATCTTCGGTTGCGTCTTTCTTCTTCTTCCAACTGTGGCCATTCTGAAATCTGAGTTGGAGTCTTTAGAGCTGGTGATTGATCAGCTGTTGAGTCTGGATCCTCAACATTGGTATTAGGTTGAACCGGACTCGGTTGGGCTTCGGATGCTGAAGCAGTTGGAGGAACATCAGTTGAAGTTCCCCCTTGGGATGTGCTGGGGTCTTCGCATTCATCTTCAGAGGAGTATGGATCCTCATCCTCAGTTGCCCAAACCAATGGTTCAGCTAGGTTCTTTTCCCTTAGAGCTTGCGATCTTGTGAGAACTGGTGGAACAGTTGGATCTGCTTGTTGTCCTTTAACCTGTTCCCTGCACTCAAAGGTAGATTCATCAAAACTAACATGAGGTGTTATTTCCACAACACGAGAGATGTTGTTGAAAACTCTATATGCCTTGATCCGAGCTGCATATCCAAGAAATATGCCCTTCGAAGCTTTGGCATCAAAAGTTTTCAACTGAGTCTTCCCATTGTTGTGAATATAACACTTAGACCCAAAAATGCGAAAATAAGAAATATCTGGCTTTCTGCGTCTTCACAGCTCGTAGGGCGTCTTTCCCAACTGCTTGGTGAGAAGAGATCGATTCTGAGTGTAGCATGTTGTGTTGATCGCTTCAGCCCAAAATCTCTTTAGCAGAGCTGAGCTTGCTAACATGGATGTGGCAGCATCCTTCAGCGTTCTGTTTCTTCGCTCAGCTACGCCATTCTGTTGCGGAGTACGCACGACTGATGTCTGATGAGTTATTCCAATCTTCTCGCAATACTCGATGATGGTTTCATTTAGAAACTCAGTTCCACGATCTGATCGGATAGAAATGATCTTCATCTCTTGTTGGTTCGATATCCGATCCATCAGCTTGGGCAGCTCATCTCGGGTTTCACTCTTGTGATGCATGAAAATGGTCCACGTGTACCTTGAGTAATCATCAGTTACAACCAATGTATATTCGTTGCCATTTATGCTTTTTGGTGTAACTGGCCCGAAGAGATCCATATGGATCAGCTGTAACACTCGGTCAGTTGAAGGAGTTGACTTCAACCGGAAGGAGGATCTAGCGAGCCTTCCCAGTTGGCATGCACTGCAGATATGTGTTGTTGAAAACACTCGATTTGGTATGCCTCTTGCATGTTCTTGTCTGGCGAGTCGGTTCATCGTTTTGAAGTTCAGATGGTTGAGCCTTTTGTACCACAGCCAGCTCACATTTGTACTGCTCTTTGATAACAGGCAGGTGTCAGGGAGACTGCTGTTCCAGTCAGCGTAATAGACATTCCCTGTTGGTGATCGATTTCCCAACAATATCACCTGTTTTGATCCGACATCTTTAACCCTGCAATCCTGTGCATCAAACTTGACAGAGAAACCATTATCACAGAATTGGTTGATGGAGAGCAGGTTATGCTTCAATCCATCAACATAAGAGACATTAGAAATTGAAACATGATTGGTTTCAAGGGTATCGTAACCTCTGGTATAACCTTTTGAGTTATCACCAAAAGTAACTGATGGACCATCTTTCTCCACGAAACTTCCAAGCAAATCCTTCAGATTCGTCATGTGTTTCGAGCATCCACTATCCATCACCCACATTGTAGCAGACGCCTTCTTCTTCATCAGCTATTTCTCCTGCACCTGCAAAGAGAAACTCGTTTAGGTCTCCAATTTCAGTTGGGTCCTGGAGGGTTAGAACCAGTTCCTGCTGGAACTGTGCGTCACTTTTCCCTGTAAACTCGGATGGATTTATCATTCCAGATTACTTTTCCTTCATCATCAACTATAACAACACCTCGGTTATCCTTAGGCTTGTTGTTAGTAGTAATGTTCTGTTTCTTGGGTGGAGTTGGATTTCTCCCATGTTGAGCTTTAGGAGGTGAGGCTTTCTCCCTGTTTTGATGACGATTCTTATCCTGTTGAGTTTGTTTGTGATGTCGGACACCATGTTGGAATCTTTGTGGCTGATTATGATTCCAACTTCCTGACGGTTGTCTGTACGTATTCATGCCCTGATGATGATTCATATTATGGCATGAATATCTCCAGTTGTTTGACCAGTTCCTCATTGGTTGACTCGGTTGGAACCTTTGGTCGGACTGATGTTGGAATCGCTGTTGATTTAGACGATTGAACCCATGTCTGTTCTGAGGTCGGTTCCATTCCTTCTGACGTTGACTTTGAGGTTGACGCAGAGGTCGGTTCTGATTCTGAGATCGGTTGCGGTTGTGCCTTCGACGCCTCTGATCCTCTTCTAACTTTTGGAACATTCCCCTTCGGTTGATACCTCAACCGATGGAACATTCTATCCTACATCAGCTACTCCTTTTCCCTTCTCAGTTGTAATCCTATTGGTCGTTTGAACTTGTTGAGAGGTAGAGGTTGAATTAGCTTCAGGAGACTCAGCTGTGTCTGGCTCGACAGCTGTGACTTCTACAGCTTTGATGAAGGTTGCTGGTGGAATTCCAGTATCCTTGACAACATCATAGCCGAGACCTGACACGTCATCTATCTGTCTACTATAACTGATAAGATTCTCTATGATCTTGGATGACTGATACAGCTTAATTAGATTGTCCTTCTCAGTTTGCAACTCTTTGACGAGTACAACTATCTGCTCGGTTTGTTCATCTGACTTCTTTATCAGCTGTTCGATCTGAGCATCTTGATTTTTCAACTGATCTTGTTGTTCCTTGTTCTGCTTTGTCAACTCTTCATCAGCTGGAGCCTTAGCCTCATTCAGTTGACTTTTGAGATTCTCAATCTCCTCGGTTTGGTTTTTGATCAGATCGTCCTTTTCGGTTAAGAAATCTTCAAGTTTGGCAAACTGAGCTTGAAGACTCTTAAACTCAACCGATTGGTGATGCAGCTCCTCACTGAGTTCTTGAAAATCATTCCAGGAGGGTTCCAACTCATCGTTCAGAGATTCCTGCATGTTAGAAGTATTGGAAGAGTTTAACTGAGCAGGATTAGATTGTACCTCAATATCATCTTGGTTGGTTCCAAGTGCCATGAGGCATTGATCCTGACTGATGACGTTGTTGGAAGAAGTCAGCTCTTCTTCATCTTCGGTGTCAGTGAAGATATCCATATCGTCAGCTGCTTCTTCTGCAACCATGGCCTTATTTTTTCCAGCTTGTTTGGCCCTTAGAGCATCTCTCTCTTTCTTTGATAGATCTGGGCAGTCAGCCTTGAAATGACCTTCCTTTCCGCATTCAAAGCAACCATTAGTGACTGGCTTTGAACTGTCTCGAGTTCGGTTTGATTTATAGAAACGTTTATATTTGCCGAACCAAGTGTCCATTTCGGCTAGCTTCTTTGACAAAGCTGCAATGTTCTGTTGCAGTTCCTCTCTGCTTGGCTCCTTTGCAGTCGTGTCAGCTGATCTGGTTGGCCTTGACGATCTTGATTTTGAGTAGTTAGCTCGTAGAGCGGCAGACTTTGAGGCTGAGCCAACATCCTCAATTCTACTTGTCTGACTTGAGGGCTGTGATCTCCTTCTGTTGACCTTATACTCATTTCCTTTCAAGATTGAGAACAATCTTTCAGTTCCCATTTCACCAAGGTCAACTCGGCTCTCGTGGATATTGGTGAAAGTATCCCACTCAGCCGGTAGAGCTTGCAACACTTTGAGGTTAATTTCTCTTAGTGTGTATTTTCCTCTTCGGATGGACTGGATTCTTCTGATGATGTCCATAAACCGGAGCTCTAGCTGATCGATAGTCTCATCAGGTCGCAGACTGAAGTTGTCGAAATCTTGACATGCATGTGAGAACTTGTTTTCCTTCGTCTCGTCGCTTCCTTCACTTAGCGATGCCAGGATGTCTCACACTCCTCTATCCAAGGCAGATAATCTTGTCCAACTGTGGACATTATTGTGCTCTGAGCCCAGATATCCAACTGGCTCACCTTGGCCTCCTTTGGAGAGTAGTCTTCTGGCTGTTTCTCCACATACTCCACCACCGTATCTCCATTGTTAGGATTTGTGGGAGTGCGAGCTATTCTTTCTTTAATGACGATTGGTCCGGAAGAGAGAACTTGTTGCATCCTGTGATGCTTTGACAGAAGGATCTTCTTCATTCGAGTTCTCCATGATGTATAATTGACTACTGAGAACATGACGACGATCTTGTCCTTGACGTCCATCTGCACAAAAAAAATAGGACAAAAATGCGAGCAAATATGCACTAGCGTGAAAAGATCTGTTCAGTTGACCACTGAAGAAAATTTCTCGAATTCACACCTTGTGAAACAGAGTCAGCAGTCTTTTGAACCACTGCTCTGATACCACTTGATGGTCCCGAAACGAGTTACTGGTGTATGGGGGGGGGAATACACCAGTTAGGATTTTAAAACTTAACCCTTAAAAATTACTTCAACCGAGTAAGACGGACTCAGTTGGAATCTCACAGCTGAGTAAGCAACCTCAGCTGGAAGAGTGAGGCTGTGCGGAATGTGGTGGAAATTAAAACTCGTTATAGCAACTCACGCTTTTTAGTGCAGGGTTGGTCAAAAACCAAAACAGTTGAATATGCAAAACTGCAGTTTGTATGCTGGTTAGTTTGATCAAATAAGAATGCAATAAACAACTGAATAAAAAAGAACACAGACACACGGGAATTAACGTGGTTCGGAGATAACCCTCCTACATCCACGGGGAGATGTGAATCCTCACACCTCAGTCCAAGTTCTTCTGGACAGTTCCACACAGCTTACCTGGGCTGTGCAACCGTTGCAATAAGTTTACGGGTACATATCAACCTTTACAGTTAAGTTTGCGAGTACTTAACAACCTATGTCAAGTTTGCGGGTACTTGACGACCTAGCTACTCAATTACAGGAAGAGTATGATTCTAACAAACACTTTTTAAGGAGTGTATGTGGGTGGATTTTCCAACTACAGCTCGATCACGAATGAGAGCTGGATTTATGGCTTGAACGAATGAACACTCAAACTAAGATCTAAGATAGATTAATACTCTATGAACCCTCAGCTACTAATGTTCTATCACTCTTGAACTCTCAGTTACTGATGTTCTTAGAATATGATTTTTCGCAGATTTTTCTTGCGCTTGATTTTCTTGTGATTGCACTTCTCTATCTCTTGTCTCGTGTGTCTCTCGAATGAGAGAATGCCTCTATTTATAGGCGGAGAGAATTAACTAGCCGTTGGAGGAGCTGTTGATCTCTGATCGTTGAAAGCGATGGCTTGTCTCTCATCTCTGCAGACTTTCCTGATATGGCATCTGTGCTCTTCTGCTTTCCTTCTGAGATAGCCTTGTGTTGGGCCAGATGGGGTAACGACTGAACGGTCAAACCCTCATGTGACTTCCTTTTGAAATTCAAATCTCTAACCTTTCTGACAGTCAACCTCGATTAGTTGAAAATCTTGATCTTTATCTGAGTGGTCTTCAGCTGATGTTCTGACTGAACCGTTGAACTCTCAGCTGACTTTGAACTTCATGTTGTTGATCTTCTTGTTTGAGTTCTACAACTGAGGTTCTGAAACTGAACCCTCAGTTGTCTTCCTTGTATTTAGTCAGTTGAGTTGGAAACTTCAGATGACTTCCTTTTCATCTGATGTTTTCTTCCTCTCTACTGTTTCTCATCTGACGAATCCTCAGTTGGCCTTTACAACTGATGTTCTGAAGACTTCCCCCTTATTCCATCCGAACAAATGAACTCTCAGTTGTCTTTCATCACAACTGATGTTCTGTCTGAGTGATGCCTTGTTGCCATCTTTAGCTGGAGACCTGTAAAGATAAAATCTTAACTTTGCTCAAACAGCGAGCCTAAATTCTAACATTAGGTTCTGGCAACATGTACTCGGTTGGGGTCAGTCGGTTTCGGAATTCATCAAAACTCTTACTAATAAATTTCCCAACACCTGGTTTACCACCCGACCGTCACATAGATTTCTCGATTGACCTAGAACCAGGATCGGCCCCCAAATCGAAAGCTCCATATAGGATGGTGCTGAAAGAACTAGAAGAACTTAAAATCCAATTGCAAGAATTGCTAGACCTTGGTTTTATCAGACCAAGTGTCTCACCTTGGGGAGCACCAGTGTTATTTGTCAGAAAGAAGGATGGGTCAATGAGGATGTGTATAGATTATCGAGAACTGAATAAGATCACCCTCAAGAACAAATACCCTTTGCCAAGAATAGAGGACCTTTTCGATCAGCTCAAAGGTGCAGGAGTGTTTTCAAAGATAGATTTAAGATCGGGGTATCATCAGCTGAAGGTTAAACCCGAGGACGTACCTAAGACTGCTTTTCGAACCAGATATGGCCACTACAAATTCTTAGTTATGCCATTTGGTTTGACCAACGCCCCTGCTGTATTCATGGACCTCATGAATAGAGTTTTCCACCCATACTTGGACAAATTCGTCTTAGTTTTCATCGACGATATTCTTATTTACTCTAGGAATGAGAATGAACACGAAGAACATCTACGGATAGTGTTGGAAACGCTTAGGACTGAGAAACTTTATGCCAAGTTCAGTAAGTGCGAATTTTGGTTGAAGGAAGTAATGTTTCTCGGACACATAGTTTCGGCCGAAGGAATCAAAGTAGATCCTGCCAAGGTAGAGGTAGTGCATAATTGGAAGTCACCGACAAGTCCGAACGAGATCAAGAGTTTCTTAGGTTTAGCAGGCTACTACAGAAGATTCATCAAAGGATTCTCCACGATTGCTAGACCCATGACGCAACTACTTCGGAAAGAAAACAAGTTTAAATGGACGGACGGGTGTGAAAGGAGTTTCCAAACGCTCAAAGAAAAGTTGACCACAACACCAGTATTAGCTCTTCCCAACGCAAACAAGGAATATGTGGTGTATACCGATGCTTCAAAGAATGGGTTAGGTTGTGTTCTAATGCAAGACGGAAAAGTAATAGCCTATGCCTCACGACAACTTCGACCTCACGAAGTTGAGTATCCAACCCACGATTTAGAACTCGCAGCAGTTGTGCATGCATTAAAGATTTGGAGACACCATCTTTATGGTGTAAGGATTGAGATCTTCACAGATCACAAGAGTCTGAAGTACTTCTTCGAGCAGAAAGAACTGAATATGCGACAAAGGAGATGGCTCGAATTGGTCAAAGATTACGACTGCGGAATCAACAACCACCCAGGAAAGGCAAATGTAGTAGCAGATGCGCTGAGTCACAAGGCTCCAACCAAGTTAGGATGTCTGTTTGTTGAGGAAGAAGATCTAGTACGAGAATTTGAAAAGATGGAAGTAGAAGTGCTCGACACACCAGCAACGATCACAAATCAGATAGCAGCACTAGAAGCTACGTCGGACTTAAGAGAAAGAATCATAAGTGCTCAAAGGAAAGACGAGTCAATGGAGAAGCTTCGCCTAAAGATAAGAACAGATAAGCCAAACGGATATTCCGAAGCACCAGACAATGCGATATTATTTGAAGACAAGCTTTGTATTCCCGACTGTGACGAAGAATTAAAGAACGATATCATGAGTGAGGCTCACGATATGCCGTATACAGCACACCCAGGGAATACGAAGATGTATCAAGACTTAAGAAAGAATTTCTGGTGGAATGGATTAAAACGAGACGTTATCTCGTTTGTAGAAAGATGCTTGGCATGCCAGCAAGTGAAAGCCTTACATAGACGACCGTATGGATTGTTACAGCCTTTAGATATCCCAGAATGGAAATGGGAAGGAATAGCCATGGATTTTGTGACAGGATTGCCTAAGTCAAGAAGAGGAAATACTGCCATTTGGTGATTATCGATAGGCTCACGAAGTCAGCTCACTTTTTACCGATTAAGACTACCTACGGATCAGAGAAGTTAGCCCAGTTGTACGTTCGAGAAATTGTACGACTGCACGGAGTACCGAAGTCCATAATATCAGATAGAGATGCCAAGTTCACTTCGAGATTTTGGATCACCATGCAGAAAGAGTTAGGAATCGCACTTAATTTCAGTACAGCTTTTCACCCTCAGACGGACGGCCAATCCGAAAGGACAATTCAGATTCTAGTTGATATGCTAAGGACAGTAGTTTTGGATCGAAGTGCAAATTGGGAAGATATCTTACACCCGGTCGAATTCGCGTATAATAACAGTTATCAGGCGACGATAAGAATGGCGCCTTATGAGGCATTATATGGAAGAAAATGCAAGTCACCACTTTATTGGGATGAAGTGGGTGAAAGAAAGAACTTAGGACCAGACTCAATTAATGAAATGATCGAGATCGTTTGACAGATTCGAGATAGGATGAAAGAAGCCCAGAGCCGACAAAAGTCTTACGCCGATGATCGACGAACCAATCTTAGTTTCGAAGTTGGTGATAAGGTTTTCCTTAAGATTTCACCATCAAAAGGAATCATTAGATTCGGTGTTAAGGGTAAGCTTAGACCAAGGTTCATAGGACCTTAAGAGATTCTCGAGAAAATAGGACTCGTTGCTTATAGATTGGCCTTACCGCCAAGTCTAGGAAGTGTCCATAACGTGTTTCACGTTTCGCAATTAAGAAAGTATGTCTATGACCCTAAGCACATTATAAGTCAGCAAGACGTCGTTCTTGAATCTGACCTAAGTTATGAAGAAAAGCCGATATCGATTTTGGATAGAAAAGTTCAAGAATTAAGAACCAAGTCGATACCAGTAGTAAAAGTATTATGGAATCACCACGGGCAAGAAGAAGCCACGTGGGAGCTCGAGGAAAAGATGAAGGAGAGATATCCTTATCTTTTTGAAGAAGGTATGCAAATTTTGGGACGAAATTTTTCGTAAGGGGGGTAGGATGTAATACCCCAGACTATTTCTACAGTCTTTAAAAATAAAAGTTAATAATAATTATGGCTTTGCACGCCTAAGATCATGAAATTAAATTCTAAGATTTACGGTGAAATCTGTTTCCGAAAATAATTTCCAGAAATCGGACGAACGACTACTGTATTAGGGTTTTTGCGTCCGTTAAGTTTTTCGCCCGGAAACTCGGAATCGAATTCCATCAGAATTTACATTCACTTTTTCTTCGAGACGAGTTCACCGGAGAAAGTTAATTTTTATGATTTTCCGGACGAATTTTGTACTGTGATGTCCCGACTTTTTCTCGGATTTTGAAAAATGAATTAAGTTTTCTGAATACGTAAATTATTTCCAATCTAACGGACGAATTAGATTTCGTCAATTCCGTAACTAACTAGAAAAGTATTTCTTGACTTTTAAAACGATGTTTAAGAGCTGGAAACGAGAATTTTCGTATAAAATTTCCTCGCCAAACGAAACCTTAACGACTCACTATGTTTGTAGGATATTTTTCATCTACTTTATGAGTCACCTTTGTGACTCATCATCCCTCCCCCTTATCCCTCTTGTCCGTCATCTCCTCCCTCACTTTCCTCTCTCATTTCTTCTCCAATCTCCTCCATAGAAGCTCAAGTCCAAGCTCTTCCAAGATCGATAACTCTTCCGTCTACCGACCAAATTCCAATCCGAGTTCATAAGACGAAAGGTAAGAGCTTCGTCTCTAGTTTGAACCGAACAAATCTCCTCTTCCCTATCTTTTATTTTTTCGAAACTTTGGGGATATGATAGCATGTGATTTCTTTGATCGATACATGTTCTAGGGTGTTTAGAATCGAGTCCTACGGATTAAATCATGAAGGAAAAATCAAGAACCCTAACCCCTATCATTACCGAAATTTTTCAGTTTTGGGGCTTTTCATTTGTGTTCGATTTCTTTGTCAAATTGATGATAGATTAGTGTTTCTTAGAATGTGAATTGATCGTATGAATTGTTTTAGATTTTTCTAAAAATAAAATCCAAAACCTAAGAGACGAACAAGGCTCAATTTAGGTTAGTAAATGTTATGATATGCTCGATTGTTTGATGGAAATGAATTATACGATGCATGAGGATGAATAAATATTAAATTGAAATTTTTCTAAAAATAAAACGAAAAGTGTAAGAGACGAAGATGTATTGATAAGTCG
The DNA here is from genome assembly GCA_029490685.1 of Schizonepeta tenuifolia. Classification (NCBI taxonomy): domain Eukaryota; kingdom Viridiplantae; phylum Streptophyta; class Magnoliopsida; order Lamiales; family Lamiaceae; genus Schizonepeta; species Schizonepeta tenuifolia. The sequence goes on along the minus strand of CM055959.1, from coordinate 52,879,129 downwards.
AGGCTCGATAATGTTTTGATAATATGATTTGCATGTTAGTAATGCTCGTTAGATGATAATCGTTGTCGTAAAATTTGAATGAAAACGGAGAACGTAAAATTTTACGTAAGAGACGAACGACGGTCGATAAGTCGAGAATAGATGATGATATGAGGATATGAATTGCATATTTATGATTCTTGATAGATGATGAATAATGTTGTAATTTTTGAACGAATTCTAATGATGTTGGATTCTCTTAAGAGACGAACAAATGACGATAAGTAATGATAGAAAAGACGATTAATGATTTTTTTTGGATATTGGTGATTATTAATGATTAAGGAACGAGTTTGTAGTTGGCGACATGTTCGTCTGAGTTATGAAAAGATAAGTTGTAGTTATAATCGAGAAGTAGAAACAAGAAGTTAGGAATTTGAACGAGAACTTGAATTGGTTTAGTAATTGTATAGTTGAACGACGAGGTTTGGATCGTCGTGATTATAAACGAGAAATGAAAAGGGGACTATCACGTATAACAATACGAGGTGACTGCCTTGGGTCAGTTTTTGTGCGAAATTAAAAGTGTTTAAGCTTTAATCGAACCTAGAAAAGCGTGCGTCAATTTTATCGAGCATTAGGGTTCACTCGGCAGTTTTTGCAACGTTCCACGGAAACTGCTATATCTCCTAGCTTGTTAACCGGAATTGAGATCCACGAATTGGAGAGTAAAATAGACATCCGAGGCTATCTTTTGGTATAGGGCACGACCCCTGTTTCGAAATCCCCTGTTCCATGTGAACTTACTGACCTGACTCTGTGCAGTGAATATCAAAAACCAAATTTCCTAAGTTGTTTTCTTCTCAACTTAGTTTCTTTCGATCTTTAAGTTCGTTATGAGTTAACGAATGCCTTTTTCTTACTGACCTCAGTGTCAAGTATAGAGCCTTGAGTGCTAAACGAGATGAGTTCGTATCTTGTATCCGTTTAAGTAAAGGAATTTAGTTAAGCGTGCAAATGCCTAAAAGCTTGAAAGCATAAAAGACTAAATCAAATTTGATTTCGATTTCCGTTTTCTGTTGTCGTCTCAACGACTCATCGAGGTTATATTTTACATACGATGAAGGAGGAAGTCGACACCAAGGTTAGGACGGAAGATTAGAAGACGGAAGCACGTGTCTTGTTCTATAATCTATAAGGTGGGCTTTCCTATATATCAAATAAAACGAGCAATGCTCGAAAACCTTTTCTTTATCGCTTTGATAATCTTGTTTTCAAAGTGATAATCATGGCATGAACTTTTTTATGTTTTATGTGAGTTCTCTTGTACCTTATGAGTTAATCAAAAGGGGTTAACTAACGATCGGCTCTGAGTTAGTCAAAAGGGGCTTTCCAGAGTTAGTGCACTTGTAGCCTGTGGTGTATGTGGTATCCTGTTGAGGGGTAGCCAGCCACGGTGAATTATGACTGGTCAAGATTCGAACGTAACATCTATGAAAAATGCTGATCAACTACTTTATGAATGAAATGCAAATGTTTAATAGGCACGGGCTCTTTTAAATGAAAACCCCGATGCGCTATAAAATGAGATGCCTGTTTATCTATACCTATGATTATTGTTTTCGGCAACGTGCCCACTGAGTACTTTTGTACTTAGCCCTGCATATGTTTTCTAAATGTGCAGGTTGAAGCGATGAAGCGGTGTTGGTTGAGTTAAGGTTGAATAAGAATTAAGGAAGACCTTGTATATAGTTCACAATTCCGCTGCTAGACTCTAAACTCTTCTTTTTGATGTTGTGTTTTAACACTGTAGTCTAAGTTCTGTAATATAACTTAGAAGCTTTTGAAGTACTTTCTCGAGTAATCTTTCGAGATTAACTCTTTCTTTCGTTAATAAAGTTTGTTCATAGAAGATAAGATGTTATGTATGTATGTCTATTCATCATTCCCCCTTCTTTCCCGCTTCTTTAATCCAACCTCAGTCGCTCCCCGGCTTCTGCCGTCCCTCGGGATTTGGAGCTGTGACAATACTCAACCTTTCAATTTATTTTTTCTTAACTCTAACTCCTCTTTTTATTCTCAACTAGAATTATTATTCCTTTTTAATCTCTATTATTAAACTCACTTAATTTTCTCCTCTTAAATTCTAATTACTTAACAAAGAAGTATTTTTCTTTGTTTTTACTCAATTCCATACCTCACAATTAATTTAATAATTTTTATTTTTATTTTCTATTTAATTTTATTCTTATAATTTCGAGTTTTTAATTATTTAAATAAATAATTAATTAATTTTAAGATTAATTTTTTTAATCTTCAAATCTTCATAATTCTCATGAAGAACACCGAGAACACACACTCAAATCTTCAAAAATTCACCAAGAACACCTAGAACACACACTAGGCATTCAAACTCATTTTAATCGATTTTTACATATTTTTGTACTAAAAATTCTATTTTCTTCATCTCAAAAATTCCTATTGAACATCTAATACTTCAAATTAAACACAAACACATTCATATCATCATATCATCAAAATCATCAAAAATATCATTTCTTCCATAAACTCATTCCTATCGATTTTTCTCACAAAATTAACATAGTAATTTATCTCATTCAATCCATCATAATCTCATACTCATATCATGCTCATAACATCCTTATATCATCAAACAATAAATCAAATTAATTTTTCCTCCAATACTCATAACTAACGGCTTTCATATGGAAATTAGGCAAATAATTTTCTTCAATTTCTCATGCATAATAATCATTCCAACCATACTCATAAACACATATATGCAATAAATCATCAAGAAATCATGAAAATCGATTTTTCTTCCTTCTTTCCTACTTTTCGGTTCCATCAATTTCTTAGGGTTTTTATTTCTCTTTTCTCTTTTAATTCTTAGATTAATTTCTAGGGTTCGATTTCCTAACAATTTCCTCACTTCGATCATCACATCTCAAACCCTAGTTTGCCTAAACATAAATTAAAGCATGCATATTTTCTTTTCTTTTAGAGCTTAGGGCTTATATATTTACAAGAAATCAAATGAATAACATACTTAAAAGAATTAAATCAAAGCTCTCCTCTTGATTGAAGCTTGGTCGAAAATGAAGGGATTGAGGGCTCAAGTCTCTAGCTTGGATTTTCCATGGAGGATCTCATCTTTAACCTCAAGAAAAATAATAACAATAATTAATCATCTCTTCTAGGGCATAAGTGCCGAAAATTAGAAGAAATAAGGGAGATGATTTTGTTTTGGAATTGAACTCAAAACATTGGAGAATTAATTACCTCTAAATTAGGATTTCATGGAATGAAGATGATGAAGATCTTGTTGGAGCTTGAAAGCTTGAAGATCTAAGCTTCAATTGAGTTCTTCTTCTACTATGTGTGTGTGTGTGTGTGTTACGGTAGTGAGAGAGAGAGAGATGAGAGAATTTTCTTTCTTTTCTCTTTAGTGAGCACGGTGAGAGAGAGTTTGAGAGAGATGAATGAATTTAATTTACCTTCTTGTCTAAGGTAGAAATGAAATAAATTAACTAAGAGGAATGAATGTAATTATGATTATTCCATAATAGGGTAGAAAATAGGGTACCTAGGGAGAGAGATTAGGGGGAGAGAGAGAGAGAGAAGGAGAGAGATTCTTATTTTATTTTTATCTGATATAATTTTCCCCGGATGAAAAAGTTTTCCGGTAGAATATATCCGTATTATTCCGTTTAGACTTAAAACGGCTCTAAACTCTCCTTGACTCGTTTTCGACATTAAAAACACCTCAACTCTATCTCATATCTCATGAAATAAATCAAGGAACCCGAATATCTAATTTTTAGGTTAAAATTCTAAGTAACAAAGAAAAACCTAAAGTTGCTCGGCTAATTTATCCGTTAAGGATTAAACTCTTAGAATTCTCTCATATGATCTCGGATGAGCTTCTAGCATATCTCAGGGGTCTTAGAATTTCTAGATTCAAAAGACACTAATAATGCTAAATTCGGAGTTCGTCGGTAAATAGTGTTTTCTCGGTTCTTGCTACTACTATTCACTGAAAAGTAAAAGTTCTCAAAATTCTCAAAAATTCAAACTCATGCTGAAACTCATATAATAAAGCTCAATCAATGCATCACATACTCATTTCGAATAATTGAAACGAGAAAAATTCACGTCAAAGCACACAAGGGCATTTTGGTCATTTTCAAGAAGATTTCTTTTCTTGAAAAATTTTATCACTCAAGGCATATTATTTAAGCATATAAACGCATTTTAGAATGCACTTAGAGACTCATAAAAGCTCGGGGTATTACAGATACTCAGTTCGAGCGGCATCATTAACTGACTAACTCAAGAAGGAGAGAGCATGGGAGTGGTTCGAAGAGTGCCAACGTGCCTTTGAAGACTTGAAGGTAGCCGTGAGTCAAGAGTCTGTCTTGGCATTACTTGACTTTGCCAAGACATTCGAGGTGCACATGGATGCCTCCGACTTTTCTATCGGAGGAGTGTTGATGCAAGACGGACATCCGATAGCATTCGAGAGCCACAAACTCAATGATACCGAGCGTCGCTATACCGTACAAGAGAAGGAGATGACGGCCATTATCCATTGCCTTAAAGTATGGCGACACCATCTTCTTGGGCCACACTTCACCATCAAGACGGATAATGTGGCTACAAGCTATTTCCAGACCCAGAAGAAGTTATCACCAAAGCAAGCTCAATGGTAGGATTTTCTTGCTGAGTTCAACTACACATTGGAATATAAGCCCAGAAAGACAAATGTTGTAGCCGATGCATTAAGCCCAAAAGTGGAGTTAGCGGCCATCTCACTAGCCAAATGGGACATCGAGACCCGTATCAAGGAGAGCCTAGAACACGAACCAATGGCTAGAGAGCTGAAAAAGCTTGCCGATGAGGGAAAAATGAAGCAATTTTGGGTAGAGGACGACCTACTCTACACCAAGGGACAATGACTATACCTCCCGAAACATGGCAACTTGCGAAACGATCTCATACGGGAGTGCCATGATACAAAATGGGCAGGACATCCAGGACAATTACGGACACTAGCCCTGCTCGAGATAGTCTATTTCTGGCCTCAAATGAGAGAGAGCGTGGAACTCTATGTGAAGACTTGTCTTGTGTGCCAACAAGACAAGGTGGAGAACCGACAACCGGCAGGACTACTCGAACCTCTACCCATCCCGGCACGACCATGGGAGTCTATGTCTATTGACTTCATCTGCGCTTTGCCTAAGTCTGAAGGGTTCGGGTCTATTATGGTGGTAGTAGATCGATTCTCCAAGTACGGGACATTCATACCCTGCACGAGGGACTGCACAATGGAAGAAGTAGCCCGAGCATTTTTCAAGAGCGACGTGAAGTATTGGGGACTGTCGTGGAGTATTATAAGTGATTGAGACCCACGCTTCACGGGACGACTATGGACGGAACTTTTCAAACTCCTGTGGTCGGAGTTGTACTTCTCCACGAGTTTTCACCCTCAAACCGACGGACAAACCGAATGGGTGAATGCCTTGTTCGAGTGTTACCTACAGCACGTTGTGAGTGCCAACCAGCGGGATTGGGGCAAGCTCTTTGATGTGGCACAATTCTCATACAACTTGCAACGGAGCAAGGCTACGGGAAGGGTCTGCTCGAGTTAGCAACGGGGCATCAACCACTTACACCACATGCATTGGCCATACTCGAGGAAAGAAGAAGCCTTGGTGCAACAAAAATGGCTAAGTTGTGGCAGGAGCAAAATAACTTGGCACGCTCGTGCTTAGAGAAGGCCTGCAAGCGGATGAAAAAGTAGGCTGACGAGAAGAGACGACCGAAAGAGTTTAGCGTTGGAGAGCAAGTCCTAGTGAAGCTAATACCTCAGCAGTTCAAGGCATTACAGGGCATGCACAAAGGCTTGGTGCGTAGATATGAGGGGTTGTTTCCAATCATTTAGCGTGTAGGCAAGGTGTCCTATTGTCTTGACCTACCAAGTTCATTGAAGATTCATCCGGTCTTCCACGTTAGTATGTTGAAGCCATATCATGGGGATGAGGAAGACCAAAGCCGAGGACAATCACAACGAGCACCGCCAGTCATGACCAAATCGTTTGATAAAGAAGTAGACGAGGTGCTCATGTCAAGAGTATTTCGCAAGCGAGGTATCCGACCTCATACTCAATACCTAATACGATGGAAGGGGCTACCCGAGTCCAAGGCAACTTGGGAAGGGTGATGAAATCCAAGATTGAAGATCTGAAGATTTTATTTATTTTATTTTAATTTTTATTTTTATTTATTGTAGGTAAAAAATAAGGCTTTATTTTAGTCATTTAGGTAGTTTTATATCTTATTAGGTTAAGGATTTGTTTCTTTATTAGTTTAGGATTTGTTTCCTTATTGTTAAAGGAATTGTTTCCTTACTAGATTAGGATTATGTTTAATTTTTATTTAAGGAATTATTTTTCCTTATTAGATTAGGACTCTATTGTATTCCACCCCTATAAATAGGTCTAGTAGGGCATGGATTAAATAACGATTTGATGAATAATATTTTGTGAATTTATCTCTTTCAGTTCGTTCGCCGAACTAGTGGATTGGCGGCATGCCACCGTGATGTTCATATTGACGTATTGACGAGTCAACCATCCCTCGTTCGTGTGTCATTCATCGTCCCCGAGTTGCTGTGTCGTCTTATCGTTGGGTTTTAGGAAACAACCGTATGCCTAATTCACTTCGAGAAACTAATTCAGAGGTTTTGAGATATTCCATCTTATCCAGTTCGGTTCAGACGACAATAGTATCAAAGGGAAAGACGACTTATGGTAGTTCCAAGATAAGTTGCGCGAGTACGAGACGACGAGGCTATCGCCGAATTAGGCGGGGGAGGATGTCACAACCTGCATAAGTTGCTTAAGTATTTTAGGCTAAGAGTTTGACATAATTAAACCCAATTACTTAACCCTTTTGAATGACCCATACTTGTAGCTTAAGCCTATAGGCCCATTTATGCTTAAGTTAGAAGAGAAGAGTAGAATTCTCTAGAACATGGTAGTAAGGAGAATCCTCAACATTCTAATTAGTTCTAGAACATGGTAGTTAGTTCTAGGTTGAGGAGAATCCTCTAGAAGGCCACTCTCCACCCTTGGATTAAATCGATATCAATCATCCATTAGGGAGGAGAACTTGTATATAAAGGGGAAGACCCCCTCAATTGTAATCATCAAGCAAACTAGCAACAAACATTCTCTCAAAGTTCTCTTGTGCTCTTAGTTTTCTTACTCAGCCACTTTTCTCACACTTTGCACACACAACACCGTTCGAGAGTTAGGCTGACTTTGCTAGACGTAAAGGGTAAAATAAGGGCAAAGGCCGCACGGTTCGTTGTTAAGGGAACAAGTCCGTAACAAGTGGTATCAGAGCCCGGTTGGGCTTTATGTTGTGAACGTGCACGTGATAGCGACTGACGGCTCGAATGTGACCGTGGAGCGCAAGAGGGACGTTGCTATTGCTGAGGGCAAGAAGAAACGTGGAAATAGCAAGGCTCCTCCCGTGGACCACGTTATTGGTGAACTGGGCGAGCGAATCGAGAAAGTCGAGCACAACGTGGAGATGTTGGAGAACCACGTTCTCAAACAACTCGAGACGGTCAGGACCAACACCCAGTCTTACATCGATTCCCACACGGAGATGGAGGAACGCTTCGCTCCGCTGGAGGCAAGGATGACCGACATCATGCAAGCCCTCCAAGCCAGCATCAAGGTTATGGAGGACTTGGCATTGTGCAAGAAGGCTACGCCTAGTTGGGGTAGCACCATCACCGCCCATAGTCCGAGGGTGGATTGCCCCAAACCAACGGGGTTCAATGGCGTAAGGGACGCCAAGGAGGTGGAAAACTACTTGTGGCGGATGGAGCAATACTTTGTGGTGCTCAACCTTACCGACGAGGGGTTAAAGGTAAGAACCGCTACGCTCTACCTCACCGATACTGCTACATTGTGGTGGCGCGGGAAGCATGCCGACATCGAGAAGGGCTCGTGTCAGATCGATACATGGGACGACTTCAAGAAGGAGCTTAAGTGACACTTCTACCCGGAGAACATTGTCTATGAAGCTAGAATGAAGTTATGAGAGTTGAAGCAGCGGGCACGATTCCAGACTACGTCAAGGAATTCACAACTCTTATGCTTCAAATTCCCAATTTGGCAGAAGAGGACCTCTTGTTCTACTTCATAGACGGTCTTCAAACATGGGTAAAACAAGAACTACAACGACGGGTAATCCAATCGGTCGAAGAAGCCATAGCCGCTGCTGAGTCCCTAACTGAGTTCCAACTACACTCTTCGACTGACAAGAGAAAGGGATGGAACTCGGAAAAATGTGAGGGAGAAAGACGGAACATGAAGGACCGAGACCCTCATAAGCCACCACCCAATGGAAGCGACAAGAACCAGGCACGCAAGGAATATGAAGAGAAGAAAAGGGCATTCGTGCCTAAAGGGGGTTGCTACGTGTGCAAAGGGCCACACGCCATGAGTAACTGTCCCAAGCATGGTTCCCTGTCGGCCACTGTGGAACGACATGAGGCAGAATGTGCCGAAGAGGAGGAGACGAGCAACATGGGGTCACTCTAACTCCTCAATGCTCTCAAGGCTAAACCGATGTTAACGACGTCAAACAAAGGGTTTGGTGTACGTCAAGGCACATATTAACGGGAAGTCAACAAAGGTGCTTATAGATACAGGTGCCATCCACAACTTCATCACTGTAGAGAAGGCCAAACGTCTTGGGTTGGCTTGGAAAAGAGGTCAGGGGTAGTTCAAGAACGTCAATGCTCAGGCGCAATGGATGAACGGCGTAGCACGTGGCGTGGGGCTACGTCTAGGCACTTGGACGGGGCAAGTGGACTTAACCGTCGCACTGATGGATGACTTCAAAGTTGTACTAGGCATGGACTTCCTCCGCAAGGTAACCGCTATCCCTACGCCCTCTTTCAATACCGTTTGCATCTTACAAAAAAGGGTGACGAGTATGGTTAATGCCATTAGCTCGACCGAGTGGGGATCGAACAAGGCCAAACATTTGTCGGCCATGCAACTAATCAAGGGCATGAAGAAAGACGAGCCGACATTCTTGGTCGTACTCGTGGAGGCCCATGAGGCTAGACAAGAAGACGAAGTTCCCACTGTCATTCAGGACGTCCTCGACAGGAACAAGGATATCATGCCCCCCGAGCTACCAAAGGAGCTTCCACCAAGGCGAGAGATGGACCACAAGATTGAGTTAAAGCCCGGCGCGAAACCAGCCGCAATGGCACCCTACCCGATGGCACCACCTGAGCTTGAAGAGCTTTGAAGGCAACTCACGGAGTTATTGGATGGACGGATCCGGCCTTCGAAGGCACCTTATGGCGCACCGGTGTTATTCCAAAAGAAGCACGACGACTCCTTGAGGATGTATGTCGACTATCGGGCGCTTAATAAGGTAACCGTCAAGAATCGTTATCCAATTTCCCCCATTGCCGATTTGTTTGATAGGCTTGGAGAGGCCAAGATCTACAAAAGATGGACTAACAAAAAGGATACTATCAAGTCCGCATTGCCGAAGGCGACGAGCCGAAGACAATGTGCATCACTTGCTATGGTTCGTTCGAGTGGTTGGTCATGCCGTTTGGCTTAATTAAGGCACCCGCAACATGTTGCACATTGATGAACAAGATATTCCAACCGTTCTTGGACCGGTTCGTGGCTGTCTACTTAGACGACATCGTCGTCTATAGCAACACTTTGGAGGAACATGCCGAACATTTACGCACCATTTACGCACCATCTTCTTCCTTGGGCACGTCATTAGACACGAGAGACTCTTGATGGACAATGCCAAAATTTAAGCCATCGTGGACTGGGAGGCTACAACCAAGGTAACCGAAGTACGATCATTCCTTAGTTTAGTTAACTATTACCATCGGTTTATACAGAGATACTCAGTTCGAGCGGCACCATTAACAGACTTACTCAAGAAGGAGAGAGCGTGGGAGTGGTCCGAAGAGTGCCAACGTGCCTTTGAAGACTTGAAGGTAGCCGTGAGTCAAGAGTCTGTCTTGGCATTACCTGACTTTTCCAAGACATTCGAGTTGCACACGGATGCCTCCGACTTTGCTATCGGAGGAGTGTTGATGCAAGGCGGACATCCGATAGCATTCGAGAGACACAAACTCAACGATACTGAGCGTCGCTATACTATACAAGAGAAGGAGATGACGACCATTATCCATTGCCTTAAAGTATGGCGACACTATCTTCTTGGGTCACACTTCACCATCAAGACGGATAATGTGGCTACAAGCTATTTCCAGACCTAGAAGAAGTTATCACCAAAGCAAGCTCAATGGCAGGATTTTCTTGCTGAGTTCAACTACACATTGGAATATAAGCCCGAAAAGACAAATGTTGTAGCCGATGCATTAAGCCCAAAAGTGGAGTTAGTGGCCATCTCACTAGCCAAAGAGGACATCGAGACCCGTATTAAGGAGAGCCTAGAACACGCCCCAATAGCTAGAGAGCTGAAAAAGCTAGTCGAGGAGGGAAAAATTAAGCAATTTTGGGTAGAGGACGACCTACTCTACACCAAGGGACAACGACTGTACGTCACAAAACATGGCAACTTGCGAAATGATCTCATACGGGAGTGCCATGATACAAAATGGGCAGGACATCCAGGACAATGACGGACACTAGCCCTACTCGAGACAGCCTATTTCTAGCCTCAAATGAGAGAGAGCGTGGAACTCTATGTGAAGACTTGTCTTGTGTGCCAACAAGAGGAGGTGGAGAACCGACAACCGGCAGGACTACTCGAACCTCTACCCATCCTGGCGCGACCATAGGAGTCTATCTCTATTGACTTCATCTGCGCTTTGCCTAAGTCTGATCCGACTGCTGATGCAGTTCCTCACTGAGTTCTTGAAAATCATTTCAGGAGGGTTCCAACTCATCGTTCATAGATTCCTGCATGTTAGAAGTATTGGAAGAATTTAAGCGAGCAAGATTAGATTGTACCTCAATATCATCTTGGTCGGTTCCAAGTGCCATGAGGCATTGATCCGGACTGATGACTTTGTTGGTAGAGGTCAGGTCATCCTCATCTTCAGTGTCTGTGAAGATGTCCATATCGTCAGCTGCCTCTTCAGCTACCATGGCCTTGTTCTTTGCAGTTTGCTTCGCCCTCAGTGCTTCTCTTTCCTTCTTTGAGAGGTCTGGGCAATCGGCTTTGAAGTGTCCTTCCTTGCCGCATTCGAAGCAACCATTGGTGACTGGCTTCGAACTGTCTCGAGTTCGGTTTGATTTATAGAAACGTTTATATTTGCCGAACCGAGTATCCATATCGGCTAACTTCTTTGACAACGCTGCAATGTTCTGTTGCAGTTCTTCTCTGCTCGGCTCCTTTACAGTCGTGTCAGCCGACCTGGTTGGTCTTGACGATCTCGACTTTGAGTAGTCAGCTCGGAGGGCAACTGACTTTGATGCTGAGCCGACGTCCTCAATTCTATTTGTCTGACTTGAGGGGTGCGACCTCCTTCTGTTGACCTTATACTCATTTCCTTTCAAGATTGAGAACAATCTTTCAGTTCCCATTTCACCTAGGTCAGCTCGGCTCTCGTGGATATTTGTGAAAGTATCCCACTCAGCCGGTAGAGCTTGCAACACTTTGAGGTTTATTTCTCTTAGAGTGTATTTTCCTTTCCGGATGGATTGGATTCTTCTGATGATGTCCATAAATCGAAGCTCTAGCTGATCTATAGTCTCATCAGGTCGCAGACTGAAATTGTCAAAATGTTGACATGCATGCGAGAACTTGTTTTCCTTTGTCTCGTCGCTTCCTTCACTTAGCGAGGCCAGGATGTCCCACATCTCTTTTGCGGTCTCACACTCCTCTATCCAGGGCAGATAATCTTGTCCAACCGTGGACATTATTGTGCTCTGAGCCCAGATATCCAGCTGGCTCACCTTGGCCTCCTCCGGAGTGTAGTCCTCTGGCTGTTTCTCCACATACTCCACCACTGCATCTCCATCGTTGGGATTTGTGGGAGTGCGAAGTATTCTGTCTCGTATGACGATTGGTCCAGATGTGAGAACTTGTTGCATCCTATGATGCTTGGACAAAAGGATCTTCTTCATTCGAGTTCTCCATGATGTATAGTTGACAACAGAGAACATGACTGTGATCTTGTCCTTGACGTCCATCTGCACAAACAAAAACAGGACAACAAAAATGCGAGCAAGAATGCACTAGTCTTTTGAACCACTGCTCTGATACCACTTGATGGTCCCGATACGAGTTACTGGTGTATGGGGGGGGGATACACCAGTTAGGATTTTTCAACTTTCGAAAAACTTAACACTTGAAATCAACTTCAACTGAGTGAAAGGACTCAGTTGGGATCTCACAGCTGAGTAAGCAACCTCAGCTGGAAGGTTGGTGCTGTGCGGAATGTGGTGGAAAATAAACTCGTAAAATCAACCTCACGCTTTTATGCATGGTTGGTCAAAACCAAAACTGTTTTTGTGAAAGTATGCAGATTGTATGCGGTTAGATTGTCAGTTAAGATATGATAATAAAGACTGAACACAAAAGAAAACACGACACACAAGATTTACGTGGTTCGGAGAGAACTCCTACGTCCACGGGGAGATGTGAGTCCACACACCTCAGTCTAAGTTCTTCTGGACAGAACCACTCAGCTTACGCGGGCTGAGCAACCGTTACAGTTTAGTTTCCGGGCACTAAACAGCCTAAGTCAAGTTTGCGGGTACTTGACGACCTGACTACTCAATTACAGGAAGAGTAAGGTCCTAGCACACTTTTTAGGGTGTGAGAAAGGGTAGGATTTCCAACTACAGCTCGATCAAGAATGAGAGCTGGATCTAAGGCTTGAACGAATAAACACTCAACCTAAGATCAAAAACAGATTCGAATTCTAGGAACCCTCAGCTACTAATGTTCTCTCAAATTGGAACTCTCAGCTGCTGATGCTCTTAGATGATGATGTTGCAGATTTGCTTTGATTTCTCTCGAGAAAGCTCTTGAATTTTTCGTCGTCTATGTGTCTATCTGCATGTCTATTCTTCTCGAATGAGAGGATGCCTCTATTTATAGGCGGAGAGAATCAACTAGCCGTTGGAGGAGCAGTTGATCTCTGATCGATTGAATGCGATGGCTTGTCTCTCATCTCTGCAGACTTTCCCGATATGGCATCTGTGCTCTTCTGCTTTCCATCTGAGACAGCCTTGTGTTGGGCCAAATGGGGTAATGACTGAATGGTCAAACCCTCATGTGACTTCCTTTTGAAATTCAAATCTTTGACAGTCAACTTCGGTTTGTCGGTTGAAAGTCTTGACCTTCATCTGAGTGATCTTCAGCTGATGTTCCGATCTGTCGAGTTCTCAGCTGACTTTGAACTTCAAAACAGTTGAACTCCTTGTTCAGATTCTATAACTGAGGTTCTGAAACTGAACCCTCAGTTGTCTTCCACTTCTTTACTCAGTTGGGTTTGAACCCTCAGATGATTTCTTTTTCATCTGATGTTCTCTTCCTTTCAACTGTTTCTCATCTGATGAACGCTCAGTTGGTTTCCTTCAACTGATGTTCTGAAGACTTCCCTTTGTTTACATCTGAACAAATGAACTCTCAGTTGTCTTTCTTCACAACTGATGTTCTGTCTGAGTGACGCCTTGTTGTCATCTTCAGCTGGAGACCTATAAAGATAAAATCTTAACTTTGCTCAAACAGCGAGCCTAAATTCTAACATTAGGTACTGGCAACATCTACTCGGTTGGGGTCAGCCGGTTTTGGAATTCATCAAAACTTATACTAATAAATTTCCCAACATCATCCATCCATCCGTGTCGAGAACTAGGCCTCCTTCTCGAACACTGTGACCGGCCCAACCGAAGCAAGACTCACAGTCACCTCAACAATTCATATACCACACGTGGGTTGCCTGTCTTTCACAGGACAATAATATCTCAAACAAGCAGATGATAAAACATACCAAACTCACATAAAACGGCAAGTCAATTAAATTTTAAAAAACTCACATAGTAATACTCAATACATAATAGCATTCATCATAGTTTTGGTTTAGAAAAGCCCACCTGTCTTCCGAAGACTAGCTAGGCGGCTTACTCATGATTGTCCTCGCTACTTGTCCGTCCCGCTCAGTCCTTCATAATTCGACATCGATAAAAGAAAATAAGACTCGATGCGATAAGACGTAAAGTAGGTTTTGGTTTCGGCTGGAGGGCTTCTACTTGACTCGGGTCTCTCTATTCTTATTTTATCTTTTCTAAGTTGATCTCTTTCTCGACTTTCTCGTTCTTGGTTCTCGATTCTATCTAGTTGCTAAATACTTCATCTCGTACTCTTATTATAAATCATTAATCGTTAATTGATAATGCTAATTGCTAATTCTAGGGCATTTCTCACTAATTAAGGAAATATCATTTATCTCAACTTCACTACTCGAATTCTTACTTGCATTCTTAACTCAACTAACGTCATATCAAATCAATCTCGTTGCACATAATATCATTCTCAACAATTTGAACAAATCATATGTCACAGCCCCAAATCCCGAGGGACAGCCAAGCCGGGGTGTGACTAGGGGTTGGATTAAAGAGGCGTGGAAGAAAGGGGATTTACTGAATAAACAGACATAATTATAACAGAAACTACTATGAACTTGACTTCATTGAAATAAAAAGGGAGTCAATCTCGAAGGATCACTCGACATATTTTTTGTTCTAGAGAAGACTAGGTTTAAAGCATGAAAAACTTAAACCAAAAAGATTACACAACAAAAAGTGTATTAGTTTGCAGCGGAAAGACGTAGAATGATATCACATATCAAATGTGAAATCGAGGCTCAAATGATAACACGATTCTTCTTTCTTATAACGACCTTTACTCAACCTCCTCCGCCTTCGTCACTCAACCTGCACATTTAAAAAAAAAACAAACATGCAGGGCTAAGTACATAAAGCACTTAGTGGGCACATTGCCGAAAACAACTGACAAGAGTATAGATTTAATCATGCATCTTTTCATAAACACTTGTAAAACTTATACTGCTGTTCATTTAATTCTGGATAACACACTGTGAGTTTTAACTCACATCCGATCGTCTGAAAAGCACTCTGTGGGCTAGCTCAGAATCTGTCCCTCTGGATAGCACTCTGTGGGCGATCTCAGAATCTGATCGTTTGGTTGGAATATCTGGTTAGCACTCTGAGGGCTAACTCAGAATCCAATACTCTGGTTAGCACTCTGAGGGCTAACTCAGAGAAGCATAAGAAAATTCACATAAACAATTTATTTATGCTCTGATAGATACTTTAATACACACTTATCAACAATACGTAAACACTTTCGAGCAACGCTCACATAATATTACTTCATAAGTAATGGCACTCATCGGAGTTTTTGGTTTTAGAAAGCCCACCTCAATCTTTTACAGAACTATAACACGTGCTTCCGTCTCTGATCTTCCGTCCTGTCTTCTAATCTCGACGTCCTCCTTCTTTGAACGTAAATAATCACATTTTAGTGAAAGGTCGAGACAATAAAAAAGAAAACAGAAATTCGGAATCGGTTAATGACTTTTAGACCTTTCCACTTAACTAATCTCTTTTGATTAAAAGAAGCGAGACTCGAACACATCTCGTTTAGAACTATCTCGGTTCCTTACTCGACACTGAGGTTGGTTAAAAATGGAAGTCGATAACTCATAAAGACTTAAAAGGTCTTAAAAAAAAGTTAAGAAGAATTCAACTTGAGAAACTAGGTTCTTGAAATTACTGCACAGATCAGTAAGTCCACCCAGAACAGAGTGTTTCGAAACAGGGGATTTATCTTATACAAAAATAAAGCCAAGGATGTCTAGTTTACTCTCCAATTTACGGATCTCGATTTCGTTAAGCGAGCTAAAAGTTATGACAGTTTCCGTGCAACATCGCAAAACAGTCCGCGGAGAAACCCTAGTGCTCGATAAACTCGACACACGACTGTCTGGGTTCGATTAATGCTATTCCACTTTTATTTTCACGAAATTTTCATCTTAAGACAGTCTACATACAGTATTTCATAATTGGGTCCATATTCATGACTTTTGATTAACAAACGACGAGCATTTCCTCGTCATTTCCAACTAACCATTTACTATACCAAAACAAATTCAAATTTCTACTTCAGTCAACAACTTCTCGTTTATAAACTATATCTCATAACGTCTCATATCTCGGATGAAAAAGTTATTAACTACAATATCGTTCGTCAATCAATAACAATCATTATTATCAAAATACTTTCCTTGTTCGACTTTTCTACCGGCTTTTAAACTCGATTCTTCGTCTCTTATTCAAAATCGAAACTTCTTAGAATTCGTTGAAACTTTACGGTCACGATCATTAACTATCAAGATTATCAAAGGTTCGAATCACAAACCTAAAACATTATCTATTCTCGACTTATCGTCGATTGTTCGTCTCTTAACGAAAATCTTACGTTCTCCGTTTTCGTTCAAATTTTACAACAACGATCATCATCTAACGATATGTTTTTGTCTCTTATGTTTTTCAATTTATTTTTAGAAAAATCCCAAATAAATATATATTCATCCTCATACATCTTACCCCTCATTTATATTAATCAATCGAGCATATCATAACATTTACTACATCGAATCAAGCATTCTTCCTCTCTTATCTTTCAACTTTTATTTTTAGAAAAATCCAATTCAATTCATACGATCATCTATCAAAGCATAGAACATGAATCCATTAATCATTCATCCAAAAATCGAACTAAACATCAAACCCCTAAACCTTCAAAAATTTCGGTATTCATTAGATTGTTAGGAGGATGATTTCTTCATGATTTCAATCCATGAAATCTATTCCTAGCATACTAGAACATGTATTAACATAGGTTCATCATAATTCTTGATCTTCACTTTTTCAAAAAAAAAAAGATTGATGGGAGAAGATTTTTTTTCGGTTCATTACGTAGAAGAAACTCCTACCTTGACGAATACGAACTCGGAAGTAAAATCGATCGGTAGATGGATGACTTGTTGAAACTTGAAAGCTTGAAGAAGATGACTTCAATGGAGGATTTGAGAAATGAGAGAGAATGGAGATGGCGGGGGGGGGGGGGGGGGGGGGGGGGGGAGAGGGGGGCGGTAATGAGTGTGAGAGGGAGAGAGGTGATGACAAGTTAGATAATATCTCTTTAGAGTAGGATGACTCACAAGGTGACTCACTAAGGGTCGTTTGGCGCGTAAATATTTGACGGAAATATCTCGTTTCTGGGTTTTAAACGACATTATAAAAATCGAGAATTAAATTCTTAGTCGGTCACATTTTCGGCGAAAACTAATTCGACCATTAGTTCCGGAATAATTTACATAGTAGGAAAGTATATTTCATTTTCCGAAATCCGATAAAAAGTCGGGACATCACAGTCCAAATTTTATCTGGAAAAATAATAAAAACGGATTTTTACTAACTTACTCGTCTCGCAAAAAGAGTGAATGTAAAATCAAACGATTTCTCGGTTTGAGTTCTCGGGCGAAAATTTTATCGGACGCGAAAACCCTAATACAGTAGTCGTTCAACCGACTTTTGGAATTTATTTTCAGAAACGGATTTCACCGTTAGTCTTAGAATTGAAAATCCTTAACTTAGGCGTGCAAAGCCTTAATTAATTAGAAAAAAAAAATTTATTTCTCGTCGGAAGAAATTATCTGGGGTATTACATCATAACATCATTAATAGAATATAAACGTCTCACTCAACATAAGCTCGTTTCAACATAATCATCTTATTCAAGCACATAAGCTCATTTAAGCATAATAAACTCACATAGAAATTCAAGCAAACATGCAATCTCGACATGATTCATATTCTAAACTCAATTAACAATCACTTAATTACTACTCGAGTCTAATTTTAAAACTTCAATCTCATAGAATAGATTCTCGTCTTTCTAAATGAACGAATACAGGTTCAAGTACTAAGAATTTCTTTGAATTCAAAACTCAAATAATTATCTAATATTTCTCGACTCAATATACGATATTATCTTTAAAATACGTTGTCTTTCCTCAACTTCATATACGTATATGAGTACGTATTATTATCTTGTTTACTTATTCTATTATTATAAATTCTCTTTTATTATTCTCAATTAAATTCTTATAAAAACCCATTTTCTATTTATAACTCGACTTTTAGAACTTCGTTTACCAAAATTCTTGTTCTTTTTATTTTACGAAAACTCGATCTCTAACTTCAAATCAAGACTCGATTCTTAATTTTAATAACTCGATAACTTCGTCGACTCATTTCTAATTAAAACGATTTAGGAAGCAACACAAATAATTTTACTCAAGCATCATCAATTATTCTATACTCGAAATGATATTCATAAACGAATACTTAAACACTCATCATTTAATAGACTCGATTCTCAATTCAAAACAACTCATATAAATCTCCTTCTCGGTTTTCTAATACTTCTTATTTAATTTAATAATTAACTATTAAACTATTTTAACTCAATTTCATTATTTTAATGAACAATACTTACTCGACTCTATACTCATAAGCTTCTCTTACTTGACTTATCTCTTCAATTATTATTATTCGATTATCTAAGCTCGACTCATTTATTACTCTTATATTTTATTATTTCATATTCAATTATGAAATTTTCTCTTTAATTGGTTAACTCAAATTTTATTATTTTTATTTCAAAATTCCTCAAATAATTTATGATCGAATGAGTAAACGAACTCGACTCAATTAAACTTCTCACTAAGTTTCTTATGCTCGACTCCTCTAATCTTTTCTCTTTTAGAAGAGAATTTATTTAATTTAAAATTTTACTATTATTATTATTATTTCTCATTATTTCTCGTTATTTTACGTTCGATTGAACGACTCGACCTCGACTACTCTTCTCTAATTTTATACTCTATTCTATTGGCTCTAATTTATCTTTTATTTCTTAATTATTAGCTCTCTTACTTTCTATTATTTATTTAACTCAATTTTTTTCTCCTTTTAACTCTATTTATTTAATAAAGAACTATTTTCCTTTATTTCCTAAATGACTCCTCATTAATTTAATGACTTTTTCTTTTATTTTCTATTTAATTTTTATTCTCAAAAATTTTGGGATGATTTGATTAATTAAATAATTAATTTAATTTATTTTACAATTAATTTTAATGGTATTCAAATCTTCAAATATTACACCAAGAACACCTAGAACACACACTAGGCATTCATTCAAATCTTCAAAAATTCATCTTTTTCACCAAGAACACCTAGAACACACACTAGGTATTCCAACTCTAAATTTTCGATTTTTACTACTAAAATCTCATTTTCTTCACTTCAAAATTTAATACTCAAATCTAGCATAAACATACTCAAATCATCAAAATTCATCAAATACACTTTTCTTCCATAAACATATACACATATATCGATTTCTCCTCCATAAACAACATAATGAATTAAATCATCATAATCTCGTAATCATCTCAGGCTCGTTATATCATCAAATTATCAAGAATTAAATCAAGAACAATTTCTTCTCCATAAACTCAAAATTTTCGGTATTTATATAATAATTAAGCAAATTATTTTCTCAATTTTCCTTATACATAAAAATCATTCCAAATATACTCATAAACACATATAAAGCATGAAATCAACAATAAAACAAGAAATTCAATTTTTCCTCCTCTTTTCCCTAATTTTCGGTACTACCCAAATTTTAGGGGTTTTAAATTTTTCTTTTCTCCTTTAATTCTTAGATTAAATCCTAGGCTCGATTTTTCTAACGATTTCCTCACTCGATTCTCACCTCGAATTTTTAATTTGCCTAAGCATAAAATTAAAACATGCATGCATCTTTCTTTTCTTTAGAGATTAGGGATTACAAATATACAATTAATCAAATAACCTACTTTAGAAATTTAAATTGAAGCTTCTCTCTTGATGATGGTTGAACCGAAAATGAAGGCTTGGGGCTCAAGTCTCTAGCTTCGAATTTCCTTGGTGGATTTCATCTTGAATCCTCAAGAAAAATAAAACAAGAATTATTCATCTCTTCAAAGGCATGAGTGCCGAAAATCATGAAGGAAATAGAGATGATTTGGATTGAATTTTTGGACTCAAGAATTAATGAATAATTACCTCTTCAACTTAGAGTATGAAAGATTGGAGAGGATGATGATGATCTCTTGAACTCTTGGAAGCTTAGAAGCTTGGAATTTGAAGCTTCAATGGAGGATTTTCTTCACTATGTGCTTGTGTGTGTGTGTCACGGCAAGAGAGGGAGAGATTGAGAGAATACTTTTTTTTTCTTCTTTCTTGGTGAAGTCTCGAGAGCGAGAGTAGAGAGATAGATGGAGTGAATGATAGATGATGAATGATGAAATGATGAATGATAGGTTAAATGAATTTAGCTTAGTTAATGTATTACCCCGAACTTTTCTAAGTTTTTAAGTGCATCTTAATTAAATTAATATGCCTAAATGATGAGTTTTGAGTGCTAAAAATTTTCGCGAAAATAAAATTTTCTGTGAAATGACGAAAATGCCCTTACGTGCTTTGATATGGATTTTTCTCGTTTCGATTATTCGAAATGAGTATGTGATGCATTGTTTGAGTATTATTATATGAGTTTGAGCTTGAGTATGAATTTTCAGAATTTTCTGAGAAATTTCATGTTTAGATAAATAGTAACGTAAACCGAGAAATCACTATTTATCAACCGACTCTGAATTTAGACTAATTAGTTTCATTGGAATGTAGAATTTATTTTAAGCTCTGTCACAGCCCCAAATCCCGAGGGACGGAAGAAGCCGGGGTGCGACTGGGATTGGATTAAAGAGGCGGGGAAGAAAGGGGATAACTAACTGAACTAAACATACATAGGAGACATCATATATTCTATGAACATGACTTTATTTACAAAAAGAAGAGTTAATCTCAAGGATTACTCGACGAAGTTCCCCAAAAGGTAAACTAGGTTATATTACAGAACTTATACCACAGTGTTTTACTAATATACATAACATCATAAGTTTAGAGTTTTGCAGCGGAATTGTGATTTCAAAACTAACTAAAGTCTTCCTACGACAACTTATTTCAAGCCTCTCCGCTTCCATCGCTTCAACCTACACATTTAGAAAATATATGCAGGGCTAAGTACGAAAGTACTTAGTGGGCACGTTGCCGAAAACATATTCATAATTATAGATAATCAGGCATTTCATAATTGTAGCACATCAGGGATTTTATTGAAAATGGCCCGTGTCTACTAAATATTTTCTGACTCATTTATATAAATTAGCTTGTACAAGCATTTTTCTGGTATGTTACGTTCAAATCTTGACCAATTCCTCATTCACCGTGGCTGGTTACCCCTCAACAGGATACCACATACACCACAGGTTACAAAGTGCACTAACTCTGGAAAGCACTTAATAGCTAACTCAGAGCCGATCGATAGTTAACATCCTAGCGGTTAACTAAAAATCTGGAAAACACGAATGTTAACTTAGATGGTACAAGAGAACTCACATAAAATATTTAAACAGTTTATGCCATGATTATCACTTTGAAAACACGGATATCAAAGCGATAAAGAAAGGTTTTCGAGCATTGTTCGTTTTGTTTTATATATAAAAGCCTACCTTTATACTTTACAGAACTTATTACTCGTACTTTAGTCTTCTAGTCTCCCGTCCTTTCCTTACTGCTGACTTCCTCCTTCATCGTACATAATTCAATATTTTAATAAATCGGTCGTTAAAGATTTAAGAAAACGGAGATTGGAATTAGGTTTTAGTTTCCGTCTTTTTAGTTCTTTAGGCATTTGCACGCTACTAATTCTTTTTGATTAACCTGGAACGAGACTTGAACAAATCTCGTTTAAAACTCTAGAGGTTCCTTACTCGACTCTTAGGTCAGTAGAAAAGATAGTCGTTAACTCATTACGGCTTAACAGATCGAAAGAAACTAAGTTGCGAAGAAAACAACTTAGGAAGATCAAGTTCTGAAAATTCACTGCGCATTACAGTAGTTGTGGGGGCTGCCCAGAACAGTGAATTTGGAAACAGGGGATGTGCCCTGATCCGTTAGAAAGCCTTGGAAGTCTAGTTTACTCCCCAATTTACGGATCTCAAATCCGATAAACGAGCTAAGAGATATTACAGTTTTCGGGAAGAGTCACAAAACTGCCGCAGCTAACCCTATCGGCTCGTTAGAAACGTCGTATGACTTCCTAGGTTCGTTTTATGTTATCGAGCCTAAATTCTCATGAAATTAACACGTCAAGGCAGTCAACACGTACTCTCGTACGTGAAAAACTCCTTTCCATTTCTCGTCTATAACCACGACGATCAAAACCTCGTCGTTTCAACTAAACAATTACTAAACCAAACAAGTTATCATTTCTCGTCCTAACTTCTCGATTATAACATAAACTCAATATTTTATAGCTCGGATTAACACGACATCAACTACAATTTCGTTCCCTCAACATTAATGATCATTAATATCCAATTATCAATTCTACTCGACTTTCCTATCATTAATTACGTATATTTGTTCGTCTCTTACGGATTTTCCAAAGTCATCGGATTTCAATCAAATTCTACAACATTATTCATCAACTATCAAGAATCATAAATTTGCAAATCATATCCTCATATCATCATTTATTCTCGACTTATCGATCATTGATCGTCTCTTACGTAAAATTTTACGTTCTCCGTTTTCATTCAAATTTTACGACGACGATTATTATCTAACGAGCATTCCTAACATGCAAATCATATTATCAAAATATTATCAAGCCTCGACTTATCACTACATCTTCGTCTCTTACACTTTTCGTTTTATTTTTAGAAAAATCTCAATTTAATATATATTCATCCTCATGCATCGTAATATTCATTTCCATTAAACAATCGAGCATATCTCAATATTTACTAACCTAAATCGAGCCTTGTTCGTCTCTTAGGTTTTGGATTTCATTTTTAGAAAAATCTAAAACAATTCATACTATCAATTAACGTCATAAGCAACACTAATCTATCATCAATTCGACGAAGAAATCGAACACAAATGAAACCCCTAAAATCCTAAATTTTCGGTATTAAATAGGGCTTAGGGTTCTTGATTTTTCCTTCATGATTCGATCCGTAGAACTCGATTCTAAGCATCCTAGAACATGTATCGATCAAGAAATCACATACTAAAAAAAATGAAAAAGAGGGGAAAGAAGATTTGTTCGGATCAAACTAGAGACGAAGTTCTTACCTTTCGATATATGAAATTGGATTGGAATTTAATCGGTAGATGCAAGAGTTGTAGATTGTGGAAGAGCTTGAGTTTGGTGCTTCAATGGAGGAAATTTGGAGAAGAATGAGAGAGAAATGAGGTAGTGGGGTGGCGGTAAGGATGATGAAGGGAGAGAGGTGATGAGTCACCTTGGTGACTCATAAAGTAGGCAACAAAATATCCTACAACATAATGAGTCGTTAAGGAGCGTTTGGCGAGAGAATTTTATACGAAATTTCTCGTTTCCGGCTCTTAAATATCGTTTTAAAAGTCGAGAAATACTTTTCTAGTTAGTTACGAAATTGACGAAATCTAATTCGTCCGTTAGATTGGAAATAATTTACGTACTCGGAAAACCTAAATCGTTTTTCAAAATCCGAGAAAAAGTCGGGACATCACAGTCCAAAATTCGTCCGGAAAATCACAAAAATTAACTTTCTCCGGTGAACTCGTCTCGAAGAAAAAGTGAATGTAAATTCTGACGGAATTCGATTCCGAGTTTCTGGGCGAAAAACTTAACGGACGCGAAAAACCCTAATACAGTAGTCGTTCGTCCGATTTCTGGAATTTATTTTCGGAAATGGATTTCACCGTAAATCTTAGAATTTAATTTCATGATCTTAGGCGTGCAAAGCCATTTTTATTTATTAAATTCATTTTTAGAGACAATTATAATTTCCGGGGTATTACATCCTACCCCCCTTGGAAAAATTTCGTCCCGAAATTTGCATACCTTCTTAAACTGCCCGGGGTACTTCTCACTCAACTCTTTTTCGTATTCTCACATGGTTTCCTCTTGCCTGTGATGATCTTATAGCGTTATTACTAATTGTCTCGACTTGTTCCTTAACTTTTGCGCTTTTCGATCCAAGATCGTTTTCGATCTTTCCTAATAACTTAAGTCAGTTTCAAGAACGACGTCTTACTGATAGAACTTCGTGTATAAAAACGAATATATATATATACTTTCTCGAAATGAGATACACTTAAAATAAGCATTCCATAAACTTGGCGATAAAGCCATAACTATTCGCATTGGAAGCTATCTTTTCCAAATTATTCACTATATATATAAATCTTTATCGAAGTTAAACTTGACACATAGCTAATGTTTCTCATTAACGGAGAAATCTTAAGGAGCTTTATCTTCCTTCTCGATTTTTAGTTCGAATTGTCGTAAATACTTAAGACTTTCGTCTTTATTAAACTCGTGTTTTTCTGACTCGAATCTATCGAATGATCTCGATCATTTCACTGACCGTATCTGGTCCTAGGTTCTTTCTTTTACTTGAAAGATGACCATAAGCAGTTATCTAAAACTCCTTCCTCTACAAGGTCTCGTAAGGCGTAATACTTATCATAGCTTAATAATTATTGTTATAACAATTTGGTAGTTGGCTAAGTGTTCTTCCATTTCGCTCTACGGCTAATATTATCGTTCCTAGCACATCCACGAGTATCTGAATCGTTTTCTCGGATTGTCCACCCAAACAAAGGTGAGAAACGGTACTAAAGTTAAGTTTGGTATCTAACTTTTCTGCCTCGTGTCTTACAAAAATCTCGTTGTCATAAAAACGTAACTATATCCTTCCATTTCCATTCTAGAATACCTTAATGGTTATCACAACTCGTATAGTTGTCAGTGAAAAGCTTTCTCCTACTTATAAACTAAACATCTTTCTATCAACGAAACAACGTCTCGTTTCACTCTATTCCACTGAAAATCCTTTCTTAAATCTTAAATTCGTTGTCATCGGAAATACTAAGTCCACTCTTTAATTTCTATCATAATACTCATTTCTATCATAATACTCATTGCTTTAGAGTCCTTGTCTGGTTTATCCATTCTTATCCTTAGTCGAGGCTTATCTATTGACTCGTCCTTTCTCTAGATACTTATAATCTTTCTCGTAATTTGGTATAGTTACTTGTGTCGTTAATGGTCCTACAATCCATGCTGTTGTATCTTGCATTTCTACACTCATCATCTCGAATCCTCGTATAAGCGTTTCATCTACAACGAAGAGGTACGTAAACTTAGTTGGAGTCTCATGACTCAACGTGTCTATTTTTACCCTTAGCTTTTTCCTAGATGGTAATTAATTTCACAAATATAATATTTCACTAATTCGAGCCATCTCCTTTGTCTCACGTTAATTTCTTTGCTCGAAACTTACTCCAAACTTTTGTGAGCTGTGAAGATCTCAATTCTTACACCATATAATGGCGTGTCCAAATTTTCAATGCAAGCTCTACGGCTGCAAGTTCTAAGTCGTAGGTTGGATACTCAATTTCCTGAGGTTAACGTGTTGTGAAACGCAAGCTATTACTCTCTCATCTTGCATTTATACCATCCTAACCTGTTCTTCATAGCATTGGTATCTACCTCGTATTCCTTTTCGTTTCCGGGAGGGCTAAATCTGGGGCGATGATCAACTTTTTCTTGAACGTTTGCGTACCTATTTCACACTTGTCTGTACATTCATACTTCTTTTCTTCTATGTAGTTGTATTATAAGTCTTAGCAACCATAGAAAAATTCTTAAGTGTTCATTCACACTTCTTTTCTATGATAACTGTCCAAACTTAAGAAACTCCTTATATCGTTCGGACTGGTAGACGATTTCCATTAAAGTACTGCCTTCTCCTTGGCAGGATTTATCTTAACGTCTTCTGTTGACACTATATATCCAAGAAACTTTACTTTCTTCAATCGAACTTGCTCTTACCAAACTTGGCATATAGTTTCTCGACTCTAGGCGTTTCTAGTACTATTCGCACGTGTTCTTCGTGCTCCTCCTCATTCTTAGGGTAACTGAAATTATCGTCGAAGAATACTAAAACAAATTTTCTAAGTCTAGGTGTAAATTCAATCCACGAGGTTCATGAATACTACGAGAGCGCTAGCCAACTAAATGACATAACTAAGCATTCATAATGGTCATATCTGGTTTGGAAGATAATTTTGGGTATCTCACCAGTTTATCCTTTAACTAGTGATGCTTAGTCCTTAAGTCTATCCTCGCATTTGCACTTGTTTCTTTTAAGCTTATCAAGGGGTCTTCTATTCTCACAAAAGGATACTTATCCTTAAGGGTTATCTTTATTTAACCTTTGACAGCCTATATACATTCTCGCAGAATCATCCTTCTTCGATGATGAACATCTAAAATGTTTTCCATGGTGAAAACATTTATCTAAAGAAATCGTCATCTAACAACTCTTGCAGTTGGATCTTAAGCTCCTCTAACTCTTTCGATACCATTCTACATAAGGCCTTTGATTTGGGAGCTACTCGTAGTTCTAAGTCGATCGTGAAACCTATACGACAATCTAGTGATAAACCAGATAATATTTCTGAAAAGTCATTTTCATATTCGTTCACAACGCTCACGTTTGAATGATCTTCTTGGATCCTAGATCTCCAACTAGGTACACGAGATAAACGATCGTATCCTTCTTCTTCATCAACATCTTGGCTTGTAGGGCGGATATTTTTTTGATATCCTCTTGCCCATCGATATTTCATATAATTCTGTAGGTTCTCTACTCGGGGTTTTGAAAGAGATTTTTCTCTCGTTGCCGAGAATCGGGGTAATTCTCAAACAACTAGTCCATTTCTGAAATTATATATATATATATATATATATATCGTACATTTTATTACTTTCCAATCGATTGCTAGGTTCTAACAGAAATACCCTAAATTAAATTCTATGCTCAACGAAACTAAGGGAATAACACTATGAGATTATCGTCACTCCCTGAAGCGTAATTGTTCCTATTTCACAATTAGAGCGTCCTAGTTCTACTCCTAAAGGTTAACAGGTACTAATTATAACCGAATATAAGGCTCTAAAATGAAGCAAAAATTATGGCAGAGTAATTTTTTAAGGTTTGACCCATACCTGCCAAATCTCTCTTGCCTTCATTATGGCCCTCCTGCCTAATCATGTATGCGCTTGCATTCTGTTGTGATTGTATCAGCTGTGGCTGTGACTGGACTTGAGTCGTATTTGATGGTTGAAGCTGGCCATACTGAATTGGTTTTGCCGTCCGAAGCAGCGTTGGACAATCCTTCCTTATATGCCCCAGCATCCCACATTTAAAACATCTATCCGTGTTTGCTAGACACACACCCTCATGCTTCTTATCACATCTAGGACATGCAGAAACTTCTTGTTTCTGTTCTGCCACTTGCCTCAATTCTCGGCAATTCCTCTTAACGTGTCCCATACGTCTGCAGTTGAAGCAAACACCAGAGTTTGCTAGACAATCACCGGGGTGTTCCTTACCACACTTAGGGCAAGCTGGATTAGTGATTTTTCCTTGGTTACCGTTCCTTGGCTGCCCTTGCAGCTGTCCTAGTAGATTGTTTCTCTTGCCTTGCCCTGATTGTTTATTTCCCTGTGGTTTATTCATTTGCTCTACTTCCTTTCCATAGTTACTTCCTTTTCCTGGCTAATGGAAACTCTGCCGAGTCCTATTCTGTTTTCCTTGATTGTTATGGTGCTGGTAACACTCACTGCTACTCCTTTCCCATTTCCTCTTTCCCTTATGGATAATATTATTGTTGGAAGGGTGTTGGGTTGAAGTCTGGTTTAGTGCTGGTGTGAGCATTACCATCTTTCCTTTATTAGGCACTAATGCCTCTATTTCACGGACTCGTCCTAGTAGTTCTGCATAACTCAGTCCCTCTTGTCTGGCTACTGCTATTCCTAGTTCATACTTAAGTTCTCCCTGAAGCTTCCTGGCTATTTCCTTCTCAGTTCCGACTTGATCGGATACATACTTTTCATAATATGCCTCCTTAAAATCATTCCAAGTGGTTAGAGCCGCTTGCTCTACTGGCATAATTCTCTGTCTAGTCTTCCACCAATACTTAGCTGGTCTGGTTAGCTGATACCCAGCACATAGCAGGCGCTCTTCATCACTAAGTCTAATCGGCTCAAAGATTCTGTCTATAGAACGTATCCATTGCTCGGCCTCACTCGGATTACCAGATCCATCGAAATATGGTGGTTTTCTTCCGAAGAATAAATCCTCAATGCTATGACGTTGCGGAGATAGGGGAAATGAAAAGGTTGCTGGGTGTTTTTGCCTTTCCTCGCTTATACGTTGTTCTTGACCTCTATCAGACTCTCTAGGACTATCAGGTCCTCTTCGATCGTTAACAGCTCTCAGCGACATTTTCAAAACTATAAGATACAAAAATTCTCTCATTAGTACTTGTTTTAAGCCTTCATTTTCTCACTAACCCTTTTCTTTTCCCACTTAATACTTCCACGTAAACGAGAATAACAAATTAACTTCAACTCTATTTCTTTCAACTTTTAACGTCCAAGGTTAAATTAAACTCTCGTTACACGAGTTCGTTTGATATTCTGGTTTAGTTATACGATTCATAAGAAACTTTTTGTGACTAAAACCCTCTCATGGGTCATGTATATTATATATACATCAAAAAGAATATTAGTTTTGCCTTTAACAAGAACTAGACTACAATGAGTCCAAGCTAGGCTGACTGCCTACCTGTACAGGATGCACTAACATATCGCATTACTGTACTACTGAAAGTACTAGAACGGGGACGATTCATAAAATTTCGTATCCGTTAGAGTACTACAAAAACTATCTAGTTACTGATCCGACTATGTACATAACGAAAGGACTACTATACTACTATGCGTCCCTGACGCTCTGCTCAACAAATTGCAGTCAAGTCACCACTGCCCTCTATGGCCTAATCCTCCTTAGGGTCCTCGTCCGGATCCTTATCCGTGTCCTCCTCCGGATCCTCCTCCTCTGACTCTAAACCAAAAGCAAACTGGAGTGCCTCGTCAACCCTCAAAGTAGTGCCGTCTGTAAGTGTAAGTGGTGGCAGTACATGCACATCTGAAACTGTCGTCTCGGTATCCGAAACCAGGTAGTCCCAACGGGTCACTAATGCCTGCTTCTTCGGAGGCAGCAGGTGGTCAGGAAGGGAACTCGTTTCGTACTCCTCCCTGGAACGGACCCTGGATGGTACTGCCTCAAACTCAGCCCGAACTCTGGCCAACTCCGTGCAAATCTCATCAAGGGGTCTGTATGAGGATGGTAACTATAACAGGGCGGTAAGCTCTGCGTCCGTGTCTTAGTTCTCTGATCCTGTCTCGAATGGTCCCTGAACTCTCGCAGAAGGCTCGGGTAGGATAGGAGCAGGTAACCCTAATCCATCAACTATCTCTGCAACTAACTCCCCTGTGCCCTCACTTGGTACCATCACTGAAGGGATCTCCAACTGTGCAATCATCTCTAGACCTATCTCGTCATGCCCTGACCCTAAATCTGCCGGGAAGTGAGTGTAGGGAGGATGCGCCTGGACGGGATATGCTGCTATGTGTCTGCTCTGAAAGAAACGCCTGTGTATCTCTAAAGCAAATCCCTTGTAATCCCCTGTCGGCTCTGTATCGTCGCCAAACATCCCAAGATAGTACCATGCCGTATCGTGTGCCCAACCACGCCATTCCTCTGGTAGTCGTCTAACCAAGTCAAGTATAGCCTGACCGTCTATAATAGAACGCCGAACTGGATGATAAACTAACAAAAAGTAACTAATCCTCTGTCCTACGTCGTGTCTCGGGTTTGCCTCATAATCTCTATACCTATCCAATAACTGATCTGCCCAAGTACGCTGTGGCGGGGACTGACTCTCCGAAGTCGTGTCACTACTGGAAGCCATCCTACAAAGTTTTTAAGAAACACGGATCAGTAACGGTAAGATGATATCTTATCTTACGGAAAATCTTAAATTACAAAATGAATATTCCTTATTCAATTGTAATATCACCACACTTAATCTAACAAACTTATCTTAAACATCTAGCAATTTCACAGAAAATTGCTCTCGTACTCACAATATATAGAAATAAAATTTCAAGATTTTATTCCCATTTCTTATCCTATTCTTTTAATTTCTTACTTAAATTCCTTATTATTTTCTTTCATTAATCCTTATCTCTTTCTCAAGGAAAAATTTCTTATCGATTCTCATTTATTAAAACAAAGCACGTCTACTTTGTTCACGTTACTTATGCAAAAGTAATATTTATTTAAAAATATAAAAATAACGTGTCGTATTCTTCGCTCAAGGACGAAGTATAAAAATATAAATTCCAAAAGAGAAATGGAATATATCCTAAGAATAACGTTTTAGAACATAAGTTCTAGTCGTCGCCGCTAAAATCGAGCGATCGTTGGAAATTTAATCAAGCTTCGTGCTTGACGCCTAATAGTAAAAACAATTCTCTTCGCAAAGTTCGAACAAGGCGAACTCTACTGAAAAATGAGACGAAAAGAAAAGGAACGACGTCGTTACATGTTACTTATACGTAAGTAACATTCGTCTCTTTAAACCACTTATACTATACTAAAAAGGTTTTGCTTGCGGGGCATAAAACCCATATTACTGAGTTTCTTATTATGTGGGTTGATCAAGTCCACATAACAGTCTCTCAATCACATGGATCCACGTTTTCTCAAACGTCTTTTGTTTCTTTCATTCCTTTCGTACATATTTACTTTATTTTATCAATATTTATTTCATTTCCCTCGAAGGAAATTCTTATCGGGTTTTAAAACAAAGATCGACTTTTCCGAGTCTTTATTCATGTCACTATACGCTCGCGACATCATCAATAGAAGTCCTTCTCGTGTTGTGGATCTCCTTTCGAAATCATTTGGAATAACGTTTCTTAAAAACATCTAAGTTCTCGAGGTATCGGAAAAGACCTTAGATTTCAAGTCTACATTCTTATTGAACCGGAAAAAATCCCTAGATTCCTTCTAGGTTCTCGTGCCAAGGTACCTTTTAAACTAAAAGAAATTATTGTGCATATAATTTCACATAAGATAGTACTCGTACTATCACGTAACCACATAACAAACAAAGTATAAATTCTTATACTTTCATAAAAATATTTGGCACCATTTTCATTCTTTACTCGTTGAATAGTCATTCAAAATATTCATATTAAAAAGAAATTATGTTACTGAAATTCTTTCCTCGTTGAGTCGACGTAGCGAGAGGTTGAGTTGTCGTCTATATTCTGAATCTTATTGTTATAACTTAAATCTTAATTTTACTTGAGAGAAGACTCTGGTCTAAAGTATATACAAATATTCTATCTTATAACTCGAAAGAAGACTCGATATAGAGTACGAACGGATACTCTATACTACTACTCGAAGGAAGACTCGTATCCAAAGCAGAAACAACCTGGCTTTGATACCACTCTGTCACAGCCCCAAATCCCGAGGGACGGCAGAAGCCGAAGTGCGACTGGGATAGGATTAAAGAAGCGGGGAAGAAAGGGGATAACTAACTGAACTAAACATACATAGGAGACATCATATATTCTATGAACATGACTTTATTTACAAAAAGAAGAGTTAATCTCAAGGATTACTCGATGATGTTCCCCAAAAGGTAAACTAGGTTATATTACAGAACTTATACCACAGTGTTTTACTAATATACATAACATCATAAGTTTACAGTTTTGCAGCGGAATTGTGATTTCAAAACTAACTAAAGTCTTTCCACGACAACTTATTTCAAGCCTCTCCGCTTCCATCGCTTCAACCTGCACTTTTAGAAAACATATGCAGGGCTAAGTACGAAAGTACTTAGTGGGCACGTTGCCGAAAACATATTCATAATTATAGATAATTAGGCATTTCATAATTGTAGCACATCAGGGATTTTATTGAAAATGGCCCGTGTCTACTAAATATTTTCTGACTCATTTATATAAATTAGCTTGTACAAGCATTTTTCTGGTATGTTACGTTCAAATCTTGACCAATTCCTCATTCACCGTAGCTGGTTACCCCTCAACAGGATACCACATACACCACAGGTTACAAAGTGAACTAACTCTGGAAAGCACTTAATAGCTAACTCAGAGCCGATCGATAGTTAACATCCTAGCGGTTAACTAAAAATCTGGAAAACACGAATGTTAACTCAGATGGTACAAGAGAACTCACATAAAATATTTAAACAGTTTATGCCATGATTATCACTTTGAAAACACTGATATCAAAGCGATAAAGAAAGGTTTTCGAGCATTGCTCGTTTTGTTTTATATATAAAAGCCCACCTTTATACTTTACAGAACTTATTACTCGTACTTTCGTCTTCTAGTCTCCCGTCCTTTCCTTACTACTGACTTCCTCCTTCATCATACATAATTCAATATTTTAATAAATCGGTCGTTAAAGATTTAAGAAAACGGAGATTGGAATTAGGTTTTAGTTTCCGTCTTTTTAGTTCTTTAGGCATTTGCACGCTACTAATTCTTTTTGATTAACCGGGAATGAGACTTGAACAAATCTCGTTTAAAACTCGAGAGGTTCCTTACTCGACTCTTAGGTCAGTAGAAAAGATAGTCGTTAACTCATTACGGCTTAACAAATCGAAAGAAACTAAGTTGCGAAGAAGACAACTTAGGAAGATCAAGTTCTGAAAATTCACTGCGCATTACAGTAGTTCTGGGGGCTGCCCAGAACAGTGAATTTGGAAACAGGGGATGTGCCCTGATCCGTTAGAAAGCCTTGGAAGTCTAGTTTACTCCCCAATTTACGGATCTCAAATCCGATAAACGAGCTAAGAGATATTACAGTTTTCGGGAAGAGTCGCAAAACTGTCGCGGCTAACCCTATCGGCTCGTTAGAAACGTCGTATGACTTCCTAGGTTCGTTTTATGTTATCGAGCCTAAATTCTCATGAAATTAACACGTCAAGGCAGTCAACACGTACTCTCGTACGTGAAAAACTCCTTTCCATTTCTCGTCTATAACCACGACGATCAAAACCTCGTCGTTTCAACTAAACAATTACTAAACCAAACAAGTTATCATTTCTCGTCCTAACTTCTCGATTATAACATAAACTCAATATTTTATAGCTCGGATTAACATGACGTCAACTACAATTTCGTTCCCTCAACATTAATGATCATTAATATCCAATTATCAATCCTACTCGACTTTCCTATCATTAATTACGTACATTTGTTCGTCTCTTACGGATTTTCCAAAGTCATCGGATTTCAATCAAATTCTACAACATTATTCATCAACTATCAAGAATCATAAATATGAAAATCATATCCTCATATCATCATTTATTCTTGACTTATCGATCATTGATCGTCTCTTACGTAAAATTTTACGTTCTCCGTTTTCATTCAAATTTTACGACGACGATTATTATCTAGCGAGCATTCCTAACATGCAAATCATATTATCAAAACATTATCAAGCCTCGACTTATTACTACATCTTCGTCTCTTACACTTTTCGTTTTATTTTTAGAAAAATCTCAATTTAATATATATTCATCCTCATGCATCGTAATATTCATTTCCATTAAACAATCGAGCATATCTCAACATTTACTAACCTAAATCGAGCCTTGTTCGTCTCTTAGGTTTTGGATTTCATTTTTAAAAAAATCTAAAACAATTCATACTATCAATTAACGTCATAAGCAACACTAATCTATCATCAATTCGACGAAGAAATCGAACACAAATGAAACCCCTAAAATCTGAAATTTTCGGTATTAAATAGGGCTTAGGATTCTTGATTTTCCCTTCATGATTCGATCTGTAGAACTCGATTCTAAGCATCCTAGAACATGTATCGATCAAGAAATCACATACTAAACCATTCTCTAATTTTCAAAAAAAATGAAAGAGAGGGGAAAGAAGATTTGTTCGGATCAAACTAGAGACGAAATTCTTACCCTTCGATATATGAAATTGGATTGGAATATAATCGGTAGATGCAAGAGTTGTGGATCTTGGAAGAGCTTGAGTTTGGTGCTTCAATGGAGGAAATTTGGAGAAGAATGAGAGAGAAATGAGGTAGTGGGGTGGCGGTAAGGATGATGAAGGGAGAGAGGTGATGAGTCACCTTGGAGACTCATAAAGTAGGCAACAAAATATTCTACAACATAGTGAGTCGTTAAGGAACGTTTGGCGAGGGAATTTTATACGAAATTTCTCGTTTCCGGCTCTTAAACATCGTTTTAAAAGTCGAGAAATACTTTTCTAGTTAGTTACGAAATTGACGAAATCTAATTCGTTCGTTAGATTGGAAATAATTTACGTACTCAGAAAACCTAAATTATTTTTCAAAATCCGAGAAAAAGTCAGGACATCACAGTCCAAAATTCGTCCGGAAAATCACAAAAATTAACTTTCTCCGGTGAACTCGTCTCGAAGAAAAAGTGAATGTAAATTCTGACGGAATTCGATTTCGAGTTTCCGGGCGAAAAACTTAACGGACGCGAAAAACCCTAATACAGTAGTCGTTCGTCCGATTTCTGGAATTTATTTTCGGAAACGAATTTCACCGTAAATCTTAGAATTTAATTTCATGATCTTAGGCGTGCAAAGCCATTTTTATTTATCAAATTCATTTTTAGAGACAGTTATAATTTCCGGGGTATTACATCTTTGTCACAGCCCCAAATCCCGAGGGACGGCAGAAGTCGGGGTGCGACTGGGATTAGATTAAAGAAGCGGGGAAGAAGGGGACTGACTAAACATACATACATAAGAGACATCGTACATTCTATGAACAAGACTTTATTTACAAAAGGAAGAGTAATTCTCAAAGGATTACTCGACAGAAGGTACTCAAAAGGCATCTAAGTTCAAGTTTACAGACATAAACTATAGAGTTTTACGTAATGTACATATCATCAAAGAGGTCTAGAGTTTTGCAGCGGAAGGTAGGTCATAAGCTAAAGACTTCCTAACAACTCAACTCAACTTCAACCACCGCCGCTCTCGTCGCTTCAACCTGCACATTTAGAAAACATATGCAGGGCTAAGTACGAAAGTACTTAGTGGGCACGTTGCTGAAAACATATTCATAAGAATAAATAATCAAGCATCTCATAATCGTAGCACATCGGGGTTTTATTGAAAATGGCCCGTGTCTACTAAACATTTTCTGACTCATTTATATAAATTAGCTTGTACCAGCATTTTTCTGGTATGTTACGTTCAAATCTTGACCAATTCCTCATTCACCGTGGTTGGTTACCCCTCAATAGGATACCACATACACCACAGGTTACAAAGTGCACATACTTTGGAAAGCATATAGCTAACACAAAGCCGATCGATAGTTAACATCCTAGCGGTTAACTAATAAATCTGGAAAACACGAATGTTAACTCAGATAGGACAAGAGAACTCACATAAAATATTTAAACAGTTCATGCCATGATTATCACTTTGAAAATACGTTTATCAAAGCGATAAAGAATTACTTTCGAGTTGTGGAAAAACCCACATTTTATTTGTTATAGAATAAAAACCCACCTTGAAGATTACAGAACTAATTAAACGAGCATCCGTTCCTCAGTCTTCCGTCCTTTCCTTAAGATGACTTCCTCCTTCATCGTTCATAAAACATATAATCTCGATGAGTCGTCGAAGCGACAAAAGAAAACGGAAATCGAAATTGAATTGGATTTAGTCTTTTTATGTTTTTCAAGTTTTTAGGCATTTGCACGCTTAACTAGCTCTTTTACTTAAAAGAAACGAGATTCAAACACATCTCGTTTAGCATTCATAAGCTCTGTACTCAACACTGAGGTCAGGTGGAAAGCATCCGTTAACTCATAACGACTCTAAAGATCGAAAGAAACTAAGTTGAGAAGGATTCAACTTAAGAAACTAAGTTTTAAAGAATCACTGTTTAGATCAGTAACCTTGTACAGAACAGAGGATTTCGAAACAGGAGACGTGCCCTATACCGAATGAAAGATACGGATGTCTAGTTTACTCTCCAATTTACGGATCTCAATTCCGATAAATGACCTAGAAGATATGACAGTTTCCGTAGAATGTCGCAAAACTGCCGAGGTTAACCCTAATTGTTTGATAGAATCGACGTATGACTTTCTAGATTCGTTCTAAGTTATCGAACCTACATTCTCACGAAATTATCACGTCAAGGCAGTCAACACGTACTCCCGTACGTGATAAAATCCTTTCCATTTCCCGTCTATAATTACGACGATCAAAACCTCGTCGTTTCAACTAAATAATTACTATACCAAACAAGTTAATCATTCCAATCCTAACTTCTCGATTATAAATAAAACTCGACATTTCATAGCTTGGATCAACACGACGTCAACTACAATTTCGTTCCCTCAACATTAATAATCATTTATATCCAATTACCTTTCCTACTCAACTTTCCTATTATTAATTACGTACATTTGTTCGTCTCTTACGGATTTTCCAAAGTCATCGGATTTCAATCAAATTCTACAACCTTTAGGAGTAGAACTAGGACGCTCTAATTGTGAAATAGGAACAATTACGCTTCAGGGAGTGATGATGATCTCATAGTGCTATTCCCTTAGTTTCGTTGAGCATAGAATTTAATTTAGGGTCTTCCTGTTAGAACATAGCAATCGATTGGGAAGTAATAAAATGTACGCGACATATATATATAATTTCAGAAATGGACTAGTTGTTTGAGAATTACCACGATTCTCGACAACGAGAGAAAAATCTCTTTCAAAACCCCGAGTAGAGAACCTACAGAATTATATGAAATATCGATGGGCAGGAGGATATCAAAAAAATATCCGCCCTGTAAGCCAAGATGTTGATAAAGAAGAAAGATACGACAACTTATCTCGTATACCTAGTTGGAGATCCAGGAGCCAAGAAGACCATTCAAAAAATGTGAGGGTTATGATGAAAATGAAAATGTCTTCTCATAAATAGTATCTGGTTTTCAGAAATATTATCTGGTTTATCACCAGATTGATGTGTAGGTTTCACGATCGACTTAGAACTACGAGCAGCTCCCAAATCAAAGGCCTTATATATAATGGTATCGAAGGAGTTAGAGGAGCTTAAGATCCAATTTCAAGAGTTGTTAGATGACGATTTCATTAGACAAACGTTTTCACCATGGAAAACATTTGAGATGTTCATCATTGAAGAAGGATGATTCTGCGAGAATGTATATAGGCTGTCAAAAGTTAAATAAAGATAACCCTTAAGGATAAGTATCCTTTTGTGAGAATGGAAGACCCCTTGATAAGCTTAAAAGAAACAAGTGCAAATGCGAGGATAGACTTAAGGACTAAGCATCACTAGTTAAAGGACAAACTGGTGAGATACCCAAAATTATCTTCCAAACCAGATATGACCATTACGAATGCTTAGTTATGTCATTTAGTTGGCTAATGCTCTGTAGTGTTCATGAACCTCATGAATAACGATTTCACCTATACTTAGAAAAAAAATAATTGTTTAGTATTCTTTGACGACAATTTCATATACGCTAAGAATGAGTAGGAACACGAAGAACATTTGCGAATAGTGCTAGAACGCCTAGAGTCGGGAGTTAGATGCCAAATTCAGTAAGAGCAAGCTCGAATGAAGAAGTAATGTTTCTTGGATATATGGTGTCGACAGAAGATGTTAAGATAGATTCATGCCAAGGTAGAGACAGTACTCAAATGAAAAATCGCTTACCAGTCTGAACGATATAAGGAGTTTATTAGGTTTGGACGGTTATCATAGAAAAGAAGTGTGAATGAACACTTAAGAATTTTTCTATGGTTACTAAGACTTATGACACAACTACATAGAAGGAAAATGTAAAATGCCCCGTAAATTCCTTACGTTCTTAAAATTTAAAGTTAATTAAATAAATGGCTTTGCACGCCTAAGTTTACGATTTTTAATTCTAAGACTAACGGTCGAATCCGTTACTGAAAATAAATTACAGAAGTCAGCTAGACGACTACTGTATTTAGGGTTAGCACGTAAGAAAAGTTTTTAGTTCGTAAACTCAGAACGGAAAACTATCTGATTTTTACGTTTATGAAATCGCGATACGAACACGCCCGAGAAAATTCGTTTTTATGTTTTTCCGGACGAAACTAGGACTATGTCGTCCCGAGTGTTTTGTCAAATAAATTTTTGTAAATTTATTTTCCAATTAAGTTTCATACGTTAGAATTTTAGGTCAAATCGAATCGCGACGATTTTGTGCCGAGCAACATTTTTCGTCGTTCGATTTCCGTAACGTCGGATCGCGCCGGAAAAACGCGTATCCCTCCTAAAATCTGCATGCAGCCGACTTTCTCCTTAATAATGGGGAACATGCATGTTGTTATTGTCTAATTAAGTGACACCTAATCTATCTACTTTTCATACTTTCAACCATTTCATCATATCAAATATCTTAAACAATCAAAACAACCTATTTTTCCTCCCACTTCTCTCTCTCAATCGGCTGCACTCCTCCATTCTTCATCTTCTTCACTTCATCATCCACCATTGAAGACATCTCCAAGAGCTTGAAGAAGAACACAAGTCACAATCCTTCCATTCAAACTCCATACATCTTTCTTTAATTCTTAAGGTAATTCCCTTCTCTATAATTCTATCCAATTGGATTTCTTTTCTTTCCTTTTTTCATTCTTGATTGAAAATTTGAGTATTGGAATGGATATTTTGATCTTAGAATAATGAAATTAGATGTATTAGATAGGATAATTAGGGATTAAAATGGAACAAAAATAAGAACCCTAATACCTATATTAATACCGAAAATTTAGGCATGTTAGTAGGATTTTTAATTTTCTTCATTTGATGATTGATTCTTGTTTAATAGATGTTTAATTAGTGATTAG
Source organism: Schizonepeta tenuifolia (assembly GCA_029490685.1). Taxonomy (NCBI): domain Eukaryota; kingdom Viridiplantae; phylum Streptophyta; class Magnoliopsida; order Lamiales; family Lamiaceae; genus Schizonepeta; species Schizonepeta tenuifolia. The sequence goes on along the minus strand of CM055959.1, from coordinate 52,839,989 downwards.
AATGAAAAGGAATCAAAAGCCCTATGTGTTTGTGAAATTTCAATTAGGGTTTGAGTTGAATTTAGGGGTTTATGCATGTTAGTTGGTAATTGATTTACAATTGATTAATTGATGATATAAGAGGTTGATTAGTAAATAAATGTAGTTAATTGGGGAAGAAAATCAACCCCTTAACATCTATATGAAAACCGAAAATTATAGAGTAATTAGGGGTTTCCACATGTTTGATTTAAGTGATGAATTGTTGGTTGAATTATGTTGCAAATAATGTTAATTAATTATAGAATTTAATTGAGAATTTTCTAAAAATGTTTAATGAAACATAAGAGATAAAGATCACCTTATAAGTTGAGTTATATGATGTTATGATATGTTTGCATGCATGAAAGTGATTCACGTTAGACGTAGTTTAACGTCGTAAAATTTGAACGGAATCCGACAACTTTGAAAAATCGCGTAAGAGACAAACCTTTAGTCGTACCTAATAATTGAGAAGTCGGATGTGAATTCTAATTTGATATTATTGTTTATGATGGAATTTAGAACATTTTTCTAGTTGACGTCATAAGCTTTCGAGTTGATATAATATGGGCTATAGTTATAGTCGAGAACTAGAACGCGTTTTAAATTTTTGTTGGTTTAGTAATTGTTAGTTGAAATCCGAAGTTTAGAACGTCGTGCTTTTGAGCGAGTTTTGAGAAGGAGTACGTCACGTACAAAAGTACGTGATGACTGCCTTGAGGGTCCAGTTTCTAAAGAAATTGAATACGAGAGCTTAGAACGAACCTAAGACGTTATACGTCGAACCTATCAAGCAATTAGGGTTTTCACGGCAGTTTTGCGACCCTCGCCGGAAACTGTAATAACTTCCAGCTCGTTTAACGGATTTGTGATCCGTAAATTGGAGCACGAACTAGACATCCCAATGTTTCCAGTGGTATAGGGTTCATTCCCTGTTTCCAAATCCTCTGTTCTGGACAGCCTCCAGAGTTACTGGACTACGCAGTAAAAAAATTCAGTTTCTTGTTTTCTAAGTTGTTTAGTTCACAACTTAGTTTTTTTCGATCGTTTAAGCCGTTTTATCTAACGAACATCTCCCTACTGACCCTAGAGTCAAGTACAGGACCTTGAGTGATGAAAACCAGTCGAGATCTTATCTCTTATCCTTTCATTAAAGAAGTAATAAACGAGAAATTTCATAAATCGTTCAATGAACTAAAACGTAAATCGCCTAAGTTGATTCTTTCCAACTCAGTTTCTTTTAATCTTTAAAGTCGTATTAAGATATCGACTACCTTCTTTACTGACCCGAGAGTCGAGTATGAGATCTTCCGAGTTCTAAATGAGATTGGTACGAGTCTCGTTTCCTGTTTAAGTAAAACGAATCTAGTAAGCGTGCAAATGCCTAAAGAATGAAACAACTAAAACTTTTTCGATTCTCTTTTGATCGATCACCTTTTACGACCTGTTTTTAAGTATGTTTATTTTACGATAAAGGAGGAAGACAACTGTAGAGAAAGGACGGAAGATCCAAAGTTGGAAGCTTTTGCTTTAAGTTCTGTAAATCAAGGTGGGCTTTTATATACAAAACAAAACGAGCAATGCTCGGAAAATCTTTCTTTATCGCTTTGATATCTGTGTTTTCAAAGTGATATTATGGCATGAACTGTTTTATGTTTTATGTGAGTTCTCTTGTACCTATCTGAGTCAATATTCGTGTTTTCCAGATTTAGAGTTAGTCTAATTAGATTAACTAACGATCGGCTCTGAGTTAGAACATTTGCACGCTTACTAGATTCGTTTTACTTAAACGGGAAACGAGACTCGTACCAATCTTGTTTAGAACTCGGAAGATCTCATATTCGACTCTCGGGTCAGTAGAGAAGGTAGTCGATATCTTAATACGACTTTAAAGATTATAAGAAACTAAGTTGGAAAGAATCAATTTAGGCGATTTACGTTTTAGTTCATTGAACGATTTATGAAATTTCTCGTTTATTACTTCTTTAATGAAAGGATAAGAGATAAGATCTCGACTGGTTTTCATCACTCAAGGTCCTGTACTTGACTCTAGGGTCAGTAGGGAGATATTCGTTAGATAAAAACGGCTTAAACGATCGAAAGAAACTAAGTTGCGAACTAAACAACTTAGAAAACAAGAAACTGAATTTTCACTGCGCAGTCCAGTAACTCTGGAGGCTGTCCAGAACAGAAGATTTTGAAACAGGGGATGAGCCCTATTCCATTAGAAAGCTTAGGAAGTCTAGTTTCCTCTCCAATTTACGGATCTTAAATCCAATAACCGAGCTAGGAGATATTCCAGTTTCCGGCAAGGGTCGCAGAAACTGCCGAACAAAACCCTACGGCTTGAAATTTTTTCAACATTAAACGACTTAAGTTCGTTTTAAGCAATCTAAACTGTAATTTCCTGTTTTTAACACTTGAGGGCAGTCAACACGTACTCCCGTACGTGTTGGACTCCTTTCCATGATTCAAATTACGGCACAACGTTCTAGACGACGGCCTTTAACTACCAAGTACTAAACCAAACCAAACGAGTTACAAACTCGTATCTAATTCACGAATTATAAACATAACTCATATAAATATAATCCGAAGCTCTCGCCATTAACTTCAAACTTGTTAATTAAGCCGTATTAAGCAACATTAAACGAATAACGGCCTTATTTCACTTCCCGATTATTAACAACGAGTACTAGCTCGTCTCTTAGGATTTTTTTTAAACCTTATCGGATTCCGTTTCCCTTTTTTTTTTTTACGTCATGAACTATCTTCTATCGGGATTCATTAATTCATAACTCATTACCACATATTCCTAATCATACTTAACTTATATTAGGGTCTTTGTCTCTTACATTATTATTAATAAATTAGGAAAATTCCCAATTAATTACCAACCACTACTAGAATCATTAGGAGCTATATTCCATCAATTAATCATATTCCTAACCAATTCATCAACCAATTAAGAAATTAAAATCCTATACACATAAATCATAGGGCTTTCCACTTTTCTTTGTTTTAATCCATAATTAAGCATCCCTAATGCTAATTCCACCATCAAAAACAAGAAAACAAACACCTATATAAAACCCCTAATTTTTGGTAGTCATAGAACTTAGGGGTTAGTGATTTTTCTTCCATTTTAACCTCATAAATCAATACTAGATCATCTATTATCATTAATCAATGATCAAACCATTAACCTCCATCATTATAAAAAAATCGGTTATCACCATAACTCAAAAGAAATGAAATTAATATGGATAGATATATAGAGGATCATCATACCTTGAATTCTTGTGAAGGAATTAGATGAAAAGATGGATGAATGATGATCTAGGAGGATTTTCTTGTTGTAGTTCTTGAAGAACAACAATGGTGATTGAAGAAATTTTTGAAGAGAGAGGGGAGAGAGATGTCGAGAGAGATAGTGAGGATGAGAGAGTTTGAGGTTGTTTTAATTGTTTAAGATATTTGATATGATGAAAGGTTTGAAAATATGAAAAGTGAAGACTAGATGTCACTTAATTCGACAATGTCTACATGCATGTCCCCCACTTATTAAGGAGAAGTCGGCTGCCATGTAGCTTTTAGGAGGGTTACGGGTTTTTCCGGCACGATCCGACGTTACGGAAATCGAACGACGAAAAACGTTGCTCGGTACAAAATTGTCGCGATTCGATTTTACCTAAAAAAATTTCTAACGTATGAACTTAATTGAAAAAAAAATAAATTTACAAAATTTATTTTGACAAAAACTCGGGACGACACAGTCCGAGTTTCGTCCGGAAAAACATAAAAATGAACTTTCTCAGGCGTGTTCGTATCGCGATTTCGTGAACGTAAAAATCAGACGGTTTTCCGTTCTGAGTTTACGAACTAAAAACTTTTCGTACGTGCTAACCCTAAATACAGTAGCAGTCTAGCTGACTTCTGTAATTTATTTTCAATAACGGATTCGACCGTTAATCTTAGAATTCAAAATTGTAAACTTAGGCGTGCAAAGCTATTTATTTAATTAACTTTAAAATTTTAAGAACGTAAGGAATTTACGGGGCATTACATCCTACCCCCCTTACGAAAAATTTCGTCCCGAAATTTGCTTACCTTCTGTAAAAAGATGAGGATATCGCTCCTTCATCTTCTCCTCGAGTTCCCACGTGGCTTCTTCTTGCCCATGATGGTTCCATAGCACTTTAACTATTGGTATCGATTTGGTTCTTAATTCTTGAACTTTTCTATCCAAGATCGATATCGGCTTTTCTTCATAGCTTAGGTCAGATTCAAGAACTACGTCTTGCTGACTAATAACGTGCTTAGGATCATAAACATATTTTCTCAACTGAGAAACGTGAAAAACGTTATGAACGCTTCCTAGGCTTGGCGGTAAGGCCAATCTATAAGCGACGGATCCTATTCTCTCGAGGATTTCATAAGGTCCTATAAACCTGGGTCTTAGCTTACCCTTAACTCCGAACCTAAGGATTCCTTTGGTCGGGGATATCTTAAGAAAAACTTTATCTCCTATTTCAAACTCAAGGTTGGTTCGACGATCGTCGGCATACGACTTCTGTCGGCTCTGGGCCTCTTTCATTCTATCTCGAATTTGTCGAACTATCTCAATCATCTCATTGATCGCATCTGGGCCTAAGTTCTTTCTCTCGCCTACGTCGTCCCAATAAAGCGGTGATCTACACTTTCTTCCATACAAAGCCTCAAACGGCGCCATTCCTATCGTGGCCTGATAGCTGTTGTTGTAGGCGAATTCGACTAAGTGTAGAATTTCTTCCCAATTCGCGCCTCGGTCCAAAACCACTGTTCTTAACATATCGACCAATGTCGGCGCATACCTCATCAACTCGCAGAACTTGACGTCATATTCTGTCACAGTCAGCTTTCCCTGCTTCAGATTATAAAATTCGGCCTCTTTCTGTGCCCTATACGTCTTGGGGACGTACTTGTCAAAGAAAATCTCCTTAAACTCTTCCCACGAAAAACGAGCCAGATGCTCAGCAGGTATCACCTTCTGTCTTGCTTTCCACCAGTAATCTGCCGAGCCCGTCAGTTGGAATGCGACACACAGCATTCTCTCCTCATCTATGCATCTGAGGAGCTTGAAAATTTTCTCAGTCGACCTCACCCATAGCTCAGCATCGCTAGGGCTTCCAGTTCCATTAAACATTGGAGGGTTCCTTTTGAGGAAAAGATCCTCAATATCTCTACGGGGCGGTGGTGGAGGTGGTGGTGATGGTGACGGGGGTGGAGATGGGGATGGAGTGATATTCCGCTCATATTCCTGTTCTTGGTTATTTTCTGGCTGACGTCCACCACGTCCTCTCGGCCTTCCAGGTCTTCGACCTCTCCTGTTGTTAACATTTCTCGGCGGCATTTTCTTTAGTCTAGAGAAGAATTGAAAATTCTCATTAGTTTCCTTTTGTTAATTACACTTAGCACTTACTAGCTCGTTTTCAACTTAATCAAATTCATGGAACAACATATCAAACATAGCTTTGATATCATTTCATTAATCTTTTAACTTTCGAGTTAAACTCATTTCCTCGTTACACGAGTTCATTTAACATTCTGATTTTTTTTTTTACTTGATTCATAAGAGATTTTACTTGATTAAAAACCCTCTTTACGGGTCATATATATATACATCCAAAAAGAATATTACTTTTGCCTCTAACGAGGACTTATACAAAAGGGTTAGACTACTATTAGTCTAAACTAGGCTGACTACCTACTATTTACCGGGTGCACTAACAAGCTGCACTCCGTATCTACTAGAGTACTAGAACGGAAACGATTCATAAAATTTCGTATCCGCTAGAGTACTACAAAAATTAACTAGTTACTGATCCGACTCTATACAGGACAAAGAACTACTATTACTACTGATATTTACCCACGTCTATAAAGCACTGCCTAACTAAACTGCAGTAGAATCTAAAAAAAACTACCCCGAAGTCTGCAAAATCCTAACAACCCTCCCCTGGGTCCTCCTCAGGGTCCTCCTCCGGGTCCTCCTCCGGATCCTCCTCCGGATCCTCCTCCTCGTACTCTGAACCAAAAACCAGCTCGAGTGCCTCGTCCACCCTCAGAGTAGAACCGTCGTCAAGTGTAAGCAGGGTGGGTGAGGGTGCCTCAGAAACAGTCTCCTCCAAGTCGGAGACCAAGTCGTCCTCTCTGACCTCTCTCGCATGCTTCTTCAGGGGAAGAAGGTGCTCGGGAACTGAACCTGAACCCGATTCGAACTCCTCCCTAGAACGGACCCTGGACGGTCCTGGCTCCATCTGCTGTCGGACTACTCCCCGCCTCGCGCAGATCTCCTCGAGTGGCGTAAGTGGAGAAGGCAGCTCTAACATAGCGGCGAGCTCCGCGTCGATCTCTCGGTAGTCTGGCCCCTCTCTGTACATTCTCGTCTCCAACGGTCCCCTGATCCTAACACAAACGTCAGGCACAAACGGTGAAGACAACCCCAACAGCGCGGCTGTCTCAGCGTCAACCTCTACAAAACCCGGGTCTGGGATCAACTCCTCAATCTGCTGTCCAACCGGTGGTGACTTTGGTGTAACTACTGTCTCTTCGTCCTCCTCTGGCTGCTCTAACTCAGCCTCAGACTCCTCCTCCTGTACACCGTCTGGTGGCAACTCTAACAAAGCTAAGTACTCCGGGTCTAAGTCAAGCTCCTCAAGCTCCGTCTCGGCTGGAAAGTGACTGTAGGGGATGTGTGGCTCTAAAGGAAGGGGAAGCATAAACCTGCTCTCAAAGAAACGCCTGTGCACACACAGGGCGAATTCGGCGTAGTTGCCGGTCGGCTCCGTGTCGTCGCCGAAAATCCCCAAGAAGTACCAAGCCGCACGGTGCGCCCATCCGCGCCACTCGTCCGGTAGGTGCACGATCAAGTCTAATATCGCCTGACTCTCCCTGATCAGGTGTCGCACTGGGTAGTAGGCTGAAGAAAAATTACTAACAATCTGTCCCACATCCTCTTCTCCATAGTCTACCTCGAACTCGTAGTACTCATCCTGCAACATGTCAACTATGGTGCGCTCGCACGAGGCCAAAGGCTGGCTCTTCCGAGCCGTAACACGAGTCCTAGCCATCCTACAAAAGTTTTAAGGTAACACGGATCAGTAACAGGTAGGAAAAGAAAATAACTTATCTTAACGAAAACATAAATTACAAAATGAATATCCCTTATTCAATTGTAACATCAACACTTAAGTCAACCACTTATTAAGACTTCTAGCAATTCAAGAAATTGCACTCAACAACATATATATATTTATATACGTAAAATTAAAGATTTTATTTTCATTCTCTCATTTCACCATATTATTACTCATTTTAATTCTTCTATTTCTTTTATTTCTTAACTCATTAACTCTTAACGACTTTCACTTATTAAAACAAAGCATATTTACTTCGTTCATGTTACTTATTCAAAAGTAACATCCATGTTCAAAAGAATTTATCGCTTACGACTCTTGATATTCGTACTAATTTTAGTCGTCGCTCAAGACGAAAATATGGAATTTAATTCCATAAAAAGAAAATGAAATATAACTTAAGAAAAATTTCCTGGAAAACTAAGTTCCAGTTGTCGTCGCTGGAATCGGGCGATCGATGGAAAAAAAAATTAATCAAGCTTCGCGCTCGACTTCTAATAAACTCTACGATTTTCTTTATAAAGTTCGATCAAGCGAACCCTATCGCAACACGAAACGAGAAGAAGAAGAAATGACGTGTCGCGAACTAACGTTATTTACATTACGTACACGTAAGTAATGTTCACTTATTTTATTTGGCTTTGATTTCAATTTATTTAATTTTTGTCGTCTCGTTCATATCTTTCTTAACTCGAAGTCGAAAGCTTCTCAAACGTCTAATTGCTCCCTTCTTTTACTAACACGATTTATTGAATTATTTTTATTCATTTTATTTCTTTTCCCTCGCAGGAAATTCTTAGACGACAAGTTCTACTTTGCCGAATCTTTATTCATGTTACTAAGCGCACGTGACATTCATCAGAGGAAGTCCTTCCCGCGTTAGGGATCTTCTTTCGAAATCATTTCAAAACAACGTTTCTTAAAAACGTCTAAGTTCTCGAAGAACCGGAAAGTTCTTAAGTTCCAAGTCTATGTTCTCATTGAACCGGGAAAATTCCCTAAAATCTGACTATATTCTCGTATCCGCATAATTTTTTTTCATAAAAAGGAAATCATTGCGCAAATATTTTCACATAAGATAGTACTTGTACTATCACATAATTCTCATTTTTAAAACACAACTCATTCTCGTCTTCAAATTTTTATTGAATACTTGCTCATAAATTCCTTATTTAAAAGAAATCTCATTATAAAATTCTTTCACTTTTCCTCGTTTAGTCGACGTAGCGGGCGGTTGAGTTGACTTCTACGTTCTCAATCTTAGCATCATAGTCTAACTCTTATCTCATACTTGGAAAGACGACTCTGATCCAGAGTATACACAAATACCATGTCTCATGACATGAAAGAAGACTCGATATAGAGTACAAACAAATACTCTATACTATTTCTCGACGAAAACTTGTATACGAATACCACTTTATGATATTACTTAAAGGAATGACTCACACTAACTCATACTAGAAGATTGACTCCGAAGCAGAGCAGGAAACGAGCACTGCTCTCATACCACTCTGTCACAGCCCCAAATCCCGAGGGACGGCAGAAGCCGGGGTGCGACTGGAGTTGGATTAAAGAAGCGGGAAGAAGGGGGCTAATTGACTAAACATACATGAAAAACATCGATAAACCATGAACAAGACTTGAATATAAATAAGAAAGAGTTAATCCCTAAGGATTCTCGTTCTTCCCCGCTTCTTTAATCCAATCCAGTCGCACCCCGACTTCTGCCGTCCCTCGGGATTTGGGAAGAATCGGGAAGAATCTTAGAGCAAATAGTCTAGGTTCTCAACCTATTGTACTTCTCAAAATAACAGAAATTATAGCTCAAATAATTTCACATACTTTCACATAATTCATCCTTGGCACACTTGGTTCTTGACAGAAGTATATCTAATACTTCAAACTTTCAAAGTAGTAACACTTTTGATACTTTTCTTTTCTTCTTTGGTTGAGTCGACGTAGCGGGAGGTTGAGTTGTTTACTATATTCTTAAGTTTAGTGATACAAACCAAACTTTACTTTCTCAAAAGAAGACTCAGGTACAAAGGAGAAACGATTGCTCTGATACCATTCTGTCACAGCCCCAAATCCCGAGAGATGGCAAAGCCGGGGTGTGACTAGGGATTGGATTAAAGAGGCGGGGAAGAAAAGGAAAATTACTGTATAAATGATATTTATAACAGAAACTACTATGAACTTGACTTCATTGAATAAAAAGGGAGTCAATCTCGAAGGATCACTCGACATATTTGTTTCAGAGTAAGCTCAGTTCAAAGTATAAAAACTTAGACCGATAGGTTACATAATAAAAAGTGTATTAGTTTGCAGCGGAAAAACGTAGAATGATATCACATATCAAATGTGAAATCGAGGTTCAACTAAACTTTACTTCCTTAAGTACGACCTTTACTCAACCTCCTCCGCCTTCGTCACTCAACCTGCACATTTAAAAACAAACATGCAGGGCTAAGTACATAAAGCACTTAGTGGGCACATTGCTGAAAACATATCATACTTAGTATAGATTAATCAGGAAACTTTTCATAAACACTCGTAAGACTTATACTGCTGTACACTTAATTCTGGATAACACACTGTAGGTTAACTCAGAATCCGATCGTCTGGATAGCACTCTGTGGGCTAACTCAGAATCTGTCCCTCTGGATAGCACTCTATGGGCTAACTCGGAATCCAAAACTCTGGATAGCACTCTGTGGGCTAACTTGGAATCCAATACTCTGGATAGCACTCTGTTGGCTAACTCAGAGAGGCAAAAGAGAATTCACATAAAACAATTCATTATGCACTGATAATTACTTTAATACACACTTATTAAAGCAATAAGTAAACACTTTCGAGCAACGCTCATTTTATTTTGATAGAAAAACTGTCACAGCCCCAAATCCCGAGGGACAGCAGAAGCCGGGGTGCGACTGGGATTGGATTAAAGAAGCGGGGAAGAAGGGGGCTGACTAATTAAACATACATAAAAGACATCATACATTCAATGAACAAGACTTTACTATTATAAAGGAAGAGTTAATCACGAAGGATTCCTCGACAAAAGTACTCGGAAGCATCTAAGTTAAAGATTACAGACTTAAACTACAGTGATTTGTTTAATGTACATATCCTCAAAAAGAGAATAGAGTTTTGCAGCGGAAAGTAGGTCATAGCTAAAGCAATCCTAACTTCTCAACTCGACTCGACTCAACTTCAACCACCGCCGCTCTCGTCGCTTTAACCTGCACATTTAGAAAACATATGCAGGGCTAAGTACAAAAGTACTTAGTGGGCACGATGCCGAAAACATAATCATAAGTAGAGATAATCTGGCATTTCATAATTTGTAGCACATCGGGGTTTTATTTAAAATTAGCCCGTGTCTACTAAACATTTTCTGACTCATTTTCACAATTTACTCGGCCGAGCATTTTCTGGTATGTTACGTTCAAATCTTGACCAATTCTCATTCACCGTGGCTGGTTACCCCTCAACAGGGTACCACATACACCACAGGTTACAAAGTGCACTAACTCTGGAAAGCACTTAATAGCTAACTCAGAGCCGATCGTTAGTTAACCTATTTTGATTAACTCATAAATCTGGAAAACACGAATGTTAACTCAGATAGGTACAAGAGAACTCACATAAAACGTAAAACAGTTCATGCCATAATTATCACTTTGAAAACACAGATATCAAAGCGAGAAAGAAAGGTTTACGAGCATTGCTCGTTTTATTTTATATATGAAAGCCCACCTCGATGATACAGAACTACTAAAATAGATTCTCGTTCTTCTGTTCTTCCGTCCTTTCCTTAGTGCTAGCTTTCTCCTTCATCGTAAAATAATCACACTTTAAATTCGGTCGTAAAAGAGAATCGAACATGGAAATTCGAATTAGGTTTTAGTCGTTTTGTTTCTTTAGGCATTTGCACGCTACTAGTTTCTTTTTAATTAAACGGGAACGAGACCTGAACAAATCTCGTTTAGAACTCAAAAGGTCTCATACTCGACTCTTAGGTCAGTAGAGAAGGTAGTCGTTAACTTATTACGGCTTAAACGATCGAAAGAAACTAAGTTGCGAAGAAAACAACTTAGTAAAACAAGTTCTGAAAATTTCACTGCACAATGCAGTAGTTCTGGGGACTGCCCAGAACAGAGGAATCCGAAACAGGGGATGAGCCCTGTACTGTTAGAAAGCTTGGAAAGTCTAGTTTACGCTCCAATTTACGGATCTCAAATCTGATAAACGAGCAAAGAGATATTACAGTTTCCGGGAAGGGTCGCAAAACTGGCGCGGCTAACCCTAGTTGCTCGATAGAATCGACGTATAACTTCCTAAGTTCGTTCTAAGTTCTCGTACTCGATTTCTCACGAAACTTGACTCTCAAGGCAGTCAACACGTACTCTCGTACGTGAAGAACTCCTTTTCAAAACTCGTTTATAACCACGACGATCAAACCTCGTCGTTTCAACTACCATTTACTATACCAACAACAAGTTAACAAATTCTCGTTTCTAGTTCTCGACTATAACTACAACTCATATTATAATATTCCGGATGCTCATGTCGTCAACTACAAAGTTGTTCCTTAGTCCATTATAAACACTATTATCAAGTTAGAAACCTTACTCGACTTCTCGATTATTAATTACGTCCACTTGTTCGTCTCTTACAAGATTTCAAAAGTTATCGGAATTAGTTCATTTTCTACGACATCAATCATCATCTAACAAGATTCATTATTATAGACATCATCACCTCATATCATTAATTAAACTCAACTTAAATCCAATTCTTTGTCTCTTACAATTTCATTAATTATTTTTAGAAAATTCTCATTTAATTCCCAACATCATCTAATGTCATTAGAAACATTAATTCATCAACATATCATTATCTAAATCAAGCTACATGAAAACCCCCAATTTCTCATAATTTTTGGTAATAACATAATAATTTAAGGGGTGATTTTCTTCACCAATTAGCTCCATTAATTCATTTATCAAACTACTATATCATCAACCAACCAATTATCAATACCATTACAACATTAAACAAAAAAATCCATCTCAAACCCTAAGCCTAATTTCGGTCCTCACTTAAAAACATAGGGGTTTTGATTTGTTCTTTCACCAATCCTCAATTAAACATCTCCTAAACATAGTTATCCAATTAATTGAAGAATCAAAACATCCTACTACAAAGCCCTAAATTTTCGGTATTAAGTAGAAAATAGGGTTCTTGATTTTCTTTCAATTTTAATCATAGTGTTCATGTCTAATCCATCTAATTACACTAATTAAAGATCAAAATATCTAATTACATCATCCTAATTTTCGATCAACATGAGAAAATCAAAAGAAATGGAATCCATTTGGATAAAAATGTAGAGGAGGAGATTACCTTGAAGTTTACTAAAGGAAGTTAGAGGATTTGATGGAGGATGAAGAACTTGTGATGATTTCTTGCTTCAAGAACTTGAGGATCCAACAATGGAAGAAAGAAAATGGAAGTGATGAACTTGATGGGGGGTGGCGGCAATGACTTGGTGGAGAAGAAGGAAAATGGCTAACTTAGTGATATAATATCTAATTAATCCCTTAGGTGTAAAGTTGGAACAGTATTAGAACATTAGGTGTAAAGTATAAAGTAGAAAAATGAAAAATATCCTAAGGTAGAGAGAGTAGCAATGTCGGCCAAGAGGGGGAGAAAAAGAGAAAATACGCATTTTTCCGGTGCGATACGACGTTACGGAAATCGAAAGACGAAAAACGTAGCTCGGCACAAAATCGTCAAATTCCGATTCGACCAAAAATTCTAACGTATTTAACTTATTCGAAAAGTAATATTTAAAAACTTAATTCCGACAAAAACTCGGGACGTCACAGTCCGAGTTTCGTCCAGAAAATCATAAAAAGAAACTTTCTTGAGCGAGTTCGTATCGCGATTTCGTGAATGTAAAAATCAGACGGTTTTCCGTTCTGAGTTCTAGAACTAAAAAGTTTTTGTACGCGATAACCCTAAATACAGTAGTCATCTAACTGACTTCTGTAATTTATTTTCGGAAACGGATTTCACCGTTGGTTTTAGAATTCAGAATCGTAAACTTAGGCGTGCAAAGCCATTTTTATTATTAACTTTAAATTTTTAAGACTGTACGGAAAATCTGGGGTATTACAAAAACCCACCTTAATTGTTTTACAGAACAACTAAAGCTTCTGTCTTCTGTCTTCCATCATGTCTTCTAAACTCGACTTCCTCCTTTTATCGCAAATAAAACAGCTTTAGTGCTTGGTCGCAATGATAAAAGAACAAGGAATCGAAAATCGGTTAATGCCTTTTAGGCCTTTGCACTTTAACTGATTTCTTTTGATTACAAGAAACAAGACTTGAACACTTCTCATTTAGAACTAACTCGGTTCCTTACTCGACACTTAGGTTGGTTAATAACGGAAGTCGATAACTCATAACGACTTAAAAGTCCTTAAGGAAATGTGTTGAAAAGAATTCAACTTAAGAAAATGAGTTTTGAAAATTTCCTGCACAAGGAAGTAGTTCTGGAGCTTATACAGAACAGAGAATTTCGAAACAGGGGATGTGCTCTACACCAAAATAAAGCCACGGATGTCTAGTTTACTCTCCAATTTACGGATCTCGATTTCGTTAAGCGAGCTAGGAGTTATGACAGTTTCCGTAAAAGGTCGCAAAACAGTCCGCGTGGAACCCTAGTGCTCGTTAACTCGACGCACGACTTCCTAGGTTTTACTAATGATATACCACTTTTATTCTCACGAAAATTCCATCTTAAGACAGTCAACATGTACAATCTTTTATGACAAACTCCTTCACATTTCTCGATTAAAAACTCGGCGTATATTTCCTCGTCTTTCAACTACCAATTACTAAACCATTTCCAATTCAATTTCTATTTCATTCATCAACTTCTAGTTCATAACTATAACTTATATCATCTCATATCTTGGATGGAAATATCGTCAACTTCAAACTCGTTTATCAAACGACAACAATCATTAATATCAAATTAGTTTTCCTTATTCGACTTTTCTATCGACACTTAGACTCGTTTCTTCGTCTCTTATCAAAATTCCAACTTCTTTAGAATTCGTTCAAATTTTCCGATTATGATTATTAACTAACAAGATTAACATATTGTAATGCCCCGTAAATTCCTTACGTTCTTAAAATTTAAAGTTAATTAAATAAATGGCTTTGCACGCCTAAGTTTTTGTTTTTTTTAATTCTAAGACTAACGGTCGAATCCGTTTCTGAAAATAAATTACAGAAGTCAGCTAGCCGACTACTGTATTTAGGGTTAGCGCGTACGAAAAGTTTTTAGTTCGTAAACTCAGAACGGAAAACCGTCTGATTTTTTTATTCACGAAATCGCGATACGAACACGCCCGAGAAAGTTCGTTTTTATGTTTTTTCGGACGAAACTCGGACTGTGTCATCCCGAGTTTTTGTCAAAATAAATTTTGTAAATTTATTTTCCGATTAAGTTCCGTACGTTAAAATTTTAGGTCAAATTGGATCGCGACGATTTTGTGCCGAGCGACGTTTTTCGTCAAACGTTTTCCGTAACGTCGGATCGCGCCAGAAAAACACGTATCCCTCCTAAACTCTATATGGCAGCCGACATTCTCCTTAAAAATGGGGGACATGCATGTTGAAAATGTCTAATTAAGTGACACCTAATCTTCACTTTTCACACTTTCAACCTTTCATCATATCAAGTATTTTAAACAATTAAAACAACCTATTTTTCCTCCCAAATACACACACACATCGGCAGCACCACTCCATTCCATCATCTTCTTCACTTCATCATCCACAATTGAAGACAACTCCAAGAACTTGAAGAAGAACACAAGTCTCAATCCTTCCATTCAAACCTCTTAAGTTCTTCATTAATTTTTAAGGTAATTCCCTTCTCTATAATTCTATCCAATTGGATTTTTTTTCTTTTCTTTTTCATTCTTGATCGAAAATTTGAGTATTGGAATGGATGATTTGATCTTGGAATAATGAAATTAGATGTATTAGATAGGATAATTAGGGATTAAAATGGAACAAAAATAAGAACCCTAATACCTATATTAATACCGAAATTTAGGGCATGTTAGTAGGATTTTTAATTTTCTTCATTTGATGATTGATTCTTGTTTAATAGAGGTTTAATTAGTGATTAGAATGAAAAGGAATCAAAAGCCCTATGTGTTTGTGAAATTTCAATTAGGGTTCGAGTTGAATTTAGGGGTTTATGCATGTTAGTTGGTAATTGATTTGCAATTGATTAATTGATGATGTAAGAGGTTGATTAGTAAATAAATGTAGTTAATTGGGGAAGAAAATCACCCCCTTAACATCTATATGAAAACCGAAAATTATAGAGTAATTAGGGGTTTCCACATGTTTGATTTAAGTGATGAATTGTTGGTTGAATTAAGTTGCAAATAATGTTAATTGATTATAGAATTTAATTGAGAATTTTCTAAAAATGTTTAACGAAACGTAAGAGACAAAGATCACCTTATAAGTTGAAGTATAATAGTGTTATGATATGTTTACATGCATGAAAGTGATTCACGTTAGACGTAGTTTAACGTCGTAAAATTTGAACGGAATCCAACAACTTTGAAAATCGCGTAAGAGACGAACATTTAGTCGTAACTAATAATCGAGAAGTCGGATGAGAATTCTAATTTGATATTATTGTTTATGATGGAATTTAGAACAACTTTCTAGTTGACGTCATAAGCTTTCGAGTTGATATAATATGGGCTATAGTTATAGTCGAGAACTAGAACGCATTTTGAATTTTTGTTGGTTTAGTAATTGTTAGTTGAAATCCGACGTTTAGAACGTCGTGCTTTTGAGCGAGTTTTGAGAAGGAGTTCATCATGTATGGAAGTACGTGATGACTGCCTTGAGGGTCCAGTTTCTAAAGAAATTGAATACGAGAGCTTAGAATGAACCTAAGACGTTATACGTCGAACCTATCAAGCAATTAGGGTTTTCATGGCAGTTTTGCGACCCTCGCCGGAAACTGTAATAACTTTCAGCTCGTTTATCGGATTTGTGATCCGTAAATTGGAGCGCAAACTAGACATCCCAATCTTTCCAGTGGTACAGGGCTCATCCCCTATTTCCAAATCCTCTGTTCTGGACAGCCTCCAGAGTTACTGGACTGCGCAGTGAAAATTTAGTTTCTTGTTTTCTAAGTTGTTTAGTTCGCAACTTAGTTTCTTTCGATCGTTTAAACCGTTTTATCTATCGAATATCTCCCTACTGACCCTAGAGTCAAATACAGGACCTTGAGTGATGAAAACCAGTCGAGATCTTATCTCTTATCCTTTTGTTAAAGAAGTAATAAACGAGAAATTCCTTAAATCGTTCAATGAACTAAAACGTAAATCGCCTAAGTTGATTCTTTCCAACTTAGTTTCTTATAATCTTTAAAGTCGTATCAAGATATCGACTACCTTCTCTACTGACCCGAGAGTCGAGTATGAGATCTTCCGAGTTCTAAACGAGATTGGTACGAGTCTCGTTTCCCGTTTAAGTAAAACGAATCTAGTAAGCGTGCAAATGCCTAAAGAATGAAACAACTAAAACTTATTTCGATTCTCTTTGATCGATTATCTTTTACGACCCGTTTTTAAGTATGTTTATTTTACGATGAAGGAGGAAGCCAACTGTAGAGAAAGGACGGAAGATCCAAAGTTGGAAGCTTTTGCTTTAAGTTCTGTAAATCAAGGTGGGCTTTTATATACAAAATAAAACGAGCAATGCTC
The DNA here is from genome assembly GCA_029490685.1 of Schizonepeta tenuifolia. Classification (NCBI taxonomy): domain Eukaryota; kingdom Viridiplantae; phylum Streptophyta; class Magnoliopsida; order Lamiales; family Lamiaceae; genus Schizonepeta; species Schizonepeta tenuifolia. The sequence goes on along the minus strand of CM055959.1, from coordinate 52,822,963 downwards.
GGAAAATCTTTCTTTATCGCTTTGATATCTGTATTTTCAAAGTGATATTATGGCATGAACTGTTTTATTTTTTATGTTTTATGTGAGTTCTCTTGTACCTATCTGAGTCAACATTCGTGTTTTCCAGATTTAGAGTTAATCTAACTAGATTAACTAACGATCGGCTCTGAGTTAGCTGCTAAGTGCTTTCCAGAGTTAGTGCACTTTGTAACTTGTGGTGTATGTGATATCTTGTTGAGGAGTACCAGCCACGGTGAATTAGAATTGATCAAGATTGAACGTAACATTAGTCAGAAAATGCTCGCGCGAGTGATTTATGAGAAAAGAGTCATAAAATGTTTAGTAGACACGGATTCTTTCAATAAAACTCCGTTGTGCTACGCTTATGAAATGCCATATTTATCTATATTTATGATTATGATTTCGGCATCGTGCCCACTAAGTACGTTTGTACTTAGCCCTGCATTATTTTCTAAATGTGCAGGTTGAAGCGACGGTGAGCGGTGACGGTTGGTGTTGAGTTAAAGGATAGGATGCTTAGTTAGAACCCTTCCGCTGCAAAACTCTGAATATCTTTTGAGATGTATTTTTGAACAACTCTGTAATTAAGTCTGTAATTATGAACTTAGTTTCTTCTATGCTTTTCTGTCGAGTAATCCTTAGCGATTAACTCTTCTTTATCTATATTCAAGTCTTGTTTATGTTTTAACGATGCCTTTTTCATGTATGTTTAGTCAGTTAGCCCCCTTCTTCCCCGCTTCTTTAATCCAACCCCAGTCGTACCCCGGCTTCTGCCGTCCCTCGGGATTTGGGCTGTGACACATATGTTCAAATCATAGACCCAAATCATTATCCAATCTCGACTTATCGACGATTCTTCGTCTCTTAACAAAATTTCAACGTTCTCCGATTTACTAATACGTAAACCACATACTCCAATTATTATCGAATCTTAACTTATTGACGACTTTTCGTCTCTTACGATTTTTATTTTATTTTTAGAAAAATTTCAATAAATTATACAATCATCTACACACTTACAACATACCATTTCTATCATCATATTATGCAAATCATATCATATACTACATCAAATCCTCACTTCTTTCTCTCTTACACTTTGGTTCTTATTTTTAGAAAAATACCAATTAATTCATATGATCATCTATCAATGCATAGAACATGAATCCACTAATCAATCATCTAAAAATCGAACCAAACATCAAACCCCTAAATTTCTTTAAAATTTCGGTATTCACAATTAATTAAGGAGGATGATTTCTTCATGATTTATATCCATAAAATCCATTCCTAAGCATACTATAACATCTATTAAACATAGAATCATCATCCTACTCCATCCTTTAATTTTCGGTCATGGCACAAAATCAAGGAAATGAAATTTCAAATGGATAGAATAATAGCTTAGATGATTACCTTGATGGAAATGTGATTAGAATTAAAAATTGATGGATGATGAAAGATCTAAGATGAAAAATCCTTGAAGAATCCTTGAAGAGCTTCAATGGTGATGGATGATAGGGGGGGGGGGGGTTCAAGGGATAAATGGAGAAGATGATGACTAATGTTAGATATTTAATATAACATAAGGTGCAAAGTAGAAGAATCATCCAAGAAAGTGAGTCACACACATAGGTGGCGGTTTAGGGAGATATTTTAGGCAAAAATATCTCGTTTTACGGGTCTAATACGACGTTATAAAATCAAGAAATTAAAACCCTAGACGGTTACGTTTTTAACAAAATCTAATTCGACCATTAGATTAGAAATAAATTATATACTTGGAAAGCATATTTCGATTTCCGAAATCCGATGAAAAGTCGGGATAAGATAGTCCAAAATTCGTCCGGAAAAATAATAAAATCTGACTTTCTCCGGTGAACTCATATCGAAGAAAAAGTGAATGTAAAGTCTGACGGTTTTTCGATCTGAGTTTTCGAACGAAAATTTTATCGGACGCGAAAACCCTAATACAGTAGTCGTTCCACCAACTTCTGGAATTTATTTTCAGAAACGGATTTCACCGTCAGTCTTAGAATTGAAATTCATTAACTTAAGCGTGTAAAGCCTTAATTTTTTAGAAAATTTTTATTTTTCGACGGAAAAGAAACGCCGGGTGTTACAAGAAAAGCCCGAGTTAAGTAGAAGTCCTTCAGCTGAACCCTAAGTCCATTTTACATTTTACGAGATAGTAATCTCGTTCTTATTCGATGAAATTCATGAAGGGCCGAGCGGGACTGATGAGTAGTCAGAAGGAGTAAAGTAAGCAACCTCGACTTCAATAGACCAGAAGCAAGGTGGGCTTTCTGAACTAAAATCAAATGATGAATGCGCTTACTATTTATGTATTACGTGCGCTTTTCAAATTGATTAACTTACCTAAATGTTCTAAATGTTTTGGTACGCAATCATCTACGTGTTATAGTTGTTGATGGTCCTGTGGACGCATGGGATACAAGTCTTGTGGATGCACAGGATAGTGGTCCTGTAAGATACGGGACAATGCATGCATTAGGTGACTGTAAGCTTTACTTCAGTATAGCTGGTCACGGTGTTCGAGAAGGAGGCCTACTTCTCGACACCACAGTAAAATCAGTTGTAGATTGATTCATACCTGAGTATAAATGTCTGCAGATAATTTCTGAAAAGTATGAAAATGTTTTTATGGCTGTCACAAGTGGTAAACTATTTTTAAACGATTATGTATTTAACCCTTGTGATGCAGCAAAAGAGGCAAGTCTAATCATATAGCTCTAATGAGCAGAGTTTTAAATGTTTTTGGAATGTGTTCACTGAGTACGAAGTACTCACGCCCTGCATGTTATTTCTAAAACGTGCAGGTTAGCTTGGATGAGGAGGACGTGGTGTGCTTGGGTGGCTCATCGTTAATATAAATCTATTTTGGAAGTTTAGCTTAAGGTTATGTGTCTTCATACATATAGCCTTCGAACTTGATGTTGATGTTTGTGTTCCGCTGCAACACTGTTATTCTGTTATCTTTGACTGCATGCTCGAATTTCGTAATTATGAGCTGTGTGCTCGAAACTATTCCCTGTTTGTGTTTTAATTCTCTATGACTTGAATTTCCAAAACACTTATTATATTTTGAAGCCAATGTAAATTATTTGTGCTCCTTTATTTTGAAAATCCCTTGGAAGCATGTTGATAATTGATAACGCTTATTGTCGATTACCTTATTTTCGAGCATGAACCCTTGTTGAGTTAAGTTTATTTGATGGTTTCACATTCACACTCCAATGGAGTCTGGTCGTTCCTATACACCGGATTTCGGGCTGTGATAGTTAAGAAAAATTGGGACCTATGAGAGAGATTTAGGGAGAGAGATAGAGGTAAGTCAGTAGAGAGAGGGAGGGAGAGAGAGATTCCATTTTACAGATAAAATTTTATCCGGATAAGAAAGTTTTTCGGTAGAATATATCCGTGTTATTTCATTTATACTGAAAACGGCTTTAATCTCTCCTCGTCTCGTTTTCGACATCGAAAACACCTCAACTCTATCTCACATCTCACGAAATAAATCAAGGAACCCGAATATCTAATTTTTATGTTAAAATTCCAAGTAACGAAGAAAACCTAAAAATCAATCGGCTAATTAATCCATTAAGAACTAAACTCTTAGAATTCTCTCATATGATCTCGGATGAGCTTCTAACATATCTCAGGGGTCTTAGAATTAAATCTAGATTCAAAAGACATTAATTAGGTCAAATTCTAAGTTCGTCGGTGAATAGTGTTTTCTCGGTTCGCGTTACTATTCACTGAAAAGTAAAAGTTCTCGGATTTTTCTGAAAATCATACTCATGCTCAAACTCATACAAATATACTCAATCAATGCATCGCATACTCAATTGAATAATCAAAACGAGAAAAACTCACATCAAAGCACACAGGGGCATTTTAGTCATTTTCAAATAAATAGTTTTTTCTTGAAGATTCTCTTCACTCAAAACTCATTAATTAAGCATTTAAACTCATTTAGGGCATACTTAAGGATTAATGAAAGTTCGGGGTATTACAAATAGCTACAAAATCGTGTTTGTACTTTAAAAATCTCATTTCAAGCTCATTTGAAGCGTAACGCTCGAATTTGCATTTTTCTCAAACAATACAAATTTTTTGGATCCAAAACCACCACACTCTTTTTTTATGATGTATTCAATCTAAAATTTTTGAATAATGGCTTCGTTCTAATCAAAATAGCTACAAAATCGTGTTTGTACCTTGAAAATCTCATTTTGAGCTCATTTGAAGCGTAACGCCCGAATTTGTATTTTTCTCAAGCAATATAAATTTTTTTGATCCAAAACCACCACACACTACCTTATAATGATGTATTCAGTATAAAAGATTTGAAGAACGGCTTCGTTCTCGTTAAACTAACTACAAAATCTTTTTGTACCTTCAAAAGCTCATTTCAAGCTCATTTGAAGCGTAACGCCCGAATTTGCATGTAATATCCCGACCTTTTTCTTCCGTCACTAAAATAAAAGTTTGATAATTAATTAAGGCTTTGCACAACTAAGTTTAGGAATTTCAGTTTTAAGTCAAACGGTGAAATACGTTTTCGAAAATAAAATTCAGAAGTCGTTCAACCGACTACTGTATTAGGATTTTCGAGCCCGATAAAATTTTCGTTCGAGAACTCAGATCAAAAAGTCAGTTTTATTTATTTTTGCGATACTAGTCTATTGGTAAAAGTCAGTTTTATTTATTTTTCCGGGCAAAATTTGGACTGTCACGTCTCGACTTTTCGATGGATTTCGAAAATTTAATCATCCTTTCCAACTAAGTAAATTATTTCCAATCTATTGGTCGAATTAGTTTTCACCGAAAATGTAACCGTCTAAGAAATTAATTAATCGATTTTAGTATGCAGTATTAGACCCGTAAAATGAGATATTTTGGAATTAAATCCCTCTCTCAACCGCCTCTCTCTCTCTAGTTATCATTTTGATTTTCTCTTCTACATTATCACTTAATATCTCATCAATTATCATACAACTCTCTCCCTCTCTCACCTCCACAACCGCCCCCTGCCCCCCTATATGCTCTCTTCTCTCTCTTGTTCTTCCCATCTTCAAGTTTTCTTCAAGAAGTTCTTCATTTCTTCAAGCTCTTTGAAGCTCATAAGTCTTTCGATTCTCGATTAAAGTTAATTCCGATTGCATATTTGATAAGGTTAGAACTTCCTCTTTAATTCCAACCAAACAAAAATCCTATTCTTTAATTTCTAGTAAATTTCAAAATTTGTGAGGTGTAGAAGATGATGTTCTAAGTTTATTTCATGAATATTTGATTCTTTGGATTAAGTTTCTATGGTTTGAATCAAGTATAAATCATGTTAGAATTTAATTGGAATTTTTGAAAATTATATGTCTCTTTTTTCGAAAATTTCATTAATTATTTGATGAAGATTGAGCTTGAATTTAGATATTGTTTGTAGAATATGTTTGCATGCAATGAATGATGATTGCATGAATTGTTTGAGGATTTTCTAAAAATAAAAACAATTTTGTAAGAGACAAAGAAGTAGGATTTTGATTGAGTGATTGTTATGTTTTTGATGATGTGTTACGATTTATGAGAAGTAGGAAGCATGAGGTTCAATATATATTTTAGTTAGATTTTTCTAAAAATAAAAACGAAATCGTTGGAGGCAAAGAATCATCGAGAAGTTAAGTATAGATTTTGATATGAACTTATGGTTTGCATATTAGTTAATCTAAGTACTTAAAGATCATAATTTGAAAGTTTGAATGAATTCTAAGAATGTCGAACTTTTTATAGGAGACAAAGGATCAAGCATAATCGTCGATAGAAAAATAGAACAAGAAAACTAATCGAATATTAGTGATTGTGCATATGTTAGGTTTGTTGTTGAATTAATTAAGAATTAACTAACAAACTTTGAAAAATCGAGTTCGTGAACTGATAAAAATGACAATAATTGATTAAGTGTTAATTATAATGATGTTAGTATGTTAATATGATCTTTGTTAACTATAAAGATGATAGAAACTAATTTAGTTTGAATTGAATTAGTAGAACTTTAAAAATTGAAGAAAGTAAGTAAGTTCGTAAAAGAAGAAATGAGAAAACGAGACTTTATATGTTATCAATTGATTTTATGGTTTATATGTTATGGATGAGTATGATGATATGTACTTAGTATGATTTTGTTAGATTTTATAAGAATGTTTGGAAAAATCGACAACGATGTTCGTTGCTCGATAAAAACGACGTGTTAAATAATTATGAGTATATATTGATTGATTTGAGTTTCTTGATGAATAATAAGCATGAGTGTAGTTGATGATGATTTCATATAAGTTATGAAATAGAAGTTAGAAGTTAGTTGTGATTTGAAATTGAAATGAAATTTGCTAAGTGTTTTTGTTAATTGAAAAGACGAGAATTGCTCGTCGTATTTTAATCGAGGAACGTGAAAGTATTCACGTTAAATGATTGTGTGACTTGATTATTAAATTGATAGAAATTTCATGCACATAAAGGTTGTATAGCATTGATCGAACCTAGGGAAACGTGCGTCGAGTTTTTAAACGTCTAGGGTTTCTCGGCCAGTTTTGCCATCCTTCACGGAAACGGCCATAACTTTTTGCTCGTTTAACGAAATCGAGATCCGTAAATTGGAAAGTAAAGTAGACTTCCGTGTCTTTCTTTTGATATAAAGCACATTCCCTGTTTTGAAATGCTCTGTTCTGTAAAGGCTCCAAACCTACTGACTTATGCAGGAAAAATTCTAAACTCATTTTCTTAAGTTGAATTTTTTTAGACTTAATTCTTTAAGAACTTTTAAGTCGTTAAGAGTTATAGACTTCCGTTTTAACTAATCTAAATGTTGAGTAAGGAAGCGAGTTAGTTCTAAACGAGATGTGTCCGAGTCTTGTTTTTTTTTAAACCAAAAGGGGTTAGTTAAAGTGCAAACGCCCTAAAAGACTTAACCGAATTCGATTTCTTTTTTTTAATCGTCTCGACCGATTTGCTAAAGCATGTTTGTTGCGATAGAAGGAGGAAGTTGCGATTAGAAGAAAGGATGGAAGACGGAAGCTAGTTGATAGTTCTGTAATCCCTTTAAGGTGGCTTTTTCTATATAAAATAAAGTGAGCGTTGCTCAAAATATTTACTTATTGCTTTATAAGTTTGTTTTCTAAATGATTATCAGTGCATAAAAGAATTTGTTTTTGTGAGTTCTTTTGTGCCATTCTGAGTTGGTTCGCCAACTAATCGATCGGATTCTGAGTTAACCGAAAGGGTTTCCAGGGTTAGTGTACACGGTAGCCATTGTGTGTGGTACTCTGTTGAGGGGTAGCCAGCCACAGTGAGGAACGTGCGCGGGCGAAGTATACTCTCCCCCGGCGTTGAAACAGAAGTTGGGCAAGTTGAACGTAACAACAGTAAAATGCTTGTACAAGCTATGTTTATGAAAATAAAATGTTTAGTAAGCACGGGCCTTTGAAAAGAAAACCCCGTTGTGTTACTTTGACAATGCCTGATTAATCTATAAGCTTATGATATGTTTTTGGCATTGTGCCCACTAAGTATGATTATACTTAGCCCTGTATGTATTTATAAATGTGCAGGTTGAGTGACGAAGGCGGCGGAGGTTGAGTAGAGGTTGTATCTAGGAAAGAAGAATAGTGTAATCATGTCACAGCCCCAAATCCCGAGGGACGGCAGAAGTCGGGTGCGATTGGGATTGGATTAAAGAAACGGGGAAGAAGGGGACTAACTGAACTAAACATACATAAGAGACATCATGCATACTATGAACAAGACTTTATTTACATAAAGGAAGAGTTAATCTCAAAAGATTACTCGACAGAAGTACACCGAAAGAAACTAATTTAAGACAGATCTTAGTCTACAGTGATAACATATCTGTATTTCAAAAACACTAGAGTTCTGCAGCGGAATTTGTGGTTCATACTAACTACAGTCTTCCTAAGACAACTTTATTCAACCCTCGCCGCTTCCATCGCGTCAACCTGCACATTTAGAAAACATATGCAGGGCTAAGTACAAAGGCCCGTAGCGCATAAGTATAAATAATTCATAAGTATAAATAATCTTGCATTTTATAACCGTAGCGCATCGGGGTTTTGTTGAAAAGGCCCGTGCCTACTAAACATTTTCTGACTGATTTGTATAAAGCAGCTTGCGCAAACATTTTTAGAGTATGTTATGTTCAATCTTGACGAAAGCTAATTCACCGTGGCCGGTTACCCCTCAACAAGATACCACATACACCACAGGTTACAAAGTGCACTAACTCTGGAAAGCGCTTAATAGCTAACTCAGAGCCGATCGAAAGTTAACATCCTAGCGGTTAACTTAAAAGTCTGGAAAACCTGAAGGTTAACTCAGAAATCTGGTAAACCCGAAGGTTAACTCAGATAGGTACAAGAGAACTCACATAAAATAGTTGAAACAGTTTATGCCAAGATTATCACTTTGAAAACACAATTATCAAAGCGATAAATAATACTTTCGAGTTGTGGAAAAACCCACATTTTATTTGATATAGATAAAAGCCCACCTTTACACTTTACAGAACTATTTATCGAGTTCCCGTTCTTTAAACGTCCGTCCTTTCCTCGAACTGACTTCCTCCTTCATCGTACAAGAATTATACTTAAAACTCGGTCGTAAAAGATTAAAGGAATCGGAGATTCGAATTAGGTTTTTAGTCGTAGTCCTTTTTATTCTTTAGGCATTTGCACGCTTCTAGAGTCTTTTAAATTAAACGGGAATGAGACTTTAATAAATCTCGTTAGAACTTGAAAGATTTCTTACTCGACTCTTAGGTCAGTAGAAAAGATAGTCGTTAACTCATTACGACTTAAATGATCGAAAGAAACTAAGTTGTGAAGAAAACAACTTAGGAAACTAAGTTTTGAAAAACTCACTGCGCATTACAGTAGTTCTGGGGGCTTCCCAGAACAGAGTATTTGGAAACAGGGGAAGTGCTCTGTTCCGTTAGAAAGCTTAGGATGTCTAGTTTACTCTCCAATTTACGGATCTTAAATCCGATTAACGAGCTAGGAGATATTACAGTTTTCGGAAAGGGTCACAAAAACTGCCGCGGCTAACCCTAACGGCTTGATAAAATTCGACGTATGACATCCTAGGTTTGTTCTAAGTTATCGAACCTACATTTTCACTTTTTATAGATTCACGGCAGTCAACACGTACTCCCGTACGTGATGAACTCCCTTTCGATCTTGGCTATAAGCATAACGTTCCAAACTATCGGCTTTAAAACTAACCATGTACTATACCAAATCAAGTTATTATTTCTCGTTTCTAGTTCTCGATTATATCTACAACCCATCAATTAATAATTCGAAAGCTCATGACATCAATTACATAGTTGTTCCATAGTCCATATTAAGCATTATTAACAAGTTAGAAACTTAACTCGACTTTTCCATTATTAACTACGATCGCTTGATCGTCTCTTACATAATTTTCAAAGTTATCGGATTTCATTCAAATTCTACAACATTAATCCTCATCTATCGTAGATCATTTATACGTATATCATTATCTTATATCATCAATCAATCAAGACTTAATTCGAGTTCTTAGTCTCTTAGGATTTCCATAATAATTTTAGAAAATTCTAATTAAATTCATAACATCATGTATTGTGATTGGAAACCATATTCTATCATTTAATCATCAATTAAACCAAACTATATCAAACCCCTAATTAATACCTAAAAATCGGCATTACCCTTTTATTAGGGAGGTGTGTTTTTCTTCTCCAATTAATCTATTAATACAATTATACTACTACTACAACATATATTAATCCAATTACTATACCATTTCATCATTAATTCGAAAACCCCTAACTCTAACCCTAGCTAATTTTCGGTCCACTTCTAGTGTAATGCCCCATAAAATCCTTACGTTCTAACATTTAAAGTTAATTAAATAAATGGCTTTGCAAGCCTAAATTTATAATTTTTGAATTCTAAGGCTAACGGTCGAATCCGTTATTAAAAATAAATTACGGGAGTCAGCTAGATGATTACTGTATTAGGGGTTAGCGCGTACGAAAAGTTTTTAGTTTGTAAACTAAGAACGGAAAACCGTTTAATTTTACGTTTACAAAATCGCAATACGAACACGCCGAGAAAGTTTGTTTTTACGTTTTTCCGGACGAAACTCGGACGTGTCGTCCCGAGTTTTTGTCAAGATAAATTTTATAAATTTATTTCCAAGTAAGTTCATACGTTAGAATTTTTAAGTCAAATCGAATCGCGACGATTTTTGTACCGAACAACATTTTTCGTCGTTCGTTTTTCCGTAACGTCGGGTCGCGCCGGAAAAACCCGTAACCCTTTAAAATCCCTCCATGCAGCCGACACCTCACATGATTAGTGGAAAACATGCAATGTTGACCTTGTTATCTAATGACACCTACACTATACTTTATACAATTTCAACCTTTTCATCATGGCATGTATTTTCTACACTTAAACAAAACAATTTTCCTCCCACATCACACACACATCGGCTGCACTACCACTCTCCATCTTCATCTTCTTCATTTTATTTTCTTCCATCCACCATTGATGATACCTTGAAGTTCTTGAAGAAGAAAACCACACAAGTCATCAATCATCCAACAAAACACCATACATCCTTTGTTAATTCTCTAGGTAATGATCTCCTCTCCATTTCTATCCATTTAGTTTTCTTTTTCTTCTCTTTTCCTTCTTGTTCGAAATTTTAAGGCTATGGGATGGATGAATTGATCTTGAAATAATGCAATTAGATATGTTAGATATGATAATTATGGATTAAAAATGATCAAAACCAAGAATCCTAAAACCTTTATCAATGCAGAATTTTTTTGGAAAATTGTAGGATTTTTGTTTTTCTTCTTTTGATCATGGATTCATGTTTAGTAGATGCTTAATTAGTGTTTAGAATGAAAAGGGATTGAAAGCCCTATGTTATTATGAAATTCAATTAGGGTTTGAATTATAAATTAGGGGTTTTTGCATGTTAGTTGTTTTTGGATTTGCAAGTGATTAATAGTTGTTATAATAGTTTGATTAGTGAATAAATGATGTTAATTAGAGAAGAAAATCAACCCCTTAACATCTATATAAAACCAGAAATTTATAGAATAAATAGGAGTTTATACATGTTTGATATTAAGTGATGATTTGTTAGTGGATTATGTTGCAAATCATATTAGTTGATAATAGAAGTTAATTAGAAAATTTCTAAAAATGTTTAATGAAATGTAAGAGACTAAAATCACCTTATAAATTGAGTTATAATGATGATGAGATATGTTAGCATGCATGAAAATGATTCATATTAGACGTAGTTTAACGTCGTAAAATTTGAACGAAAACCGAGGACTTTTGGAAATCGCGTAAGAGACGAATATCTAGTTGTAACTAATAATCGGAAAGTCGGATGAAAATTCTAACTTGATATTATTGTTTATAATGAAATTTAAAACAACTTTCTAGTTGACATCATAAGCATCCGAGTTGATATAATATAGGTTATAGTTGTAATCAAGAACTAGAACGCGTTTGGATTTCTTTGATTGGTATAGTACTTGTTAGTTGAAATCCGACGTTAGAACGTCATGCCTTTGAGCAAGTTGAGAAGGAGTTTGTCACGTACAGAGGTAAGCGATGACTGCCTTGAGAGTCCAGTTTCTAAAAAAGTTGAATACGAGAATTTAAACGAACCTAAAACGTTATACGGCGAACTTATCAATCAATTAGGGTTTCCACGGCAGTTTTGCGACCCTCGCCGGAAACTGTTATATCTTCCAGCTCGTTTATCGGATTTGTGATCCGTAAATTGGAGCGCGATCTAGACTTCCAAAGATTTTTAATGGTACAGGGCTCACCCCCTGTTTCCAAGCCCTCTGTTCTGGACAGCCTCCAGAATTACTGGACTGTGCAGTAAATTTTCAGTCTCTTGTGTTCTAAGTTGTTTAGTTCACAACTTAGCTTCTTTCAATCGTTTAAGCCGTTTTTATCTATCGAACATTTACCTACTGACCCTAGAGTCAAGTATAGGACCTTGAGTGATGAAAATCAGTCGAGATCATATATTTTATCCTTTCATTAAAGAAGTAATAAACGAGAACTTTCATAAGTCGTGAAATGAGCTATAAAGTAAATCGCCTAAGTTGATCCTTTCCAACTTAGTTTCTTTTAATCTTTAAAGTCGTATTAAGATATCCACTACCTTCTCTACTGACCTGAGAGTCGAATATGAGAGCTTCCTAGTTCTAAACGAGATTGGTACGAATCTCGTTTCCTGTTTAAGTAAAACGAATTAATTAAGCGTGCAAATGCCTAAAGAATAAAACAACTAAAACCTTCTTCGATTCTTTTTAATCGATTCGTTACGACCCGTTTTTAAGTATATTTATTTTACGATGAAGGAGGAAGCCAACTGTAGAGAAAGGACTGAAGATCCAAAGTTGGAAGCTTTTGCTTATAAGTTCTGTATTTACAAGGTGGGCTTTTATCTATATCAAATAAAATGTGGGTTTTTCCACAACTCGAAAGTATTATTTATCGCTTTGATAATTGTGTTTTCAAAGTGATAATCTTGGCATAAACTGTTTCAACTATTTTATGTGAGTTCTCTTGTACCTATCTGAGTTAACATTCGTGTTTTCCAGATTTCTGAGTTAACCTTCGGGTTTTCCAGACTTTTAGAGTTAATCTAACTAGGTTAACTAACGATCGGCTCTGAGTTAGCTGCTAAGTGCTTTCCAGAGTTAGTGCACTTTGTAACCTGTGGTGTATGTGGTATCCTGTTGAGGGGTAGCCAACCACGGTGAATTAGCTTGGGTCAAGATTGAACATAACATACTCTAAAAATGCTTGCGCAAGCTGCTTTATACAAATCAGTCAGAAAATGTTTAGTAGGCACGGGCCTTTTCAACAAAAACCCCGATGCGCTACTGTTGTAAAATGCCAGATTATTTATAATTATGACTATGATTTCGGCATCGTGCCCACTAAGTACGTTTGTACTTAGCCCTGCATTGTTTTCTAAATATGCAGGTTGAAGCGACGGTGAGCGGCGACGGTTGATGTTGAGTTGAAAGATAGGATGCTTAGTTAGAACCCTTCCGCTGTCAAACTCTGTATATCTTTGGAGATGTACCTTTTGAACAATTCTCAGTAGTCTAAGTCTGTAAATATGAACTTAGCTTCTTTTGTACTTTTATCGAGTAATCCTTAGGGATTAACTCTTTCTTATCTATATTAAAGTCTGTTCATGGTTTATCGATGTTTTTCATGAATGTTTAGTGAGTTAGCCCCCTCTTCCCCGCTTCTTTAATCCAACCCCAATCGCACCCCGGCTTCTGCCGTCCCTCGGGATTTGGGACTGTGACATCTAGATCATAGGGCTTTTGATTTCTCTTAATTTAATTCACCAATTAAACAACATCTAAGCTCAATTATACTATCAATTGAAGAATTAATCCACCCTATCTTATTACCCTTAATTTCGGTCCATAATTAGTAGTTAGGGTTCTTCATTTTCTTCAAGTTTTAACCATATAATCAATCCCTAATACCTCTATTTACTTAATTAAAGATCAAATAATCTATTCTACATCATCATAAATTTCGATCCACACTAGAAAATAAAAAAAAATGGAAATTAATTGGATGGAATAGTAGAGGTGGTAATTACCTTAAGATTTAATGAAAGATGAAAGGTTTTGGATGGTTGATGATGAAGATAGGTGAAAATCCTTGCAATTAGCTTGAAGCTTCTTCAATGGAGATGAAGAAATGGAGATGGCGAATTGTGATGTGAAGGTGGCGGATGAAGGGTGGAAGAAAGAAGGATTTGTAGCTTAATTTAACTAACAACAATATAATAACATTAGTTAGTTAATAGGTGTAAAGTAGGAATAGTGTTTGAACATTAGGTGTCCTATGAATAATAATATAAAATGAAAAAAATTCAAGCTTATGTGTGTATATATGTCGGCTGTTTTTTAGAAAATAGGAGGATAATACGTGCTTTTACAGCGCGATACGACGTTACGGAAATCGACGTACGAATAATGTATTTCGGCACAAAATCGTCGAGTTCTGATTCGACCATAAATTCTAACGTATTTTACATACTCGGAAAAAAATATTTAAAATCTAATTTCCGACAAAAACTCGGGACGTCACAGTCTAAGTTTCGTCCGGAAAATCATAAAAACGAACTTTCTCGGGCGAGTTCGTATCGCGATTTCGTGAATGTAAAAATCAGACGGTTTTCCGTTCTGAGTTCAAGAACTAAAAATTTTTCGTACGCGATAACCCTAAATACAGTAGTCATCTAACTGACTTCCGTAATTTATTTTCAGAAACGGATTTCACCGTTGGTTTGAGAATTCAGAATCGTAAACTTAGGAGTGCAAAGCCATTTTTATTATTAACTTTAAATTTTTAAGACTGTACGGAAATTCTGAGGTATTACATCCTACCCCCCTTGCGAAAAATTTGTCCCGAAATTTGCTTATCCTCATTAAACAGCTTGGAGTACTTCATACTCAACTCTTTTCCGAATTCCCACATGTCTTCCTCTTGCCTGTGATGATCTTACAACGTTATTACTAATCGTCTTGACTTGCTTCTTAACTTTCACGCTTTTCGATCCAAAATCGATTGCGGTCTTTCCTAAACTTAAGTCGATTTCAAGATCAACGTCTTGCTGACCAACTATGCGTATAGAATCGAACGTACATACTTCTTCTCAAAATGAGATATACATAAAATAAGTATTTCATAAATTTGGCGATAAAGCCATAATTGTTCGCATTGGAAGCTATCTTTTCCAAGTTATTTGCTAATTATATGGTATAAATCCTTGTCGAAGTTTTAGGCTCGACACGATTCCAAAATTTCTCATTAATGGAGAAATCGTAAGGAGTTTTATTTGCCTCCTCGATTTTAGGTTTGAATTCTCGCATATACTTAAGACTTTCGTCTTTGCTAAATTCTTTTTTTTATCACGCCTCGGATCTATCGATTGATCTTGATCATTTTACTGATCGTTTCTGGTCTCTAAGCTCTTGCTTTTACTTGTCTTATATGAATAAAACGGTTATCTGAACTCCTTCTTTGACATGGTCTCGTAAGGTGTAAATACTTATCGTAGTTTATTAGCTATTGTTATAGCAATTCGATTGATGGCGAGGTGTTTCCTCAATTTCGCTCTTAAGGCTAATATTTTCGTTCTTAGCTCGTCGACGAGTATCTAAATCGTTTTCTCGTATTGTTTATTTAACTGAAGGTGAGAAACGTACTAAAATTAAATTTTGCTATCACTCTCTTCTACATCGCGACCTACAAAAATCTCGTTGTTATAAAGTCGTAACTATATCCTTCCATTTCCGTTCTGGAATACCTTAATGGTTATAACAACTCGTAAAGTCGTCAGTGAAAGGCTTTCACTTTCTTACAAGCTAAACATTTTCCTATTATCGTGGTAACGTCTCGTCTTACTCTATTCCACCGCCGATCCTTTCTTACGTTTTAAAATTTGCTATCGTTGGAATACTAAGTCCATTCTTTCATTTCTACTATAATACTTATTGCTTTGGAATTATCGTCCGGTTTATCCACTTTTATCCTTAGCCAAAGCTTCTCGATCGACTCGTCCTTTCTCTAGGTACTTATATTCTTTCTCGTAATTTTGGTCTAGCTACTAGTGCCGTTATTTGACCTGCGATCGATGTTGATGCATCGTGCGTTCCTATATCCATTATCTCGAATCCTTGTGTAAGCATTGTTTCTCCGACGTAAAGATACCTAATTTTAGTTGGAATCTTACTACTCCGCGGATCTATTCTTACGCTGTGATACCCCGAGTTTTTATCCCTTTAGAGAGCGTCTAATTAACCGAGTAAAGTTCAAAGATGAGAATTTAGGAGTAAAATTTTTCTTTTGTAATCGATGAGTTTTGAATAAAACGTTTAAATTGCCTTATGAATCTTGTGTGAATTTATCTGTTCTAATTATCTGAGATGATGATGATGTGATATGTTTGTTGAGTCGTTTATATGAAAATGAGTATGAGATTAAATTCCGGAAAAATCCCGAGAAGTTTGTTTAATTAAGATAACATAACGTTAATCGCCGAGAAATATGTTTACGCCGATGAACCTAGAATAGAATTAAATTAGAACCTTCGAACTTAGAATTTCTTTTAAGATCACTGAGATAGGGTAAGAACTTATCCGAGAATTAAAAAGAGAAATGAGGCATTAGTCTTGAAAAGGATTAATAAACGGATTAATAAGCCGATTAAATTCTTTTAAGAATTAAAGGACTAAAATGATCGAAGCCTTTAATCTTTTAATTTGAGACGTGACATAGGATTGGGATGAGTTAGTGTCAAAAGTGAAACGAGAAGAGGTTAGACCTGTTAATAGAACAAAACGGAATTAATACGAATCGTTTTACCCGGAAAACCTTTACGACCGGATAATTAATACCCGTAACGACACGACGACGACACGTGTCATCCACCTCTCTCCCTCTCTCGCCACCTCACAACTCCTCTCCCATCATCCCTCAATTTCCAAGACCAACACCATGATGATGTCTTATGCATGGATTGCTTAAAATGTGCATACAAGTTAAGTTCACATCAACCATCAAGTCTTGTCTTTTACAATTTCCAACAAGTATATCTTTTTCTCTTTGTTGAATTTGAATCTTCTTCATCTAAGACAAGTAGAAAAGATCACAATTCATTATCAAACTCCATCTCTCTCTCTCCATTCGATCTCTCTCTCTCTTGCAAGAAAAGAAAAACTCTCTCAACCTCTCCAATCTCTCTCCCTCACGGCATTCTCTCTCTCTCCCTCATACTTGATTTTTCTTCACATGCAACCATGGATTCAAGATCTCCATCCATGAAAATGAAGTAGAAGTCATCAATCTCCATACATTTCATCCATATTTTTCAAAGAAAGGTAAGAAATTTCCAAGTTCTTGAAGTTGAATTCAAGAATTATCCAACACTTTTCTTTATTTTGATTCTCAAACCCTATGGATGATTAATCCCATATTATTTCTTTTTCTTTGAGGATTCAATAAGACATCCTTCTTTCTTTCAAGATTCAAGCTTTGAAGCTACCATTTCCATCCATTTAAATCCCAAGAGCCAAGAGAAGAATTTCCATTTAATTAAGTATGAATTCATTTGATTAGTTGTAAAAATGTATGTCTATAAGTCCTAAAGGAAAGATCTATGCATGCATGTTATTTAATATATGTTTAGGCAAACTTAGGATATGCATGTGCTAATCGAGTGAGAAGAATTCGTTAGGAGAATCGAGCACTAGATATTAATCGATGCATTAAGAGAAGAAAAAGAAACTAAAACCCTAAAAAATTTAATAAGTGCCGAAAAAATTAAGAAAAATAGGAAAAATGTGAATCTTTGAGTTGTTGTTATTTTGATGGTTGAATTGTTATTTTTATCATGTTAGTAATGAGATTATTTGCATGAAAAATTGAGAAATAAAATGCACAAAATGTATGTGTGTGTGTGCCGTGATTTTTGAGGAAAAATGAAGAATTTATTTTGATGATTTTGTTGTTGTATTGAGTGATGTTTTGATCAATGACTTGATTGTATGTTATGTTAGTATAATCATACATGTGTTTAAGTGAAGAAAATGAGATTGCATGTTGAAATTTTTGAAAGAAATTAAGTGTAGAAATAATAAAAAAAAAAGGATTGGATGTTTTAAGTATGTATTAGTGATTAATTTGAATAATGGAATAGAGATAGAAGTATTGATAAAAGACTTAAAATTGAAAAGCTTTTAATTAAATAAAAGATGAAAAGATGTATGAAAAGATTTATTAATTAAATACCTTGTATTAAAATTTAAAGACTTGAAATTTTTACTAAAAATACAACAAAAAGATCTTTTATAATGTGATTAATAAAATGAGCTAATTCATAAAAATGTTTATCCAAAAGATAAAGAAATTATTTAGTAAGAAATAGCTTAAAGGTTTAAAACAAATAAAGAAGAAATTATTAAAGAGATAAACAAAATAGAGAAAACCGAGTTTAAGAAGAATTAATCGATAAGAAATAGAAAAAAAAAGAAAGTTAAATTGAATAAAGAAAAGATGCTAGACGAGTTAAGATAGATACTCATATAAGTTGATCTAGAAAATGAGAATAAAATAAGATGCCAAATAATAAGTTGATAGAAAATTAATTAAATAATTAATTTAGGGACGTCGTTCCAACCAAACGAAGAAAAGATAAACCGAGATAATAGTTAAAGGAATAATATTCAAGTTAAGAAATGAGAATCAAGTTAGAATTGAACAAGAATTTATAATTTCATAAGAGTTTATTAAGAGCTAAGAGAATTTTTGTTAAATAAATAAAAGTTATAAAATACCTTATAAGACAGCGGATGTAGAACAAAGCGTTGTCTATATAAATAAGAAAGATAAAATTAATAGTTTAAGCCTCCATAAAAGGAAATGCATAATCGAGTTAGATTTTAAGATATAAATTGAATGAATGTTAATGTATCTTGAAGTATGCTTGATTTATATGAATTCATTATATGTTTGAATAAGTGTTTAAATGCATGATGATAGTTATGTTGTGAAAAATAATTGAATGATTGAGTTATTGATTGTTAAATTAAGAATGAACAATGAATCAAGTTATTAATAATGAAGTTATTAATTAGAATGAGAAAAGTGTACGATGTTAAGTAGTAAAGTTAACCAATTCGAATAGAGTTAATAAAATAAAGACGAGAACGTGAAATCTTTTAGAAAAGTTAGAACGAAGAGAGCGACGACTCAAATAGAAGTCCGTCAGTTAAAGTCCAACGCCTTTGTGTCCGTCTTTCATATATCTTACCTATCGATGTCGAACTATGAAGGATCGAGCCGGACGGAAAGTTAAGCGAGGACAAATAGCCCTAGACCACCTAGCTAGTTCTTCGGAAGTCAGGTGGGCTTTTCTGAACCAAAACTATCGATGAAAATTAGTTATGCTATTGAATATTATGATATGATTTTCAAATTTGATTGACTTGCCATTTTATTGAAGTTAGTATGTGTTATCATCTATGAAGATGTGATTATCCTGTGAAAGCAGGAACCCACGTGTGGTATATGTTGAGGTGACTGTGAGCCTTGCTTCGGTTGGGCCGGTCACAGTGTTTGAGAAGGAGGCCTACTTCTCGGCACAGTGAAGTTATTTGTGATAGATGATACATGCTGTTATTATATGATATTTGACTGCGCAGTCTGTTTTAAATAAAAATGTTTTGACATGCACAAGTAAAACCGTTTTTAAAACTGCTTGTATACTTGTGATGTTTGGCAAGGCAAGTTCAATTAATATAGCTTTAAAAAGCATCTTTATTCAAATGTTTTGGCTTGTGTTCACTGAGTACGAAGTACTCAGCCCTGCGTGTGTTTCTAAACATGCAGGTTGACTGGATGGCGATGGCGTGGATACTTGGTGGTGTGGTGTGGTTTTGTTGATTAAGTTTGGTAGAATTTCGGACTGACATTTGTACGTCTTCATACGTGCAAGTGTTGGGAGTTGATGCTAATTTCCGCTGCAATCTTTTTGATCTAATGTCTGTTGATGCCAGTACTCTAATATTCATGTTTTTGATTCCGAGCGTTGTGCTCGAAGACTTTGAATGCTTGTTGAATTCGTAACCTTTTAACTTGTAATCCCGAGCGATGGGCTCGTAACTTGATTTGTGTTGAACATGATCCCTTATCTTGATGTATATAATCGTATGCTTCCTCTTTTTGTTGGAATTCCTTTCCCATCAGCACGATTTACTTGTTTGAATTCCCGTTTAAAGTGAAGTTAAGATGCTCGGTTAATAATTCTTTATACTTTTGAAAAACCAAATTCGATTGCCTTATATTCCATCTTTGTTTTCCCCGAGCATGTTCCCTTTGTTTGAGTTAGTTTTTAGTTATTTAGGTTTGTTGTTGTTCGTAAGTCGCACCTCAAGAGTCGGGGCGTGACATACGCTCAGCTTTTCCTAGATGGTAATTTACTTTACGATCGTAATGTTTTACTAGTTCGAGCCATCTCCTTTATTTTACGTTAATTCCTTTGCTCGAATACGCACTCCAAACTTTTGTAAACTGTGAAGATCTCAACTCTTACACCATATAATGGCGTGTCCATAATTTCCAATGCATGTTCTACGGCTGCAAGCTCTAAGTCGTAGGTTGGATACTCAATTTCCTAAGGTTAACGTCTCGCGAAACCTAAGCTGTCACTTTCTCGTCCTATTTTAGTACACATCCGAACCCATTATTCGATGCTTCTGTTCATACCACCTATTCTTTATTTGCGTCGATAGGAGCTTATACAGGTACGATGGTCAGTTTTCTTAAGCGTTTATAACTCATCTAACACTGGTTCGCATACTTGCGCTTCTTTTCTTTTCTAAGTAATGGTGTCGTAAGCCTCTAGTAATCGTTAAATATTCCTAAGTGTCTATTAGCACACTCTTCCGATGATAGTTTTCCAAACCTAGGAAATTCCTTATTTCCTTTGGACTGGTAAATGATTTCCATCTGAATATTGCCTCTACCTTGGCAGAAATCTATCTTAATGTCTTCTGTCGGTACTATATATCCATGAAGCATTACCTCCTTCGATTGGACTCGCTCTTCTGAATTTGGCATTTATTTCTTAACTCTAAGCGTTCTAGCACTATTCGCAAGTGTTCTTCGTGCTTCTTCTCATTCTCAGCGTAAATAAAATCGCCGTCATAGAATACTAAAATGTATTTCTCTAACTATAGGTGGAAACGCTATTCATGAGGTTCGTAAATACTATGGGAGCGTTTGTCAACTAAATGATGTAACTATTGTTCCGTAACGACCATTTCTGGTTCGGAGAATAGTTTTGGGGTATAACTCCCGTTTATTCTTTAACTAGTGATGCTTAGACCTTAATTCTATCCTCGCAATACATTTGTTTCTCTTAAGCTTATCGAAGGGGTCTTCTATTCCCATTTAAGGATATTTATTCCTAAGAGTTATCTTATTTTACTTGCGATAGCCCATTAATATTCTTATAGAATCGTTCTTCTTTGTGATAACATCACATGTGTTTTTCCCATGATGAAAATTTTTTGTTTATTGAAACCATTATCTAACAACTCTTGCAGTTAGATCTTAAGCTCTTCTAATTCTTTTGGAACCATTCTATTTAAGGCCTTTGATTTGGGAGCTGCTCGTAGTTCTAAGTCGATCGTGAAACCTACACGACTATCTGGTGATAAACCAGATAATATTTCTGGAAAGATAACATTTCCATATTCGCTCATAACACTCACGTTTGAATGATCTTCTTGGATCATGGATCTCCAACTAGGTATACAAAATAAACGGTCGTATTTTCTTCTTTATCAGCATTTTGGCTTGTAGAGCGGATATTATAAGTATCCTCTTGGCCATCGAAATTTTCATAGAGTTCTGTTGGTTTCCAACTCGGGGTTTAAAAAGAGATTTTTCTCTCGTTGCAGAGAATCGTGGTAATTCTCAAATAACTAATCTATTCCTAAAATTATATATATATCGAACATCATATTAATGTCCAATTGTTTGTTATGATCCTAAAAGACACTAGATTAGATTCTATGCTTAACGAAACTAAGGGATCAATTCTCTGAGACCATCAACATTCCATGAAACGCAGTTGTTTCTATTTTACGATTAGAGCATTCTAGTCTTAGCCCTATAGGGTCAAAAAGGTACTAGTAAACTGGTAGAAAGTTCTAGTTTGGGTCAATAATTTATGACAGGGTAATTTATAAGGTTCGTCCAATACCTGCCAAATCTTCCTTTCCTTCACTATGCCCCTCCTGCCTAATCATGTAAGCTCCTGCATTCTGTTGTGGTTGTAGCAGTTGTATCTGTGACTGAAGTTGAGCTGTAATCAGTGGTTGAGGCTGGCCGTACTGAAATGGTACTATCATTTGAAACAGCATTGGGCGGTCATTACTCATATGCTCCAACATTCCACAATTAAAGCATCTATCCATGTTCGCTAGACATACACCTCAGGCTCCTTATCACGTCCAGCACACGCAGAAACTCCCTGTTTCTGTTTTGCCGCTTGCCTCAGTTCTGGGCAATTCCTCTTAACGTGTCCCTTACGCAAACAATTGTAACAAACACCAGATTTAGCTAGACATATCCCGGGGTGTTTCTTACCACACTTAGGGCAAACTGGAGAAGGGATCTTTTCTCGAGTATTTCTCTGAGTTTGGAGCTGATCGTGCTGGTTAATTCCATTTGCCATCAGTGGTTCCGGGCAGTTTCTCCTAATATGTCCCTTATGTCCACAGTTGTAACAGTTGCCAGTGCCTACCTGACACACGCCTTAATACGATTTATCGCTTTGGAGGCAAACATGAGTGTTAACCCTTACTGTGTGATTTCCTCCTTGATTTTCATTCCTTTGCTGCCCTTGCAGCTGTCCTAGTGGATTGTTACTCTTGCCCTGACCGGTTTGTTCATTCCTCTGTGGATCATTCTTTTGTCCTGTTTTCTTCCCATAGTCACTTCCTTTTCCTGGCTGGTGGAAACCTTGCCTAGTCCTATTCTGTTTCCCTTGACTGTTGTGGCGCTGGTAGCACTCACTGCTACTTCCTTCCCATTTCCTTTTTCTCTTATTGTTGATATTATTGTTGGGACGGTTTTGGGTTGAAGTCTGGTTTGGTGCTGGTGTGGATTTTACCATCTTTTCTTTATTAGGCACTAATGCCTCTATTTCACGGACTCGTCCTAGTAGTTCTGCATAACTCAGTCCCTCCTGTCTGGCTACTGCTTTTCCCAGTTCATACTTAAGTTCTCCCTGAAGCTTCCTGGCTATTTCCTTCTCAGTTTCGACTTGATTGGATACATACTTTTCGTAATATGCCTCCTTAAAACCATTCCAGGTGGTTAGAGCCGCTTGTTCTACCGACATAATTCTCTGTCTAGTCTTCCACCAATATTTAGCTGGTCCAGTTAGCTGATACCCAGCACATGCTAGACGCTTCTCATCACTAAGTCTAATCGGCTCAAAGATTCTCTCCATAGAACGTATCCATTGCTCGGCCTCACTCGGATTACCAGATCCATCGAAATATGGTGGTTTACTTTCAAAGAATAAATCCTCAATGCTATGACGTTGCGGAGATAGGGGAAATGAAAAGGTTGCTGGGTGTTTTTGCCTTTCCTCGCTTATACGTTGTTCTTGACCTCTATCAGACTCTCTAGGATTATCGGGTCCTCTTCGATCGTTAACAGCTCTCAACGACATTTTTAAAACTATAAGATACAAAATTTTCTCATTAGTACTTGCTTTTAAGCCTTCATTTTCTCACTAACCCTTTTTTTCCCACTTAATATTTTCACGTAAACGAGAATAAAAATTTAACTTCGACTCTATTTCTTTCAACTTTTAACCTCCAAGGTTAAATTAAACACTCGTTACACGAGTTCATTTGGCATTCTGGTTTAGTTATACGATTCATAAGAAACTTTCTTGTGACTAAAACCCTCTCATGGGTCATGTATATTATATATACATCAAAAGAATATGTTAGTTTTGCCTATAACAAGGACTTATACAAAACTAGACTACAACGAGTCTAAGCTAGGCTAACTGCCTACGTGTACAGGATGCAATAACATATTGCATTACCGTACTATTGGAAGTACTAGAACGGAAATGATTCATTAAATTTCGTATCCGTTGGAGTACTACAAAACTATCTAGTTACTGACTTGGCTCATTACTCGACACTTAGGTCAGTAGACAATGGGTGTCGATAACTTAGAACGACTTAAAAGTTCACAAGGAACGAAGTTGAAAAGGATTCAACTTAGGAAACTAGACTTTGGATACTTACTGCCCAAGTCAGTAAGTTCATACAGAACAGAGAATACAAAAACAGGGGATGAATCTTATACCAAAAGAAAGGTACGGGTGTCTAGTTTACTCTCCAATTTACGGATCTCGAATTCGTTAAGCGAGCTAGAAGTTATGACAGTTTCCATGAAACGTCGCAAAACAGTCGCGCGAAACCCTAATGCTCGACAAATCTCGACAAAACAGTCGCGCGAAACCCTAATACTATTCCACTTTTATTTTCACGAAATTTTCATCCCAATACAGTCTTCA
Organism: Schizonepeta tenuifolia; assembly: GCA_029490685.1. Classification (NCBI taxonomy): domain Eukaryota; kingdom Viridiplantae; phylum Streptophyta; class Magnoliopsida; order Lamiales; family Lamiaceae; genus Schizonepeta; species Schizonepeta tenuifolia. The sequence continues at coordinate 52,798,675 of CM055959.1, read as the reverse complement.
TACAGTATCCAATAATTGGGTTCATATTCACGAATTTTGATTAACAAACGACGAGCATATCCTCGTCATTTCCAACTAACCAATTACTATACCGAAACAAATTTCAATTTCTATTTCGTTCAACAACTTCTCGATTCTTAACTATATCTCATAACGTCATGTATCTCGGATGAAAAAGTCGTTAACTACAATATCGTTAGTTAATCAATAACAATCATTATTATTAAAAGGGATTTCCTTATTCGACTTTTCTACCGGCTTTTAAACTCGTTTCTTCGTCTCTTAACGAAATTTCAAACTTCTTAGAATTTGTTCAAACTTTACGGTTACGATCATTAACTAACAAGATTATCAAAGGTTCGAATCACAAACCCAAAACATTATCTATTCTCGACTTATTGACGACTCTTCGTCTCTTAACAAAATTCCGACATTCTCCGTTTTTGTTCAAATTTTACAACATCGTTCCTTATCTATCAAGAATCACTAACATGCAAACCATATACTCATATCATTAACGAGTCTTGACTTATCGATGGATTTCCGTCTCTTACGGTTTTCATTTTATTTCTAGAAAAATTCCAAATAATTATGTCATCATCCTCAAACATCCTACATACCATTTCTATTAACAAATCATGCAAACTATAACATCTTCTTCATCAAATCATCCATTCTTCATCTCTTACATTTCTACTTTTATTTTTAGAAAATTCTAATTTAATTCATGTGATCATCTAACATCACATTGAACACAATTCCATCAATTAGACATCAAGAAAATCGAACTACAACAAACCCCCAATTCTTAATAAAATTTCGGTATTAGCATTAGGTTAGGATGGGATGATTTTCTTCGATTTCAGTCCATAGAACCTAATTCTAAGCATACTTTATCATGTATTAATCAAAGGACAACATGCTTCTTCATGCTCCAGTTTTTTTGAAAAAAATAAGTAGATGGAAATTGATTTGTATTCGGTTCATATCGTAGAGAAAGCTCCTACCTTGTCGAATACGAAATCGGATCTAAAATCGATCGGTTGACAGATGACTTGTGAAGCTTGAAAGCTTGAAGAACTCTTGATAATGGAAGAAAAGAGAGAGAGAGAAGGCATGAGAAGGGGGGGGGGGTATTGGAGAGGAAATGAAGAAGAAAATGACTAAGTGTTAGATATTTAAGCATAAAGTAGGATGACTCACAAGGTGACTCACTAAGGTGCGTTTGGTTGCGATAAATTTGACAGAAATATCTCATTTCCGTGCCTCAAACGATGTTATAAAAGTCGAGAAAATAATTTCTTAGATGGTTACGTATTCAACGAAATCTAATTCGTCCGTTAGATTAGAAATAAATCACATACTCAGAAAGCATATTTCGTTTTTCAAAATCCGATAAAAAGTCGGGACATCACAGTCCAAATTTTATCTAGAAAAATAATAAAAACGGATTTTTACTAACTTACTCGTCTCGCAAAAAGAGTGAATGTAAAATCAGACGGTTTCTCGATTTGAGTTTTCGGGCGAAAATTCTATCGGACGCGAAAACCCGAATACAGTAGTCGTTCAACCGACTTCTGGAATTTATTTTCAAAAATGGATTTCACCGTTAGTCTTAGAATTGAAAATCCTTAACTTAGGCGTGCAAAGCCTTAATTAATTAGAAATTTTTTATTTCTCGTCGGAAGAGAAACACCGAGTATTACATTCTATCCCTCTAACGAAAAATTTCGTCCAGAAATTTGCTTACCTCCTTCGCAAAAGTTTCTACGTAGCTTCCTCTTGCCCGTGGTAATCTTATAACACTTTTACTAATCGTATCGACTTACTTCTTAACTCTCGCACTTTTCGATCAAAGATCGATTGCGGTCTTTCTTCATAACTTATAACTTAATCAAGAACGTCTTGCTGGGGGGTTATGTGTTTAGAATCGAAAACGTACTTTCTCAAAATAGATACGCAAACATAATAAACATTTCATAGACTTGGCGACACGGCCAATCTATACACATTAAAACCTATCTTTTTCAAGAAATCTACTAATCGTATATAAAGCTTCGTCTAAGCTTATACTGAACGCGAAGAAATAATCAGTATGTTGGAATAACCCTTAGTAGGAAAATCATGAGGAAAATCTTGTCCTCATTCTCTAAATTTAAGTCTGATCTACATATAATCGCTTAAGACTTTCGTCACTTCTAGACTTCCTTCTCTTTGGTTCGAATCTGACGAAAGAATTGATCTATCACTTCACCGAGCGAATCTAGTTCTAGATTTTTCTCTTTCATACAAGACTTCGTAAGGCATAATACTTATCGTAGCCTGATAACTTTTAGACTTTAATCTAACACTATCGTCCTTAACATTTCTTCTAATACTTGAATCGTTCTCTCGGATTCACTTAAAAATTCTCTTTCGTAAGTCTGGTGTAGCTACTAGTGCTACTATTCAGTTCGTTATTGTCTCAGGTGTATCTAGCACTTTCAAATCCATCATCTCAATTTTTGTACATGTGTTTCTTCTTCGATTAAGAGACACCCTACTTTAGTTGGAGTCTTGTGACTCAGCGTGTCTGCTATGATGTTAGCTTTGCCTGGATGGTATTTGATACCACAATCATAATCATTCCATCCCATGGGTTATATCCATATCAAATTTTTTCATTAACTCTTTACTTTAAGCGTTCACTTACTTTACTAAACCCTTTTTCTTTCCACTTAAAAGTTCACAAAACTGAAATAGGTAATAACTGCGATACTGGTTCTATAAACTTTTTAATTTCCCAAGTTAAACAAGTTCCTTGTTAAACAAGTTAAACTAACATGATTAGAAGAAATTTTCACGAAGTCAAAGCCCACTCACGGGGTCATATAAACATATACGTCGAACGAGTACTGTTTTGCCTCCAATGAGGGCTTATACAAAACTAGACTACTACTAGTCTGAGTTAGGCCAATTACTTGCCTAGTGACCCTTGCCCTTGTCCTGTGCTTCTGGCCTATTCACAAATGTCCATGCATTCTACTCTTGTTGCTGTTGTGACTGTTGTTGTTGCGGATTTGGCAGAGGTTGATTAGTTCTCAAGGGTTGGGGCTGACCATACTGATTCGATCCTACTGGATGCAATGGTTTCAGACAATTTCTTCTCACGTGTCCCTTCTGACCACAGTTATAACATCCGTCAATGTTTGCCAAACAATTATTAAAGTGCATTCTGTTACACTTAGGGCAGGTAGGAACAATGATTCTTCCTTGGTTATTGTCTGTCTGTTGTCCCTGCCACTGTCCTTGTTGGTTGTTTTCCCTCCATTGTCCAGATTGATTATTCTAATTCGGCTGTTGAAAGCCACGCTAATTTCCACCTTGATTTCCTCCTTCCCATTTCCTTTTTCCTTTAAGGTTGCTGTTATTGTTGTTGGACTGGTCTTGAGTTGGAGCCTTGGTTGGTGCTGATACGGGTGCTACAATCTTTTGTTCATCCGGCATAACTACCTCCATGTCTAAGGCTCGTCCTAGTATGTCTATATAGCTCAGTCCTCCATGGCTGGCTAATGTTATTCCTAGTTCGTGTCTAAGTCCCCCATGGAATTTCTTTGCTATCTTCTCGTCGGTATCTACCTGCTCGGGTGCATACCTTGACAATTCACAAAAGGTTGCATCGTATTCAGTCACTGTCATCTTCCCTTGTTTCAGACTGTAGAACTCTGCTTCCTTCTTTGCTCTATAGATTCTAGGGATGTACTTGTCATAAAATGCTTCCTTAAACTCATCCCCAGTAAACTGAGCCAAATGCTCTGTCGGAATAACCTTCTGCCTAGCTTCCCACCAGAAGTCAGCTGGTCTGGTGAGTTGAAACGCAACACACGAAAGACGTTCCTCGTCAGTACATCTGAGAAGTTTAAAAATTCTTTCTCAAACTCTTACCCAAAGCTCAACATCGCCTGGGTTTCCTGATCCATTAAAGACAGGTGGATTTCTTTTAAGGAACAGATCGTCTATGTCACGACGTAGTGGTGGTGGAGGTGGAGGGGTTTCCTGACGTCCTTGATCTTCCTCTCTCTCATGTTGTCTATGACCTCTTTCCGGTCCTCTAGGCCTACCGAGTCATCTTCTTCTGTCATTTGCTACTCTTGGCGGCATTTTGAAACTAAAGGAATCAAGAATTTCTCATCAACTTCATGCTTTAAGCACTCATCCATTCAATAAGGAATTAACTTATCTTAATCATCTTAGCAATTTCTCAAATGGCAACCAAACTCTTAACGGTTCTTAGCTTACCTTAACCATCTCATCTTACCTTAATCATCTTAACTTAGACTTCTTAGTTTTTTTTCTTGAAGAAAACTTTTAATCAGTTCTTAATCATTAAAACAAAGTAATGACTCTACTTTGTTCATGTTACTTATACGAAAGTAACATTCGTCTCTTATTCGCTTTGATTCCCTTTATTCTGTTCTTCCCGTTCGGATCATCTCTTGGATATCTTGGAACCATCGTTTCTTAGAACATCTATGTTTGCAAAGAATTGGGAAGAATCTTAGAGAAAATAGTCTAGGTTCTCAACCCAACATACTTCTCAAAATAACAGAAATTATAGCTCAAATAGTTTCACATACTTTCACAAGTCTAGTACTCATGCTTTCACATAACTCATGTAATATCACAAAGTATAACTTTTATACTTTAATCACATTCATACTTGTCATACTTTATTCTCAATCAAACTTGCATACTTTATTCACAAGTTCTTGCATGCTTATTCAAAAATTTCTTCTTAAAAGAAATCATACTTCTGAAATTCTTTCTTTGTTTTTCTTCTTTGGTTGAGTCGACGTAGCGGGAGGTTGAGTTTTCGTCTACACTCTTAAACTTAGTGTTACGACTTAACTTTATTTGAAAGAAGACTCGGGCGTAGAGTATATACAAATACTCTATCTTACTACTTGAAAGAAACTTGTATGCAGAGCAGAAACGATTGCTCTGATACAACTCTGTCACATCCCCAAATCCCGAGGGACGGCCAAGCCGGGGTGCGACTAGGGGTTGGACTAAAGAGGCCGGGAAGAAGGGGGATGAATAAGAATGAACCAATAAACAGACGTTAATAACAGAATAACTTCTATGAACAAGACTTCATTTAAAAGAAAAAATTGATCTCGGAGGATCACTCGACAAGTTGTTCACAAAGAAACTTAGTTCATTGTACGAGCTTAGACCCAACAGATAGATATATATTAACTTCAAAAAGATTGGCAGCGGAAAGCGTAAAACAGTGATACAAGTTCTTTATTCTAATACGACTTCTTAACTCAACATCAACCACCGCCGCTCCCATCACTCAACCTCCACATTTAAAAACAAACATGCAGGGCTAAGTACATAAAGCACTTAATGGGCACATTGCCGAAAACAACTCACAAGAGTATAGATTAATCATGCATCTTTTCATAAACATTCGTAAGACTTATACTACTGTACACTTAATTCTGGATAACACACTGAAGGTTAACTCAGAATCCAATCGTCTGGTTAGCACTCTGTGGGCTAACTCAGAATATGTCCCTCTGGATAGCACTCTGTAGGCTATCTCAGAATCTGATCGTTTAGTTGGAATCTCTGGATAGCACTCTGTGGGCTAACTCAGAATCCAAACTCTGGATAGCACTCTGTGGGCTAACTCAGAGAGGCACAAGAGAATTCACATATAACAATTCATCATGCACTGATAGTTACTTTAATACATACTTATTAAAGCAACAAGTAAACACTTTCCAGCAACGCTCATTTTATTTTGAACTCCGACTTCCTCCTTTTATCGCAAATAAACAAACTTTAAAACTTAATCGCAACGATAAAAGAAACAGGTTATCGAAATTGGTTTTAGTCTTTTAGGCCTTTGCACTTTACTACTTTCTTTTGATTAACAAATAAACGAGACTCAATCAATTCTCGTTTACAAACTGACTTGGCTCATTACTCGATACTTATGTCAGTAGATAATGGGTGTTGATAACTTAGAACGACTTAAAAGTTCACAAGGAACGAAGTTGAAAAGGATTCAACTTAGGAAACTAGACTTTGGATACTTACTGCCCAAGTCAGTAAGTTCCTACAGAACAGAGCATACGAAAACAGGGAATGAATCTTATACCAAAAGAAAGGTACGGGTGTCTATTTTACTCTCCAATTTACGGATCTCGATTTCCTTAAGCGAGCTAGAAGTTATGACAGTTTCCGTGAAACGTCGCAAAACAGTCGCGCGAAACCCTAATGCTCGATAAATCTCGACGCACGATTCCCTAGGTTCGATCAATACTATTCCACTTTTATTTTCACGAAATTTTCATCCCAATACAGTCTTCATACAGTATCCAATAATTGGGTTTATATTCATGACTATTGATTAACAAACGACGAGCATATCCTCGTCATTTCCAACTAACCAATTACTATACCAAAACAAATTTCAATTTCTATTTCGTTCAACAACTTCTCGATTCTTAACTATATCTCATAACGTCATGTATCTTGGATGGAAAAGTTGTTAACTACAATATCGTTCATTAATCAATAACAATCATTATTATTAAAAGGGATTTCCTTATTCGACTTTTCTACCGGCTTTTAAACTCGTTTCTTCGTCTCTTAACGAAATTTCAAACTTCTTAGAATTCGTTCAAACTTTACAGTTACGATAATTAACTAACAAGATTATCAATGGATTTCCGTCTCTTACGGTTTTCATTTTATTTCTAGAAAAATTCCAAATAATTATGTCATCATCCTCAAACATCCTACATACCATTTCTATTAACAAATCATGCAAACTATAACATCTTCTTCATCAAATCATCCATTCTTCATCTCTTACATTTCTACTTTTATTTTTAGAAAATTCTAATTTAATTCATGTGATCATCTAACATCACATAGAACACAATTCCATCAATTATACATCAAGAAAATCGAACTACAACAAACCCCCAATTCTTAATAAAATTTCGGTATTAGCATTAGGTTAGGAGGGGATGATTTTCTTCGATTTCAATCCATAGAACCTAATTCTAAGTATACTGTATCATGTATTAATCAAAAGACAACATGCTTCTTGATGCTCTATTTTTTTCGAAAAAAATAAGTAGATGGAAATTGATTTTTGTTCGGTTCATATCGTAGAGGAAGCTCTTACCTTGTCGAATATGGAATCAGATCTAAAATCAATCGGTAGACGGATGACTTGTGAAGCTTGAAAGCTTGAAGAACTCTTGATAATGGAAGAAAAGAGAGAGATAAGGCATGAGTAAGCGACCTCAGCTGGTGATGGTCCCGAAACGAGTTACTGGTGTATGGGGGGGGGGGGGGGGCAATACACCAGTTAGGATTTTAAAACTTAAACCTGAAAAATCACTTCAACTGAGTAACAAGGACTCAGTTGGAATCTCACAGCTGAGTAAGCGACCTCAGCTGGAAGAGTGAGGCTGTGCGGAATATGGTGGAAATTAAACTCGTTAAAAACAACTCACGCAAAACAGCTCGGTTGGTTAAGAACCAAAACAGCTCGGTTGAAAATGTGCAAATGCAATTTGTATGCCGGTTAGATTGGTCAGTTAGAAAAGCAATAAGCAACTGAATGAAAATAAACACAGACACACGGGATTTAACGTGGTTCGGAGATAACCCTCCTACGTCCACGGGGAGATGTGAATCCTCACACCTCAGTCCAAGTTCTTCTGGACAGAACCACTCAGCTTACGCGGACTGAGCAACCGTTAAGGATAAGTTTGCGGGTACTTATCGACCTTACAGTTTAGTTTCCGGGCACTAAACAGCCTATGTCAAGTTTGCGGGTACTTGACGACCTGACTACTCAATTACAGGAAGAGTAAGGTCCTAGCACACTTTTTAGGGTGTGAGTGTGGGTGGGATTTCCAACTACAGCTCGATCACGAATGAGAGCTAGATCTAAGGCTTGAACGAATAAACACTCAAACTAAGATCTAAGACAGATTTTCACTCTATGAACCCTCAGCTACTAATGTTCTATCACTATTGAACTCTCAGCTGCTGATGTTCTTAGAATAGGATTTTTGCAGATTTTTCTTTCGCTTGATTCTCTTATGATTGCACTTCTCTGTCTCGCTTCTCTTGTCTGTCGTGTGTATCTCTCTCTCAAATGAGAGAATGCCTCTATTTATAGGCGGAGAGAATCAACTAGCCGTTGGAGGAGCTGTTGATCTCTGATCGTTGAAAGCGAATGCTTGTCTCTTATCTCTGCAGACTTTCCCGATATGGCATCTGTGCTCTTCTGCTTTCCATCTGAGACAGCCTTGTGTTGGGCCAGATGGGGTAATGACTGAACGGTCAAACCCTCATGTGACTTCCTTTTGAAATTCAAATCTTAACCTTCCTGACAGTCAACCTTGGTCAGTTGGTTGAAAGTCTTGATCTTCATCTGAGTGGTCTTCAGCTGATGTTCTGAGCTGTTGAACTCTCAGCTGACTTTGAACTTCAAGCAGTTGGAGTTCTTGGTTGGATTCTACAACTGAGGTTCTGAAACTGAACACTCAGTTGTCTTCCTTGTATTTACTCAGTTGGGTTTGAACCCTCAGATGACTTCCTTTTCATCTGATGTTCTCTTCCTCTCTACTGCTTCTCATCTGATGAACCCTCAGTTGGTTTTCTTCACAACTGATGCTCTGAAGACTTCCCCCTCATTCCATCTGAACAAAAGAACACTCAGTTGTCTTTTATCATAACTGATGTTCTGTCTGAGTAATGCCTTGTTGCCATCTTCAGCTGGAGATCTGTAAAGATAAAATCTTAACTTTGCTCAAACAGCGATCCTAAATTCTAACATTAGGTTCTGGCAATATGTACTCGGTTGGGGTCAGTCGGTTTTGGAATTCATCAAAACTCTTACTAATAAATTTCCCAACAGCCGGGTATTACACTTTTGTTAATGGAATCACTTCATAGATATCATCTTGTTTATTATTATTGGTTAATGCATTTATTCAGTTATTCCCCCTTCTTCCCCGCTTCTTTAATCCAACCCCTAGTCGCACCCCGGCTTTGCCGTCCCTCGGGATTTGGGGTGTGACATTGCATTTTTCTCAAGCAATATAAATTTATTGGATCGAAAACCACCACACATTCTTTTATTATGATGTATTCAATGTAAAAATTTCAAATAATGGCTTCGTTGTCTTAAAAGTAGGTACAAAATCGTGTTTGTACCTAGAAAAGCTCATTTCGAGCTCATTCTAAGCGTAACGCCCGAAGTTGCATTTTTTTCAAGCAATATAAATGTTTGATCCAAAACCACCACACACTCTTTTAAAATGATGTATTCAATGCAAAAGCTTTGAATAATGTTGTAACACCCCGCTATTTATTATTATTATTATTATTATTATTATTATTATTATTATTATTATTACTATTTTTTTTATTAAGAAAAAAAAATCGATTGTTCCTAGCTCGAATTAAGTGGTTTGGATTTGAGAGAATCCTTAGTTAATCACTAGTTAAAAGAATAAATCTTTGATTATAATAGGTGGAGTTATTAAATTGTGATAAGGCTTCTTTTTTAATTAGATAAAGATAGCCAATAAAAATACATGTTAGCAATATATCTCTTTTAACTATATTAAAATCATGGTTTAGAGTTTACATAGAATAGAGTTTTACGTAAATTTCTTTCTCCATATGTTTCCTACTTTTATTCCAACTCAAACTCTTAGAGATCTCCTTAAAACCTAGTCTTTCATTCAAAAGCTTTTACCCAAAATCAGAGATTCTCAAAGCTTCTCTCAAATCACACAAACTCTAGATTGGCGGCGATTGTTGAGCGGAAAATATATTTTCTAAGCCATTTAAATATCAACCAAAAATTCTTGATTTCAAATCCTCCGGTTAGTTTCCTTATTTCCATTTAAGTCTGAATCTGAATTTGTTATTCAAAGTTTATATGTAATCGGTATTTCCAAACACGAAGTTCAAAGTTTATATAGAATAGTTGGATTTGAATTAATACTGAATATATGTGAATCGTATGTATAGATAAGGTTTTCATATTGACATGATGTAGAAAAAAAAATAAGACGAAAGATGAAAGAATCCAACTTTGTTGTTTTATAACTCATATTAACTTTGATAGTCTACTGAATTGTATATGTGCATGCCGATTAATAAAAGAACAGAAAGTTAGTCCGTCGAGAGGAAATACATAGAAATTGTAGTATTAAGTATTTCTTTATTGGTGTATGGTAATACACATAGTAAGAGTGGGGCCGAAAATTCTATTACGAAGCCTTAAGTTGTTGGGTATTGCACTAAGAAACCAAATGAGAAGAATAAAAAGAAGAAGACGAAAATTTAATGTTAATACTCTGCATGTGATATATTCATTAACATGGTATCTCTTCTAAATACAAAGGGGTGTAGTGAACAGTGAAGGAGAGAGTAATTATGTATAAATTATGACTTTAGATTTTTAATTGATTTGTATTCGTGCTCTTGATGTATCAGACAAGAAAAATCATGAATTAGAGAGGGAGAGTTTGGAAAAGAAAGGATATAGGGAATTTGGTTAAATATTATAAATGGTACTTAATCTTAAAATATATACATATACGTGTGTATATGTATAGTATGCATATAATAACAGGAACTTTGTAGAATGTAGTTAAGAGGTCATAAGTTGAGTTGCAGACTATATGTTATTTTAAGACTAGTTGATTTTAGGATTTGATTAGTAAGTATAATAGTAATTCAATGGTATGTATTTAAAAGCAACGACATATTTCAGATGCTAATGTTTAAATCTTAAACTCAAAAATCTCATAATAGTTCGGTTATGTTTTTGTAAAGAAATATGTTTAGTGCGCGCAAGTGAATTGTTTAAGATGAGATTACTTGTTTGGTTATTTAAGTAAATTATATTATTTTATTAGGTGAGGCATGTTTGATTGTTTGGATCGTTTGTGTTCTTCTTTTGAGGTGGGTAAAGTTTCTTATAAGCTCAAAAGTATTTTATGTTTTATGGATCAAATTGCTTTAAATGTGAAAGAATGGCGTTTGCAAAATGTTTTATGTCTAACATGGTATATCGTATGGTATGTGATGTGAAATGAGAATGATGCATATAATCGCCTTGAATGCTTCGAGCTCTTGTGGGTTATATGTTTAAGTAATGTCTTGTGCACAGTGATCAGAAAATGTCCCATAACAGCCTGGACACCGAGAGTCTAGTGTTTGTTTTGGTTGAAGAATGTTATGTCCCATAGGTGCCTTGATACCAAGAGTCATGTGCATTGTAATCCCGGATGTTTATTCCGTCGATAAATAAAAAGTTAATTAATAATTAAGGCTTTGCACGCTTAAGTTAAGGATTTTCGATTCTAAGATTTACGGTGAAATCCGTTTCTGAAAATAATTTCCAGAAGTCGGTCGAACGACTACTGTATTAGGGTTTTCGCGTCCGGTAGATTTTTCGTCCGAAAACTCAGAATTAAAAACTGTCAGAATTTACATTCACTTTTTCTTCGATACGAGTTCACCGGAGAAAGTTAGTTTTTATGATTTTCCGGGCGAATTTTTAAACTGTATAATCCAGACTTTTTCTCGGATTTTGAAAAACGAATTAGGTTTTTCGAGTATGTGATTTATTTCCAATCTAGCGGACGAATTAGATTTCGTCGAATTCGTAACTCTCTAAGAAAGTATTTTCTCGACTTTTATAACGTCATTTAAAGCCGGAAACGAGATATTTCCGTCGAACTTTCGCAACCAAACGCGCCCTTAACTACTTCCCACTCTTAGTTAGATTTTTATTTCACCTTTATGTATCTAATGGTGAGTCATCTCTCTCTCTCCCTCACCTCTCTTTACAGCCCCCTTCCCCCCCCCCCCCCCAAGCTCTCTCTCTCATTTTTTTTCTTCTCTTTTTCTCCATTAAAACTCTTCATCCAAGCTCTTCTCAAGAACACAAGACCTCTATCCACCGATCAATTCCATTTCCGAGTTCGTATTCCGCAAGGTAAGAACATCTCCTACATAATCAACCGAACAAAGTCTTGATTCCATCCATTTCATTTTTTTAGAAACTTAAGAGATGAAGAAGCATGTTATTCTTGTTTGATTCATGTTCTAGTATGTTTAGAATCGAGTTCTACGGATCGAATCATGAAGAAAATCACTCCCCTTTGCATTTTGTAATTACCGAAAATTTCTTAGGTTTTAGAGGTTTTTCGTAGTTCGATTTCTTTGATGTTTGATTGATAGATTAGTGATCTACATGTTGTTAATTGAATATATGAATTAATTTAGATTTTTCTAAAAATAAAAGTTGAAAGATAAGAGAGGAAGAATGCTTGATTCGATGTAGTAAATATTATGATATGCTATTGATTAATAGAAATGAGATATAAAATGTATGAGGATGAATATATATTTAATTGAGATTTTTCTAAAAATAAAACGAAAAACGTAAGAGACGGAAACGTGTCGATAAGTTGAAGCTCGATAATGTTTTTAAAATATGGTTTACATATTAGTGATGCTCGTTAGATGATGATCGTTGTTGTAAAATTTGAACGAAAACGGAGAACGTAAGATTTTCGTTAAGAGACGAACAATCGACGATAAGTCGAGAATAGATAATGATTTAGGATTATGATTCGAACCTTTGATAATCTTGATAGTTAATGATCGTGACCGTAAAGTTTCAACGAATTCTAAGAAGTTTCGATTTTGAATAAGAGACGAAGAATCGAGTTTTAAAGCCGGTAGAAAAGTCGAATAAGGAAATCCCTTTTAATAATAATGATTGTTATTGATTGACGAACGATATTGTAGTTAACAAATTTTCCATCCGAAATGCATGATGTTATGAGTTATAGATAAGAAACGAGAAGTGTATGAACGAAAGTGAAATAGGATTTGAATATGGAATTTGTTTTGGTATAGTAATTGGTTAGTTGGAAATGACGAGGAAATGCTCGTTGTTTGTTTAATCAAAGGACGTGATTATGAACCCGATTAAGGGAATTTGTTTTGGTATAGTTATAGTCTTGTTTATTAGTTAATCAAAAGGAAGTAGTAAAGAGCAAATGCCTAAAAAGACTAAAATCAGTTTCGATTTCCTATTTCTTTTATCGATTGCGTTCAAGTTGCTTAAGTTTGTTTATTTACGATAAAAGGAGGAAGTCGGCACCAAGGATAGGACGGAAGACCAGAGACGGAAGCACGAATAGTAGTTCTGTAATCATTGAGGTGGACTTTTCTATATACAAAATAAAACGAGCGATGCTCAAAAATCTTTATTTATTGCTTTAATAATTGTGTTTCAAAGTGATAATCAGGGCATGAAAATATTTATTTTATGTGAATTTTTTTGTGCCATTCTGAATTGGTTTGCCAATTAAGTCGATCGGACTCTGAGTTAGTCAAAAGGGACTTTCCAAGGTTAGTGTACACGGTAGCCGGTGTGTGTGGTACCCTGTTGAGGGGTAGCCAACCGTGGTGAATAGAACGTGCGCGGGAGAAGTATACTCTCCCCCGGCGTTGAAACAGAATTGGGCAAGTTGAACGTATCATCTATCAGAAAAACGCTTGATCAAGCTATATTATTAAAGAAAAAGAAAATGTTTAGTAGGCTCGGGTATTTGTTGAAAAACCCCGATGCGCTATTTGTCAAGATGCCTGATTTATCTATACTTATGATATGTTTTCGGCAACGTGCCCACTAAGTATGTTTATACTTAGCCCTGCATATGTTTTATAAAATGTGCAGGTTGAGCAACGGGAGCGGCGGTGGTTGATGTTGAGTTAAGAAGTCATTTTTAAAATAAAGGAATTGTATGTCAAGCTTTACGTTTTTCCGCTGCCAAACTCCAAACTCTTTTGTGTTGATGTATATATCTTTTTGAGTCTAAGTTCATACATTAACTTAGTTTCTTTCGAGAACATCCTTGTCGAGCGATCCTTCGTGGTCGACTCCTTTATTATATAATGAAGTCTTGTTCATAGTAGTTTATTCTGTTATTAATGTCTATTCATTCGTTTATTCTTATTCATCCCCCTTCTTCCCCACTTTTTTAACCCAACCCCTAGTCGCACCCCGGCTTGGCCGTCCCTCGGGATTTGGGGCTGTGACAGAGTGGTATCAGAGCAGTCATTTCTGCTCTGCATACGAATTTCTTTCAAGTAGTAAGATAGAGTATTTGTATATACTCTATACCCGAGTCTTCTTTCAAGTAAAGTTAAGTCGTAACACTAAGTTTAAGAGTGTAGACGACAACTCAACCTCCCGCTACATCGACTCAATCAAAGAAGAAAAGTAAGGAAAGAATTTCAGAAGTATGATTTTTTTAAGAAGAAATTTTTGATTAAGTATGCAAGTGTGATGAGATTAAGTATGCCAAGTATAATTTAATTAAAGTATAAGAGTTATACTTTGTGATATTACGTGAACTATGTGAAAGCATGAATGCTATGCTATGTAAAAGTATGTGAAAGTATATGAGTTATATTTTCTTTGATTGAAATGTTTTTTTTATCGTCATGAGAATTTAGACGAATTTTAAGGCCTTCCCGGTTCTTTGAGAACATAGACGTTCTAAGAAGCGTTGGTTCCAAAATTTCCAAGAAACGATCGGATCGAAAAGGGCAGAATAAAGGGAATCAAAGAGATTAAACGAATGTCACCTGCGTAAAGTGACATGAACAACCGACTCGTTGGAGTCGACTTGTTTTTGAAAATGAAAGGCGTAAGAATTTCCTTTTAAGGAAATAAAAAAAATAACATGAAGAATAAGAATAAATAAGTTGATAAGTTAAAAGAATGAAAAGAAACGTCAAGAAATTTTCTTCAAGAAAGAAATAAAGTAAGAAAGTAAAAGAATAATAAGCAAAAGGGTGAAAATAAAATTGTGAATATATATATATATATGATTGTTTGAGTGCAATTTTCTTGAAATTGCTAAGATGATTAAGATAAGTGGTGATTAAGTGATTTAAGTATTGCAATTTTGAATAATGAAATATTCTGATTGTAAATTAAGAATTCTTTAAGATATGTTAATTACCCTACCAGTTACTGATCCGTGTTCTCTTAAAACTTTGTAGGATGCCTGGTACCCGTGTTACGGCTCGGAAGAGTCGACCTTTGAGATAGCGTACAGTAGTTGATGAGATTCTAGATGAGTACCATGACTATGAGGTGGACCCGAATCATGACATCGGGCAGTTGGTTAGTGACTTCGCTGCACGCTTCTACGCAGCTCGTCACTTTGTTACGGAGTATCAGGCGATGGCCGACTTGATAGTACGGCTGCCCGGCGAGTGGCATGGGTGGGCTCATGCCATATCCTAGTACCATATTGCAGTGATCGGTGATGACCCCGAGCCGTACGGCGACTTTGCTGGTTTTACCTTAGCCATACATAGGCAGTTCTTTCACAGTCGGGTTATGTGGACTATCCCGGTTTAGGAACACCTACCCTACCTTCACATTCCGACAGAGACTGAGGCCGAGTTTGAGCCGGAGCCGTTAGCCCTAGACCCGGAGTTTGTTGCACTGTTGGAGCTGCCACCAGTGTTGTCACCTGTTGAGGGATTAGTTCTAGGAGACGAGTACCTTGAGAGAGACGCAGAGCTAGCTACGATGTTAGAGTTACCATCTCCTCTTACACCACTGGAGGAGATCTGTGCTGAGTGGACTAGAGTCTGGGGACAGGATGAGGCGGGGCCGTCTAGAGCCCGTTCTGCAGAGGTGTACCCATCCAGTTCACTTCCTGAGCACCTTCTTCCCCTGAAGAAGCGTGCAGTGGTATCCTGTTCAGACTACCTAATTTCAGACTCGGAGAGGACTACTTCTGACGTGCCTTCACCACCACCACTTACACTTCTGGACGGCACTACCCTGAGGGTTGACGAGGCACTTCAGCTCGTCTTTGGTTCAGATTCTGAGGAGGAGGATCCGGAGGAAGATCCGGAGAAGGACCCTGAGGAGGACCCTGAGGAGGTTCTTGAGGAGGACCCCGAGGAGTTGCAGGCCGTAGAGGGCAGTAGTGACTCGACAGCAGCTTGTTGAGCAGGGTGTCTTAGACGCGTAGTAGTAGTAGAAGTCTCCTTTTGTCTTGTAAATAGTCAGATCAGTAACTATCCTTTTTGTAGTACTCCAAACGGATACGAAGTTTTTGGGATCGTTTCCGTTCTAGTACTTCCAGTAAATACGGAGATGCAACTTGTTAGTGCACCCGATTTATAGATAGGCAGTTAGCCTAGTTTAGACTAGTCGTAGTCTAACCTTTTGTATAAGTCCTCGTTGGAGGCAAAACTAATATTCTTTTTGACGTGTATATAATATATATATGATGACCCGAGAGTGGGCTTAATCTTATGAAAAGTTTTTTCTAAGTGCGTTTGGAAGAAAAAGTTTAGATGAATGTTCCGGTTTAACCGAGAAGTTAAAAGTTTAAAAGAACTAAGTATCGAAGCCATTATCAGTTTCCTTTTCCGTGAACTTGTTTAAGTTGAGAAAAGAGTTAGAAAGTAAAAGAAGGATTAAAAGTAAGGTGCTAACGAGAGTTTTGTTCTTATAGCTTCAAAAGAAAATATGCCGCCGAGAGTTGTTAACAATCGTAGAGGACTTGGTAGACCTAGAGGACGTGGAAGACGTCAAGCCCAGAATGATAGGGAGGAAGAACAAGAACATCAGGATACCCCTCCACCACCATCACCATCACCACCTCCACCACCACCCCGTCGTGACATTAAGGACTGATTCCTCAAACGTAACCCACCTGTGTTCAACGGATCGGGAAACCCAAGCGATGCTGAGCTTTGGGTACGATCTATCGAAAGGATTTTCAAACTCCTCAGATGTACTGATGAGGAGCGACTGCTGTGTGTCGCGTTTCAGCTTTCCGGACCAGCTGACTACTGGTGGGAAGCTCGGCAGAAGGTTATACCCGCAGAGCATCTGGCTTGATTTACCTGGGAGGAATTCAAGGAAGCACTATATGATAAGTATGTCCCTAAGACGTATAGGGCTCAGAAGGAGGCTGAGTTCTATAACCTGAAATAGGGAAAGATGACGGTAACAGAATATGACGCCAAGTTTTGTGAATTGTCAAGGTATGTGCCTGCTCAAGTGGATACCGAAGAAAAGATAGCAAAGAAGTTCCGTGGGGGACTAAAACATGAATTTGGAATTGCGTTATCCAGTCATGGGGGACTGAGCTACACCGAAGTTTTAGGGCGAGCCCTAGAGATGGAGGCCGTAGTGCCTGATGAAAGAAAAGCAATAACAACCGCACCAGCTCCAACCCAGAATCAAAATCGAGGTTACTACAACAACAACAACAACTACCAAGGGAAAAGAAAGTGGGAAGGAGGAAATAACAGTGGATACAATCAAAATTATAATAACCAAGGGAATCAAAGGAGTGGCAATCAACAAGGCTATTAGCAGCTGAATCAGAACAACAATTTTGGAAAGAAACCGTGGCAGGGAAACAATCAGTCAGGGTTGTTTCTTCAAGGAAATAGACAAGCAGGGTCAGGAATAGAAAATAACCAGCAGAATCAACCACAGGGACAAGAAAGGAATTACAATCATGGAAATAATAACCCAGAGAGGGTTACCTTTTCTGTTTGTCAAAAGTGTAATAGAGCGCATCTCGGCGTTTGCCAAGAAAATTCTAGGAATTGCTTCAACTGCGGATAGAAGGGGCACATTAAGAGGGACTGCCCAAAACCATTGCAAGTGGCAGGACACAATCAGTATGGACAGCCCCAACCTCTGAGGACGATTCAGGCACAGCCGCAGCGGCAGATGACCTAGCAGTAGTTCCAGCAGCACGCTCAACAGCAACAGAATGCAAGGGTATGTGCGATCAAACAGGGTGCTCAGAATAAAGGAAAAGGAAACCTAGCAGGTATGGGAAAACTCCATAACATCCCTATTAAGATACTGTTTGATACTGGCGCATCCTGGTTCGTGTGCGGATAACTTAGATATCAGACCTGTACGAGCTGAACACGCTATGAGAATAGCTACACCTTCAGGAGAGATCACTACTTCCACGCATGTTTGCTCTAACCTAGAATTAGAAATCGAAACTCTTAAGGTTAAGGCGAACAACTTGAACGTTATGATAATGTGGGACGTAGATATAATCTTAGGAATGGACTGGTTGTCTGAGAATTATGCCACAATTCTCTGCAACGAAAGGAAAATCTCATTCCAACCACCGGGAAAAGAACCGACAGAATTTCATGGGATTGCAATGGGCAAGAGAGTACCGATAATATCCGCCTTACAAGCCAAGAAGTTGATGAAGAAGAAGGGTTGCACCACTTATCTCGTATACCTAGTTGGAGAACCAGGAGCCGAGAAGACCATTCATGATGTAGAAGTTGTTAACGAATACGAAGACGTCTTTCCAGAAATTTTACCTGGTTTACCACCCGACCGTCACATAGATTTCTCAATCGACTTAGAACCAGGACCGGCCCCCAAATCGAAAGCCCCATATAGGATGGCACCGAAAGAATTAGAAGAGTTTAAGATCCAGATGCAAGAATTGTTAGACCGAGTGTTTCACCGTGGGGAGCACCGATTTTGTTTGTAAGGAAGAAGGATGGTTCTATGAGAATGTGCATAGACTATCGAGAACTATATAAGATTACCCTTAAGAATAAGTATCCTTTGCCAAGGATAGAGACCTTTTTGATCAGCTTAAGGGAGCGGGAGTCTTTTCGAAGATAGATTTAAGATCCGGGTATCATCAATTGAAAATCAAACCCGAGAACATACCTAAGACTGCTTTCCGAACCAGATATGGCCATTACAAATTCCTAGTTATGCCATTCGGTTTGATCAACGCTCCTGCAGTATTCATGGACCTCATGAATCGAATTTTTCACCCATACTTAGACAAATTTGTTTTAGTATTCATTGACGACATTCTCATTTACTCCAAGAATGAGGATTAACACAAGGAACACTTGAAAATAGTCTTAGAAATGCTTAGAGCCGAGAAGCTTTACGCCAAATTCAGTAAGTGCGAGTTTTGGCTGAAAGAAGTGATGTTCCTTGGACGCATCGTATCAGCAGAAGGCATCAAAGTGGATCTTGCCAAGGTAGAGGCAGTGCGCGACTGGAAATCGCCGACAAGTCCGAACGAAATTAGGAGTTTCTTAGGTTTAGCGAGTTATTACAGAAGATTCATTGAAGGATTTTCAACGATTGCTAGACATATGACGCAACGAAAACAAGTATAAATGGACGGACGATTACGAGAAAAGTTTTCAGACACTCAAGAAAAAGTTAACCACAGCACCAGTGTTGGCTCTGCCAGAAGCGAATAAGGAATACGTGGTCTATACAGATACGTCGAAGAATGGATTAGGTTGTGTTTTGATGCAAGACGGAAAGGTGATAGCTTATGCTTCACGACAACTTCGACCTCATGAAGTTGAGTACCCAACCCACGACTTAGAACTAGCAGCCGTTGTGCATGCACTGAAGATTTGGAGACACCATCTCTATGGTGTTAGGGTTGAGATTTTTACGGACCATAAAAGTTTGAAGTACTTTTTCGAGCAAAAGGAATTGAACATGAGACAAAGACGATGGCTCGAATTAGTCAAGGATTATGATTGCGGAATCAACTATCATCCAGGAAAAGCAAATGTGGTAGCTGACGCGCTGAGTCGCAAGACTCCAATCAAGTAAGGATGTCTCTTTGTTGAGAAAGAAGCTCTTGTACGAGAATTTGAGGAAATGGACTTAGAAGTGCTCGATGCACCTGAAACAATAACAAACCATATAGCAGCACTCGAAGCTACATCAGACTTACGAGAAAGAATTATAAGTGCGCAGAGAAAGGACGAATCAATTGAGAAGCTTCGACTGAGGATAAGAACGGATAAACTGGACGGTTTTTCCGAGGCACCCGATAATGCAATTTTGTTTAAAGGCAGACTTTGTATCCCTGAAGACGACGAATTGAAGAACGATATCATGAGTAAGGCTCACAATACGCCTTATACAGCACACCCAGGGAGTACGAAGATGTATCAGGACTTAAGAAAGAATTTCTGGTGGAACGGTTTGAAATGAGACGTCGCCTCATTTGTGGAAAGATGTTTGGTTTGTCAACAAGTGAAAGCTCTACACCAAAGACCATATGGATTGTTGCAGCCATTAAGTATCCCAGAAGGGAAATGGGAGGATATAACTATGGATTTTGTGACAGGTTTGCCTAAGTCAAGAAGAAGAAACACTGCCATCTGGGTAGTTATTGATAGACTTACCAAATCAGCTCATTTTCTACTAATTAAGATTACCTATGGGTCAGAGAAGTTAGCACAGCTGTATGTCCATGAGATTGTACGTCTGCACGGAATACCAAAGTCGATAACATCAAATAGAGATGCCAAATTCACTTCAAGGTTTTAGATCACGATGCAGAAAGAGTTAGGAGCCGAACTTAACTTTAGTACAACTTTTCACCCCTAGACGGATGGACAATCCGAGAGAACGATTCAGATACTCGTTGATATGCTAAGAACTGTAGTATTGGATCGAAGCGCGAATTGGGAAGATATCTTGCATTTAGTTGAATTCGCGTACAATAACAGTTATCAGGCGACGATAGGAATGGCGCCTTACGAGGCTTTATATGGAAAGAAATGTAGATCACCGCTTTATTGGGATGAAGTGGGTGAAAGAAAGAACCTAGGACCCTATGCGGTCAGTGAAATGATTGAGATTATTCATCAGATTAGAGTTAGAATGAAAAAGGCCCAGAGCCGACAAAAGTCTTACGCCAACGACCGTCGAACCAATCTTAGTTTTGAAATTGGGGATAAGGTTTTCCTCAAGATTTCACCATCCAAAGAAATCGTTAGATTAGGTGTTAAGGGTAAGCTTAGACTAAGGTTTATAGGACCTTATGAGATTCTCGAGAAAGTAGGACCTGTTGCTTATAGATTGGCCTTACCGCCAAGTCTAGGAAGTGTCCATAACGTGTTTCACGTATCTCAGTTAAGAAAGTATGTTTTTGATCCTAAGTACATAATTAACCAGCAAGACGTCGTTCTTGAATCTGACTTGAGTTATGAAGAGAAACCATTATCGATTTTAGATTGAAAGATACAAGAGTTAAGAACCAAGTCGATACCAATAGTAAAAGTGCTATGGAATCACCACGGGCAAGAAGAAGCCACGTGGGAACTTGAAGAAAAGATAAAAGAGAAGTATCCTTACCTTTTTGAAGAAGGTATACAAATTTCGGGATGAAATTTTTGTTAGAGGGGTAGGATGTAATACCCCGGATGTTTATTCCGTCGATAAATAAAAAGTTCATTAATAATTAAGGCTTTGCACGCCTAAGTTAAGGATTTTCGATTCTAAGATTTACGGTGAAATCCGTTTCTGAAAATAATTTGCAGAAATCGGTCGAACGACTACTGTATTAGGGTTTTCGCGTGTGGTAGATTTTTCGTCCGAAAACTAAGAATTAAAAACTGTCAGAATTTGCATTCACTTTTTCTTCGATACGAGTTCACCGGAGAAAGTTAGTTTTTATGATTTTCAGGGTGAATTTTTAGACTGTATAATCCCGACTTTTTTTCGGATTTTGAAAAACGAATTAGGTTTTCCGAGTATATGATTTATTTCCAATCTAGCGGACAAATTAGATTTCGTCGAATTCGTAACTATCTAAGAAAGTATTTTCTCGACTTTTATAACATCATTTAAAGCCGGAAACGAGATATTTCCGTCGAACTTTCGCAACCAAACGCGCCCTTAACGACTCCCCACTCTTAGTTAGATTTTTATTTCACCTTTATGTATCTAATGGTGAGTCATCTCTCTCTCTCCCTCACCTCTCTTTACCGTCCCCCCCCCCCCCCCCAAGCTCAAGTTCTCTCTCTCATTTTTTTTCTTCTCTTTTCCTCCATTAAAACTCTTCATCCAAGCTCCTCTCAAGAACACAAGACCTCTATCCACCGATCAATTCCATTTTCGAGTTCGTATTCCGCAAGGTAAGAACATCTCCTACGTAATGAACCGAACAAAGTCTTGATTCCATCCATTTCATTTTTTTCGAAACTTAAGAGATGAAGATGCATGTTGATTCTTGTTCGATTCATGTTCTAGTATGTTTAGAATTGAGTTCTACAGATCGAATTATGAAGAAAATCACTCCCCTTTGCATTTTGTAATTACCGAAAATTTCTTAGGTTTTAGGAGTTTTTCGTAGTTCGATTTCTTTGATGTTTGATTGATAGATTAGTGATCTACATGTTGTTAATTGAATATATGAATTAATTTAGTTTTTTCTAAAAATAAAAGTTGAAAGATAAGAGAGGAAGAATGCTTGATTCGATGTAGTAAATATTATGATATGCTCGATTGATTAATAGAAATGAGATATAAAATGTATGAGGATGAATATATATTTATTTGAGTTTTTTCTAAAAATAAAACGAAAAATGTAAGAGACGGAAATGTGTCGATAAGTTGAAGCTCGATAATGTTTTTAGAATATGGTTTACATATTAGTGATGCTCATTAGATGATGATCGTTGTTGTAAAATTTGAACGAAAACGGAGAACGTAAGATTTTCGTTAAGAGACGAACAATCGACGATAAGTCGAGAATAGATAATGATTTAGGATTGTGATTCGAACCTTTGATAATCTTGATAGTTAATGATCGTGACCGTAAAGTTTCAACGAATTCTAAGAAGTTTCGATTTTGAATAAGAGACGAAGAACCGAGTTTTAAAGCCGGTAGAAAAGTCGAATAAGGAAATCTCTTTTAATAATAATGATTGTTATTGATTGACGAACGATATTGTAGTTAACGACTTTTCCATCCGAGATGTATGATGTTATGAGTTTTAGATAAGAAATGAGAAGTGGATGAACGAAAGTGAAATAGGATTTGAATATGGAATTTGTTTTGGTATAGTAATTGGTTAGTTGGAAATGACGAGGAAATGCTCGTTGTTTGTTTAATCAAAGGACGTGATTATGAACCCGATTAAGGGATATTGCATATAGACTGTGTTGAGATGAAAATTTCGTGAAAATAAAAGTGGAATAGCATTAATCGAACCTAGGGAATCGTGCGTCGAATTTTGTCGAGCATTAGGGTTTCGCGCGACTGTTTTGCGACGTTTCACGGAAACTATCATAACTTTTAGCTTGCTTAACGAAATCGAGATCTGTAAATTGGAGAGTAAATTAGACACCCGTACCTTTCTTTTGTTATAAGATTCATCCCCTGTTTTCGTATGCTCTGTTCTGTATGAACTTACTGACCTGTGCAGTAAGTTTCCAAAGCTTAGTTTCTTAAGTTGAATCCTTTTCAACTTCGTTCCTTGTGAACTTTTAAGTCGTTATAAGTTATCGACACCCATCACCTACTGACCTAAGTGTCGAGCAGTGAGCCGAGTCAGTTTGTAGATGAGAATTGATCCAAGTCTCGTTTATTAGTTAATCAAAAGGAAGTAGTAAAGTGCAAATGCCTAAAAAGACTAAAACCGGTTTCGATTTCCTATTTCTTTTATCGATTGCGTTCAAGTTGCTTAAGTTTGTTTATTTACGATAAAAGGAGGAAGTCAGCACCGAGGATAGGATGGAAGACCAGAGACGGAAGCTCGAATAGTAGTTCTGTAATAAGTGAGGTGGGCTTTTCTATATACAAAATAAAACGAGCGATGCTCGAAAATCTTTATTTATTGCTTTGATAATTGTGTTTCAAAGTGATAATCAGGGCATGAAAATATTTGTTTTATGTGAGTTCTTTTTTGTCATTCTGAATTGGTTCGCCAATTAAGTCGATCGAACTCTGAGTTAGTCAAAAGGGACTTTCCAGGGTTAGTGTACACGGTAGCCGGTGTGTGTGGTACCCTGTTGAGGGGTAGCCAGCCGCGGTGAATAGAACGTGCGCGGGAGAAGTATACTCTCCCCTGGCGTTGAAACAGAATTGGGCAAGTTAAACGTATCATCTATCAGAAAAATGCTTGATAAAGCTATATTATGAAAGAAAAAGAAAATGTTTAGTAGGCTCGGGTATTTGTTGAAAAACCTTGATGCGCTATTTGTCAAGATGCCTGATTTATCTATACTTATGATATATTTTTGGCAACGTGCCCACTTAGTATGTTTATACTTAGCCCTGCATATGTCTTATAAAATGTGCAGGTTGAGCGACGACAGCGGCGGTGGTTGATGTTGAGTTAAGAAGTCGTTTTTAGAATATAGGAATTGTATGTCAAGCTTTGCGTTTTTCCGCTGCCAAACTCCAAACTCTTTTGTGTTGATGTATATATCTTTTTTAGTCTAAGTTCATACATTAACTTAGTTTCTTTCGAGAACATCCTTGTCGAGCGATCCTTCGAGGTCGACTCCTTTATTATATAATGAAGTCTTGTTCATAGTAGTTTATTCTGTTATTAATGTCTGTTCATTCGTTTATTCTCATTCATCCCCCTTCTTCCCCGCTTCTTTAATCCAACCCCTAGTCGCACCCCGGCTTGGCCGTCCCTCGGGATTTGGGACTGTGACATGCATACTATGGTTGAAGAATTATGTTTCACTTCCTACGATATATACATTGTGGGTAAAGAAAGAAAAAAGATTTCATGATTAACCTACCATTGAGTACGTTTTATGAGTACTCATCCCCATGTTTTTAAATGTTTTCAGGTTAATAAGCATGGAGCTGCGTGGAAGGAAACGGGATGACGGTTAATTATTTAATGTTTAAAATTTCTTATTAGTAATTGCTTATTTTTTGTTAGATTTAAGAATTTTGGCTAAGTTAAAATAAGGATATGGTGTGTGGATGACTAGAGTTAGGAGTTTCATAATTTGTTGAGTTTATATTAAATTTTTATTTGAAAAGGTGGTGTCCGAGAATTTGTTCGGTTTGTATCTCACAAATAATTTTAAAAGATTCAAGATTTCTACTATTGTATAAATAGGCTTCCGCATTAAAGAGTTATTGGAAAGGATTTTTTTTTTAAATTGGGTTGATTCCTTCAAGTTAATTCCGCATTTAGAAATAAGAAAGAGTAACATTTTAATTTAGTAAATTAGGGTGTTACAAATGTCTTCATTCTCGTCAAAATAGCTACGAAATCGTGTTTGTAACATGGGAAGCTCATTTCGAGCTCATTCGAAGCGTAACGCCCGAAGTTGCTTTTTTCTCAAGCAATATAATTTTTTTTTATCCTAAACCACCACACACTCCCTTATTATGATGTATTCAATATAAAAGATTTGAAGAACGGCTTCGTTCTCGTCAAAATAGCTACAAAATCATTTTTGTACCTTGAAAAGCTCATTTCGAGCTCATTTGACGGGTAACGCCCGAATTTGCATTTTTCTCAAGCAATATAAATTTTTTGGATCCAAAACCGCTACAAACTCCCTTATTATTATGCATTAAATGTAAAAGCTTCAAATAACGGCTTCGTACTTGTCAAAATAGCTAAAAAATCTTTTTTGTACCTTGAATAGCTAATTTTTGCTCATTATAAGCGTAATGCCTGATGTTACATTTTTCTCAAGCAATATAAATTTTTTTGATCCAAAACCACCACACACTCCCTTATAATGATGTATTCAGTATAAAAGATTTGAAGAACGGCTTCGTTCTCGTCAAACTAGCTACAAAATATTTTTTGTACCTTGAAAAGCTCATTTCGAGCTCATTGGAAGCGTAACGCCAGAATTTGCATTTTTCTCAAGCAATATAAATTATGTAGATCCAAATCTACCACATAGTCTTTTAATATGATGTATTCAATGTAAAAGTTTCGAATAATGGCTTCGTTCTCGTCAAAATAGCTACAAAATTGTGTTTGTACCTTGTAAAGCTCAATTCGAGCTCATTTGAAGCGTAACGCCCAAAGTTGCATTTTTCTCAAGAAATATAATTTTTTTTAATCCAAAACCACCACACACTCCCTTATTATGATGTATTTAATGTAGGTGATTTGAAGAACGTTTCGGTCTCATTAAAATAGCTATAAAATCATGTTTGTATCTTGAAAATCTCATTTCAAGCTCATTTGAAGCATAACGCCCGAAGTTGCATTTTTCTCAAGTAATATAAATTTTTTGATCCAAAATCACCACACACTCCCTTATTATGATGTATTTAATAAAGGTGATTTGAAGAACGTTTCAGTCTCGTTAAAATAGCTGCAAAATCGTATTTGTACCTTGAAAATCTCATTTCAAGCTCATTTGAAGCGTAACGCACGAATTTGCATTTTTCTCAAACAATACAAATTTTTTGGATCCAAAACCACCACTCTTTTATTATGATGTATTCAATGTAAAAATTTCGAATAATGGCTTCGTTCTAATCAAAATAATTACAAAATCGTGTTTGTACCTGGAAAATCTCATTTCGAGCTCATTTGAAGCGTAACGCCCGAATTTGCATTTTTCACAAGCAATATAAATTTTTTGGATCAAAAACCACAACACACTCTTTCATTATGATGTATTCAATGTAAACTTTTCGAATAATGGCTTCGTGGTCATCAAAATAGCAACAAAATCGTGTTTGTACCTTGAAAAGCTCAATTCGAGCTCATTTGAAGCATAATGCCCGAAGTAGCATTTTTTCTCAAGCAATATAATTTTTTTTGATCCAAAACGACCACACACTACCATATAATGATGTATTCATTATAAAAGATTTGAAGAATGGCTTCGTTCTCGTCAAACTAGCTACAAAATCTTTTTTGTACCTTGAAAAGCTCATTTCGAGCTCATTAGAAGCGTAACGCGAAAATTTGCATTTTTCTCAAGCAATATAAATTATGTGGATCCAAATCCACCACACACTCTTTTAATATGATGTATTCAACGTAAAAGCTTTAAATAATGGCTTCATTCTCGTCAAAGTAGCTACAAAATTGTGTTTATAACATGGGAAGCTCATTTCGAGCTCATTGATAGCGTCACGCCCGAAGTTGCATTTTTCTCAAGCTATATAAATTTTTGGATCCAGAACCATCGCACACTTTTATTATGATGTATTCAATGTAAAAGCTTTGAATAATGTCTTCGTTCTCGTCAAAATAGCTACAAAATCATGTTTGTAACAGGGGAAGCTCATTTCGAGCTCGTTTGAAGCATAACGCCCGAAGTTGCGTTTTTCTTAAGCAATATAAATTTTTTTGATCCAAAACCACCACACACTCCCTTATTATGATGTATTCAGTATAAAAGATTTGAAGAACGGCTTCGTTCTCGTCAAAATAGCTACAAAATCATTTTTGTACCATGAAAAGCTCATTTCGAGCTCATTTGAAGCGTAACGCCCGAAGCTGCGTTTTTCTCATGCAATATAATGTTTTTGGATCCAAAATCACCACACACTCCCTTATTATGATGTATTAAATGTAAGAGCTTCAAATAACGGCTTCGTTATTGTCAAAATAGCTACAAAATCTTTTTTGTACCTTGAAAGGCTCATTTCGAGTTCACACCCCAATTATTGTCAAGAAAAATCTACAATAATGAATCTTGGACAGTTTATTTGTGAAAACATATATATAGCCAAAAAAGCACCTGTCACAGCCCCAAATCCCAAGGGACGGCAAAGTTGGGGTGCAACTAGGGGTTGGATTAAAGAAGCGGGGAAGAAGGGGAAATAAATACTAAAATAGATGTCTTAACTAATAATATTAAACAAGATGATATCTATGAACCGATTTCATTAACAAAAGAGAGTCGATCTCGAAGGATCACTCGATGAAGATGTTATCAGAGTAGACTAAGTTTAAAGTACGAAACTTAGACCAAAAAGTTATACATCAAAATAAAATAGTTTTGCAGCGGAATAACGTAGACTGAAACATTGTTCCTCTTTCCTATGTACAACTCTACTCAACCTCCGCCGCTTCCGTCACTCAACCTGCACATTTATAAAACATATACAGTGCTAAGTGTCACAGCCCCAAATCCCGAGGGACGGCAGAAGCCGGGGTGCGACTGGGGTTGGATTAAAGAAGCGGGGAAGAAGGGGACTAACTGAACATACATACATAAGAGACAACATACAAACTATGAATAAAGCTTTATTTACATAAAGGAAGGGTTGAACTCAAAGGATTACATGACTGAAAGTACACGGTAGATAAACTAAGTTATAAGACAGATCTTAGTCTACAGTGAGTACATATATGTTCATCAAAATACTAGAGTTTTGCAGCGGAAATGTGATTAATACTAACTAAAGTCTTCCTAAGACAACTTTATTCAACCCTCGCCGCTTCCATCGCTTCAACCTACACATTTAGAAAACATATGCAGGGCTAAGTACAAAAGTACTTAGTGGGCATGATGCTGAAAACATATTCATAAGTATAAATAATCAGGCATCTCATAATCGTAGCACATCGGGGTTTGTTGAAAAAGACCCGTGTCTACTAAACATTTTCTGACTCATTTGTATAAAGTAGTTTGTACAAGCATTTTTCTGGTATGTTACGTTCAAATCTTGACCAATTCTCATTCACTGTGGCTGGTATCCCTCAACAGGATATCACATACACCACAGGTTATAAAGTGCACTAACTCTGGAAAGCACTTAGCAGCTAACTCAGAGCTGATCGTTAACTAATAAATCTGGAAAACACGAAGGTTAACTCAGATAGGTACAAGAGAACTCACATAAAATATTTAAACAGTTTATGCCATGATTATCACTTTGAAAACACGATTATCAAAGCGATAAAGAAAAGGTTTTCGAGCATTGCTCGTTTTATTTCATATATAAAAGCCCACCTTGTGATACAGAACTAATAAGTACTAGCTTCCGATCCTCTGATCTTCCGTCCTTTCCTTACTGCTGGCTTCCTCCTTCATCGTAAAATAATAACACTTAAAATCGGGTCGTAAAAGATAATCGATCATTGAAACTCGAAAAAAGTTTTAATCGTTTCATTTCTTTAGGCAATTGCACGCTTATTAGTTTCATTTTAATTAAATGGAAAAAAGACTCGAACAAATCTCGTTTAGAACTCGAAAGATCGCATACTCGACTCTTAGGTCAGTAGAGAGGGTAGTCGATAGCTCAATACAACTTAAAAGGTCAAAAGGAGCTAAGTTGGACAAGAAATCATCACAAGTTCTTCATCCAACCATTGAATCATCCAACTTCCTTTATTAATTGTCAAGGTAATCTCCTCCTCTCTAATCCTATCCAATTGGATTCCATTTCTTTTTATTTTTCATATGGATCGAAATATATGGTTGATGAAAATTAGATGTTTTGATCTCTAATTAGTATAACTAGATGGATTAGACATGGATCTATGATTAAAATTGAAAGAAAACCAAGAACACTAAAACCTAATCAATACCGATTTTTAGGGGTTTGGTGTAGGATAATTTGATTCTTCAATTGATGGTATAATCATGCTTAAGAGGTGTTCAATTAGTGATTAGAACAAAAAGAAATCGAAACCCCTAAGTATTTGATGAGGACCGATTTTTGAGCTAGGGTTTGAATTGGGGATTTTCAATTAAATGTGTAATTAGACTTGTAATTGTTTAATTGATGATATAGTAGTATAATTAAGGGATTAATGATGTTAATTGATGAAGAAAATCACCCTCTTTAATTATAAGTTAATACCGAAAATTAAGAAAAAATTAGGGGTTTTCATGTAGTTGATTTAGTTGTTGATTTGTTGATGAAATAATGTTCCTAATGATGTTAGTTGATAATAGGAATTATTTGAGAATTTTCTAAAATTATTTTGTTGAATTGGTAAGAGACGAAGATCTCGAATTAAGTTGAGATATAGTGATGATATGAAGTGATGATGTGCATTAAAATGAATCCCGTTAGATGATGTTTGATGACGTAAAATTTGAATGAAATCCGACAACTTTTAAAATTGTGTAAGAGACGAACAATTAGTCGTAATTAATAACCGAAAAGTCGAATGAGAATTCTAACTTGATATTATTGTTTATGATGGACTTGAGAACAACTTTGTTGTTGATGTCATGAGCTTTCGAGCTTTTATAATATGAGTTATAGTGATAGTCGAGAACTAGAACGAGGAATTGATAACTTGTTTTTGATTTAGTACATGTTAGTTGAAAGCCGACGTTAGAACGTCGTGCTATTGGTCGAGTTTTGAGAAGGAGTTCTTTAGACGATTTAGACAATTTCTCGCTTAACTAAACTTCTTTACTTTAACGGATACGAGATGAGATCTCGTCTTGTTTAGCACTCAAGGCTCCTTTCTTGACACTGGGGTCAGTAGGATGATAGTCGTCAAGTTATTACGGCTTAAACGATCAAAAGAAACTAAGTCGCGAACAAAACAACTTAGAAGAATGAAATCTGAAAATTCACTGCGCAAGGCAGTAACTCTGGGGACTGCCCAGAACACGGGATCTGGAAACAGGGGATGAGCTCTGTACCATTGGAAAGCTTGGAATGTCTAGTTTACGTTCCAATTTACGGATCGCAAATCCGATAAACGAGCTAAAAGTTATTACAGTTTCCGGAAAGGGTCGCAAAACTGCCGCGCTAACCCTAGTTGCTCGATAGAATCGACGTATAACTTCCTAAGTTCGTTCTAAGTTCTCGTATTCGATTTCTTATGAAACTTGACCCTCAAGGCAGTCAACACACTAAGTATAAATATACTTAGTGGGCACAGTGCCGAAAACATATCATAAGAGTACAGATTAATCAGGCATCTCAAATAGTAACGCATCGGGGTTTTTCATCAAAGGCCCGTGCTTACTAAACATTTTCTTTTCACAATAGCTTGATCAAGCATTTTTCTGATGTTATGTTCAACTTGCCCAACTTCTGTTTCAACGCCGGGGAAGAGTTAACTTCTTCCGCGCACGTTCTATTCGCCGTGGCTGGCTACCCCTCAACAGAGTACCACACACCGGTTACCGTGTACACTAACCCTGGAAAGTCCCTTTTGACTAACTCACAGTCCGATCAACTTAATTGGCAAACCAATTCAGAATGGCACAAAAGAACTCACATAAAAAAAATTCTTTTATGCACTGATAATCAATTTGAAAACACACTTATCAAAGCAGTAAGTAAACATTTTCGAGCATCGCTCATTTTATTTGATATATAGAAAAAGCCCACCTTAGGCGATATACAGAACAACTAAAGCTTCCGTCTTCGATCTTCCGTCCTTTTTTCTAATTGTGACTTTCTCCTTTTATCGCAATCAAACATGCTTTAGTAAATCGGTCAAGATGATTAAAGAAAAAGTAATTCGAATTCGGTTAAGTCTTTTAGGCATTTGCACTTTAACTAATCTCTTTTGATTAACGAAGAAATGATACTCGAACACATCTCGTTTAGAACTAACTCGGTTCCTTACTCGACATTTAGATTAGTTAATAACGGAAGTCGATAACTCTTAACGACTTATTAGTTCTTAAACAATTGAGTTAAAAAGAATTCAACTTAAGAAAAATGAGTTTAGGAATTTTCTGCACAAGACAGTAAGTCTGGAGCCTCTGCAGAACAGAATACTTCGAAACAGGGAATTTGCCTTATTTTAAACGAAAGACACGGATGTCTAGTTTACTTTTCAATTTACGGATCTCGATTTCGTTAAACGAGCTAAGAGTTATGGCTGTTTCCGTGAAGGGTCGCAAAACTGCCGAGAAACCCTAATTGCTCGTAAAACTCGACGCACAATTCCCTAGGTTCGATCAATGCTATACAACCTTTATGTGCATGAAATTTCTATTATATAACAGTCAACACACACAATCATTTGACGTGAACACTTTCAAGTTTCTCGATTAACAAAACGACGAGCACTTCCTCGTCTTTTCAACTAACTAATTATTTAACAAATTTTATTTCAAATTCAAATCATATCTAACTTCTAATTTATTTTTCATAACTTATATAACATAATCATCAACTACAATCATGCATATCATTACTATATTCACTTTATACATATATATATTCATAGATCAAAAGTTCATACTTGAAAATAGCCTACTACGGGGCCGTTTTCATAACTTTTGATTTCGACGTGTGATTTTATCGATTCAAGTTTCTATCATGCTTCAAATAATTCTAATTTCACTTATCAATCATCAAACACAACTTATAACGTGTAGAAATCATAATTTATTTAATATAGTCTTAATTCCATCTACTTACATACAAATATTCTTATAGTTGTTCAATAAATTCCATCCTTAATCTTATCATGCATAATTAACCTAATTATGATTTTAGAAACTTATATCATGATCATCTAACATGTGAAACACAAAATCATAGATTTAAAGTTCATATATGCATCGTTTTTTTCATAATCGATAATTAATTCTCAATTAATTTTACAACCAACCTAGCATACCAACAATCACTAATATTCAATTAGTTTTCTCGTTCGATTTTCCTATTGACGATTATGCTCGACTATTCGTCTCTTACAAAAAGTTCGATGTTCTTAGATTTCATTCAAACTTTACAATTATCATCATTAACTACATAGATTAACTAATATGCAAACCATAAGTCCATATCAACATCAAAACTAATTCTATCGACGATTCTTCGTCTCCAACGATTTCGTTTTTACTTATAGAAAAATCTAAATTAAATATATATTGAACCTCATGCTTCCTACATCATATATATCTAAAACATAAGATCTACTCAATCAAAATCATGCTTCTTCATCTCTTGCATTTTCATTTTTATTTTTAGAAAATTCCAAAACAATTCATACATCAATGTATCAATACCTAGAGTGATAATCCACAAACCAATCATCTAAAATCATGAATTTGAACTTAAAACATCAAGCCCTATCACCTCTAAATTCTCGGTTATTACAAATAAATAAGGAGGGTGATTTCTACTTGATTCTAACCATGGAAATCCATTCCTAAGCATACATAATCAAGTCATAAACTTAGAACATCATCTTCTTCCTCTCTTACTAATTTTCGAAAATTTCAATAATTAAAGAAATGGAATTTTGTTCGGATAGTAATGAAGAGGAGGCTCTCACCTTGCTAACTACGAACTCGGATTTAAAATCGATCGGAAGATGAATAAGTTATGAAACTTTGAATGCTTGAAGAACTTGATGAAGAACACTTCAATGGTGAAGAACAAGAGAGAGAAGAGAGAGAGATGGGGGGGGCGGTTCTTAGGGAGCGAGATGGGAGAGTTTGTGATGACTAAAGTGAGATATTTAAGTTAATAAAGTGAAAAATATCAAGTCATGACTAGGGGGGGGTATGTGGCGGTTTTAAAAGGGATTTAAATCCCAAAATATCTCGATTACGGGTCTAATACTGCGTATTGAAATCGATTAATTAATTTCTTAGACGGTTACGTTTTCGGCGAAAACTAATTCGACCAATAGATTGGAAATAATTTACTTAGTCAGAAAGCATGATTCGATTTCCGTAATCCAAAGAAAAGTTGAGACATGACAGTCCAAATTTCGCCCGAAAAAATAAATAAAACTGACTTTTACCAGTAGACTCGTGTCGCAAAATAAGTGAATGTAAAGTCAGACAGTTTTTCGATCTGAGTTCTCGAACCCCAATCTAGAACGAAGAAGCTACTTGGGAGCGTGAGGAAGAAATCTTAGCCCGTTATGCCAATCTAGAACTAAGTAAGTTTAATTTCGAGGACGAAATTTTCTTTTAGTGGGTAGGGTTGTAACGACCCGTTTCCAAATCCCTTTTATTTACATTATTTTAATTGCGAAATTTCGTATTTCCTTTTAATTTCTTAAATATGAAATTTATTAATCGAGCTATGATGTTGTCTAAGTCGCGCCCTAGACGAATTTAAGTTTCATAAGATATTATTTTTATTTTTATTTTCCTATAATAATAATAATAATAATAATAATAGGATAATTAGAATTTAAATTTCAAAAGAATTGTGTTTATCATTTTAGATTCCTACTCCAATTTAAACTCTTCTCAACCCATTATAAGCCCTAAATTCTAATCTATAAAACTAGGATCTCTAGTGTTCTTTTCTTTTTTTCCCACGCGCAGTCATTCATTCAGGAAAAAAAATATATATATATAATAAAATCTTTAGTTTTTGTCCTTCAACAACTAGGCTTCGAATTGAGGTACTTCATATCCTTTCAATTAATTTATTTTACTTTTCAATGTTCTCTTTGATTTGTATTACACACGCATCATGGGATATATACTAGGTTGCATAGATGTTTTTTTTCTCTGTGGGGAATCGACGGCGCCGGCTGAAGGCGGCTTTGCTTGACGTCTGCCATTCTTAATCTCTTCTCGTTGACTTCTCTCTTCTGCAAGTCATCCTTCTCTTTATTTTTTTTATGTATCTGCTGAAACTTCCCTTCTCGTTGAGGCTATTTATCTTTTTCTGTCAATTCTCTTTTCTTTCGTAATTTCCGCATCTGACCTCATGTGCTTTTACCTTAAATGGCAAACTTGTTTTACTTGGTTACTATTTCATGTTGGAATGAGATATAGGTGTCGTACTAGTGGGCCATATTTTGATTTCCTTTAGTTATTCAAGAGTCTTTATGAATTTATATATATGAATTTGTACATGTTTACTAATTAATATTATATTGTTTTGTATATTTAATAACTCATAGATTTTTCTTCAAACTTCGCATCATTTGATTATATACATAGGTAATCTATAATATTCTCAGTGACCTTGTCTAATGGACATCTGTATGCTCATCTTTCAAATTGAAGACACATATTTTAGCCTATACTATATATGTGTCTATACTAAATAATAAAGTATACAAATGAGTTTTATTCTAAATAACACTAATGAATAAGTATAATTATTTACTTGTCACTTTATAGTTTACAGTACATGTACATATCGGATTAATAAGGTTGATTTCACTTTTCTTTGCATTAGACATTAGATAAGAAATAGTAACGGAGTTCATGTCTTATTTATAGGATCGGTGCAAGACTTAATTATTTAATTACAGTTTGTGAGTCGAATCAAGTGAAGAAAGTTTAAGGTGTGGGATTTTACTTAACTTTATACCGTTGACTTATTTTGTCATTTTTAATACCATGTGATTTGCCGTAGGTGATTATTTGACTTTTAGTATTGAGCGGACCGTGTTAAGCTGTCCATTGACTTGCTCTCATTTGCGTACAATACATTTGATATCACTTGATGAGCAGGACCTGTTGAGTTGTCCATTGACTTTGCTCTTACTTATTGACGCCTTGTACGTTGACATTTAGTATTGAGTGGACCGTGTTGAGTTGTCCATTAAGTTGCTCTCACTCCTTGTTGCGTATTATTTGACTTTAATTTTCACTACGTGCATCTGTTTAATTAAATTGGACAATATCTGGTATAACTGCCCACACTAAGTATATTCGCGTATACTTATCCCCAAACTTAAAAATTTTCAGGTAATTGAAGTCGGAGGCGTGGACGTGTCGAATGACGAGTTAGAAATAAATAGGAATTTTATTTTATTTCCCAAAGACATTAGAATTCTATATTCTGCATTTACTTTATTTCTTTCCGTACTTGTTGCATGTGATTTGTTGGTATTTTCGCCATCTTTTGGTTAAATAAATTATTTCGTCTTCTTTCAACTAAGTTAATTATTATTCTTTATTCAAGGAAAAAAGAATTACTAATATTTTCCGCTGCAAATATTTCTCTAAAATATTGAATATTATTTTAAATATTATTTTAATGCCTTAATTAGATTAGGGTGTTACAGTTCTCGTCAAAATAGCAACAAAATCGTGTTTGTAACATGGGAAGCTTATTTCGGGCTCATTTGCAGCGTAATGCTCGAAGTTTCGTTTTTCTCTAGCAATGTAAATTATGTGGATCCAAATCCACCACACACTCTTTTAATATGATGTATTCAACGTAAAAGCTTCGAATAATGGCTTTGTTCTTGTCAAAGTAGCTACAAAATTGTGTTTATAACATGGGAAGCTCATTTCGAGCTCATTGATAGCGTCATGCCCGAAGTTGCATTTTTCTCAAGCTATATAAATTTTTGGATCCAGAACCACCGCACACTTTTATTATGATGTATTCAATGTAAAAGCTTTGAATAATGTCTTCGTTCTCGTCAAAATAGCTACAAAATCGTGTTTGTAACAGGGGAAGCTCATTTCGAGCTCATTTGAAGCGTAACGCCCGAAGTTGCGTTTTTCTTAAGCAATATAAATTTTTGTGATCCAAAACCACCACACACTCCTTTATTATGATGTATTAAGTATAAAAGATTTGAAGAACGGCTTCGTTCTCGTCAAAATAGCTACAAAATCATTTTTGTACAATGAAAAGCTCATTTAGAGGTCATTTGAAGCGTAACGCCCGAAGCTGCATTTTTCTCATGCAATATAATGTTTTTGGATCCAAAACTACCACACACTCCCTTATTATGATGTATTAAATGTAAGAGCTTCAAATGACGGCTTCGTTGTTGTCAAAATAGTTACAAAATCTTTTTTGTACCTTGAAAAGCTCATTTCGAGTTCACACCCCAATTATTGTCAAGAAAAATATACAATAATGAATCTTGGACAGTTTATTTATGAAAACATATATATAGCCAAAAAAGCACCTGTCACAGCCCCAAATTCCGAGGAACGGCAAAGCCGGGGTGCGACTAGGGGTTGGATTAAAGAAACGGGGAAGAAGGGGAAATAAATACTAAATAGATGCCTTAACAAATAATATTAAACAAGATGATATCTATGAACCGATTTCATTAACAAAAGAGAGTCGATCTCGAAGGATCACTCGATGAAGATGTTATCAGAGTAGACTAAGTTTAAAGTACGAAACTTAGACCAAAAAGTTATACATCAAAATGAAATAGTTTTGCAGCAGAATAACGTAGACTGAAACATTTTCCTCTTTCCTATGTACAACTCTACTCAACCTCCGCCGCTTCCGTCACTCAACCTGCACATTTATAAAACATATACAGGGCTAAGTATAAACATACTTAGTCGGCACAGTGCCGAAAACATATCATAAGAGTATAGATTCAGGCATCTCAAATAGTAACGCATCAGGATTTTTCATCAAAGGCCCGTGCCTACTAAACATTTTCTTTTCAGAATAGCTTGATCAAGCATTTTTCTGATGTTACGTTCAACTTGCCCAACTTCTGTTTCAACGCCGGGGAAGAGTTAACTTCTTCCGCGCACGTTCTATTCACCGTGGCTGGCTACCCCTCAACAGAGTACCACACACCGGCTACCGTGTACACTAACCCTGGAAAGTCCCTTTTGACTAACTTAGAGTCCGATCGACTTAATTGGCGAACCAATTCAGAATGGCACAAAATAACTCACATAAAAAAATTTCTTTTATGCACTGATAATCAATTTGAAAACACACTTATCAAAGCAGTAAGTAAATATTTTCGAGCATCGCTCATTTTATTTGATATATAGAAAAAGCCCACCTTAGGCGATATACAGAACAACTAAAGCTTCCGTCTTCGATCTTCCGTCCTTTCTTCCAATTGCGACTATCTCCTTCTATCGCAATCAAACATGCTTTAGTAAATCGGTCGAGATGATTAAAGAAAAAGTAATTTGAATTCGGTTAAGTCTTTTAGGCATTTGCACTTTAACTAATCTCTTTTGATTAACGAAGAAACGATACTCGAACACATCTCGTTTAGAACTAACTCGGTTCCTTACTCGACATTTACATTAGTTAATAACGGAAGTCAATAACTCTTAACGATTTATTAGTTCTTAAACAATTGAGTTAAAAAGCATTCAATTTAAGAAAAATGAGTTTAGGAATTTTCTGCACAAGACAGTAAGTCTGGAGCCTCTGCAGAACAGAATACTTCGAAACAGGGAATTTGCCTTATGTCAAACGAAAGACACGGATGTCTAGTTTACTGTCCAATTTATGGATCTCGATTTCGTTAAACGAGCTAAAAGTTATGGCTGTTTCTATGAAGGGTCGCAAAACTGCCGAGAAACCCTAATCGCTCGTAAAACTCGACGCACAATTCCCTAGGTTCGATCAATGCTATACAACCTTTATGTGCAAGAAATTTCTATTATATAACAGTCAACACACACAATCATTTGACGTGAACACCTTCAAGTTTCTCGATTAACAAAACGACGAGCACTTCCTCGTCTTTTCAACTAACCAATTATTTAACAAATTTCATTTCAAATTCAAATCATATCTAACTTCTAATTTATTTTTCATAACTTATATAACATCATCAACTACACTCATGCATATCATTACTATATTCACTTTATGCATATATATATTCATAGATCAAAAGTTCATACTTGAAAATAGCCTACTACGGGGCCGTTTTCATAACTTTTGATTTCGACGTATGATTTTATCGATTCAAGTTTCTATCATGCTTCAAATAGTTCTAATTTCACTTATCAATCATCAAACACAACTTATAACATGTAGAAATCATAATTTATTTAATATAGTCTTAATTCCTTCTACTTACATACAAATATTCTTATACTTGTTCAATAAATTCCATCCTTAATCTTATCATGCATAATTAACCTAATTATGATTTTAGAAACTTATATCATGATCATCTAACATGTGAAACACAAAATCATAGATTTAAAGTTCATACATGCATCGTTTTTTTCATAATCGATAATTAATTCTCAATTAATTTTACAACCAACCTAGCATACCAACAATCACTAATATTCAATTAGTTTGCTCGTTCGATTTTCCTATTGACAATTATGCTCGACTCTTCGTCTCTTACGAAAAGTTGGACGTTCTTAGATTTCATTCAAACTTTACAATTATCATCATTAACTACATAGATTAACTAATATGCAAACCATAAGTCTATATCAACATCAAAACTAATTCTATCGACGATTCTTCGTCTCCAACGATTTCGATTTTATTTTTAGAAAAATCTAAATTATATATATATTGAACCTCATGCTTCCTACATCATATATATCTAAAACATAAGATCTACTCAATCAAAATCATGCTTCTTCATCTCTTACATTTTCATTTTTATTTTTAGAAAATTCCAAAACAATTCATACATCAATGTATCAATACCTAAAGTGATAATCCACAAACCAATCATCTAAAATCATGAATTTGAACTTAAAACATCAAGCCCTATCACCTCTAAATTTTCGGTTATTACAAATAAATAAGGAGGGTGATTTCTACTTGATTCTAACCATGGAAATCCATTCGTAAGCATACATAATCAAGTCATAAACTTAGAACATCATCTTCTTCCTCTCTTACTAATTTTCGAAAATTTCAATAATTAAAGGAATGGAAATTTGTTCGGATAGTAAAGAAGAGGAGGCTCTCACCTTGCTAACTACGAACTCGGATTTAAAATCGATCGGAAAATGAATAAGTTATGGAACTTTGAATGCTTGAAGAACTTGATGAAGAACACTTCAATGGTGAAGAACAAGAGAGAGAAGAGAGAGAGATGGGGGGGGGGGGGGTTCTTAGGGAGAGAGATGGGAGAGTTTGTGATGACTAAAGTGAGATATTTAAGTTAATAAAGTGAAATATATCAAGTGATGACTAAGGGGGGGTATGTGGCGGTTTTAAAAGGGATTTAAATCCCAAAATATCTCGATTACGGGTCTAATACTTCGTATTGAAATCGATTAATTAATTTCTTAGACGGTTACGTTTCCGGCGAAAACTAATTCGACCAATAGATTGGAAATAATTTACTTAGTCGGAAAGCATGATTTAATTTCCGTAATCCAAAGAAAAGTTGAGACATGACAGTCCAAATTTCGCCCGGAAAAATAAATAAAACTTACTTTTACCAGTAGACTCGTATCGCAAAATAAGTGAATGTAAAGTCAGACGGTTTTTCGATCTGAGTTCTCGATTGAAAATTCTATCGGACGCGAAAACCCTAATACAGTAGTTAGTTGAACGACTTCTGGAATTTATTTTCAGAAACGAATTTCACCATTAGTCTTAAAACTGAGATTTCTTAACTTAGGCGTGCAAAGCCTTAATTAATTAACAACTTTTTATTTTAGCGACGGAAGAAATATCCGGGATATTATTTGGCTACTCCAGGAGCAACTGTTCATGGCCATTGTGGGGAAGTCCTGTATGAACGGGATACTTTAATTACATTTATATATGAAAAATCAAGATCTGGTGATATAACCCAAGGGCTACCAAAAGTAGAACAGGTGTTAGAAGTGCGTTCGGTTTCTAAGCGTAACGCCCGAATTTGCATTTTTCTCAAGCAATATAATTTTTTTAAATTCGATACCATTATTCGAAACTTTTACATTGAATTGCGTTTTTCTCAACCAATATAAATTTTTTGGTTCCAAAACCACCACACACTCTTTTATTATGATGTATTTAATGTAAAAATTTCGAATAACGGCTTCGTTCTCGTCAAAATAGCAACAAAATCGTGTTTGTAACATGGGAAGCTCATTTCGGGCTCATTTGCAGCGTAATGCTTGAAGTTTCGTTTTTCTCAAGCAATGTAAATTATTTTGATCCAAAACCACTAGACACTCCTTTATTATGATTTATTCAATATAAAGGAGTTGACGAACAGCTTCGTTCTCGTCAAAATATCTACAAAATCATTTTTGTACCTTGAAAAGCTCATTTCGAGCTCATTTGACGCGTAACGCCCGAATATGCATTTTTCTCAAGCAATATAAATTTTTTAGATCTAAAACCACCACACACTCCCTTATTATGATGTATTCAATGTAAAAGCTTCAAAAAACGGCTTCGTTCTCGTCAAAATAGTTACAAAATCTTTTTTGTACCCAACGTTGCTCATTCTCCGCCCAACGCTGCTCATTCCACTGCAAATACTCAGTCTGAGTATGCAACTGATCGCCATAAGTAGCAATGCTCTGTTGTAACTGGCCTAACTGTGCCCCCAAGTCAGTCCGAAAAGCAGCAAAATCAGACTGAAAACCGCCGAAATCAAAAGAGCCGGACCCCAAGGGAATAGAAGAACTCAATGGTTGAGAGGGCCCAACAAGCGGTGGGTGGCCCGGCTCCCTCGGCCGGCCAACTCCCTCGCCAACAAGTTGGTTAGCAAAATAACATTTCACCACAGGACGGTCCTCAAAAGGAAGAAAAGTAGTCTCATTGGATACAAAGAAACCATGCTTGAGCTCAGAATAATCCAAATACTTCAGATCCACCGTAGCATATGGATGAGGGGGGTAAAGACCCTGAAAAACCTTAAACTTAAGCGCTAAAGCCGTGGCAAGCTGAGGAAAGGTCGCTGCGGAAGTAGACTTGAACTTGATATTTTGCAAAGCGGCATAAATAAATTGAGCCGGGCACACCGGAACCGCCTGCACAGCACAATCTAGGAGATACAACTCTGTGAGGTGAACCTTGCTAGAGTCCTTTCGCCCAATCGTATTATACACAATATATTTGTGCAAGATGCACAACACCGGATTACGAATGAATCCACAAGAAACTCCCTCCGGCTTCCAATTATCCAAACCAGATAAGTTCCGCCACGCAGCAGAAACATTAAAATCATCAGGTACAGACATAACGCCCCCTTCCATTCGAAACCCAAATACCTGATGCATAACAGTCGGTCCAGCCCAACATTCCTTCCCCAACAAATAAAAGGAAATACCACGAAGGTCATCCTCAAACAACATGGAGCAATAAACTCAAAGCATAACGACATATAACCATCCCATTCAGAATGAGCATACTTTAATAAGCCGAGCAACCGAAGATAATTATATAACTCATCCACAACACCATATTTAGCAATTTCCTCCCAATCAATGTAATGAGCAACAGGCTTACGTTTATAACAAAGACGAGAATAAAGCTGACCTTCCTCCGGTGAATAAATCAGAAATGGGGCACTATAAGTGGCACTGATATCCACAGGTTCCTCTGACGGCTCCGACGATTCCTCGCAGCGCTTGGTTTTCTTGGCACGATCCATGGAGCAAACAGAAACGGAAGTGCGGACACTGGACAGCCTAGGCGAGCACTCAGACGCAAGGCGATTGCTCGGCCGGTGAGAGGGACGACGAGCGCGCGGAAAGAAGGCGAGCGTGTGGTCGGCAAGAAGAGTGAAGCGAGCACCTGGCACACGCGACGATCGTGTGACCGGATGGGAATGGCGGTAGCACGACGCAAAGAGAGAGGAATAGCGATGAACAAGCAGAGGAGAAACGAAGGTGAGATGGATGTAGGTGGTGGTGAATTAATGAGGCGGTAGTTTGGGGCGGAAAAAGTGTGGCCGACGGAAAAGAGGAAGAATGGCAATGGAAGAATTGAGGAGAAGGAAAGAAGATGGATGCAAGCGGCGGATTAGAGAGGGAAGGAGAGAGAATGAAGATGTAGGGTTTAGTGGGCCCTTTAATAGGGAGGAGTAAAACCAAGAGGCAGGCGAGCGCGCAGAGGGCAAACGATCGCATGGGTCGGTGTGCAGCAGTAATAGACAGGACCCAAGCAATCGCTTGGAGGGGAGGCGATCGCCTTGGGTCCGTCTTTGAAATCCGGTGTCGTGGACAAGCGACCGCTTGGAGAAGAGGCGATCGCCTGGATTAAGCTCTGAAAATGGATGATGATGGCCAGGCGACCGCTCGGGAGGGAGGCGATCGCCTTGGTCGCGTCTCTGAAACCTGGCACTGATGGCCAGGTGATCACGTGGAGAGGAGGCGATCGCCTGGAGTGTCTTTGACCTGTTTTTTATTTTTTATTTTTTTTATTTTTTATTTTTTTTTCAAAGCAGTGGGTTGCCTCCCACGAAGCGCTTGTTTAACGTCATTAGCTTGGCATACAACAACGAGACCTTCATTCCGAATCCACGAGCCAAATTGACTCCACTTCTTTAACAATGAGCTCTCCTTCATGGTATGGTTTCACGCGATGTCCTTTAGCTTGGAAAGACTCTCGAGTTTGTTCATTAAGTAGCCGGACAACACCAAAGGGTAGGACTTCTTCAATGAGATATGGACCGGACCAACGGGACTTCAACTTGCCCGGAAACAATTTCAATCTCGAATTGAACAAAAGAACTTTCATCCCGGGTGTTAGCTCCTTGCACAAAATCCGGCTGTCATGTAACCGCTTCACTCGGTCCTTGTAAATCTTGGCATTGTCGTACGCCTCGTTATGGAGCTCATCCAACTCAGACATTTGCAACATCCGTTGCTTTCCTGCGGCATCCAGATCGAGATTAGCTGCTCGGATTGCCCAATACGCCTTGTGTTCAATCTTCACTGGCAAGTGATAATTCTTTCCATACACAAGCCGGTACGGACTCATCCTTAAAATACTCTTGTATGCCGTACGGTACGTCCATAATGCGTCATTCAACTTTGAAGACCAATCTTTACGAGACGGCTGCACAGTCTTCTCTAAAATTTCCTTGATTTGTCGGTTGCTCGTCTCTGCTTGGCCCGATGTTTGGGGGTGATAGGGAGTAGCCACCTTATGTGTTATTCCATTCTTCTTCATGAGCTTCTCGAAAAACTTGTTGCAAAAATGCTGCCCTCCATCATTTATTATTGCCTTAGGAAATCCAAACCGACAAAGGATATTTTCCTGCACAAACCTTAGCACAACATGAGAATCACAAGTCCTAGTGGGGATTGCCTCAACCCACTTGGACACATAATCAGCTAAAAGAATGTACTCAAAACCAAAAGACTTGGGAAAAGGTCCCATGAAATCAATACCCCAAACATCAAAGATTTCAACCACTAGAATATTGTTAAGCGGCATCTCATTCCTACGACCGATGGACCCGACCCTTTGGCAACGATCACAAGCAAGATAGAAAGCATGAGCATCCTTAAATAATGTAGGCCAGAATAAACTTGATTGGAGCACCTTGTATGCGGTTTTCTGTCCTCCAAAATGACCCCCGCAGTGAGTCTCATGGAAAAATTGCAAGACCTTGGCTTACTCATCATCCGGCATACACCTTCGGATCACATCATCCTTACCAATCTTGAATAGGTAAGGATCTTCCCAAAAGTATTTTCTGCACACAGATAAAAACGCTTCCTTTCTTGGGAAGTAAGGCCAGGCCTCAATTCATCACATGCAAGGTAATTGACAATATTGGCATACCAAGGTACAATCCTTGCACTCAAAGCTTGTTCAAAAGGAAAGGATTCAAGAAAATTGTCACAAATTGCAGGAGAAGGTAGATTATCAAGACGAGACAGGTGGTCAGCTACAACATTTTCACTACCTTTCCTATCACGAATTTCAAAATCAAACTCTTGCAATAACAACACCCAACGAATAAGTCTTGGTTTAGCCTGAGATTTGGTCAACAAATAACGCAATGCAGCATGATCACTGTGAATGATGACTGTAGACCCTATGA
This sequence comes from Schizonepeta tenuifolia, assembly GCA_029490685.1. Lineage (NCBI taxonomy): Eukaryota > Viridiplantae > Streptophyta > Magnoliopsida > Lamiales > Lamiaceae > Schizonepeta > Schizonepeta tenuifolia. The sequence continues at coordinate 52,754,218 of CM055959.1, read as the reverse complement.
CCAAATAGGACCAATAACCACAGGCGCAGTACTCAACTTCTCCTTAAGCAAGTTAAAAGCATGAAAACAAGCAAATGGTAGTGTACGTGTGTTAGCCTAGTGGTAGTGAGGTTACTGCTCGGGCCAAAGGTCACGGGTTTGAGTCCTCCGTCACGCAGTATTTGAATTTCCTTGCAATGTTGTTCAAAAAAAAAAAAAAAAAAAACAAATGGCACATCTTGAGAGAGCAAATGACATAGAGGTTGACTGATTTTAGAAAAATCCTTAATGAAACGCCGATAAAAACTGCATGACCAAGAAAACTTCTAATACCCTTGACATCACGAGGTGGAGGCAATCTTTCGATCACATCCACTTTAGCTTTGTCGACCTCTACACCCCTTTTAGATACAATATGACCTAACACATTCCCTCGACGAACCATAAAATGACTCTTTTCCCAACTAAGAGTCAAACCACTTTCAACACACCTCTCTAGGACCCGTTCAATTTTCCTAAGGCAATCGTCAAAAGATGATCCAAACACAGAGAAGTCATCCATGAAAATCTCAACAAAATCATTAATCATCTCAGAAAATATCGACATCATACATCTTTGAAAGGTACCTGGTGCGTTGCAGAGTCCGAACGGCATCCTCTTGCAGGCATATGTACCAAAGGGGCTTGTGAAGGCTGTCTTAGTTTGATCCTCGGGTGCAATTGCAATCTGATAATAGCCAGACAATCCATCTAGAAAGCAGTAAAACTCATGCCCCGCTAATATGTCGAGCATCTGATCAATGAAAGGCAATGGAAAGTGATCCTTTTTGGTGGCCGCGTTAAGTTTTTCTGAAATCTATGCACATCTGCCACCCAGTAACAGGTCTCATAGGCACCAACTCATCATTATCATTCAAAACCACCATTATGCCCCTTTTCTTCGAGACCACGTGCACGGGACTAAGCCATTCACTGTCAGCAATGGGGAAGACAATCCCCTCGGATAATTGTTTATAGATCTCCTTCCTCACAACCTCCATTAGCATGGGGTTTAATCGCCTTTGCCCGTCCCCCTTCGAAAAGTAGCTCCTTCTACCAAGTTAATCTGATGCATACATGTGGCAGGGCTAATCCTTTTAATATCGGACAAACACCATCCAAAAGCTGCCTTGAACTTTTTGAGCACCTCGATTAATGCTTCTTCTTCGTCTGTCTTGAGCTCGGAGGAGATTATGACCGGCTTCTTTCTTCCTTTTTCGAGGAAGACATACTTCAAGTTGGCAGGGAGCTCCTTGAGCTCAAGATCTACCTCCTTCTCTTCTTTAGGAGTTTCAACTATCACTGGCTCGTCAACCAGTAGATTGGTTGGCATCAATGCTTCCATAGCTGCTTCCTCTCTGAGCAGCTCTTCCAAGTCGGTCGAGCCTTCAAAAACCTCCTCAATCTGCTTCTCTTCCATAAAACAGGCCTCGGCAAGTGTGTCAATAGCATCAATGTAAGAACAATTATCAATGTTGTTGGCCAACGACATCCCCTTGTTAGCTCGAACATCATACGAAACTGACTCACCCAAAATTGACATCTTAATTATGCCATTTTTGACATCAATGAGAGTATTAGTTGTGGCCATAAATGGCCTCCCCAATAGCAGAGTGTGCTCTCGTCCATCTTCCTTGACGTCTCCGATTTCCAAAACCACAAAATCCACCAGCACGATATGTTTCCCCACTTGAACCAAAACATCCTCAATAACTCCTCGAGGGTGGCGAATCGATCTATCTGCCAGTTGCAAACACATCCGTGTAAGCTTCAACTCTCCCAATCCCAACTGTTTGAAAATCGAGTAGGGCATCAGATTGATTCCTACTCCTAAATCCAGCATTCCAGAAGCTTCCTTTCCGTTCCCCATAGCAATTTTAATCACAAAACTCCCAGGATCTCGTTGCTTTTGAGGTAGAGATTGCTGCATAATTGAGTTGGCACTTTCAGATACTAGAACTTGTTCAGGTTCATCAAAATTCCTCTTCTTGGATGCCAACTCCTTGAAAAACATCACATAGGCAGGCACGTTTCTGATCACATCAAGCAGAGGTAAATTCACATTCACCTTGGATAGCATCTTATAAAAATCAGAGAACTGCTTGTCTTGCTTCTCGTTCTGCAATCTGCTAGGGAAGGGCACTGGTGGGCGGTAAGGCTTTTCAGCCTTATGTAGTCGGATTTCTGTTTGCTCTTTCTCGACTCTAGGCTGTACCTCCTCTGATGGTGTGTTGCCCACCTTATTATCTATCGTCTTTCCACTTCTCAACACTGTTACCGCTGAAGCTTGATGTGGCTGTTGACCTTGGCTCGGAATCTTTCCAGTCTGCTGATGTTGTTGCATCTGGTTAATCGTACCCGAAACTTGTCCCATAGCAGTCTCAAGACGCTTGATGGTTGCATCTTGAGCTTCTCTCGCCTGCTTGCTTTCTTGCATGAATGCATTGAAATTATCTTCAAACTGGGTTTTTTGAGCAGGTGGCGGCGATGGGCGTTGAAATTGTGATGGCCCCTATTGGAACTGACTTGACTGGAATGGATTCTGCCACTGAGAATTGAAATTTTGCTGCTACTGCGGATACCACTGCTGCTGCTGTTGCTGTGAGTACCACTGTTGCTGACTAGGAAACTAATTAAATTGTTGTGGAGGATACTGAGTGAACTGCTGTGGAGGATGGCGATTTTGAAAATTTCTTCCATATCCCTGACCTTGGTTCTGATTCCTCCATCCAGCGGTAGGCTGATTCTGCCATCCCAAGTGCTGCTGTCGCTGATTCTGATTAGATCCTTGGCCTTGATCAAACTGCTGTCGTGGTGGGTACCCCTGTGCAGCATACACTTCTGCTCCTCCTTCATATGTCAACTCCCCCATTCTCTGGCACTTCTCAGGATTATGTCCCAGCTCCCCACAAATGCCGCATGGCTCAGGAATCATTTCACGTCTAACCGGTTCCGGTTGAGATGGAGAAGCAGCAGATTTATTCATTTTCAATTCTTGCAACTCCCTCATCATTCCTGCTAGGTGGTTCTGTAGCTCATAATTCAGGGCTACTGCACTGGCTTCAACTCTTCTCCCACGGATCACCTTTTGTTGTGAGCTGTTTGCTAAAGTTTGAAAAATCTGGTTGAGTTCCGTGGGAGTCTTCTTGGCAATTTTACCCCCTGCAATACTATCCACCATGAACTGCGTATTCTGAAGCAACCCCTCATAACAGAATTGGCTGACCATAATCGAAGACAGCTGATGATGTGGGCATTGATGAAGGAGCTCTTGAAATCTCTCCCATGCCTCGCGGAAAGGCTCATCGGTTCCTTGCACGAAATTCATAATCTGAGTACGAATCTCTTGTGTCTTGTGATTTGGGTAGAATTTCAGCATAAATTTTTCACAAGCATCCTTCCAAGAGTCTATAGAATTGGACGGTAGCGATAGGAGCCACGTCTGAGCCCGATCCTTCAAGGTATATGGCAGGCACTTGAGTCTTAATTGATCCTCTGTAAGGTCCGAAAGAGGAAAAGTTTGCACTATCGAGCAGAATTCACGAACAAATTGGAGTGCATCTTCATTGGGCATGCCGTGAAAAGTCGGAAGCATGCTAGAGTAATTGTGCTTCAAATCATAATTCCTGACACCAGTAGGAAGGACAATTGCCGATGTCGTAGCCTCAATAACAGGTTGGGAGTATTCTCCCATAAGCTGATTCTCCCCAGTTGCCATGCTTCCTTGACAATTCAACTGAGGCTCTTCTTCTTAATCACTAAGTAAATTCAACTGAGGCAATGTTACCCCCTGCAATACTATCCACCATGAACTGCGTATTTTGAAGCAACCCATCATAACAGAATTGGCTTACCATAATCGAAGACAGCTGATGATGTGGGCATTGACGAAGGAGCTCTTGAAATCTCTCCCATGCCTTGCGGAAAGGCTCATCGGTTCCTTGCGCGAAATTCATAATCTGAGTACGAATCTCTTGTGTCTTATGATTTGGGTAGAATTTCAGCATAAATTTTTCACAAGCATCCTTCCAAGAGTCTATAGAATTGGACGGTAGCGATAGGAGCCACGTCTGAGCCCGATCCTTCAAGGTATATGGCAGGCACTTGAGTCTTAATTGATCCTCTGTAAGGTCCGAAAGAGGAAAAGTTTGCACTATCGAGCAGAATTCACGAACAAATCGAGTGCATCTTCATTGGGCATGCCGTGAAAAGTCGGAAGCATGCTAGAGTAATTGTGCTTCAAATCATAATTCCTGACGCCAGTAGGAAGGACAATTGCCGATGTCGTAGCCTCAATAACAGGTCGGGAGTATTCTCCCATAAGCTGATTCTCCCCAGTTGCCATGCTTCCTTGACAATTCAACTGAGGCTCTTCTTCTTAATCACTAAGTAAATTCCCCAACAAAACGTCTTCTTCAACTTTGTCAGGAAGCGGTTCGGTTACCTCCTTTGCTTGTTCCAGAATTGCGCATCTCCTGTTAATGTTGTCAATATAAGGTGCTAACGGATGATTTTGACTTCTGCGACCTAACATACACAACACTAACAAACAGATTAAACACATCGGAGGGAGAAAAATAACCAAACTAAAATAAAAATAAAAATTGCAACACAAAAATCGCCTAATGCCTTCCCCGGCAACGGCACCAAATTTGTTCAACCAAATTAACCTAAGTTGCACGCAATTGAACATGGTTGTTTTAGATTAGATAAGTTAACCCGAATATCATCTCTCAAGGAAGGCTTAAAAGGGTGATTGTTGTATTACGAGAAAAGAAAATAACAAGAAAGAAATAAAATAATTGGGGTTGGTTTATTATTCCTAGGCGAAAAGATAAATTAAACGTAAATTAATTCTAGGCAAAAATTAAACTCTAATCTAATGACATGAAAATAGAGATCATAACAAGAATGCATCAATTTTAACACAAAATCAAAGAAACCAAAACCAAAAAAAAACTTGAATTAAAATCCAACCTGAAATAACAATCAAGTCCGCAGAGTTGTAGTTCGTAATCCGGAAATTAAATCAACTAATCGCGTGGGAGTGAGGCGATCGCCTGAGTGTTGTCTCTGTCCCTCGACAATTCTTGCCAAGCGATCGCCTGGACCTTCTACGCAGTCACAATCCTTTCAAACTTCGACTCTTGTCATCTCGACTTCATCTTCTTCCTTCCTTGATCTAAATACCTACACAACAACACCAAAACAACCAAAAATCCACACAACACTTGGTTCGAAGAATTAGTTCCATTTCCAAAACAAAATAGAATCATTTCGCACTAAAACCATCGGAAATGCACCAACTAAACCAAGTAAATCACAACCAAATGAAGGTGAAACATGATGTATTCAATGTAAAAGTTTCGAATAACGGCTTTGTTCTCGTCAAAATAGGAACAAAATCGTGTTTGTAACATGGGAAGCTCATTTCGGGCTCATTTACAGCGTAATGCTCGAAGTTTCATTTTTCTCAAGCAATATAAATTATTTTGATCCAAAACCACTAGACACTCCCTTATTATGATGTATTCAATATAAAAGAGTTGACGAACGGCTTCGTTCTCGTCAAAATAGCTACAAAATCGTTTCTGTACCTTGAAAAGCTCATTTCGAGCTCATTTGACGCGTAATGCCCGAATATGCATTTTTCTCAAGCAATATAATTTTTTTAGATCTAAAACCACCACACACTCCCTTATTATGATGTATTCAATGTAAAAGCTTCAAATAACGGCTTCATTCTCGTCAAAATAGTTACAAAATCTTTTTTGTACCTTGAAAAGCTCATTTCGAGCTCATTGAAGCGTAACGCCCGAATTTGCATTTTTCTCAAGCAATATAAATTTTTTGAATCCAAAACCACTACACACTCCCTTATTATGATGTATTCAATGTAAAAGCTTCAAATAACGGTTTCGTTCTCATCAAAATTGCTACAAAATTGTGTTTGTACCTAGAGAAGCACATGTCGAGGTCATTCGTAGGATAACACACCAAGTTGCATTTTTCTCAAGCAATATACATTTTTGGATCTAAAACCACCACACACTCTTTTATTATGATGTATTTAATATAAAAGCTTCGAATAATGGCTTCGTTCTAGTAAAAATAGCAACAAAATTATGTTTGTAACATGGGCAGCTCATTTCGAGCTCATTTGTTGCGTAACGCGCAAACTTGCATTTTTCTCAAGCAATATAAATTGTTTTGATCCAAAAAAACCAGACACTCCCTTATTTTGATGTATTCAATATAAAAGATTTGAAGAATGGCTTCGTTCTCGTTAAAATAGCTACAAAATCGTTTATGTGCCTTGAAAAGCTCAGTTCAAGTTCATTTGACACGTGACGCCCGAATTTGCATTTTTTCTCAAACAATATAAATTTTTTAGATCCAAAACAACCACACACTCCATTATTATGATGTATTCAATGTAAAAGCTTTAAATAACGGATTCGTTCTTGTCATAATAAATACAAAATCGTGTTTGTACCTAGAAAAGCTCATTTCGAGCTAATTCGAAGCGTAACGCCCGAATTTGCATTTTTCTCAAGCAATATAATTTTTTTGGATCCAAAACTACCACACACAATTTTATTATGATGTATTCAATGTAAAAGATTCAAATAACAACTTCGTTCTCATCAAAATAGCTATAAAATCGTGTTTGTACCTAGAAAAGCTCATTTCGAGCTCATACGAATCGTAACTTACAAAGTTGCATTTTTCTCAAGCAATATGAATTTTTAGATCCAAAACCACCACACACTCTTTTATTATGATGCATTCAATGTAAAAGCTTCGAATAACGGCTTCGTTTTTGTTAAAGTAGCAACAAAATCGTGTTTGTAACATGGGAAGCTCATTTCGCGCTCATTTGTTGCGTAACGCCTGAAGTTGCATTTTTTTGAAGCAATATAAATTATTTTAATCCAAAACAACCAGACGCTTCCTTATTATGATGTATTCAATATAAAAGATTTGAAGAACGGCTTCGTTCTCGTCAAAATAGCTACAAAATCGTGTTTGTACCTTGAAAAGCTCAGTTCAACCTCATTTGACACGTGACGCCCGAATTTGCATTTTTCTGAAGCAATATAAATTTTTTGGATCCAAAACCACTACACACTGCCTTATTAGATGTACTCAATGTATAAGCTTCAAATAACGGCTTCGTTCTCGTCAAAATAGCTACAAAATCTTTTTTGTTCCTAGAAAAGCTCATTTTGAGCTCATTGGAAGCATAACGCTTGAAGTTGCATTTTTCTCAAGCAATATAAATTTTTTGGTTCCAAAACCACCACACACTCTTTTATTATGATGTATTCAATGTAAAAGTTACGAATAACGGCTTCGTTCTCGTCAAAATAGCAACAAAATAGTGTTTGTGACATGGGAAGCTCATTTCAGCTCATTTGTAGCGTAACGCCCGAAGTTGCATTTTTCTTTAGCAATATAAATTATTTTGATCCAAAACCACCAGACACTCTGTTGGGAAATTTAAGTAAAAGTTTTGATTGATTCCAAAACCAACTATCCCCAACCAAGTAGATGTTGCCAGATCCTAATGTTAGTAGTTAGGCTCGCTGTTTGAGCATTGTTAAGATTTTATCTTTACAGGACTCCAGCTGAAGACGGTAACAAGGCTTCACTCGGATAGAACATCAGTTGTGAGGAAGACAACTGAGCGTTCATTAGATGAAGCATTGATAAAGGGGGAAGTTACTCTCAAACGATAGAACATCAGTTGTAAGGAAAACAACTGAGCATTCATCAGATGAGAAGTAGAAAGAGGGAAGAGAACATCAGATGAAAGAAAGTCATCCGAGCGTTCAAACCCAACTGATCAGATACAAGGAAGACAACTGAGTGTTCAGTTTCAGAACATCAGTTGTAGGACCTCAAACCAAGAAGATCAACAGCATGAAGTTCAGATCAGCTGAGAGTTCAACTGTCAGCACTCAGATAGAACATCAGCTGAAGATCAAGTTAGTTGAAGATCGAAAATCTTAACCGACCACTCCTTGTTGGAAGTATGATGTTAAGATTTGAATTTCAAATTAGCAAGTGACGTGAAGGTTTGACTCTCTGTCATTACCTCATTTGACCCAACACAAGGCTGTCTCAGATGGAAAGCAGAAGCACGCAGTTGCCAAATCCGGAAAGTCTGCAGAAATGAGAGACAAGCCATCGCTTTCAAAGAACAGAGATCAACAGCTCCTCCAACGGCTAGTTGATTCTCTCCGCCTATAAATAGAGGCCTTCATTCACAGAGAATAATAGAAGACATACACGCGAGAAGAAACCAGAGAGCAAAAGAAAGAGCAAAATTCTTCACGAGCTGAACTGCATTCAATCCCTTACAACATCACTTGTTGAGAGTTCTAGAGTTAGTTTCTGTGTCTTTAGATCGAACCTTGAGAACATCACTTAGTGAGAGTTCCTAGAGTGTTAGATCATAGCTCACTTCGTGTTCGAGCTTTTAGTTGGAACCCATCTTTTTCACACTTCCTCTCAAAAGGAGTGTTAGAACCCTACTCTTCCCGGAATTGAGTAGATAGGTTGTTTAGTACCCGAAAACTAAACTGTAAGGTTGATAAGTACCCGCAAACTTATCCATAACGGTTGGACATCCCGCGTAAGCTGTGTGGTTTGTCCAGAAGAACTTGGACAAAGTTGTATGGACTCACAACATCCCGTGGACGTAGGAGGTTTCTCCGAACCACGTAAATCTCTGTGTACTTGTGTTTATTATTTCAGTTATTTCTTGCATATTTAACTGACCAACTAACCAGCATACAAACTGCATCTTAGCATTCTCAACTGTCTTGGTTCTTGACCAACCGTGCATAAAAGCGTGAGTTAATTTTACGAGTTTATTTTCACCACATTCCGCACAGCACATCACTTCCACCCGAGTGTTTCTTACTCGGTTGTGATTCCAACTGAGCTGCTTTACTCGGTTGAGTTTATTTTTGGGTGTTGTTTTTAAAAAGTTTGATCTGGTGTATCCCCCCTCCCCCCCGTACACCAGAACTCGTATCGGGACCATCTAGTGGTATCAGAGCAGTGGTTCAAAAGACTACTGACTCTGTTTCACAAGGTGTGAATTCGAGGTGCTTTCTTCAGTGGTTAACTGAACATATCTTTTTATCACGCTAGTTCATATTTGCTCGCATATTTGTTCTGTTGTTGTGTGCTGATGGACGTCAAGGATAAGATCGTGGTTATGTTCTCGATAGTAAATTATACATCCTGGAGGACACGGATGAAGAAGATCTTACTGTCGAAGCATCATAGGATGCAACAAGTACTCTCGTCCGGACCGATCATCATCAAAGAGAGAATCACTCGCACTCCTACAAATCCCAACGATGGGGATACAGTTGTGGAGTTTATGGAGAAGCAGTCGGAAGACTACACTCCAGAGGAAGCCAAGGTGAGCCAATTGGACATCTGGGCTCAGAGCACGATCATGTCCACAGTTGGACAAGATTATCTGCCTTGGATAGAGGAGTGTGAGACTGCCAAAGAGATGTGGGATATCTTGGCATCGCTGAGTGAAGGAAGCGACGAGACGAAGGAGAACAAGTTCTCACATGCATACCAAGACTTCGACAACTTTTGTCTGAGAACTGATGAAACAATAGATCAACTAGAGCTCCGGTTTATGGACATCATCAGAAAAATCCAGTCCATCCGAAGAGGAAAATACACCTTGAGAGAAATCAATCTCAAAGTATTACAAGCTCTACCGGCCGAGTGGGATACCTTCACTAACATCCACGAAAGTCGAGCTGACTGGGTGAGATGGGAACTGAAAGACTGTTCTCAATACTAAAGGGAAATGAGTACAAGGTGAACCGATGAAAATCTCAGTCCTCGGTTCAGACGAGTCGACTTGAGGATGTTGGTTCAGCCTCAAAGTCAGTTGCACCTCGAGCTGACTACTCCAAATTGAGAACATCGAGGCCAACAAGAACATAGCCGAGGAACATCGAGGCCAACAAGAACATCGAGGCCAAATTGACACAGCTGCAAAGGAGCCAAGCAGAGAGGAACTGCAGCAGAACATAGCCGCCCTATCAAAGAAGCTGCTGACATGGACACTCGGTTCGGGAAATACAAATGATTCTACAAATCAAACCGAACTCGAGACAGTTCAAAGCCTGTGACCAACGGTTGCTTTGAATGCGGCAAGGAAGGACATTTCAAAGCAGATTGTCCAGACCTCTCGAAGAAAGAGAGAGAAGCGTTGAGGGCCAAGAAAGCTGGAAAGAACAAAGCCATGGTTGCAGAAGAAGCAGCTGACGACATGGACATCTTCACTGACACTGAAGATGAGGATGAGCTGACTTCCACCAACAACGCTATCAATCAGGATCAATGCCTCATGGCACTTGGAACCGACTAAGATGATACTGAGGTACACTCTAATCCTACTAAGTTAAATTCTTCCAATATTTCTAACATGCGGGAATCACTGGATGAAGAGTTGGAACCCTCCTGGAGTGACTTTCAAGAACTCAGTGAGGATCTTCATCAGCAATCGGTTGAGTTTAAGAGTCTTCAAGAACAGTTCTCAAAACTTGAAGAATCCTTAACCGTGAAGGACGATCTGATCAAGAGTGAAACAGAGGAGATTGAGAATCTCAAGAGTCAACTAAATGCAGTCAACCGAACTATTGCTCCAACTGATGAGGAGTTGACAAAGCAGATCAAGGAGCAGCAAGATCAGTTGAAAAATCAAGAGACTCAGATCGACCAGCTGATAAAGAAGTCAGATAGACAAACCGAGCAGATAACTGTCCTCCTCAAGGAGTTGCAAACTGAGAAGAACAACTTAATCAAGCTATATCAGTCATCCAAGATCATCGAGAATCTTATCAGTTACAGCCGACAGATCGATGATGTGTTAGGACTCGGTTATGATGTGATCAAGGATACTGGAATCCCTCTAGCAACCTTCATCAAAGCTGTGGAAGCCAAGGTTGTCGAACCTACCACAGTTGAGTCTCCAAAAGCCAATCTAGCCTCCACTTCTCAGCAAGCTTAACCGACCAAGGGAACTACAACTGAGAAGGGAAAATGAGTGGTAGATGGAGGACAAGATGTTCCATCGGTTGGGACATCAACCGAGGGGGAATGTTCCAAAAGTCAGAAGAGGAATCAGAGGCGTCGAAGACATAATCGCAACCAAACTCAGAATCAGAACTGACCTCTGCATCAACCTCAGGGTCAACATCAGAAAGAATGGAACCGACCGCAGAACCGACAAGGGTTCAATCATCTGAATCAACAGCGGTTCCATCATCAGTTCACCAAAGGTTCCAACCGAGTCAACCGACAAGGAACAGATCGAACAGCTGGAGATACACATGCCACAACATGAACCACCAACAGGGCATGAACAACTATAGACAACACTCAGGGAGTTGGAATCAGAATCAGCCACAAAGATTCCAACACGGCGTCCGACCTCACAGACAAATTCAACAGGATAAGAATCGCCAACAAAACAGGGGGAAAGCCTCTCCTCCGAAAGTATACAGGGAAAAGCGACACACCATTCCAGGGGGAACTGGTTCTAACCCTCCAGGACCCAACTAAAATTGGGGACCTAAGCGAGTTTCTCTGTGCAGGAACAAGAGAAACAGCCGAGGAAGAATAAAGCGTCAAGAACTATGTGGGTGATGGATAGTGGATGCTCGAAACACATGACAAATCTGAAGGATTTGCTTGGAAGCTTCGTGGAGAAAGAAGGTCCATCAGTTACTTTTGGTGACAACTCACAAGGTTACACCAGAGGTTACGGTACCCTTGAAACCAATCACGTTTCGATTTCTAATGTTTCATATGTTGATGGATTGAAGCATAACTTGCTCTCCATCAGCCAATTCTGTGATAATGGTTTCTCTGTCAAGTTTGATGCACAGGGTTGCAGAGTTAAAAATATCGGATCAAAGCAGGTCATATTGTTGGGAAATCAATCGCCAACCGGAAATGTCTACTATGCTGACTGGAACAGTAGTCCTCCTGACACCTGCTTGTTATCAAAGAGCAGTTCAGATGTGAGCTGGTTGTGGCACAAAAGACTCAACCATCTGAACTTCAAGACAATGAACCGACTTGCCAGACAAGAACATGCAAGAGGCATACCAAACCGAGTGGTTTCAACAACACATGTCTGCAGTGCATGCCAGTTGGGAAAGCTCGCTAGATCCTCCTTCCGGTTGAAAACAACTCCCTCAACCGATTGAGTGTTACAGCTGATCCACATGGATCTCTTCGGGCCAGTTACACCAAAGAGCATGAATGGAAACGAGTATACCCTTGTGGTAACTGATGATTATTCCAGATATACGTGGACCATTTTCATGCGACACAAGAGTGAGACCCGAGATGAGCTACCCAAGCTGATGGATCGGATATCGAACCAACAAGAAATAAAAATCATCTCCATCCGATCAGATCGTGGAACCGAGTTTCTAAATGAAACCATCATCGAGTACTGCGAGAAGTATGGAATTACACATCAGACATCAGTTGCGCGTACTCCGCAACGGAATGGAGTAGCTGAGCGAAGAAACCGAACACTGAAAGATGCAGCTACATCCATGCTGACAAGCTCAGCTCTGCCAAAGAGATTTTGGGCTGAGGCCATCAACACAGCATGCTACACCCAGAACCGGTCTCTTCTAACCAAGCGGTTGGGAAAGACACCGTACGAGCTATGGAGACGCAGGAAGCCGGATATTTCATATTTTCGCATTTTTGGTTCTAAGTGTTTTATTCACAACAATGGGAAGACTCAGCTGAAAAGTTTTGATGCCAATGCTTCGAAAGGCATATTCCTTGGATATGCTGCTCGGATCAAGGCCTATAGAGTTTTCAACAATAGCTTTCGTGTTGTGGAGATAACACCTCATGTTAGTTTTGATGAATCTACTTTTGAGTGCAGGGAACAGGCTAAAGGACAACAGGCTGATCCACAAGTTCCACCTACTCTCACCAGATCGCAAGCACTAAGGGAAAAGAATTTAGCTGAACCACTGGTATGGGCAACTGAGGATGATGATACATATTCCTCTGAAGATGAATGTGAAGACCCCAGCTCATCTCAAGGGGGAACCACAGCTAATGCCTCTCCAAGTGCATCAACATCCGAAGCCCAACCAAGCCCGGTTCAAAATGTTATCAATGTTGAGGATCCAGACAACAGCTAATCAATCACTAGTTCTGAAGACTCCAGCTCAGATCACGGAACAGCCACAGTTGGAAGAAGAAGGAAGACACAACAGAAGATGGTATGAAGATCATTCCACTGACAACATCATCGGAGATCCAACCGAAGGTGTGCGTACAGGGAGCAGAGTTGCAATTCCAGATTCAACTGAGGAAGACTCCAACACTTATGCCCAATATGCTGAGGAGTTGGCAGTTCTTGAGGAATTCGAGCAAGCTGGAGATGTTGCCATGATATCTTGCTTTGTAGCTGATGTGCCAGAACCGAAGAATGTTGGGGAAGCTCTCAACTGTGTTCACTGGACAACAGCCATGCAAGAAGAACTGAATGAATTTCTACGCATTTGTGTATGGGAGTTGGTAGAAAGACCAAATGGTGTCAAAGTCATTGGATTAAAATGGATTTTCGAGAACAAGAGAGACGCCATTGGATTCATCGTGAGGAATAAGGCAAGGTTGGTAGCTCAAGGATATTGCCAACAACAAGGAATCGATTTTGAGGACTCTTTCGCACCGGTTGCAAGGCTGGAAGCCATCCGAATCTTTCTAGCCTATGCTGCATTTCACAAGTTCAAGGTCTATCAGATGGATGTGAAGTGTGCCTTCCTCAACGGTGATATCAAGGAAGATGTATATGTTGAACAGCCTCCTGGTTTTGAAACTGGAGATGGAAGAGTGTACAAGTTGAAGAAAGCAATCTATGGACTGAAACAAGCACCAAGGGCTTGTATGACACTCTTTGTGGTTTTCTTCTGAACTCGGGGTTCAAACGAGGGTCAGTTGACAAAACCCTGTCACCATCAAAGTTGGAGAAGATATACTTGTTGTGCAAATCTACGTCAACGACATCATATTCGGTTCTAAGTCGGAGGAACTGTGTGAAAAGTTTTCAAATCTCATGAAGGAGAAGTTCGAGATGTCGATGATGGGTGAAATGAATTATTTTCTTGGACTACAAGTGAAGCAGTCACCAGAAGGGATTTTCATCAATCAGTCCAAGTATACTAAGGAGCTCATCACCAAGTTCGGATTGCAAACAAGTAAGACAACAAGGATCCCGATGAATACTAACTGGAAGATTGAACCTGGAACTGAGGGAAAGCTCGTGGATGCCAGTAAGTATAGAGGGATCATCGGTTCTTTGCTCTATCTAACCGCAAGTCGGCCAGACATATCTTACGCGGTTGGAGTGTGTGCCCGGTTTCAAGTTCAACCGAAGGAAGCTCACATGTTGGCAGTAAAGAACATCATCAAGTATCTGAAGGGAACTGTAAATGTTGGGTTGTGGTATCCAACCGACGACAACATCCAACTGACTGGATACTCAGATACAGATTTAGCAGGAGATCGGTTGGACAGGAAGTCCACATCCGGACATTGTCAGTTCATGGGAAGCAAGCTAGTTTCGTGGTACTCCAAGAAACAAGCTGTCACAGCCCCAAATCCCGAGGGACGGCAGAAGCCGGGGTGCGACTGGGATTGGATTAAAGAAGCGGGGAAGAAAGGGGACGTAAACAATAAACATACATACAAGACAACACTAATTCTATGAACAAGACCTATATATATAAGTGCATGAAGAAAGAAGAGTTTGATCAAGAAGATCACTCGACAAAGGTTACAGAAAGAAACCTAAGTCATAAGTACGACATGAACTGAAAGTGATATTCCTATTTACACAGCATCTAGAGTTACGCAGCGGAAAAATAAGCTAAGTACAAGTCATCTCTATCTCATAATAAGCTCAACTCCTAACTCAACCCTCCTCCGCTGCCGTCGCTTCAACCTGCACATTTAGAAATATATGCAGGGCTAAGTACGAGAGTACTTAGTGGGCACAATGCCGAATACATAATCATATGTATTGATAAATCAGGCAGCTCGTTTATAGCACATCGGGGTTTTCATTTAAAAGAGCCCGTGCCTATTAAACATTTTTATTTAATTCAATTAGTTGGCTTTGCAAAGCACTTTCCATAGATGTTACGTTTAAATCTTGACCAGTCATTATCACCGTGGCTGGTTATCCCTCAACAGGATACCACATACACCATAGGCTACAGTGCACTAACTCTGGAAAGTACCTAATACTAACTCAGCGCCGATCGTTAAGTAGTTAACACCTAATGGTTAACATACAAAAATTCTGGAAAGCACGACGGCTAACTCAGATGGTACAAAAGAACTCACATAAAACATGAAACAGTTTATTTATGCCTGATATCACTTTGAAAACACAGTTATCAAAGCTCATAAAGGATAACTTTCGAGTTGTGGAAAAACCCACATTTTAATTGTTATATATAAAAGCCCACCTCGAAGATTACAGAACTAAATAACGAGATTCCTTCCTTTAGCCTTCTGTTCTTTCTCTGAGCTGACTTCCTCCTTCATCGTGAAATAATCATACGTTGGTAAGTCGTCGAAATGATATAAGAAAATGGAAATCGAAATCAAATTCGATTTAGTCTTTTATGGTTTTTCAACTTTTAGGCATTTGCACGCTTATCTAACTCTTTTATTTATTCGGATACGAGACACGAACTTATCTCATTTAGCATTCATAAGTTTGGTATTTGACACTGAGGTCAGTAGGAAAACGGCATTCGTTAGCTCATAATGACTTAAAAGATTGAAAGAAACTAAGTTGAGAAGAAATCAACTTAGGAAAATAGGTTCTGAAAATTTACTGCACAGAACAGAGGTTCTGGGGACTGCCCAGAACAGAGCATCCCGAAACAGAGGATGTGCCCTATACCATTAGAAAGCCATGGAAGTCTAGTTTACGCTCCAATTTACGGATCTCAAATCCGATAAACGAGCTAAGAGATATAGCAGTTCCCGTGAAGGGCCGCAGAAACTGCTGAAGCTAACCCTAATGCTCGATAAGATTGACGCACGACTTTCTAGGTTCGTTTTATGATATCGAACCTAAGTTCTCACGAATTTCACACAACAAGGCAGTCAACACGTACCATAATACGTGAAGAACTCCTTTCATTTCTCGTTCATAACATGACGTATAAAACCTCGCCGTTAAAACTAAACGATTACTATACCAAGTCAATTTAAATCCTAACTTCTCGATTATAACCAAAGCTCAACATTTCATAGCTCGGATTCATACGACGTCAACTACAAAGTTGTTCTCCTATCATTAGCATTCATTAATAACCAATTAGCATCCTCAAACGTTGTTTCTATAATTAATTAAAAACATCTATTCGCCTCTTACGAAATTTCAAACATTAACAGAATTCGATCAAATTATACCATATCATCCATTATCTATCGTGAATCATTACTACGTGTATCATTTCCTCAATCCATTAACCCAACTCGGTTTATTTCCAATTATTTGTCACTTATGTTTTACAAAATATTTTTAGAATAAATCCAATTAATTTATATCATCATCTAATATCATAAGAGACATTATTCTATCATAATATCATTAACTAAATCAAACTACAACCAATCCCCTAATCCTCATAAAAATCGGTAGTTACTCAATAATTAAAGGGGTGATTTTCTTCATCAATTAGCTCCATTAATTCATTTATCATACTACTACAATATCAATTATCCAAACAATTTTAAGAATCAATACATCCTACTAGTTCCCCCTAAATTTCGGTCCTAACCTAGAATTAGGATTCTTAATTTTTCTTCACCAATTAACCAAAGGAATTAAATCTAATCCAATTAATTACAAGAATAAAGATTTAAAATTTCATCCTAATTACATCTAATTTTCGGTCATAATTTAAATAACAAGAATGGAATTTGAAATGGATAGATTGAAAGCTAAGATGAATACCTTGAGTATTATGTAATTAGAAATGGAAATGGATGCAAGATGATCAAGATAAATGAAATTCCTTGCAAGAACTTGATGTATTCAACAATGGAGGATTGAAGAAATTTGGGAGAGGGATGGAGTGATGGCTGCGTAAGTTGAGAGAGAGATGGAGAGATAAATGACTAATTTAATTAATAGAATAGTAACTAACATAGGTGGCTAATTGTTTATTATTTGAATACATAAAGTAGGATGAGTCATAAGTTTATATTGTATAAAAATCAAATATCTATATATATGCATGTTGAAGTCGGCTAAGTAGGGAATTTTTATCCCAAATACCGCATTTTTCGGCTCGTTACGACGTTATAACAATCGAGAAATAATAATACGTGTTCGGCACGTTTTCGTCAAATTTCGATTTGACCATAAATTCCGATATAATTTATATACTTAAAAAGTATATTTCAAACTTAAAAATCTAAAAAGATTTTTGAGACATCACAGTCCGGAAATTAGTTTTCGTACGCGAAAACCCTAATATGGTAGTCATTTAACTAACTTCCGTAATTTATTTTTGGAAACGGTTTTCACCGTTGGTCTTAGAATTTTATTTTATGAACTTAGGCGTGCAAAGCCGTAATTATTAATTATTTTCTTTTTTATCGACGGTAAGGATTTTCTGGGGTATTACACAAGCATGTGTTGCCACTTCTACAACCGAGTCAGAGTACATGGCTGCCGGTAGCTGTTGCATGCAAGTGTTGTGGCTCAAGCAACAGCTGAGAGACTATGAAGTTGCAACTGGACAGGTTCTCATTCATTGCGATAGCTCTAGTGCCATTGCTATCTCTTTGAATCCTGTTCATCATTCTCGGACAAAGCACATCGACATCCGACATCATTTCATCCGAGACCATATTGAGAAGAAGGACGTATCCATGGAGAAGATTCCAACTGAGATTCAGAGCGCAGATATCTTCACCAAACCTCTAGCCGAAGCGAGGTTCAAGATGTTATGTGATCTACTTGGATTGTTGGATCCATCAGATGAGAAACCAGCTGAGGTGAAGAGATAGATATCCATCTGAGGGGGAAGCTCAGATGAAGGGGGAATCTCAGATGCGGATCGCCAACCGAAGACATCAGACGTTAGCTGAACAGACGAACTCGAGTCAGCTGATGGTATGCTGCAACATTGGATCAGACATCAGCTGAACAGACGAACTCGAGTCAGTTGATGGTATGCCGCAACATGGGAACACAGCTGATTCCGACATCAGCTGGCAGGTAACATTTAAGGCTGAAGGTGTTATGTTCTTAAATGAGAATGTTTGAAATAAATTCAAACATTCATGAGCTAGTCAGTTACATTAAAATAGCCATCATGTCGCATTAAATGTAAAGTACGGCTGAACATCTATAGCCTACTTATAGTGCGACTGGGCTGACAAGATAAACTGTACACCTTCTCACGCGCAAGTTGGAACTCGGTGCATGACGTCAAGTCAAAGATAGTCAACAGTCGCGTGATCTCAGTCATTGATGGATTCGCGCCATTTAACCCCAGCCATCGATCTTTACCGAGTCAAAAACCTATATAAGGTGAAAACTCAGGAAGGGATCTCCTACTTTCCTCATTCGTGTCTATCTTCTATAACTGTTCATCGTCTTCTCTGAGATTGTCTAACTATTTTCTGCAAAAGTTTTTCCCTTCCTTTCCTATATATATTCCTTTTGCAGTGATCATAAATGGCACCCAAAAGCAGGAAAATGGCTTCATCTGGATCTTCTCTCGTCCCTACCTCATACGAAGAATCATTCGACATGCTGGTGTCAAAGATCCACTTCGAATAGATCCTCTCCGATGAGGAATTGGAGACACCGGTGTTGGCTCCCCTGGCCAATACTCTCAGAGAGAATGGCCTTCTGGAATGGGCCAAGCTTTGCCCCTTCCACTTGCTCAGGCGACAGGTCGGGGAGTTCTACGTCAACCTGCAAGCATCTATCGACAGCAGGGAAGGAATGACTACAGAGGTTTCCTGCCGCCAACGAGACGTTCCGGCTAGGACCATTCGCCGTGTCACCTTTCCCATCGACATTTCCGATGCCCTCCGATACATCATCCCCGTCAACCACACAGCCACAGAGCTTCTGGAAAGCATAACCGACGAGCACGTCGATGAGTTTCTGCAGAATGCTCTGATCGAGCCGGAGAAGTTAAGGAGCAACATGCAGAGGACGAAGCTGAAGCCAGAACATCGCCCGCGTTTGATGTTGTTTCTAAGGTTGTGTTCGGTTACAGTGGTGCCTTCGGCGACATCAGCCGACCCAAGTTGAAGCAGTTGGTGGCTTTGGAGCACCAACACCAGATCAACTGGTTTCAATACTTCCTGAACTAGTTGATGGTGGAGAAGTCGAAGATCTCCGAGACAACAACCGAGTCTGGAGAGAAGCTGTTGAGTGTGAAAGGGACGCTCAACTTCGGCTGCAAGATCTCAGCCCTGATCTTGTTCGCGACCAAGGATCGCAACATGGTCTGGAATGACTGTGAGGAGACGCCGGTCAAGAAGTTGCTGTTGTTCCCAACAGCGAAGAAGGCACAGGAGGTGCTTAGGAGTGTGTACACTCCTAAGGAGAAGAAGGAGGTTGGAAAGTCAGCTGAGTCTACAGCTGAGGGGGAACCAGCTGTCGTTCGCCCATCAAAGTCTAAAGCTGCACGCGAACGAGCTGAGTCGGAGAAGGAGACAGCTGAGGAGCCTGCCTAGAAAAAGCTGAGGGTACGGTTCAAGAAGACAGTTGTGAAGCCAGCCGAGGTTATTCCAGCTGAGGAGATGTCAGCTGAGGAGCCGGCTGAGCAGCCAGTTGAGGTACTAGCTGAGGAGCCAGCTGAAGAGCAAGCTCCAGCTGAGGAGGAGGCACCAGTTGAGTCGGCGACTGCTGAGGAGCCATCTGAGTCGAGCCGCTCAGCTGATGCTGCCACTTTCGAGATTGTTCTTCGAGCCACCGGATTTGACGTCGGATGCATCCTCCTCATCTGAGGACGTTGAAGACGTACCCACCTCCCCCACGGCAGGAGTTGATGTCGTACCGCCCCCAGAGCCTCTTGCTCTTTCTACCCAACCAGAGCCAAATGTTCCGAGCACCTTGCTCGATACCAACATTGTGACCGCTCCTTCGGCCAATGTTGAGGAAACAATTGAAACCCCCCTCCCAACCGAATCCAATATTCCGAGCTCCCAGCTCAATGCCGATGTTGCGACCGACTCTTTGGCCAACATCGATGAACCTTTTGAACCTTTGCCATATGATCTTTCCTTATCCCCAATAAATGAAGAAGATGATCTTCAGGCAGTTGCGCTGGAGCACGAGGGCAGGATGGCCTACTGCTTCCAGAAGTTGTTGGGCATGTTCCCTGAAGCTCGCGACATGCCAGTTTTCGCCACTCTGGGAACCGAGCTGTTGTACCAGTTCCACCTGATCTTCAGCCATTGGTACGTGAAAGAAGATACGATCAGGGTGCAGAGCTGGAACAGGCTGAAGTCGGACGAGTCCCGCATCCGAGCCTACTTCAATTACTCCAACCTGGAGGTGGCTTACAACAACAGGATTGCGCTGCTCACTCGTCGGCTGGACCAGAGCAGAGCTGAAGGGACAGACACCAGGGAGGCAGCTGATCAGGATTGCATTGACTTTCTTGACAGCATGCTGATCAAGTCAGCTGACTTCCTCGGGGATATGGACGCAGCTGCCGCCGTAGCGAAGAAAGAAAAAGAAGAGCTGAAGCTGTACCTGGCCAACCAACAAGCCATGGTCACTGTTGAGCCTCTAGCTCTGATTGCACAAGCCCCTCCAGCTGATCAACATGCTACCACATCTGAAGAAATATGTGAGCTGATTGCTGAGAGGGTGAACCAGTTGAGAACCGAGCTGCTTGCCAACCTCCAACAACATAAAGAAGATCAGTTGAAGGTGGTGGAAACACAAGAAGTAAAGAACCAGCAACTGGTGGAGGAGAATGTTGCAATGAAGACCAAGCTGGAAGAATTCTCCTCCTCCACCAGTCAAGAAATGTCGAAGCTGAAGTCCACTCTGTTGGGATTGAAGTCTGAGCTGAATGTCTTCAAATCCTTGGCCGACTCCAATCTCGCCAAGTCCCAGCAAACCCAAGATGCTGAATGGGAGTCTTGCTTCGAGTCGCGATGGGCTGAGTTCGTGGCTTTTCAAACTGAGGTCATCGAGAACCTCTCTTCCTTGAAGAAAGCCAAACAAGAGCGCCAGGACTCTGCATTGGCGAAGAAGGTGGAGCTCGAGTGCGCGGTCGATGAACTCTTCAACCGCATTCAACTAGCCGAGCATCAACTCACCTCTCTGGATGGTTCAGTAGCAAGCCTTGTTGCTGATGCCAAAAAGGGGGAAGAGAAGGAGGCGGATTTTGAGTCGCAGGGGGAAGAAGAGACCCAAGCCGAGGAAGAGATGGCAGCTGCAGCAAAATCTCAGCTGAGGAAGAAGACAAAGAAGACCGCTCCCAAGTCAACCGAAGTCGGTGGAGCTGATATGTCAAAAGACTTGGAGCTGGCAGAGAAGTTTGGAGTGTCGTACAACTCCATAGCTGAGATCGCAGCCGAGTTAGATTCTGAACTCGACGGTATCACAACCGAAGAGTGCATTGCTGCTGCCAAGGCTATGGGTGTTGAGGAGAAAGACTATATGAACCCGAGCTGGATAAAGAAGTTCGCCGCCAGCCAGGCGAGGAGGGTGAACCAGTTTGAAGAGGAGTTGAAGAAAATGTCCCAGAACCTGGACCGCAACGTTGCCTCCCGCAGCCGACGTCGCATCAACAAACATCAATCAAAGGCTGAAGCTCGGTTGAAGCAACAAAGGTTGCCTGGGAAGTCCAAGGTCCAGAGCCGGTTTAGGCATGTTGACAAGTGGATGCCGACCGAGTGGAATGAGGAATGGGAGTTGTTCAAACAGGAGTTCATAAACGACTTCTACTACAGGAAGGTTTACGCAACTGACGACCCCAGGAAAGCTTTCAAAGAAGCGTTAACCGAACTGTACACTGGGGATCCGGGCATGTTCAGTTAGTTCAGACGTGCAATGATAGATGCTAAACTGGATCTGAACATTGTCCCCATCCCTCAGAAGGTCACATACAAGCCTCCCTTCCTCCCAGACTCCCACACCCCTAACCGGACAAAAATTGCAGCTGAAGCGAGGTAGTTTGCAAGGAGCACGGAGTTGACATCTCCAAGGAATCAGCAGCTAAGAGGGAAATTTTTGTTAGGATTTTTAGCAAGTATGGGCTACAATTTTAGCTAAGTTAGTTTTTGAACAACTGTTGTAATTTTTGGCTTTTGCACTTATCTCTGTAATCTTCAATTGTAATGAAAACTATCCAGTTATAAGATTCACCTTGATGAACAATCTCTCATTGTCCAAGCTCTGAATCGAAAAGTTATTTCAATACCATGTTATAATTGTGCTAACCCTTTGATGTTTCAATCTTATAGACAGTCTAGAATTTCAGCTGAGATTTTAGCTAAGTCAGTTAGATCTAGATCAGTTGTGATCTGTAAGGGTTTTAGAATTCGTATAAGGGGTTTTGGCATCATCAAAAAGGGGGAAATTGTTGGGAAATTTAAGTAAAAGTTTTGATTGATTCCAAAACCAACTGTCCCCAACCGAGTAAATGTTGCCAGATCCTAATGTTAGTAGTTAGGCTCGCTGTTTGAGCATTGTTAAGATTTTATCTTTAAAAGACTCCAGCTGAAGACGGCAACAAGGCTTCACTCGGATAGAACATCAGTTGTGAGGAAGACAACTGAGCGTTCATTAGATGAAGCATTGATAAAGGGGGAAGTTACTCTCAAGCGATAGAACATCAGTTGTAAGGAAAATAACTGAGCGTTCATCAGATGAGAAGTAGAAAGAGAGAAGAGAACATCAGATGAAAGAAAGTCATCCGAGCGTTCAAACCCAACTGATCAGATACAAGGAAGACAACTGAGTGTTCAGTTTCAGAACATCAGTTGTAGGACCTCAAACCAAGAAGATCAACAGCATGAAGTTCAGATCAGCTGAGAGTTCAACAGTCAGCACTCAGATAGAACATCAGCTGAAGATCAAGTTAGTTGAAGATCGAAAATCTTAACCGACCACTCCTTGTTGGAAGTATGATGTTAAGATTTGAATTTCAAATTAGCAAGTGACGTGAAGGTTTGACTCTCTGTCATTACCTCATTTGACCCAACACAAGGCTGTCTCAGATGGAAAGCAGAAGCACGCAGTTGCCAAATCCGGAAAGTCTGCAGAAATGAGAGTGTAGACGCATAAAATTAATAGGTAAATATTAATTTTATATTTTATTTATATTTTAGGAATTTTATTTAAAGATAAATCCTAAATTAAATAAATATAAATTCATATTTAAAAGATGGAGATTTTCGACTAATTAGAAATTGATAAGTGTCATTTCTTGGTCATTAAGTCAAAGATTTGATGGAGATTACTACCAAAATTGAGGAGCCAATAGAATTGTGCCACCTCAGCCCTAAAGCCCGTCTTGGAGTCCAAAAGCCCACCAAGTCCACTACGTTTTCTCCTATAAATAGGGGTGATTGGAGAGGTCAAAGGACACACCACAAATCATATTGAAGAGCTCAAGAGTTGTAGGAAAATTCTCTACAACATTCAAGGCGTTCTTCGCGGCATTCAAGGCGTTCTTCGTGGAGTTCAAGGAGTTCTTCACCAAAAGCGTCCCAAATCTAGCGTTTGATCCAGAAACAAGGCGTCGGCCCTCCGGATTAACGTTATCAAGTCAAGTATCAAAACCGATCAAGATCAAGGAGGCTAAATCTCCAAGGATCCCGGAAGCTGCTTGAAGATCGTTCAAGAACAAGTGGAAGAGACGAATCAGAGGATAAAAGCTAGAGATCGAACCCGCATTTTACTTCAAATCTTCAAATACTTATTTGTACACGATTTATTGTGTTTGTTATAAATACATAAAATTTGTGTTTACAAATTTTGGCACGCCCGGTGGGACATCTCTACCTCTCATCTCAACTCTTCCCAAAATCTTGAAGAATGTCTCCGAAAGCTAATGATGTTGGTGACTCTACTTCAAAGAAGCCTTTGGAAGGTGCTAACGACTTCACTTCAAAGAGCCTTGTCGAAGGTGGCGGCATGATGACGCGGAGGAAAGCTAAGATGTTGCAAGAAGCTGCGGAAGCTGCTAAAGCTGCCAAGTCAACTTTCGCCATGGAGAAGGAGCCATACGTCAAGGAAGATGGCAATGATGCAAGTAATGGTTTTGAATCCTCCAAAGACAGTTCGGCGAAGAATTACTCATTTGAGGTGTCTGTTATGACAACCGGTGCTACGGGTTTAGAGGAGCAAATGGCAAGTCTAATGGCGATGATGGAAGCTATGGACAAGCGTATGATCAAACAAGATGCTTTGATCCTAAAGCTTGCAAAAGGAAAAGGAATACTTAAGCATGATGATGAAGATGAAGAGAAAGATGAGAAAGATGAAGACGAGGACGACGATGATGATGATGATGCATCCAAAAGACGTGAAGAGAAGCAGTCGGATGGTAAAGAGTCTAAATCCGCTTCAGGCAATCTCATCTCAATCGAACAAGTCAAGCAGCTCATTGAAGGAACCATAAAAGATAAATTCGATGGGAGTTCCAAGTCTTCATTGGTTTACTCTAAACCATATACTCAAAGAATTGATAACTTAATGATGCCTCTCGGCTATCAGCCTCCCAAATTTCAGCAGTTCGATGGAAAGGGTAATCCGAAGCAGCACATAGCTCACTTCATCGAAACTTGCAATAATGCCGGCACC
This sequence comes from Schizonepeta tenuifolia, assembly GCA_029490685.1. Taxonomy (NCBI): domain Eukaryota; kingdom Viridiplantae; phylum Streptophyta; class Magnoliopsida; order Lamiales; family Lamiaceae; genus Schizonepeta; species Schizonepeta tenuifolia. Next base: position 52,729,290 of record CM055959.1, on the reverse strand, counting down.
TTTGGAGATCATTTGGTGAAGCAGTTTGTTCGCTCACTTAAAGGGAATGCTTTCGATTGGTACACGGATTTAGAGCCAAACTCAATCAACCATTGGGAGCAACTTGAGCACGAGTTTCTCAATCGATTTTATAGCACTAGAAGGACGGTCAGCATGGTGGAGCTCACAAGTTCCCGGCAGTTCAAAGATGAGCCAGTAATTGACTACATCAATAGATGGAGGAACCTTTGCCTTAACTGCAAAGATCGATTGTCCGAGTCATCTGCCATCGAAATGTGTATTCAAGGGATGCATTGGGGCCTGCAATATATTCTGCGTGGAATTCAACCCAAGACGTTCGAGGAGTTGGCCACAAGAGCACATGATATGGAGTTGAGCATGGCATCAAATGGAGTTGGAGGACCGCCTGTTCAAGAACCCCATCGATTTAAAGAAAAGCAAGAATTCAAGAAAGGAGGCAACTCTTTTGACAAAGTTCCAAAGAAAGAATCAATGGCGGTGAAAGCAACTCCTGTTAAGTTTGCAAGGAAAGAAGTCAATAAAGAGGATAAGTCGAATGCTTTTCAAGACATGGGGCAAAGGAGGACGACTCTAAAAGAGCAGCAACAAAAGAAGTATCCTTTCTTAGATTCGGATGTCTCTGGCATATTTGATGACTTAATCAAGGAGGGACTTGTTGAACTGCCTGAAATGAAGCGACCGAATGAAGCGGGGCAGACTAATGATCCAAAATATTGCAAGTACCATCGGTTAGTGGGTCATCTCATACATGATTGCTTCATCTTCAAGGACAAGGTTATGCAGCTAGCTAGACAAGGAAAAATAACGCTCGAAGAAGACAATGTCGAGGCAAACCTCATCACTGTCGAAAGCATAGAAGAAGATGACGAAGCTTTTTGCGGAGTAGTGAATCAAGAGAATGAAGATGCGTTGATGGTGGTATTTTCCAATGAAGATTTACAGCTTGGATCTGAGCCTCATAATCGACCTCTGTTCGTGAGTTGTTATACCAACGAGCAAAGGATGAATAGAGTACTCATAGATGGAGGATCTGCGGTAAACATATTGCCGTTAAGAACTTTGAAAGAGTTAGGAATCCAAGTTGAGGAGCTCGCAAGCAGTCGGTTGCTAATTCATGGCTTCAATTATGAAGGACAAAGAGCTCTTCGGACAATAAGGTTGGGCCTACTGATTGATGATATGAGATCAACCGCGTTATTCCAAGTAGTGGATGCAAAGACCTCGTACAACATGCTTCTTGGTAGACCATGGTTGCATGAATATGGTGTCATCCCCTCGACATGGCATCAATGCTTCAAATATCACCAAGATGATGCGGTAAAGACAGTTGTTGGTGATCATAAGCCCTTTTCGGAAACCGAATCATACTTCGCCGAAGCAAAGTACTACATGGTAAGGCCAAAAACTCCAAAAGAAGCACAAGTTCAATGCCAAGAAGGAGTTGAAAGGAGCAAGAAGGAGGATAAGCCTTTAGACGGGTTCACTATGCCTTTAACAAAGATTGATGCTACGAAACCCGCTCAACAATCATTTGGAGGATTTGTTCGGCCAAAACAAGGTAGTGCTACGGAGCATGGCGAACTTACAAGCCCTGAAGTTGCTAAGTGCTTTGGACCAAAGGCATATGAACTGCTTGTGAAAGCCGGATACGATCCCAAGGAGAATTCGAAGGTTACGGGCCAGCATGAGCCTGAACAAAAGGCAGGCATGAATGCATCAAAGAAAGAGGGCCCTGTAGTCCAAGGTACTAAAGCAGGCTTGGGATTCATCACACGAGGTCCAGTTCGTATTGCCATCAAAAGGGCAACTACAAATTATGTCTTTGAAGGAGAAATATCATCTGAATTGGATGCTCCTAAAAAGAAGAAAGATGAAAGAGTGTCGGCCTTCAAGAGGATAGGAAAAGGATGGGTGAAATGAGTCTCTGTTTTCAAGAGGCTTGGTAAAGATAAAGGGGTCGAGCAAAGAACGACTCGAAAGTTGAGGAGTATTGTTCCATCTCGGATGAAGAGAAGTACTATATTGACTGTGTCATGTGGAAAGATGTTGAAAGCCAAGATGAAGACGGTCATTCATACGCAAGTCCCTAGAAAGGATGAAGATGAAGAATATAGAGAAAGTGTGGCATCATGTAACTACACCATGGAAGGTACTCAAAATCAAATCGCTCAGGATAAGCTATGTCGAGATATCGCCCGTCTACTTAGGAGTGGCGTCATTAGAGCAAGTGACATAAGAATAATAGGAGAAAGACAAAGAGATGGAACGATGAGATTGCGCATAGACTTCCAAAGTCCTGTGCAGAGGAGTGAAGAACCTGTTGAGGAGGTGGCTTTGTCACATCATATTACTCTTTGTGAAGAAGAGAGTGTTGAAGAAGAAGATGCGGATATAGCACCCCCACAGTTTGAAGAAGGAGTCAAGTCCACCGTCGATGAATTAAAAGAGGTCAACTTGGGTACTATTGATGATCCACGACCCACCTACATCAGCGCTTCATTAATGCCGGATGAGGAGCATGCATATGTTGAGCTCTTAAAGGAGTTTAGGGACATATTCGCTTGGACATACAAGGAGATGCCTGATTTGGATCCAAAGATAGTTGTTCATCACTTAGCTGTTAAAAAGGGGGCAAAGCCTGTCAAGCAATCTCAACGTCGATTTCGACCGGAGTTGATCCCGTTGATCGAAGCCGAAATTAACAAGCTCATCGAAGCCGGATTCATTAGAGAGGTGAAGTATCCAACATGGATCTCTAGCATTGTACCGGTAAGGAAGAAAAATGGACAAATCCGTGTTTGTGTTGACTTTAGAGATCTGAATAAAGCATGTCCTAAAGATGATTTTCCACTCCCTATCACGGAGTTGATGATTGATGCTGCCACCGGACATGAAGCTTTATCTTTTATGGATGGATCTTCCGGTTATAATCAAATTCGCATGTCGCCAGCCGATGAGGAGATGACAGCGTTTCGTACTCCGAAGGGAATATTCTGTTACGTTGTTATGCCGTTTGGATTGAAGAATGCGGGCGCCACATGCCAAAGGGCCATGCAAAGGATATTTGATGACATGCTCCATAAAAACATTGAGTGTTATGTGGACGATGTGGTTGTGAAATCGAAGGCAAGAAGTGATCATCTCCAAGACTTGAGGATGGTCTTTGAACGATTGAGGAAGTTTGGGCTAAGGATGAACCCGTTGAAGTGTGCATTTGGAGTGAAGTCTGGAAAATTCCTTGGTTTTATTGTCCGCCATCGAGGTATAGAGATCGAGCAAGCTAAGATCGACGCGATCATGAAGATGCCGGAGCCTCGAAATATACATGAGTTAAAAAGCTTGCAAGGGAAGTTGGCATATTTAAGAAGGTTTATCTCAAATCTTTCCGGACGGTGTCAACCCTTCAGTCGGCTCATGAAGAAAGGTATACCATTCGAGTGGGATCAATCATGCCAAAATGCCTTTAAGAGCATCAAGGATTATTTGATGAAACCTCCTGTTCTAGCTGCACCGGTTGCAGGCCGTCCGTTGATTTTGTATCTCGCTGCTCAAGAGCGCTCTATGGGGGCATTACTTGCACAAGTTAATGAAGATGGGAAAGAGAATGCATTGTACTACCTGAGTAGGACAATGATGCCAAATGAGCTCAATTATTTGCCTGTCGAGAAATTATGCTTAGCCTTGATATTCTCGATTCAAAAGTTGAAACACTATTTCCAAGCTCACCCGGTGCGCTTGATTTCTAAGGCAAATCCGTTAAAATATGTCATGTCCAAACCAGTTCTGTCGGATAGGCTCGCACGTTGGTACCTGCAGTTACAACAATTCGAAATCGTTTATGTTCCCCAAAAGGCAGTTAAAGGGCAAGTACTAGCGGATTTCTTGGCTGATCATCCACTACCGGCTGAGTGGGAGTTAACTGATAATCTCCCTGATGAAGACGTGTTGTTGATTGATGTTTGCCCTCCTTGGATTATGTATTTTGATGGGGCATCTCATAGAGAGGGAGCCGGAGCCGGAGTTGTATTTGTTACACACCCAAAAAGGAAGTGTTGCCCTATTCTTTCACTTTGATTGAAAATTGCTCCAATAATGTAGCGGAGTATCAAGCATTGATCCTTGGTTTAGAGATGGCTGTGGACGCAAAGAGGTTGCATATGAAGGTGTATGGAGATTCCAAGTTAGTGGTAAACCAAATACTCGGACTGTATGAAGTAAAAAAGCCAGAGTTGCTGCCATATGTCAAGTACGCTCAACGCATCATCGCATGGCTTGGAGATGTGGAACTTGGGCATGTTCCAAGAAGTGAAAATAAGCAAGCTGACGCATTGGCTAAACTCGCTTCTAAAATAGCTATGTCCGAGGAAAAGATTTCTGTACCAATTTGCCAAAATTGGGTTGTTCCACCTATTTTTGAGGATGAAAAGGAAAATTGTGAAGATGACGAAAGTCATGTCGTAGAAGTCTTCGAGATAGAAGAAGAGGATTGGCGCCAAGTATTTGTTGACTACTTAAAGTATGAGAAGTTGCCAAGTGATCCACATAGAAGAATAGATATTCGTCGTCGTGCTGCTCGCTTCATATACTTCAAAGGCACGCTCTATAGGCGCTCGTTTGACGGAATTTTCTTGAGGTGTTTGGGAAATGAAGAAGCTACAAAAGCCATGGAAGAGGCACATTCTGGGATCTGCGGTGCTCATCAATCCGGTCCGAAGTTGCACTTTCGAATCAAGAGGATGGGCTATTATTGGCCAACCATGGTGAACGACTGCATGGAATATGCTCGAAGGTGTAAGCCTTGTCAGTTTCATGCAAATCTAATTCATCAACCACCCGAGCCGCTGCACCTCACAGTCGCGTCTTGGCCTTTTGATGCTTGGGGCATGGATGTCGTTGGACCGTTGACGAAATCATCAAAGGGGCATTTATACATCTTGGCTGCAACGGATTACTTCTCCAAGTGGGCCGAAGCAATCCCTTTGAAAGAAGTGAAGAAGGAGAATGTTGCTGATTTCATCAAAGGTCATATCATCTATCGTCATGGGATCTCTCGATACATAATCACCGACAATGGGAAGAATTTTAGTAATTCCTTCATTGACAAGTTATGTGAGAAGTTTGGGTTTAAGCAGAGGAAGTCATCCATGTACAACGCGCCGGCTAATGGATTGACCGAGGCTTTTAATAAGACTTTGTGCAATTTGTTGAAGAAGGTTGTTGCAAAGACGAAGCGCGATTGGCATGAGAAAATTGGAGAAGCACTGTGGGCTTATAGAACGACGTATAGAACTCCGACACAAGTGACCCCGTATTCCTTGGTGTATGGTGTAGAAGCGGTGAATCCTCTCGAGCAACAAATTCCATCGCTAAGGATTGCTATCCAAGAGGGCTTAACTGAAGAAGAGAATGCTCGCCTACGGCTTGAGGAGTTGGAAGCCTTGGATGAAAAACGGTTGGAGGCTCAGTAAAGATTGGAATGCTATCAAGCTCGCCTCTCAAAGTCTTTCAATAAGAATGTGCGGTTGCGTTCGTTTCAAGTTGGAGACTTAGTGCTAGCTGTGAGGAGGCCAATTATCACCACTCATCGTGTTGGAAACAAATTCGTCTCTAGATGGGACGGGCCTTATGTCATCACCGAAGTTTACACCAACGGCGCATACAAGCTGATAGATGAAGAACGTGTGAGAGTTGGTCCGATTAATGGAAAGTTCTTAAAGCGCTACTATCCTTGAAGATTGGAGTGCTACCTGTGCAGAAATAAAAAATAAAAAAAAAAATAAAAAAATCGAAAAGGAGAAAAGCCAAGAAAGAGAAAGAAGTCTGCTCCATGACGCACGAGCTTAAACTGCATGTTACTCCTGGCCCACATGAGTATAAACTGTGTAAAGGCACCCACCAATGAAAGTGTACGTGGTTAAACTGCTAACTTCTCCACCAAGAGTTAAGTTAATGTGGCTAAACTTAATTATCCCACCAAAAGGTAAAGTTATGTGATTAAACTGTTATTTATTCCACTTTTTCTATATAGTGGTTAAATAAATAGTCACTCCTGGCCCGCATGAGTATAAACTGTGTACGGCTCCTCCCCTTAAAACTCAAGTTAGTTTTACTTCTTGAACTACGTTTTGACTTGATCCTTTTTATATAAAGAGGTACGTAGGCAGCTTGGATAGATTCTAAGTTCAGTCATGCTTTTAAGTCAATCATGCTTTGTGTCTTCCTTTAAATTGGATGAATACAAGTAATTGAAGTTCAAAATTGAAGCAAGTATTCAAGATAAAAAGACGACATCCATGAATGACAAGAAGCAAGGAAAAAAAAATACTTCATTGCATAAAAGTGTTCATCAAAAGTGCAACAAAAAGAGAAAAGAAGTAAAACAAAGTACGAAACAAAAAGGAAAAAACTATGTCTAAGCAAAGGGCTTTTGATCCTTCAATGATTGTTGAGCGGCCTCTAAAAGTTCCTTCGAGTCCTTCAAGTTCTTCAATACTTCATCATTCACTAAAGGTGCATCCATAAGTTTGTCAAGTTCTTCTTTGAATCCAAGCACTTTGTTTTGGGTAATTTGGAGTGTGCCTTGGAGTTGCTTCATCTTCAATGATAGCTTAGCAACCTCTTCTTTCATGGAGTCGACTTGAGCAGCTTGTTTCTTTGCCTCTTCACTTGCATCACGAAACTTCTTTTCAACTTCTTTCAAGTGCTGTGTAGCACATCCTTCAAAGTCATGAGAGGTCGATCGGGCTTTGTCATAGTCACCAGCCTTATCAAAAAGTGTGTTCAAGCTGTCTTCAAGATGAGATATGTCAAAGTCATAAGAATACTGTTGCATGTATGACATTCCCTTGCGAATTTCATCTTCTATAGAGGACAAGTCATCGACCGAAGTTCTCGCTATCTTGGCTTGAAGATCACCCCAACACTCTTGCAAAAGTTTCTTACATCGGTCGGCAAAGAGAGCGGTACTATTGAACTCGGACTTAGCTCCGACTGGTGGTGTTTGTTTTGCTACCGCTTGTCTATTGGAATGGTGTGTTCCAAGTGACTGACTTGACCCACAAGATTGATGGCAGCTTTGAGAGTCTTCAAGATCATCGATGCCAAGGATTTTCTCTAACTACAAAACAGATAAAACAAAAGTTCGTTAGAAAAAAAAACTACTTCCATGAAAAAGATGAAAGTAAAAATGGAGAGGTGAAACCTCAAGAGTAGCTTTGCGTCTACGATCGACACTATCTTCACAAGAAGCTTCCTTAGGTGGACTAACATGACTTTGCCGACGAGGATTTGCATTGTTGCTAAGAGAACCATCCAAGTGATTTAATGATGATTTTCGTTTTCCATTAGAAGATTCTTCCAAAGATGCTTTTCTTTTTCTTGAATCTTTCAACGGAATTGAAGTTGTTTTCTCCTCGCTCATTTGTAACACAACTTGTACATCTTTTCCACATTTTTTGGAAGCATCATGTTCTTGAAATTGGGCAGAGGTCTTGAATTTCTTCTCAACAAACTCTCCATACACTTCGAGCCACCAATTCTTGTATCCAGGCGAAGTGAACTTCTTAGGATTTTGAAGCGAGCTTGGGATCATGGCCCTAGCTTGGGAGTCTTCAAGCACACAAGCCCGCCAAAATTGAATGCCATCATCCAAGTTAGCCCTACGAATATCTTTCTTGAGGATGTCGGGAGGAAGCTGATAATATCCAAACTGACGGCCAAAATGATGCGGAATATAAGGCTCAACAATAAATTCTTCACCAAGTCGCCAAGTCAAGTAGTTGGAGCGGATGGCCATAAAGAAGCGACGATCGACTTCATTTACTTTCTTGTCATCTTTGTATGGAGTAACTTCTTTGTTCTCGATCATGGTGGAGTTCCAAGAAATTTGATCATACTTGTAGATCCGCTTTCGTGCATCTTCCATATTGTAGTTCCTTGCCCCTCCTTCGCCTGAGAATTGAACCATTCGAGGCACACGCACCTTATCATCAAGAGGGAAGTGAAACTTGAAGTAAAATGCCAACCAACCATATACGAAGTGAATGGGAAAGACTGCATCGATTTTAGTAAGGTCATGAAGTTTTGAGATCTTGTTAAGACCCCTATAGATGCTCGTCAAGACAGGGACAGCTAGTGAAACCTTGTTCCTATTCGCCATGATGCTCGCCATCTTGAAAGTACTCGGCCGAATTACGTTTGCATCATCTTCGGGAAGAGCGAAAGTACTCAACCAACAAGCAAGGTAGGCCGTCAAATAAGCTTCCTCCATTTGGTGATCTCTAGCGCCTACGTCCATGAATGGGGCCTTGTGAGTAGAAGTCCACGCCGCATGCCCTTCAAGCTTCCCATTTGGATTGTGAGTTACCTTAGGACGCGTTTTCCCCTTGGACTCTTTTCGGGTTGGAGGCCTAGGATGTCTGAAGCTGTCCTTGAACCAAAATTTGATCCATTCATCAACAGAAACTGAAGTGGAGGGAGCTCTCGCCTTCTTCCGAAGTATGTGGTAGCCGTGAAGCAAGTGCTTGCAACTCGGACGGATAGCGGATCCTCTCTCGAACATCTCCTCCGCGGATGGAACCACCTCGTCATAAAGCATGCCGTCTATAGAAAGTCCGGACAGGTAATGCAGATCCCAAAGTGAAATTGAAAGCTCCCCGGTCGAAGTGAGTAAAGTGTTGGTGGACGGGCACCAGGACTCGCAAAAGGCTTTAATAACTTCCACGTTGCGATCATAAGTGAAGAGGGAGGCATAAACAGCATCGTAGAGCCCGTTCGCTCGAAGGTCATCTTTGCAGCGGCAAAGTACGTCTTCCGTCCACTCCCAAAAGCCTTTTATGAATTGTGCTTCTCCAAGAAACTCCGTGCGCTCTCCCCATGCAGCCTTTTCGGCCATCAAGGGTTCCGTGCGCTCTCCCCATGCAGCCTTTTCGGCCATCAAGGGTCCCGTACGCTCTCCACATGCAGCCTTTTCGGCCATCAAGGGTCCCGTGCGCTCTCCACATGCAGCTTTTTCGGCCATCAAGGGTCCCGTACGCTCTCCACATGCAGCCTTTTCGGCCATCATGCGTCTTCCCAAGGTCGGTAGTGGTTCCGAGTTGCCCATAGAATGGTGATGAGTGGAGCAAAGAGAGTAAACAATAGATGGAGGTCTTCCCACTTCGTGGCTTTGGCACCATCCGTTGGTATGGAGCGAAGTTGAATATTTCGGCCATTGATCATGGGTGCTAGATTTATGCGACCTCAAACGCGTTGCCTTCTCTAAGTGTTGACGTTTGTCATCCAAAGTGAGTAAATAAGTCTTTTTGTTCTCGGTGATATCCTTGAAGTAAACCATGATGATCTGCATAAAACATCAACAAAAGAAGGGAGAAAACGAATTAAAGAACAGTTGGTGTGCACAAATATATGCAAGGAAAAGAAAAAAAATTCATTTAGGAATTTTGTCAAACATATGGTGTACAAATAGTCTACAAAGAAAAAACAAAGGGATGGAATGCAAACGAGATTGAGGAATTCGCCTTATGGTCTTTGGGCTTCTTCTTGTTGCTGCTTTCCTGCAAAAGTCACACAAAAAGGATCACTTCAAAGTTTTGAAAGAAAAAATAAGAAAAGAAAAAAAAGAAAAAAAAAAGAAAGAAGAAAAATCTGGTTTTTGCGTTTTGACTTTTCATCAAACAATTGGCGTGCAGCACGTAGAAGGACATAATTTGATGAACTTGAAAAATGAAAAATTACCAAAAAAATAATCAATATATAGGAGGTGAAATAAGAGTTTTATGCTTCTGGCATCTCTCTGCAAGAATTGGAAAAGAAGTAGAAAGAATCGGTTTAGATGAAAAAAAAAAGAAAGGATGTATAAAAAAATTTCTTGCAGCTTTCATTCAGAACATTAATCGAACAGTTGGTGTGCAAATAATAAACGATGAATATCTTCAATTATGATGGATGATACTCACCAAGAAAGGAGAGAAACCCTCGACGAGGTCAGCAGAGGGAGAATTGAAAAGCTCGAAATTTGCTTGCGTTTGTTCAGCTTTGAGTTGGGGCGAGCGTATATATAGACCTCCTCATGGGCTTGATGCGGCGTAGGTAAGGATCCTCAGACGATGATAATCCCTAATTCTAGAAGAACTAGGAAGGAACAAGATACGTGATACGTGATACGATGATAATCCCTATATATAGACCAGAAGGAAACTTTTTCCGCGAAGAATTTTCGTAAAGAAACCTGTAGCTTTGGTGGAATGAGCCTCTGCTCGTTAATTTGGTGGCTAGCAATTGGGCTAATGATGGGTTGTATTAATTGGGCCCACATTACCAAAATATAAATCAATTATATCAAATTGTATGAAATGGGCAACATTTGGCAATCATCAATTCAGACGGGTCTTAATAGGCTCAAGTTGGGATGAAATTTGAGTCTTTAATTCAAGAACTTCTAAATATGAGTTTAAACTGTTTATAAATTCAAATCTTAAAATTCAAGAACTCCTAAATACGAGTATAAACTATTTATAAATTCAAATCTCAAGTCGAAGAACTCCTAAATACGAGTCTAAACTATTTATAAATTTAAAACTTAAAATTCAAGAACTCCTTCATACGAGTTTAAACTATCTAATGAACTTCAAGTCTTGAGACTTATTCGTTTCCAAATACAATTATCCACAAACAAGTCTCAAGGGGGCATTTGTAGACGCATAAAATTAATAGGTAAATATTAATTTTATATTTTATTTATATTTTAGGAATTTTATTTAAAGATAAATCCTAAATTAAATAAATATAAATTGATATTTAAAAGATGAAGATTTTCGACTAATTAGAAATTGACAAGTGTCATTTCTTGGTCATTAAATCAAAGATTTGATGGAGATTACTACCAAAATTGAGGAGCCAATAGAATTGTGCCACCTCAGCCCTAAAGCCCGTCTTGGAGTCCAAAAGCCCACCAAGTCCACTACGTTTTCACCTATAAATAGGGGTGATTGGAGAGGTCAAAGGACACACCACAAATCATATTGAAGAGCTCAAGAGTTGTAGGAAAATTCTCTACAACATTCAAGGCGTTCTTCGCGGCATTCAAGGCGTTCTTCGTGGAGTTCAAGGAGTTCTTCACCAAAAGCGTCCCAAATCTAGCGTTTGATCCAGAAACAAGGCGTCGGCCCTCCGGATTAACGTTATCAAGTCAAGTATCAAAACCGATCAAGATCAAGGAGGCTAAATCTCCAAGGATCCCGGAAGCTGCTTGAAGATCGTTCAAGAACAAGTGGAAGAGACGAATCAGAGGATAAAAGCTAGAGATCGAACCCGCATTTTACTTCAAATCTTCAAATACTTATTTGTACACGATTTATTGTGTTTGTTATAAATACATAAAATTTGTGTTTACAGAGAGACAAGCCATCGCTTTCAAAGAACAGAGATCAACAGCTCCTCCAACGGCTAGTTGATTCTCTCCGCCTATAAATAGAGGCCTTCATTCACAGAGAAGAATAGAAGACATACACGCGAGAAGAAACCAGAGAGCAAAAGAAAGAGCAAAATTCTTCACGAGCTGAACTGCATTCAATCCCTTAGAACATCACTTGTTGAGAGTTCTAGAGTTAGTTTCTGTGTCTTTAGATCGAACCTTGAGAACATCACTTAGTGAGAGTTCGTAGAGTGTTAGATCATAGCTCACTTCGTGTTCGAGCTTTTAGTTGGAACCCATCTTTTTCACACTTCCTCTCAAAAGGAGTGTTAGGACCCTACTCTTCCCAGAATTGAGTAGATAGGTTGTTTAGTACCCGAAAACTAAACTGTAAGGTTGATAAGTACCCGCAAACTTATCCATAACGGTTGCACAGCCCGCGTAAGCTGTGTGGTTTGTCCAGAAGAACTTGGACAGAGTTGTGTGGACTCACAACTCCCCGTGGATGTAGGAGGTTTCTCCGAACCACGTAAATCTCTGTGTGCTTGTGTTTATTATTTCAGTTATTTCTTGGATATTCAACTGACCAACTAACCAGCACACAAACTGCATCTTAGCATTCTCAACTGTCTTGGTTCTTGACCAACCGTGCATAAAAGCGTGAGTTAATTTTACGAGTTTGTTTCCACCACATTCCGCACAGCACATCACTTCCAACCGAGTGTTTCTTACTCGGTTGTGATTCCAACTGAGCTGTTTTACTCGGTTGAGTTTATTTTTGGGGGTTGTTTTTAAAAAGTTTGATCTGGTGTATTCCCCCCCCCCCCCCCATACACTAGAACTTGTATCGGGACCATCACACTCCCTTATTATGATGTATTCAATATAAAAGATTTAAAGAACGGCTTTGTTCTCGTCAAAATAGCTACAAAATCATTTATGAACCTTAAAAAGCTCAGTTCGAGCTCATTTGACGCGTAACGCCAAAACTTGCATTTTTCTCAAGAAATATAAATTTCTTAGATCAAAAACCACCACACACTCTCTTATTATGATGTATTCAATGTAAAAGCTTCAAATAACGGCTTCGTTCTCGTTAAAATAGCTACAAAATCATTTTTGTACCTTGAAAAGCTCATTTCGAGCTCATTCGAAGCATAACGCCCGAATTTGCATTTTTCTCAAACAATATAATCTTTTATTATCATGTATTCAACGTAAAAGCTTCGAAAAGCAGCTTCATTCTCGTCAAAATAGCTACAAAATTGTGTTTGTACCTAGATAAGCTCATTTCGAGCTCATTTGCAGCGTAACGCCTGAAGTTTCGTTTTTCTCAAGCAATATAGATTATTTTTATCCAAAACCACTAGACACTTCCTTATTATGTTGTATTCAATGTAAAAACTTCAAATAATAGCTTCGTTCTTGTGAAAATAACTGCAAAATCTTTTTTGTAGCTTGAAAAGCCTATTTCGAGCTCATTAGAAGCGTAACGCCCGAATTTGCATTTTTCTCAAGCAATATAAATTTTTTAGATCCAAAACTACCACACAGTCTTTTATTATGATGTATTCAATGTAAAAGTTTCGAATAACGGCTTCGTTCTCGTCAAAATAGCTACAAAATCGTTTATGTACCTTGAAAAGCTCAGTTCGAACTCATTTGACACATGACGCCCGAATTTGCATTTTTCTCATGCAATATAAATTTTTTGGATCCAAAACCACTACACACTCTCTTATTATGATGTATTCAATGTAAAAGCTTCGAATAACAGCTTCGATCTCGTCAAAATAGCTACAAAATCGTGTTTGTACCTAGAAAAGCTCTTTTCGAGCTCATTCAAAGCGTAACACACAAAGTTGCATTTTTCTCAAGCAATACAAATTTTTGGATCCAAAACTACCACACACTTTTTTTTTATGATGTATTCAATATAAAAGCTTCAAATAATAGCTTCGTTCTCGTCAAAATAGCAATAAAATCGTGTTTGTAACATGGGAAGCTCATTTCGAGCTCATTTGTAGCGTGACGCCTGAAGTTTTGAAGAACGACTTCGTTATAAAAGATTTGAAGAACGGCTTCGTTCTTATCAAAATAGTTACAAAATTGTGTCTATACTTGGAAAAACTCATTTCGAGCTCATTTGACATTAACTCCCGAATTTGGATTTTTCTCAAGCAATATAATTTTTTTGGATCCAAAACTACCACACACTCCCTTATTATGATGTATTCAATGTAAAAGCTTTAAATAACGGCTTCGTTCTTGTCAAAATAGCTACAAAATCTTTTTTGTACCTGGAAAAGCTCATTTCGAGCTCATTAGAAGCGTCACGCCCGAATTTTCATTTTTCTCAAGCAATATAATTTTTTTTGATCCAAAACTACCACACACTCTTTTACTAAGATGTATTCAATGTAAAAGCTTCGAATAATGGCTTCGTTGTCAGCAAAATAGCTACAAAACTGTGTTTGTACCTAGAAAAGCTCATTTCGAGCTCATTCGAAGCGTAACACACAAAGTTGCATTTTGCTCAAGCAATATAAATTTTTGCATCCAAAACCACCACACACTCTTTTATTACGATGTATTTAATGTAAACGCTTCGAATAATGGCTTCATTCTTGTTAAAATAGTAACAAAATCGTGTTTGTAACATGGGAAGCTCATTTCGAGCTCATTTGTTGCGTAATGCCCAAAGTTGCATTTTTCTCAAGCAATATAAATTATTTTGATCCAAAACAACCAGAAACTTCCTTTTTATGATGTATTCAATATAAAAGATTTGAAGAACAGCTTCGATCTCATCAAAATAGCTACAAAATTGTTTATGTACCTTGAAAAGCTTCGTTCTAGCTCATTTGACACGTGACGCCCGAATTTGCATTTTTCTTAAGCAATATAATTTTTTTGGATCCAAAACCACTACACACTCTCTTATTATGATGTATTCAATGTAAAAGCTTCAAATAACAGCTTCGTTCTCGTCAAAATAGCTACAAAATCGTGTTTGTACCTAGAAAAGCTCATTTCGAGCTCATTCGAAGCGTAACGGCTGAAGTTGCATTTTGCTCAAGCAATATAAATTTTTGGATCCAAAACCACCACACACTATTTTATTATTATGTATTCAATGTAAAAGCTTCGAATAATGACTTCGTTCTCGTCAAAATAGTAATAAAATCGTGTTTGTAGCTTGGGAAGCTCATTTCGAGCTAATTTGTAGCGTAAAGCCCGAAGGTGTGTTTTTCTCAAGCAATATAAAATATTTTGATCCAAAACCACCAAACACTCCCTTATTATGATGTATTCAATATAAAAGATTTGAAGAACGGCTTCGTTCTCATCAAAATAGCTACAAAATCGTTTCTGTACCTTGAAAAGCTCATTTCACGCTCATTTGACGCGTATTGCCCGAATTTGCATTTTCTCAAGCAATATAAATTTTTTAGATCCAAAAACCCAATACACTCCCTTATTATGATGTATTCAATATAAAATCTTCAAATAACGGCTTCGTTCTCGACAAAATAGCTACAAAATCTTTTTTGTACCTTAAAATGCTCATTTCAAGCTCATTAGAAGCGTAACGCCCGAATTTACATTTTTCTCAAGTAATATCAATTTTTTGGATCAAAAACTACCACACACTCTTTTATTATGATGTATTCAATGTAAAAGCCTCGAATCACAGCTTCGATCTCGTCAAAATAGCTACAAAATCGTGTTTGTACGTAGAAAAGCTCTTTTCCAGCTCATTCGAAGCGTAACACACAAAGTTGCATTTTTCTCAAGCAATATAAATTTTTGGATCCAAAACCACCACACACTCTTTTATTATGATGTATACAGTGTAAAAGCTTTGAATAATAGCTTCGTTCTTGTTAAAATAGCAACAAAATTGTGTCTGTAACATGGGAAGCTCATTTCGAGCTCATTTGTTGCGTAACGCCCGAAGTTGCATTTTTCTCAAGTAATATAAATTATTATAATCCAAAACAACCCTTATTATGATGTATTCAATATAAAAGATTTGAAGAACGGCTTCGTTCTCGTCAAAATAGCTACAAATTCGTGTTTTTGTACCTTGAAAAGCTCATTCATGCTCATTAGAAGCGTAACGCCCGAAGTTGCATTTTTCTCAAGCCATATAATTTTTTTGGATCCAAAACCGACACAAACTCTTTCGTTATGATGTATTCAATGAAAAAGCTTCGAATAACGGCTTCGTTCTCGTCAAAAAAGCTACAAATTTGTGTTTGTACCTTGGAAAGCTCATTTCAAATTCATTTGAAGCGTAACACCCGAAGTTGCATTTTCCTTAAGCAATATAAATTTTTTGGATCCAAAACCACCAGAAACTCTTTCATTATGATGTATTCAATGTAAAAACTTCAAATAACGGCTTCGTTCTCGTCAAAAAAGCTATAAAATTGTGTTTGTACCTTGGAAAGCTTATTTCGAGCTCATATGAAGCATAACGCCCGAAGTTGCATTTTTTTAAGCAATATAATTTTTTTTATCCCAAACCAGCACACACTCCCTTATTATGATATATTCAATTTAAAAGCCTTAAAAAACGGCTTCGTTCTCTTCAAAATAACGACAAAATCATGTTTGTACCATGAAAAGCTCATTTCGAGCTCATTTAAAGCGTAACGACCGAAGTTGCGTTTTTCTCAAGCAATATAATTTTTGTTGGATCAAAAACTTCCACACGCACCATTTTTATAATGTATTCAATATAAAGGATTTGAAGAACGACTTCGTTCTTGTCAAAAAAGCTACAAAATTGTGTTTGTACCATGAAAAACTTAATATAATTTTTCTCGAAGTTGTATTTTTCTCAAGCTCATTTAAAGCGTAACACCCGAAGTTAGATTTTTTTCAAGCAATATAATATTTTTGGATCCAAAACCACCACACACTCTTTAATTATAATATATTCAATGTAAAAGCTTCGAATAACGGCTTCGTTCTCATAAAAAATGGTACAAATTTGTGTTTGTACCTTGGAAAGCTTATTTCGAGCTCATATGAAGCATAACGCCCGAAGTTGCATTTTTTTAAGCAATATAATTTTTTTTATCCCAAACCAGCACACACTCCCTTATTATGATATATTCAATTTAAAAGCCTTAAAGAACGGCTTCGTTCTCTTCAAAATAACAACAAAATCATGTTTGTACCTTGAAAAGCTCATTTCGAGCTCATTTAAAGCGTAACGACCGAATTTGCGTTTTTCTCAAGCAATATAATTTTTGTTGGATCAAAAACTTCCACACGCACCATTTTTATAATGTATTCAATATAAAAGATTTGAAGAACGACTTCGTTCTTGTCAAAAAAGCTACAAAATTGTGTTTGTACCTTGAAAAACTTAATATAATTTTTCTCGAAGTTGCATTTTGCTCAAGCTCATTTAAAGCGTAACACCCGAAATTACATTTTTTTCAAGCAATATAATTTTTTTGGATCCAAAACCACCACAGACTCTTTCATTATAATATATTCAATGTAAAAGCTTCGAATAACGGCTTCGTTCTCATAAAAAATGCTACAAATTCGTGTTTGTACCTTGGAAAGCTCATTTCGAGCTCATTTGAAGCGTAACACCCGAAGTTGCATTTTCATTAAGCAATATAAATTTTTTGTATCCAAAACCACCAGAAATTCTTTCATTATGATGTATTCAATGTAAAACCTTCGAATAACGGCTTCGTTCTCGTCAAAAAAGCTACAAAATTGTGTTTGTACCTTGGAAAGCTTATTTCGAGCTCATTTCAAGCGTAACGCCTGAAGTTGCATTTTTTCAAGCAATATAATTTTTTTTATCCCAAACCAGCATTCACTCCCTTATTATGATGTATTCAATTTAAAAGCCTTAAAGAACGGCTTCGTTCTCTTCAAAATAACTACAAAACTATGTTTGTACAATGAAAAGCTCATTTTGAGCTCATTTAAAGCGTAACGACCGAAGTTGCGTTTTTCTCAAGCAATATAAATTTTGTTGGATCAAAACTTCCACACGCACCATTTTTATAATGTATTCAATATAAAAGATTTGAAGAACGACTTCGTTCTTGTCAAAAAAGCTACAAAATTGTGTTTGTACCTTGAAAAACTTAATATAATTTTTCTCGAAGTTGCATTTTGCTCAAGCTCATTTAAAGCGTAACACCCGAAATTACATTTTTTTCAAGCGATATAATTTTTTTGGATCCAAAACCACCACAGACTCTTTCATTATAATATATTCAATGTAAAAGCTTCGAATAACGGCTTCGTTCTCATAAAAAATGCTACAAATTCGTGTTTGTACCTTGGAAAGCTCATTTCGAGCTCATTTGAAGCGTAACACCCGAAGTTGCATTTTCCTCAAGCAATATAAATTTTTTGGATCCAAAACCACCAGAAACTCTTTCATTATGATGTATTCAATGTAAAACCTTCGAATAACGGCTTCGTTCTCGTCAAAAAAGCTACAAAATTGTGTTTGTACCTTGGAAAGCTTATTTCGAGCTCATTTCAAGCGTAACGCCCGAAGTTGCATTTTTTCAAGCAATATAATTTTTTTTATCCCAAACCAGCACTCACTCCCTTATTATGATGTATTCAATTTAAAAGCCTTAAAGAACGGCTTCGTTCTCTTCAAAATAACTACAAAACTATGTTTGTACCATGAAAAGCTCATTTTGAGCTCATTTAAAGCGTAACGACCGAAGTTGCATTTTTCTCAAGCAATATAAATTTTGTTGGATCAAAAACTTCCACACGCACCATTTTTATAATGTATTCAATATAAAAGATTTGAAGAACGACTTCGTTCTTGTCAAAAAAGCTACAAAATTTTGTTTGTACCTTGAAAAACTTAATATAATTTTTCTCGAAGTTGCATTTTGCTCAAGCTCATTTAAAGCGTAACACCCGAAATTACATTTTTTTCAAGCGATATAATTTTTTTGGATCCAAAACCACCACAGACTCTTTCATTATAATATATTCAATGTAAAAGCTTCGAATAACGGCTTCGTTCTCATAAAAAATGCTACAAATTCGTGTTTGTACATTAGAAAGCTCATTTTGAGCTCATTTGAAGCGTAACACCCGAAGTTGCATTTTCCTCAAGCAATACAAATTTTTTGGATCCAAAACCACCAGAAACTCTTTCATTATGATGTATTCAATGTAAAACCTTCGAATAACGGCTTCGTTCTCGTCAAAATAACTACAAAACTATGTTTGTAGCATGAAAAGCTCATTTTGAGCTCATTTAAAGCGTAACGACCGAAGTTGCATTTTTCTCAAGCAATATAAATTTTGTTGGATCAAAACTTCCACACGCACCATTTTTATAATGTATTCAATATAAAAGATTTGAAGAACGACTTCGTTCTTGTCAAAAAAGCTACAAAATTGTGTTTGTACCTTGAAAAACTTAATATAATTTTTCTCGAAGTTGCATTTTGCTTAAGCTCATTTAAAGCGTAACACCCGAAATTACATTTTTTTCAAGCAATATAATTTTTTTGGATCCAAAACCACCACAGACTCTTTCATTATAATATATTCAATGTAAAAGCTTCGAATAACGGCTTCGTTCTCGTCAAAAAAGCTACAAATTCGTGTTTGTACATTAGAAAGCTCATTTCGAGCTCATTTGAAGCGTAACACCCGAAGTTGCATTTTCCTCAAGCAATACAAATTTTTTGGATCCAAAACCACCAGAAACTCTTTCATTATGATGTATTCAATGTAAAACCTTCGAATAACGGCTTCGTTCTCGTCAAAAAAGCTACAAAATTGTGTTTGTACCTTGGAAAGCTTATTTCCAGCTCATTTCAAGCGTAACGCCCGAAGTTGCATTTTTTCAAGAAATATAATTTTTTTATCCCAAACCAGCACTCACTCCCTTATTATGATGTATTCAATTTAAAAGCCTTAAAGAACGGCTTCGTTCTCTTCAAAATAACTACAAAACTATGTTTGTACCATGAAAAGCTCATTTTGAGCTCATTTAAAGCGTAACGACCGAAGTTGCGTTTTTCTCAAGCAATATAAATTTTGTTGGATCAAAACTTCCACACGCACCATTTTTATAATGTATTCAATATAAAAGATTTGAAGAACGACTTCGTTCTTGTCAAAAAAGCTACAAAATTGTGTTTGTACCTTGAAAAACTTAATATAATTTTTCTCGAAGTTGCATTTTGCTTAAGCTCATTTAAAGCGTAACACCCGAAATTACATTTTTTTCAAGCAATATAATTTTTTTGGATCCAAAACCACCACAGACTCTTTCATTATAATATATTCAATGTAAAAGCTTCGAATAACGGCTTCGTTCTCGTCAAAAAAGCTACAAATTCGTGTTTGTACATTAGAAAGCTCATTTCGAGCTCATTTGAAGCGTAACACCCGAAGTTGCATTTTCCTCAAGCAATACAAATTTTTTGGATCCAAAACCACCAGAAACTCTTTCATTATGATGTATTCAATGTAAAACCTTCGAATAACGGCTTCGTTCTCGTCAAAAAAGCTACAAAATTGTGTTTGTACCTTGGAAAGCTTATTTCCAGCTCATTTCAAGCGTAACGCCCGAAGTTGCATTTTTTCAAGCAATATAATTTTTTTATCCCAAACCAGCACTCACTCCCTTATTATGATGTATTCAATTTAAAAGCCTTAAAGAACGGCTTCGTTCTCTTCAAAATAACTACAAAACTATGTTTGTACCATGAAAAGCTCATTTTGAGCTCATTTAAAGCGTAACGACCGAAGTTGCGTTTTTCTCAAGCAATATAAATTTTGTTGGATCAAAACTTCCACACGCACCATTTTTATAATGTATTCAATATAAAAGATTTGAAGAACGACTTCGTTCTTGTCAAAAAAACTACAAAATTGTGTTTGTACCTTGAAAAACTTAATATAATTTTTCTCGAAGTTGCATTTTGCTCAAGCTCATTTAAAGCGTAACACCCGAAATTACATTTTTTTCAAACAATATAATTTTTTTGGATCCAAAACCACCACAGACTCTTTCATTATAATATATTCAATGTAAAAGCTTCGAATAACGGCTTCGTTCTCATAAAAAATGCAACAAATTCGTGTTTGTACCTTGGAAAGCTCATTTCGAGCTCATTTGAAGCGTAACACCCGAAGTTGCATTTTCATTAAGCAATATAAATTTTTTGGATCCAAAACCACCAGAAACTCTTTCATTATGATGTATTCAATGTAAAACCTTCGAATAACGGCTTCGTTCTCGTCAAAAAAGCTACAAATTCGTGTTTGTACATTAGAAAGCTCATTTCGAGCTCATTTGAAGCGTAACACCCGAAGTTGCATTTTCCTCAAGCAATACAAATTTTTTGGATCCAAAACCACCAGAAACTCTTTCATTATGATGTATTCAATGTAAAACCTTCGAATAACGGCTTCGTTCTCGTCAAAAAAGCTACAAAATTGTGTTTGTACCTTGGAAAGCTTATTTCGAGCTCATTTCAAGCGTAACGCCCGAAGTTGCATTTTTTCAAGCAATATAATTTTTTTTATCCCAAACCAGCACTCACTCCCTTATTATGATGTATTCAATTTAAAAGCCTTAAAGAACGGCTTCGTTCTCTTCAAAATAACTACAAAACTATGTTTGTACCATGAAAAGCTCATTTTGAGCTCATTTAAAGCGTAACGACCGAAGTTGCATTTTTCTCAAGCAATATAAATTTTGTTGGATCAAAAACTTCCACACGCACCATTTTTATTATGTATTCAATATAAAAGATTTGAAGAACGACTTCGTTCTTGTCAAAAAAGCTACAAAATTGTGTTTGTACCTTGAAAAACTTAATATAATTTTTCTCGAAGTTGCATTTTGCTCAAGCTCATTTAAAGCGTAACACCCGAAATTACATTTTTTTCAAGCAATATAATTTTTTTGGATCCAAAACCACCACAGACTCTTTCATTATAATATATTCAATGTAAAAGCTTCGAATAACGGCTTCGTTCTCATAAAAAATGCTACAAATTCGTGTTTGTACCTTAGAAAGCTCATTTCGAGCTCATTTGAAGCGTAACACCCGAAGTTGCATTTTCATTAAGCAATATAAATTTTTTGGATCCAAAACCACCAGAAATTCTTTCATTATGATGTATTCAATGTAAAACCTTCGAATAACGGCTTCGTTCTCGTCAAAAAAGCTACAAAATTGTGTTTGTACCTTGGAAAGCTTATTTCGAGCTCATTTCAAGCGTAACGCCTGAAGTTGCATTTTTTCAAGCAATATAATTTTTTTTATCCCAAACCAGCATTCACTCCCTTATTATGATGTATTCAATTTAAAAGCCTTAAAGAACGGCTTCGTTCTCTTCAAAATAACTACAAAACTATGTTTGTACAATGAAAAGCTCATTTTGAGCTCATTTAAAGCGTAACGACCGAAGTTGCGTTTTTCTCAAGCAATATAAATTTTGTTGGATCAAAACTTCCACACGCACCATTTTTATAATGTATTCAATATAAAAGATTTGAAGAACGACTTCGTTCTTGTCAAAAAAGCTACAAAATTGTGTTTGTACCTTGAAAAACTTAATATAATTTTTCTCGAAGTTGCATTTTGCTCAAGCTCATTTAAAGCGTAACACCCGAAATTACATTTTTTTCAAGCGATATAATTTTTTTGGATCCAAAACCACCACAGACTCTTTCATTATAATATATTCAATGTAAAAGCTTCGAATAACGGCTTCGTTCTCATAAAAAATGCTACAAATTCGTGTTTGTACCTTGGAAAGCTCATTTCGAGCTCATTTGAAGCGTAACACCCGAAGTTGCATTTTCCTCAAGCAATATAAATTTTTTGGATCCAAAACCACCAGAAACTCTTTCATTATGATGTATTCAATGTAAAACCTTCGAATAACGGCTTCGTTCTCGTCAAAAAAGCTACAAAATTGTGTTTGTACCTTGGAAAGCTTATTTCGAGCTCATTTCAAGCGTAACGCCCGAAGTTGCATTTTTTCAAGCAATATAATTTTTTTTATCCCAAACCAGCACTCACTCCCTTATTATGATGTATTCAATTTAAAAGCCTTAAAGAACGGCTTCGTTCTCTTCAAAATAACTACAAAACTATGTTTGTACCATGAAAAGCTCATTTTGAGCTCATTTAAAGCGTAACGACCGAAGTTGCATTTTTCTCAAGCAATATAAATTTTGTTGGATCAAAAACTTCCACACGCACCATTTTTATAATGTATTCAATATAAAAGATTTGAAGAACGACTTCGTTCTTGTCAAAAAAGCTACAAAATTTTGTTTGTACCTTGAAAAACTTAATATAATTTTTCTCGAAGTTGCATTTTGCTCAAGCTCATTTAAAGCGTAACACCCGAAATTACATTTTTTTCAAGCGATATAATTTTTTTGGATCCAAAACCACCACAGACTCTTTCATTATAATATATTCAATGTAAAAGCTTCGAATAACGGCTTCGTTCTCATAAAAAATGCTACAAATTCGTGTTTGTACATTAGAAAGCTCATTTTGAGCTCATTTGAAGCGTAACACCCGAAGTTGCATTTTCCTCAAGCAATACAAATTTTTTGGATCCAAAACCACCAGAAACTCTTTCATTATGATGTATTCAATGTAAAACCTTCGAATAACGGCTTCGTTCTCGTCAAAATAACTACAAAACTATGTTTGTAGCATGAAAAGCTCATTTTGAGCTCATTTAAAGCGTAACGACCGAAGTTGCATTTTTCTCAAGCAATATAAATTTTGTTGGATCAAAACTTCCACACGCACCATTTTTATAATGTATTCAATATAAAAGATTTGAAGAACGACTTCGTTCTTGTCAAAAAAGCTACAAAATTGTGTTTGTACCTTGAAAAACTTAATATAATTTTTCTCGAAGTTGCATTTTGCTTAAGCTCATTTAAAGCGTAACACCCGAAATTACATTTTTTTCAAGCAATATAATTTTTTTGGATCCAAAACCACCACAGACTCTTTCATTATAATATATTCAATGTAAAAGCTTCGAATAACGGCTTCGTTCTCGTCAAAAAAGCTACAAATTCGTGTTTGTACATTAGAAAGCTCATTTCGAGCTCATTTGAAGCGTAACACCCGAAGTTGCATTTTCCTCAAGCAATACAAATTTTTTGGATCCAAAACCACCAGAAACTCTTTCATTATGATGTATTCAATGTAAAACCTTCGAATAACGGCTTCGTTCTCGTCAAAAAAGCTACAAAATTGTGTTTGTACCTTGGAAAGCTTATTTCCAGCTCATTTCAAGCGTAACGCCCGAAGTTGCATTTTTTCAAGCAATATAATTTTTTTATCCCAAACCAGCACTCACTCCCTTATTATGATGTATTCAATTTAAAAGCCTTAAAGAACGGCTTCGTTCTCTTCAAAATAACTACAAAACTATGTTTGTACCATGAAAAGCTCATTTTGAGCTCATTTAAAGCGTAACGACCGAAGTTGCGTTTTTCTCAAGCAATATAAATTTTGTTGGATCAAAACTTCCACACGCACCATTTTTATAATGTATTCAATATAAAAGATTTGAAGAACGACTTCGTTCTTGTCAAAAAAGCTACAAAATTGTGTTTGTACCTTGAAAAACTTAATATAATTTTTCTCGAAGTTGCATTTTGCTTAAGCTCATTTAAAGCGTAACACCCGAAATTACATTTTTTTCAAGCAATATAATTTTTTTGGATCCAAAACCACCACAGACTCTTTCATTATAATATATTCAATGTAAAAGCTTCGAATAACGGCTTCGTTCTCGTCAAAAAAGCTACAAATTCGTGTTTGTACATTAGAAAGCTCATTTCGAGCTCATTTGAAGCGTAACACCCGAAGTTGCATTTTCCTCAAGCAATACAAATTTTTTGGATCCAAAACCACCAGAAACTCTTTCATTATGATGTATTCAATGTAAAACCTTCGAATAACGGCTTCGTTCTCGTCAAAAAAGCTACAAAATTGTGTTTGTACCTTGGAAAGCTTATTTCCAGCTCATTTCAAGCGTAACGCCCGAAGTTGCATTTTTTCAAGCAATATAATTTTTTTATCCCAAACCAGCACTCACTCCCTTATTATGATGTATTCAATTTAAAAGCCTTAAAGAACGGCTTCGTTCTCTTCAAAATAACTACAAAACTATGTTTGTACCATGAAAAGCTCATTTTGAGCTCATTTAAAGCGTAACGACCGAAGTTGCGTTTTTCTCAAGCAATATAAATTTTGTTGGATCAAAACTTCCACACGCACCATTTTTATAATGTATTCAATATAAAAGATTTGAAGAACGACTTCGTTCTTGTCAAAAAAACTACAAAATTGTGTTTGTACCTTGAAAAACTTAATATAATTTTTCTCGAAGTTGCATTTTGCTCAAGCTCATTTAAAGCGTAACACCCGAAATTACATTTTTTTCAAACAATATAATTTTTTTGGATCCAAAACCACCACAGACTCTTTCATTATAATATATTCAATGTAAAAGCTTCGAATAACGGCTTCGTTCTCATAAAAAATGCAACAAATTCGTGTTTGTACCTTGGAAAGCTCATTTCGAGCTCATTTGAAGCGTAACACCCGAAGTTGCATTTTCATTAAGCAATATAAATTTTTTGGATCCAAAACCACCAGAAACTCTTTCATTATGATGTATTCAATGTAAAACCTTCGAATAACGGCTTCGTTCTCGTCAAAAAAGCTACAAATTCGTGTTTGTACATTAGAAAGCTCATTTCGAGCTCATTTGAAGCGTAACACCCGAAGTTGCATTTTCCTCAAGCAATACAAATTTTTTGGATCCAAAACCACCAGAAACTCTTTCATTATGATGTATTCAATGTAAAACCTTCGAATAACGGCTTCGTTCTCGTCAAAAAAGCTACAAAATTGTGTTTGTACCTTGGAAAGCTTATTTCGAGCTCATTTCAAGCGTAACGCCCGAAGTTGCATTTTTTCAAGCAATATAATTTTTTTTATCCCAAACCAGCACTCACTCCCTTATTATGATGTATTCAATTTAAAAGCCTTAAAGAACGGCTTCGTTCTCTTCAAAATAACTACAAAACTATGTTTGTACCATGAAAAGCTCATTTTGAGCTCATTTAAAGCGTAACGACCGAAGTTGCATTTTTCTCAAGCAATATAAATTTTGTTGGATCAAAAACTTCCACACGCACCATTTTTATTATGTATTCAATATAAAAGATTTGAAGAACGACTTCGTTCTTGTCAAAAAAGCTACAAAATTGTGTTTGTACCTTGAAAAACTTAATATAATTTTTCTCGAAGTTGCATTTTGCTCAAGCTCATTTAAAGCGTAACACCCGAAATTACATTTTTTTCAAGCAATATAATTTTTTTGGATCCAAAACCACCACAGACTCTTTCATTATAATATATTCAATGTAAAAGCTTCGAATAACGGCTTCGTTCTCATAAAAAATGCTACAAATTCGTGTTTGTACCTTAGAAAGCTCATTTCGAGCTCATTTGAAGCGTAACACCCGAAGTTGCATTTTCATTAAGCAATATAAATTTTTTGGATCCAAAACCACCAGAAATTCTTTCATTATGATGTATTCAATGTAAAACCTTCGAATAACGGCTTCGTTCTCGTCAAAAAAGCTACAAAATTGTGTTTGTACCTTGGAAAGCTTATTTCGAGCTCATTTCAAGCGTAACGCCTGAAGTTGCATTTTTTCAAGCAATATAATTTTTTTTATCCCAAACCAGCATTCACTCCCTTATTATGATGTATTCAATTTAAAAGCCTTAAAGAACGGCTTCGTTCTCTTCAAAATAACTACAAAACTATGTTTGTACCATGAAAAGCTCATTTTGAGCTCATTTAAAGCGTAACGACCGAAGTTGCGTTTTTCTCAAGCGATATAAATTTTGTTGGATCAAAACTTCCACACGCACCATTTTTATAATGTATTCAATATAAAAGATTTGAAGAACGACTTCGTTCTTGTCAAAAAACCTACAAAATTGTGTTTGTACCTTGAAAAACTTAATATAATTTTTCTCGAAGTTGCATTTTGCTCAAGCTCATTTAAAGCGTAACACCCGAAGTTGCATTTTCATTAAGCAATATAAATTTTTTGGATCCAAAACCACCAGAAATTCTTTCATTATGATGTATTCAATGTAAAACCTTCGAATAACGGCTTCGTTCTCGTCAAAAAAGCTACAAATTCGTGTTTGTACATTAGAAAGCTCATTTCGAGCTCATTTGAAGCGTAACACCCGAAGTTGCATTTTCATCAAGCAATACAAATTTTTTGGATCCAAAACCACCAGAAACTCTTTCATTATGATGTATTCAATGTAAAACCTTCGAATAACGGCTTCGTTCTCGTCAAAAAAGCTACAAAATTGTGTTTGTACCTTGGAAAGCTTATTTCGAGCTCATTTCAAGCGTAACGCCCGAAGTTGCATTTTTTCAAGCAATATAATTTTTTTTATCCCAAACCAGCACTCACTCCCTTATTATGATGTATTCAATTTAAAAGCCTTAAAGAACGGCTTCGTTCTCTTCAAAATAACTACAAAACTATGTTTGTACCTTGAAAAGCTCATTTTGAGCTCATTTAAAGTGTAACACCCGAAGTTGCATTTTCATTAAGCAATATAAATTTTTTGGATCCAAAACCACCAGAAATTCTTTCATTATGATGTATTCAATGTAAAACCTTCGAATAACGGCTTCGTTCTCGTCAAAAAAGCTACAAATTCGTGTTTGTACATTAGAAAGCTCATTTCGAGCTCATTTGAAGCGTAACACCCGAAGTTGCATTTTCCTCAAGCAATACAAATTTTTTGGATCCAAAAACACCAGAAACTCTTTCATTATGATGTATTCAATGTAAAACCTTCGAATAACGGCTTCGTTCTCGTCAAAAAAGCTACAAAATTGTGTTTGTACCTTGGAAAGCTTATTTCCAGCTCATTTGAAGCGTAACGCCCGAAGTTGCATTTTTTCAAGCAATATAATTTTTTTTATCCCAAACCAGCACTCACTCCCTTATTATGATGTATTCAATTTAAAAGCCTTAAAGAACGGCTTCGTTCTCTTCAAAATAACTACAAAACTATGTTTGTACCATGAAAAGCTCATTTTGAGCTCATTTAAAGCGTAACGACCGAAGTTGCATTTTTCTCAAGCAATATAAATTTTGTTGGATCAAAAACTTCCACACGCACCATTTTTATAATGTATTCAATATAAAAGATTTGAAGAACGACTTCGTTCTTGTCAAAAAAGCTACAAAATTGTGTTTGTACCTTGAAAAACTTAATATAATTTTTCTCGAAGTTGCATTTTGCTCAAGCTCATTTAAAGCGTAACACCCGAAATTACATTTTTTTCAAGCAATATAATTTTTTTGGATCCAAAACCACCACAGACTCTTTCATTATAATATATTCAATGTAAAAGCTTCGAATAACGGCTTCGTTCTCATAAAAAATGCTACAAATTCATGTTTGTACCTTGGAAAGCTCATTTCGAGCTCATTTGAAGCGTAACACCCGAAGTTGCATTTTCATTAAGCAATATAAATTTTTTGGATCCAAAACCACCAGAAATTCTTTCATTATGATGTATTCAATGTAAAACCTTCGAATAACGGCTTCGTTCTCGTCAAAAAAGCTACAAAATTGTGTTTGTACCTTGGAAAGCTTATTTCGAGCTCATTTCAAGCGTAACGCCTGAAGTTGCATTTTTTCAAGCAATATAATTTTTTTTATCCCAAACCAGCATTCACTCCCTTATTATGATGTATTCAATTTAAAAGCCTTAAAGAACGGCTTCGTTCTCTTCAAAATAACTACAAAACTATGTTTGTACCATGAAAAGCTCATTTTGAGCTCATTTAAAGCGTAACGACCGAAGTTGCGTTTTTCTCAAGCAATATAAATTTTGTTGGATCAAAACTTCCACACGCACCATTTTTATAATGTATTCAATATAAAAGATTTGAAGAACGACTTCGTTCTTGTCAAAAAAGCTACAAAATTGTGTTTGTACCTTGAAAAACTTAATATAATTTTTCTCGAAGTTGCATTTTGCTTAAGCTCATTTAAAGCGTAACACCCGAAATTACATTTTTTTCAAGCAATATAATTTTTTTGGATCCAAAACCACCACAGACTCTTTCATTATAATATATTCAATGTAAAAGCTTCGAATAACGGCTTCGTTCTCGTCAAAAAAGCTACAAATTCGTGTTTGTACATTAGAAAGCTCATTTCGAGCTCATTTGAAGCGTAACACCCGAAGTTGCATTTTCCTCAAGCAATACAAATTTTTTGGATCCAAAACCACCAGAAACTCTTTCATTATGATGTATTCAATGTAAAACCTTCGAATAACGGCTTCGTTCTCGTCAAAAAAGCTACAAAATTGTGTTTGTACCTTGGAAAGCTTATTTCCAGCTCATTTGAAGCGTAACGCCCGAAGTTGCATTTTTTCAAGCAATATAATTTTTTTTATCCCAAACCAGCACTCACTCCCTTATTATGATGTATTCAATTTAAAAGCCTTAAAGAACGGCTTCGTTCTCTTCAAAATAACTACAAAACTATGTTTGTACCATGAAAAGCTCATTTTGAGCTCATTTAAAGCGTAACGACCGAAGTTGCATTTTTCTCAAGCAATATAAATTTTGTTGGATCAAAAACTTCCACACGCACCATTTTTATAATGTATTCAATATAAAAGATTTGAAGAACGACTTCGTTCTTGTCAAAAAAGCTACAAAATTGTGTTTGTACCTTGAAAAACTTAATATAATTTTTCTCGAAGTTGCATTTTGCTCAAGCTCATTTAAAGCGTAACACCCGAAATTACATTTTTTTCAAGCAATATAATTTTTTTGGATCCAAAACCACCACAGACTCTTTCATTATAATATATTCAATGTAAAAGCTTCGAATAACGGCTTCGTTCTCATAAAAAATGCTACAAATTCGTGTTTGTACCTTGGAAAGCTCATTTCGAGCTCATTTGAAGCGTAACACCCGAAGTTGCATTTTCATTAAGCAATATAAATTTTTTGGATCCAAAACCACCAGAAACTCTTTCATTATGATGTATTCAATGTAAAACCTTCGAATAACGGCTTCGTTCTCGTAAAAAAAGCTACAAAATTGTGTTTGTACCTTGGAAAGCTTATTTCGAGCTCATTTCAAGCGTAACGCCTGAAGTTGCATTTTTTAAGCAATATAATTTTTTTTATCCCAAACCAGCATTCACTCCCTTATTATGATGTATTCAATTTAAAAGCCTTAAAGAACGGCTTCGTTCTCTTCAAAATAACTACAAAACTATGTTTGTACCATGAAAAGCTCATTTTGAGCTCATTTAAAGCGTAACACCCGAAGTTGCATTTTCATTAAGCAATATAAATTTTTTGGATCCAAAACCACCAGAAATTCTTTCATTATGATGTATTCAATGTAAAACCTTCGAATAACGGCTTCGTTCTCGTCAAAAAAGCTACAAATTCGTGTTTGTACATTAGAAAGCTCATTTCGAGCTCATTTGAAGCGTAACACCCGAAGTTGCATTTTCCTCAAGCAATACAAATTTTTTTTATCTCAAACCAGCATTCACTCCCTTATTATGATGTATTCAATTTAAAAGCCTTAAAGAACGGCTTCGTTCTCTTCAAAATAACTACAAAACTATGTTTGTACCATGAAAAGCTCATTTTGAGCTCATTTAAAGCGTAACGACCGAAGTTGCGTTTTTCTCAAGCAATATAAATTTTGTTGGATCAAAACTTCCACACGCACCATTTTTATAATGTATTCAATATAAAAGATTTGAAGAACGACTTCGTTCTTGTCAAAAAAGCTACAAAATTGTGTTTGTACCTTGAAAAACTTAATATAATTTTTCTCGAAGTTGCATTTTGCTCAAGCTCATTTAAAGCGTAACACCCGAAATTACATTTTTTCAAGCAATATAATTTTTTTGGATCCAAAACCACCACAGATTCTTTCATTATAATATATTCAATGTAAAAGTTTCGAATAAGGGCTTCGTTCTCGTCAAAAAAGCTACAAATTCGTGTTTGTACATTAGAAAGCTCATTTCGAGCTCATGTGAAGCGTAACACCCGAAGTTGCATTTTCCTCAAGCAATACAAATTTTTTGGATCCAAAACCACCAGAAACTCTTTCATTATGATGTATTCAATGTAAAACCTTCGAATAACGGCTTCGTTCTCGTCAAAATAACTACAAAACTATGTTTGTAGCATGAAAAGCTCATTTTGAGCTCATTTAAAGCGTAACGCCCGAAGTTGCATTTTTTCATGCAATATAATTTTTTTTTATCCCAAACCAGCACACACTCCCTTATTATGATGTATTTAATTTAAAAGTCTTAAAGAACGGCTTCGTTCTCTTCAAAATAACTACAAAATCATGTTTGTACCTTGAAAAGCTTATTTCGAGCTCATTTAAAGCGTAACGACCAAAGTTGCGTTTTTCTCAATCAATATAAATTTTGTTGGATCAAAAACTTCCACACGCGCCATTTTTATAATGTATTCAATAAAAAAGAATTGAAGAATGACTTCGTTCTTGTTAAAAAAGCTACAAAATTGTGTTTGTACCCTGAAAAACTTAATATAATTTTTCTCGAAGTTGCATTTTTCTAAAGCTCATTTAAAGCGTAACACCCGAAGTTCCATTTTTTTCAAGCAATATAATTTTTTTGGATCCAAAACCACCAGAAACTCTTTCATTATGATGTATTCAATTTAAAAGCTTCGAATAATGGCTTCGTTCTCGTCAAAAAAGCTACAAATTCGTGTTTGTACCTTGGAAAGCTCATTTCGAGTTCATTTGAAGCGTAACACCCGAAGTTGCATTTTCCTTGAGCAATATAAATTTTTTGGATCCAAAACCACCAGAAACTCTTTCATTATGATGTATTCAATGTAAAAGTTTCGAATAACGGCTTCGTTCTCATAAAAAAAGCTACAAAATTGTGTTTGTACCTTGGAAAGCTTATTTCGAGCTCATTTGAAGCATAACGCCCGAAGTTGCATTTTTTCATGCAATATAATTTTTTTTTATCCCAAACCAGCACACACTCCCTTATTATGATGTATTTAATTTAAAAGTCTTAAAGAACGGCTTCGTTCTCTTCAAAATAACTACAAAATCATGTTTGTACCTTGAAAAGCTTATTTCGAGCTCATTTAAAGCGTAACGACCAAAGTTGCGTTTTTCTCAATCAATATAAATTTTGTTGGATCAAAAACTTCCACACGCACCATTTTTATAATGTATTCAATAAAAAAGAATTGAAGAACGACTTCGTTCTTGTTAAAAAAGCTACAAAATTGTGTTTGTACCCTGAAAAACTTAATATAATTTTTCTCGAAGTTGCATTTTTCTAAAGCTCATTTAAAGCGTAACACCCAAAGTTCCATTTTTTTCATGCAATATAATTTTTTTGGATCCAAAACCACCAGAAACTCTTTCATTATGATGTATTCAATTTAAAAGCTTCGAATAATGGCTTCGTTCTCGTCAAAAAAGCTACAAATTCGTGTTTATACCTTGAAAAGCTCATTTCGAGTTCATTTGAAGCGTAACACCCGAAGTTGCATTTTCCTTAAGCAATATAAATTTTTTGGATCCAAAACCACCAGAAACTCTTTCATTATGATGTATTCAATGTAAAAGTTTCGAATAACGGCTTCGTTCTCATAAAAAAAGCTACAAAATTGTGTTTGTACCTTGGAAAGCTTATTTCGAGCTCATTTGAAGCATAACGCCCGAAGTTGCATTTTTTCATGCAATATAATTTTTTTTTATCCCAAACTAGCACACACTCCCTTATTATGATGTATTTAATTTAAAAGTCTTAAAGAACGGCTTCGTTCTCTTCAAAATAACTACAAAATCATGTTTGTACCTTGAAAAGCTTATTTCGAGCTCATTTAAAGCGTAACGACCAAAGTTGCGTTTTTCTCAATCAATATAAATTTTGTTGGATCAAAAACTTCCACACGCACCATTTTTATAATGTATTCAATAAAAAAGAATTGAAGAACGACTTCGTTCTTGTTAAAAAAGCTACAAAATTGTGTTTGTACCCTGAAAAACTTAATATAATTTTTCTCGAAGTTGCATTTTTCTAAAGCTCATTTAAAGCGTAACACCCAAAGTTCCATTTTTTTCATGCAATATAATTTTTTTGGATCCAAAACCACCAGAAACTCTTTCATTATGATGTATTCAATTTAAAAGCTTCGAATAATGGCTTCGTTCTCGTCAAAAAAGCTACAAATTCGTGTTTATACCTTGAAAAGCTCATTTCGAGTTCATTTGAAGCGTAACACCCGAAGTTGCATTTTCCTTAAGCAATATAAATTTTTTGGATCCAAAACCACCAGAAACTCTTTCATTATGATGTATTCAATGTAAAAGTTTCGAATAACGGCTTCGTTCTCATAAAAAAAGCTACAAAATTGTGTTTGTACCTTGGAAAGCTTATTTCGAGCTCATTTGAAGCATAACGCCCGAAGTTGCATTTTTTCAAGCAATATAATTTTTTTTATCCCAAACCAGCACACTCCCTTATTATGATGTATTCAATTTAAAAGCCTTAAAGAACAGCTTCGTTCTCTTCAAAATAACTACAAAATGATGTTTGTACCTTGTAAAGCTCATTTCGAGCTCATTTAAAGCTTAACGACCGAAGTTGCGTTTTTCTCAAGCAATATAAATTTTGTTGGATCAAAAACTTCCACACGCACCATTTTTATAATGTATTCCATCTAAAAGATTTGAAGAACGACTTCGTTCTTAACCAAAAAGCTAGAAAATTGTGTTTTTACCTTGAAAAACTTAATATAGTTTTTCTCGAAGTTGCCTTTTTCTCAAGCTCATTTAAAGCGTAACACCCGAAATTGCATTTTTTCAAGCAATATAATTTTTTTGGATTTAAAACCACCACACACTCTTTCATTATAATATATTCAATGTAAAAGCTTCGAATAATGGCTTCGTTCTCGTCGAAAAAGCTACAAATTCGTGTTTATACCTTGGAAAGCTTATTTCGAGCTCATTTGAAGCGTAACACCCGAAGTTGCATTTTCTTCAAGCAATATAAATATTTTGGATCCAAAACCACCAGAAACTCTTTCATTATGACGTATTCGATGTAAAAGCTTTGAATAACGACTTTGTTCTCGTCAAATATCTACGAAATTGTGTTAGTACCTTGGAAAGCTCATTTCGAGCTCATTTGAAGCGTAACGCTTGAAGATGCATGTTTTTAAGCAATATCAATTTTTTTTATCCAAAACCACCACACACTCCCTTATTATGATGTATTCAATGTAAAAGTTTCAAAGAACGACTTCGCTCACGTAAAAAAAGCTACAAAATCGTGTTTGTAACTTGGAAAGCTTATTTCAAGCTCATTTGAAGCGTAACGCCCGAAGTTGCATTTTTTCTAGCAATATAAATTTTTTTTATCCCAAGCCTCCACACACTCTCTTAATATTATGTATTCAATGTAAATCCTTCAAAGAACGACTTCGTTCTCGTCAAATTAATTACAAAATCGCGTTTGTACCTTGAAAAGTCCATTTCAAGCTCATTTAAAGCGTAACACCCGAAGTTGCAGTTTCCTCAAGACATATAAAGTTTTTGGATCCAAAACCACCACAAACTCTTTCATTATGATATATTTAATGTAAAATCTTCGAATAACGGCTTCGTTCTCGTCAAACAAGTTACAAATTCGTGTTTGTAACTTGGAAAGCTCATTTCGAGCTCATTTGAAGCCTTACACCCGAAGTTGTATTTTCCTCAAGCAATATAATTTTTTTGGATCCAAAAGCACCAGAAACTCTTACATTTTGATGTATTCAATGTAAAAGCTTTGAATAACGGCTTCGTTCTTGTCACAATAGCTACGAAATTGTGTTTGTACCTTGGAAAGCTCATTTCGAGTTCATTTGAAGTGTAACGGTTCAAGTTGCATTTTTTCAAGCAATATCAATTTTTTTTTATCCGAATCCACCACACACTCCCTTATTATGATGTATTCAATGTAAAAGCTTCAAAAAACAGCTTTGTTCTCGTCAAAAAAGCTACAAATTTGTGTTTGTACCTTGAAAAAAGAACAGCTTCGTTATCGTCAAAAAAGCCACAAAATTTGTGTTTATACCTTGAAAAGCTCATTTCGAGCTCATTTAAAGCGCAACACCCTAAGTTGCATTTTTTTCAAGCAATATAATTTTTTTGGATCCAAAACCACCACAAACTCTTTCATTATGATGTATTCAATGTAAAAGCTTCGAATAACGGCTTCGTTCTCGTCAAAAAAGCTACAAATTCGTGTTTGTACCTTGGAAAGCTCATTTCAAGTTCATTTGAAGCGTAACACCCGAAGTTGCATTTTCCTTAAGCAATATAAATTTTTTAGATCCAAAACCACCAGAAACTCTTTCATTATGATGTATTCAATGTAAAAGCTTCGAATAATGGCTTCGTTTTCGTCAAAAAAGCTACAAAAATTGTGTTTGTACCTTGGAAAGCTTATTTCGAGCTCATTTGAAGCATAACACCCGAAGTTGCATTTTTTCAAGCAATATAATTTTTTTTTATCTCAAACCAGCACACACTCTCTTATTATGATGTATTCATTTTAAAAGCCTTAAAGAACGGCTTCGTTCTCTTCAAAATAATTACAAAATCATGTTTGTACCTTGAAATGCTCATTTCGAGCTCATTTAAAGCGTAACGACCGAAGTTGCATTTTTCTCAAGCAATATAAATTTTGTTGGATCAAAAACTTCCACACGCACCATTTTTATAATGTATTCAATATAAAAGATTTGAAGAACGACATCGTTCTTGTTAAAAAAGCTACAAAATTGTGTTTGTACCTTGAAAAACTTAATATAATCACTACTACAAAAAAGGACATACATGATAGGGAACTAGTGTCATGTATGTACATGACAAAAGCGTCAAGTAGGCGGGTGTAATCTATAGTGGTATTAAACATGACATGGAATTAGCGTCATCTATGTGCGTATTTATGACTGTAATATCTCGTCATCTACGTGCATACAATATTGTCATGAAATGTGGTCTTCAATCTTTAATGGTGTACCATACATGATAGTGCAGAACCGTCATCTTTGTGTACATAAGTATTTTTTTTTCCTTATATTTTCATTTTCCTATTTTATTTTTGAAAATCAATAAATTAAATCATTCAAATCATAATCATAACATATTCCGAACATCCAAAATTCCATATATTGATCATCCAAACATCCAAATACACATTTGATTGTCGATAGTCATAAAATAGAAATATGTTTAAATCCATAAAAGCTAACTAAAAGAGTACATAATATGATCTCCATGCAATACCCTCATCAGTGACTTCTATAAGTTCTTGTTTTTTTCTAGCAGCTACACGTTCCATTTTGTGCTACGAAGTCACATTCAATGAAGTACCTGTCATCAGCTTTATATTAGAAGTGTGGTAACAAGAGTTGGAGAGTTACTAACACACAAATTCTAAGTAGCAGTCTAAATTTATTTTTTTCCAGCAGTCAATTTGTCAAAGTATTATAATAAAATCAGTTTAACAACAGAATAGTCAGTTAAAATTTAACAGGATAGCAGCAACAAATAGTTAATCCAAAACGAAACTTAAAAAGTACATGTGTGGCTAACTTATCTTACTTCCATAAATCTCATAAGAGAAAATTATAATTATGTAAGAGCACTTGCTGCAGTTATGTCTCAGAATGGTCAATGTGAAAAGACAAAATGAAGTCATGTATTAGTTACATACTGATTTTATTTGTCTAGCTCATGAAACATGCTGTATTTCTGACTGAAAATTTGATATGAGCTCTTAACTTTAGAAATTTTATGTTATAGCATCCTGAAAATCGATTTCTCTAAAATACAGTATCTTTCAAAGTGCCTAGCCTGTATGTAAATTCATTATATGCGTCATACCACATCAATTTATCAAGAAATTTTCATTCAACTCTCAATGCATGACAATCAAGTTCTGAAAAATTGAATTCTATGACTTGCATTTTATCTTTCCCTTTAACAATATTATATTCTGCAAGCATATTATCCATGAATTTGAACGCCTCCAACGAGTATTTGTAGCACAGGGAGAATGGAACTGCTGTATAATAGTAACTATTAATTATTAGAAAAATAACTCATTCAGACCATTTTCACCCTTAAAGAGGACAACAAAAAAACAGAGATGAGAAAAAGATGCTAGTCTGCAAAATAATCGTGAAAATACGAATTTGAACACAATTAAACTTCAAATATCACAAGAATTTAAGGGGAATGTAATGCATGCATAAATAGAAATGGAAATACAGTATTGGTTATGTCCTCAACTTGCACAACTTGAGATAGAAAATTATAGCAATTAAAGAACAATCATCCTACTAAAGCAAGAGAATAAGAATAGATTGCAAGGACAATGGTGACAATGGAACACCAGATATGAAGGAGAACATTTTCACTGATTCTTCAGTTTTAAAAGAGGGGAAAATATTGTTTGAACTGCAGATACTTACCATGCTATATCCAAAGAACCAAAAATGTAAAATGCAGATCCCTAGCAAAAATCGACTATCATCGGAATAGCTAACAGAATTCTTTAGCAGCTTATGGTGAATTTGACTTATCCCAAACCTAAGCTCCAAACTAAATGAACATTTACCTTGGTATCATAGAAGAATGAATAGTGAGAGCAGTAGTGTTGCGGGAAGAACATATATTCATCCTTCTTTGTCGATTATCCGACCACCTGAACAAACTATATTATTTTGAATTTTAGCTATTGAAGTTATCTGAAAAGCAACTTAACTTCCCATAACAGCAA
This sequence comes from Schizonepeta tenuifolia, assembly GCA_029490685.1. Taxonomy (NCBI): domain Eukaryota; kingdom Viridiplantae; phylum Streptophyta; class Magnoliopsida; order Lamiales; family Lamiaceae; genus Schizonepeta; species Schizonepeta tenuifolia. The sequence continues at coordinate 52,691,876 of CM055959.1, read as the reverse complement.
ATCAAAAGCTAAGGATATTAGTATAGGCATGAATCTTCACTGAAAATCCTTTCTCTGTAAAACATATGCTAAACCCCAACTTCTTCTTCACACATCGAGAGAAAGGGAAAGAGAACCAGAAAAACCAGAGAATGCATCGATCATTGGGCTCACCAGATATACACTTTATTATACTTGTTGCTATCTTAGAATTCTTCCCAAAAATAAAATCAATCAAGTTCATCACATGGAATATCAATTCAAGTAAATGCAACAAACTGAAGTCTCTGCACCATTTTAGAAACCAAATATTTGACGGAAAAACTTAACAAATCAAGTACAGAAAATTATCTTCTACTTGATTTTCCAATATGAAATTTCACCAACTTCGTGGAGCAGTAGAAACTATGGAATGGAGCTCGACGGCTCTGCAAAACCGTAGGTCAGTGGGCATTGCCGGAATAGAGCTGATGGGGTGAACGGCTAAAACCTCGGCGGTGCAGGCATTGTTGTTGTAGGCTAAGCAGACGTGACACTATAGAATTGGGAATGGAGCAATGGCGGTGGGTTCGCGCTGCCGAGGTGCTACAGTGGCCGCTTGTGGTCGTCCGCTCTGAATTCTTGTTAGAGAGATATAGAAATTGGAGTTCAAGGTTTTGAAGAGCACACTGCCGTGGAAGAGGTCTTGCCAGTGGAGAATGTCGCCGGTGGAGAGAACGTCGCTGGTGGAGAGGAATACGCGATGGAGAGGGTGCAGATTAGGGATTTGTCGAATTCAAGTTGGGGATATATTCTCCTCGTACTTAAATCAATTTTTGGATAATCTGATTACTTAATTTTTACTACTTTTTACTTATTTATTTATTTATTTATTTATTTTTTTGGCTAAACATGACACTTAAACAGGACAGAATATCATTAGAGTCAAGTATGGGTACATAATACATGACATTGTTATAGGTATTGTCATCTTTACCTAGTGAGGCCCGCTCATAGATGACATTTTATCATTTTTAAGTGTCATGTAACCTCATAAACGCACATAGGTGACAGTTTTTCAAAAACCACGTCATCTATGAAGTGTAATGTATTTGTATTTTTCTAGTGGTGAATTTTTCTCGAAGTTGTATTTTTCTCAAGCTCATTTAAAGCGTAACACCCAAAGTTGTATTATTTTCAAGCAATATAATTTTTTTGGATCCAAAACCACCACACTCTTTCATTATAATATATTCAATGTAAAGGCTTCGAATAACGGCTTCGTTCTCGTCAAAAAAGCTACAAAATCGTGTTTGTACCTTGGAAAGCTTATTTTGAGCTCATTTGAAGCGGTACGCTGAAAGTTGCATTTTTGAAGCAATATAAATTTTTTTGATCCGAGACCACCACACACTCCCTTATTATGATGTATTCAATGTAAATGGTTCAAAGAACGACTTCGATCTCGTAAAAAAAGCTACAAAATCATGTTTGTACCTTGAAAAGCTCATTTCAAGCTCATTTAAAGGGTAACACCCGAAGTTGCATTTTTCTCAAGCAATATAAATTTTTTGGATCCAAAACAACCACACACTCTTTCATTATGATGTATTCAATGTAAAAGCTTCGAATAACAGCTTCGTTCTCGTCAAAAAAGCTACAAAATCATGTTTGTGCCTTGGAAAGCTCTTTTCGAGCTCATTTGAAGCGTAACACCCGAAGTGGCATTTTCCTCAAGCAATATAAATATTTTGGATCCAAAACCATCAGAAACTCTTTCATTATAACGTATTCAATGTAAAAGCTTTGAATAACGGCTTTGTTCTCGTCAAATATCTACGAAATTGTGTTAGTACCTTGGAAAGCTCATTTCGAGCTCATTTGAAGCGTAACGCTTGAAGTTGCATGTTTTCAAGCAATATCAATTTTTTTTTATCCAAAACCACCATACACTCCCTTATTATGATGTATTCAATGTAAAAGTTTCAAAGAACGACTTCGTTCACGTCAAAAAAGCTACAAAATCGTGTTTGTAACTTGGAAAGCTTATTTCAAGCTCATTTGAAGAGTAACGCCCGAAGTTGCATTTTTTCTAGCAATATAAATTTTTTTTATCCCAAGCCTCCACACACTCTCTTAATATTATGTATTCAATGTAAATCCTTCAAAGAACGGCTTCGTTCTCGTCAAATTAACTACAAAATCGCATTTGTACCTTGAAAAGTCCATTTCGAGCTTATTTAAAGCGTATCACCCGAAGTTGCATTTTTCTCAAGAAATATAAAGTTTTTGGATCCAAAACCACCACAAACTCTTTCATTATGATATATTCAATGTAAAATCTTCGAATAACGGCTTCGTTCTTGTCAAACAAGCTACAAATTCGTGTTTGTAACTTGGAAAGCTCATTTCGAGCTCATTTGAAGTCTTACACTCGAAGTTGCATTTTCCTCAAGCAATATAATTTTTTTGGATCCAAAAGCACCAGAAACTCTTACAGTATGATATATTCAATGTGAAAGCTTTGAATAACGGCTTCGTTCTTGTCACAATAGCTACGAAATTGTGTTTGTACCTTGGAAAGCTCATTTCGAGCTCATTTGAAGTGTAACGCTTGAAGTTGCATTTTTTCAAGGAATATCAATTTTTTTATCCGAATCCACCACACACTCCCTTATTATGATGTATTCAATATAAAAGATTCAAAGAACAGCTTTGTTCTCGTCAAAAAAGCTACAAAATTTGTGTTTGTACCTTGAAAAAAGAACAGCTTCGTTCACGTCAGAAAAGCCACAAAATTTGTGTTTGTACCTTGAAAAGCTCATTTCGAGCTCATTTAAAGCGCAACACCCTAAGTTGCATTTTTCTCAAGCAATATAATTTTTTTGGATCCAAAACCACCACAAACTCTTTCATTATGATGTATTCAATGAAAAAGCTTCGAATAACGGCTTCGTTCTCGTCAAAAAAGCTATTCATGTTTGTACCTTGGAAAGCTCATTTCGAGTTCATTTGAAGCGTAACACCCGAAGTTGCATTTTCCTTAAGCAATATAAATTTTTTGGATCCAAAACCACCAGAAACTCTTTCATTATGATGTATTCAATGTAAAAACTTCAAATAACGACTTCGTTCTCGTCTACAAAATTGTGTTTGTACCTTGGAAAGCTTATTTCGAGCTCATTTGAATCATAACGCCCGAAGTTGCATTTTTTCAAGCAATATAATTTTTTTCATCCCAAACCAGCACACACTCCCTTATTATGATGTATTCAATTTAAAAGCGTTAAAGAACGGCTTCGTTCTCTTCAAAATAACTACAAAATCATGTTTGTACCTTGAAAAGCTCATTTCGAGCTCATTTAAAGCGTAACGACCGAAGTTGCGTTTTTCTCAAGCAATATAAATTTTGTTGGATCAAAAACTTCCACACGCACCATTTTTATAATGTATTCAATATAAAAGATTTGAAGAACTACTTCGTTCTTGTCAAAAAAGCTACAAAATTGTGCCTGTACCTTGAAAAACGTAATATAATTTTTCTCGAAGTTGCATTTTTCTCAAGCTCATTTAAAGCGTAACACCCAAAGTTGCATTTTCCTTAAGCAATATAATTTTTTTGGATCCAAAACCACCACACAATCTTTCATTATAATATATTCAATGTAAAGGCTTCGAATAACGGCTTCGTTCTCATCAAAAAAGCTACAAATTCGTGTTTGTACCTTGGAAAACTCATTTCGAGCTCATTTGAAGGAGAAATAGAACTCTCCCTTATAAGAATGTTATCCTTAAAGGTACGAGTGATGTTCGATGGTAAGAAACGAGTGGAGTCCAGAAGTAAGGAGCGAGACGGAACGAGGCATTTTGAGCGAAATCATTGGATGGCAGGTGGGCTTTCTAAACAAAATAAATCGATGAATGTTATTACTATTATCATATTATGTCAGTTTTAAATTAATTGACTTGCCAATTTTAGAGCTTTGATGTATGCTACCACCTACTTGAAGAAGACGAATTCGGTCCTGTGTGAGACGGGGTTTCTGTGTACACATAGAAGTGATCGTGTGCTTTCCTTTGGGTAAGCCGGTCACGGTGTTTGAGAAGGAGGCCTACTTCTCGACACTCATACTTGATTGTAAAATGGGTACATACATGAGTTATATATTATGGTGTGCGCACACATTTTCAAAAGTGAAATGATTTTTCTTGCATACACAAGTTAACTGTTTTATAACTCTAACACTTGTGATGCAACAAGCAAGGCAAGTTCAATTATATAGCTCTATCGAGCAAGCTTTCAATATATTTTGGCATGTGTTCACTGAGTACGAAGTACTCAGCCCTGCCTATTATTTCTAGAACGTGCAGGTTAGCTAGGATGATGATGGTGTGGTGTGCTTGGTGGCGTTCATTGTTTCGAGTCAAGAATTGTTTAAGCTTGAGTTATATGTCTTCATACATATAAGTTTAAGCTGCAACATCGATATTTAATCGTGTTTTAAATTCTTTCAACTCTGATATTTGGTTAATGAGTTTTGTGCTCGACACATTGATTGATTCCCTCTCGATTCTTAATTAATAAATTTATTCTATTGAGCTTTTGAAATGGGTAATTGAAGGCAAATTGATTAATTATTATTGCTTTCAATAAAGATTCCCTTGTACCTGAGCATGTTTTCTTGTTTATTTTCCGTTGTTTCACCTTCACTGTCCAATGGATTTTAGTCATTTTATACACTAGAATTCGGGCTGTAACAGCTAGCACTACAAGCACGGTGAGAAAAGCTTCTGCTGCAGAAAAAGAGAAATGAAAGGCAGTGGAAGTGGAGAAGGAGAAAGAAAAGAAAGCTAAAGAAGAAGGATGGGAGGAATCAGAGGCTATGGATAGCTCTGACTTTGGAGGAATACGAGCCCCAACGTAATATGCATCCAGTATTGGACACAATCAAACGAATCCTAAAATATGCTAAGTTCCTTGTTTCACCTGTTTTTGGTCGTATTTTGGATAGTTTAATTGGTGCATGTTAGTTGATTTTCAACATGGTTTGTTCGCTTTTAAAATATAGAATGCACTAATGTGTTGGTTCGAGTATTGTGTGGAAAATGCAGGTTTTTGCTCAATATTCATGATTTGGAGAGAAGTGTGACAGAAACGTGCAGTGCTCATGGTCCGGCGATCGCCCAGGATAAACCACTAAGTTGGGCGATTGCCCAACTGGGGAATTTTCCACGCGAGGAGACAGGGCCTGGCTCGGGCGCTTGTCCACCTTGGACGATCGCCGAGTCGCAGCGTGAAAAAGTAGACCTCAATGATCGCCCTTCTCCGTTGATCGTCCGACACTCTTGCATGCGGGCGAGCAAAAACTACAGAGAGCTATCTTGGCCGATCGCTGAAAGCCGTCGCTCGTCCAACATGCTTACATATGGACGAGAAAGCAGCAGAGAGAGACTGCCAACGTTCGCCCGAGCCCGGCGCTCGTCCGTATGAGGACGATCACGTGTTGTCCGGCGCTCGCCCATGTTGGGCGATCGCCCGGGCTGAGGCGGCGATAACCTTCCCTATAAATAGGGCGCCGAATTATTTTTCTTATTTTTACTTTCTTTTTCTTTCGTTTTTTTTCCGCTTCAGAAACAAAAGTCGACTCTTATTCTTTTCCAGGTTTCTCTCTAGTTTCTTGTTCTTCAAAGCTCGAGGTAGATCTATTGTTTTCGATTCGAACGGAGTTTGTGATAGACTTAATTTCGGATTAATCATCGTAAGTTCTTTCTTTGCATCTAAATTATGTTTATGAAGTTATTTGTGTTCTTAGACTTAGGGTTTTACATTCTTGCCTAGATTAATTTGTCTTCTAATTCCTTAGATTAAACAAAACCTCAAATCAATCACTCTTTATTGCTTTCTTTTGATTTTCTGTTCTTTTCGTAATACATCAATCACCCCGTTAAGCCTTCTTGTGAGACGATATTCGGGTTAACTTATCTAATCTATAACAACCACGTTTAATTGCGTGCGACTTAGATTAATTTAGGTTGAACAAATTTGGCGCCGTTGTCGGGGAAGGCTTTAGGCGATTTTTTGTGTTGCAATTTTATTTTTAATTTTGTTTGGTTATTTTTCTCCCTCCAGTGCGTTTAATCTGTTTGTTAGTGTTGTGTATGCGAGGTCGCATAAGTCAGAATCAACCTTTGGCAACATATATTGACAACATACACAGGAGAAGCGCAGTTCTGGAACAAGCAAAGGAGGTAACCGAACTAATTCTTGACAAAGTTGAAGAAGACGCTTTGTTTGGGAATTTATTTTGTGATTCCGAGGAAGAGTGTCAGTTGAACGTTCAAAGAAACATGACAACCGAGGAAAACCAACTTATGGGAGGATACTCCCGACCTGTTATTGAGGCCACTACATCAGCCATTGTCCTTCCTACTGGGGTTAGGAATTATGATTTGAAGCATAACTACTCTAGCATGCTTCCAACCTTTCACAGCATGCCTAATGAAGACGCCCTCGAATTTGTTCGTGAATTCTGTTCGATAGTGCAAACTTTCCCTCTCTTGGACCTTATAGAAGATCAATTGAGGCTCAAGTGCCTGCCATATACCTTAAAGGATCGAGCTCGAGCATGGCTTCTAGCGCTTCCGTCCAATTCTATACAATCTTGGAAGGATGCCTGTGAGAAATTTATGCTAAAATTCTACCCAAACCACAAGACACAGGAGATTCGTACTCAGATTATGAATTTCACGCAAGGAACGGATGAGCCTTTCCATGAAGCTTGGGAGAGATATCAAGAGCTCCTTTGACAATGTCCACATCATCAGTTGTCCTCTATTATGATCAGCCAATTCTTCTATGATGGACTACTTATGACCACTCAGTTCATGGTGGATAGCACTGCAGGGGGTAACATCGCCACGAAGACTCCCACGGAACTCAACCAGATCTTTCAGACTTTGGCAGACAGTTCACAACAAAAGTCGGTCTGTGGAAGAAGAGTTGATGCATGTGCAGTTGCACCGAATTATGAGCTACAGAAACAACTCGCAGGGATGATGAGGGAGTTGCAAGAATTGAAGATGAATAAATCTGCGGCGTCTCCACCTCGATCGGAGCCCGTTAGACGTGAAATCCTCCCTGAACCCTGTGGTATTTGTGGAGAACTAGGGCATAATCTTCAGGAGTGCCAGAGAATGGGGGAGTTGACTTATGAATTAGGCGCAAAAGTGTATGCGGCACAGGGGTTTCCTCCTCGACAACAGTTTGATCAAGGCCAAGGGTCTAATCAGAGTGAGCGACAGCAGAACTCGGGATGGCAAAATCAACCTACCGCGGGATGGCGGAATCAGAACTAAGGCCAGGGATATGGAGAAAACTTTCAAAATCGTCGTCCTCCATAGCAGGTTAACCAGTATCCTCCTCAGCAATTTAATCAGTTTTCTAATCAGCAACAGTGGTACCTACAGCAGCAGCAGCAGTGGTATCCGCAGCAGCAGCAACAAAATTTTAATTCTGAGTGGCAGAATCCAGCTCAGCAAAGTCAGTTCCAGCAGGGACCACCACAATTTCAGCGCGCATCGCCACCACCTGCTCAGAAGAACCAGTTTGAAGATAATCTCAATGCATTCATGCAAGAAATTAGGCAGGCGAGAGAAGCTCTAGATGCAACCATAAAGCGTCTTGAGACGGCTGTGGGACAAGTGTCGGGTACTGTGAACCAAATGCAGCAACAGCAACAGACAGGAAAGATTCCAAGCCAAGGTCAACAGCCACATCAAGCTTCAGCCATCACCATGTTGAGAAGTGGAAAGACGGTGGATAATAAGGTGGGCGACACACCTTCAGAGATCGTGCAGCCTAGAGTCGAGGAAGAGCAAGTGGAAATCTGCCTACATAAGGCTGTGATGGTCCCGAAATGAGTTACTGGTGTATGGGGGGGGGGGGAATACACCAGTTAGGATTTAAAAACTTAAACCTGAAAAATCACTTCAACTGAGCAATAAGGACTCAGTTGGAATCTCACAGCTGAGTAAGCGACCTCAGCTGGAAGAGTGAGGCTGTGCGGAATGTGGTGGAAATTAAACTCGTTAAAAATAACTCACGCAAAATAGCTCGGTTGAAAAAGTGCAAATGAGGTTTGTATGTCGATTAGATTGATCAGATAAAAAATGTAAAAGCAACTGAATAAAAACAAACACAGACACACAGGATTTAACGTGGTTCGGAGATAACCCTCCTACGTCCACGGGGAGATGTGAATCCTCACACCTCAGTCCAAGTTCTTCTGGACAGAACCACTCAGCTTACGCAGGCTGAACAACCGTTAAGGATAAGTTTGCGGGTACTTATCGACCTTACAGATTAATTTCCGGGCACTAAACAGCCTATGTCAAGTTTGCGGGTACTTGACGACCTGACTACTCAATTACAGGAAGAGTAAGGTCCTAGCACACTTTTTAGGGTGTGAGTGTGGGTGGGATTTCCAACTACAGCTCGATCACGAATGAGAGCTGGATCTAAGGCTTGAACGAATAAACACTCAAACTAAGATCTAAGAAAGATTTTCACTCTATGAACCCTCAGCTACTAATGTTCTATCACTCTTGAACTCTCAGCTGCTGATGTTCTTAGAATAGGATTATAGCAGATTTTTCTTTCGCTTGATTCTCTTGTGATTGCACTTTTCTCTCTTGCTTCAGTCTGTCTCTTCTATCTCTCGAATGAGAGAATGCCTCTATTTATAGGCGGAGAGAATCAACTAGCCGTTGGAGGAGCTGTTGATCTCTGATCATCGAAAGCGATGGCTTGTCTCTCATCTCTGCAGACTTTCCCGATATGGCATCTGTGCTTTTCTGCATTCCATCTGAGACAGCCTTGTGTTGGGCCAGATGGGGTAATGACTGAACGGTCAAACCCTCATGTGACTTCCTTTTGAAATTCAAATCTTAACTTTTCTGACAGTCAACCTCGGTTCGTCGGTTGAAAGTCTTGATCTTCATCTGAGTGGTCTTCAGCTGATGTTCTGAGCTGTTGGACTCTCAGCTGACTTTGAACTTCAAGCAGTTGATCTTTTTGTTCGAGTTCTACAACTGAGGTTCTGAAACTGAACACTCAGTTGTCTTCCCTGTGTTTACTCAGTTGGGTTTGAACCTTCAGATGATCTTATGTTCTCTTCCTCTCTACTGTTTCTCATCTGATGAACCCTCAGTTGGTTTTCTTCACAACTGATGTTCTGAAGACTTCCCCTTGTTTGCATTTGAACATATGAACTCTCAGTTGTCTTTCTTCACAACTGATGTTCTGTCTGAGTGACGCCTTGTTGCCATCTTCAGCTGAAGACCTGTAAAGATAAAATCTTAACTTTGCTCAAACAGCGAGCCTAAATTCTAACATTAGGTTCTGGCAACATCTACTTGGTTGGAGGTGAGTCGGTTTTGGAATTCATCAAAACTCATACTAATAAATTTCCCAACAATTTCCCCCTTTTTGATGATGCCAAAACCACTTACAACTTTAAACCACTATTGATCTAATCCTCACTAACTGACCTAAAATCTCAGCTGAAATTCTAGACCGTCTATAAGATAAAACATCAAAGGGTTAGAACAGTTATAACATGATATTGAAAGACGTTGTGATTCAAAGCTTGGACAATGAGGAATTGTTCATCAAGGTGAATCGTATTATATACTTTGAAGTTTTTGTTACAACTGAAGGTTACAAGGTTAAGCACAAAACAGATAAAGATACAACAGTTGCTTCAAAAACTACAACATCCAAAAACTTCATCAGCTCAAAAACTTTGACAGCTCAAAAATACTGTTGACCGTACTTGCTGAAGATACGGTTAAAGATCTCCTTCTTCGCCTCCGACTCGATCCCAGTGTTGACGCCGTGTTCCTTGCAGACTTGCCTTACCTCAGCCATGATCGTATTTCTATTTGGCGTGCTCGTGCCTTTGATCATCGGAGGGCAGTACCTGCACATCTTCAGAACTAGAACGGTGTTGGGATCAAGCTGAGCATTCAGCATAGCTCGCTTGAACTGACTAAACATTCCAGGGTCTCCAGTTCTGAGTTCCCATAGGGCTTCCTTGAAGGCTTGCCTTAGGTCTTCAGTCGAGTAGACTTTCCTGTAGTAAAAGTCATTGACAAACTCATGCTTGAACTGCTCCCAGTCATCGTTCCACTCAGCATTCATCCACTTATCAACATGTGGATACCGAGACGGGAGCGGAGCATCCTTCTGCAGTTGGCGCGTCGACTTCCTAGCTTCAGCCTTCATCTGGTGCTTGTTGATTCTTCGCACACTCCGGCTGGCTTTATTCCTGTCGACGTTCTTTTCCACCTTGACGAGCTCCTTTTCGAACTTGGCCACCTTCTTGGCCTGGTCGGCAGCGAACTTCTTGATCCAGGAGGGATTCAAGTACTTCTCCTTTGACTCCCCCATAGCTTTGGCAGCTTCAATGCAGTCTTCAACAGATATCCCGTCAAGTTCTGCATTGAGCTCGGCCGTAAGCTCGGCTACGAGGTCATGGGAGATTTTCAGTTCGGGCTGCGATCCTTCAGCTCCTTCAGCTGGCACTCCTTCCCCTTCAGCTTGCTGGAGAACAGCTTTCCCTCGTCCAACAATAGCTGCTGGCTCCTTGTCTTCCCCAGCTGCTGGCTCCTTATCTTCCCCCTTTTTGGCATCATCCAAAAGGGTGGCGACAGTGCCATCCAGGGAGGTCAACTTGGCTTCAACCTGTTGAACTCGGGAAAACAGTTCGTCAACAGCATCCTTCTCAGCTACCTTCTTGGCCAACTCCAAGTCTTGGTGCTCCTGCTCAGCTCGCTGCACAACTGCAATGGCCGCAGAGACCTCTTTGTGGAGAGAGACGAACTCAGCTCAGAAAGAGGCGAACTGAGACATCCACTCCTGGTCCTGAGTCTGCTGGGACTTTGCGAGGTCAGATTCAGCAACGGTCTTGAACACGTTGAAATACGAGCTGAGGCTCTGAACGGCCTTCCTTAGAGCCGAGACCTCCGAGCTGGAAGAAGTGGAGAGGTCTTCGAACTGGTGCTGTAGAGAGGAGGAGAGGTGTTCCAGCTGATTCTTCAAGCTGGCATTTTCTGCCATCAGCTGCTGCATCCTGTCAGCTTCTTCCACCTTGCTCAGCTGGATCTTGGACATCATCTTCTGCCTCAGCTGGTTGACCCTCTCCGAGATCAGCTCGCAGATGGCGTCGGTTGAGAGAGCTGGCAGATCGGAGGGTCCGGGCAGAAGTTGTGGTTGTGGCTGGGCAGCAGGCTCTGAGACAACCATGGCAGATCGGCTGGCGAGGTAGGCCTTGAGCTTGTCTTCTTCTCTCTTGGCCGCCTCATCAGCTGCGTCGACGTCGTCCATGCAGGAGGCATTCTTGGCTAGCATGTCATCAAGAAAGTGAACAGCTCCAGGATTGTTGCACAGCTCCCTGGTGTCTGTTCCTTCTTGGATGCTCTTGTCCAGACGTCGTCGGAGCACAGCCACCTTCTGGTTGTATGCCACCTCCAGGTTTGGATAATCGAAGTACTCCCTCAGGTTGGACTCTTCAACCTTCAACCTGTCCCAACCATGGATCCTGATGGTCTCCTCCTTCACGTACCAATAGCTGAATATGACGCTGAATTGGTAGAGCAGTTCCGTCCCGAAAACAGTAAATATGGGCATCGAGGCTGCCTCGGGGAACATGCCAATCAACTTTTGAAAGCAGTAGCTGAGTCTTCCTTCATATTCAGCCAGGATTGCCTGCGATTGGCTTCTTCATCGATCTGAGGGGGGTCAATATCGAAGGTTACGGGTTCGATGGTTTCATCAACATTGGCCAAAGGAATGGTCACAACGTTGGCATCGAGCGAGAGGCTCGGAATATCTGACTGAGGACCAGTTGAGAGAACTGGATCCTCTTTGGATGGAGAGTTGGCTGATAGGAGGGTTTCTTCAGTCACAGGTGGGTTTACCTGGCTGGCATCAACTCCAGTTTGACTGTCGTGGGATTCCTCAGATGAAGAAGAGTCATCTGAGGAGGAGTTGGAATCCTCCACTTGAATTTCTACGTCTTCAGCTGCTTTCTCCTGACGCGGCTAAAGAATGAATCCAGCTGGGTCAACCGATTGGCTGGATTCGGTTGACTCCTTCGCCTCAGCTGGCTTGACCACCACTGGACTTGTTGTGGATGGTTGAGCCGCTGGCTGGATGATCCTGATCCTTGGCCTCTTCTGCAGAGGTTCCTCCTCTTCCTCTTCTTCGTCTTCTTCCTCCTCAGCTACCTCCTCCAGCTGGCGCTTCGCCGGCTTGGTCCTCGAAGGACGGCGAGCTGCTGACTCCACAGCTAGCTTGGGGGCACCCTTGAGAGTGTAAACAGCCTCCACAACGTCCCTTGCCTTCTTGGCTGTGGGGAACAGCGTCAGTTTATTGAACGGCGTGTCCTCACTGCCTTCCCATGTCAGCAGCAGTCCCTGTGTGGCTTGGAGGATGAGGGCAGAAATCTTTGTTCCAAAGTTGAGTGTCCCCTTGACACTCAACAGCAGTTCTCCGGACTCAGTTGTTGTCTCGGAGATTTTCTGCTTCTCCATCATCAGCTGACTTTCAACATAGGCCAGCCAGTCGACCTGGTGCTGTTCCTCCAGGGCCTTCTGTTGCTTGAGCTTCGGCCTGCTGATGTCGCCGAAGGCTCCTCCATATGCGAAGGCGCATTTGGAAATCACGTCGAAAAGTACTCGGTGCGCCGGCTTCAGCTTCGTCCTTTGCATGCTCCCCTTCAACGGCTCAGGAACAAGAAGGATGGTTTGAAGGAAGGCATCAACTTCCTTGTCAGAGAAGTTCCCCACCACATCTGTGGCTTCGCGGTTTCTGGGGATGAGCTTCTCCAGCTCCTTGGATACCTTTATCTCCACGACGGTGTCTTCTACTGTTCGGGAGGTTCTGTGGCGTTGCTTGCACGGGATGATCGTGACAAGCCCATCTTCTGCAACACGCTGCAGATTCCGGTAGAAATGTACGACCTACTTCCTGCGCAACAGGGACGGAGAGAGGGTTGCCCAGTCAAGCAGATGGTGGTCGGAGAGAATGGCGGCGACGGGAGCGAGCTCAGGCGAGGAGAGAGCCGCTCTGGATAAAATCTGTTCGAAATGAATCTTCAACATCACCAGGTCGAATGATTCCTAAAACGTAGCAGGCTCTGCGGAGACCATCTTCTTAGAGGCTTTTGATTTTGGCGCCATCTCGAGTAGATATATATGCAAAGATGAAGGAAAAGACTTTACTGAAAATGGCGAAACAAGATTTGAGAAGATGATGAATAGTGAGTAAAGATATGCACGAAAAGAGAAGGTAAGGATCACTACCTGATTTGCCATTTTATATAATCTTTGACTCGGATAAAATCAACGGCTAGGGTTAAATCGCGCGTATTTATCAACGGCGGTGATTTCGCGACTGTTGGGTAATTTTGACTGATATACCACGCGCGCGAGTGAGAAGGTGAATAGTTTAGGGTGTCAGCCCAGACGTACTATAAAGTAAGGCTATAGGTGTTCAGCCAGACTTTACATTAAATGCGACATGATGGCTTGTTTAGTCTAGCTGACATGTTCAGGAATGTTTGAATTTATTTCAAACATTCTCATTTAATATCATAACACCTTTAGTCATAAATGATACCTAGCAGCTGATGTCGATATCAGCTGCATACCTCAGTTGTGCTCCTCAGTTGCCGCATACCATCAGCTGACTCGAGTTCGTCTGTTCAGCTGACGTTTGATGTTTTCAATTGGCAGTTCGCATCTGAGATTCCCCCTTTTATTTGAGCTTCCCCCTTAAGTCGATATCCGACTCTTCAGCTCGGATGGATCCTCATCAGCTTGGATGACTCTTCTGCTCGGATGACTCTTCTGCTCGGATGAGTTTTTAGCTCGGATCCAAGAGTCCTAGAAGCTCACACGGCATCTTGAACTGGACTTCAGGAAGAGGTTTGGTGAAGATGTCAGCTCTCTGAAACTCAGTTGGGATCTTCTCCATGGACACATCCTTCTTCTCAATATGATCTCGGATGAAATGATGACGAATATCGATATGCTTAGTCCGAGAGTGGTGAACAGGGTTCAGAAAGATAGCTATGGCACTCGAGCTATCACAATGAATGGGAACCTGTCCAGTTGAGACTTCATAATCTCTCAGCTGCTGCTTCAGCCACAATACTTGCATGCAACAGCTTCCGGCAGCCATATACTCTGACTCGGTTGTCGAAGTAGCAACACACGCTTGTTTCTTGGAGAACCATGAAACCAGCTTGCTTCCCATGAACTGACAGTGTACAGAAGTAGACTTCCTGGCCAACCGATCTCCTGCTAGGTCAGCATCTGAGTATCCAGTCAGCTGGATATTGTCATCAGTTGGGTACCACAACCCAACATTGACAGTTCCCTTCAGATACTTAATGATGTTCTTTGCTGCCAACATGTGTGCTTCTCTTGGTTGGACTTGAAAACGAGCACACACTCCAACTGCGTATGAAATGTCTGGTCGGCTGGCAGTTAGGTAGAGCAGCGAACCGATGATCCCTCTATACTAGCTGGCATCAACGAGCTTTCCCTCGGCTCCTGGTTCGATCTTCCAATTCGTATTCATAGGGATCTTTGTTGTCTTACTTGTCTGCAATCCGAACTTGGTGATGAGCTTATTTGTATATTTGGACTGGTTGATGAAAATCCCTTCAGGTGACTGCTTAACTTGTAATCCAAGGAAATAATTCATCTCGCCCATCATTGACATCTCGAACTTCTCCTTCATAAGATCGGAGAATTTCTTGCACAGCTCCTCCGACTTGGAGCCAAAAATGATGTCATCGACATAAATTTGCACAACAAGTATATCTTCTCCAACTTTGATGGTGAACAAAGTTTTATCAACTGAACCTCGTTTGAACCCCGAGTTCAGAAGAAATCCACAAAGAGTGTCATACCATGCCCTTGGCGCTTGCTTTAGACCATAGATAGCTTTCTTCAGCTTGTACACTCTTCCATCTCCAGTCTCAAAACCAGGAGGCTGTTCAACATATACATCTTCTTTGATATCTCCATTGAGGAATGCACACTTCACATCCATCTGATATACTTTGAACTTGTGATGTGCGGCATAAGCTAGAAAGATCCGGATGGCTTCCAGCCTTGCAACTGGTGCAAAGGAATCTTCAAAGTCAATTGCTTCTTGTTGGCAGTATCCTTGAGCTACCAACCTTGCTTTATTCCTCACAATGAATCCAATGGCGTCTCTCTTGTTTTTGAAAATCCACTTCAATCCAATCACCTTGACACCATTTGGTCTTTCTACCAACTCCCATACACAGTTGCGTAGAAACTCATTCAACTCTTCTTGCATGGCTGTTGTCCAGTGGACACAGTTGAGAGCTTGCCCAACATTCTTCGGTTCTGGCACATCAGCTACAAAGCAAGAAATCATGGCAACATCTCCAGCTTGCTCGAACTCTTCTAGAATTGCCAATTCTTCAGCATATTGGGCATATGTGTTGGAATCTTCCTCGGTTGATTCTGGATTTGCAACTCTGCTCCGTGTGCGCACACCCTCGGTTGGATCTCCGATGATGTCGTTGGTGGAATGTACTTCATACCATCTTCGGTTGCGTCTTCCTTCTTCTTTCAACTGTGGCTGTTCAGAAATCTGAGTTGGAGTCTTCAGAGCTGGTGATTGATCAGCTGTTGAGTCTAGATTCTCATCATTGATAGTAGTTTGAACTGAGCTCGGTTGGGCATCGGATGCTGATGCAGTTGGTGGAGCATCAGCTGAAGTTCCCCCTTGGGATTAGCTGAAGTCTTCGCATTCATCTTCAGAGGAGTATGAATCTTCATCCTCAGTTGCCCATACCAGTGGTTCAGCTCGGTTCTTTTCCCAAAGTGCTTGCGATCTGGTGAGAACTGGTAGAACAACTGAATCCGCGTGTTGTTCCTTTACCTGTTCCCTGCACTCAAAGGTAGATTCATCAAAACTAACATGAGGTGTTATTTCCACAACACGAGAGCTGTTGTTGAAAACTCTATATGCCTTGATCCGAGCTGCATATCCAAGAAATATGCCCTTTGAAGCTTTGACATCAAAGGTTTTCAACTGAGTCTTCCCATTGTTGTGAATATAACACTTAGATCCAAAAACACGAAAATAAGAAATATCTGGCATTCTGCGTCTCCACAGCTCGTAGGGCGTCTTTCCCAACCGCTTGGTGAGAAGAGATCGATTCTGAGTGTAGCATGTTGTGTTGATCGCTTCAGCCCAAAATCTCTTTGCCAGTGCTGAGCTCGCTAACATGGATGTGGCTGCATCCTTCAGAGTTCTATTTCTTCGCTCAGCTACGCCATTCTGTTGTGGAGTACGCGCGGCTGATGTCTGATGGGTTATGCCATTCTTTTCGCAATACTCAATGATGGTTTCATTTATAAACTCCGTTCCACGATCTGATCGGATGGATATGATCTTCATCTCTTGTTGGTTCGATATCCGATCCATCAGCTTGGGCAGCTCATCTCGGGTCTCACTCTTGTGGCGCATGAAGATGGTCCACGTATATCTTGAGTAGTCATCAGTTACAACCAATGTATATTTGTTGCCATTAATGCTTTTTGGTGTAACTGGTCCGAAGAGATCCATATGGATCAGCTGTAACACTCGGTCGGTTGAGGGAGTTGACTTCAACCGGAAGGAGGTTCTAGCGAGCTTTCCCAGTTAGCATGCACTGCAGATGTGTGTTGTTGAAAACACTCGGTTAGGTATGCCTCTTGAATGTTCTTGTCTGGCGAGTCGGTTCATCGTCTTGAAGTTCAGATGGTTGAGCCTTTTGTGCTACAGCCAGCTCACATCCGAACTGCTCTTTGATAACAGGCAAGTGTCAGGGAGGCTGCTGTTCCAGTCAGCGTAGTATACATTCCCTGTTGGAGATCGATTTCCCAACAATATCACCTGCTTTGATCCGACATCTTTAACTCTGCAACCCTGTGCATCAAACTTGACAGAGAAACCATTATCACAGAATTGGCTGATGGAGAGCAGCTTATGCTTCAATCCATCAACATAAGAGACATTAGAAATTGAAACATGATTGGTTTCAAGGGTACCGTAACCTCTGGTATAACTTTTTGAGTTATCACCAAAAGTAACTGATGGACCTTCTTTTTCCACGAAACTTCCAAGAAAATCCTTCAGATTTGTCATATGTTTCGAGCATCCACTATCCATCACCCATATTGTAGCAGACGCCTTCTTTTTCCTCAGCTGTTTCTCCTGCACCTGCAAAGAGAAACTCGCTTAGGTCCCCAATTTCAGTTGGGTCCTGGAGGGTTAGAACCAGTTCCCGCTGGAACTGTGCGTCGCTTTTCCCGGTAAACTCGAATAGCCTTGTCATTCCAAATGATTTGCCCATTTTCATCAATTATAACAACACCTCGGTTATCCTTAGGCTTGTTGTTAGAAATGATGCTCTGTTTCTTGGGAGGAGTTGGATTTCTCCCATGTTGGGCTTTAGGAGGTGAGGCTTTCCCCCTGTTTTGATGGCAATTCTTATCCTGTTGAGTTTGTCTGTGAGGTCGGACGCCCTGTTGGAATCTTTGTGGCTGATTATGATTCCAACTTCCTGAGGGTTGTCTGTAGTTGTTCATGCCCTGTTGATGATTAATATTATGGCATGAATATCTCCAGTTGTTTGACCAGTTGCTCATTGGTTGACTAGGTTGGAACCTTTGGTCGAACCGATGTTGGAACCGCTGTTGATTCAGATGATTGAGCCCAGGTCTGTTCTGAGGTCGGTTCCATTCCTTCTGACGTTGACTTTGAGGTTGATGCAGAGGTCGGTTCTGGTTCTGAGATCGGTTGCGGTTGTGCCTTCAACGCCTCTGATTCCTCTTCTGACTTTTGGAACATTCCCCCTCGGTTGATACCTCAACCGATGGAACATTCTGTCCTATATCAGCTACTCCTTTTCCCTTCTCAGTTGTAATTTTATTGGTCGTTTAAACTTGTTGAGAGGTGGAAGTTGAATTAGCTTCTGGAGACTCAGATGTGTCTGGCTCGACAGCTGTGACTTCTACTGGTTTGATGAAGGTTGCTAGTGGAATCCCAGTATTCTTGACAACATCATAACCGAGTCCTGACATGTCATCCATCTGTCTGCTGTAATTTAAAAGGTTTTCGATGATCTTGGATGACTGATACAGCTTGATTAGATTGTCCTTCTCAGTTTGCAACTCCTTGACGAGTACAACTATCTGCTCGGTTTGTCCATCTGACTTCTTTATCAGCTGTTCGATCTGAGCATCTTGATTTTTCAACTGATCTTGCTGTTCTTTGTTTTGCTTTGTCAACTCCTCATCAGCTGGAGCCTTAGCCTCGATCAGTTGACTCTTGAGATTCTCAATCTCCTGAGTTTGGCTCGTAATCAGATCCTCTTTTTCGGTTAAGGAATCTTCAAGCTTGGCGAACTGAGCTTGAAGACTCTTAAACTCAACCGACTGCTGATGCAGTTCCTCACTGAGTTCTTGAAAATCATTCCAGGAGGGTTCCAACTCATCGCTCAGAGATTCCTGCAGGTTAGAAGTATTGGAAGAATTTAAGCGAGCAGGATTAGATTGTACCTCAATATCATCTTGGTCGGTTCCAAGTGCCATGAGGCATTGATCCGGACTGATGACTTTGTTGGTAGAGGTCAGTTCATCCTCATCTTCAGTGTCTGTGAAGATGTCCATATCGTCAGCTGCCTCTTCAGCTACCATGGCCTTGTTCTTTGCAGTTTGCTTGGCCCTCAGTGCTTCTCTTTTCTTCTTTGAGAGGTCTGGGCAGTCAGCTTTGAAGTGTCCTTCCTTACCGCATTCGAAGCAACCATTGGTGACTGGTTTTGAGCTGTCTCGAGTTCGGTTTGATTTATAGAAACGTTTATATTTGCCAAACCGAGTGTCCATGTCGGCTAGTTTCTTTGACAACGCTGCAATGTTCTGTTGCAGTCCCTCTCTGCTTGGCTCCTTTGCAGTCGTGTCAGCCGATCTGGTTGGCCTTGACGATCTCGACTTTGAGTAATCAGCTCGGAGGGCAACTGACTTTGATGCCAAGCCAACATCCTCAATTCTATTTGTCTGACCTCAGGGCTGCGATCTCCTTCTGTTGACCTTATACTCATTTCCTTTCAGGGTTCAGGGTCTTTCAGTTCCCATTTCACCAAGGTCAGCTCGGCTCTCGTGGATATTTGTGAAAGTATCCCACTCAGCCGGTAGAGCTTGCAACACTTTGAGGTTAATTTCTCTTAGTGTGTGTTTTCCTTTCTGGATGGACTGAATTCTTCTGATGATGTCCATAAACCGGAGCTCTAGCTGATCGATAGTCTCATCAGGTCGCAGACTGAAGTTGTCGAAATCTTGACATGCATGTGAGAACTTGTTTTCCTTCGTCTCGTCACTTCCTTCACTTAGCGAAGCCAGGATGTCCCACATCTCTTTTGCAGTCTCACACTTCTCTATCCAGGGCAGATAATCTTGTCCAACCGTGGACATTATTGTGCTCTGAGCCCAGATATCCAGCTGGCTCACCTTGGCCTCCTCTGGAGAGTAGTCTTCTGGCTGTTTTTCCACATACTCCACCACTGCGTCTCCATCGTTGGGATTTGTGGGAGTGCGAAGTATTCTATCTTTTATGACGATTGGTCCAGAAGAGAGAACTTGTTGCATCCTATGATGCTTTGACAGAAGGATCTTCTTCATTCGAGTTCTCCATGATGTATAATTGACTACAGAGAACATGACGACGATCTTGTCCTTGACGTCCATCTGCACAAACAAAAACAGGACAAAAAATACGAGCAAGTATGCACTAGCGTGAAAAGATCTGTTCAGATGACCACTGAAGAAAAATTCTCGAATTCACACCTCGTGAAACAGAGTCAGCAGTCTTTTGAACCACTGCTCTGATACCACTTGATGGTCCCGAAACGAGTTACTGGTGTATGGGGGGGGGGGGGGGAATACACCAATTAGGATTTAAAAACTTAAACCTGAAAAATCACTTCAACTGAGCAATAAGGACTCAGATGGAATCTCACAGCTGAGTAAGCGACCTCAGCTGGAAGAGTGAGGCTGTGCGGAATGTGGTGGAAATTAAAATTGTTAAAAATAACTCACGCAAAACAGCTCGGTTGGTCAAGAACCAAAACAGCTCGGTTGAAAAAGTGCAAATGAGGTTTGTATGTCGATTAGATTGATTAGATAAAAAATGCAAAAGCAACTGAATAAAAACAAACACAGACACACAGGATTTAACGTGGTTCGGAGATAACCCTCCTACGTCCACGGAGAGATGTGAATCCTCACACCTCAGTCCAAGTTCTTCTGGACAGAACCACTCAGCTTACGCGGGCTGAGCAACCGTTAAGGATAAGTTTGCGGGTACTTATCGACCTTACAGATTAGTTTCCGGGCACTAAACAGCTTATGTCAAGTTTGCGGATACTTGACGACCTGACTACTCAATTACAGGAAGAGTAAGGTCCTAGCACACTTTTTAGGGTGTGAGTGTGGGTGGGATTTCCAACTACAGCTCGATCACGAATGAGAGTTGGATCTAAGGCTTGAACGAAGAAACACTCAAACTAAGATCTAAGACAGATTTTCACTCTATGAACCCTCAGCTACTAATGTTCTATCACTCTTGAACTCTCAGCTGCTGATGTTCTTAGAATAGGATTTTAGCAGATTTTTCTTTCGCTTGATTCTCTTGTGATTGCACTTTTCTCTCTTGCTTCAGTCTGTCTCTTCTATCTGTTGAATGAGAGAATGCCTCTATTTATAGGCGGAGAGAATCAACTAGCCGTTGGAGGAGCTGTTGATCTCTGATCGTCGAAAGCGATGGCTTGTCTCTCATCTCTGCAGACTTTCCCGATATGGCATCTGTGCTTTTCTGCATTCCATCTGAGACAGCCTTGTGTTGGGCCAGATGGGGTAGTGACTGAACGGTCAAACCCTCATGTGACTTCCTTTTGAAATTCAAATCTTAACCTTTCTGACAGTCAACCTCGGTTCGTCGGTTGAAAGTCTTGATCTTCATCTGAGTGGTCTTCAGCTGATGTTCTGAGCTGTTGGACTCTCAGCTAACTCTGAAACTGAACACTCAGTTGTCTTCCCTGTGTTTGCTCAGTTGGGTTTGAACCTTCAGATGATCTTATGTTCTCTTCCTCTCTACTGTTTCTCATCTGATGAACCCTCAGTTGGTTTTCTTCACAACTGATGTTCTGAAGACTTCCCCTTGTTTGCATCTGAACATATGAACTCTCAGTTGTCTTTCTTCACAACTGATGTTCTGTCTGAGTTACGCCTTGTTGCCATCTTCAGCTGGAGACCTGTAAAGATAAAATCTTAACTTTGCTCAAACAGCGAGCCTAAATTCTAACATTAGGTTCTGGCAACATCTACTCGGTTGGGGTCAGTCGGTTTTGGAATTCATCAAAACTCATACTAATAAATTTCCCAACAGGCTGAAAAGCCTTATCGCCCACCAGTGCCTTTCCCTAGCAGATTGCGAAATGAGAAGCAAGACCAGCAGTTTTCACACTTCTATAAGATGCTATCCAAAGTGAATGTGAATTTGCCTTTGCTCGATGTGATCCGAAACGTGCCTACTTATGTGAAGTTTTTCAAGGAGTTAGCATCCAAGAAGAGAAAGTTTAATGAACCAGAACAAGTTCTAATATCAGAAAGTGCCAACTCCATTATGCAGCAATCTTTACCCCAAAAGCAACGAGATCATGGGAGCTTTTTGATTAAAATAGCTATGGGGAATGGAAAGGAAGCTTCTGGAATGCTGGATTTAGGAGCAGGGATCAATCTTATGCCCTACTCGATTTTCAAGCAGTTGCAATTGGGAGAGTTGAAGCCGACACGGATGTGTTTGCAATTGGCAGATAGGTCGGTTCGTCACCCTCGAGGAGTTATTGAAGATGTTTTGGTTCGAGTAGGGAAGCTTATTAGAGATGTCAAGGAAGATGGTCGAGAGCACACTCTGTTATTGAGGAGGCCATTTATGACCACAACTAATACGCTCATTGACGTCAAAAATGGCATAATTAAGATGTCAGTCATGGGGGAATCAGTTTCCTATGATGTACGAGCAAATAAGGGGATTCCGTCAGCCAATAGCATTGATAATTGCTCTTACATTGATACTCTCGAGACACTTGCCGAAGCCTGTTTCATGGAAGAGCAACAAATTGAGGAGGTGTTTGAAGGCTCAGCCGACTTGGAGGAGCGATTCAGAGAAGAAGCTGCTATGAAAGCCTTGTTGCCAACCAACCTACCTGTTGATGAGCCATTGATAGTCAAGGCTCCTAAAGACGAGAAGGAGATTGAGCTTGAGCTCAAGGACCTTCCGGCTAACTTGAAGTATGTGTTCCTTGAAAAAGGAAGAAAGAAGCCTGTGATAATCTCTGCACAGCTCAAAGCAAACGAAGAAGAAGCATTGGTCGAGGTGCTCACAAAATTCAAGGCAACTTTTGGATGGTGTTTATCCGATATTAAGGGGATCAGCCCTGCCACATGCATGCACCGGATAAACTTGGTAGAATGAGCGACTCCAAAGAGGGATGGCCAAAGGCGATTGAACCTCGTATTAATGGAAGTTGTGAGGAAGGAGATCTATAAGCAGCTGGCCGAGGGGATCATCTTTCCCATTGCTGACAGCGAATGGCTCAGCCCCTTGCACGTGGTTGCGAAGAAAGGGGGAATTACAGTGGTCTTGAATGATAATGAGGAGTTGGTGCCTATGAGACCAGTTACAGGGTGGCGGATGTGCATAGACTTCAGGAAACTTAATGCGGCCACCAAGAAGGATCACTTCTCATTGCCATTTATTGATCAGATGCTCGACAGATTGGCGGGGCATGAGTTCTACTGTTTTCTAGATGGACTGTCTGGCTACTATCAGATTGCGATCGCACCCGAGGATCAAGCCAAGACTGCCTTCACGTGCCCCTTTGGCACATATGCCTGCAAAAGGATGCCATTCGGACTCTGCAATACACCAGGTACCTTTCAAAGATGTATGATGTCCATAATTTCTGAGATGCTTAATGATTTTGTTGAAATTTTCATGGATGACTTGTCTGTGTTTGGATCATCTTTCAACGATTGCCTTAGAAAAATTGAACGGGTCTTAGCGAGGTGTGTTGAGAGTGGTTTGACTCTTAGTTGGGAAAAGAGTCATTTTATGGTGATGAGGGGGAACGTGTTAGGCCATATCGTCTCTAAAAGGGGTGTAAAGGTCGACAAAGCTAAGGTGGATGTGATTGAAAGATTACCTCCACCTCGTGATGTCAAAGGAATTAGGAGCTTTCTTGGTCATGCCGGTTTCTATCGGCGTTTCATTAAGGATTTTTCTAAAATCAGTCAATCTCTATGTCGTTTGCTTTCTCAAGATGTGCCTTTTATTTTTGATGATGCTTGTCTTCATGCATTTAACTTGCTTAAGGAGAAGTTGAGTACTGCACCTGTAGTTATTGGTCCTATTTGGTCAGAACCCTTTGAGATTATGTGTGATGCATCTAATTCTGCAGTTGGTGCTGTTTTGGGTCAACGGATAGATAAAATGCTTCGTGTCATTTATTATGCGAGTCTGACTCTTACTCTTGCTCAAGTAAACTATACCACTACAGAAAAAGAGATGTTTGCTGTTGTGTTTGCATTAGATAAGTTTCGTGCATACATCATAGGGTCTAAGGTCATCATTCATAGTGATCATGCTGCACTGCGTTATTTGTTAACCAAATCTCAGGCTAAGCCAAGACTCACTTGGCCACTGCTCTGGCTGCGCATTTTAAAGTCCTTCCTGCTGCTTTTCCCCCTTCATCTCAGGCTCTTCTGAAGTTTAAGTATTTGGGTTTTACTGAATTGAAGCATGGGCATATTATTCGTGATTTGGTGACTTTCATTCCCTACGAGGCGCGTCCCGCAGTGAAACGCCAACGCGGCGCCGAGATTGCCGGCACTCGTGATCCTCGACCTGTTACTTCAGTTTCTTCTGATGCCGGCTCTGACAGAGATAATGAGGTAGACCACGCCGTTGGGAGTGACGATGAATCTCCTCGTCGGATTGAACCTGCTTCTCAGCCTTCCAACGTTGTTCCTTCCACTGTTGTTCCTTCAGACTCTATGCCCTCCGGCTCTGCTCCTTATGGTTTCCAGGCTTTTCAGCAGGATTTTACTTCTTTCCGTGAAGAGATGGGTTCGCAATTTGGGCACTTACAGCAGTAGATGATCCTACAGAATGCCCAATTGTACCGTCAAGATCAACGATGGGAGCAGAACGAACAACGGTGGGTGAGGAATGATCAACGTTGGGCTGTTAATGATCAGCGATGGGATGTGCAAGCTCAGTATTGGGCAACTCAGAACACGCATTGGGCGGAGCAGGCTCAGAGTTGGGCTACCAACGCTCAATATTGGTCTCAACAGCAACAACAAATGGTTTCGCAGACTCGTCAGTTGGATTATCTGGAGCAACAAATGGCTCGTTGGAATGTTTCTCCAGGTGGACCGTTTCCTCCACCGCCGGATCAGCAGTGATTTTCACTGTTGTTGTGTATGCCGTTCTTTTCCCTTTTCTTTTTCTTTTTTTTTGTGATTGTTGATGTTTCTTTTGTTTTCATGTTTTTGTTTTTGTGTCTGTTTTGCGTTGCTTTGGTCTTTTGCTAGTTCGTTGGTATCTATTTTCTGTTTCAACCCTTTCTTTGGTTTGCCGTGTGATTCTTTCCTCCTTCTTTTATGGCTTATTGGTGGACAATGAGGACATTGTCATGTATTTTTTTTTTTCGTGGGGGGGGGGGGGGGGGAGAGGAGGGGGTGTGTTTGTTAGAATAATGATCTTGTGTGTCCTCGGGTATTTCTTGTTTGGAATTATGATGTAGAAGTTGAGGTTGAAGTTTATAACTCATGTCTTGATAGATTTTTTTGATCAAGATGGTTTTATCATGAATTGATTGGTGCGGTTGTTGCATGTCCATTGTGGGGCGATTCACATTTGAATTATTGATGCTTAATTTTTGAGTATAAGTGAAGGTTAGGAGATGGTGCTTTATAAGTGTATCCCAATTGTTTAAAAAAAAACAAAAAAAAAAGAGACAAAGAAAAAAAAAAGAAATTGTTTAATATTTTAATAAGTTGAGTCACTTTGGGAGGCTTCTGCTCTTCTGGAAACCATGAGCATGGGAAACCACATGAGGATACTTTAGATGACCTCTAAATGTCCACACCTCATGAATTATGGCCATATAACCCAGTTTGACTTGACATTTGTTTAATTTGTTTGGTTAAATTTTGTTGTGTTGTGAAGGGCTCTACCCCTCTTTCTCATTGACTTGAATTCGTTCTTAAAGTTTGAGGAATGGGTATGGGAAACCACGCTAGGAGGCCGGATTTTCCGTGAATGCACCTAGTGAAGATTGCCCGGAATTCGCATTGTTTTTAGTATAGTTTAATGATTGGTTCAAGTTGGGATACTCTTTGTTGTCATTGTTTTCTTTCTTTGATCTTGTGCTTGGATGTTAGGCAGATTGAGGTCTTGTGTGAAGGGCAACTCATTTGATGTGTGATTACTGTTTTCGATTGATGAATGATAGATTGTCTTGCGATTGGGAGTTTATTGAGATATGCGTTATTTAGTTCAAGTTTTCACTTTCTTCATTTTAATTTTTAATAAGATTTGCTTGAGGACAAGCAAGGTTTTGTGTGTGGAGGGATTGTTTCACCTGTTTTTGGTCGTATTTTGGATAGTTTAATTGGTGCATGTTAGTTGATTTTCAACATGGTTTGTTCGTTTTTAAAATATAGAATGCACTAATGTGTTGGTTCGAGTATTGTGTGGAAAATGCAGGTTTTTGCTCAATATTCATGATTTGGAAAGAAGTGTGACAGAAACGTGCAGTGCTCATGGTCCGACAATCGCCCAGGATAAACCACTAAGTTGGGCGATCGCCCAATTGGGGAATTTTCCACGCGATGAGACATGGGCCTGGCTTTGGCGCTCGTCCACCTTGGACGATCGCCGAGTCGCGGCGTGAAAAAATAGACCTCAACGATCGCCCTTCTCCGTCGATCGTCCGGCACTCTTGCATGTGGGCGAGCAAAAACTACAGAGAGCTATCTTGGCCGATCACTGAAAGTCGTCGCTCGTCCAACATGCTTACATATGGACGAGAAAGCAGCAGAGAGAGATTGCCAACGTTCGCCCGAGCCCGTCGCTCATCCGTATGGGGACGATCACGCGTTGTCCGGCGCTCGCCCATGTTGGGCGATCGCCCGGGCTGAGGTGCCGATAACCTTCCCTATAAATAGGGCGCCGAATTATTTTCCTTATTTTTACTTTCTTTTCCTTTCGTTTTTTTTTCCGCTTCAGAAACAAAAGTCGACTATTATTCTTTTCCAGGTTTTTCTCTAGTTTCTTGTTCTTCAAAACTCAAGGTAGATCTATTGTTTTCGATTCGAACGGAGTTTGTGATAGACTTAATTTTGGATTAATCATCATAAGTTCTTTCTTTGCATCTAAATTATGTTTATGAAGTTATTTGTGTTCTTAGACTTAGGGTTTTACATTCTTGCCTAGATTAATTTGTCTTTTAATTCCTTAGATTAAACAAAACCTCAAATCAATCACTCTTTATTGCTTTCTTTTGATTTTCTGTTCTTTTCGTAATACATCAATCACCCTGTTAAGCCTTCCTTGTGAGACGATATTCGGGTTAACTTATCTAATCTATAACAACCACATTTAATTGCGTGCGACTTAGATTAATTTAGGTTGAACATTCCTGAAGAATTTATGTTCGAGAAAGGTGAAAGTGGAAGAAGATGCTCGATATGTGATGGGGGAGAGTGTATCTGCTGTAATCCAACAAAAATTAACCCCAATGTGTAAGGATCCTGGCATGTTTACAATCCTATGTAACATAGCAGGAAGTAATATGGATAAAGCCATGATGGATCTAGGGGCTTCTATAAATGTGATGGCCCTAGTTGTTTTCAATCGTCTAGACTTGGGAGAGCTAAGGGATACTCGAGTTGTCATACAATTAACATATCAGTCTAACGCATACCCTGAAGGAGTAATAGAAGATGTGTTGATTAAGGTGGGAGACTTGATTTTTTCCGCCGACTTCTATGTATTGGACACGTGATCAGAGGCCAAGGAAAATTCTATATTGTTGGGCAGACCTTTCATGATGACTGCGGGAACAAAGATTGATATGAAAAAAGGGATTCTATCGTGTGAATTCGATGGAGTGGTGGAGAAATTCAACATATATGAAGCTATAAGGAGGAAACAAGATGTGGAGTCATTTGAGATGATTGATGTGATCGAACCATTGGTGCAGGAACAAAGCCTTGAGTTTAGTTTTGGTGATTTGATGGACAGAGTAATCCAATCTAGTCTTACTGATCATGATGCCGCTCAAATGGGATATTGGGATATAAAAGAGGCTATTATGGAGTTATATTCGCTCAAGGAAAGCACTTTGGAAGAAGAATCCGAAGTAGACCAAAGGATCAACGAAATCATTTTGGAAGTATATTCAGTGGGAGGATCTGAAGAGGGCAAACCGGAGCTGTTTTCTCAGTATGGGCAGCATGAAAAGTTGCTTCCATCAATTGTCAAAGCCCATGTATCGGAACTTAAGAAATTACCAAAACATCTGCAGTACGCTTATTTGGGACTGGAGGAGACTCTTCTAGTAATGATCAGTTCAGATCTGACCATAGTGCAAGAAGAGAGATTGGTCAGGGTCTTACGGGAGAATAAGGAAGCCGTCAGTTGGACCTTGGCCAACATTAAAGGAATCAGTCTAACTGAGTGCATGCGCCATATATACCTTGAGGAAGGAGCAAGACCAGTGCGAGATTCACAAAGAAAGATGAACCCTATGATGAAAGAGGTTGTGCTTAAAGAAATTCTTAAACTTTTGGAGTTAGGGATTATTTTCCCTATTTCTGACAGCCAGTGGGTCAGCCCCGTACATGTCGTACCGAAGAAATTTGGGATACAAGTTGTGGAAAATAATAAGGGAGAGCTGGTTCTGACGAGATTGCAAACTGGATGGAGAGTCTGCATAGATTACAGGAAACTGAACATGGTCACACGAAGGGACCATTTCCCTCTACCCTTCATCGATCAGATGCTAGAGCGCCTTGCTGGTAATGCCTATTACTGTTTTTTGGATAGGTATTCAGGATACATGCAAATCTTTGTGGCTTAAGAAGATCAAGAGAAAACACTTTCACATGTGTATATGGAACATTTGCTTACCGAAGAATGTCGTTTGGTCTGTGTAATGCACCTGGGACTTTTCAAAAGTGTATGATGAGTATTTTCTCAGACTTACTGGAAAACTGTGTTGAAGTCTTTATGGATGACTTCACAGTATATGGAGACTCATTCGATACATGCCTCAATCATCTAGAGCTTGTGTTGAAAAGATGCGTGGAAAAGAGTTTGGTGCTTAATTATGAGAAGTGCCACTTTATGGTGAAAGAAGAAATAGTGTTGGGGCACGTTATTTCCGAAAGGGGGATCGAAGTGGATAAGAGGAAGATCGATTCCATTGCTAAATTGCCATACCCAACTATGGTCAAGCACATACGGGCGTTACTCGGTCATCCAGGGTTCTTCCGTCATTTTACTAAGCACTTCATAAAAATTGCCCAACCCATGACCAGACTGCTGCAACAGGATGTCCAGTTCAATTTTGATGATGATTGCAAAGAGGCATTTCTTGATCTGAGGAGTAGACTTGTATCAGCTCCTATTATACAGCCTCTAGATTGGGAATCACCTTTCGAGATTATGTACGACACCAATAATCACGCGGTGGGGGCTGTATTGGGACAGAAAAAAGGAAATGAGAGCTACGTTATATATTATGCTTCAAAGACCCTCAACCTTGCTTAGTGCAGTTACACCACTACTTAAAAGGAACTACTGGCAATAGTATTCGCAATAGAGAAATTCAGATCCTACCTTTTGACACTGACCATGCAACTTTGAAGTATTTGATGATGAAAAAAGAGTCTAAACCACGTCTTATCAGATGGATATTGTTGCTACAAGAGTTCGACATCGAAATCAAGGATAAAAAGAGAGCTGCCAATCTGGTAACAGAGCATTTGAGCCGGTTGCAAGCGTGCAAGGATGATGGAGAACCTATAGCAGACACCTTCCCGGACGAGAAGTTGTATGCAGTATATGCCAGTACGGAAATGGAATCTCTGTATGTGTTCATCGACAAGGAACCTTGGTGCAG
This sequence comes from Schizonepeta tenuifolia, assembly GCA_029490685.1. NCBI lineage: Eukaryota > Viridiplantae > Streptophyta > Magnoliopsida > Lamiales > Lamiaceae > Schizonepeta > Schizonepeta tenuifolia. The sequence goes on along the minus strand of CM055959.1, from coordinate 52,662,573 downwards.
ACATTGCCAATTATCTTATCATAAAAAAGGTTCCATCTGGAAAAATGTCACATCCCCAAATCCCGAGGGACGGCAAAAGCCGGGGTGCGACTAGGGGTTGGATTAAAGAAATGGGGAAGAAGGGAGATGAATAAGAATGAACGAATAAACAGACATTAATAACAGAATAACTTATATGAACAAGACTTTATTTAAAAGGAAGAGTTGATCTCGAAGGATCACTTGACAAGTTGATCAAAAAGGAACGAAGTTCATTGTACAGGTTTAGACCCGAAAGATAGATACATTAACTTCAAAAAGATTGGCAGCGGAAAGCGTAAAGCTTGACATACAGTTCTTCATACTATTTCAACTCTATACTCAATCCTTACTCAACCTTCACCGCTCCCGTTACTCAACCTGCACATTTTATAAAACATATGCAGGGCTAAGTATAAACATACTTAGTGGGCACGTTGCCGAAAACATATCATAAGTATAGATTAATCAGGCATCTTAAGGTAGCACATCGGGGTTTTTCATCAAATATCCGTGCCTACTAAACATTTTCTTTTATAAACATAAATCACTTTTCTTGATCAAGATTTTCTGACTGTTATCACTTTCATATTAGCACATAATCTGTTTCAAAACGCTGGGGAAGAAGGCCTTTCCGTGCACGCTCCTCACCGTGGCTGGCTACCCCTCAACAGAGTACCACGCACACCAGCTACCGTGTACACTAATTCTGGATAACACACTGTGGGTTAACTTAGAATCCGATCATGAACTGGTTGGCGAACCAACATCAGATAGGCATAATAAAATTCACATAAATCAAAATCATTGATGCCCTGATAATCACTTTGAAAATACAGTTATCAAAGCTGTAAAGCCTACCTCAATTGTTTACAGAACAAACTTTAACCTTCGGTCTTCCGTCCTGTCTTCAACTCCGACTTCTTTCTTTTATCGCTAATATTCAAACTTTAGTAATCGATCAAGACGATTAAAGAAAAGAAATTGAATTCGTTTTAGACTTTTAGGCCTTTGCACTTTACTACTCTCTTTTGATTAACAAATAAACGAGACTTCGATCAATTCTCGTCTACAAACTGACTCGGCTCATTACTCGGCACTTAGGTCAGTAGATAATGGATTTCGATAACTTATAACAACTTAAAAGTTCATATGGAACGAAGTTGAAAAGGATTCAACTTAAGAAATTAAGTTTTAAAAACTTTCTGCACAATACAGTAGTTCTGGAGTTTGCACAGAACAGGAAACATCAGAACAGGGGATGAAATTTATACCAAATGAAATCCATGGGTGTCTAGTTGATTCTCCAATTTACGGATCTCGATTTCGTTAAGCGAGCCAAAAGTTATGACAGTTTCCGTGCAACGTCGCGAAACAGTCCGTGCGAAACCCTAATGCTTGACAAAACTCGACGTACGATTCCCTAGGTTCGATCAATGCTATTCCACTTTTATTTTCACGAAAATTTCATCTCAATACAGTCTACATGCAATATCCCTTAATCGGGTTCACATTCACGTCTTTTGATTAAACAAACGACGAGCATTTCCTCATCATTTTTAACTAACCAATTACTATACCAAATTAAATTTCAAATTCAATTCCTATTTCATTTTCATTTATCAACTTCTCGTTTCTTAACTATAACTCATAACCTCTCGTCTCTCGGATGGAAATGTCGTCAACTACACTATTGTTCGTCAATCAATAACAATCATTATTATCAAATTGATTTTCCTTATTCGACTTCTCTATCGGCTTTTAATCTCTATTCTCCGTCTCTTATCAAAAATCAAATCTTCTTAGAATTCGTTCAAACTTTACGGTTACGATCATTAACTAACAAGATTATCATAGGTTCGAATCACAAACCTAAATCATTATCTTATTCTCGACTTATTGATGATCCTTCGTCTCTTATCAAAATTCCGACGTTTTCCAATTTCGTTCAAATTTTACAACAACGATCATTATCTATCAAGAATCACTAATATGCAAACCATATTATCAAAACATTAACGAGCCTCAACTTATCGATGGATTTCCGTCTCTTACGTTTTCCAATTTATGTTTGAAAAAATTCCAAATAATTATATATTCATCCTACAACATAATACATACCATTTCCATTAACAAATCATGCATATCATATCATCTACTACACTAAATCATCCATTCTTCATCTCTTACATTTTGATTTTTGTTTTTAGAAAATTCCAAATTAATTCATGTAGTTATCTAACATCATATAGATCACTAATTCATCAATCAAACAACAAGAAAATCGAACCACACAAAACCCCTAAAATTCCATAAAATTTCGGTAATGACAAGATTAAGAGGGGGAATGATTTTCTTTATGATTTCATCCATAAAATCTATTCCTAAGCATACTAGAACATGAATTAAACAAGAAACAACATGCTTCTTCATCCTATATGTTTCGAAAAAAATGAAAACTTGGGGAAAGAAACTTGTGTTCGGTTCATTACGTAGACGATGTTCCTACCTTGCGAAATATGAACTTGGAAATGAAATTGATCGGTAGACGGAGGACTTGTGAGCTTTGAGAAAGCTTGGATGATGAACTTTAATGGAGGAATTTGAGAGACAAATGAGAGAGAGGGATGAGGGGGGGGGTATTGGTGGAGTGAGGGAGAGAGATGACTAAGCTAATATTATTACATAAAGTAAAGAAAATATCCAACAAAAGGGTGGTGACTCATTAAGGGGTGTTTGGGTGAGATTTAAATGCCGGAAATATCTCATTTCCGGGTCTAGAACGACGTTATAAAAGTCGAGAAATAATTTCTTAGTCGGTTACGTATTCAACGAAATCTAATTCGTCCGTTAGATTAGAAATAAATCACATACTCGGAAAACATAATTCGTTCTTCAAAATCCGAAAAAAAAATTGGGATTAGACAGTCTAAAATTCGCCCGAAAAAATCATAAAAACTGACATTCTCCGGTGAACTCATATCGAAGAAAAAGTGAATGAAAATCCTGACGATTTTTCGATCTGAGTTTTCGGACGAAAATTCTATCGGACGCAAAAACCCTAATACAGTAGTCGTTCGACCGACTTCTGGAATTTATTTTCAGAAACGGATTTCACCGTCAGTCTTAGAATCGAATTTCCTTAACTTAGGCGTGCAAAGCCTTAATTATTAATTAAAATTTTATTTCTCGTCGGAAGAAAATATCCAAGGTATTACATCCTTCCCCTCTAACAAGAAATTTCGTCCCAAAATTTGCATATCTTCTTCAAACTGTTCGGGGTACTTCTTCCCCATCTTTTGTTCGAGTTTTCATGTGGCTTTTTCTTGCCCGTGGTGATTCTATATTACTTTTACTAACTGTACTGATTTGCTTTTTAACTCTCGCACTTTTCGATCCAAGATCGATTGCGGTCTTTCATCATAATTTATAACTTAAATCGGGAATCAAGAACTATGTCTTGCTGATAGATCACGTGTTCAGAAACAAACACGTACTTTCTCAACGAGATACGCAAATATAATAAACATTTCATAGACTTGGCGACACGGCCAATCTATACACATTGAAACTATCTTTTTCAAGATATCTAGAAATCATAAAAATCTTTGTCTAAGCCTACTCTTCACACGAATCTAATGATTCTCTTCAACGGAGAAATCTTAAGAAAACTTTATCTCCCTTTTCGAAATTAAGTTCTGATCGGCGTATATCATATAAGACTTTCGTCTTCTCTAAACTCCTTTCATTCAGACTCGAGTCTATAGAATGATCTCGATCTTTTCACTGACCGTATCTGGTCCTAGGTTCTTACTTTCACCTACCTTATTACAATAAGGCAGTTATCTAAACTTCTTCTTATACAAGGCCTCATAAGGTACAATACTTATCGTAGCCTGATAACCATTGTTATGAGCGACATCGACCAACGACAAAACATTCTTCCATTTTGCACTTCAATCCAATACTATTGTTCTCAACATATCTACGAGTATCTGAATCGTTTTCTCGGATTGTCCATCCGTCTAGGGGTGAAAAGCGGTATTAAAGTTTAGTTTGGTACCTAACTCCTTCTGTATAATGATCCAAAATCTCGAAATGGATTTGGCATCTCTATCGAACGTTACACTTCCATATTAAAATATTTAATAGTCGCAACATCCCATGCGGTTATTGGCGTAAAAACTTTCACTTGTTGACAAGCCAAACATTGTTCTACAAACGAGGCAACATCTCGTTTCAAACCATTCTACTAGAAATTCTTTCTTACGTCTTAATACATCTTCGTACTCTCTGGGTATGCTGTTTATGGCGTATCGTGAGCCTTACTCATGATATCGTTCTTTAATTTGTCGTCATTAGGGATATAAGGTCTACCTTCAAATAAAATCGCATTATCTAGTGCTTCGAAATAACCGTCTGGTTTATCCGTTCTTATCTTAGCCGAAGCTTCTCCATCGAGTCATCCTTTCTCTGCGCACTTATGATTTTTTTTCTCATAAGTCTGGTGTAGCTATGAGTGCTACTATTTAGCTAATTATCATTTTTGGTGTATCGAGCACCCCTAAATCTATCATCTCAAATTCTCGTATAAGTGTTTCTTCCTTAACAAAGAGACATCCTAACTTGGTTGGAGTCTTGCGACTCAGCGCATCAGTTGCCACGTTTGCTTTTTCTGGATGATAGTTGATTCCGCAATCATAATCTTTTACTAGTTTGAGCCATCGTCTTTGTCTCATATTCAATTCATTTCTCTCGAAAAAGTACCTCAAATTCTTATGATCCGTAAAAGTCTCAACCCTTACATCATAGAGGTGATGTCTCAAAATTGTCAGCGCAGGCTACTAATTCTTAATCGCGGGCTGGATAATTAAGTTCATGGAGTCTAAGTTGTCGTGAAGCGTAAGCTATCACCTTTCCTTCTTACAACAAAACACATCCTAATCCATTCTTTGACACGTTAATATATACTATGTATTCCTTATCTGCTTCTGGAAGAGCTAAGACTGGTGCTGTGATCCACTTTCTTTCTTGAGCGTCTAAAAACTTGTCTCGCACTTGTCAGTCCATTAGGTCTAACAATCGTAGAGAATCCTTCGATGAATCTTCTGTAATAACCGGCTAAACCTAAGAAACTCCTAATTTCGTTTGGACTTGTCGGCGATTTCCAATCGCGTACTGCCTTTACTTTGGCAGGATCTACCTTGATGCCTTCTGTTGACACTATGTGTCCAAGGAACATCACTTCTTTCAACTAAAATTCGCACTTACTGAATTTGGCGTAAAGTTCCTCGGCTCTAAGCATTTCTAAACTATTCTCGAGTGTTCCTTGTGTTCTTCCTCATTCTTGAAGTAAATGAGAATGTCGTCGATGAATACTTAAGATGAATTTGTCTAAGTATGGGTGAAAATAAAATTTAATTCATGAGATCCATGAATATTGTGGGGCGTTAGTCAAACTAAATGGCATAACTTAGGAATTCGTAATGGCCATATCTGGTTCGGAAAGCAGTCTTAGGTATGTCCTCGGGTTTGATTTTCAATTGATGATACCCAGATCTTAAATCTATCTTCGAAAAGACTCATGCGCCCTTAAGCTGATCAAAGAGGTCTTCTATCCTTGGCAAAGGATACTTATTCTTAAGGGTGATCTTATTTAATTCACGATAGTCTATGCACATCCTCATAGAACCATCCTTCTTTCTGACAAACAAAATAGATGCTCCCCAAGGTGAAACACTCGGTCTAATGAATCCAAGGTATAATAATTCTTGCAGCTAGATCTTAAGCTCTTCTAGTTCTTTCGGCGCATGCTCCATATAGAATGACACAGTTAATAGATAATCAATCCATCCTATGGATTTTATCTATGTCGAATATTTTCATTTCGTTCAGATTGCTCACTATGATCTTAAAAAGATCCTAAGTCAAATTCTATGTTCGAGCAAAACTAAGGAAGTGACAATAATTTCTTCTAAGGCATGGTTATTCTTATTTCATGATTGGCGCGCTCTAGTTTTACTTCTATAGTGTTAACAGGCACTAGAAACAAACGAATATAAAACTCTGATATGAGGCAAAATTATGACAAGGTAATAAAGAGGTTCGTCCAATACCTGCCTAATTTCCTTTGCCCTTATTGCACTTCTCTCGCCTAATCATGAATGCCCTTGCACTCCGTTGCTGTTGATATTGCTGTTGCGTCATCTGCTGCAGCGGCTGTGCCTGAATTGCCCTCAAAGGTTGGGGCTGACCATACTGATTTGATCCTACTAGTTCCATCGGTTTTTGGCAATTTCTTTTCACGTGTCCTTTCTGTCCACATTTAAAGCAAACACCAGAGTTTGCTTGACAGACACCGTATTGCATTTTATTACACTTAGGACAGACAGAAATGGTAACCTTTCCTTGGTTATTCTTTGTCTGTTGCCTCTGCTTTGATTGATTATTCTGATTTGGCTGCTGAAAGCCATGCTGATTTCTTCCCTGGTTTTCTCCTTCCCATTTCCTTTTTCCTTTAAAGTTGCTGTTATTGTTGTTGAAATGGTCTCGATTCTGAGTCTGGGTTGGGGCTAGTGTGGGTGTTACGACTTTCTTTTCATCGGGCTCTACTGCCTCCATCTCTAGGGCTCGCCCTAGTATCTCTGGGTAGCTCAGTCTTCCATGACTGGCTAGTGCTACACCTAGCTCATGCTTAAGTCCTCCACAAAACTTCTTTGCTATCTTTTCTTCGGTATCCACCTGAGCAGGTGCATACCTTGACAAATCACAGAACTTGGCGTCGTACTCGGTTACTGTCATCATTCCTTGTTTCAAATTATAGAAATCAGCCTCCTTCTGAGCTCTATAGGTCTTAGGTACGTACTTATCATACAATGCTTCCTTAAATTCTTCCCATGTAAAACGAGCCAGATGCTCCGCATGTATAACTTTCTGCCTAGCCTCCTACCAGTAGTCAGCTGGTCCGGAAAGCTGGAATGTGACAAACGACAAACGCTCTTTATCAGTACATCTGAGGAGTTTAAAGATTTTCTCTATAGTTCGCACCCAAAGCTCAGCATCGCTTGGGTTACTGGTTCCTTTAAACACAGGTGGGTTTCGTTTGAGGAATAAGTCCTCAATATCACGACAGGGTGGTGGTGGAGATGGTGATGGTGGTGAAGGGGTTTCATGATATTCCTGTTCCCCTTCTCTTTCAACTCGAGCTTGACGTCTACCACGTCCCCTAGGTCTACCAGGTCCTCTTCGGTTTACTACTCTTGGCGGCATTTCGAAACTATTGAAAACAGAAATTCTCATTAGCACTTTTTCTTTTAATCATTTACTTACTTACTTAACCTTCTTTTACTTACTAAAAATAGCTTCGATTCTTAACTCTTTTAAACTTTTAACGACAAGATTAAGAGGGGGAATGATTTTCTTCAAATAGCTTCGATTCTTAATGACAAGATTAAGAGGGGGAATGATTTTCTTCATGATTCGATCCATAAAATCTATTCCTAAGCATACTAGAACATGAATTAAACAAGAAACAACATGCTTCTTCATCCTATATGTTTCGAAAAAAATGAAAGCTTGGGGAAAGAAACTTTTGTTCGGTTCATTACGTAGACGATGTTCTTACCTTGCGAAATATGAACTTGGAAATGAAATTGATCGATAGACGGAGGAATTGTGAGCTTTGAGAAAGCTTGGATGATGAACTGTAATGGAGGAATTTGAGAGAGAAATGAGAGATAGGGATGAAGGGGGGGGGGGGGGTATTGGTGGAGTGAGGGAGAGAGAGATGACTAAGCTAATATTATTACATAAAGTAAAGAAAACATCCAACAAAAGGGTGGTGACTCATTAAGGGGTGTTTGGGTGAGATTTAAATGCCGGAAATATCTCGTTTCCGGATCTATAACGACGTTATAAAAGTCGAGAAATAATTTTTTAGTCGGTTACGTATTCGATGAAATCTAATTCGTTTGTTAGATTAGAAATAGATCACATGCTCGGAAATCTAATTCGTCTGTTGGACGGTCTAAAATTCGCGTGGAAAAATCATAAAACTGACTTTCTCCGGTTAACTCGTATCGAAGAAAAAGTGAATGAAAATCCTGACGGTTTTTCGATCTGAGTTTTCGGACGAAAATTCTATCGGATGCGAAAACCCTAATACAGTAGTCGTTTGACCGACTTCTGGAATTTATTTTCAGACACGGATTTCAGCGTCAGTCTTAGAATCGAATTTCCTTAACTTAGGTGTGCAAAGCCTTAATTATTAATTAAAATTTTATTTCTCACCGGAAGAAAATATCCGGGGTATTACAAAAAACCAAATTTGAAAAGCAAAATTAGTGACGCAAGCCCGCTCCTACTTCTGGAAAGCACCACATTTGTGGAATATTGGAGCAGATCAAGTTATACGGAGGTGTGTTCCCGAAGACGAACACACTCAGATCTTAGAAATGTGTCATGGTACTTCGTGTAGAGGGCATTTTGGTGGTAAAAGAACAAGTGCCTGTGGAATTTTTTTATGTATGGGCGATAGATTTTATGGGACCATTCCTAAAATCTGGTAATTATGAGTATATCTTAGTAGCAGTCGACTACGTATCCAAGTGGGTTGAGGCAAAAGCTACAACAAACAATGATGCTCAACCGGTTTGGAGTTTCAATGATCCTTATCAGCGACCAAGGGTCTCATTTTTGGAATGCCACCATTAGGGCACTCACCAAAAGAATGGGGGTAAAGCATAACGTGACAACAGCATACCACCCTCAAGCAAATGGACATGCTGAAATTTCGAACAAGGAAATAAAGGGCATACTGGAGAAGGTGGTTCATCCAAATCGCAAAGACTGGAGTAATCATTTAGGGGACGCGTTATGAACATACCGAACTGCTTATAAAACTCCAATTGGGATATCTCCCTTCAGGCTTGTATTTGGGAAGAGATGTTATTTACAGCATACTGGGCCATCTAGAAAATTAATCTCGGTATGACTATGGCTAGAGAGGAAAGGAAATTGCAATTAAGTGAGCTGGAAGAGCTTCAGTTAGAGGCATACGACAATGTTGTTCTGTATAAAGAAAGGGTAGTGAGGATTCATGATGCAAAAATCCATAAGAAGGAGTTTTGGGTTGGACAGAAGGTACTACTTTTCAACTCCCGCTTTAAATTAATGAGTAGGAAACTTCGATCCAAATAGGGATGTCTATACATAGTTAAGGAGATATTTCCAAATGGAAACATTGAAGTATATGACTTGAATGTAGTGACACATTCGTGGTAAATGGACATCGATTGAAGCCTTACTTTAAATATTCCAATCTGAATCAGCAAAAGGAGAAATGTTCTTTCCTTGACCCCATTTACCAGTGAGAAAGAATTTGGGGAGGTCGAGCTCAAGACAATAAACAAGAGCGCTGACTGGGAGGCAAACAAGGAGTGGTCATCGGTATGATCACAACCGTTGCTTTATTTTGGTAATTAGGAATCTTTTCTTTAATTATTGATTTTGGGTCGGCTGAAGGAAACAATAAGTAGACAGGCTGAAATTAATTAGGTCCAATGGAGAGTTCAAACCCACTTTACGATGCAAAGTGTGTAGGTGGAGGCCCATGGTTGTTTGTGGTCGGGGAAGGTCTGATCGACGAGTGACGTGGAAGCGCGTCTGACAAGAAAGTGACTGGGCTCCTTCAATTTTCGCATGGAAATTTGAATTTCGAATTTGGTAATGATTTCTTCCCTTAATCATCCCCAATATTCCATAACCGTCATATCCATCCCCAAGTCAGTTTAGTTCTTCTTTCTCTCTTCAAACCACCACCTCCATAACTGCTACACACGATCTCCACTCTTCCCACTCAGATTTTTCAACCGTCGTTCATAACCCCCATAAAAGCTATCAGTTTTTCACGTACTCCACACAAACACACTCGACAAATCAGCAGCCCTTAAATACCCAACCTTCGAATTCACTATGGCCAGAACTAAGAAACCTGCAGAAAGAAAGAGTTCCAAGAGCAGCGCCGCCTTCAGCAGCACTCAGACTGCCACCACTGGGCAGAAAAGCACTGCTGCTGTAAAACCTTTACAAGCATGAGGAAAGACGAAGACGCGCAGCTCTGCATCGGAGGAGACCCCTACACAAATCGTGGAGGAAACTACACCCCCTCTGACTACGGAGGAGAGAGAGCAGGAGAAATCACCTTCGCCGGAAAAGCAAGTTACCGGTGAAGGGGATACTGAAAGGAAGAAGAAAGTTTCCGACTAAGAGGAAAAAGCTGAGGAACAACCATCTAAAAAGAATGAAAGGAAGCAACCCGCTGCGAAGAGCACTTCGACTGCACCCACATTGAAGAAGAAACCTACTACCACTAGAGGAAAGAAGGGTGCCACCGTGCCGCCACCTCTAGCAAAGGAACCAACTCCACCTCATAGCCCTTATCGTTCTCACTCTCGGTCAATGGAGGATTGTCATACCTTCTCCAACGACGAGGAGGGAGAACGGGAGAACGAACAAGAGAAGGGACAAGCAATGGAGGAAGAAGGGGAAGAAAGAAATTCCCTTGTGCATTCTAAAGGAGATCCAACCCCACAAAGCAAAGAGAAGAAAGTGGGAGTCAAAAGGAAGTTGGATGCTCCAAAACCCCCTTTGCCGCCAAAAACCAAACCAAGCAAAGAAGGGACCAAGGCTAGTGTAATACCCCGATCTTCTGAATCTTAATTAATCGTCCTATTTATGATTAAATGTGCCTATGTGCTTATTAAATTTGTTCATATTTGAATATGTGAGAAATTAGTGATAAAATTTTTGAGAAATAATTTTGCTTGTAAAATTACCAAAATGCCCCTGAAGGGCAAAAATGTAACTTTCTCATTTTGATGAATTGAAACAAAGATGTGATGAGTTATATGAACATAAGAATAAGAAATTAAGTATGTGTGCAAATTCTGGGAAATTCTGAGAAAGTTGATATTTCAGTGAATAGTAACTACCGACGAGAATTCACTATTCATCGACTATTTCTGAAATTCATTAAATGAGTGTCTTTTGAATCTAGAATTTATTATAAGACCATTGGTTCGTGTTTGAAAATTTTCTAAAATCGTTTGAGTTGAGTTTGGATTTTATTTCTTTGAGAAACGAATATGAATAGTAAATTTTTACGTTTTCTTCGTTAATTGGAATTTTGATCCGAAAATTAGGTTTCTAGTATCCTTAATTTATTTGGTAAAGAATGTGATGAGTTAGAGTGAAATTGGATGTCAAGAAAGTGACGTGGTGAGTTTTGAGTCGTTTGAGAGTTAATTGATTTAAGAGGGATATTTTTTACCGGAAAATCTTTTCTTCTAGAGATTTTTACCCGATAAAAAAATCTGGTTCAATCTCTAGATCCTTCTCTCTCTCACCCCCAATCTCCCTCACCCCCACTCTCAGCACACACATCATACTCTCAATTCTCTCTCAATTCTCTCTCAACACACACGGTACATTCCATTCTCTCTCTCTCTCTCTTCCTCTCTCTCTCTCTCTCTCTCTCTCTCTCTCTCTCTCCCCCCCATCTCTCTCTCACATAACCCACCTAAAACACACACTAAAACCAGCCATTGTTGGCAGCCATTGGAGCTGGTTTTGAGCTTGGAATAGCATGAAAATCGAGCTACCGATCACCTTTCCTTCCCGAAGACAAGTAAGACCCTTGTTCTTTATCTTATGGTGATCAAATTAAGATCAATAAATCCTTCTTTTTCTCTCAATATTTTTCGACCTTCATGGTCTCTTGAGCAAGAGTTTAAAGCTTTTTATTCAAGCCTTGATTCTTAAACTCTTGAGTATTTTTATTGTAAGGAAGAAGGAGTAGAAGTCCAAATCCTTCCTCCCTAAAAAACCGCTGAAGATTGAAGCCAAGAAGGAGAAGTTTTAATTCTTGTTTTTAAGTATGTTATTCTTGATTCTTACATGTATGAATGTATGTGAAAAGATGAAGGAAAAATCGTGTGTGTTTAATTCCCATATGTGCCGGAAATTATAGGTATTTTTAGGAATTTTTGTGATGATGGATTAAGCATGAAATTGATGACAAAAATGAATTCTAGAAATTAAGTTAAGAAGCATGAGAAGAGTAGATAAAAGAAGAGAAATTTCCCTCTAATTTCTTGATGAAAACCAATGGAGAAGTAGAGGAAAAAGAAGAGTTTTTTGATGATTTGTTTGATGAATGAGTTGATGAGTAATATATGATGATTTTGAGTGATTTGAATGTTTGAATATGAAGTTAGGAATTTTTGGTCTTTTATTTTGAAGAGGACCGAAAATTTTTAAGGAAATTTCGTGATTTTATTTTATAAGTTCTTATTATGAATTTGATGGTGATTTGATGAATTTTGAGTGGTATATTGCATAAGAAATTAAGAAGTTGATGAATATGTATTTCTTGCTATATTTTATAAAAATTTCGATGAGTATATAATATATATATATATATATATATATATATATAGAAAATTATGAGTTTTGATGTTCTTGAGTAGATGATGATATAAAGATGAGTTTTATGATGATCTATGCATGAGTATGAGTATAAGATGGAGAAATGAAATATTGGTTATTTTTATGAAAATTTCGAAATATATATATATAGGAAATAGATCATATGAGAATAAATATTATCCTAAGAAATGAGAATAGATATCCACCATAGATCTATGGGTGATGGAGGGTCAAGATTTGGCCAAGTCAAAGCGGGTCAAACCCGGGTCAACCCGATCAACCCGGGTCAACCCGTTGACTTTTTTTTTCGATTTTTTTTTTTAAAGTCACCCAAGATGCACAACTTCACATATTCGGATGCACCACTCTATATAACTAGATGCACCACTAAGTGCATTTAGATGCACAAGATTTTCAAGTTTTTTTTTTCAATTTTTTTTTTAATAAACTGTCACCCAAGATGCACAACTTCACATATTCGGATGCACTACTCTATATAACTAGATTCACCACTAAGTGCATTTAGATGCACAAGATTTTCAGTTTTTTTTTTCAATTTTTTTTTTAAAACAGTCACCCAAGATGCACCATTTCACATATTCGGATGCACCACTATACATAATGAGATGCACCACTATGTGTAGTGAGATGCACCGAATTTGTAAAAAAAAAAAAAAAAAAAAAAAAAAAAAAAAAAAAAAAAAAAACTGAAAAAAAATTGGATGCACCACAATGCGTAACTAGATGCACCACACATTGTAACTAGATGCACCACATAGTGTAACTAGATGCACAATGTTTTACGAAAATAAAAAAAATGAAAACAAAACTAGTGCATCATAATGCACTTAGTGGTGCATCTCATTATATAGTGTGGTGCATATGAATACATGATGTGGTGCATATGACCTAACCTTAAAAAAAACGAAAAAAAAAAACATAAAAAAAACTCAAAATCTTGTGCATCTCAGTACACTTAGTTGTGCATCCGAATATGTGAATTTGTGCATCTGAATATGTGAAGTTGTGCATCTTGTGTGACAGTTTATTTAAAAAAAAAAAAGTCAACGGATTGACCCGGGTTTGACCCGCTTTGACCAAGCTAAATCTTGACCCTTCATGTAGATAAGATCAATGGTGGAGATTAATTCCTATTTCTCACTTTAAGGGGAGTTTGCATGGGAATCACTCCATATATATATATATGCTTGAAGAAGTTGATGAATTTTTAATGTTTTTGATGATTATGTTAAGAATGTGAGTTTATTGATGATTTGAGCATTTTTATTTAAGAAGATGAAAAGTATAAATTTTTATAAATTTTCTTTGAAAAAAAGTCAAATCATATATGAGTATAAGTTGATGATTTTCGATGTTTGATGTTATTTGGGGAATTTGATGGAAGGATTGGACATTTGGAAATTTTCTAAGTACAATAGAACATTAAATTGATGAAAACGATCCAAGTATAGAGATTTTTATGCTGTGCAGAATATTTTTCAGAAAATCGGGAAAAAATCAATGAGATATGATATAAATAATGATTCCAAGATAAAATTCAGATTAAAACAAGTATAATAGCCTTTTGAATTTCTGAATTCGGAGTTCGTATGAAAAAGTTATGCCAAAACAAAGTTTTCGTGCACTAAGAGTCGATTTTCTAAAATTGAAATAAAGTTAAGTGAGATTATGAGTTAATTGAGCTTAGATAATTAAATCGAACATGTTAGAATTTGAATCAAGTAGAAACGAACCCTTATGCTTGAGATGAAATAAAAGTTGAAGCTTACGAAGAATTAAATTATGAGTTATTCGATTTATAAATCGAAAGTTGAAATTTATTGAATAATTGTTCGATTAGATTTATTTCAAGTAAATCATAAGAGTTTGAGAACTTTTGAAACATGTGCACGTTTTTCGGCACAATAGTGTCTTACGTTATTCTGAGAAATTATGAACGAGGACTCGAATTTCAAATCCGATTTCATATTTGGATTTGTTGAATTTTTATAAGATAAATGAAACTATTTTCATTCAAAACCAACAACTTTTATTTTTAAGTTGAAAAATCGAGTAGTACGGAGTGAACATGAGACAATATTTTGAGTCTTGAATGAATTTTTCATTTTTCGACTATTTATTGAAGTTGATCGTTTACCTAATTGTGAATACTTTATTTGTGATGTGATGACTTGAATGTAAATGAAATGTGTTTAATGTGATCGAGATTTACTCTCATAATTTGCTGAAGTCGTTGATGTGTGAACTCGAGAAATTCCGAGTTTATGGAATGAATAGTGATTTCTTGATTTTGATTATTCGAATAAGTCTCAATATGTTTGATGGACCAAGTTTGTTGACTATGAATGTTCGAGTCTAAGGAACGTCTGTTGCTATAGTACTCGAGTAGAGTTAAGAATCGAGAAGTTTGATTAGTCGAGTCCTGAAAAGTTAGAAAAACCCGAGTCAAGTAGAAATCCGAGAAATCGAGTTTAGATTTCGTTTTCAACCGAGCAATAGAACTCGACCTTATAAGAATGTTATCTTTAAAGGTACGAGTGAAGTTCGATGGTAAGAAACGAGTGGAGTCCAGAAATAAGGAGCGAGACGGAACGAGGTATTCCGAGCAAAATCACTGGATGACAAGTGGGCTTTCTAAATAAAATAAATCGATGAATGTGATTACTATTATCATATTATGTGAGTTTTAAATTAATTGACTTGCCAATTTTTGAGCTTCGATGTATGCTACCACCTACTTGAAGAAGACGAATTTGGTCCTGTGTGAGATGGGGTTTCTGTGTGCACATAGAAGTGATCGTATGTTTTCCTTTGTGTAAGCCGATCACGGTGTTTGAGAAGGAGGCCTACTTCTCGACACTCATATTTGATTGTAAAACAGGTACATACTTGAGTTATATATTATGGTGTGCGCACACATTTTCAAAAGTGAAATGATTTTTCTTGCATGCATAAGTTAACTGTTTTATAACTCTAACATTTGTAATGCAACAAGAAAGGCAAGTTCAATTATATAGCTCTATCGAGCAAGCTTTCAATATATTTTGGCATGTGTTCACTGAGTACAAAGTACTCAGCCCTGCATGTTATTTCTAGAACGTGCAGGTTAGCTCGGATGATGATGGTGCGATGTGCTTGGTTGCGTTCGTTGTTTCGAGTCAGCTTGGGTTATATGTCTTCATACATATAACTTTGGGATTTGATGTTATATTTTGCTGCAACACCGATATTGAATCGTCTTTTAAATTCTTTCAACTCTGATATTTGGTTAATGAGTTTCGTGCTCGACACATTGATTGATTCCCTCTCGACTCTTAATTAATAAATTTATTTTATCGAGCTTTTGAAATGGGTAATTGAAGGCAAATTGATTAATTACTATTGTTTTCAATAAAGATTCCCTTGTACCTGAGCATGTTTCCTTGTTTATTTTCCGTTGTTTCACCTTCACTGTCCAATGGATTTTAGTCGTTCTTATACACTAGAATTTGGGCTGTGACAGCTAGCACTACAAGCACAGTAAGAAAAGCTTCTACTGCAGAAACAGTGAAATGGAAGGCAGTGGAAGTGGAGAAGGAGGAAGAAAAGAAAGCTGAAGAAGAAGGAATGGAGGAATCAGAGGGTATGGATAGCTCTGACTCTGGAGGAATACCAGCCCAAACGAAATCTACACCCAATATCACCACCAAGAAGTCTGCAGCCAAGCGCAAAGGTTTGGTGCGACCTACTTCATCTGGTACGACCATACCAAGAGACAGCCAACGGTATCCCGTCCTCCAGAACAGAGAGATAACTCCATAGTATTTTCTGCTCACAGAGTCATTGGAGGGATTCGGAATCAAGGAGAAGGTTGTGGGGTATTTTGAAGGAATAGGCTAGGGGAAAGTTTTGGAATGGAATTATTTGGCTTACAATAGGATGTCGGAGGAATTCATGGGAATGGTTGAGTTCAAGCGCCGTGGCAACTACACCATCGAGACTCCTAGTACCCTGCGCTTTGAACTATGGGGTTGGATGTTCCCTCTCTCTATCAATCAGTTGAATATCCAATTGGGAGTGCTCGAGCCACAGGATGTTTATGAGAAAGAGTACAAGGAGACAGAGACAGTGGCCTCGACGGAATGGAAATCTCGGATTGACCACTACTGGTCAATCATCTCCACTATGGAGAAGTATATGTAGAACATCAGCAAGTCCAATGAAATTCGCGACCCAACACTGCAGATATGCCACAGGTGGCTAGCCTACAACATTAATGGCCGCCTAGAAGGATCAAATGTGGTCACCCAGCAGGAGGTGTTCCTGTTGTGGTGTATGTTGGAGAGGAAAAGGGTGAACTTCGGGTTCACGATGGCGCTGCAATTCCAGTATGGAGTTACCCACAACAACAAATACATGTCCCTCTGCCCCTTGGTGACAATTCTTGCAAAGAACCTCACCGATTTTAATATGGAGAAACCTGATGACACCTCCGTGTCAGACACCAGGTTCCTCGACCAGGGGCGCTTCGTGAGATGGAGAATCGTTGAGGTGGATGAGCATGGTAATTATTCACTGGTCTACCCAGAAGGAACCTCAGGCAGGGCTGAACCGCGCAGGGCAGGAGAGCATGCGGTTCCACGCCTTACCGATGGTGAGGTAGCATCCATACTGGCAGAGCTGAGGGAGTTGCGTAATGAAGTGGAAATGCTGAGAGAGGAGAAGCTGGTGATCAAAACAGACATGAGGACTGGTTTTGAGATGTTGATGGCTAAAGCTGATGGAGAGCAGGAGGATGCCTCCGACCAACATGACTAAGTTTTATATCCCTACTTGTAGATTAGGTTTTATTTTTACCCTTTGATTTTTATGTTTTATGTAAATGGTGTTTAATATGTCTAGTGTATAGTTAGAGTATGCGTTGCGCAAGTTAAATGGTTTGGTGAAATATGCATGATGTTTGGTTTGGGTGTTTGATGGCATGATGAGCAGAATTACATGTGAAGCAGTAGTGAGCATACTAAATACTCTTGCCTGTGAGTTTTTTAGCCTGATTTGCATTTATTCTTAGTGTGACTATGCTGCTTGGTAATCCTAAAACTTGATTGTAGATTCTAGCTGGCTGGTAGAGATTCACATTATTAGGGCAATTTCCTTTGATCTAGAGCCTCAGAATTTATTCCTTGAGTTAAAATAACCTTTTCTAACCACTTTGACCCGAACATAACTATTTCATAAGCCTTGAGGTTGAATTGAATAAAAGATTATATAAAAGATAAGGGCAACTTATTATTCTAAGTGTAAAAGCATGATTTAGAAAGGAATAGCTGAGAATATAAAATGATGAAGAAAGGGAAGTAAGCTAAATCAAAGAAAGAAAATAAGCCCTGAACAAGAAATAAAAGAGAACTGGGGGTACAATACCGAAAAGAGAGGTCAGTATGACTGGAACAAAGTTTTAAACTACTTATCCAGAAATTCTAACCCCCACTCCATATGCCCAGTATGAACCCAAAAAGTACCTTTGATGAATTTCACCTGCTCTAAGACTCTGATATGAATCAATAACCAAGTCTATAGGAGAACCAATAGTGGAATAGTGTGAGAGTAAACACTCAACCATACACTTGGGAGCGTGAGAGAATGCTGCATTCTATACATGTTAATTTTGTGCTCAAGGTTATGTGGTTTGATTTCATGGCTGATGCATGCATATATAAGCTGATCCAACTAACTGCACAGTCTCGTGTCTTGAAGGTTTTGTTCCTTTTCATTCATCTCTATTCTTGGTGTTTTTTTTTGTGAATCCACCTGCATACTTAAGGGAAAGTATGGTTTAAGTGTGTAGGTGTGATGCGTCTTCGACTTTTGGGCCATTTGGCCCTATTTTTCCTATCTTTTTGTGTCCATAATGTCTGAATAGGGAAGGAAGCAGCCATTCGAAGGGAGGAAGCTTAGTCCAGGGCAAACAGAGGAAAAATGGTCAGAATGGGCATTACTGGAGCAATTCTAGCCACTGCATGAAACTGATTCCCCCAAGGAGAAGAAAAGTACCCTGGTGTGAGGCCAACCAAAGCATGCAGCCAGTATAACCACAACCACCATCAACAGTCAGCCGCCGAAGCTAAATATGGAAAGACGCGTGAAGGAGATTTACAGAGATCGATTCGAGCCCCAGAATCAAAAGGATCTGGAAGGCATTCAATCACTCCAATCAATCACTCGTTGATAGCCAATCAACAATCTAATCAATCAAGCATCCATCAAAATTAAGCTAAATATGGCAAGCAATCAATCACATCAATATGATCTGCCCGAGGAAGAATTTGACTGCCACAGCCTCAACTATAAAAATCAAGCTAAATACGGCAAGCAATCAATCACACCGATATGATCTACCTGAGGAAGAATTTGAAAGCCAGAACCTCAAATATAAAAGTCCAACAAGTGTGGCTGGCACGAAGTTAGTTACCCTAGCATTCGATAGTGTTCAGCTCAAGATACAATTTACTTTCAGTTCTTTTACATTTGCGTACATAACAATTTACTCGCTTTCATTTTCAATCCCTGTCGTGAAAAAATCCAAGGCAGTTTGCCTTAGGTATTCTCTTAATTCAAGTATTTCGTATTTTATGTTATTGATGTGTTCATTTACTTTAGTGATTATGCAATTCAATATGTGTGATTTGTTCTCCTGGTGAGATTTGGGTGGGGAAAATGGTTAATTGTTGATATGTGAAATATTCGTGAGGCATTTGCGCATTCGGTTGAGTCCAGTGGTTTCGAAGAGATCTGAGCAGAATTTATGGGCAGTTCTGACCTAGCGGGTGATCTCTTCTCGGTAAAGGTTGTACCATGTCAAGCAAAGGCTAGGGCATGACAGACATCATTGTTCAATATGCCTATGACCGAGTAGCTGAGCAGCGTCTTCAGTGGAGTTGTAGATCTGGATGGCGAGGAACAGGCAAAAAGATAGTGTGTCCTTCCTTGGTCTTGGGCTTCTCTAATGGCTATCCATCAACTGTGACGAGGCATAAAGCCATGGTTATTGACCAAGGGACTCACCTCACGTATCATAGATATATCGATGACCAGTTCGACGTGTTATCAGAAATGGATATCCCGCGAGTTATGTCTACTCTGTAGGTGCAGAGCCGAAAAGCTTGGAAGGTTGGTGAGGGTCATACTTGGAGGGATCGGGTATGACTACTATCTAAGGAGGAGTGAAGCACGGCCTTGTGATCGGGGTGAAGCGTGACCTTTGGACCAAGTGACCACAAGGGATTTAACCTTCCCAAGTGTGGAGTATAAACTCTTAAAACTCCCCAATGTCTTTGGGCCACGCCTTGAGTTTATGCAAAACATGGACGGATCTTCAGTATGCCTATGACCGAATACACATATCAACAACAATCATGACCTACCCTAAATCTTACCCCTTTATATTTAATTACCTTTAACTTATTTGTGCAGATAAGAGAATTGGATCGTGAAAACTGAACTTGTACACCTGAAGAGTAAAGTAGTTCCTCACTCTCCGTGGGATCGACCCTAGCTTACCACTAAGACTAACCAGTCCGGTTGTGGGCATAGGAGCGTGTATTATCCGTCTGGGGCATACACAAATATTTTGATTATACCATACGATGGGTGCGTGTCAGTCCTTGAGTAGAATATTTGAGAGTAAGTCGAAGTTTGAGTTGATAGTCAAGTCTATTAAATCTGAGTTATTGATTAAATTTTTTAGTATGAGGTCGAGAATAAGTTAAGGAAGAATTTAAGTTATTAGTTGAGTTTATCGTTAAATCTATGCTTGAGTTTTGAGTTATTTAAATGGTCGTCCGCGACATTATTTGAGAAACTGATTGTGAGTAGATGTTTGAGCTTGAGTATTTGCATATGTCTGAAAATTTCCATTTATGCCAAAGTTTGAGTTCATGATTATGAGTAAATGCTTGAGTTATGATTGAGTAAGCATGTAAGTGAGTAGTTGTTTTAAGCGATTGAGTTGAGAAAAAATTTAGTGCAATTGCCTGAGTATTTGCTTTGATTGAGAAAGTAATTGCTTCTAATAAGTTTATATATAGATATCGAGTATTGCTTGAGAATTAGTAATCTTTGAGTAAAAGAAATTTAGAATTAGAGAAAAGTTTAGTTTGAGTTAGTTTCATTTTTGTGAAAAGCTTCGAGTTCCCTAGTTTCAGCATTCTTATTTAATGCCTACGAGAAGAAGAAGTAACGAGAGAGACGTTGAGGAATAGTAACGGGAGCCAACCCTACCTTTTCAAATGACCAGAGAAGCGAAGAACTTTTTCTTCAACGAAATCTGCCGACACTGTCGATGAAGACAGTCCTATCAAAGTTGCGGACTGGATTTGTTCTTTTAAGCGAATCTTTAAATTTCTTCTTTCGATAGACCGAGAACGTCTTGAGCACATAGCATATCAGTCGAAGGGAACTGCCAACTACTGGTGGGAAACTGTTAGAAGACGAATCATTCCGAGGAGTCCGAGAATATGAGTTAAAAATAGTTCAAAGAAACCTTGTTTTAGAAATACGTATCGAGGAGTTATCAAGAGCAAAAAGCGAATGAATTAGCGAGTTTGAGACAAGAAAAAGGAGAATGATAGTAGCCGAGTGTGATGGTGAGTTTTGTGAGTTAACTCGTTTTGCCCTGATAAGGTAGATACGGACGAAAAGATGTGTGTTTGTCTTATGCTATTTTGAGACGCGATATTCGAATAAATTCATGCAAGTCAGAGTGGTCTAACTTCTGCCGAAGTTTTAAATCGAGCCCTAGACGTGAAATTGGACATGCCGACGAGAAAAGGATTGCATTCTTGAGTACCTCCTTAATTTCAAGGACAGGTGACAAAAGCTGCAACCCCTTATCTCTCCCCTCGCAGCCAGAAAATGAAAAGAAAATAAAAGTAAAGTGGTGGAAACCACAGAGTAAGAGGATGTGGCATTCGTCGCTAACCGCAGCAGAAAAAGCAGCAACCTCCTTGGCAAGAGTAGTCGTGTCATTAGAGAAGTATTGCGTTGGAGCAGAAAGTTGGAGACAAGAACCAGGGAAGAACGAGCGAGCAACAAGGTATGCCAATTTGATATTGGTGCACCCCATTCATTATTAGCAAGTGCTCGCGTAGATACCCTTGGCCTAGTTATAGAAGAGTTAAATCAGGAGTTTAGAATGTTGACCCCTTTGGGTAGGACTGCGATAGTTTCGCACGTTCGCTTGAGTTTAGTAATTAAGTTTGGAAGCCACGAGTTATCCGCTAAGTCCTTGAATCATTCAATATGGGGCATGAATAATTTAGTATGAATTAATTAATCGAGAATTTTGGGACGAATAGATCTGATTAGAGGTAGATCTCGTTTTAACCCCGAGGAGAAGAGCCAATCGTAGTTCATAGTATTAAGAGAAGAAGGAAGTAAACAATGCCGATTATTTCGACCAAAGAGCAGAAAAGTTGAGGAAAAGAAAGGGTACACTTGTTTATCAGAATAAAGATGAGGAGCAAGAGTTGAGCATGCATGAAGTAGCCGTAGTTAGAGAGTATAGAGATGTTTTCCGAGAAGTTCTGTCGACATGCCCTCCGATAGGCAATTGAAGTTCACGATTGATTTAGAGCCCGGAGCAGCCTTAGTTTCAAATGCCCTGTTTAATATGGCACTAAAGGATTCTCAAGAGTGAAAGGTTCCATTATAAGAAATGTTGTATTTAGATTCCTTTCGACCGAGTGCAACCCCGTGTGGAGCACCACTTCTGTTATGAAGAGAAAAGATGATAGTTTGAGGATGGGTATTGACTGCCAAGAGCTTATTGAGATTCCGCTCAAGAATAAGTATCCTTTGCCAAGGAATGACGACCTTAAGGAATTAGTATTTTCTCTAAGATGAATTTAAGATCCATATATCACCAGTTGAAGATTAAGTAAGAAGAGGTTCCAAAGACAACTTTAGAACAACATGCAGAAATTACGAATAGATTGCGATGCTGTTTGGATTGATGAATGCTCCAGTAGCATTCATAGATTTAATAAACCAAGTCTTTCATGACTATTTGGACAAGTTGTGACCGTATTTAAAATCGATATTCTAGATTATTCGAGAAGTAAAGCCGATCATGAGAAGCATCTCAGGAACGTATTAGATAAGTTGAGAGCTAAGAAGTTGCATGCCAAATTCAGCAAGTATGAATTTTGGCAAAAAGAAGTCAATTTCCTAGGACATTGTCTCGTCTGAAGGAACCAAAAGAATGGAAGTTGATTCAGCAAAAGTCCAAGCAATACAAGAGTGGAAATCACCAACCTCACTTCAAGAAAATTTTAATTTTTTGGGTTTAGCATAATGCAACCGGAGATTCATTGAAGAATCCTCCAAGAAAGTAAAGTTGATGACCATTCTGTTGAAGAGAGATTCGAAGTTTAGTAGGTCAAAAGAGTGCGAAGAAAGTTTCTAAGGTCCTTAATTAAGACTAATCTCCGCTCCAGTGTTAGCCCTTCCTAGATTTGGAATGGACTACAAATGCATTGTTGAAAGGACTGGGTTGTGTCCTAATGCAAGATGGAAAACTTATAGCCTATGGTTGAAGGCAAAACAAACCTCATAGGCAGAAGTACCCAAATCATGATTTGGAATAAGCAACTTTAGCGTATCCTTTAAAGATATGAAGTATGGAGTTAAGGGTGAAATCTTTGCAAATCACAAGAGTTTGAAATGCTTTTTTCGAGCAAAAAGAATTAAGTATGAGACCAAGAAGATGGCTTGAGTTAGTAAAGGACGATACTTGTAAGATTTCCTATCACCCAGAAAAAGTTGATGTAGTAGCCGATGTTCTGAGAAAAAGGAAGTTTTGAGTTAGGATTTATCCTTTTGGAAGAAGAAAGATTTATAGAAGAGTTAGAGAAAATGAGAATGGAAGTTGTTTAATCTATGATGTCATTGGAGTAAAAACTGCATCTTTGTATTTGTCCGAACATGAGATCTCAAATTGTAGATTGCCAAGGAAATGATGATGAGTTGGAGAAAGTAAAGCTTAAAGTTAGAAAAGAAGGAGTTGAAGAATTTTGAAAATCGAGCATCAACTTTTTGCCGTTCTATAGTAAAATTTGTGTACCCAATGACGAAAAGCTGAGAAAGAAAACTATGAGTGAAACTTATGATACTCCTTACACCGTGAATCTGAGAAATGCGAAGATGTATCAGGATTTGAAGAAATAGTTCTAGTAAGAAGGAGTGAGATGCGATGTAACGAGGTATGTATAAGGACTAAGAAATAGTTCAAGAAACCTTACGGTCAGTTACAACCTTTTCCAATCCCGAAGTAGAAATGGGATGAGTTTGCTATGAATTTTATAGTACATTTTCACGAAATTACGAGTCGATATCATTAGATCGAGATTCCGAATTCACCGCGCATTTTTGGAAAAATTATAAGAAAAAGTTGACAAAGGAAACAATTGGGAGAAAATGTTACCCTTGTTGAATTTGCCTACAACAACAGCTATCAGAATACGATTGGAATGGCCCCTTACGAAGCTCTTTATGGAAAGAAGTGTAGATCTCCACTCTACTGGGACGAATTAGGCAAGAGAAAAGTAATAGGCCCCGAGGCTATCGAAGAGATGATAGAATCTATTTGTCAGATTCGAGAGAAAATCAGAGAAGCTCAAAGTCGACAGAAGTGGTACGCCGATAATCGAAGATTGGAGTTAGAGTTCGAAGTAGGAGATAAACTCATTTTGAAAGTATCCCCTTCGAGAGGAGTACACCGGTTCGGTGTGAAAAAAAAGCTAAAGCCTAGATTTATAGGAACATACAAAATCCTTGAAAGGATTGGAGCCGTTTCGTACAGATTAGCTTTGCCGCCTAGTTTTGGGAATTCGCATAGTGTGTTTCATGTATCGCAATTACGTAAGTACATTTTCGATCCGAAGTACGTAATTCATCGAGAAAATGTAGCTCTAGAACCAGATTTGAGTTACGAGGAGCGACCCGAGGAAATCCAGGATCATAAGATTCAGTAGCCTAGTATGAAATCGATTCCCCTAGTTAAGATCATATGGCGACTTCATGGTCTTGAAGAAGCAACGTGGGAACTGGAGGATAAGATGAAAGAGAAGTTCCCCGAGCTCTTTTCTCAAGGTTAGCAAATTTCGAGACGAAATTTATTTTAAGGGGGTGAGGATGTAATACCCCGATCTTTCGTAAGTCTTTAAGTTCGTCTTGATTGAGTTTATATGCCATTGAGTGCCCTTATGTGATTTTTCTCGTTTCGGTTATCCTAATCGAATGTGTGATGAATTGATTGAGCATTATTATATGAGTTTGAGTTTGAGTTTGAGTTTCGGAAAATTTAGAGCAGTTTTATTTTTCGATGAATAGTGACAATAACCGAGATTTTACTATTCATCTAGTATTTCAGAATTTCATCTAATTAGTGTCTTTTAAGTCTAAAAGTTATTCTAAGACTTTTGAGGTATACCGAAGAATTATCCGAGGTCATATGAGAGATATTTAAAAATTTATTCTTAACGCATTAATTAGCCGAGTGATTTTTAAGTTTTTTTTTCGTTAATCAAAATTTTGATTTGAAAATTTGATATTTGTAATCCTTGATTTATTTGGTGAGACATGAGATGAAGTAGAGAAGTTTCCGACGTCGAGAAAGAGTCATGGCGAGTTTTAAGTTGTTTGAGAGTTAAACGGAAAAATAGGGATGTTTTGAACCGGAACTTTTTCTTCCGGTGATTTTTATCGCACAAAAATGAGACATATCTATCCATTTAATTCCCATTTTCCTATCCTACTCTTACTTTCCCTCACACTCCCTCACACTCATCTCTCCCTTAATATAGCCGACCTCTCTCATCTCTCCCATCTCTCTCTCTTAGTCAACATATACACACACATGCACACACTCAAGAACTCCATTAAAGCTTAAGTTCCAATCTCCAAAAACTCCAAGAAGATCACCACCGATCATCCAATGAATAAACTGATAAGTAATCGTAACCCTCTCATCTTGTTCATCATTTTGAGACTAGGATTCACCCTTCTTTCTCTCTTTATTTTTTCGGCAGTTTCATCTAAGGAGGAGCTTGATTCTAGCTTGATTTTGAGGTCTAGAAGTTGAAGTTCTACAAGGTTTGTGCATGAAAACCCAAAGTTTAAAACTTGAATCCCTTCATCCCTCTTTGCACCGTAGATGAAGGCCATGGAGTAGAAGCTTGAGTCTTGACCTTTAAGCATATTATTCATGATCCTTGTATAATTATATGTATGTGAAGATGAAGGAAAAATCTTGCTTGTTTATTTTCCATGTGTGCCGAAAATATTAGGTATTTTTTAGGGAATTCTATGATGATGATTAAAGCATGAGTTTGATGATGGAAATAATTTCTATGATTAAACTAAGAGGTATGAGATAATAAATTAAAAGAGAATAATTATTTCCTTAAATTTTTCCAAGAAAATCGATGCATGAGTGAAGAGGAAAAAGTGGAGTTTTGATGTGTTATACTTGATGAATGAGTTCATGATCTACATATGATGATTTTGAGTGGTTTGAATGTATGAAAATGGAAATTAGAAATTTTGGTTATTTTATTTTTATAAGGACCGAAATTTTTGAATAAAATTTAGGGATTTTTATGCCTAAGTTCTTATCATGGTTTAAATGATGAATTTGATGAATTTGGAGTGATATAATGCATGAGAAATGAAGAAATTGAAGAGTATGAAATTTCTTGTTGTTCTTCTTAAAAATTTTGATGCATATATATATGAAGAATAGGTGAGTTTGTGATGTTCTTGAGTAGATGATGATAAAATGATAAGTTTATTGATGATTCATGCATGAGTATGAGAATAAGTTGAAGAAATGAATTATTTGGTAATTTCTATGAAAAAGTCGAAATATATACTTGAAAGAAGTTGATGAATTTTTTATGTTCTTGATGATCTTTGTTAAGATTATGAGTTATATGAAGTTTTGAGCATGTTTGAATGAAGATTTGAGAAGCATGAAATTTTATGAATATTTATGAATTTTTCTTTGAAAAATTTGAACTAAATGAGTAGAGGAATTGATGATTTTTGAAGTTATGAGTTCTTGATTAAAGGTTTGATGAATTATAAATGAATTCAAGTATATGTCGAGCTTAAGGCTTAAAGGAATTGAAGAAAGAAATTTTGTTTGCTTAAAAACATGAAATATTAAAAAAAATGAGGAGTAGAATTTGTGTTTTTAATGCTTAAGTGTTTTAGGTAATAAAATAAAAATAGAATAGTGATATTGGAATTATTTGAGGTAAATTAGAACTTAAAATCGTTTAAACCGAACTTTTTTATGGAAAAACTCCATAAAAGTCGAAGTTTATAAGCTCTATAGGAAGATTTTTTGTGTTAGAGTTCATTTGATGAACTTGATTGAAAAATTGATCAAATGAAATTTTTATAAGTATAATAGAATCTCGAATTTTTGAATTCGGATGAATCTTGCACTAAAGACCAAATTTTCAATTCATATGAGAATTTATAAGTTGGAAGTTTTGATCTTGAGTATGTTTAAGTGTTTGGGGTGATAAATCCATGAGATTGAATTTGTTTCAAGCAAATTAGAGTTTTGAAAATCGAAAAACGAACAAATATAAATATCTTTATGAGAAAATCGAGTTTAATGAGGAATAAGGTATGAATGTTGAGTTCTTGATGTTGTTTGAGATAATGGATGATTAGATGTTAAAATTTGAGTAAAAATAATGAAGTTAGCTTTTTGAATTTCTTAAATCGGAGTTAAGATGTGAAAGTTATCGAGAATTGAAGTCTAGAAAGAAAAATCGAGTTTTTATAAGTTAAAACGAAAATTTGAGAAAAATATCGAGAAATTAGTTAGTTGAATTTATTTAGAATCGAACTGTCAAGTTTGAGAATTTTTCGAGCACGTGCACGTACTACGAGTTATAGTGACATATTTTACGAGAAATAGTGACATAGTATTAAACCGAGAAATTTTGTTAAAGGTTTCGGATTTTGAATCTGATTCCATATTTGAATTCTTTGATTTATTTCGAGTATAACGAATCTATTTTCGCTAAAAACCGAAGACTTAAATTTTTCAGAATTTTATCAAGAGAATCCCCACATTATACATATAATATATGATACATTAATCCCAACATTGTACGTATAGTATAAGTTATATTTTGCACGAAATGTAACATAATTGAAATAGTAAGCATTGAATTAACAAAATGTATCATATATTATAATGTGGGGATTCTCTTGATAATGGTTATGTACAGCGTTTGTACGAAGTACCTATTTACTAATGAGTTAGATGAAGGTTACGTGTGGGTGTTTGGATTTTGTTGTTAAGTAGTTTTTAATTGAAAATAAGCTATTATAGAATCACTAAACAACAAAATTGAAAAAGAAACCGAACAAAAAATGAAATTGACTAATGTTCTTGTGCCCAAGGTGGCTGCTCACCGCCGTGCCCACGGTGGGCACCATCGTGGGTTGCCCATCGTTGGGCACAAGATTGAAGGAAATCTTTTGCCCACGGTGGCACCACCGTGGCAACCCACGATGGGCACCACCATGTGTAGCCCACCACCATGGGTTGCCCTCCACCGTGGATACCAGATTTTCAACCCACGGTGGGCAACCCGCGATGGTGACCATCGTGGGCATGGCCACCGTGGGCAAACCCGAGAGTGACAATTTTACCTACTTTTTTCAACCACACTCAACAATATCACTCTTTATCTTAAAAAAAATTTAACAAATGTCCAAATGTTAATAACACATAAAATAAGTTTAAATATTTAGAAAAGAAAAGTATTTAGTGTTGTTCTTTTCGCCAATACGAACCCTCTATTGCTAACCAAAAAATTCTAGTTGCAATAAAACGCCTATAGTTGGCAATGTATGTATCATCAATTGATACATTACGATATGTCACGAAGCATTGATGAGAAGATTGATATACATGCAACTATAGGGGCCACAATTAGTCCCGTCAGTCTGGATAAATTGCTCCTCCTCAGGCATCTTAATCAACAATAGAGGATTTCTGAGCTTCTCCCTGGAGCCATTTTGCTCCCAAAAACCTGATACCTGCAGCAGTCGCGGTAATAGATCTGTGACACACTATAATTGCTCCTCGCACACATTGGTTTCCCTGTGATGGATCATTGGTAAAAGAGATTTTCTTGAAAAATGATGAAAATGCCCTTATGCACTTTGATGTGATTTTTCTCGTTTCAAATATTCGAAATGAGTATGTGATGCATTGATTGAGCTTTATTATATGAGTTTGAGCATGACTATGAATTTCGGAGAATTCTGAGAACTTTCACTTTTTGACGAATAGTGCCGATAAACCGAGAAATCACTATTCACCGACGAACTCCGAATTTAGTTTAATTAGTGTCTTTTGAACCTAGAATTAATTCTAAGACCCCTGAGATATATTAGAAATTTTTCTGAGATCACATGAGAGAGTATTAAAATATATTCCTTAACGGTTTAATTAACCGAACGATTTTTAGGGTTTTCTTCGTTATTTGGAATTATAACCTAAAAATTTGATATTTGGATTCCTTGAATTATTTCGTGAGATATGAGATAGATTTGAGGTGTTTTTGATGTCGAGAACGAGTCGATGAGAGTTTTTAGACGTTTTCAGAGTTAACAGAAAAATAAGGATATTTTCTACCGGAAAACTTTTTCATCCGGGAAAAATTATACCAGTTAAAATTGTGATAATTATCTTAATTTCTCTCCCTCTCTCTGCAGACATGCACCCCCCTTCTCTCTCCCTTAATTATAATTTGCCCTAGTTATTTATTTTTCAACACCTAAGAGAATATCATCATTCCTAATTCCTTAATTTCAAACTCTCATTCTCTTTCTTAAGAAAAATATCGAGCCAATTCTACCTCTCATCTCTCTCTCTACCGTGAGCAAGACGAAGAATCAAAACTCTCTCTTCTCTCCTTCTCCCTCTCCACCGCCATACACACACACACATACATGAAGAAAAACTCCATGGAAGTCTAGGTTTCAAACTCCAAGATCATCATCATCTTCAATCCTCTAACCTAATCCAAGAAGGTAATCAAATTCTTCAAGCTTGGTGATTAATTTAAGATCAAAATCATCTTCCTCACTTCTCTTTAATTTTCGGCACTTAGCCCTAAAAGAGATGTTTAATTTTTGTTTATTTTCTTTGAGGTCTAGAGATGAATTCCTCAATGAAAATCTAAGCAAATCTTTGAGCTCATCCCTCTCCCTTCACCATCGGTCCAAGCTTCAAAAAGAGGAGTTCGATTTAATTTCTCTAAGTATGTTATTCATTCAATTTTTGTATATATGTAAATGTATAAGTGATCAAGTGGAAGAAAGAAAAATATGCATGTTAAATTTGTGCTTAGGAAAACTAGGATGATATGGTGATGATCGATGATGAGGAATGATGATATAGTGAGGAGAACAAACCCTAGGATTTCATATAGGAATCAAGAATTAAGAGAGGAAAGAAAAGAAAAATAATCTTATAAATATTTTTATTAAAACCGGAAATAAGAGATACAAAAGGAGAAAAATTAATTTTGGTGAGTTCTTGATGATTTCTTGATAATATGTTTATGATGATAGATCAAATGATTTCTATGCTTAAGAGAATGAGAAAAACATGTTTGCCCTAATTATTGAGTGTACCGAAAATTTTAGGGTTGATTGAGGAATATTTGATTTAATTGTTGTGTGATGATTTGATTATGTTTATGAGTATATTATGAGCATGAGAATATAATTAAGTGAATGATTTGAATTACCATGCTATTTTATTGAAAAAAATCGAAGCATAAGTGTATGTAAGAGTGATGAACCCATATTTGTGTCCATCTTTTCTTGTGTTTTTCTTGTGCTTTTTAGTCTTTATCGAGTCAAAGTGTGTCTGGGAGGACACAAAGTCGAGAGATGGTGTGCAGGGAAGAACATGTGGGATCTTGGACAAATTTGGTGAAAAATCAGTTGTTGAGATATGAGATGGCGATACAATGCAAATGGGCATAGGGCTGGAAGCTTGTAGCTGGGCAACAGCATTCTACACACTCTACAAGTCAGGAAGTACCTCCCCGTATCTTTGAAGTGAACAGACAGAGTACCCGAAGGAGTCAGGATCTTGGTTAACATAGGAAGCAATACAGGACGCAGGTAGAGAATGCAAAATGTGAGTTGGAGCAGCAGCAGCAGCGGATTTCTTTTCTTCCAAGGACGAGGATAAGGATCGAAGATTTCTTTCCTTATCCTAGTCGAGCCTAATCAAAGAAGATATCTACCATGAAAGGGAAGTAAATCACGGTTGCATGGATAAGAGAGAAGGTGGATATGCATGGAATGAGTCCTTTTCCAACAAGGAAACTTCCCTAACCCTAATTTCCATCGCCTATATATATGGCCGACTTCACATTGTATGGGAGTTCGAATTTAGTTTTTATTAGCTTAAGTTCTGCATTCTAAGTTAGAGAGAGCGAGAGGAAGAAACAAGTCCTACGGGCAATTTATTTTATGTTCGTTATTTTCTGCATTAGTTTAGTTGTTGGCTTGAAGCCAAGACCTTAGTTGCTGTCATACGCTTTTTAGCAGCAACCCTTTCCAGTTTTATGTTAAGTATGATTTCCCTTATTTGTTTTGTGTTCTTATTTAATATTATGTCTAGCTAAATTTATTGTTTGGGTTGGATGTAGACAATGTGATCGTAAATTACTCGTTCTAAACTCGTGAGGTTTAATTGAGTGAGTTCGTTATTTGATTTTATTCTCGAAACACTTAGGATTAATTCTAGACTTAATTGATATTGATATATGATTGATCACCATCTAGATATTGAGATTAAGTCATTAATAGGATTTGGGATCAAACTCGAGAGTGTCTCTCATGCCCAAGAAGGTAAAGAGTGTTGGAGAGCAGTCGGTATTGAGCTACACCTTAGCTGTCTTGGGTCTGTTTATTCTTAATGCCTTTTGGGCAGCATCGTTACTGGAGTGTCTTCGTAACTTTGTTGATCAAGAGAGGAGATCTTGCCTTCTGGTCAAGATCTGTAAAATTGGATAGACATAGGCTTGGTGTGTTTATATTGTGACTTTGTGACCTTTAGGGTATAAACTAATCTTTGTCTTAAACCAAGTAATGAGATCAAGTAATTGAATATCTTTGCGCCAATGAATGAGTAACGAGTAATCAAGATCATTGATTCGAAATCCAAACCAAACTTCTTTATTATTTGATATTTTACTTGTTGAGTTACAGGAATTGAGAAACATCTGGACCAAAACATCTTTTGTTGAGCATTTCCTGAAGAGCAGTTCTACGCCAAGTCCCTTAGGTTCGACCCCACTTGTCATTAACTACTACCTTGTTGGGCAAGAGGTGTTTATAAATTTATTTGTGCGAAGAGTGTAACGACAGCGCTTCGTCAAATTGGCATCGTTGCCGGGGACTTGGTTCTAAGCTAGTTTGCTCTTCTAGCTTGAGTTGAGCACGGTTTTTGCCCAAGCCACATCTACGGAGTGATGGAGATCCACAAGATCACGGTGTTTGCCTGGAGGTGATAGCTAGGAGAAATCGAGCAGAATAATGCAAGAAGAAGAGAGATCTGGAGGAAGGCGTCAATAAACCTTCAGAGTCACCGAGCTTGACAGAAGATCAGGATACTGAGCAAGAAGACGATTCTTGCTCAACAGTTTGTACAGACAGTGAGACAGCAACAACCATGACAGGACAGCAAGAGAAAACCATCCGTCAGATTATGTTCCCTGATGACAAGGGAATCAGACCTTCAAGTATCCAGTTTCCCACCGTCAATGGCAACTGGGAGCTCAAACATTCGCTGATACAGATACTGCTCAAGTTCAGCAATCATCCCGGAGAAGACCCTCAGACCCGTCTTGAGATGGCGATCAGTACTGTAAGGAACAATACCCCTCCTGCCCGAGATGCTGCCAGAGACTGAGATGCTGCCCCAGATACGTTTCCAGACTACGTAAGGTTACTCACGTTCCCATTTTCACTACTAAACGGAGCACGTGAGTGGCTTTACACCTTGCCAGAGGGAAGCATCGATACCTGGAAAAAGTTGCAGCAAGCTTTTCTTGATAAATACATACCAGTTGGCCTGATACAAAGTAGAAGGAACGCCATTTCCTCGATTAATGGGTGGAAGTGAGTCATTGTATGAATATTATGAAAGGTTCAAGAAGTTGATAGCCAGATGTCCTCAACATCGGATCGAGGACATTGATTTGATTGAACATTTCTGAAAAGGACTAAGGGCATCTGAGAGGAAGTGGATCATTGCAGCTTGTGGGGGAGTAATAGTCGATCAATCGCCAGTAGAAGTGTTCAAGAAAATAGCTGCTATGGCCGATCAATCATGAGATGAAGATGATATCCCAAGAGGGGGATATGAAGGCAGCAAGAGAAATTCCGATAACTTGGTCAGCACCATGAAGACTTCATGGCCAAGATGAGTGGTCAAATGGAGGACTCGAAAAGGAAGGTAGATGGAAAGGAAGTTCACAAAGCTGTGAAGAAGTGCGAGGTGTGTCAGGCAACATCCCATATCACCTCAGAATGTCCTAGTTGGTTCGTGGAAGAAGGAGAGGAGGTGAAGGCAATAGGTCAGAACGAGCAAGGTGGTGGGCAACAAAGGTTCCAGTATGGCAATAACAGCAACTATGGCAACAACTTCGGCTATAGGCAGAATCAGCACGAGAACCTGAGGTATTGCAACAACCACTATCAAATGCCTCCTGCCTACAAACAACCACAGCAGCTTGTTCAACAGCAATATGTGCCTCCACCTCAACAACAGCCTCAACAGCAACATAACTATGTTCCTCCACATCGAGAACCAGCAAAGACAGAGTTCATGAAGGAGACCATTGATAGGTTTACCAATGAGAACCAAAGGCTTAGGAGGGATTTTGAGAACTTTTAATTAGAAAGTCGAGGCCAATCGAATAACCTTCAAGCTCAATTAACTCACATAAACCAGACACTGTCAAAGCTGGTAGATGACAAGAGTACAAGGCTTCCTGCCCAAGTGGAGGTTAACAAGGAGCAAGTCAATGCTGTGACTTTGCGAAGTGGTAAGAATTTAACAGAGGTGCTGCCCAAGACCCAACTCAAGGGACGTGCTCGAGTAGAAGAAACTAAGATGAGCTCAGGAGATATCAATGACCTCTATGAAGAGTTGAAGGCAAAGCGTGAAGAAGGGATAAAGGCCAATAAGAACCCCGTCTTCGATAATGAGGAGGATAAAGCCTTATTTGATTACGTGAAGATGGAGAGATCAAAGCTGGGATTCGATAAAGATGACGTGTTGCTGGACTCTTTGAAGGCTGAAAGAGAAGCAGAGGCTTTGGCCAAGAGGACTGTTCCTCGCACTGCTAAGGCAAAGATCCCGTACCCAAGACGTTTTGCCCGCGATCGTAATCAGAAGGAGTTGGAGGACATGATGGAGGTGTTCAAGAAAGTGGAGATAAACCTGCCACTATTGATGGCATTACAATCCATGCCAAAGTGTGCAAAATTTTTGTGAGAGATGTGCTTGAAGAAGACCAAGTACCCAGATAATGCCCGTTTTCATGTAGAGAACGTGTCAGCACTAATGAATTCCCACATCCCGATCAAGAAGAAGGATCCTGGCATGTTTACCATTCCATGCACAATTGGTACTACGTCAATACCCAAGGCGATGCTCGATCTAGGACCTTCAATAAATGTAATGCCAAGGGCCATGTTCGACGAGATGAGGTTTGGACCTCTTTCTCCTACCCGTGTTACAATTCAATTGGCGGACTTATCCACAGTTAAAACCTCACAAGGACATGCTCAAACATTCATTCGTCATCCCTATTCACATACGATCATGTTTAATTGAACTACAAACATGCTTACATCATATAACTCAAATTATGTTATGCTCAACATAATCATATTATCCTAAGCATGCAAACCTATACACACAAGAAGACACTTCTCCTACACACTTTACTTCTGGCGAAGTGGGCGAGAGGTACAGACTCAACAACAAAACAATGTCAACCCCCATGCCCACACACTTTGCCTTGGGAAAAGTCAGTGAGGATAAGGCCAGCCCAACAACAGACTTAAAAATTAAAGTGAAAGACACATAAAAGACTACAGTCCTTCCACCCACACACTTTGCTTTTGGTAAAGTGGGTCGATCAAAGGACTAACTCAACAAAGACACCAAACAAGAAACTTAAAACTAATAAAAACTAAGAGGAAAAAATTAAGAAGGAGGTCTAATAGCATGGCCCCTGACGTGGGCAATTTGGGCATTATGAATGGCTTAGAGGGTCTTCTTTCATGCAGAAACAATGTCTTTGTCCAGTCTGGTCAAGCTCCCAAGGATTTGCAACTCTTTGATGTTTGGGCATGGTAGGTGATCATTCTGCCTTTGTGGATGGTTCTGGAAAAAGGAGTTTTGCAGGCATGTTGTGTCCTCTCGGGCAAAGGACATCCTTAGCAATATCTCGTTGCGTGCGGCAGCATCATTCTCCAACTTGCCCAAGCTGGTAAACGTAAGTACCTTTTAGCTCACAGATTTCAGACTTCTCTTGCCTCGTACTATAGTTTGGGGAAAAAGAAGGTCTTAGTGGTGGTCATGCCCTCACTTATGATGTCTTTCCATTGTTTCTTCCGTGCCCTAGCTCCTGCACGTCATGAACAAACCATACCTCCTACAAAAATACTACCTAGTCTAGGGTTTAAGCAAAAATAAAAAGAAAAAAAAATAAAAAGGATAGGTACCAGGTTGCCTAATGGAAGGTGCCTTAGTTTACATCGTGGGCACAACGTGGCCTCCATCTTTTAGTCATTAACTGGATATTAGAGCTCGTGAAACTGTGCTCGGTCATTCCGTGTCATGCCCAGAGTAGGCTAGACTTGTCCTTTTGACTTACAGATGGGCTCCTGTCCACTCGTCTTACTCTCTTTACAGATGCACCTTGGTCACTGTGCATTCGTCCTCCGATCCCGAAGTCACTCACGAAGTTGTTCTGCATGGTTAGTTCGGAACACACACAAAAAGGACTAAACAAGCAAATAATAGAGAAAACTACTGGAAACACAACTCCCCGGTAACGGCGCCAATTTTGACGCGACCGTCGTTTAGTCACGTACAAAATACATTTATAATTCTTATATTGCCCACTAATAGGATTAGCTAGCAGTAAATATAGGGTAGATCCTACTAGGAGTTGGTGTAGCTTTCTCTTTGGTCACGGGTCATCCAAAGGTTTAGGGGTTCTGCACAGACTAGTCTTGGCAAAACAGGAAAAATAAATCCAAACTAAAGCATAAATAAAAGATAAAAACAAACTTGGATTTTGGTGTTGAGTCGATTGCATAAACAAGACGTCTTCATCGATGCAAGGATATATGGTACGTATACATGTCAACAGTTATAGGCAAACCGCGTCATGGTCCTACTGTCACGTTGTTACGCCCACAACCAGGATCTGCCCAGCTCGTCCTTACTTCTGAGAATTGAGTGCAGTCCCTATACAATCCTCCTTACCTACCCAACCCACCCTCCGAGGATCCTACAAAAGGGTGTGTAGTATGGACAAGTAGCTTTGGGCACTAGACGAACCCGTTCTGGCCCTATGAGATACGAGGATCTTGCTCCGACTTGTCACCAGCATCAGCGTACTTCGTTCGGCTCCGCCCAAGTTCAACTTGAGATTTGCCACACTCCAGAAGCGTGAGGCGAACCTCTGCCGGTCCTTGTTGGTCTAAGCTACCTCCCTTTTAAGGAATGTGCCGCCCTCCAATTGCCCACTAGCCATATGAACTCTTGGCACAAATAGAATGCTTTGAAATCATTGCCTAACGCCTCGGGAACACACATATATATAGCTTTCCCCTTGCTCAAATCAACATCACAATTTACTGCTTATGCAGTGTCATCTTGCCAAAACGCAGATTTGCATAACTACCTAGACATAAAGTAAAGAACAAGAAAAGAAAGAACAAAATAGAAAAAGAACTTAATTGAAATAAATCCAGACGACACCAACATCGCCGGCAACAAAGTACAAAGGTTAGTTTGCCCCCAAAGGGGCAAACTTTTGAATAAAATAAAGAAAACCCTAGACTAAGTATTGAAAGAAGTTTACAAACCAAGGGGATAACAGATGATCTATAATGCATGCTATCTAGGAGTATTTATAGAGGTGAAATTCGTGGGTATTGGAGGCTTAGCCCATTAGGTAAGTTGACAGTAGCTAGGTTTGGG
The DNA here is from genome assembly GCA_029490685.1 of Schizonepeta tenuifolia. Classification (NCBI taxonomy): domain Eukaryota; kingdom Viridiplantae; phylum Streptophyta; class Magnoliopsida; order Lamiales; family Lamiaceae; genus Schizonepeta; species Schizonepeta tenuifolia. The sequence continues at coordinate 52,625,723 of CM055959.1, read as the reverse complement.
CGAGCTGTCTGCCAGTTGTCAATCCTTCCAGCAGCTTCTGTTGACCAAGAGACTTTTCTTATTTAGCAGATTTGATATGGAAGAATCTTCATGAATAAAGAAGGAAATAATTCTTTCCTTGTTGGCTACTTGGATAAGGTTGATCTCTTACTTGGTCCACACTCTTCCCTTGTAAGTTAATCTCTTTCTTGCTCCGCACTCTTTCTTTATAGGTTGGACTTTCTCAGATCTCCATGCCTAAGACGTGTACTCCTGCCTCTCTTCTGTGCTCTGCCTTACGCATTGGCCTTTTTGCATATCTTCTTGCCCACATGACCTGATCTCGCACGGTACTTGATTTGGTTAGACTGTGAAGCGAGTAACTTTAGTTCTGAATGTCTGCTTCCTTGGCCAAGCTGCGAGCATCATTTCCTTGCCTAAAGTGCTTCTTGCCCTTTTATGCCCAGTTTTGTCATGGTTTTCCCTGTACGTCCTTGCCTTCACAATGTGTCCTCCTAGACACTAAGGACAAACAAAAATACCCAAAATGACTCGATCTAGACCTAAAATAAGACTCGAAAATCATACAAAATTTGGTCTCATCAAGATCGTCTTTGGAATTCCATGTAATCGCACAATCTCCTTTACATAAATCTGGGCCAACTTGTCTAATCCATATGTATAGGAATAGGTATGAAATGAGCGGACTTCATCAATTGATCCACAATGACCCATATGGATGTATTTTCCTTCTTTGTTTTTGGCAAACTTGTCACAAAATCCATATTAATGTCATCCCACTTTCACGACGGGACTGGTAACGGTTGGAGAGGTCCAAAAGGTCTTTGATGTAAAGATTTCACTTGCTGGAAAGCTAAACATTTTTCCACAAACAAGGCCACGTCTTTCTTCATTCCTGCCGACTGGAATTGTTGCTTTAAATCTTGGTACATCTTCGTACTACCGGGATGGGCGGTATACGGAGTATCATGGGCTTCACTCATGATCTCGTTATTTAGCTCTTCATCACTTGGTACACATAGTCTACCATGGAACAACAAGGCATTGTCATTCGACTCTCTGAAATCTTCAACTCCTTCTTTTTTTACTTTAAGCCTTAAGTTTTCGACCTTTGCGTCTTTTCTTGGGCTGTCTACGATACGGATTCTAAGATTTGGCTCCACTACTAGAGATGCAATTACTTGCTCCATAGACATCAGGGGTTGAATTACTTCGATTCTCATCCTTCCAAATTCTTCAATCAACTTCTTCTCATCGGATAGGAGAAATCCTAACTCCAAATTCTCATTTCTGCTAAACGCATCGGCTACAACATTGGCTTTTCAAGGTGGTAAGAGATTTTGCAGTCGTAATCTTTTACCAATTCACAAGCCATATTCTTTCTCTCATGATCAACTCCTTTTGCTCGAAGAAATACTTCAGACTTTTTGTGATCCGAAAAGATTTCGCACTTGGCTCCATAAAGATGATTTCTCCAAATTTTGAGAGCATATACTACTGCTACCAACTCCAAGTCATGCATCGGATACTTCTTCTTATGAGGTTTAAGTTGTCTCGAGGTGTATGCTATCACATTTTCTTCCTGCATTAATACACATCCCAAACCTTTGGATGGTGCGTCTGTAAAAATGACATAGTCCTTTCCTGCTTCAGGAAGGGCTAATACTGGGGCCGTCGTCAATATTGACATGAGCTCTTGGAAACTTTGTTCGCATTCTTCTGTCCATCTAAACTTGGATTCCTTTTTCAACAGACTCGTCATCAGCTTCGCTATCTTGGAAAATCCTTCTATGAATCGCCAGTAGTAACCTACTAATCCAAGGAAACTACGGACTTCATGAACTGATGTTGGTGATTTCCACTCTTGAAGTGCTTGTGCTTTGGCTCAGATTTATGTCAAGGAAATTGTGCGTTTGCATGGAATTTCGAGTACGATCACATCTGATCGAGACTCCAAATTCACCGCACATTTTTGGGAAAGTTTTTAGAAGGAGTTGAGAACGCAATTGCAGTTCAATACTGCTTATCACACTCAGATGGATGGTCAGTCAAAGAAGACTATCCCGATTTTGGAAGATATGCTAAGAGCCGTTGTGTTAGACAAAATGAGACAATTGGGTAAATTTTACCTCTTGTCGAAATTGCCTACAACAAATTAGACTACGATTGGAATGGCCCCTTACGAAATCCTTTATGGAAAAAAGTGTAGATCTCTGCTCTACTGGGATGAAGTAGGCGAGAAAAAAGTAAAAGGCCCCAAGGCTATCGACGAGATGATAGAATCTATTCGTCAGATTCGCAAGAAAATCAAAGAAGCTCAGAGTAGACAGAAGTCGTACGCCGACAATCGAACATCAGAGTTAGAATTCGAAGTAGGAGATAAAGTTTTTTTGAAAGTATCCCCTTCGAAAGGAGTACACCGATTTGGTGTGAAAGGAAAGCTCTAGCCTAGATTTATAGGACCGTTCCAAATCCTTGAAAGGATTGGAGCTATTTCGTATAGGTTAGCTTTGCCGCCTAGTTTTGGGAATTCGCATAACGTGTTTCACGTATCGCACTTGCTTAAGTACATTTTCGATTCGAAGCATGTGATTCATCGAGAAGATGTAGCTCTAAAGCCAGACTTGAGTTACGAGGAACGACCTGAGGAAATCCTGGATCGTAAGATTCAGCAGCTTAGGACAAAGTCGATTCCCTTAGTTAATATCAGATGGAAACATCATGATCTAGAAGAAGCGACGTGGGAACTGGAAGATAAGATGAAAGAGAGGTTCCCCGAGCTCTTTTCTCAAGGTTAGCAAATTTTAGGACAAAATTTCTTTTAAGGGGGGTAAGGGTGTAATATCCGATCTTTTAAAAGCTTTAAGTTCGTCTAGATTAAGATTATATGCCTTCATAATGTGCTTGTGTGTGATAAAAATTTCCGAGAAAAGAAATTTTTCTCGTGAAATTACTAAAATGCCCTGAGTGCTTTTATGTGATTTTTCTCATTTCGATTATCCGAATTGAATGTGTGATGAATTCATTGAGCATGATTATATGAGTTTGAGTCTGAGTTCGAATTTTGGAGAATTCTAAAAAGTTTTGTTTATCGATAAATAGTAATTTTTCCCAAGTTTTCACTATTCATTGAGTTTTTCTGAATTTCGTCTAATTAATGTCTTTTGAATTTCACTATTCATCGAGTTTTTCTGAGATTGTCTGAGTTTTTCAAGAACCCTAATATGAATAGTGATTTCCGATATTTTATTCGTTGCTCGAAGTAGAGAGCTTTGCGATGTCGAGAAAGAGTCGTGGAGAGTTTTGAGTCGTTTGAGAGTTTAATGAAATAGTAGGCGATTTTTATATCGCCTTTTTGACTAACGGGCGCAACCTAAATTCTATTTATTCCTATCCTACTCTTATTTCACCTCACTCTCTCCCCTCTCTCTCTCCCCCTCCCCTTGCCGATGTTTCACCTTCATTTGGTTGTGATTTGTCTAGTTTAGGTGGTACATTTTCGTTGGTGTTTTATTGCAAAATGATTATATTTTGTTATGAGAATTCAACTAATTTATTGGACCAATTTTTGTGTGGAATTTGGTTGTTTGACGTTGAGTTGTAGGTATTGAGATCAAGAAAGGGAGAAGAAGAATTTGAGACGAGCAGGAGTCGAAGTTTGAGAAGAGCTTGATCTTGTAGTTTACCCAAGCGATCACTCGGAGCAAGAGGCGCTCGCGTGGTGTGGTGAGAAGAGACAACAGAGAGAAGGGCTAAGCGATCGCTTGACCCTATAGGCAATCTCTTGGCGTGGCATTTTAAACGACAGAGATGGGGGCCAAGTAATCGCTCAGCCCTTAAAAGATCGCTTGGCAGGGCATTTCGACGAGCAGAGACGGGGGCTAAGCGATCGCTCAGCCTCTAGGCGATCGCTTGGCCCATGGTGGCGTGAATTCCGGGAATTGCTATAAATAGGGTTTATTTATTCCCTTCTGTCTCCTTTTACCTGGTACGCGATTTTTACCTAGTTTTTTAGCATCCAAAACACTTTTTACATTGTTCTTAGTTCATTGCTTCCATAGTTTAGTATTTTATTTCCAGATTAACGAACATCAACACCACAAATTCAATTGTTATTTCAGGTTTACTTTTAATTCAAGTTTGTGAGTTCTTTTGTTTCTCTTTTTGTTAATTGAATTCTATTATGATTGGTTTCTCTTCGTTCATTAGATTAGGTTTAATTTCTTGCCTAGGATTAATTTATGCTTAATTTCTTTTCTCACCTAATTATAAATAAACAAACCCTTAATTTTACTGCTTTAGTTTCTTTTTCGTAGCAATACAAATAATTTCACTGCTATGTTTTCCTTGTGAGATGATACTTGGGCTAACTTGCTTAATCTATGGAGATCACGTTAATTGCGTGCAACTTAGGATTAAATTAGTTCAAACAAATTTGGCGTTGTTGCCGGGGAAAACTTTAGGTGATTATTTGTGTTGCATTATTTTATTTTTCTTTTTATTTTTATTTTTGTTTGGTTAATTTTCTCCCTCCGGTGTGTTTGATCCGTGTGTAAGTGTTGTGTATGCGAGGCTGCAGAAGTCTGAATCAACCATTAGAAACGTATATTGACAACATCAATCGTAAGAGCGCAGTTCTGGAAAAAGCAAGAGGGGTAACTGAACCAAGGCCTAATGAAGTTGAGGAAGAAACTTTTTTGTTCAACCTTTTCTGTGATCAGCAAGAGGAAGAAGTAATAGTTATCAAGATGTCACAGAATATGGGAGATTTTGCTCGACCAACTTTTAGAACTACTGCTTCAGCTATTGTCTTAACTGAAGGTGCAAGAAAGTATGAACTGAAGCACAACCACTTAAATTTGTTGCATACCTACTTTGGAATGGCAAACGAGGATGCATTGCAGTTGATCAGGGAGTTTTGCACTGTTGTTCAATCTTTTCCTTTACAAGGATTGAGTGAGGATCAATTAGAGTTAAAGTGCTTTCCCTACACACTGAAGGATAAGGCAAAATCGTGGTATCTCTTGATGCCATCTAATTCGTTGAGTACTTGGAAAGATGTTTGTGAGAAATTTATGTTGAAGTACTATCCCAATCACAAAACTCAAGAGGTCCGAACTCAGATCATGAACTTTATACAAGCTGGAGATGAACCTTTTCATGAAGCATGGAAAAGGTTTAGGGACTTACTTCAACAGTGCCCTCAACATCAGATGGCTTCAGAAATGCTTTGCCAATTCTTCTACGATTAATTGCAGCAAAACACGCAATTTATGGTGGACAACATTACAGGAGGGAACATAGCAGACAAGACAGCTAAAGAATTACAAGAGATTTTTGAGACACTTACCGCTAGTTCACAACAGAAGTCCACTCGCCATAGATATGTTCAAGCCAATGCAGTAGCTAAGAGTCCTGATATGAAGAAGCAACTGGCTAATATGATGAGGGAGTTGCAAGAATTAAAGATGAGTAGATCTGCTTCTCCACCACGAGAAGGACCTACTAGACAAGATATGGTTGTTGAGCTGTGTGGTATTTGTGGGGAGTTGGGTACAATCCTGAAGAGTGCCAGAGAATGGGAGAGTTGACATATGAAGGAGGAGCAGAAGTGTATGCTGCACAGGGATATCCTCCACGATAGCAGTTTGACCAAGGCCAAGGATCCAATCAAAATCAGCGACAATAGAACTCGGGATGGCAGAATCAGTCTAACACTGGATGGATGAATCAAACCCAAGAACAAGGATATGGGGGGAGTTTTCAAAATCGTCGACTTCAACAGTAGTTCAATCAATATCCTTCCGAACAATTTAGTCAGTTCCCTACACAACAACAGTGTTACCCACAGCAGCAACAAAACTTCAACCCTCAATGGCAGAATCCATCCTAGCAGAGTCAGTTCCAATAGGGGCCATCACAATTTCAACGCCCACTACTGCTGCCTGCTCAAAGAAACCAGTTTGAAGATAACTTCAATGAATATATGCAAGAGAGCGGACAGGCGAGAGAAGCCCAAGACACTACTATCAATCGTCTTGAAACAGCTTTGGGACAAGTTTCTGGAACTGTGAATCACATGCAGTAGCAACAACAGACTGGGAAAATTCCTAGCCAAGGTCAACAACCACATCAAGCTTCAGCGGTAACTGTTTTGAGAAGTGGAAAGACGATAGATAATAAGGTGGGAGACACGCTCTCAGAGGAGAAGCAACCGAGGGTCGAGAAGGAACAATCAGAGATTTGACTGCATAAGGCTGAAAAGCCTTACCGACCACCAGTGCCCTTTCCTAGGAAATTGAAAAATGAGAAGCAAGGCCACTAATTCTCTAACTTTTATAAAATGCTGTCCAAGGTAAATGTCAATTTACCATTGCTGGAAGTGATTAGGAATGTGCCTGCATATGTTAAGTTTTTCAAGGAATTGGTATCTAAGAAGAGGAGATTTGAGGAGAGTGAACTGATTCTGGTATCTGAGAGTGTTAACTCCATTATGCAGCAGTCTTTACCTCTGAAACAGTGGGACCCTAGGAGTTTTGTGATCAAGATTGCTATGGGAAATTGAAAAGAAGCATCAGGGATGTTGGATTTAGGAGCTGGGATTAATGTGATGCCATACTCGATTTACAAGCAATTGGAATTGGGAGAGTTGAAGCCGACTAGGATGTGCTTACAGTTGGCCGATCGATCCATTCAACATCCTAGAGGGATTGTAGAAGATATCCTGGTACGTGTTGGGAAGCTGATAGTACCGGTGGATTTTGTGGTGCTAGAGATTGGACATGTGCAAGAGGATGGTCAAGAACACACTTTGCTATTGGGAAGACCATTCATGGCTACTACCAATACTCTGATCGATGTCAAGAATGGGATTATCAAGATGTCAGTGTTGGGAGAGACGTTCTCTTACAACCTTCATGCAAATCGAGCTATACCTTTAGTTAGCAGTATTGAGAATTGCTCCTATATAGATGCTATTGACATGCTCACTGAGGCGTGTTTTGTAGAGGAAAAACAAATTGAGGAAGCCTATGAAGGATCAGCTGATTTGGAGGTGCGGCTCAGAGAATAAACAGCTATGGAAGCATTGTTGCCGACTAATTTACCTGTTGATAAGCCAATGGTAGTCGAGGCTCCTAAGGTAGAAAAAGAGGTAGAGCTAGAACTCAAGGAGCTGCCAGCCAATTTGAAGTATGTTTTCCTCGAAAAAGAAAAAAAGAAACCAGTCATAATCTCCTCTAAGCTCAATGCAGAAGAAGAAGAGGCATTGGTTGAGCTGCTTACAAAGTTCAAAGCAGCCTTTGGGTGGTGTTTGTCAGACATTAGGGGGATCAGCACTGCCACTTGTATGCACCGGATCAATCCTGATGAAGGAGCCACTCCAAAGAGGGACAGTCAAAGGAGATTAAATGTCACACCCCGACTCTCGAGGTGCGACTTACGAATAACAACAAAACCTAAACAACTAACAATCAACTTAATTTAGGGAAAACATGCTTGGGGAAAACGATGATAATAGATAAGGCAATCGAATTAGGCTTAAAAACATAACGAAGTAATATCCGAGCATCTCAAAACTACATATAACAAGAATATGAATAAGTATTTCATGCTGACAAGGATAGGCTTCCAATCCATACGAGAATGCAACACATACCAAGTGAAGATAATTAGATTCAACAAAAGGTTTTAAAGTCAACGAGCCCATCGCTCGGAAGTATAAGTCAAGAAGTTCAAGAATTTAACAAATATTCAAAGTCATCGAGCACAACACTCGGAATCAAAAACATGAGTTTCAAAGTATTAGCATCAACAGACATCAATTCTAAAGGGTTGCAGCGGAAACTTGCATCAATACCCAACATCTGCACGTATGAAGACGTACAAATGCCAGTCTGAGATTCAACTAGACTCAACCAAAAGAACCACACCACACCACCAATTACCTATGCCATCGCCATCCAGTCAACCTGCATGTTTAGAAACACACGCAGGGCTGAGTACTTCATACTCAGTGAACACAAGCCAAAACATTTGAATAAAGGTGCTTCTTAAAGCTATAACAATTGAACTTGCCTTGCCGAACATCACAAGTACTTAAGCAGTTAAAGAATAGTTTTACTTGTGCATGTTAAAAACATTTTCTTTTAAACAGACTGCGCAGTCAAATATAACATATAATATAACAGTATGCATCATCTGTCATAAACAATCTTACTGTGCCGAGAAGTAGGCCTCCTTCTCGAGCACTGTGATCGGCCTAACCGAAGCAAGGCTCACAGTCACCTCAACATATACCACACGTGGGTTTCTTGCCTTTCACAGGATAATAACATCTTCACAAAAACAGATGATAACACATATCAACTTTAATAAAAACGGCAAGTCAATCGCATTTAAAATCATATCATAGTACTCAATAGCATAATTAATTCTCATCGATAGTTTTGGTTCAGAAAAGCCCACCTAACTTCCGAAGATACTAGCTAGGTGGTTTAGGGCTATTTGTCCTTGCTTAGTGATCCGTCCGACTCGATCCTTCATAGTTTGACATCGATAAAGGAAAAATAAGATACGCAAAAGACGGACACAAGGCGTTGGACTCAACTGAAGGACTTCTACTTGAGTCGTTTCTCCCTTCGCTTTAACTTTTCTAAAGGATCTCGCGTTCTCGACTTTAAATCATTAACTCTACTCGAATTGGTTAATACTACTAATCAACATCTCAATACTTTCTCACTTTACTTAATAACGTCGTCCATCTACATTCTATTACTCAAGTTTTCTTTCAAAGACTTTAATCATTTCTCGATTTAACAATCAATAATTCAATCATTTTGCATATAATAATTTAATTATCCTTTACATCATAACTAATATCATGCATTTAAACACTTATTCAATCATATAGTGAATTTAAATAAATCAAATATACTTCAAGACACATTAACATTCACTCAATTTAGAAATTAAAACTTAACTCGATTAAGCATTTCTTTTCATGAAGGCTCAAACCATTTATTTTATCTTTCTTATTTTATAGACAACGCCTTGTTCTAAATTCGTTATCTTATGAGGTATTTTATAACTTTTACTCAATTAATATAAATTCTCTTTAATTAATCTCTTGCGAAATTAGAACTTCTTTTTCATTTCTAATTCGATTCTCATTTCTTAACTCGACTATTATTTTTCTAATTATTAACTCGGTAAATTCTCTCGGTTTATTTTTAATTCGCTTGGTTGAACACAATGACCTCAATTAATTATTTTTAATTAACTTCTTTTAACTCATTACTCGATATTTTATTCTATCATTATTTTCTTGATTAACTTATACGAGTACTTAACTTAACTCGTCTAGCATTTCTTCTCCATTCGATTAAAACTTCCTTTTTATTTCTTCTCGATTAATTCTTTTAAACTCGGTTTTCTCAATTCTTGCTCATTTATTTAATAAATTCTTATTCTTTTGTCTTTATCTTTTTAAACCACTTTCTTACTTAACAATTTCTTTGTTATTCAATAAACATTTTTATAAACTAGTTCATTTTATTAGGTAGGCTGCAAAATATCTTTTTGTTGTAGTTTATTAAAAATTCAAGTTTTTGAGTTTTATTACAAGAAAATTTATTTGATATATCTTTTTATGCATTTTTTTTCATCTTTAATGATTTTAAAAGCTTCTGAACTTCAATCCTTTAATTACAAAATTTCTACCTTTATTCATAATTTAAACTAGTACTTATACACACATTATAACATCTAAACATCCAATCTTTTCTACATTATCACAATTAATTTCTTTGAAAATCTTAACATGCAATTCCATTTTATTAACTTATCAACATGTATAATTTTATTAACATATCATACAATCATCTCATGATCAAAACATCACTCAATTCATCAACAAAATCAACAAAATAAATTCTTCAACATTTCCTCAAAACACACGGCATACATGCATCTCTTTGTGCAATTTATTTCTCAATTTTTCATGCATATAATCTCATTCTCAACATGATAAAAATAATAAATCAAACATCAAAATATCAATAATTCAAAGGATACACATTTTCCTATTTTTCTCTATAAATTTCGGTATTTATCATATTTTTAGGGTTTTAAATTCTTTTTCTTCTCTTAATTCACCGATTAAACCTAATGTTTGATTCTCCTAACGATTTCTTCTCACTCGATTATCACATGCATAACCTAAATTTGCCTAAAAATAATTAAATATCATGCATGCATAGTTTCTTTCTTTTAGGACTTAGAGATTTACATATATACAACTTAATCAAATGAATATCATACTTTAAATTAAATGGATTTCTTCTCCTTGGCCTCTTGGAATCGAATTGGAAGAAAAATAGAGCTTCAAGGCTTGAACTTGAATGGAAGAAAGAACTCTTCTTGAATCCTCAAAGAAAAGAATTACATAAATTAATCATCTATCTCTTTTAGGGCTTAAGAGCCAAAATGAAGAAAATAGGGATGATGATTTGAATTTCAATTCAAGAGCTTGAAGGATTATTACCTTTTCTTGAAGATATGAATGAAATGGATAGAGGATGATGCTTTCTACTTTATTTCCATGGAAGATGAGCTTGGATTCATGGTTGCATGGAAGAAAAATCAAATGTAGGTGTGTGTGTGTGTGATGCCGTGAGTTGAGAGAGAGTAGAGAGAATGTTTTGATTTTCTTTGTTGTTTGAGAGAGAGAGAGTTCGAATGAGACAGGGGGAGTAGTGTGGATGAATGAGTTTTCTCTCTTTTGAATAGATTGCATGCAATTTGAAATCCAACACAAAGAATAAAGTGTGATGGCAAGTTGGTGTTGGAAGTTGTAAATGTTTAAAGTGATTGATAGATGGATGATTTGATGTAGTTTGCATGCAACTTTTGGTAATGTCATGTAGAAGACATAATCATCACACTTAATCTTGGAAATTGGAGAGAGATGGGAGAGAGGTGTGAGGTGGCGTGAGAGGGAGAGAGGTGTGTCGACACTTATCCTCGTCGTGTCGTTATGGGTATTAATTACTCGATCGTAAAGGTTTTCCGGATAAAACGATTCGTAATAATTCCTTTTTATGTTATCAACGAGTATAACCTCTTCTCGTCTCACTTTCGACACTAAAACATCTCAATCCCATTTCACGTCTCAATTAAAAGATTAACGAATTCGATCATTTAGTCTTTTAAATCACAAAGGAATTTAGTCGGCATATTAATCCATTTATTAATCCTTTAAAGATCAATTCCTCATTACTCTTCTCAATTCTCGGATAAGTTCTTACCCTATCTCAGTGACCTTAGAAGCAATTCTAGGTTTAAAGATTCTAATTCAACTCTATTCTAAGTTCATCGTGTAAATAAATTTCTCGGCGATTCACATTATTCTATCTCAATTAAACAAACTCTTCGGGATTTTTCTGAAATTTAATCTTATACTCATTTTCATATAAACAACCCAACAAGTATATCACATCATCATCATCTCAGATAAATAGAACAGAAAAATTAACACAAAACTCACAAAGCATTCTAAACGTTTTACTCATTTCCCTTCGTTTAGAAAAGAAAATTTTTATTCCTAAATTCTCATCTTTTAACTCACTCGGTTAATTATTACGCTCTCTAAAGATATAAAAGCTCGGGGTATCACTTCCTCACCCTCTTAAAAAAAATTTCGTCCCGAAATTTACTGACCTTAAGAAAATAACTCGGGATACTTTGCTTTCATCTTTTCTTCGAGTTTTTAAGTGGCTTCTTCAAGATCATGATGTCACCATTTGACTTTCACTAAGGAAATCGACTTCGTTCTAAGCTGCTGGACTTTATGGTCTAAAATCTCCTCGGGTTTCTCTTCGTAGCTTAGGTCGGGTTTTATCTCGACATCTTCTCAGCGTATTACGTGCTTCGGATCGAAGACGTACTTTCTCAGTTGCGATATGTGAAAAACGTTTTACGAACTTCCAAAACTAGGTGGTAACACTAAACGATACGATACGGATCCAATCCTTTCAAGGATCTCGTACGGTCCTATAAAACGAGGCTTAAGCTTTCCCTTAACTCCAAAACGATATACTCCTCTCGAGGGGGATACTTTCAAAAATACTTTATCTCCTTCCTTAAACTCCAATTTGGATCTTCGATTATCAGCATATGACTTCTGTCGACTCTGAGCTTCTTTAATCTTCTCACGGATTTGACGCACAGATTCTATCATTTCCTCAATCGCTTCTGGCCCTAACACTTTCCTTTTACCCACTTCATTCCAATACAACGGCGATCTACACTTCTTTCCATAATGAGCTTCATAAGGGGCCATTCCTATCGTGTTCTGATAGCTGTTGTTGTATGCGAATTCAACAAAAGGTAAAACTTTTTCCCATTCAACTCCTTTATCTAACAGGACGACTCTCAACATATCTTCGAGAATTTGAATCGTTCGCTTGGACTGACCATCGGTTTGGGAATGGTAAGCAGTGCTGAATTGCAACTGAGTTCCCAACTCTTTGTGAAAACTCTCCCAAAAATGGGCTGTGAACTTCGAATCTCTATCAGAGGTAATCATCTTCGGCACTCCGTGCAACTTCACAATTTCTTTGATGTAGATCTCGGCTAACTTGGCTGATCCATAGGTATGTGAAATAGGTATAAAATGAGCAGACTTTGTCAACCTATCCACTATCACCCATACTACTGTATTTCCTTTTCTTGATCTTGGCAATCCCGTCACAAAATCCATTGTGATTCCATCCCATTTCCAATCTGGGACTGGTAACGGTTGCAGAGGTCCATACGGTCTTTGATGTAAGGACTTCACTTGCTGGCAAGCTAAACATCTTTCAACGAACAATGCCACATCCATCTTCATTCCATTCCACCAAAACTGTTTTCTTAAGTCTTGGTACATCTTGGTGCTGCTAGGGTGAGCTGTATACGGGGTTTCATGAGCTTCACTCATTATTTCATTCTTCAACTTGTCATCATTAGGCACACAAATTCTTCCTTGATACAACAACGCATTATCGCTCGACTCTGAAAAATCTTTAACTTCTCCACTTCTCACCTTCCTTCGTAGTTTTTCCATTTCTTCGTCCCTTCTTTGGCTTTCTATGATGCGGGTTCTCAAGTCAGGCATTACTACCAAGGTAGTAATCATTTGGTCTACTGTCGCTGGCGGTACGATTACTTCAATCCTCATCTTCGCAAATTCTTCAATCAACTCGACTTCATCGGTTAAAAGGAATCCTAATTCGGTCCCATCCGAATTTTCCTTCCTTCTCCTTCTACTTAACGCGTCAACTACTACGTTCGCTTTACCGGGATGGTAAGATATCTTGCAATCGTAATCTTTCACTAACTCGAGGCATCTCCTTTGTCTCATGTTTAACTCCTTCTGCTCGAAGAAGTACTTCAGGCTCTTGTGATCTGAGAATATTTCACACTTCGCTCCATAGAGGTAATGTCGCCATATCTTCAAAGCATGAACGACAGCTGCTAATTCCTGGTCATGAGTTGGATACTTCTCTTCATGAGGTTTGAGTTGCCTGGAAGCATAAGCAATCACTTTCCCATTTTGCATTAGCACACATCCTAGTCCTTGAGCAGATGCATCGGTATAAACAATGTAGTCCTTGTCTGGCTCGGGTAGGGCTAAAACTGGGGCTGTAGTCAATCTCGTCTTGAGTTCTTGGAAAATTCTCTCACACTCTTCCGTCCACTCGAACTTTGTCTCTTTCCTCAACAGGCTCGTCATCGGCTTCGCGATCTTGGAGAATCCTTCTATGAATCTCCGGTAGTATCCTGCCAAACCGAGGAAACTACAGATTTCATGCACTGACGTCGGGGACTTCCATTCTTGCACAACTTTCACCTTCTCCATATCCACTTTGATTCCTTCGGACGAAACGACATGTCCTAAGAAATTTACTTCCTTTAACCAGAATTCGCACTTACTGAATTTGGCATATAGCTTTTCCGCTCTAAGTGTTTCCAACACAATTCTTAAATGTTCTTCATGCTCAGCTTCACTTCTTGAATACACCAAAATGTCATCTATAAAGACAATCACGAACTTATCCAAATATTCGTGAAAAACTCTATTCATCATATCCATAAACACTGTCGGAGCATTTGTTAATCCAAATGGCATTACTATGAATTCGTAATGTCCATATCTTGTTCTAAAAGCAGTTTTTGGAATATCTTCTTGCTTGATCTTCAGTTGATGGTATCCAGACCTTAAGTCAATCTTGGAGAAAACACCGGCTCCTTTTAGCTGGTCAAACAAATCATCTATCCTTGGCAAAGGATATTTATTCTTCAGCGTAATCTTGTTTAACTCTCGGTAGTCTATGCACATCCTCAAACTACCGTCTTTCTTCTTCACAAACAATATCGGAGCACGCCAAGGCGATACACTTGGTCGAATATAGCCTAAGTCCAACAATTCTTGTAGTTGGATCTTCAATCTTGAAGTTCCTTTGGGGCCATTCTATACGGTGCCTTGGATATCGGGGCTGATCCGGGTTCTAAATCGATTGAAAACTCCAATTGACGATCAGGGGGTAAGCCTGGTAACACTTCTGGAAACACGTCCTTGAATTCTCTCACGATTGGAACATCATTGATACTCAACTCATGATTCTCGTTCTTATTCAAATAGACTAGGTACGTTTGTGTACCTCTCTTCCGCATCAATCTCTGTGCTTTCATGGCTGAAACTATCGGCACGCTCTTCTTCACTCTCTTTTCCATTCCGAAATCCATGGTTGACTCTTTTCCAGGGGGTTTAAACGATATCTGCCTCAATTAGCATCGAATCGTCGCAAAGTTCTCGGTTAGCCAATCCATTCCTAGGATTATACGCATCTGGATCACATTCAGGGATTTCGCGACTAACTTACGGTTTCCGACTTAAAATTCTAAATTCGAACAAACACGCGAAACTAACGCAGATTTTCCTAAAGGGGTTGCGACACCAAGCATCTGATTCGATTCTTCTACTTCTAATTCTAGGTTCTCTATGCAAATACTAGATATAAACGAATGTGAAGCTCCCGTATCGAACAAAACAATAATAGGTATGTTATTAAGCTTTCCCATACCTGCCAGATTTCCTTTCTCCTTCTCCAGCAGTTTCTGCTCAATCGCGTACGTTCTTTGGAAATGCGGCGATTCTTGCTGCAAAGGTTGTTGCTTTGGTTGCGGTGGCTTGCGTTGACGCGGGACAAACTTTTGCAGAGGAGCTGCCTCGATAGCTTTCATCTGCGACGGCTGGAATTGGTTTGGTCTTCCACCTCTAAACCCTTGTTGCCTACTCGGGCACTGGTTCGAAAAATGACCAGGTTGACCACAAGTGTAGCAAACATTACTTCCGCTCTTACAAATGCCTTGGTGCATTTTTCCGCATTTCGCATAGGAAGGGAATCCTAAAGGTCCTATGGGTAGATTGCCTCGATTGATCTGCGGAGCTTTTCCCTTCTGGGGCTGCTGTTGGCTCTTTCCTTGCCACTGCTTCTTGTTTGGTTGGTTTCCACCATTCCACTTTCCCTTTCTCTTTCCGTACTTGCCGAACTGGGGTTGTTGAGTAGATGTAGTCGTGATCATCTGGCTTTGAGGTTGAGGATTCGCAGGGAGATGCGATCCTTTCTCCGGTTGCATTGCTAACTCCATGTCCAAGGCTCGGTTTAAAGCTTCAGCGTAAGTCAAACCACTTTGACTAGCGAGAACCACTCGAATGTCTTGCCTCAGTCCTGATCGGAACAATTCACACATCTTCTCATCGGTATCGACCATATCGGGTGCAAATCGGGCTAACTCGCAAAATTCTTGGTCATACTCAGCTACGGACTTTTTCCCTTGCTTCAAACTGGTAAATTCGTTGGATTTCTGCTTACGATAACTTCTTGGCACAAACTTTTCGTACAAGGCTTCCTTAAATTGATCCCATGTTAACTCTTCACGTTCTTCAAGAGAATACATCCTCTGTTTCGCTTCCCACCAATAGTCGGCTGTCCCTTTTAACTGGTACGTCATGCATTCCAAACGCTCACGATCGGCACAACGGAGGAAATGGAAAATTCGCTCCAAAGAACGAATCCAGTCCTCGGCATCAGCCTGACTACCTTTACCATCAAACGCTGGGGGATTTTGTCGGAGAAAAAGCTCGTCGACTCGTCTTTCGTTTGGAGGGGGCAGAGTAGGATCACGCTGTCCTTCCGGGTTATCTTCTGGAATTCTGGCGTTTCTGCGTCTTGGCGGCATTCTAAAAATTATAACAAGGAAAACTTTAACCACTCTAGATCTTTAGTTCACTAGGAACCTTTCTCGATTCTGAACACATTTCTCTTTTGGGAGGAATATGATTCTCGATTGGTACTTAAATAATTAAAAACAATCAAAACCTTTCTCAGATAATTCATTACTTCAACTTCTTATATATACACATGCATCTCATTCAGTTTCTAGTAATCATCAAATATTCATATCATCATCATATATTCTCAAAACAATCAATCATAATCACAGAATAAACATCATCACTTCATGCTCATATACTCAATTCGATAACTCAGGAAATTCAAATTTCAATTCAAAAAGAACTCAATATCTCAATTTCAAATCGCTCGACGGCGGCCTTCTTAATGACTTATAACAAATAGGGAATTACTTGAAAATTTTCCCTTTTTCCTAGTCAAATTATGCAAGTCTTAACCACAAATTACTTCATAACTGAAAATATAAAAGAGTTCATCTCTCTAACACACTCGAATTAAAAGCACTTAAGTTCAACAGCTTCCTTGAAACACTCCTACACACAGGAATCATCTTCGCTTGGCCCATTATCATCGTACTGCTCCGCTTCGGGGTCTACTCCATAATGTTCTATGGTTTCTTCATCTTCCTCGGGGTCCTCTTCTTCTTCCTCTTCTTCCTCAAGAATTTGACCCTCAAACTGCACATCATCCTCTTCGACGTTGTCATCCTCGATGGCGAAACACTCGCGCTCAGCTTCTCTCAAGGCTTCCTCGCAGTCTTCCAAAGTATAATTCATCGCAGCTAGCTCGGATTCAACCCATGGTGGGGTATTAGGATTCTCTTCTTGGTGACGGTAAGGAGCTACATCAATGGAGACGCCAATTTGGGAGTCGTGCTCGTCTTCTGGCCTTGTTGGAGAAATAGATGTACGAGCAAAAAAAGCAGGAAAGACATTGCTGGGTAGGGTTTGGAGATATCCTTTTCCTACAGTCGCTGCATCAATTGGCTCACTTTCATTCTCGACGTCGTCGCCTGAACGGGCTTGTCTAGAGGATTCTGCTTTAGGATGACTTGAAAAGGTTACTTGCTGATGATTCATATAAGCAGCTATTTGGTCTTTATTCGAAGAAGAATTTCCATTGCATCCACTCGGCTGCAATATTGATAAGTCAGAAAAAGCAAAGAAATCAAAAAGTTTGAATTAAGAGCACACCATTTACAAATGGATAATCTGAGTGGGGATTCCGAGGTTCAAGAATAATTCGTGGCGGCGAATTGATTTGGAGGGAGACAGTTTCACTAGGATGAATTGATGGAGGAGCATGATCAGTTTCATTTAGCAGACTTGGAGTATCATCATCATATGGTTCGGGCGGAGGAGTGCCATAAGTCATAAAACGGGCTGAAATCGCGGAGATAAAAGCATTCACATCGCCGTATAAGGTTCGTTCGAAATAACGGTAGCCTAAAAATCGAGGGACAAGACAAGCTGCCCATTCCTTCCATTCTTGCGGTAGAGCTAGAATTAGGTGCGTCATGCCTTCTAACGGTCCTATGTCCATATACTGGACTCTTCCCCAAATCGTATGATATCGTGCTAAAAATTCCGCTAACGACTCGGTGCTCATCTTCCTCACGTACAAGTATTCTTGCATCCAATCGTTGTCGTCCATCCTATACGAATTTTAAATGCATAAGCACACGTAACAATTAATCGAACATATTACAAATTCCACTACATACTTATTTCTGCGTTCCAAAGAGGGATTTTCGGGCAATTCCAAATCACGTAACCAATCGCACACGCGTCTTATTCTTTCTGATCTTTTCACACGCACTCGCAAAGAGGAGGACATTCTAAAGCAATCTAGTTATTAATCAATTTAGCAACTTCATCTCAAAACATCACAACTCAATAAATAACTTAAAAGAAATTCTCAACACTTCGATAACTCAAACACTACTTTAACTTGAAAAACTTTTTTAGAAAACAAGACATACTTGGTTGCCGGATGAGATGGAGGATAACTTGGTGTGGTTTACTGACTCAAACAAGTCTAGGAATTAAATCTAGACTCAACTCATCAAAGAATAACAGACTTCAGAGCAAATTAAAGCCTTGCTCTGATACCAACCTGTCACACCCCGACTCTCGAGGTGCGACTTACGAATAACAACAAAACCTAAACAACTAACAATCAACTTAATTTAGGGAAAACATGCTCGGGGAAAACGATGATAATAGATAAGGCAATCGAATTAGGCTTAAAAACATAACGAAGTAATATCCGAGCATCTCAAAACTACATATAACAAGAATATGAATAAGTATTTCATGCTGACAAGGATAGGCTTCCAATCAATACGAGAATGCAACACATACTAAGTGAAAATAATCAGATTCAACAAAAGGTTTTAAAGTCAATGAGCCCATCGCTCGGAAGTATAAGTCAAGAAGTTCAAGAATTTAACAAATATTCAAAGTCATCGAGCACAACACTCGGAATCAAAAACATGAGTATCAAAGTATTAGCATCAACAGACATCAATTCAAAAGGGTTGCAGCAGAAACTTGCGTCAATACCAAACATCTGCACGTATGAAGACGTACAAATGCCAGTCTGAGATTCAACTAGACTCAACCAAAAGAACCACACCACACCACCAAGTATCCATGCCATCGCCATCCAGTCAACCTGCATGTTTAGAAACACACGCAGGGCTGAGTACTTCGTACTCAGTGAACACAAGCCAAAACATTTGAGTAAAGGTGCTTCTTAAAGCTATAACAATTGAACTTGCCTTGCCGAACATCATAAGTACTTAAGCAGTTAAAGAATAGTTTTACTTGTGCATGTTAAAAACATTTTCTTTTAAACAGACTGCGCAGTCAAATATAACATATAATATAACAGTATGCATCATCTGTCACAAACAATCTTACCGTGCCGAGAAGTAGGCCTCCTTCTCAAGCACTGTGACCGGCCTAACCGAAGCAAGGCTCACAGTCACCTCAAGATATACCACACGTGAGTTTCCTGCCTTTCACATGATAATAACATCTTCACATAAACAGATGATAACACATACCAACTTTCATAAAAACGGCAAGTCAATCGCATTTAAAATCATATCATAGTACTCAATAGCATAATTAATTCTCATCGATAGTTTTGGTTCAGAAAAGCCCACCTGACTTCCGAAGATTCTAGCTAGGTGGTTTAGGGCTATTTGTCCTTGCTTAGTGATCCGTCCGGCTCGATCCTTCATAGTTTGACATCGATAAAGAAAAAATAAGATACGCAAAAGACGGACACAAGGCGTTGGACTCAACTGAAGGACTTCTACTTGAGTCGTTTCTCCCTTCGCTTTAACTTTTCTAAAGGATCTCGCGTTCTCGACTTTAAATTATTAACTCTACTCGAATTGGTTAATACTACTAATCAACGTCTCAATACTTTCTCACTTTACTTAATAACGTCGTCAATCTACATTCTATTACTCAAGTTTTCTTTCAAAGACTTTAATCACTTCTCGATTTAACAATCAATAATTCAATCATTTTGCATATAATAATTCAATTATCCTTTACATCAGAACTAATATCATGCATTTAAACACTTATTCAATCATATAGTGAATTCAAATAAATCAAATATACTTCAAGACACATTAACATTCACTCAATTTAGACATTAAAACTTAACTCGATTACACATTTCTTTTCATGAAGGCTCAAACCATTTATTTTATCTTTCTTATTTTATAGACAACGCTTTGTTCTTAATTCGTTATCTTATGAGGTATTTTATAACTTTTACTCAATTAATATAAATTCTCTTTAATTAATCTCTTGCGAAATTAGAACTTCTTTTTCATTTCTAATTCGATTCTCATTTCTTAACTCGACTATTATTTTTCTAATTATTAACTCGGTAATTTCTCTCGGTTTATTTTTAATTCGCTTGGTTGAACACAATGACCTCAATTAATTATTTTTAATTAACTTCTTTTAACTCATTACTCGATATTTTATTCTATCATTATTTTCTTGATTAACTTATACGAGTACTTAACTTAACTCGTCTAGCATTTCTTCTCCATTCGATTAAAACTTCCTTTTTATTTCTTCTCGATTAATTCTTTTAAACTCGGTTTTCTCAATTCTTGCTCATTTATTTAATAAATTCTTCTTCTTTTGTCTTTATCTTTTTAAACCACTTTCTTATTTAACAATTTCTTTGTTATTCAATAAACATTTTTATAAACTAGTTCATTTTATTAGGTAGGTTGCAAAATATCTTTTTGTTGTAGTTTATTAAAACTTCAAGTTTTTGAGTTTTATTACAAGAAAATTTATTTGATATATCTTTTTATGCATTTTTTTTTTCATCTTTAATGATTTTAAAAGCTTTTGAACTTCAATCCTTTAATTACAAAATTTCTTCCTTTATTCATAATTTAAACTAGTACTTATACACACATTATAACATCTAAACATCCAATCTTTTCTACATTATCACAATTAATTTCTTTGAAAATCTTAACATGCAATTCCATTATTTTAACTTATCAACCTGTATGATTTTATAAACATATCATACAATCATCTCATGATCAAAACATCACTCAATTCATCAACAAAATCAACAAAATAAATTCTTCAACATTTCCTCAAAACACACGACATACATGCATCTCTTTGTGCAATTTATTTCTCAATTTTTCATGCATATAATCTCATTGTCAACATGATAAAAATAATAAATCAAACATCAAAATATCATTAATTCAAAGGATTCACATTTTCCTATTTTTCTCTATAAATTTCGGTATTTATCATATTTTTAGGATTTAAATTCTTTTTCTTCTCTTAATTCACCGATTAAACCTAATGTTCGATTCTCCTAACGATTTTTTCTCACTCGATTATCACATGCATAACCTAAGTTTGCCTAAACATAATTAAATATCATGCATGCATAGTTTGTTTCTTTTAGGACTTAGAGATATACATATATACAACTTAATCAAATGAATATCATACTTTAAATTAAATGGATTTCTTCTCCTTGGCCTCTTGGAATCGAATTGGAAGAAAAATAGAGCTTCAAGGCTTGAACTTGAATGGAAGAAAGAACTCTTCTTGAATCCTCAAAGAAAAGAATAACATAAATTAATCATCTATCTCTTTTAGGGCTTAAGAGCCAAAATGAAGAAAATAGGGATGATGATTTGAATTTCAATTCAAGAGCTTGAAGGATTATTACCTTTTCTTGAAGATATGAATGAAATGGATAGAGGATGATGCTTTCTACTTCATTTCCATGGATGATGAGCTTGGATTCATGGTTGCATGGAAGAAAAATCAAATGTAGGTGTGTGTGTGTGTGATGCGTGAGTTGAGAGAGAGTAGAGAGAATGTTTTGATTTTCTTTGCAAGTTGGTGTTGGAAGTTGTAAATGTTTAAAGTGATTGATAGATGGATGATTTGATTTAGTTTGCATGCAACTTTTGGTAATGTCATGTAGAAGACATAATCATCACACTTAATCTTGGAAATTGGAGAGAGATGGGAGAGAGGTGTGAGGTGGCGTGAGAGGGAGAGAGGTGTGTCGACAATTGTCCTCGTCGTGTCGTTACGGGTATTAATTACCCGGTCGTAAAGGTTTTTCCGGATAAAATGATTCGTATTAATTCCTTTTTATGTTATCAACGAGTCTAACCTCTTCTCGTCTCACTTTCAACACTAAAACATCTCAATCCTATTTCACGTCTCAATTAAAAGATTAACGAATTCGATCATTTAGTCTTTTAAATCACAAAGGAATTTAGTCGGCTTATTAATCCGTTTATTAATCCTTTAAAGATCAATTCCTCATTACTCTTCACAATTCTCGGATAAGTTCTTACCCTATCTCAGTGACCTTAGAAGCAATTCTAGGTTTAAAGATTCTAATTCAACTCTATTCTAAGTTCATCGTGTCAATAAATTTCTCGGCGATTCACATTATTCTATCTCAATTAAACAAACTCTTCGGAATTTTTCTGAAATTTAATCTTATATTCATTTTCATATAAACAACCCAACAAGTATATCACATCATCACCATCTCAGATAAATAGAACAGAAAAATTAACACAAAACTCACAAAGCATTCTAAACGTTTTACTCATTTCCCTTCGTTTAGAAAATAAAATTTTTATTCCTAAATTCTCATCTTTTCACTCACTCGGTTAATTATTACGCTCTCTAAAGATATATAAGCTCGGGGTATCACATCCTCACCCTCTTAAAAAAAAATTCATCCCGAAATTTAGTGACCTTAAGAAAATAACTCGGGATACTTTGCTTTCATCTTTTCTTCGAGTTCCCAAGTGGCTTCTTCAAGATCATGATGACACCATTTGACTTTCACTAAGGAAATCAACTTCGTTCTAAGCTGCTAGACTTTATGGTCTAAAATCTCCTGGGGTTTCTCCTCGTAGCTTAGGTCGGGTTTCATCTCGAGATCTTCTCGGCGTATTACATGCTTCAGATCGAAGACGTACTTTCTCAGTTGCGATACGTGAAAAACGTTATGCGAACTTCCAAAACTAGGCGGTAACGCTAAACGATACGATACAGATCCAATCCTTTCAAAGATCTCGTACGGTCCTATAAAACGAGGCTTAAGCTTTCCCTTAATTCCAAAACGATATACTCCTCTCGAGGGGGATACTTTCAAAAATACTTTATCTCCTTCCTTAAACTCCAATTTGGATCTTCGATTATCAGCATACGACTTCTGTCGACTCTGAACTTCTTTAATCTTCTCACGGATTTGACGCACAGATTCTATCATTTCCTCAATCGCTTCTGGCCCTAACACTTTCCTTTCACCCACTTCATTCCAATACAACGGCAATCTACACTTCTTTCCATAAAGAGCTTCATAGGGGGCCATTCCTATCGTGTTCTGATAGCTGTTGTTGTATGCGAATTCAACAAGAGGTAAAACTTTTTCCCATTCAACTCCTTTATCTAACAGGACGGCTCTCAACATATCTTCGAGAATTTGAATCGTTCGCTCGAACTGACCATCGGTTTGGGGATGGTAAGCAGTGCTGAATTGCAACTGAGTTCCCAACTTTTTGTGGAAACTCTCCCAAAAACGGGCTGTGAACTTCGAATCTCTATCAGAGGTAATCATCTTCGGCACTCCTTGCAACTTCACAATTTCTTTGATGTAGATCTCGGCTAACTTGGCTGATCCATAGGTATGTGGAATAGGTATAAAATGAGCAGACTTTGTCAACCTATCCACTATCACTCATACTACTGTATTTCCTTTTCTTGATCTTGGCAATCCCGTCACAAAATCCATTGTGATTCCATCCCATTTCCAATTTGGGACTGGTAACGGTTGCAGAGGTCCATACGGTCTTTGATGTAAGGACTTCACTTGCTGGCAAGCTAAACATCTTTTAACGAACAATGCCACATCCATCTTCATTCCATTCCACCAAAACTGTTTTCTTAAGTCTTGGTACATCTTGGTGCTGCTAGGGTGAGCTGTATACGGGGTTTCATGAGCTTTACTCATTATTTCCTTCTTCAACTTGTCATCGTTAGGCACACAAATTCTTCCTTGATACAACAACGCATTATCGCTCGACTCTGAAAAATCTTTAACTTCTCCACTTCTCACCTTCCTTCGTAGTTTCTCCATTTCTTCGTCCCTTCTTTGGCTTTCTATGATGCGGGTTCTCAAGTCAAGCATTACTACCAAGGTAGCAATCATTTGGTCTACTGTCGCTGGCGGTACGATTACTTCAATCCTTATCTTCGCAAATTCTTCAATCAACTCGACTTCATCGGTTAAAAGGAATCCTAATTCGGTCCCATCCGAATTTTCCTTCCTTCTCCTTCTACTTAACGCGTCAGTATGTTTGATGATGGCTTGTCTTCATGCTTTTAATTTGCTTAAGGAGAAGTTAAGCACTGCACCTGTCGTTATTGGTCCTATCTGGTCAGAACCTTTTGAGATAATGTGTGATGCTTCTAATTCTGCTGTTGGTGCTGTTTTGGGTCAACGTATAGATAAAATGCTTCGAGTCATTTATTATGCGAGTCTGACCCTCACCTCTGCCCAAGTGAATTACACAACTACAGAGAAGGAGATGTTTGCTATTGTGTTTGTATTAGATAAATTTCGTGCATACATCAAAACCAAATCTCAAGCTAAGCCTAGACTCATTCGCTGGGTGTTGTTGTAGCCGACCATTTATGTCATCTTGATAATCTATCTTCTCCTAGAATGTGTGATAATTTGCTTTAATCATTTCCATTTGAACAAGCTTTGAGTGCAGGGATAGTCCCTTGGTATGCTGACATTGTCAATTACCTTGCATGTGATGAGTTAAGACCTGACCTTACTTCCCAAGAAAGGAAGCGTTTTATGTCTGTGTGCAGGCAATATTTTTGGGAAGATCCGTATCTTTTAAAAATTGGCAAGGATAATGTGATACACAGATGCATGCCCGATGATAAACAAGCTAAAGTACTCCAACTTTGCCATGAGACTCACTGTGGCGGCCATTTTGGAGGTCAGAAAATGGCGTACGAGGTGCTACAATCAAGTTTATTCTGGCCTACATTGTTTAAGGATGCTCAATCTTTTTTTATTTACTGTGATCATTGCTAAAGGGTTGGTTCAATTGGTCGTAAGAATGAGATACCCCTCAATAATATTCTTGTTGTCAATGTTTGGGGCATCGATTTCATGGGACCGTTTCCTAAATCTTTTGGCTATAAATACATTCTCTTAGCTCTTGATTATGTGTCCAAGTGGGTTGAGGCAATCCCCACTAGGACTTGTGATTCTCATGTCGTGCTAAGGTTTGTGCATGAAAATATTCTTTGTAGGTTCGGATTTCCCAAAGCAATAATTAGTGATGGAGGGAAGCATTTTTGCAACAAGCTTTTTGAGAAGCTTATGAAGAATAATGGGATCACACACAAGGTTGCCACTCCTTACCATCCACAAACATCTGGGCAGGCTGAGACGAGTAATAAGCAGATCAAGGGTATCTTAGAAAAGACAGTACAACCATCTCAGAAGGATAGGTCTTCAAAGTTGAATGATGCTCTTTGGGCGTATCGCACTGCTTATAAAAGTATCTTAGGAATGAGTCCATATCGTTTGATGTTTGGGAAGAATTGCAATTTGCCTGTTGAAATCGAGCACAAGGCGTATTGGGCAATAAGAGCGGCAAATCTTGATCTTGATGCCGCGGGGAAGCAACGGATGTTGCAAATGTCCGAGCTGGATGAGCTTCGTAATGAGGCCTATGAAAACGCCAAGATTTACAAGGACAGGGTGAAGTGGTTGCATGACAGTCAAATTTTATTTAAGGAGTTGAAGCCCGGGATGAAAGTCCTTTTGTTCAACTCCAGGTTGAAACTGTTTCCGGGCAAGTTGAAGTCTCGTTGGACCAGCCCGTACCTAATTGGAGAGGTTTTATCATTTAGTGCTTGAGCAGACTCAAGAATCTTTCCAAGCTAACGGACATCGAGTGAAACCGTACTATGAAGGAGAAACTGTCATTAAAGAAGTGGAGTCAATCTGGCTCGTGGATCCGCGATGAGGGCATCGTTAATGTCTGTCAAGCTAACGACATTAAACAAGGGCTGTGTAGGAGACAACCCACGAAAAAAAAATGGTCGTAGGCACCCAAGCGATAGCTCAGGACGCTAGGCGTTTGCTTGGCGGACGTGCGTTTTTGTCAGAGACACCACCTAGGCGATCGCCTCGCCTCTAAGCGCTCGCCTGTCTGTCGTGAGTTGCTTCAGAGACACTGCCCAAGCGATCGCCTGACTCCCAAGCGCTCGCTTGGCCTCCCCATCCATACTTCAGAGACTTATACCAGGCGATCGCCTGACTCCCAAACGCTCGCTTGGCCTCCGGACCCTAACTTCTGCAGCCTACCATGTGCGATCGTCTTGGGTCCAAGCGCTCGCCTCTGTCCGCGTGTACCCTTTCCCTTAAAGTCGGCCCCCCTAAACCCTACCCTATTAACTACCGCCACTCTCTATTTCTTCCTCACCATCCCAAATTGCCACTTTCTTTCATTTAACTTTCTCACCCACCACACCCCACCTCCTTACTCCCATCATCGGTATTTACCCTTTTTCACCATATTTACTCCTCCACCGCCGACACTCACTATTTCGGCCAAGCGGTCACCTGGCTGTTACGCGTTCGCATCGGCCTACCAACTCGGCCACATACGCTCGCTCTGGCCGCCACCCTCCGGTGAAGCAATCGTTTACCTCCTCCTGCCTGTTGTCCAAGCGACCGCCTCCGACCTATGCCATCGCTTCGTTCGCGCTACTCTGGCCGAGCGATCGTCTCCAATCCTAAGCGCTCACTCCGGCCGCTACCGGTCATATCACCACCGATTAGCCGCTTGCCACCATTCAAGTGCTCGTTCCTGTTGTTTTGCCCTTGAAAAATGGGTAGAGCTAAGCAGGCCAAGTGCAACGACGAGTCTTTGGAGCTGTCGGAGCAACCAGAGGATCTCCGTGCCACCTATGGCTGACTTTTCTGATTTATACACCGGAGGAAGGTCAAATTTACTCTTGTTTTCTTTATCAACGTCAACCTACTACTCATTACATTGATAGGGAAGAAATTGGTAAATTTGGTGTTGTAAACTGACAAAGCTGTCGTTTGCACTTCGCACAAATAAAATTTATAACTCCTATGCCCACAGTAGGCGGTAGCCAGCGGTAAGTAGGGTCGAACCCTAGGGAATTTGTGTAGTCTCTCTTCCACATAACCGGTGTTGCAAAATAGGTTTTCGTCTGGACTGCACTCGTCTTGGTCAACAAGTACTGAAAATTAATACTGAAAACTAAACAAGAACTTGATCAATAATAAAAGATACCTGGATTGGGATCGAATCATTGAACATAAACACTCAGTCGGTCATTGGTGCAAGGATTTTGGTCACATGCAAATACCATTCGGTTTCCAAGTAGATTAATTCTAGCCCTAAGGTCAAGAAGTCACGACTAGAATACTCTACTCTTCATCTATCCTTTTAACTTACATTACCAGAGACACTCTAGACAAAACCCATCCCTAGTCAAGACAAGTACGAAGACTCTTTAGCAACTATCTTGACAAAAAGCTTTAGGAACGTTTAGACCCAAATCAGCCAAAAGATGCCCAAGACATCGACTGCTCTCCAATCCTCGTTATACTTTTCAGGCACAAGAGACTCTCTATGTGAACTCCTGATTTCTATTTGTACTTTTATCTTGCTCAAGCAATTAACGGCCTATTAACTACTCAAGTTCAATAAAAGCATTGGTCAACAAACGTAGTATTTCGAGAATAAAAGCATGCAAGTAATTAATTCAAATTAGACCTCTCGAGTGTTTCAGTTTATGCTCAAGTCATCTCACCAATCCAGGCTTAGGAATTTAGCTAGACATAATATAAATTGAAATCAACGTAAAAGATATAAAAGAAAACATACTTTGAATTAAATCTGAAATATAAATTGTACTCCAGCAAAATAGAAAACGTCTTGGCCAAGATGGCCAGCAGAAAATAGTGCAGAAAAGTTAAGGGTGTTGCCCGTAGGACCTATCTACTACTTCCAAAACTCGAAATAAATTGCAAAACAAAATACTAAACTAAAGGTGTGATAAAGGGTGCTGAAAAAGATTTATTACAAAAGAGAATGCGGCCATATATATAGACATGAAATAGGGTTGAAGTCGGTTTCCTTATGGGCTTGAACTTCTTCCCTTGTTAGGCCTTCTTTCCTTGTTGGGATAGAAGTTTCCTTCCTCATCTTCTTCCTTGGAGATGAAGTAACGTCCGCTGCCCACGGCCCACATTCCTTTTGTCTTGGTCACGACTGTGTCAGTCTTGCCCATGACGCGCACAATTTTGGGTACTCTGCTGTTTTGGCCAAAATCATATGGAAATGTACTCCTTCACCTATAGCTTGCTCAAGATACGCATATTAATTCCAGCTACAGACTTCAGCCCTATGTCCATATTGCATGGTATCGTTGCCCAACGCCAGAAAAGCAGTTTTTCATCAAATTATGCCCACAATCGCACCAGTTCTGCCATGCACCCACTTTCTCCAACTTGTGTCCTCCCAAACAACAAAAAGGTATGAAAAAATGAGCTTCAAGGTATCTCTTTTTGCCTCTTGGGGAAGGAATGTCGGGCTCGGCCGACTATTATGTATCAGGTGTTTGGGTTTAGAATGGAGGGTGGAGTGAAGGTTGTGCCTCAGGATTTTGATGCTTCTACTGCGTGGAGGAATTTAACTGGTTTGGACAATTGGAAGACTGGGGGCATTTCTTGTGGTTTCATTCGTCGGCTAGCATTGTGCATATTATACAAATTTCTTGTGAATAATGTTATTGGTTGGGAAGATTCTAGTAAGGTGCACACCACAGAGCTTTTTCTCCTAGATTGTGCAACACAGATAGTGCGAGTTTGCCCAGCTCAATTTATTTATGCTGCTTTGCAAAACATCAAGATAAAGTCCTCTGCTGAGGCTGCTTTTCTTCAGCTAGCCACCGCCTTAGCTCTTAAATTTAAGCTTTTCCAAGGCAATTATCCTTCTCGCCCATATTATGAAGTAGATGTTAAGTATTTGGGCTACTCTGAGCTCAAACATGGTTTTCTTGCGCAAGATCAGAATTCTTTTGTTCCTTTTGAGGAACGTGCTGTGGTTAAACGGTATCATGCTGATCAGCTTGCTGGCATTATTGCTCCATCTGATACAAATCGTCAAAATGAAGATAGGATTGGGGGGCAACAGGAGCAAGGCCATCCATAGATTGTTGGGCCTTTCCAACCATCTAGTTCTTCTCAACCATCTGGGTCTGCCTCTTTTGATTTCGGTGGTTTTTAAAATGATTTCGCTGCTTTCCGGACTGACTTAGGGGCTCAGTAGGGCCAGCTGCAACAAAGTATTGCTACTTACGGTGACCAGTTGCACACTCAAACCGAGTATTTGCAGCGCAATGAGCAATGTTAGATGGAGAATGAGCAACGTTGGGTTTCCAATGATCAGCATTGGGATTTGTCTGAACAACATTGGCAAGGGGTTTCTCAGTTTCACGCTGCTAGTAGTCAGTATTGGACCGAGCATGGTCAGCAGTGGACTTTTAATGCCCAACGTTGGGAGGAGCAGCGGCAGTATAATGCAGCTCAGACACAGCGTATGGACGACTTCAAGAGGCAATTTGCTAGTTGGTACTTTCCGCCTGGTGGTCCTTTTTAGCCACCACCTGATCAATAGTGAGCTTCACTGTTGATGTGTACGTTACTTTTTCCTTCCTTTTGATATGTGGTGCTGTTTTACTATTCTTTTTATTATTTGTTATTTGTGCTTTGGTTGTGCTTGTTTTCGTGCTTTGTGTAGGATGCTTGAAGTTGTGACTACAGTTATCTCGTTCATTCTCTCTGGTTTGCGTTTTTCTATCACCCTTTCCCTGTTCCTTTTTCTTGTGTTGTGATAATGGGGACATTGCTCATTTTTCTCGTAGGGAAGGAGGGGTGTGTTTTCTTGATGGTCTAGCTTGTTTTTCCTTGATTTATTTTGTTTCACAATTGAATTGCGGAAGTAGGAATTGAAGTTTACAATTCATGCTTCGATTTGCTTGATTCATCGGGGTATTTTGTCATGATTTGACTGATATGGCTGTTGCATTCCATTTGTGGGGCATTTAATGCTTGGATTATTGAAGCTTGATGTTTGAGTATGGGTAAAGGGTGAGAAAATCTTTATTTTAAGAATTGTATCCTGAATAATGCGCTGTTAATTATATATTTTATTAAGTTAAGTTGGAAGGCTTCTGCTCTTCTGGGAACCATGAGCATGGGAAACCACATGAGGAAACTTTAGATGATCTCTAAATGTTCACAACTCATGAATATTGGCCATATAACCCGACTTAACTTGATAACTTTATGTGATGCCTTTGATTGAAATTATTGTGATTTGAAGGGCTCTACCCCTCTTTCTTGCCTGTTCAATGTTTAATATATTATACGAGAAATTGGTATAGGAAACCACGTTAGGCGCCGGAATTCTCCGTGAGTAAACCTAGCGAATATTACTCGGAATTCACTTAATATCTATAATTTAAGAAATGACTTGAATTTGCGATATTTTTTGTTGTTCAAGTTTTCTCACCTAGATCTTGCAGTTGAATGTTGAGTTGATTGAGTTCTTGTTTGAAGGGAAACTCATTGTTTTGTGATGGTTATATTTGGTTGATGAATGATAAATCTGTTTTGAAATTGAGAGCCTATTGGAGTATGAATTGTTTAGTCAATTTATTACTTTTTCATTTTGATTAGAAATAAGATTTACTTGAGAACAAGCAAGGTTTTGTGTGTGGAAGGGTGTTTCACCTTCATTTTTGTTGGTTTTATTGCAAAATGATTATATTTAGTTATGAGCATTGCACTAATTTATTGGACCAAGTGTTGTGTGGAATTTGGTTGTTTGACATCGAGTTGTAGGTATTGAGATCAAGAAAGGGAGAAGAAGAATTTGAGATGAGCTGGAGTCGAAGTTTGAGAAGAGCTTGATCGTGTAGTTTACCCAAGCGATCGCTCGGAGCAAGAGGCGCTCGCTTGGTGTGGCCAGAAGAGACAGCAGAGAGAAGGGCCAAGCGATCGCTTGACCCTATAGGTGATCGCTTGGCGTGGCAATTTAACCGACAGAGACGGGGGCCAAGCGATCGCTCAGTCCCTAAGCGATTGTTTGGTAGGGCATTGCGACGAGCAGAGGCGGAGGCCAAACGATCGCTCAGCCTCTAGGCGATCGCTTGGCAAGGTGCATTGTTGGACAGAGACGGGGGCCAAGTGATCGCTCAGCTCTCTAAGCGACCGCTTGGCCCATGGCGGCGTGAATTCTGGGAATTGCTATAAATAGGGTTTATTTATTTCCTTCCGTCTCCTTTTTCCTCGTACGCGATTTTTACCTAGTTTTTTAGCATTCAAAACACTTTTTATATTGTTCTTAGTTTAATGCTTCCATAGTTTAGTATTTTATTTCGGGATTAACGAACATCAACACCACAGATTCAATTGCAATTTTAGGTTTACTTTTAATTCAAGTTTGTGAGTGCTTTTGTTTCTCTTTTTGTTAATTGAATTCTTTTATGATTGATTTCTCTTCGTTCATTAGATTAGGTTTAATTTCTTGCCTAGAATTAATTTATGCTTAATTTCTTTTCTCACCTAGTTATAAACAAACAAACCCTTGATTTTACTGCTTTATTTACTTTTTCGTAGCAATACAAATAATTTCTCTGCTAAGTTTTCCTTGTGAGACGATACTTAGGCTAACTTGCTTAATCTACGGAGATCACGTTAATTGCGTGCAACTTAGGATTAAAATAGTTGAAACAACCGACCTCACACTCTCTCCCTTCTCTCCTCTCTCACGTCAGCACACACACAACATACTTACACATCCATTTCCACCATTGAAGACCAAGCTTGCATGGTCTAGAGTTGCGAGAAAAATTGCTACAGATCATCTATTGATCAATCCAACGAGGTAATCTTGATCCCCTCGATCTTGTGATCATTTCAAAGCTAGAATCACCCTCCTTCCTCTCCATTTATCTTCGGCACCTTCATGCCGTAGAGAAGAGTTCGATTTTAGCTTGTTTTTTAGGATTAGAAATCGATCCTTGCATGGTTTCTTGCATGAAAATGCAATTTAAAGTCTTGATCATACAAACCCTATGAGTGCCAATTTTTAAGGTCTAAAATAGGGGTTTTCATGTTGATGATCTTACCAAGAAATTGATAACAAAATGGAGTCCTAGAGATTAATCTAAGAGTATTAATGTAATCGATTTGATGAAGTAAAATTTCCACCCTATTTATGCATGAAATTTTCGAAGCTTTTAGGGTAGAAATTAGGAATTTTGTTGTGTTATTCTTGATTGATGAATTGATGATGTTAGTGATGAATTTGAGTATTGAAATGCATGCTAAGTTGATGAATTGAGGAGTATGAATTTGTTTCCTAGATTTCTTGAAATTTTCGAAACATATGCTCATGAGAAGTTGATGATTTTGTGATGATTTTGATGAAGTTTTGTTAAAATTGAGAGTTGTATGATGATATATGCATGATTAAGTGATTAGAAGAGAATTTTATGAAATCTTCCCCAAATTTTTTGATGTATATATATAGAAATAGATGATTTTTTATGTTATGAGTTAGTATTGCTTAAATCGATTAGTGATAGGTGAGATCGAGTATAATTTGAGCTTAAGTATGAGAAGACTCGACGAAAGAATTTTGTTTGCCAAAAATTGATAATCATGTGTTCTAAGTATGAAATTGATGATAGATTATTGAAATTAGATTTATTTGATGCACTATAGAACTTGAAATCATTGAAGTCGAATTTCTATGGAGAAATCCCCAAATTAGGCGATGAAATTGGGCATAAAATGAAGAGTTTTAGTAATTAAGCTCGTTTCAGTAAATTGGTTGAGAAATCGATCAATTAGGATTTTTCTAAGCATGATAGAATCTCGAATTTTTTAATTCGGAAAAGTTTTGCACTAAGTTCCAAAAATTTCGATCTATATAAAATTTATTTTTGATCTTGAGCTTAATTAAGTAAATTGATGTTATATTAATGAAATTGCATTTATTTTAAGCATGTTAGAGCTTAAAATTTTGAAAATCGAGCATGTATAGATATATATATGAAAAATACGATCTTTATGAAGAAATGAAGCATGAGATGTTAAGTTCTTGATGTTTTATGATGAATTTGATGATCAGATGACGAAAATGGAATAAAAATAACTAAGTTAGCTTTTTGAAATTCTTGAATCGGAGTTCGTATGCTAAAGTTATAAAGAATTGAAGTTGAGAATGAAAAATTGAGCATTTTGTAAGTTAATAGCGAGATTAAGTGAAATTGATAATGAAAAATTGAGCATTTTGTAAGTTAATAGCGAGATTAAGTGAAATTGATCAAGTAATTAGTCAATTAGAATTATTTTGAGTCAAATTGTCAAGTTTGATGATTTTCCAAGCATGTGCACGTTTTACGAGAAAAAGTGACGTAGATTTTAATCTGAGAAAATTTGCCTAAGGTTTCGGATTTTGAAATTGATTTCATGATTGAATTCTTTGATTTATTTTAAGAATAACGAAACTGTTTTCGTTAAAATCCGAAGACTTTTATCTTTCAAGTTTAAAAATCGAGTAGTAATGAGTCAGTATAAGATTGTAGCGAGACTTAAATGAAATTCTGAATTGATACTAGTGCTTGAGTGAATTTATTTGATTTTTTAGAAATTTTCTAGAATATTCTGAGATATTTGGAAAATTTTTCTTATTCCGTCTATTTATCGAAGTCAGTCATTTACCTATCAGTGAATGTTTGATTCTCGATGCAAAAGTTTGAATGTGAATGATTTGTGATTTTAGTAACCGAGAATTAATCTTGTAATTTTCTGAGTTCGTTTGCTCGAGAAATCGAGAAATACGAAGTTTATGTTGTGAATAGTGAATTCTCGATTTTTGTGAACTACTTAAGTTTTTAATTTGTTTGATGTTATCGAGTTAAGTGCCCAAGTCTGAAAGTCGTTTGGTATAGTACTTAGGTAGAGTTGAGAAAACGAGACAGATCGTGTTAGTCGAGCAGAATTAAGTTAAGAAACCCGAGTCAAGTAGAGTCCTTCAGCCGAGCGTTAGAACTCGTTTAGTTTTTCATGTAAGTAGTCTCATCCTTATAAGATGTTATTCTTGAAAGAACGAGAGGGACCGAGAAGTAGCAGAAAAAGAAGAACGAAGCTAACCGACTAACCCTACTCAGGTGGGCTTTATAAATCGAGAACTATTGAATGCTATTACTTAATGATTATTAATATGTGAGTTATGATATGTTTGATCATCTACTTGAGTTATTATTATCCTGTGTAAGACACGAATACATGTGTTGTTATTTGAATTATGTGAGTTGACTGTGAGTTTTGCTTCGGTTAGGCCAGTTACAGTGTTTGAGAAGGAGGCCTACTTCTCGACACAGAGTTAATGTGGTATATCGATTCATACCTCTTCTTTCATTGTTATATATGTTGACAGCGCAATCGTTTCAAGAAAAGAAAATGTTTTTGCATTCACAAGGAAAATGTTTAAACTGTACTAACACTTGTGACGTAGTGGCAAGACAAGTTCAATTATATAGCTCTAATGAGCAAGGTTTCAACTATTTTGGCATGTGTTCACTGGAGTGAGTACGAAGTACTTAACCCTGCATGTGTTTTCTAAACGTGCAGGTTAGCTTGGATGAGGATGGTGCGGACTTGCTTGGCAGTGTGTTACAATAAGTCGAGTCGTTTTTGTTTAAGCTTGCAATTGTATGTCTTCATACATGTAATTGTTGGGACTTGAGTTTCAAATTCCGTAACAAATACAATGTTTATTTGTTTTTAAACTTTTACTCTGATATTGGTGTCGATACAATGAGCCTTGTGCTGGAAAGTATTTCCCGTTTTTCCCTAATGCTACTTGACTTGGATTGAGATATTTGACTTGATCTGTGACACTTGAATTATTTGTCATTGCTCGTTTATTTGAGTTAAGAATTGAAAGAATGTTGTTATTTGTTATCGCTTTCAATATATATTCCTTTGTTCCCGAGCATGATCCCTTGTTGAGTTGTATATTGTTTCATGGTTTCACCTTTACTGTCCAATGGATTCTTGTCGTTCCTACACACTTGAATTCGGGTTGTGACAAGAATTTCATTCAAGACTCATACACAGTCTCATGCTGACTCAATACTGCTCAACTTTTATTCTTGAAAACCATAAGTCTTCGAATTTTAACGAAAACAGTCTGCTTATTCTTAAAATAAATCAAGGAATCTAAATATGGAATCAGATTCAAAATCCGAAACTTTAAGCAAAATATCTCAAATTTTTTCTCGTAAAACATGCACATGCTTGGAAAAATCTCAAGCTTGTCAAACTAACTCAAAATAATTCAATTGATCAATTACTCGATCAATTTTACTTAATTTTACTTTTAACTTACAAAACCTTGATTCTCCATTCTTAAACTTCAATTCTTAATAACTTTCACATACGCATTCCGATTTAAGAAATTCAAGAAGCTAATATACTTATTTTACTCCAATTTCATCATTTAATCATCACATTCATCAAACAATGTCAAGAACTCAACATCTCAGGCTTAACTTCTTCAAAACCTTCGATTTTTTCATACTTTTAGCTATACATGCTCGATTTTAGTAATTCAAAACCTTCCAATTTCATGAATATAACATCAATTCACTCAAACAAGCTCAAAATAAAAAATTCCCAATTCAAAAAACTTAAAACCTTCGAAATTTTTGGATTTTAGTACGTAACTTGTCCAAATTCAAAAATTCAAGGCTATAATGTACTTATAAAAAATCCAATTGATCGATTTTCTAATCAATTTCATCAAACGAGCTCAAATACTAAAAATCGTCTTTTTATACTCAATTTCATCGATTAATTTTGGGATTTCTCTATAGTCATCCGATTTTAATAAATTTAAGCTCTATTATACCTCAAATAAATCTAATTTCACTAATCTTTACTCAATTTAACACTTACAACACGTGATCAACAAAAATCACAAGTTCTAAGGCTCAATTAGTTCTACTTTTTCTAGATTTTGAGCAAACGAGTTTATTTCTTCGATTCCTCTTATACTTAGGCTCAAATTATACTCAAATTGATTTATGAATCATCCAAATAACAATCTAACTCAACAATCATAAAAAAACATCAAATTTCTCAAATATATAGCTCGAAATTTTTTTGAGAAAAAATGCATAAAAATTCATATCAAGCATATAACATCATAAAACTCTCAATCATATCAATACTCTTCAAAATCAACACAAAATCATAAACTACACATATACACATACTTCGAAATTTTGGGGCAAAATCACATAACAATTTATACTCCTCAATTGATCAATTTCTCATGCATCCAAGTACTCAAATTTAACAAATAAATCACCACTTCATGCATTCAAAGCACACAACAAAAATCCCTAATTTCCCAGGCTAGAACCCTTTGAATTTTTTGGGGGAAATTAGCATGAAATTTGATTTTGACACGCACCCGTCGTATGGTACGATCAAAATACTTGTGTAAGCCCCAGACGGACAGTACACACTCCTATGCCCACAACCGGACTGGTTAATCTTAGCAGTAAGCTAGGGTCGATCCCACGGAGAGTGAGGAACTACTTTACTCTTCAAGTGCATAAGGTTGGTTGTCACGATCCACTATTGTTATCTGCACAATTAGACGTAAATGCAATCAAATATGAAAGAGGTAAGATTTGGGATAGGGCATGATCATTGTTGATATGTGTATTCGGTCATAGACATACTACAGATCCATCCATGCTTCGCATAAACTCAAGGCATGGCTCAAAAATATTGGGGCGTTTCAAGAGTTTATACTCCACACTTGGGATGGTTGAATCCTTGTGGTCACTTGGTTCAAAGGTTACGCTTCACCCCGATCACAAGCTCGTGCTCCACTCTTCCTTAGATAGTAGTTATACCCAATCTCTCCAAGTATGACCCTCACCAACCTTTTCTTCCAAGTTCCCGGCTCTGCACCTAGAAAGTAGACATAACTCGTGGGATATCCATTTCCAGTAACACGTCCAACCAGTCATCAATATATCTACGATGCGTGAGGTGAGTACCTTGGTCGATAACCATGGCTTTATGTCTTGTCACAGTTGATGGATAGCCATTAGAGAAGCCCAAGACCGAGGAAGGATGCAGTGTCCCCTTGCCCGTTCCCCATCATCCAGATCTACATCTCAGTTGAAGGCGTTACTCAGCCACTTGGTCATAGGAATACTGATCATTGTTGTCTGTCATGCCCTAGCCTTTGCTTAACGTGGTACAACTCTTACCAAACAGAGATCACCCGCTAAGTTCGAACAGCCCACGAAATCTCCTCAGATCTCTCCAGAACCACTAGATCCAACCGAATGCTCAAATGCCTCACAAATACTTCACATATCAACAATTAACCATATCCCCCACCCTAATCTCACCAGGGGAATTACTCACACATATTGAAAAGCATCTTAACACCAATAAATAAACACATCAATAACTGAAAAGATGGAATACTTGAATTAAGAAAATACCTAAGGCAAACCGTCTTGGATTTGTTCACGATGGGAATTAAAATAGTGGAATCGTAACTTGTTTGTGTAGAAATTGTAAAGAACTAAAATGTAAATTGTATCTTGAGAAGAAAAGTATCGAGTACTAGCAGTAACCAACGTTTTTGCCAGCCATACTTGCTGGACTTTTATAGTTGAGGCTGTGGCAGTCATATCGGCATGTCATGATTGATTTCTTTCCATATTTAGCTCCATCTTGATGGATGCTTGATTGATTTGATTGATTATTGGCAATCACCGGATGATTGATTGGGATGACTCTCATTCCTTCGAGATCATTCTGCTGCTGGAACTCGCCAGGATCTTCAGCAAATCTCCTCCACGCGTCTTTCCATATTTAGCTCTGGCTGCTGACTGCTGCTGTCGGGCATGGTCGTACTGACTGTATCCTTCAGTTAGCCTTACACCAGAGTATTTTTTTCCTGGGGAAATCGGCTTCATACAGTGGGCTACAATTACTTCGGTAATGCCCATTCTGACCATCTTTTCTCCGTTTGCCCTGGACTAAGCTTCGTTCCTACGAACAACTACTTTCTTCTCTTTATAGACATTATAGACATAAAAGACGGGAAAAATAGGGCCAAATGGCCCAAAAGTCGAAGACGCATCACACCTACACACTTAAACCATACTTGCCCTCAAGTATGTCGGTGGATTCATAGAAGACACCAAGAAAAGAGATGAAAGAAAAGAAATAAAGACTCAAGACACGAGACTGCGCAGTTAATTGGATCAAATTATATATACATGCATCAACCATAAGATCAAACCACTTTTCTTTGAGCATAGAATTAACATGTAAAGAAAGCATCATCTCTCACACTCTCAAGTGTATGGTTAAGTATTTACTCTCGTACTATGCCACTTTTGGACCTCTTATAGGCTTGAATGTTGATTGATAGCAATGTTTAAAGCAGGTAGAATTTGTCAAAGGGACTTTTATGCTTATACTAGGCATACGGAGTGGGGGTTAGAATTGCTTGATAAGTAGTTTAAAACTTCGTTCCAATCATACTGACCTATCTTTTCAGTATTGGCACTCCCAATTTTATTTCCTTTCTTGTTTGGGGACTCTCTTACATTTCTTTGATCCAGCATGTTTCCCTTAATTTCATTTTTGTTCCCAGCTATTCCTTCCTCAATTATGCTTTTCACACTTAGAGCAATAAACTACCCTTATCATTTGTAAAATGTGAGAGTCACATCTCTTTCATTCAATTTCAATTCAAGGGTTATGAAAACAATTATGTTCGGCTCAAAGTGGTTAGCAAGGGTCATCATTTTAACTCAGGGAATCAATTCTGGGATTCTAGATCAAAGAAAATGCCCTAGTCATATAAATTCTACCAACCCGCTAGAATCTACAAACAAGTTCTAGGATTACCAAGCAGCATAGTCACACTAAAAATGAATGCAATTCAGGCTAAAAAACTCACAGGTAAGAGAGTATTCAGTAAGCTCACTACTGCACATCATGTAATTCTACTCATCATGCCATCAAATACCCAAACCAAATAACATGCATAATTCACCAATACAAAATAACTTGATCAACACAAACTATAACTATACAACTAGACTCCATCAGACGCCATCAACACAAAAAAATAAAATCAAATGATAAAATAAAACCTAATCTAAAAGTAGGGATAGAAAACTTAGTTATGTTGGTCGGAGGCATCATCCTCCTTCCCAGCAGCTTTTGCTATCAACGCCTCGAAGCCAGTCCTCATCTCCATCTTGATCACAACAATTTATTCCCTGAGCATTCCCACCTCGTCGAGCAATTCCCTCAGCTCTGCCAGTTTGGATGCCACCTCGCTGTTGGTAAGGCGTGGCACCGCCTGCTCACCTGCCCTGCGCAGTTCAGCTCTGCCTGAAGCTCCTTCCGGGTAGACCAAAGAGTAGTTACCACGCTTATCCGCCTCGACTATCCTCCATCGCATGAAACGTCTCTGGTCGAGAAAGCGGGTGTTTGACACCGGAGTGTCGTCGGGCTTCACCACATTGAAGTTGGTAAGATTCTTTGCAAGAATTGTCACCAATGGGCAGAGAGAGATATCACAGCCCGAATTCTAGTGTGTAAGAACGACTAAAATCTATTAGACAGTGAAGGCGAAACAAGGGAAAATAAGCGAAGGAACATACTCGGATACAAAGGATTATTTATTGAAAGCGAAAATAAATGATTAACTTGCTTTTAATTAACCATCTTAATAGCTCAATCGAATAAATTTGTTATGTAAGAGTCGAGAGGAAATCAAATGAGGTGTCGAGCATGAATCTCATCAAATAAATATCAGAGTTGGACAGATTTATAACACGAATAAATATCGGTATTGAAGCAGAATGTTACATCAAATCCAAAAGTTATATGTATGAAGACATATAACCCAAGCTTAAATAAATCTTGACTCGAAACAACGAACGCCACCAAGATAATTGAAAGCTTGATCGATAGAGCTATATAATTGAACTTGCCTCTCTTGTTGCATCACAAGTGTTAGAGTTATAAAACAGTTAACATGTACATGCAGAAAAATCATTTCATTTTTTAAAAAATGCTTGCGCAAGCAGTAATATATATATCTGGTATGAATCAATCTACCACATAATCTCTTGTGTCGAGAAGTAGGCCTCCTTCTCCAACACTGTGACTGGCCTAACCGAAGAAAGGCTCACAGTTACAGGCTTACAGTTACTTCAAACAATTAAAAACACGTGTGTTCCTGTCTCACACATGATAAAAAAAACTCAAGTAGATGATTAAACATACCAAAAAACTCAGATAAAATGGCAAGTCAACTAATTTAAAAACTCACATAATATGATAATAGTAATCACATTCATCGGTTTGTTTCGGTTAGAAAGCCCACCTGTCATCTAATGGTTTTGCTCGGAATACCTCGTTTCGTCTTGCTTCGTACTTCTGGACTCCACTCGCTTCTTACTATCGAACTTCACTCGTTCCTTCAAGGTTAACATTCTTATAAGGACGAGTTCTATTTCTTGAAAACAAAAAATGAGTTCTAACGCTCAGCTGAAGGACTTCTACATGACTCGGGTTTCTTAACTTATCTCGACATATCTAACTGATCTTTCTCGGTTTCTCGGCTCTACCCAAGTACTAAACTAACAGACTCTGAGACTCAAGTACTTGACTCAAAAATATCTAACTATTTTATTAATAAAATAATTCACATAAGAAAGAACATCAGTATTCACATCACATGTCTCATTTTACTCGACTTCTCGAGTTAAACGAACTCATAAATTACAAAATTAATTCTCGGGTTCTAACATCATAAATTATTCACAAACAAACTTTCAGATCGAGAATCGAACATTCACAAACAGATAAACGATCGACTTCGATAAATAGATGGAAAAAGAAAAATTTTCCACATATATAATAAAATATTGTAGAAAAATCTAGAAAGTTATATTAATTATTTAATCATAATTATAAACTTGGTTACTCATTCAAGACTCAGTTATTGATTTATGCTGACTCGACTCTACTCGGTTTTAACTTTTAGAAATTAAAAGTTATTAATTTAAATGAAATCAGTTTCATTTTTCTTATAATAATTTAAAGGTTTTAATTATAAAATTGGAAATAAAATTCGAAACTCTTATTAAAATTTTACGGAATAAAGTTTTCGTCTTTTCATTGTAAAACATGTCATTACTCGGAAAATTCATCAAACTCGATAAAAAGATTCTAATGATTTATTAACTCGATTAATCTCACTTATTTTGATTTTAACTTTAGTAATTTGCTCAATTATCATTTTAACTCGATTTTCATCAACAAATCTCATTGCTCGATAACTTCTTCGTACTAACTCGGATTCAAGAATTTCGAAAAGTAACTAAAGTTATTTTAACTTCATCAAATCATCATATCAATCAAAATTAGCATACAACATTAAGAATCATCAACTTCAATCTCCATTTTGGTTCGAATTTTTCCAAGAAAAATTACTCAAAAATTTATTCTTCGCGTTTCTCTTATTCCATCATCTTTAAATCATCGAATCACACATCATCTAATCATATATCATCAAGAACATCACAAGATCATCAAGAACATCATAAAATCATCAAGAACATCATGTTCTTCATATATATATATATATATATATACATATATATTTTCGGCACTTTCAAATAATTTCTTTCTTCCATTTCTTCATTTCTTATTATCTTTTATCTCATTTTCCATCATCAAATCTAACTAAGAACATCAACCAACAAATCCTTAAATTTTCACCAAAATTTTCGGTACTCACACACATATATATATCATCATTTTTCCCATTCAATCACATACATCAAAACTCTTAAATCATATTCTAAAACATAAATTTATCACAAGAATCATGCTTGAATCATCAACATGAAAATCCCTATTTTGACTCACAATTTTCGGTACATACATATATGTATTTATCTCATTTTTTCTCATTCAATTTTCATATACATAAACACAGAAGAATCAAGATGAAAACTATGATCAAATATCATCAAGATCATCAACACCAAAAATCCATAAACATGCTATAATTTTCGATATAGAGGGGAAAAGATGATCAAGGATTTTGACTCCTATTTTTGTGTATCAAAGACTCAAGAACTCAAAAAATTAATACTAGAACACGAGGCTTCGATTTCCTTCATGGGAGGATCATTTGATCGAACCAAAAGAGGATACAAAGGAGGGATTTCCTTGAATTCTAACCACTAGAATCAACAAGAATCAAGAGACTTACGTAGACTTGAAAGCTAGATCGATCAAAGGGCTTCAATCCTCGCAACTCTAAGCTTTAAACAAGCCCAAAATCGAGCTCCTTCTTTGGATTTTCAACAAGAAAAGAAATGGATGAATCCTAGTCTTAAATTTATCATCACGGCGAGAGGTTCTCAAATACCTTATTAGATTAGTCGATGGATGATTGGGGGACTAAGTTCTTGCTAGTGCTGGAGCTTGAAGGTTGTTCTTCAATGTTGAATTAGTGTGTATGTGTGTATGTATCCGAGCGAGAGATAAGAAGGAGAGACACTGTAGAGAGAGAATTGGAGAGAGATGATTAAGAGAGAGAGTGTGTTGCATGAGAGAGTGAGCTGAGAGTGAGAGTAGGATAGATTTAATTAAGTTTTAATTGCACCCGGTGGTCAAAAATGCGATATAATTTTCTCCGGAAGAAAAAGTTATCCTGTGCAATTAAACCCTACTTTTTCATTAAACTCTCAAACGATTTAAAACTCACCACGACTCTTTCTCGACATCGGAATTCTCTCTACTTCGTCTCTAACTTCACCAAATAAATTAAGAAATCTAAAAATCCAGTTTTCAAATTAAAATTTCGATCAACGAAGAAAAAGTCAAAATTCACTATTCATATTAGGGTTTTCTGGACCTTCAACTGAATTTTCTCTCGGACGATTTCTGATGACTCTCAAACATATATCAAAGCTTCTAGAATCATTTTTAGACTTAAAAGACACAAATTAGATTAAATTCAGAAAAATTCGTCAAAAAACGAAAACTCGGGAAAAGTTACTATTCATCAAAAAATGAAACTTCTCAGAAATTTTTGAAATTTGAACTCAAACTCAAAATCACATAATCATGCTCAGTCAATATATCACACATTCAATTCGGATAACCGAAACAAGAAAATCATGTAAAGATACTCAAGGGCATTTTGTTAATTTCGTAAGAAAATGTCTTTTCTTGGCACACAATTAAGCACATAAACTCAATTAAGACGAAATGAAAGACATATAAAAGATCATGGTATTATAAGAGAGGTACTTATTATTGTGGGACACTGCATACTGGAACTGCAACACCATTGTGAACCCAAAATTCACCTTCTTCTTCTCCAACATGCACCACAACAAGAATACCTCTTGTTGGGTGACCACATTTGCTCCTTCTAGGCGGCCATAGATGTTGTAGGCTAGCCACTTGTGGCATATCTCCAGTGCTAGGTTGCGAATTTCGTTGGACTTGCTGACATTCTTCGTATACTTGTCTTTGGTAGAGAAGATTGATCAGTAAAGGTCAATCTAAGATTTCCATTCCGTCGAGGCCACTGTCTCCTTGTACTCTTCATTATAAACTTCATGTGGCTCGAGTACTCCTAGGTTGATGTTCAACTTATTCATGGTGAGAGAGAACATCCTACCCCGCAGTTGAAAGCGTAGGGTACCAAGAGCCTCGATGGTGTAGTTGCCACGGGGTTTGAATTCAACCGACCCCATAAATTCCTCCGATATCTTCTGGTAGGCTACGTAGTACCAATCCAGCACCGTTTCCTAGCCTACGTAGGCTACGACATACCGTTGATTGTCTCTCGGTATGGTCGTACCAGATGAGGCAGGGCGCACCAAATCTTTACGCCTAATTGCAAATTTCTTGGTGGTGGTGTTGCGCACAGACTTTGTTGGGGCTAGTATACTCCAGAGTTAGAGCTATCTATAGCCTCTGATTCTTCTTTTGCTTCTTCTTCTTCCTCCTTCTTTTTCTCATCTTTCTCCACTTCTACTGCCTTTTCCTTTCCTTTCTCTGCAGCAGTAGCCTTACTCTTTGTGCTCTTGGTCCTAGTCTTACCCCCCTCCTTACTCAGTTTGACCTTTGGTGGTGGCAGTGAAGGCTTTGAG
Source organism: Schizonepeta tenuifolia (assembly GCA_029490685.1). NCBI lineage: Eukaryota > Viridiplantae > Streptophyta > Magnoliopsida > Lamiales > Lamiaceae > Schizonepeta > Schizonepeta tenuifolia. Next base: position 52,581,478 of record CM055959.1, on the reverse strand, counting down.
ATTTTCAGCTTCCTCTTAACCCCCACCGTTTTATCTTTGCTCTGTAGAGTTGGACCTTCTTTTGATTGCACGGGGGAGTTTCCTTCCTCCCTCTCTTCATCTTATTATTCCTCTTCTTGCTCTTCCTCCTGTTCCTCTTCCCACTTCTCCTCCTCCTCGTCGGAAGCGGTCTTACCATCCTCCATCATTTGAAAGGGAGAACGAGAAGGCTTAGGAACTGGAGATGGTTCCTTTGGTGGAGATAGCGGTACTACAACAACTTTTTTCCCTTTGATGGCTAACGACTTCTTTGGTGTTGCAGTGGTGGTAGAAGTTGTTTTCTCGATGGCTGGTTTCTTCCCTTTTTTCTTAGACGCCGGCAAATCAGACGACTCCTTTTTGATTTGGGCAGATTCTTTGACCTTCTTAGTATCCTCCACTCCAGTAATTTGATTTTTTGGCGAAGGTGATTTCTCCAGTTCCCTTTCTTCAGTGGTCAAGGTAGGCGTAGTGTCCTCCAACACCTGCATGGGTATTTCTTTCGATGTGGAGCTTCGTGTCTTCATTTTCCCACCAGTCGGTAAGGGCTTCATTGTGGTGGTACTTTTCTGCCAGTGGTAGCAGTTTGGATGTTACCAGAGGTAGCACTGCTCTTGGAGTCTTTTCTGTTCGCCGGCATCTTAGTTTTGGCCATGGTAAAATTTGGGAGTTGGAAAAGTTTTTAGGGTTGTGAATTTGGGGGCTTCTTCATGTGAAGAAGAATGAGAAACTGTTGGCCTTTTTATGAGAGTGGAGATAGCGATTGCGAAATAAAAACTAGTGGAGATCGTGTGTAGCGGTTATGGTGGTGGTGGTGGCTTTAAGAGGGGAAGAGGGATTAAACCGACTTGAAAGTGGAGATGACAGTTATGGAATATTGGATATGATTTAAGGGAGAAAATCATTTCCAAATTTGAAATTCAAATTTTCTTACAGAAATCGAAGTAGCACAGTCACATCGTGTCAGACGCGCTACCAGTCACTCCTCGGTTAGCACTTTCTCGACCAAAACAACCATGGGCCTCAACTTACACACTTTGCATCTCAAAGTGGGTTTGAATTCTCCACTGGGCCTAATTAATTCTGGCCCGCCTACTTCTGATCCTCTTCAGCCCAAGATCACATTTTAAAGAAAAATTCCTAAGCTTCAAAGTAAAGCAGCGGTTGTGGTCACACCGACAACCACTCTTGGGTTGCCTCCTAGTCAGTTCTCTTGTTTATTGTCTTGAGCTCGACCTTGTCATTTCATCCTCACCGGTAAATAGGATCAAGGAGAGAACATTTCTCCTTCTGCTTATCCATGTTGGAATAATCAAAGTAGGGTTTTAATCGATGCCCATTTACCACAAATGTGTCCCTTCCATTGAGATCATAAACCTTGATGCTTCCATTGGGGAATACTTCTTTTACTATATATGGCCCTCCTTATTTGGATCGAAGTTTCCCACTCATCAATTTAAAGCGGCAATTGAAAAGTAGTACCTTCTGTTTAACACAAACTCCTTCTTGCGGTTTTTTGCATCGTGGATTCTCCTGGTACTTTCCTTATACAGGACTGCATTGTCGTATGCCTCTAACTGAAGTTCCTCTAGCTCTTTCATCTGCAAATTACTTTCTTCTCTAGCTAAGGTCATACTGAGATTTATTTTCTTGATGGCCCAGTACGCTTTGTGGTACATCTCCACAGGTAGGTGATAACTTTTTCCAAATACCAGCCTGAAGGGAGACATCCCAATTGGAGTTTTGTAGGTAGTTCGGTATGCCCACAACGCATCACCCAAATGATTACTCCAGTCCTTCGGATTTGGATGCAGTACCTTCTCTAGTATACCTTTATTTTCCCTGTTTGAAATCTTGACCTGCCCGTTTGCTTGGGGATGATATGCGGTTGTTACTTTGTGCTTTACCCCTATTCTCTTAGTGAGTGCCCTAATTGTGGCGTTACAGAAGTGGGACCCCTGATCGCTTATGAGAATATTTGGGACTCCAAATCTGTTGAACACTTGCTCCTTCAAGAATTAAGCTACGATATGAGCATCATTGTTCAACATAGCTTCTGCTTTAACCCAATTAGACACGTAGTCGACTGTCACCAAGATGTACTCGTAATTTCCAGACTTGGGGAATCGTCCCATGAATTCTATCCCCCACACATCAAAAATTTCTATAGGAATAATAGTCATATGGGGCATCTCGTCTCTAGCAGTAATACCTCCAACCAATTGACACTTCGGGCAGCCTTGTACCCATCTCCTTGCATCAACAAATATTGAAGGCCAATAAAACCCACTGTCCAATATTCTTTATGTTGTCCTTTTACCACCAAAATGTCCACTATATGAGGTCCTATGGCACATCTCCAAGATCTGAGTATGCTCGTTTTTAGGAACACACCTCCGTATGACTTGATCTTCTCTGATCTTCCATAATGAGTCATGGTTTTGACTCCTTTTTAGCCATCAAATACTTCAAGGCTGCGTGATCAGTGTATATGATTGTCTTGGTGCCCAAGAGGTAAGATCTGAACTTCTCTATGGCGAATACTACCACTAGCAGCTCCTTTTCAGTAGTGGTGTAACTGCATTGAGCTGGATTGAGGGTCTTTGAGGCGGTAGTAGATTACGTAGCTCTCATTCCCATTTTCTGTCCCAGTACAGCCTCAACCGTGTGGTTGTTGGCATCGCACATAATCTCGAAAGACGACTCCTAATCTGGGGGCTGCATAATAGGGACTGACACAAGTCTGTTCCTTAGATCAAGAAATGCCTCTTTGCAGTCATCATCAAAATCGATTTGGACATCTTGTTGCAATAATCTGGTCATGGGCTAGGCAATCTTTGCAAAATCCTTGATAAATCATCGGTAGAACCCTACATGACCAAGGAATACCCATATGTGCTTAACCATAGTGGGATATGGAAATTTAGCAATAGAATTGATCATTGCTTTATCCACCTCGATCCCCCTTTCAGAGATAACATAACCCAACACTATTCCTTCCTCCACCATAAAGTGGCACTTTTCATAATTGAGTACCAAGCTCTTCTCCATGCATCTCTTCAACACAATCTCAAGATGGTCGAGGCATGTGTCAAATGAGTTTCCATATACCGTGAAGTCATCCATAAAGACTTCAATACAATTCTTCAACAAATAGGAGAAAATACTCATCATACACCTTTGAAAAGTCCTAGGTGCATTACACAGGCCAAATGGCATTTGTCGATAAGCAAATGCTCCATATACACACGTGAAAGTAGTTTTCTCTTGATCTTGTTGTGCCACATATATTTGCATGTATCTTGAATATGCATCTAGGAAGCAGTAATAGGTGTTACTAGCAAGGCGTTCGAGCAGCCGATCGATAAAGGGTAGAGGGAAATGGTCCTTCTGAGTGACCATGTTCAGCTTCATCTAATCTATGCAAATTATCCATCTAGTTTGCAATCGAGTCGGAACCAATTCTCCCCTATCAGTTTCTACCACCTGTATCTCAGATTTCTTCGGTACAACATGGACGGGGCTGACCCACTGGCTGTCAGAGATAGGAAAAATGATTCCCAATTCTAAAAGTTTCAGAATTTCCTTAAGCACTACCTCTTTCAGTACAAGGTTCATCTTTCTTTGTGAATCTCGAACCTGCATCGCTATTTCTTAAAGATATATATGGTGCATGCACTCAGTACGACTGATTCCCTTAATATCCGCCAATGTCCAACCGATGGCTTCCTTATTCTCCCATAGGACCCTGACCAATCTTTCTTCTTGCGCCATGGTTAGATCTGCACTGATAATTACTAGAAGAGTATTACAAATGTTTGGGCAATTTCTTACGTTCCAAGACAGGTGCCTTAACTATTGATGGAAGTAACTTTTCGTGTTGCCCATGCTGAGAGAATAACTCTGGTTTGCCTTCTACGGATCCTCCAACTGAATACACTTCAAAAAATAATATCCTTGATCCTTTGATCCACTTCTGATTCCGCTACAAGAGTGCTTTGCTTTAGCGAATATAGCTCCATAATAGCCTCTTTCATGTCCCAATCTCCTATCTGAGCAGCAACGCGATCGGTTAGACTAGCTTGGATTATCTTGTCCATTGAGTCATTAGAACTGAACTCAAGGTTCTGTTCCTGAACCAATGGTTCAAATACATCAACCATCTCCACTGATTCCACTTCTTATTTCCTCCTCATGGCTTCATATATGTTGAACTTCTCCACGACTCCACCAAATTCGCATGATAGTATACACATTTTCATGTCTATCTTTGTTCCTGCAGTCATCATGAAAGATCTGCCCAACAAGATAGAATTCTCCTTGACCTCTGATCCTATGTCAAGTATATAGAAGTCAGCGGGAAAAATTAGGTCCCCCACCTTAATCAACATGTCTTCTATCACTCCTTCTAGATATGCATTAGACCGATCTGCTAGTTGTATGACCACACGAGTATTCCTCAACTCTCCCAGATTCAACCAGTTAAAAACAGCTAGAGGCATCACATTTATCGAAGCACCTAAATCCATCATGGCCTTATCCATATTCCTTTCTGCTATGTTGCATGGAATTGTAAACATACCAGGATCCTGGCATTTTAGGGGTGATTTCTGTTAAATTACTGTAGATATGCTCTCCCCTATCACATATCGAGCATCTTCTTCCACTTTCACCTTTCTCGAACACAAATCCTTCGGGAACTTAGCATATTTCGGAATTTATTTGATTGCGTCCAATAATGGAATGCTAATTTCCACTTTCTGAAACATTTTCATCATCTCACTAGCTTCCTTTTCCTTGGCTTTCTATCTCAATCTACTTGGGCAGGGAGGTTCGGTTTAATCATCACTGCCAGTCTGCTCTCCGATAAACCCTGTACTGGTCTCCCCGCTTCTTTTCCTACTAGCTTTTGCTTCAGCCAAGATTTTCTTTGCTTGTTCATCCTCTATCTCCGTCAATATCACCTAAGCTTATTCTCTATGATTTATTCCTTGGCGAGGGAGTTTTCTCGTGTTCTCCTCTACCTTGGCTAGTGCTTTTGCCAAATGACCGATCTACACATTGGTTTGGGTCATGCTAGGGCGAACTTCATTCCGAAATTTCTCACTTTCTTTAACCATATTTTCGATATCTTCCTCCCATGGTGCGCACCTCTGGTGCAGTGGTTGGTACACTTGCTGCTGTTGGGATTGGTAATTCTGCTGTTGTGGTGGTCCAGCCTAATACTTTGTTGGTGTTGGTGTTGGGCATACTGTTGTGAAGATCCTAGTAAACCCACGTTGTTTTGTTGGGGATGACCAACTTACTTCCATCTAAAATTAGGATGATCCCTCCATCCCCGATTGTATGTGTTGGAGTAGGGATCATGCTTCCGGTGAAATCCTTCATTTCCTTCAATAGCATTAACATCTATCACGCCCTCACCAAAATTTGGGCAATTCTTAGATTGATGTCCGGTAGCATCGCATAGACCACACTGACATACTTTCTTCTGTATGGTCAAACCACTCAACAATGCTTTTATTTTCTTCATTTCCTTAATCAATGCTGTGAGGTTTCCCTTTTCCTCATTTTTGAAGGGCAGCTCCCTGTTCTTTTCATGCCCATCTTCTTGTGATTCCAAAGCCATAAATTCCAACAGTTTGAAAATCTCTTGAGATGTTTTACTCATCAAAGATCCACTACATGCAGCCAGCACCCACCCACGATAATTCCTCTGCATTCCCTTCACGAAACTCTCCACTTGATCCTTGGGAGTAATCTGATGGTGGGGGCAGTTGCTCAAAAGCCACTTAAATCGAGTTCAATACTCATAGAAGGTGTAATACCCCGAGCCTTTATGAGTCTCTAAGCACATTTTAAAATGCGTTTATATGCTTAAATAATATACCTTGAGTGATAAAATTTTTCAAGAAAAGAAATCTTCTTGAATATGACCAAAATGCCCTTGTGTGCTTTGACGTGAATTTTTCTCATTTCAATTATTCGAAATGAGTATGTGATGCATTGATTGAGCTTTATTATATGAGTTTGAGCATGAGTATGAATTTTGGAGAATTCTGAAAACTTTCACTTTTGACGATTAGTGTCGATAAGCCGAGAAATCACTAATCACCGACGAACTCCGAATTTAGCATAATTAGTGTCTTTTAAATCTAGAATTAATTCTTAGACCTTTGAGATATTTTAGAAGATTATTCGAGATCATATCAGAGAATTCTAAGAGTTTAATCCTTAACGGATTAATTAGCCGAGCAACTTTAGGTTTTTCTTCGTTACTTAGAATTTTAACCTAAAAATTAGATATTCGGGTTCCTTGATTTATTTCATGAGATATGAGATAGAGTTGAGGTGTTTTTAATGTCGGAAACGAGTCAAGGAGAGTTTAGAGCCGTTTTCAGTCTAAACAGAATAATATGGATATATTCTACCGGAAAACTTTTTCATCCGGTGAAAATTATATTAGATAAAAATAAAATAAGAATCTCTCATTCTCTCTCTCCCTAGGTACCCTATTATGGAATATAATCATTACATTCATTCCTCTTAGTTTTTCATTTCTACCTTAACTAAGAAGCTAAACAATTCATTCATCTATCATACATTCATCTCTCTCAACTCTCTCTCTCTCTCACCATGCTCACCAAAGAGAAAAAGAAAGAAAATTCTCTTATCTCTCTCCCTCTCAATATCGTGACACACACACACATGTAGTAGAAGAGTAAAACTCCATTGAAGCTTAAATCTTCAAGCTTTGAAGCTCCAACAAGATCTTCATCATCTTCATTTCATCCAACTCTAATTTAGAGGTAATTAATTCTCCAAAGTTTTGAGTTAAATTCCAAAACAAAATCATCTCCCTTATTTCTTCTAATTTTCGGCACTTATGCCCTAGAAGAGATAATTAATTATTGTTATTATTTTTCTTGATATTAAAGATGAGATCCTCCATGGAAAATCCAAGCTAGAGACTTGAGCCCTCAATGCCTTCATTTTCGGCCAAGCTTCAATCAAAAGGAGAGCTTTGATTTAATTCTTTTAAGTATGTTATTCATTTGATTTCTTGAAAATATGTAAGCCCTAAGCTCTAAAAGAAAAGAAAATATGCATGCTTTAATTTATGTTTAGGCAAACTAGGGTTTGAGATGTGATGATCGAAGTAAGGAAATTATTAGGAAATCGAACCCTAGGAATTAATCTAAGAAGTAAAAGAGAAAAGAGAAATAAAAACCCTATGAAAATAATAAAAACCGAAAAATAGGGAAGAAAGGAGAAAAATCGATTTTCATGATTTCTTGATGATATATGGTTTATATGTGTTTATGAATATGTTTGGAATAAGATTTATGCATGAGAAATTTGAGAAAAATATTTGCCCTAATTTCTATGTTAAAACCGTGAGATATGAGTATGTGGAGGAGAATTTGATCTAGTTTGTTATTTGAGGATTTAATGATGTTGTGAGCATCATATGAGTATGAGGTTACAAATGATTTAATTTATTATGTTGAATATGTGAAAAAATTCAATGTTTATGAGTTTATGGAAGAAATGATATTTTGATGAATTGTGATGATTTTGATGATATGATGATATGATGATATGAATGTGTTTGTGTTTAATTTGAAGTAGTAGATGTTCAATTGGAATTTTTGAGATGATGAAAATGGAATTTTAAGCATGAAAATATGCAAAATCGATGAAGATGAACTTTTGAATGTCTAGTGTCTGTTCTAGGTGTTCTTGGTGAATTTTTGAAGATTTGAGTGTGTGTTCTAGGTGTTTTTGGTGAGAATTATCAAGATTTGAAGATTAATAAAATTAATCTTAAAATAAATTAAATTAATTATTTAAATAATTAGAAATTTGAAAATTTTAAGAATAAAATTAAATAGAAATAAAAAGGAGAAATTATTAAATTGTAAAAGCCCGAATTTTCATCGTTAGAAAATTTTTAAGATAACCATTAGAAGGTCTCTATTTCCCGGATTTTGATTTAAGAAAAGAAATTTAGAATTTGATTTCATCATGCATTGCATAATTATATATGTTTCAATTTTTCTTATGGTTTCATTTAAATTGATATATGAAAAGGTGGTTATTTAATTATGTGCTTGTGTGATTACGTGAATATGTTGCTTTGGTTAATTAGAGATAATTAATCTTATGAGATGAATATTTATATTCATAATAATATGAATTATCGCTTTCACTTATCCTTTAAATTTTACGAAATTCCGTCGAGGATTTGATATCCAATATTGGACTCGTTAGAATCGTATTATTAAATTCTATTAGAAGGTGCCGTCGAAATTATGATTCGATTAGAGAACGACGAGCCACGGTTCAAGAAGGAAATGTATGGATAAATCTATATAATATAATATTATATGTATATATATTTTGTGTGTGTGCGTCTTATATATATATGTGTATAGGTTTGTGTAGCTGTGTGTGAGCTGTGTGTGTGCAGATGTATATTCATGTATATTTTGCATGCGTGTGTGAGTGAGTTGTGTAGGTAATTGTGCTTGGTGGTTTAATATAGCAATAATTCCCTATTCACCTAGCCTATATCTGCCACCACCATCACTCCCTATCAATGGCGCTGCATGGTAATCATTTAGGAAAAAAAATTGAACAACACTCTCTCCCTCTTCATTCACGCCAGCAGCCCACCTTCCCCTCCTTTTCACTCCGCCAATGCACCTTCTCCTTTCAAAATTTCTGTCCATCCATTCAAAATTGTGGCAGCCCCATCATTACATTCATACTCCCTCACACACTCCAAGCAAGGCAAGAGAAATATAAACACCCTCCTCCCCTATTCTCTTCACTCTCGGCAGAACACAACTAGACACACACATATAAAGTCTTTTGTTTCTTCTCCTCGCACACCAGCCTTTCCGCCACCGTTTCATGCCGTCGCCGTCGTCACCGTCGGAGCTCCACGGAGAGGCGAGGGAGCAGAGGAGCAGCAACTAGCAGCATCTGGACACGAGAGGGCGATCGAGAGGGCGATCGAGAGTTGAGAGTTTGAAGGCTAGGTATCTCGGCTCACTTTTATCTTCTTGATAATCTTGTTTATGACTTTAGGAGCATGTTTAGGTGGATTAGAGGTTGAACATGGCTGAAAATGATAGGATGTGAGTGAGCATGTTGGAGTAGAAGCCTATCGGTTGTTTTGTTACGTTTTGACAATATTTGTGACTTTGTTTGATGTCGAATATGTCAGGAATCGACCCCCGTATATCTCTTGTTATACAATCTGCATGATGTACGAGATTTGATGAATCTTTGTTGAGATTTACAGCTTAGAGGAACTAAACATAAAGATCCAAGTATGAATGTTATTTTGTTTTTACACCATTTTGCCGAGATAAGTCGATAGCTTTTTTAGTAGGTAAGAGTGCTTCAAATGCTTTGAAATTTTTATATGTTGTTCTATGCCATACTTTCTATGTGGCTGCAAATGTTGAAGGGTTCATATCGAGTAAACTGAACGTAGTACCTCCAAGAAAATGGTTGCACGAATAGTTTTTGAAACCGCGTAGTCACCTTCCGATGAGAATAACTTTCAAACCGTTAAATACTTTCTAGTAAATTCAATTGCATGTTCAAATACAGTTAACAATGTCTCTGTAATGATAAGAAATGCATCATCTTGTCGAGTATGCCATGAATAAAAGAATCTCTAAAATATGGATGATGAATGAACATTTCACTGTATTGAACGCCAACTGTTTGATGAAATGCTATGCAGACTATTCATGCACGAAAATGAATACAAACATGGTTTTCAGAATGATGAAAGTATATAAGTGATGTAGTTATCGAATTGTATAATCATTGAGCATGTTTTACTAATTTTTGTCAATGAGTTGGTTTTTATTAAGATAAGAAATTATTGTGTGACTACCCTTATTTATTCCATTGTAGCTCTTAAACCGTAGCTAATTTTTACATGAGGTCAGTTTCTTAGTAAATTATGCAATGAGAGCTTTCGAGAATGATAATCAGTATATTTTTGTTATCCTTGATTAGTTTGTTATGATGCGTTCAACATGGCTACTTGAAAGGATTGTTTTGCACGCCAATTGTCTGTACAAATGCTTCAGTGAAGTTCTTGATTTTAAATATCAATTTTGCATGATTTTATTAATTTGATTAAGTGTATTGACTTTATTAATCGATATATGTGCTGATTATTTGTATATACATGAACCCTAATATTTACTAATTATTTTTTATATTAAAGGTTATGTTCCAAAAATAATTATTTGAGCATAAGTATTGGATGAAATGTATATGTAAAATATATGAGCATCTTATGTGTGTTACATGTCACGACACGGATTTTAAATATAATAATAAATCGGGAATAGGTGGACCTAGGGCTTTGTTGTAAACCTCGTTAAATAATCTGTCTTTAATTAGAGGCCTAAGATTGTTAGATCGTCTTATAGGAGACATCGGCAATAGTGCTCAAGGAATCAATTTATCTATCTAGAAGTGAAAGGTGGATTTCATGTTTTCAAGTGTGGGTTAGATTTCCACGAGGTAACTTTTCGGGTTTAAATTCAAATGCTTTTAAAATGATATGCATGCTAAATGTTTTTATCTCCATAGCTTGTGGTTACTCGAGAAATAGTATCCCTGTTTTCTCTTGGCAGGAATTGCCATTATAATAACGATCGGCCTTGAGCTCTGATCAAGCCAAGGTAGTGTACATGGAAATGAGCATGGGAGGAACTGAAAGACGTTGCCCCATTGTCTCAATAAAGGACGGCTCAATTGAGTGAGAGTGGCTCCCCACTAATTGTTCCGGGATGGTAACACAAGGATGTGAGCTTTTTGCTGCAGCATTTGATATGTGAGCTTCGGCTCGGTTAATTGTTTTCAAGATATATAAAGGGAACTTTTCTCGAACTAAAAACCCTTTATATAAAAATGAGCATGCAATATCTGTTCTAAAAATAAATTATTTTAAGGGGCACGAAATTCACTGAGTGCTTTTGTACTCAGCCCCCTGCATTACTTTCCCTAATGCAGGTTGAGCGATAGTTAGAGGCGGGAGTGACGGTATCTAATTTTCCAGTGTGGTTTAGGTGACGACCTCTATCTTCGTCGCCTTTATTTTGTTAAGTCTTTTATGATAATCTCCAATTTGAAATGTGTAATTCCTTAATTCCCCAAACTGTACTATTTATTTTCTACATGCCGATTATCCGATTGCGGATAGTCGAAGCCAACTCTTTTGACGCTTCCGCAACGCAAGGTCCGAAGTCCTCATACTTCGGGCCTATCTCTCCTTTTGTATCGGCAAACTTCCGAACAAATCCTCCAACTCTATTTGGGAAAACTTAGCAAATTAATTATGTTATCTTCTTTGAAAATCCATTGCATGTTTTCATTAAATACCTCACGTTATAGCATGTCGTTTAATCCCGCGTCGCGGCCCGGCCGTCCGCATAGGCCCGAGGTCGGGGCGCGACATAAATTAATTATAAGGTATGGAATTGAGTAAAAACAAAGAAAAATAATCCTTTGTTAAGTAATTAGAACCAAAGAGGAGAAAATTAAGTGAGTTTAATAATAGAGATTAAAAAGAAATAATAATACTAGTTCAGAATTAAAAGAGGAGTCAGAGTTAAGAAAATAGAATTAAAAGGTTAAGTATAAAACGAGTTTGTCGAGGATAAGTCGTTCAATCAAATGAGAATTTAAAAAGAATTAATCTTAAGTTAAAAAAAATCTCTTTTAAAAAGGGAAAATAATTGTAGAGTCGAGCATAAGAAGTTAATGAAGAGTTAAGCCGAGTTTGAGTTCGTTTACTCGTTTAATTGCGAGATTCATCAAAGAGTTTTTAAAGAAAAATAATAGATTTAGAATTAAATAAATTAAAGAAATAATTTCTTAATAAATAGTAAATACGAGAGTAAGTATTAAGTTTGAGATTAGACGATTAAATAATGCTATGAGAGAAATAGCTTAATAAATGAAGTCTCGAGTTGAAAAATCGATTTTCATGATTTCTTGATGATATATGGTTTATATGTGTTTATGAATATGTTTGGAATAAAATTTATGCATGAGAAATTTGAGAAAATTATTTGCCCTAATTTCTATGCTAAAACCGTGAGATATGAGTATGTGGAGGAGAATTTCATCTAGTTTGTTATTTGATGATTTAATGATGTTATGAGCATCATATGAGTATGAGGTTCTAAATGATTCAATTTATTATGTTGAATATGTGAAAAAAATCGATGTTTATGAGTTTATGGAAGAAATGATATTTTGATGAATTGTGATGATTTTGATGATATGATGATATGAATGTGTTTGTGTTTAATTTGAAGTATTAGATGTTCAATAGGAATTTTTCAGATGAAGAAAATGGAATTTTAAGAATGAAAATATGCAAAATCGATGAAGATGAATTTTTGAATGTCTAGTGTGTGTTCTAGGTGTTCTTGGTGAATATTTGAAGATTTGAGTGTGTGTTCTAGGTGTTCTTAGTGAGAATTATGAAGATTTGAAGATTAATAAAATTAATCTTAAAATAAATTAAATTAATTATAAGTAATTAAAAATTCGAAAATTATAAGAATAAAATTAAATAGAAATAAAAAGGAGAAATTATTAAATTAATTATGAGGTATGGAATTGAGTAAAATTAAAGAAAAATAATCCTTTGTTAAGTAATTAGAACCTAAGAGGAGAAAATTAAGTGAGTTTAATAATAGAGATTAAAAAGAAATAATAATACTAGTTGAGAATAAAAAGACGAGTCAGAGTTAAGAAAATAGAATTAAAAGGTTGAGTATAAAATGAGTTAGTCAAGGATAAGTCGTTCAATCGAACGAGAATTTAAAAAGAATTAATCTTAAGTTAAAAAGAATCTCTTTTAAAAAGGAATTAATCTTAAGTTAAAAAGAATCTCTTTTAAAAAGGGAAAAATAATTGTAGAGTCGACCATAAGAAGTTGATGAATTCCAAAACCGGCTGACCCCAATCGAGTAGATGTTGCCAGTACCTAATGTTAGAATTTAGGCTCGCTGTTTGAGCAAAGTTAAGTTTTTATCTTTACAGGTCTCCAGCTGAAGATGGCAACAAGGCGTCACTCAGACAGAACATCAGTTGTGAAGAAAGACAACTGAGAGTTCATTTGTTCAGATGTAAACAAGGGGAAGTCTTCAGAACATCAGTTGAAGGAAACCAACTGAGCGTTCATCAAATGAGAAACAGTTGAAAGGAAGAGAACATCAGATGAAAAAGAAATCATCTGAGGGTTCAAACCCAACTGAGTAAAGAAGTGGAAGACAACTGAGGGTTCAGTTTCAGAACCTCAGTTATAGAATCTGAACAAGGAGTTCAACTGTTTTGAAGTTCAAAGTCAGCTGAGAACTCGACAGATCGGAACATCAGCTGAAGATCACTCAGATGAAGGTCAAGACTTTCAACCGACAAACCGAAGTTGAATGTCAAAGATTTGAATTTCTAAAGGAAGTCACATGAGGGTTTGACCGTTCAGTCATTACCCCATCTGGCCCAACACAAGGCTGTCTCAGATGGAAAGCAAAGGAGCACAGATGCCATATCGGGAAAGTCTGCAGAGATGAGAGACAAGCCATCGCTTTCAACCGATCAGAGATCAACTGCTCCTCCAACGGCTAGTTGATTCTCTCCACCTATAAATAGAGGCATCATCTCATTCGAGATGTAAGAGATGCAGATAGACACATAGACGACTAAAAATTCAAAAGCTTTCTCGAGAGAAATCAAAGCAAATCTGCAAAATCATCATCTAAGAGCATCAGCAGCTGAGAGTTCCAATTTGAGAGAACATTAGTAGCTGAGGGTTCCTAGAATTCGAAACTGTCTTTGATCTTAGGTTGAGTGTTTATTCGTTCAAGCCTTAGATCCAGCTCTCATTCTTGATCGAGCTGTGGTTGGATATCCTACCCTTTCTCACACCCTAAAAAGTGTGCTAGGACCTTACTCTTCCTGTAATTGAGTAGTCAGGTCATCAAGTACCCGTAAACTTGACTTAGGTTGTTTAGTGCCCGAAAACTAAACTGTAACGGTTACTCAGCCCGTTTAAGCTGAGTGGTTCTGTCCAGAAGAACTTGGACTGAGGTGTGTGGACTCACATCTCCCCGTGGACGTAGGAGTTATCTCCGAACCACGTAAATCTTGTGTGTCGTGTTTATTTTTTTTTTTTTTCAGTCCATATTGCATTTCTAACTGACCGAACTAACCAGCATTCAAATCTCTTTTGCACTTTTTCAACCGAGCTATTTTGGTTCTTGACCAACCGAGCTGGTTTGCGTGAGTTGTTTTTTAACGAGTTTATTTTCCACCACATTCCGCACAGCACCGCTCTTCCAGCTGAGTTTGCTTACTCAGCTGTGAGATCCCACCTGAGTCCTTTTACTCAGTTGAAGTTGTTTTCAAGTGTTAAGTTTTTCGAAAACTGAAAAATCCTAACTGGTGTATTCCCCCCCCCCCCCCCCCATACACCAGTAACTCATTTCGGGACCATCAAGTGGTATCAGAGCAGTGGTTCAAAAGACTGCTGACTCTGTTTCACGAGGTGTGAATTCGAGAATTTTCTTCAGTGGTCCACTGAACAGATCTCTTCACGCTAGTGCATTCTTGCTCGCATTTTTTTTGTTGTCCTGTTTTTGTTTGTGCAGATGGACGTCAAGGACAAGATCACAGTCATGTTCTCTGTTGTCAACTATACATCATGGAGAACTCGAATGAAGAAGATCCTTTTGTCCAAGCATCATAGGATGCAACAAGTTCTCACATCTGGACCAATTGTCATACGAGACAGAATACTTCGCACTCCCACAAATCCCAACGATGGAGATGCAGTGGTGGAGTATGTGGAGAAACAGCCAGAGGACTACACTCCGGAGGAGGCCAAGGTGAGCCAGCTGGATATCTGGGCTCAGAACACAATAATGTCCACGGTTGGACAAGATTATCTGCCCTGGATAGAGGAATGTGAGACCGAAAAAGAGATGTGGGACATCCTGGCCTCGCTAAGTGAAGGAAGCGACGAGACAAAGGAAAACAAGTTCTCGCATGCATGTCAAGATTTTGACAATTTCAGTCTGCGACCTGATGAGACTATAGACCAGCTAGAGCTCCGGTTTATGGACATCATCAGAAGAATCCAATCCATCCGGAAAGGAAAATACACTCTAAGAGAGATAAACCTCAAATTGTTGCAAGCTCTACCGGCTGAGTGGGATACTTTCACAAATATCCACGAAAGCCGAGCTGACCTAGGTGAAATGGGAACTGAAAGATTGTTCTCAATCTTGAAAGGAAATGAGTATAAGGTCAACAGAAGGAGGTCGCAGCCCTCAAGTCAGACAAATAGAATTGAGGACGTCGGCTCAGCATCAAAGTCAGTTGCCCTCCGAGCTGACTACTCAAAGTCGAGATCGTCAAGGCCAACCAGGTCGGCTGACACGACTGCAAAGGAGCCGAGCAGAGAAGAACTGCAACAGAATATTGCAGCGTTGTCAAAGAAGTTAGCCGATATTGATACTCGGTTCGGCAAATATAAACGTTTCTATAAATCAAACCGAACTCGAGACAATTCGAAGTCAGTTACCAATGGTTGCTTCGAATGCGGCAAGGAAGGACACTTCAAAGCTGATTGCCCAGACCTCTCAAAGAAGGAAAGAGAAGCACTGAGGGCGAAGCAAACTGCAAAGAATAAGGCCATGGTAGCTGAAGAGGCAGCTGACGATATGGACATCTTCACAGACACTGAAGATGAGGATGATCTGACCTCTACCAACAAAGTCATCAGTCCGGATCAATGCCTCATGGCACTTGGAACCGACCAAGATGATATTGAGGTACAATCTAATCCTGCTCGCTTAAATTCTTCCAATACTTCTAACATGCAGGAATCTATGAACGATGAGTTGGAACCCTCCTGGAATGATTTTCAAGAACTCAGTGAGGAACTGCATCAGCAGTCGGTTGAGTTTAAGAGTCTTCAAGCCCAGTTCGCCAAGCTTGAAGATTCCTTAACCGAAAAGGACGATCTGATCAAGAGACAAGCTGAAGAAATTGACCAGCTGAAAAGTCAACTGAGTACAGCCAACCAAACTGAGGCTTCAACCGATGAACAGTTGAAGGAACAGATCAAGGCTCATAACGAACAGTTGAACAACCAAGAGGCTCAGATCGACCAGCTGATGAAGACATCAGATGCCCAGACCGAACATATAGTTGTTCTTCTCAAGGATCTTCAAACTGAGAAGGACAACCTGACAAAACTATATCAGTCATCCGAGATCATCGAGAATCTCATCAAATACAGACGGCAAACGGATGATGTGTCTGGACTCGGATACGACGTGGCAAAGGACACTGGAATTCCACCAGCTACCTTCACCAAGGCTGAGGAAGTTATGGTTGCCAAACCTAACACAGTTGAGTATTCAACTGAACAAACACCCTCACAACCGATAAAGGCAACTACGGCTGAGAAAGGCAAAGGAGCTGCAGATGGAGCGCCAACGAAACAGTCCCTGGAGTCTACAACCGAGGGGGAATGTTCCAAGACTCAACGGAGGAACCGGAGACGTCGGAGTCACAATCAAGCTCAAAATCGACAACATATCCAAGCTCAGAACCGACGTGATAACCGACCAACAAACCAATCACAGCAGAGATGGAACCAACAGAACCGACCAAGCTTCAACCGATATAATCAACAACGGTTCCATCACCACAACAATCAGAGGTTCCAACAGAGTCAACCTATGTGGAAAAGTTACGACAGCTATGGTTACTCATGCCACAACATGAATCAACATCCGGGCATGAACAACCATCGTCAACAGCCAAGGCAATGGAATCAGAATCAGCCAAGAAGATTCCACAAAGCCGTCCGACCTCACAGACAAACTCAACAGGATAAGAATCGCCATCAAAACAGGGGGGAAGCCTCACTTCCTAAAGCCCAACATGGGAGAAATCCAACTCCTCCCAAGAAACAGAGCATCATTTCAAACAACAAGCCTAAGGATAACCGGGGTGTTGTTATAATTGATGAAAATGGGCAAATCATTTGGAATGACAAGGCTATTCGAGTGTACAGAGAAAAGCGACGCACGGTTCCAGCGGGAATTGGTTCTAACCCTCCAGGACCCAACTGAAATTGGGGACCTAAGCGAGTTTCTCCTTGGAGGTACAGAAGAAACAGCTGAGGAAGAAGAAGGCGTCTACAACAATGTGGGTGATGGATAGTGGATGCTCAAAACACATGACAAATCTGAAGGATTTGCTTGGAAGTTTCATGGAGAAAGAAGGTCCATCTGTTACTTTTGGTGATAACTCAAAAGGTTATACCAAAGGTTACGGTACCCTTGAAACCAATCATGTTTCAATTTCTAATGTTTCTTTTGTTGATGGATTGAAGCATAACCTGCTCTCCATCAGTCAATTCTGTGATAATGGGTTCTCTGTCAAGTTTGATGCACAGGGTTGCAGAGTTAAAGATGTCGGATCAAAGCAGGTGATATTGTTGGGAAATCGATCTCCAACAGGGAATGTATACTACGCTGACTGGAACAGCAGCCTCCCTGACACTTGCTTGTTGTCAAAGAGCAGTTTGGATGTGAGCTGGCTGTGGCACAAAAGGCTCAACCATCTGAATTTCAAGACGATGAACCGACTTGCCAGACAAGAACATGCAAGAGGCATACCTAACCGAGTGTTTTCAACAACATACATGTGCAGTGCATGCCAGCTGGGAAAGCTCGCTAGAACCTCCTTCCGGTTGAAGTCGACTCCTTCAATCGACCGAGTGTTGCAGCTGATCCATATGGATCTCTTCAGACCAGTTACACCAAAAAGCATTAATGGAAACGAATATACTTTGGTTGTAACTGATGACTACTCAAGATATACGTGGACCATCTTCATGCGCCACAAGAGTGAAACCCGAGATGAACTGCCCAAGCTAATGGATCGGATATCGAACCAACAAGAGATGAAGATCATATCTATCAGATCAGATCGTGGAACGGAGTTTCTAAATGAAACCATCATTGAGTATTGCGAAAAGAATGGCATAACCCATCAAACATCAGCCGCGCGTACTCCACAACAGAATGGCATAGCTGAGCGAAGAAATAGAACTCTGAAGGATGCAGCCACATCCATGTTAGCGAGCTCAGCACTACCTAAGAGATTTTGGGCTGAAGCGATCAACACAGCATGCTACACACATAATCGATCTCTTCTCACCAAGCGGTTGGGAAAGACGCCCTACGAGCTGTGGAGTCGCAGAAAGCCAGATATTTCTTATTTTCGTGTTTTTGGATCTAAGTGTTATATTCACAACAATGGGAAGATTCAGTTGAAAACTTTTGATGCCAAAGCTTCAAAGGGCATATTTCTTGGATATGCAGCTCGGATCAAGGCATATAGAGTTTTCAACAACAGCTCTCGTGTTGTGGAAATAACACCTCATGTTAGTTTTGATGAATCTACCTTTGAGTGCAGGGAACAGGTAAAGGAACAACACGCGGATCCAGCTGTTCTACCAGTTCTCACCAGATCGCAAGCTCTTCGGGAAAAGAACCGAGCTGAACCACTGGTATGGGCAACTGAGGATGAGGACCCATACTCCTCTGAAGATGAATGCGAAGACCTCAGCTCGTCCCTAGGGGGAACTTCAGCTGATGTCCATCTAACTGCATCAGCATCCGATGCCCAACCGAACTCAGTTCAATCTATTGTAAATGTTGAGGATCCAGACTCAACAGCTGATCATTCACCAGCTCTGAAGACTCCAACTCAGATGTCTGAACAGCCACTGTTGGAAGAAGAAGGAAGACGCAACCGAAGATGGTATGAAGTTCATTCCACCAACGACATCATCGGAGATCCAACCGAGGGTGTGCGCACACGGAGCAGAGTTGCAAATCCATAATCAACCGAGGAAGAATCCAACACTTATGCCCAATATGTTGAGGAATTGGCAGTTCTAGAGGAGTTCAAGTAAGCTGGAGATATTGTCATGATTTCTTGCTATGTAGCTGATGTTCCAGAACCGAAGAATGTTGGGGAAGCTCTCAATTGTGTCCACTGGACAACAGCCATGCAAGAAGAATTGAATGAGTTTCTACGCAACTGTGTATGGGAGTTGGTAGAAAGACCAAATGGTGTCAAGGTGATTGGACTAAAGTGGATTTTCAAAAACAAAAGAGACGCCATTGGATTCATTGTGAGGAATAAAGCAAGGTTGGTAGCTCAAGGATACTGCCAACAAGAAGGAATTGACTTCGAAGATTCCTTTGCACCAGTTGCAAGGCTTGAAGCCATCCGGATCTTTCTAGCTTATGCCGCACATCACAAGTTCAAAGTATATCAGATGGATGTGAAGTGTGCATTCCTCAATGGAGATATAAAAGAAGATGTATATGTTGAACAGCCTCCTGGTTTTGAGACTGGAGATGGAAGAGTGTACAAGCTGAAGAAAGCTATCTATGGTCTAAAGCAAGCACCAAGAGCATGGTATGACACTCTTTGTGGATTTCTTCTGGACTCGGGGTTCAAACGAGGTTCAGTTGATAAAACTCTATTCACCATCAAAGTTGGAGAAGATATACTTGTCGTGCAAATTTATGTCGATGACATCATTTTCGGGTCCAAGTCGGAGGAGCTGTGCAAGAAATTCTCCGATCTTATGAAGGAAAAGTTCGAGATGTCAATGATGGGCGAGATGAATTATTTCCTTGGATTACAAGTGAAGCAGTCACCTGAAGGGATCTTCATCAACCAGTCCAAATATACAAGGGAGCTCATCACCAAGTTCGGATTGCAGACAAGTAAGACAACCAAGATCCCTATGAACACGAACTGGAAGATCGAACCAGGAGCTGAGGGAAAGCTCATTGATGCCAGCCAGTATAGAGGAATCATCGGTTCGCTGCTCTACCTAACTGCCAGCCGACCAGACATTTCATACGCAGTTGGAGTGTGTGCTCGTTTTCAAGTCCAACCAAGAGAAGCACACATGTTGGCAGCAAAGAACATCATTAAGTATCTGAAGGGAACTGTCAATGTTGGATTGTGGTACCCAACTGATGACAATATCCAACTGACTGGATACTCAGATGCCGACCTAGCAGGAGATCGGTTGGACAGAAAGTCTACTTCTGGACACTGTCAGTTCATGGGAAGCAAGCTGGTTTCATGGTTCTCCAAGAAACAAGCATGTGTTGCTACTTCGACAACCGAGTCAGAGTACATGGCTGCCGGAAGCTATTGCATGCAAGTATTGTGGCTGAAGCAGCAGCTGAGAGATTATGAAGTCTCAACTGGACAGGTTCCCGTACATTGTGATAGCTCGAGTGCCATAGCTATCTCTCTAAACCCTGTTCATCACTCTCGGACTAAGCATATCGATATTCGTCACCACTTCATCCGAGATCATATTGAGAAGAAGGATGTGTCCATGGAGAAGATCCCAACTGAGATTCAGAGAGCTGACATCCTCACCAAACCTCTTCCTGAAGCCCGGTTCAAGATGCTGTGTGATCTTCTAGGACTTTTGGATCCGAGCTAAAAACTCATCCGAGCAGAAGAATCATCCGAGCTGACAAGGATTCATCCGAGCTGAAGAATCGGATATCGACTTAAGGGGGAAGCTCAGATGAAGGGGGAAGCTCAGATGAAGGGGGAAGCTCAGATACGAATTGCCAACTGAGGACATCAAACTTCAGCTGAGGAGATGAACTTGAGTCAGCTAATGGTATGCTGCAATAATGGAACAGACGTCAGCTGAACAGACGAACTCGAGTCAGCTGATGGTATGCGGCAACTGAGGAATTCAACAAATGAACACAGCTGATTCAGACATCAGCTGGCAGGTATCATTTATGACTGAAGGTGTTATGATATTAAATGAGAATGTTTGAAATAAATTCAAACATTCCTGAACATGTCAGCTAGACTAAACAAGCCATCATATCGCATTTAATGTAAAGTCTGGCTAAACACCTATAGCCTTACTTTATAGTGCGACTGGGCTGACACCTCAAACTATTCACCTTCTCACTCGCGCGCGTGGTATATCAGTCAAAATTACTCAACAGTCGCGAAATCACAGCCGTTAATAGATTCGCGCGATTTAACCCCAGCCATTGATTTTATCCGAGTCAAAGATTATATAATACGGCAAATCAGGAAGTGATCCTTACTTTCTCTCTTCGTGCATATCTTTACTCACTATTCATCATCTTCTCAAATCTTGTTTCGCCATTTCCAGTAAAGTCTTTCACTCTTTCTTTGCATATATATCTCCTCGAGATGGCGCCCAAGTCAAAAGCTTCTAAAAAGATGGTTTCCTCAGAGCCTGCAACGTTCTAGGAATCGTTCGACATGGTGATGTCGAAGATTCATTTCGAACAGATATTATCCAGAGCGGCTCTCTCCTCGCCTGAGCTTGCTCCAATCGCCGCCATCCTCTCAGACCACCATCTGCTTGATTGGGCCACCCTATCTCCGGCCCTGTTGCTCAGGAAGCAGATCGTACATTTCTACCGTAATCTGCAACGAGTCGCAAATGACGGGCTTGTCACAATCATCCCGTGCAAGCAACGCCACAGAACCTCCCGAACAGTAGAAGACTCCGTTGTGGAGATAAAGGTGTCGAAGGAGCTGGAGAAGCTCATCCTCAGAAACCGTGAAGCCACAGACGTGGTGGGGAACTTTTCTGACAAGGAAGCTGAAGCCTTCCTTCAAACCATTCTTCTTGTTCCCGAACCATTGAAGGGGAGCATGCAAAGGACAAAGCTGAAGCCGGAGCACCGACTTCTTTTCGATGTAATCTCCAAATGCGTCTTCGCATATGGTGGAGCCTTCGGGGACCTCAGCTGTCCTAAGCTCAAGCAGCAGAAGGCCCTGGAAGAGATGCACCAGGTCGACTGGTTGGGATATATAGAGAGCCAGCTGGTGTCGGAGAAGCAGAAGATATCCGAGACGACAGCTGAGTCCGGGGATGTTCTGTTGAGTGTCAAGGGGACTCTCAATTTCAGGACAAAGATATCAGCCCTCATCCTCCAAGCCACAAAGGTCTGCCGCTGACATGGGAAGGGAGTGAGGACACTCCAGTCAGCAAGCTGTCACTGTTCCCCTCAGCCAAGAAGGCCAGGGATGTTGTAGAAGCTGTCTACATCCCCAAGGGTGTCCCCAAGCCAGCTGTGGAGGCAGCTGCTCGTCGCCCTTCGAGGACCAAGCCGGCGAAGCGCCATCTGGAAGACGTAGCTGAGGAGGAAGAAGACGAAGAGGAGGAAGAGGAGGAACCTCTGCAGAAGAGGCCAAGGATAAGAATCATCCAGCCAGCGGCTAAACCATCCACAACAAGTCCAGTGGTGGTCAAGCCGGCTGAGGAGAAGGAGTCAACCGAATCCAGTCAATCGGTTGACCCAGCTGGATTTATTCTTCAACCTCGCCAGGAGGATGTGGCTGACGAGGCAGGTGGAGACGTGGAGATCCAAGTGGTGGATGCCAGCTCCTCCTCAGATGACTCTTCTTCATCTGAGGAGTCCCACGACAGTCGGTCTAGAGCTGATGCCAGCCAGGTTAACCCACCTGTGACTGAAGAAATCCTCCAGCCAGCCAACTCTCCATCCAAAGAGGATCAGGTTCTCTCAACTGGTTCCCAGTCAGATATTTCGAGCCTCTCGCTCGATGCCAACGTTGTGACCACTTCTTCGGCCAACGTTGATGAAACCATTGAACCCTTAACCTTCGATATCGACCCCCCTCAGATCGATGAAGAAGCCAACCGTCAGGCGATCCTGGCTGAATATGAAGGAAGACTCAGCTACTGCTTCCGCAAGCTGATTGGTATGTTCCCCGAGGCAACATCGATGCCTATTTTCTCTGTTCTCGGGACGGAGCTTCTATACCAATTCAGTGTCATATTCAGCTACTGGTACGTGAAGGAGGAGACCCTCAGGATCCATGGCTGGGACAAGTTAAAGGTCGAAGAGTCCAACCTGAGGGAGTACTTCGACTACCAGAGCCTGGAGGTGGCCTACAACCAAAAGGTGGCTGTGCTCCGACGACGTCTGGACAAAAGCATCCAAGAAGGGACAGACACCAGGGAGCTGTGCAACAACCCTGAAGCTGTTCACTTTCTTGATGACATGCTCGCCAAAAATGCCTCCTGCATGGACGACGTCGACGCAGCTGATGAGGCGGCCAAGAGAGAAGAAGACAAGCTCAAGGCCTACCTCGCCAGCCGATCTGCCATGGTTGTCCTGGAGTCTGCTGCCCAGCCACAACCACCGCTCCTGCCCGGACCCTCCGATCAGCCAGCTCTCTCAACCGACGTCATCTGCGAGCTGATCTCGGAGAGGGTCAACCAGCTCAGGACGGAGATGCTGTCCAAAATCCAGCTGGGCAAGGAGGAAGAAGCTGATAGGATGCAGCAGCTGATGGCAGAAAATGTCAGCCTGAAGAATCAGCTAGATCACCTCTCCTCTTCTCTGCAGCACAAGCTCGAAGATCTCTCCACTTTTTCCAGCTCGGAGGTCTCGGCTCTAAGGAAGGCCGTTCAGAGCCTCAGCTCGGATTTCAACGTGTTCAAGACCGGTGCTGAATCTGACCTCGCAAAGTCCCAGCAGACTCAGGACCAGGAGTGGATGGCTCAGTTCGCCTCTTTCCGAGCTGAGTTCGTCTCCCTTCACAAAGAGGTCTCTGCGACCTTTGCAGCTGTGCAGCGAGCTGAGCAGGAGCGCCAAGACTTGGAGTTGGCAAAGAAGGTGGAAGAGAAGGACGCTGTTGAAGAGCTGTTTTCCCGCATTCAACAAGCTGAAGCCAAGTTGACCTCTCTGGATGGCACTGTTGCCACCCTTTTGGATGATGCCAAAAAGGGGGAAGACAAGGAGCCGGCAGCTGGGGATGGACAAGGGAAAGCTGTTCTCCAGCAAGGAGAAGGAGTGCCAGCTGAAGCTAAAGGGTCGCAGCCCGAACTGGAAGTCTCCCACGACCTTGTAGCCGAGCTCACAGCCGAGCTCGATGCAGAACTTGACGGGATATCTGTTGAAGACTGTATCGAAGCTGCCAAAGCTATGGAGGTGCCTAAGGAGAAGTACTTGAATCCCTCTTGGATCAAGAAGTTTGCTGCCGATCAGGCCAAGAAGGTGGCCAAGTTCGAGAAGGAGCTCGCCAAGGTGGAGAAGAACGTCGACAGAAACAAAGCCAGCCGGAGTGTGCGAAGAATCAACAAGCACCAGATGAAGGCTGAGGCTAGAAAGTCGACGCATCAGCTGCAGAAGAACGCTCCGCTCCCGTCTCGATACCCACATGTTGACAAGTGGATGAATGCGGAGTGGAACGATGACTGGGAACAGTTCAAACATGAGTTCGTCAATGACTTCTATTATAGGAAAGTCTACTCGACTGAAGACCCAAGGCTAGCCTTCAAGGAAGCCCTGTGGGAACTCAGCTCTGGAGACCCTGGAATGTTTAGTCAGTTCAAGCGAGCTATGTTGAATGCTCAGCTTGATCCCAACACTGTTCCAGTTCCAAAGAAGTGCATATACCGCCCTCCGATGATCAAAGGCACAAGCACGCCAAATAGAAATACGATCTTAGCTGAGGCGAGGCAAGTATGCAAGGAACACGGCGTCAACACTGGGATTAAGTCGGAAGCGAAGAAGGAAATCTTCAACCGTATCTTCAACAAGTACGGTCAACAGTATTTTTGAGCTGTCAAAGTTTTTGAGCTGATAATGTTTTTGGATGTTGTAGTTTTTGAAGCAACTGTTGTATCTTTCTATGTTTTGCGCTTAACTTTGTAATCTTCAGATGTAACAAAAACTTCAAAGTATATAATACGATTCACCTTAATGAACAATTCCTCATTGTCCAAGCTCTGAATCACAAAGTCTTTCAATTTCATGTTATAACTGTGCTAACCCTTTGATGTTTTATCTTATAGACTGTCTAGAATTTCAACTGAAATTTTAGATAAGTTAGTGAGGTTTAGATCAGTAGTGGTTTCAAGCTGTAAGTGGTTTTGGCATCATCAAAAAGGGGGAAATTGTTGGGAAATTTATTAGTATAAGTTTTGATGAATTCCAAAACCGGCTGACCCCAACCGAGTAGATGTTGCCAGTACCTAATGTTAGAATTTAGGCTCGCTGTTTGAGCAAAGTTAAGTTTTTATCTTTACAGGTCTCCAGCTGAAGATGGCAACAAGGCGTCACTCAGACAGAACATCAGTTGTGAAGAAAGACAACTGAGAGTTCATTTGTTCAGATGTAAACAAGGGGAAGTCTTCAGAACATCAGTTGAAGGAAACCAACTGAGCGTTCATCAAATGAGAAACAGTTGAAAGGAAGAGAACATCAGATGAAAAAGAAATCATCTGAGGGTTCAAACCCAACTGAGTAAAGAAGTGGAAGACAACTGAGGGTTCAGTTTCAGAACCTCAGTTATAGAATCTGAACAAGGAGTTCAACTGTTTTGAAGTTCAAAGTCAGCTGAGAACTCGACAGATCGGAACATCAGCTGAAGATCACTCAGATGAAGGTCAAGACTTTCAACCGACAAACCGAAGTTGAATGTCAAAGATTTGAATTTCAAAAGGAAGTCACATGAGGGTTTGACCGTTTAGTCATTACCCCATCTGGCCCAACACAAGCCTGTCTCAGATGGAAAGCAAAGGAGCACAGATGCCATATCGGGAAAGTCTGCAGAGATGAAAGACAAGCCATCGCTTTCAACGATCAGAGATCAACTGCTCCTCCAACGGCTAGTTGATTCTCTTCACCTATAAATAGAGGCATCATCTCATTCGAGATGTAAGAGATGCAGATAGACACATAGACGACTAAAAATTCAAAAGCTTTCTCGAGAGAAATCAAAGCAAATCTGCAAAATCATCATCTAAGAGCATCAGCAGCTGAGAGTTCCAATTTGAGAGAACATTAGTAGCTGAGGGTTCCTAGAATTCGAAACTGTCTTTGATCTTAGGTTGAGTGTTTATTCGTTCAAGCCTTAGATCCAGATCTCATTCTTGATCGAGCTGTGGTTGGATATCCTACCCTTTCTCACACCCTAAAAAGTGTGCTAGGACCTTACTCTTCCTGTAATTGAGTAGTCAGGTCATCAAGTACCCGTAAACTTGACTTAGGCTGTTTAGTGCCCGGAAACTAAACTGTAACGGTTACTCAGCCCGCGTAAGCTGAGTGGTTCTGTCCAGAAGAACTTGGACTGAGGTGTGTGGACTCACATCTCCCCGTGGACGTAGGAGTTATCTCCGAACCACGTAAATCTTGTGTGTCGTGTTTATTTTTTTTTTTTCAGTCCATATTGCATTTCTAACTGACCGAACTAACCAGCATTCAAATCTCTTTTGCACTTTTTCAACCGAGCTGTTTTGGTTCTTGACCAACCGAGCTGGTTTGCGTGAGTTGTTTTTTAACGAGTTTATTTTCCACCAAATTCCGCACAACACCGCTCTTCCAGCTGAGTTTGCTTACTCAGCTGTGAGATCCCACCTGAGTCCTTTTACTCAGTTGAAGTTGTTTTCAAGTGTTAAGTTTTTCGAAAACTGAAAAATCCTAACTGGTGTATTCCCCCCCCCCCATACACCAGTAACTCGTTTCGGGACCATCAAAAATTCTTATTGATTGAATTCTTGCTTGACTTATTAAGATTGACGAGATTGTTTTTAATGCTTATTTGAAGAATATATTTTCCGAGAATAAAATCGAGCATTTATCGAGATAACTGTTAATTATATTTAAATCGTGTTGAATTTATTATGCTTGAATGAACCTATGTGTATAAATGAAATGCTTATTCTTCGTTAATGGTTAAATGACTTGATAATTTGTTGAGAATGCTTATATGTGATGAGAATAATTTAAGATGACGATAGTTGAATCGAGAATTCGAAAGAGAATTCGAGTAATGTAGACGAGATAGATAACATTTCCTTAGCTAGGAAGAAATACTTAAGTAGAAATGATTTAGAAACGAGAATGTGAGACGAAGTTATTTAGTAACTAGGTAGAGTCGATAACCGAGGACGAGAAAGTCAAGAAAGGATATTGATTTAGAAAAGATAAAAATAGAGAGACCCGAGTCAAGTAGAAGTCCTTCAGTCAAAGCCAAAATCTACTTTACGTCTTACGCGTCGAGAGTCTTATTCTTTATTCGATATCAAATTGTGAAGTAGCGGGACCGAAAAGTAGCAAGGACGTTCAAAAGAGTAAGCCGCCTAGCTAGAATCTTCGAAGTCAGGTGGGCTTTTCTAAAACCAAAACTCCGATGAATGCTATTACTGCTTATTATGTATAATTATTATGTGAGTTTTTAAATTCAATTGACTTGTTGTTTTTATGTGAGTTGGTATGCTTTATCATCTGCTTGAGATATTATTGCTCTGTGAAAGACAGGAACCCACGTGTGGTATTTGAAATGTTTGAGGAGACTGTGAGCTTTACTTCGGTTTAGCCAGTCACAGTGTTTGAGAAGGAGGCCTACTTCTCAACACAGAGATGAGGTGTAGATGATTCATACCTGTATGTTCATAATATGTTTGACAGCGCTGTCGTTTCTAGAAAAATAAAATGTTTTTGCATACACAAGTAAACGTTTTTTATTGCATTCATACTTGTGATGCTACGGCAAGGCAAGTTCAATTGTATAGCTCTAAGACAAACTTTTCAAATATTTTGGCATGTGTTCACTGAGTACGAAGTACTCAGCCCTGCATGTATTTCTAAACGTCCAGGTTAGCAGGATGTGGATGGCGTGGACGGCTTGGTGGTGTGTTCTTTTGGTTGAGTCGAAAGTTGGCTGGCAATTACATGTCTTCATACATGTAGTTGTTGGGAATTGAGTCGAAGTCTCCGTTGCAATATTATATGATGCTTTTGTTGATATGTTTTCGAATTATACTATGATACTTTGTTTAAATTCACGAGCGATGTGCTAGATACAATTTACCACTTTCCTTAATTCTCGTTTCATGTGAACTTGACATACTTATTACTTTTGGATTTAATATGTAAATTATCTATGCTCGTTTGGTGTTTTATCTATGACTTGGAAGCATGCCTTATTTGTTATCGCTTTCAGTCAATAATCCCTTGATTCCTCGAGCATGAACCCTTATGTGAGTTGAGTTAGTATGAGGTTTAGTAGTGTTAGTGTCATTCGTCGCACCTCGGGAGTCGGGGTGTGACATAGTGGTATCAGAGCAGGTTGTCTGCTCTGAAGCTTAACTTTCTTTGATGAGTCGAGTCTAGCTTTATTTCCTAGACTTATTTGAGTCAGTAACACACCTAGCAATCCCCCATCTCATCCGACAACCAGGTACGCTTTATTTTCTAAAGCTTTCAAGTTAAAATGATTAATTGAGTTATTAAGTTTATTATTTGCGCTCGTCTAGAGATAAAAGCTTTATAAGTAGATTGAATAACTAGATTGCTTTAGAATGTCTTTCCTAATGTGTGTTTCATGTGGAAATCGAAAAGGATGGAACGTTTGTGCAAACAATTTCGTGAAATGGAAATGCCAAGTACCCTGAGCAATAATACCTCTATGGAAAGCAAGAACGAGTATATGGTGGTTGGAAATTTTTGCATGCCTATTTAACTGTTTTAGTGTGCTTAACTCGTTTACAATTCGTATAGGATGGACAATCGAGAGTGGATGCAGGAGTACCTGCATGTGAGGAAGATGTATCGCAAGACGCTTGCGGAATTCTTAGCTCGTTATCATAAGATTTGGGAGAAAGTTCAGTACATGGATCTAGGTGCGTTAGACGGGATGATACATTTGATCCAGGCCTTACCTCAGGAATGGCGTGATTGGGTAGCATCGCTTGCGCCCAGATTTCTTGGACACCGTTACCTCGATGGCTACCTCTACGGCGACTGCAATACATTTATTTCTACTATCTCCGGGCAGTATATGCAGTACGGTGCTCCACCTCCAGAACCGTATGATGTTATCCTCCCTGCTGTGCCGAATGGTTTTGTCCATAGTCCCCCGCTTGTGCTTCAGGACTACCCGTGCTTGGGAGGTGTGCTCCCTATCCTTGCTTTTGACCCTTTTGCTTCGTCTAGCTCGACCGTTCTGCAGTTAAACGGTTTTCATAACCCTATCGGAGTCTTGCCGCCTTCGCATGATCAGCTTGAGGAATTTATGTGCCGTGACCATACCCCTTCTCCGGTTCAACCCTTAGCCGAGCCCTCTAGGCCGACTCGTGCCAGCAGCAGTGATAATGGTGAGCCATTCGAAGATCCGACAGCCGAAGCTACCGTTGGAAACGGTTACCTCCAAGCCCTGCCGAGTGACTACTTCTCTACTCCGTATACGTTTGCTCTGACCCTAGTAATGAGGCCCGATCAGGGACGTGAGCTAGAGTTTGACGCTCCAGCTGACGTGGCATCTTACCTCCGATGCAACGAGAATAATCCCGAGACACCCCCATGGGTCGAGTCAGAATTGGAGGACGTCAATGCTCGATTTGAGGACGAGGACACTGGAGACATGACCAAGCATTGGGAAGCCATCAACTACACCCTTCGCGACTTTGAAGAAGAGTTAAGGGCAGCCGAGCGTGAGTGTTTTGACATTATAAATGATGGCGCAGAAGAGGAAGACCCAGAGGAGGAGGATCCAGAGGAGGAAGATCTAGAGGAGGATCCTGAGGAGTACCCTGATGAGGAACAGTATGATGATTGCGGCCCGAGTGAGGATGATCCTGATGTTTAGGATCAGTTCAAGAAAGTTGTGGAGAATTTCGAACAATATTTATTTTTCTGTCTAAGAGTTGAACTCTTTTTACCTTTCCGCAGTGATGTATATATTTATGACTCGATGCATGGTTAGTTAGTAGAATCGGACGCGAAATGTTAGCTCATGTTAGATCAATTCGAGGTTTAGACCGTCATGTTGACGTGTGGGAAATTTTCCGTTGTAAATGTTTAATCCCTTATTTTGTGGTAAGTCCTCAAAAGAGGCCATCGTCGGGTGATATAAAAGAGAAGTCGTTAGGCTGTTAAAATCAGCTATGAGTCTCCTAAATAATTTTTATTAATCTGAGTATCCGAGATTCCTAAATAATGATTGAGGCGAGAACGAGTAAAGAAATACGAGTTGAGTTAATTGAATAAGTTATTCTTTGACAAAGTTTTATAAATAATAATATTTGAGTGCAAGATTACCTTGAGTATTGAGAAGTATTATTTTGAAAATACGTGAATGTTGGTGTAATTGTATTTAAGATTATGATTGTTTAAAATATTGAGAAATATTTGTCTTGAGGATATATATGTATATATATGATGACGTGAATGCTTGTCAATATTAATGATGATTGATTATTTGAGTTGAGAATGAATTCATTAAGATATATGGGAGTTTGAGATGATTGATTTAATTGCAGTGATTATTAAATTGAATTTCTATTGATGTGTTGATAAGTACCGATCGAGAATCATATTCCTTCCCAAGAGGAAATATTTTCAAAATTGAGAAAGGCTCCGAGTAAGATAATTTGTTCTTTCCGAGTGGCTTAAAAATTTTCTTTTGCATTTCTTTAGAATGCCGCCAAGACGAAGAAACGCTAGAAATGAGAAAGAGGGACAGCGAGATCCTACTCCGCCCCCTCCAAATGAACGTCGAGTAGAAGAACCTTTTCTTCGCCAAAATCCCCCAACCTTCGACGGCAAAGGCAGTCCGGCAGAAACCGAGGACTGGATTCATTCTCTTGAGCGAATTTTTAGATTTCTTCATTGCACCGATCGCAAACGTCTCGAGTGTATGACGTATCAATTCAAAGAAACTGCCGACTACTAGTGGGAAGCGAGACAGAGGATGTATACTCCAGAAGAGCGTGAAAACTTGTCGTAGGAGCAATTCAAGGAAGCGTTGTATGAGAAGTACGTACCGAGGAGTTATCGTAAGCAGAAAGCAAACGAATTTGCAACCTTGAGGTAAGGAAAGAAGACCGTAGCTGAGTACGACCGTGAGTTTTGCAAATTAGCTCATTTTGCGCCTGATAAGGTAGATACCAACGAGAAAATGTGTGAGCTGTTCCGAGCAGTTTTAAGGCAAGATATTCATGTAGTTCTCGCTAATCAGAGTGGTTTAACTTATGCAGAAGCCCTTAATCGAGCCCTAGATATGGAGTTAGCTATGCAGCCAGAAAGAGGATCACATCCTTTAGCGAATCCTCAATTTCAAAGCCAAACGACGACGGCCGTAACTACCCATCAGTCTCAGTTCGGTCAGCATGCAAAGAGGAAGAGAAAATGGAGTGGTGGAAGTCACCCAAGTAAAAGGCTATGGCAAGGAAAAGGACAACAACAATCTCAGCAACCCCAGAAAGCGAGAGTTCTGCAACCTAATCGAAGTAATATGCCTGTAGGACCCCAAGGACTCCCTCGTTGTTCAAAGTGTGGCAGGATGCATCAAGGCATCTGTAAAATTGGAAGTAATGCCTGTTATACTTGTGGACAGCCTGGTCATTTCTCGAACAGGTGCCCAAGTAAACAGCAAGGAATGAGTGGTGGAAGGCCAAATCAGTTTCAGCCTTCGTAGATGAAAGCAGCTGAGACGACCCGGCAGCAAAAGTTTCTTCAGCATCAGTGGAAACCACAACCGCCAAAGCATCCACCCACTCAGGAGGAGCCGCTGCATTTCCAAAGAGCATTTGCAATTGAGCAGAAACCATCAGCTAAAGACCAAGGAAACCTAGCAGGTATGGGAAAGCTTAACGGCATACCTGTTATCATTTTATTTGATACTGGTGCTTCGCATTTGTTGATATCTAGTGCTTGCATAGAAAACCTAGGTTTGAGGGTAGAAGAATCTAACCAGGTGCTTAGAGTGGCAACCCCTTTACGTAAATCATCGTTAATATCGCATGTTTGCTCGAACTTAGAATTCGAATTCGGAAGCCGCAAAATGTGTGCGAGATCTCTAAACCTAATTCAAATGTGGGACGTACACATAATCTTAGGAATGGATTGGCTAACCGAGAATTTTGTGACGATTTGATGTGACCATAGGCAGATTTTGTTTCAGCCCCTTGAAGAAGAGTCGACTGTAGTCTTTGGAGTTAAAATGAACGTAAGGAAGAGTATGCCGATAATTTTGGCTATGAAAGCGAAGAAGTTAATAAGAAGGAAGGATACAAAGGTGTATGTGATTTACTTGAACAAAGATGAGAATCAAGAGTTGAGTGTCGATGACGTGCCTCTCGTGTGAGAATTTAAAGACGTATTCCCAAAAGTGTTACCAGGATTGCCTCCCGACAGGCAGTTGGAATTTACGATTGATCTCGAACCCGGATCAGCTCCAACATCAAAAGCTCCATACAGAATGGCCCTAAAGGAACTTCAAGAATTGAAAATTCAGTTGCAAGAACTATTAGACTTGGGTTTTATTCGACCAAGTGTTTCCCCCTTGGGAGCCCCGATTCTGTTTGTGAAGAAGAAGGACAGTAGTTTGAGGATGTGCATAGATTACGGAGAGCTCAACAAGATTACACTAAAAAATAAGTATCCTTTGCCAAGGATAGATGATTTGTTCGATCAGCTGAAAGGAGCCGGTGTTTTCTCCAAGATTGATTTAAGATCAGGATATCATCAACTAAAGATCAAGCAATAAGATGTTCCAAAAACCGCTTTCAGAACGAGATATGGACATTACGAATTCATAGTAATGCCATTTGGTTTGACAAATGCTCCAGCAGTATTCATGGATTTGATGAATCAAATTTTTCACGAATTTTTGGACAAATTTGTGATTGTCTTTATAGATGATACTTTGGTGTATTCTAAGCATGAGGCAGAACACGAAAAGCATCTACGATTTATAGAAGGGTTTTAAAGTCGATATGGAAAAGGTGAAAGCTGTTCAAGATTGGAAATTGCCGACGTCAGTTCATGAAATCCGTAGTTTCCTCGGTTTAGCAGGTTACTATCGGAGATTTATAGAAGGGTTTTCCAAGATTGCAAAGCCGATGACGAGTCTGTTAAAGAAAGAATCCAAGTTCAAATGGACGGAGGAATGCGAGAAAAGTTTCCAAGAACTTAAGAAGAAATTAACTTCAGCCCCAATATTAGCTCTTCCAGAACCAGGAAAGGATTATACCGTTTATACAGACGCATCAGCTCAAGGCTTAGGATGTGTGTTAATGCAAGATGGCAGAGTAATAGCATATGCTTCAAGACAACTCAAACCCCATGAAGAGAAGTATCCGACTCATGATTTGGAATTAGCAGCTGTAGTGCATGCTTTGAAAATTTGGAGACACTATCTTTATGGAGCCAAGTGTGAAATCTTTTCGGATCACAAAAGTCTGAAGTATTTCTTCGAACAGAAGGAGCTAAATATGAGATAAAGGAGATAACTCGAGTTCGTGAAAGACTATGATTGCAAGATATCTTACCATCCCGGGAAAGCTAATGTTGTAGCCGACGTGTTGTGCCGAAAAAAAAAGGCGGAAAATTCAGAAGAAACCAAGTTAGGATTTTTGCTATCTGAGGAAGAAAGATTGATCGAAGAATTTGGAAGAATGAGAATTGAAGTAATTCTACCTTCGGCGACGGTAAAGCAAGTGATTGCTCTATTGATAGTAATGCCAGCTTTGAGGTCTCGTATCATAGAAGGTCAAAGGAAAGACGAGGATTTGGAGAAGTTGAGGATGAAAGTTAGGATAGAAGGAGACAAGGATTTTTCAGAGTCAAGAGACAATACTTTGTTGTTCCGAGGAAGAATTTGTGTGCCCAACGACGAGAAGTTAAGAAACGAGATAACGAGTGAAGCTCGTGAGACTCCGTAAACAGCCCATCCCGGCAGTACGAAGATGTATCAAGATTTGAAGCAACAGTTTTGGTGGGAAGGACTGAAAAAGGACGTGGCCATGTATGTTGAAAGATGTTTAGCTTGCCAACAAGTGAAGTCTCTCCACCAAAGACTGTATGGACCCTTGCAACCGCTACCAGTCCCAGAATGGAAGTGGAATGGTATTACAATGGATTTTGTGACCAGTTTGCCAAGGTCAAGAAAAGGAAACACAGTTGTGTGGGTGATAGTTGATAGATTGACGAAGTCCGCTCATTTCATACCTATACCCCACACTTATGAATCGGATAAGTTAGCTCAGATTTATATTAAAGAGATCGTAAGATTGCATGGAGTGCCGAGTACAATTACCTCCGATCGAGATTCAAAGTTCACAGATCGTTTTTGGGAGAGTTTCCACAATGAATTGGAAACATAGTTGCAGTTCAGTACCGCTTACCATCCTCAGACGGATGTGTAATACCCCGATAAATTCTACTGTCTTGAAAAATGAAAGTTAATAATAATTATGGCTTTGCACGCCTAAGATCATGAAATTAAATTCTAAGATTTACGGTGAAATCCGTTTCAGAAAATAATTTCCAGAAGTCGGACGAACGACTACTATATTTAGGGTTTTCGCGTTTAGTAAATTTTTCATCCGAAAACTCAGAATTAAAATTCGTCAGAATTTACATTCACTTTTTCTTCGATACGAGTTCACTGGAGAAAGTTAGTTTTTATGATTTTTCGGGCGAAATTTAGACTGTCTAATCCCGACTTTTTCTCTGATTTTGAAAAACGAATTAGGTTTTCCGAGTACGTGAATTATTTCTTATCTAACGGACGAATTAGTTTTCGTCAAATTCGTAACTACCTAAGAAAGTATTTCTCGATTTTTAAATCGTCGTTTAAAGTCGGAAACGAGATATTTTCGTCTAATAATTCCTCGCCAAACACTCCCTAACGACTCACCATATACTTTGTTAGATTTTTCTTACCTTTATGTATCTATAACAATGAGTCATCTCTCTCTCCTTCCTCCCTCTCTACCGCCAACACACACACTACTCTCTCTCTCTCATTTTTCTTCTTTCTTCCTCCATTAAAGCTTCAACTCCAAGCTCTTCTCAAGCTCTTAAGTCTTCCATCTACCGATCAATTCCACTTCCGAGTCCATATTATGCAAGGTATGAACATCTCCTACGTTTTGAACCGAACAAGTCTTGATTTCCATCCATTTCTTTTTTTTCGAACCTTAAGAGTTGAAGAAGCATGATAATTCTTGTTCGATTCATGTTCTAGTATGATTAGAATCGAGTTCTACGGATCGAATCATGAAGAAAATCATTCCCCATTCCTTAAGGTTATGACCGAAAATTTAATAATTTTTGGGGGTTTGATCGTAGCTCGATTTCTTTGATGTTTGATCGATAGATTAGTGTTCTACATGTTGCTAATTGACTCTATGAATTAATTTAGATTTTTCTAAAAATAAAATTCGAAACCTAAGAGACGAAGAATGCATGATTTAGTATAGTAAATGTTATGATATGCATGTTATGTTTATGGAAATGAGATATGCAATGTATGAGGATGATTATATATTTAATTTGAATTTTTCTAAAAATAAATCGAAAAATGTAAGAGACGGAAACGTATCGATAAGTTGAGGCTCGTTAACGATATGATAATATGATTTGCGTATTAGTAATGCTCGTTAGATGATGATCGTTGTTGTAAAATTTGAACGAAAACGGAGAACGTAAGATTTTCGTTAAGAGACGAACAATCGACGATAAGTCGAGAATAGATAATGATTAGGGTTTGTGATTCGAACCTTTGTTAATCTCGTTAGTAAATGATCATAATCGGAAAGTTAGAACGAATTCTAATGACGTTGGATTTTTCATAAGAGGCGAAGAATCGAACCTAAGTAAAGATAGAAAAGTTGAATGAGGTTTTTAATTAGATATTAATGATTGATAATGATAAGTGAACAAGTTTGTAGTTGACGACATGTTCATCCGAGTTATGAAATGATAAGTTATAGTTGTGAAGGAGAAGTAGAAACGAGAAGTTAGAAATTGTTTTGGTATAGTACTTGTTTAGTTTGAAAAGACGAGGTTTTAATCGTCGTGCTTATAATCGAGAAATGAAAAGAAGTTCATCACGTATGATGATACGTGGTGACTGCCTTGAGTCACTATTTGCATGAAGATAAAAGTGATTAAGCTTTAATCGAACCTAGAAAACCGTACGTCGATTTTATCGAGCATTAGGGTTTCACTCGGCAGTTTTGCGACCTTCCACGGAAACTGCCATATCTCCTAGCTTGTTTATCAGAATCGAGATCCGCAAATTGGAGAGTAAACTAGACATCCGAGGCTTTCTTTTGGTACAGGGCACGTTCCCTGTTTCGAAATCCCCTGTTCTGTACAAGCTTACTGATCTGTGCAGGATTGTTAAAACTTAGTTTCTTAAGTTGAATTCTTCTCAACTTGAACTCTTTCGATCTTTTAAGTCGTTTCAAGTTACCGACTACTTTCTTTCTACTGACCTAAGCGTCAAGTATAGAACCAAATGAGTTTCAAACGAGACGTGTTCATATCTCGTTTCTGTTTAATTAAAAGAGTTTAGTTTAGCGTGCAAATGCCTAAAAAAGTCTAAAGGACTAAAACTTAACTCGATTTTCCGTATTCGTTTATCGTTTGCGACCGAGTTTTAAAGTATGATTATTTACGATGAAGGAGGAAGTCAGCCTCAAGAATAGGATGGAAGATCAGAAGACGGAAGCACGTGTCTTAGTTCTGTATTCTATCGAGGTGGGCTTTTATATATGAAACAAAATGAGCAATGCTCGAAAACCTTTCTTTATCGCTTTGATAATCGTGTTTTCAAAGTGATAATCTTGGCATGAACTATTTGTTTTATGTGAGTTCTCTTGTACCTTATGAGTTATCCAAAAGGGGATAACTAAACAATCGGCTTTGAGTTAGTCAAAAGGGACTTTCCAAAATTTAGTGTACACTGTAGCCTGTGGTGTATGTGGTATCCTGTTGAGGGGTAGCCAGCCACGGTGATAATGAATGGTCAAGATTGAACGTAACATTTATGAAAAATGGTTGTACAAGCTAAGTTATGAAAATGAGAAAGAAAATGTTTAGTAGACACGGGAATTTGTTGAAAACCCCCGATGTGCTACAGAAATAAAATGCCTGATTATCTATACTTATGATTATATTTTCGGAAACGTGCCCACTAAGTACTTTTGTACTTAGCCCTACATATGTTTTCTAAATGTGCAGGTTGAGAGACGGAGCGGCGACGGTTGAGTAAATGTTGTTAATAGGGAAGACTTTAGTATGTAGTTTACAATTCCGCTGCCAAACTCTAGACTCACTTATGTAAATATGAATATCACTTTTGGTTTAAGTTCTGTACTTATAACTTAGAATCTTTTGAGATCTTGTTCGAGTGATCCTTCGAGATCAACTCTTTCTTTCGTTAATGAGGTTTGTTCATAGAAATTATGTTGTCTTTTATGTATGTTTATTCTTTCATCCCCTTTCTTCCCCGCTTCTTTAATCCAACCCCAGTCGCACCCCGGCTTTTCCGTCCCTCGGGATTTGGGGCTGTGACAAAGTGGTATCAGAGCAGTCGGTTCTGTTCTGGTCGTAAGTTATTTCTTCTAGTGATACCACAGAGTGGTATCAGAGCAATCGTTTCTGCTCTGTATACAAGTCTTCCTTCGAGTAGTAAGATAGAGAATTTGTATATCCTCTATATCCGAGTATTCTTTCAAGTAAAATAGGGTCGTAACACTAAGTTTAAGAGTGTAGATGACAACTCAACCTCCCGCTACGTCGACTCAACGAAGGAAAGAAAGAAAGAAAGAAAGGAAAGAATTTTAGAAATATGTTTTCTTTTAAGAAAATTTTTGAATAAGTATTCAATAAGATAATAATGACAATGGTGCCAAGAATGAAATTTTGAAAGTATAAGAATCATACTTGTTTTCTGTTATGTGAATTATGTGAAATTATTTGCGCAATAATTTCTTTTATTTGAAAAGTTTGATGGCACGAGAATCTAGATTGATTCTAGAGATTTTTTCCGGTTCGCTAAGAACATAGACTTGAAACCTAAGGTCTTTCCGATTCCTCGAGAACTTAGACGTTTTAAGAACGTTAGTTCAAATGATTTCGAAAGGAGATCGTGAAACGGGAAGAACTTCTGTAGACGAATGTCAGGTGCGTATAGTGACATGAACAAAGACTCGGTAGAGCCAATTTTGTTTTTGTTTTTTTTAAAAAAAAATCGATAAGAATTTCCTTCGAGGAAATAAGATAAATAATGATAAGGTACGTTAATTCTGTACCAAGTAAACGAAAGAAACGAATGTGTTGGGAAATTTATTAGTAAGAGTTTTGTTGAATTCCAAAACCAACTGACCCCAACCGAGTAGATGTTGCCAGAACCTAATGTTAGTAGGTAGGCTCGCTGTTTGAGCATTGTTAAGATTTTATCTTTACAGGTCTCCAGCTGAAGATGGCAACATGGCATCACTCGGACAGAACATCAGTTATTAGAAAAACAACTGAGCGTTCATCAGATGAGAAGCAGTAAAGGGGAAGAGAACATCAGATGAAAGAAAGCCATCTGAGTGTTTGAACCCAACTGATTAGATACAAGGAAGACAACTGAGTGTTCAGTTTCAGAACATCAGTTGTAGAACTCAACCAAGAAGATCAACAGCTTGAAGATGAAGTCAGCTGAGAGTTCAACTGTTAGTTGGCAGATAGAACATCGGCTAAAGAACAAGCTAGTTGAAGATCGAAAGTTTTAACCGACCGCTCCTTGTTGGAAGTCTGTTGTTAAGATTTGAATTTCAAAAAGGAAGTCACGTAAGGGTTTGACCGTTCAGTCATTACCCCATTTGGCCCAACACAAGGCTATCTCAGATGGAAAGCAGAAGAGCACAGATGCCATATCGGGAAAGTCTGCAGAGATCAGAGACAAGCCATCGCTTTCAAAGAACAGAGATCAACAGCTCCTCCAACGGCTAGTTGATACTCTCCGCCTATAAAAAGAGGACTTCATTCATTCGAAGAAGATAGAAGACACACACGTGAGAAGAAATCAGAGAGCGAAAGAAAGAGCAATATTCTTCACGAGCTGAATTTAATCTCTTAGAACATCACCTGTTGAGAGTTCTAGAGTTAGTTAGTTTTTGTGTCTTTAGATCGAACTTTGAGAACATCACTTAGTGAGAGTTCGTGGAGAGTTAGATCATAGCTCACTTCACGTTTGAGCTTTTAGTTGGAACCCCATTTTCTTTCACCTGAAAAGGTTTAGGATCTTACTCTTCCTGCAACTGAGTAGTTAGGTCGTTTAGTACCCGTAAACTAAACTGTAAGGTTGATAAGTACCCGCAAACTTATCCATAACGGTTGCTCAGCCCGCGTAAGCTGAGTGGTTTGTCCAGAAGAACTTGGACAGAGTTGTGTGGACTCACAACTCCCCGTGGACGTAGGAG
This sequence comes from Schizonepeta tenuifolia, assembly GCA_029490685.1. Lineage (NCBI taxonomy): Eukaryota > Viridiplantae > Streptophyta > Magnoliopsida > Lamiales > Lamiaceae > Schizonepeta > Schizonepeta tenuifolia. The sequence goes on along the minus strand of CM055959.1, from coordinate 52,542,042 downwards.
TGTTAGCTCCGAACCACGTTAATTCTCTGTGTGCTCGTGTTTTTCTTTGTTCAGTTATTTCTTGCATTCTCATCTGACTGACTAACCAGCATACAAACCGCATTTGTGCATTCTCGACTGTTTTGGTATTTGACCAACCGTCCATAAAAGTGTGAGTTGTTTTACGAGTTTATTTTCCACCTCATTCCGCACAACACAACTCTTCCAGATGAGGTTGCATACTCAGCTGTGAGATTCCAACTGAGTCTTTTTACTCGGTTGAAGTAATTTTTAAGAGTTTGATTTTATAATCCTAATTGGTGTATTCCCCCCCCCCCCCCATACACTAGTAACTCGTATCGGGACCATCAAGTGGTATCAGAGCAGTGGTTCAAAAGACTACTGACTCTGTTTCACAAGGTGTGAATTCGAGAAAGTTTCTTCAGTGGTCAACTGAACAAATCTTTTTCACGCTAGTGCATATTTGCTCTATTGTTGTGTGCAGATGGACGTCAAGGATAAGATCGTAGTAATGTTCTCGGTTGTAAATTATACATCCTGGAGGACACGGATGAAAAAGATCTTACTGTCGAAGCATCATAGGATGCAACAAGTGCTCTCTTCCGGACCGATCATTATTAAAGAGAGAATAGCTCGCACTCCTACAAATCCCAACGATGGGGATACAGTTATGGAGTTTGTGGAGAAGCAGCCTGAAGACTACACTCCAGAGGAAGCCAAGGTGAGCCAGTTGGATATCTGGGCTCAAAGCACGATTATGTCCACTGTTGGACAAGATTATCTCCCTTGGATTGAAGAGTGTGAGACGGCCAAAGAAATGTGGGATATCCTGGCATCGCTGAGTGAAGGAAGCGATGAGACGAAGGAGAACAAGTTCTCGCATGCATGCCAAGACTTCGACAACTGTTGTCTGAAGACGGATGAAACAATTGATCAGCTAGAGCTCCGGTTTATGGACATCCTCAGAAGAATCCAGTCCATCCGAAGAGGAAAATACACACTTAGAGAAATCAATCTCAAAGTGTTGCAAGCTCTACCGGCTGAGTGGAATACTTTCACCAATATCCACGAGAGCCGAGCTAACCTTGGCGAAATAGGAACTGAAAGATTGTTCTCAATCTTAAAGGGAAATGAGTATAAGGTGAACCGAAGAAGATCTCAATCCTCGGTTCAGACGAGTTGACTTGAGAATGTTGGCTCAGCCTCAAAGTCAGTTGCTCTCCGAGCTGACTACTCAAAATCGAGAACATTGAGGCCAACCTGACACGACTGCAAAGGAGCCAAGCAGAGAGGAACTGCAACAGAACATTGCAGCTCTGTCAAAGAAACTAGCCGACATGGACACTCGGTTCGGGAAATACAAACGATTCTACAAATCAAACCGAACTCGAGATAATTTAAAGCCTATCACCAACGGTTGGTTTGAATGCGGGAAGGAAGGTCATTTCAAGGCTAACTGCCCAGATCTATCGAAGAAAGAGAGAGAAGCGTTAAGGGCCAAACAAGCTGGAAAGAACGAGGCCATGGTTGCAGAAGAAGCAGCTGACGACATGGACATCTTCACTGACACTGAAGATGAGGATGAGCTTACTTCCACCAACAACGCTACCGGTCAGGATCAATGCCTCATGGCTCTTGAAACCGACCAAGATGATACTGAGGTACACTCTAATCCTGCTAAGTTAAATTCTTCAAATACTTCTAACATGCAGGAATCACTGGATGAAGAGTTGGAACCCTCCTGGAGTGACTTTCAAGAACTCAGTGAGGAACTGCATCACCAATCGGTTGAGTTTAAGAGTCTTCAAGCTCAGTTCGCCAAACTTGAAGATTCCTTAACCGAAAAGGACGATCTGATCAAGAGCCAAACCGAGGAGATTGAAAATCTCAAGAGTCAACTGAACATGGCTAAGGCTCCAACTGATGAGGAGTTGACAAAGCAGATCAATGAACAGCAAGATCAGTTGAAAAATCAAGACGCTCAGATCGACCAGCTGATAAAGAAGTCAGATGGACAAACCGAGCAGATAACTGTCCTTCTCAAGGAGTTGCAAACTAAGAAGGACAATCTAATCAAGCTGTATCAGTCATCCAAGATCATAGAGAATCTTATCAGTTACAGCAGACAGATGGATGACGTGTCAGGACTCGGTTATGATGTGATTAAAGATAGTGGAATTCCTCCAGCAACCTTCATCAAAGTTGTCGAGGTCAAAGCTGTTGAACAGAACACAGTGGAAGCTGAGTCACCACAAAATATTTCAACATCCGTTTCTCAGCAAGCTCAACCGAACAAGGCAACCACAACTGAGAAGAGAAAAGGAACAGTACATGAAGGACAGAATGTTCCATCGGTTGGGACATCAACCGAGGGGGAATGTTCCAAAAGTTAGAAGAGGAATCAGAGGCGTCGAAGATATAATCACAACCGAATTCAGAATCAGAACCGACCTCTGCATCAACCTCAGAGTCAACAACAGAAAGAATGGAACCGACCACAGAACCGACAAGGGTTCAATCATCTGAATCAACAGCGGTTCCATCCCCAGTTCAACCAAAGGTTCCAACCGAGTCAACTGATAAGGAACAGGTCGAACATTTGGAGATACTCATGCTACAACATGAATCATCAACATGGCATGAACACCTATCAACAACACTCAAGAAGTTGGAATCAGAATTAGCCACAAAGATTCCAACATGGCGTTCGACCTCACAGACAAATTCAACAGAATAAGAATCGCCATCAAAATAGGGGGAAAGCTTCTCCTCCAAAAGATCAGAATGGGAAAAATTCAACTCCTCCCAAGAAACAGAACATCACTACTAACAACAAGCCTAAGGATAACCGAGGTGTTGTTATAGTTGATGATGAAGGAAAAGTGATCTGGAATGATAAATCCATCCGAGTATACAGGGAAAAATAACGCACAGTTCCAGGGGGAATTGGTTCTAACCCTCCAAGACCCAACTAAAATTGGGGACCTAAGCGAGTTTCTCTTTGCAGGTTCAGGAGAAACAGCTGAGGAAGAATAAAGCGTCTGCAACAATATGGGTGATGGATAGTGGATGCTCGAAACACATGACAAATCTAAAGGATTTGCTTGGAAGTTTCGTGGAGAAAGAAGGACCCTCAGTTACTTTTGGTGATAACTCAAAAGGTTACACCAGAGGTTACGGTACCCTTGAAACCAATCATGTTTCCATTTCTAATGTCTCTTATGTTGATGGATTAAAGCATAACTTGCTCTCCATCAGCCAATTCTGTGATAATGGTTTCTCTGTCAAGTTTGATGCACAGGGTTGCAGACTTAAAGATGTCGGATCAAAGTAGGTCATATTGTTGGGAAATCGATCGCCAACCGGGAACGTCTACTATGCTGACTGGAACAGTAGTCTTCCTGACACCTGTCTGCTATCAAAGAGCAGTTCAGATGTGAGCTGGTTGTGGCACAAAAGGCTCAACCATCTGAACTTCAAGACAATGAACCGACTCGCCAGACAAGAACATGCAAGAGGCATACCCAACCGAGTGTTTTTAACAACACATATCTGCAGTGCATGCCAGTTGGGAAAGCTCGTTAGATCCTCCTTCCGGTTGAAATCAACTCCCTCAACTGACCGAGTGTTACAGCTGATCCATATGGATCTCTTCGGGCCAGTTACACCCAAGAGCATGAACGGGAACGAGTACACCCTGGTTGTAACTGATGATTACTCAAGATATACGTAGACCATCTTCATGCGACACAAGAGTGAAACCCGAGATGAGCTACCCAAGTTGATGGATCGGATATCTAACCAACAAGAGATGAAGATTATTTCTATCCGATTAGATCGTGGAACTGAGTTTCTGAATGAAACCATCATCGAGTATTGCCAGAAGAATGGAATTACCCATCAGACATCAGCCGCGCGTACTCCACAATAGAATGGAGTAGCTGAGCGAAGGAACAGAACACTGAAGGATGCAGCTACATCCATGCTAACCAGCTCAGCTCTGCCAAAGAGATTTTGGGCTGAGGCGATCAACACAGCCTGCTACACTCAGAACCGGTCTCTTCTGACCAAGCGGTTGGGAAAGACACCATACGAGCTATGGAGACGCAGGAAGCCAGATATTTCTTATTTTCGCGTTTTTGGTTCTAAGTGTTATATTCACAACAATGGGAAAACTCAGTTAAAAACTTTTGATGCCAAAGCTTCGAAAGGCATATTTCTCGGATATGCCGCTCGGATCAAGGCTTATAGAGTTTTCAACAATAGCTCTCGTGTTGTGGAGATAACAACTCATGTTAGTTTTGATGAATCTACTTTTGAGTGCAGGGAACAGGCTAAAGGACGACAGGGCAATCCACAAGTTCCACCTGTTGTCACTAGATCACAAGCTCTAAGGGAAAATAATCTAGCTGAACCACTGGTATGGGCAACCGAGGATGAGGATCCATACTCCTCTGAAGATGAATGCGAGGACCCCAGCTCATCTCAAGGGGGAACTCCAGATGATGTCCCTCCAACTGCATCATCATCCGAAGCTCAACCAAGTCCGGTTCAAAATAATGTCAATGTTGAGGATCCAGACTTAACAGCTGATCAATCACCAGCTCTGAAGACACCAACTCAGATCACAGAACAGCCACAGTTGGAAGAAGAAGGAAGACGCAACCGAAGATGGTATGAAGTCCATTCCACTGACAACATCATCGGAGATCTAACCGAAGGTGTTCATACAAAAAGCAAAGTTGCGACTCAGGATTCTACCGAGAAAGATTCCAACACTTATGCCCAATATGCTGAGGAGTTGGCAGTTCTAGAGGAGTTCGAGCAAGCTGGAGATGTTGCCATGATATCTTGCTTTGTAGCTGAAGTGCCAGAACCGAAGAACATTGTGGAAGCTGTCAACTGCGTTCTGGACAACAGCCATGCAAGAAGAATTGAATGAGTTTCTACACAACTGTGTATGGGAGTTGGTAGAAAGACCAAATGGTGTCAAGGTGATTGGATTGAAGTGGATTTTCAAAAACAAGAGAGACGCCATTGGATTCATAGTGAGGAATAAGGCAAGGTTGGTAGCTCAAGGATATTGCCAACAAGAAGGAATCGATTTCGAGGACTCCTTCGCGCCGGTTGCAAGGCTGGAAGCCATCCGAATCTTTCTAGCTTATGCCGCACATCACAAGTTCAAGGTGTATCAGATGGATATGAAGTGTGCATTCCTCAATGGAGATATCAAGGAAGAGTGTACAAGTTGAAGAAAGCTATCTATGGACTAAAGCAAGCGCCAAGAGCTTGGTATGACACTCTTTGTGATTTTCTTCTGAACTCAGGTTTCAAACGAGGGTCAGTTGACAAAACCCTGTTCACCATCAAAGTTGGAGATGACATTCTTGTGGTGCAAATCTACGTGGATGACATCATATTCGGTTCCAAGTCAGAGGAACTGTGTGAAAAATTTTCAAACCTCATGAAGGAGAAGTTCGAGATGTCAATGATGGGCGAGATGAATTATTTCCTTGGATTACAAGTGAAGCAGTCGCCAGAAGGGATTTTCATCAATCAATCCAAGTATACAAAGGAGCTCATCACCAAGTTCGGATTGCAGACAAGTAAGACCACAAGGATCCCAATGAATACTAACTGGAAGATTGAACCTGGAACTGAAGGAAAGCTCGTGGATGCCAGTAAGTATAGAGGGATCATTGGATCTTTGCTATATCTAACTGCTAGCCGGCCAAACATATCATACGCAGTTGGAGTGTGTGCTCGGTTCCAAGTTCAACCGAGAGAAGCACACATGTTAGCAGCAAAGAACATCATCAAGTATCTGAAGGGTACAATCAATGTTGGACTGTGGTATCCAACTAACGACAACATTCAGCTGACAGGATACTCAGATGCAGATCTAACAGGAGATCGGTTGGACAGGAAGTCCACATCTGGACACTGTTAGTTCATGGGAAGCAAGCTGGTTTCATGGTTCTCCAAGAAACAAGAATGTGTTGCCACTTCTACAACCGAATCAGAGTATATGGCTGCCGGAAGCTGTTGCATGCAAGTGTTGTGGCTCAAGCAACAACTGAGAGATTATGAAGTCGGAACTGGACAGGTTCCCATTCACTGTGATAGCTCGAGTGTCATAGCTATCTCTTTGAATCCTGTTCACCACTCTCGGACAAAGCATATCGATATCCGTCATCATTTTATCCGAGATCATATTGAGAAGAAGGATGTGTCCATGGAAAAGATTCCAACTGATATTCAGAAAGCTGATATCTTCACCAAACCTCTAGCTAAAGCACGGTTCAAGATGCTTTGTGACCTCCTTGGACTGTTGGATCCACCAGATGAGGAGTCAACTGGGGAAAAGAGATAGATATCCATCTGAGGGGGAAGCTCAGATGGAGGGGGAATTTCAGATGCGGATCGCCAATTGATGACATCAGATGTCAGCTGAACAGACGAACTCGAGTCAGCTGATGGTATGCCGATCAGATGCAGATTGCCAACCGAAGGAATCAGACATCAGCTGAACAGACGAACTTGAGTCAACTGATGGTATGCTGCAACATGGGAACTCAGCTGATTTCGACATCAGCTGGCAGGTAACATTTATGGCTGAAGGTGATATGTTCTTAAATGAGAATGTTTGAAATAAATTCAAACATTCCTGAACTAGTCAGTTACATTAAAAATAGCTATCATGTCGCATTAAATGTAAAGTACGGCTGAACATCCATAGCCTACTTTATAGTGCGACTGGGCTGACAAGATAAACTGTACACCTTCTCACGCGCTGATTGGAACTCGGATCAAAACGTCAAGTCAAAGATAGTCAACAGTCGCGTGATCTCAGCCGTTGATGGATTCGCGCCATTTAACCCCAGCCGTCGATTTCATCCGAGTCAAGACCTATATAAGGCGAAAAATCAGGAAGATATCTTCTACTTTCCTCATTCGTGCATATCTTAATTACCTGTTCATCGTCTTCCCAGTTTCTGCCTAACCCATTTTCTGCAAAAGATTGTCTTTCCTTTCTTCTATATATATTCTCTTTGCAGTGATCATTAATGGCACCCAAAAGTAAGAGAATGGCATCGTCTAGACCATCCCTCATCCCTACCACATATGAAGAATTATTCGATATGCTAGTATCGAAGATTCATTTCGAGCAAATCTTCTCCGACGAAGAACTGGAGTCGCCGGTCTTGGCCCCACTCGCAAACACACTCAGGGAGAATGGCCTCCTCGAATGGGCCAAACTCTGCCCCTCCCACTTGCTCAGACGCCAAATCGGAGAATTCTACGTCAACCTCAAGCGCCCCCTTGACTGTGCAGAGGGAGTATCTACGGAGGTGTCCTGCCGACAAAGAGATGTTCCGGCCAGGATGATACGTCGTGTCACCTTCCCCATCGACGTGTCCGATGTCCTCCGATACATCATTTCCGTCAACCACACCGCCACCGAGTTCCTGGAGAATATTACCGACGAGCAGGCGGATGAGTTTCTGCAGGATGCTTTGATCGAGCCGGAGAAGCTAAGGAGCAACATGCAACAGACGAAGCTGAAGCCGGAACATCGCCTACTGTTCGATGCTGTGTCGAAGGTGGTGTTCAGTTACAGTGGCGCGTTTGGGGGCATCAGCCGACCCAAACTGAAGCAGCTGGTGGCACTGGAGCACCAACACCAAATCAACTGGTTCCAATATTTCCTGAACCAGTTGATGGTGGAGAAGTCGAAGATCTCCGAGACTACAACCGAGTCTGGAGAGAACTTGCTGAGTGTGAAGGGGACACTCAACTTCGGCTGCAAAATATCAGCCCTCATCTTGCTTGCAACCAAGGACCGCAACATGGTCTGGGCAGACTGCGAGGAGACGCCGCTGAAGAAGCTGCTATTGTTCCCTACAGCCAAGAAAGCACAGGAGGTGCTGAGGAGTGTCTACACTCCTAAGGAAAAGAGGGAGTCGGGAAAGACAGCTGAGTCGACAGCTGAGGGGGAACAAGCCGCTGCTCGCCCCGCCAAGTCCAAAGCTGCTCGCCGACGAGATGAGGCAGAAAAGGAGTCAGCTGAGGAACCTTCCCAGAAAAAACTAAGGGTACGGTTCAAGAAGTCCACCAAGAAGGCAGCTGATGTGCCAGCGGTTAAGTCAACTGAGGTGCCAGCTGTTGAGACAGCTGAGGAGCCAGTTGAATACCTGCTGAGGAGCCAGCCGAGGAACAAGCTCCAGCCGAGGAGGAGGCACCGGTTGAGTCAACACCTGCTGAGGAGCGTTCCGAATCCAGCCGCTCAGCTGAGGCCGCGTCATTCGAGATCGTCCCTCGAGCCCCCGGAGCTGATGAGGTTGAGGGCATGGAGACGTCGGATGCATCCTCCTCGTCTGAGGACGTTGAAATTGTTACCACCTTCCCCACGGCAGGAGACAATGCCGTACTGCCTCCAGAGCCTCTTGTTCTTTCTACCCAACCAGAGCCAGATATTCCGAGCACTCTACTCGATGCCAACATCGAGACTGATCCTTTGGCCTATTTTGAGAAAACCTCTGAACCCACTCTCCCAACCGAATCCCAAATTCCGAGCTCTCAGCTCGATGCCGATGTTGCGACCGACTCTTTGGCCAACATCGATGAACCTCTTGAACCTGAGCCATACAATCTTACCCCCTCCCCAATTAATGAAGCCGAGGATCTGCAGGCAGTTGCTCAGGAGCACGAAGGTAGGGTGGCCTACTGCTTTCAAAAGATGTTAGGCTTATTCCCTGAGGCTCGCAACATGCCCATCTTCGCCACTCTGGGAACCGAGCTATTATACCAGTTCCACCTGATCTTCAGCCACTGGTACGTTAAGAAGGATACGATCAGGGTGCAGAGCTGGGACAGGCTGAAGTCCGAGGAGTCCCGCATCCGAGCCTACTTCAACTATTCCAACTTGGAGATGGCATAGAATAACCGGATCGCGCTGCTCACTCGACGTTTGGACTAGAGTCGAGCTGAAGGGACGGACACAAGGGAGGCAGCTGGAAAGGAATGCGTCGACTTCCTTGACAGCATGTTGGCTAAATCAGCTGACTTCCTTGAGGATGTCGATGCAGCAGCCGCAGATCCGAGAAAATACTCTTCACCGACGAACTCAGAATTTAACCTAATTAGTGTCTTTTGAATCTAGATTCAATTCTAAGACCCGTGAGATATGTTAGAAGCTTATCCGAGATCATATGAGAGAATTCTAAGAGTTTAGTTCTTAACGGATTAATTAGCCGAGCAAATTTTAGGTTTTTCTTCGTTACTTGAAATTTGAACCTAAAAATTAGATATTCGAAATCCTTGATTTATTTCATAGGATATGAGATAGAGTTGAGGTGTTTTCGATGTCGGAAACGAGTCAAGGAGAGTTTATAGCCGTTTTAAGTATAAACGGAATAATATGGACGTATTCTCCAGGAACACTTTTTCATCCGGGAAAAATTATATCAGATAAAAAAAAGGGAATCTCTCTTCTTCTCTCTCCCTCTCACACCGACATGCTTACTCTCTCTCTCCCTAATCTCTCTTCCAAGACTACATTCTTTTCTACTCTATGAGAATATAATCATTACATTCATCTCTCTTAACTAATAAGCATCATTTCTACCTTAGACAAGAAATTAAATTACAATCATTCATCTCATCTCTCTCAAACTCTCTCTCTCCACCGTGAATATCAAAGAAGAAAGAAGAAGAAAATTCTCTCATCTCTCTCCCTCTCAATGCCGAGAAACACACACACATACGTATGGTTAGAGAAATCTCCATTGAAGCTCAAAGATCAAGCCTTCACACTCCAAAGAAGATCATCATCATCCTTAATTCTTCAAAACCCTAATTTAGAGGTAAACAAATTCATCAAGCTTTGAGTTCAATTCCAAGCAAATCATGTCTCTTTTTTTCTTCTAATTTTCGGCAATCATTGTCACAGCCCCACATCCCGAGGGACGGCAGAAGCCGGGGTGCGACTGGGGTTGGATTAAAAAAGCGGGGAAGAAGGGGGCTAACTGACTAAATATACATAAAAAGGCATCGACAAAACATAAACAAGACTTAAATATAAATAAGAAAGAGTTAATCCCTAAGGATTACTTGACAAAAGAACAAAAAGAAGCTAAGTTCATATGTACAGACTTAGACTACAGAGTTGTTCAAACAATACATCTCAAAAAGAAATACAGAGATTGGCAGCGGAAGGGTTCTAACTAAGCATTCTATTCTTTAACTCAACATCATCCGTCGCCGCTCACCGTCGCTTCAACGTGCACATTTAGAAAACAATGCAGGGCTAAGTACAAACGTACTTAGTGGGCACGATGCCGAAAACATAATCATAAATATAGATAAATATGGCATTTTATAAACGTAGCACATCGGAGTTTTATTGAAAGAACGTGTCTACTAAACATTTTCTGAATTTTTCTCTTAAATCACTCGCGCGAGCATTTTCTGACTAATGTTATGTTCAATCTTGACCAATTCTAATTCACCGTGGCTGGTACCCCTCAACAGGATATCACATACACCACAGGTTACAAAGTGCACTAACTCTGGAAAGCACTTAGCAGCTAACTCAGAGCCGATCGTTAGTTAATCTAAAAAGACTAACTCTAAATCTGGAAAACATGAATGTTAACTCAGATAGGTACAAGAGAACTCACATAAAACATAAAACAGTTCATGCCATAATATCGCTTTTGAAAACACAGATATCAAAGCGATAAAGAAAGATTTTCCGAGCATTGCTCGTTTTATTTTGTATATAAAAGCCCACCTTGTAAATACAGAACTTAAAAGCAAAAGCTTCCAACTTTGGATCTTTCGTCCTTTCTTTACAGTTGGCTTCCTCCTTCATCGTAAAAATAAACATACTTAAAAACGGGTTGTAAAAGATAATCGATTAAAGAGAATCGAAGAGGTTTTAGTTGTTTCATTCTTTAGGCATTTGCACGCTTACTAGATTCGTTTTACTTAAACGGGAAACGAGACTCGTACCAATCTCGTTTAGAACTCGGAAGATCTCATACTCGACTCTCGGGTCAGTAGAGAAGGTAGTCGGTATCTTAATACGACTTTAAAGATTAAAAGAAGCTAAGTTGGAAAGAATCAACTTAGGCGATTTACATTTTAGTTCTTTGAATGACTTATGAAATTTCTCGTTTATTACTTCTTTGATGAAAGGATAAGATATAAGATCTCGACTGGTTTTCATCACTCAAGGTCCTGTACTTGACTCTAGGGTCAGTAGGGAGATATTCGTTTGATAAAACGGCTTAAACGATCGAAAGAAACTAAGTTGTGAACTAAACAACTTAGAAAACAAGAAACTGAAATTTCACTGCACAGTCCAGTAACTCTGGAGGCTGTCCAGAACAGAGGATTTGGAAACAGGGGATGAGCCCTGTACCACTAGAAAGCTTAGGAAGTCTAGTTCGCACTCCAATTTACGGATCACAAATCCGATAAACGAGCTGGAAGTTATTACAGTTTCCGGCGAGGGTCGCAAAACTGCCGCGAAAACCCTAATTGCTTGATAGGTTCGACGTATAACGTCTTAGGTTTGTTCTAAGCTCTCGTATTCATTTTTTTAGAAAACTGGACTCTCAAGGCAGTCATCACGTACTTCCGTACGTGACAAACTCCTTCTCAACTCGCTCAAAAGCACGACGTTCTAACGTCGGGTTTCAACTAACAAGTAGTAAACCAACAAGAATTCATAACGCGTTCTAGTTCTCGACTATAACTATAGCCCACATTATATCAACTCGAAAGCTTATGACGTCAACTAGAAAGTTGTTCTAAATTTCATTATAAACAATAATATCAAATTAGAATTTTCATCCGACTTCTCGATTATTAGTTACAACTAAATTTTTGTCTCTTACGCGATTTTTTCAACGTTGTCGGATTTCATTCAAATTTTTTGACGTTAAACTACGTCTAACGTGAAACATTTTCATGCATGCAAACATATCATAACATCATTATAACTCAGTTTATATGGTGATCTTTATCTCTTATGTTTCATTAAACATTTTTAGAAAATTCTTAATTAAATTCTATAACCAACTAACATTATTTGCAACTATATTCAACCAACAAATCATCACTTAACGACAACACATGGAAACCCCTAATCATCCTATAATTTTCGGTATACATGCATATATTGTGGGGGTGATTTTCTTCTCCAATTAACATGTGATACCCCGAGTTCTTATATATTTAGAGAGCGTCTAATTAACCGAGTAAGTTCAAAGATGAAAATTTAGGAGTAAAATTTTTCTTTTCTAATCGAAGAGATTGAATAAAACGTTAAAATTTCTTTGTGAGTCCTGTGTAAATTTATCTGTTCTATTTATCTGAGATGATGATGATGTGATATGCTAGTTGAGTTGTTTATATGAAAATGAGTATGAAATTAAATTCCGGAAAAATTCCGAGAAGTTTGTTGATTGAGATAACATAACGTTAATCGCCGAGAAATATGTTTACGCCGACGAGACTAAAATAGAATTGAATTAGAACCTTCGAACCTAGAATTTCTTTTAAGATCACTGAGATAGGGTAAGAACTTATCCGAGAATTGAGAAGAGAAATGAGGCATTAGTCTTGAAAAGGATTAATAAACGGATTAATAAGCCGATTAAGTTCTTTTAAGAATTAAAGGACTAAAAAGATCGAAGCCTTTAATCTTTTAATTTGAGACGTGAAATAGGATTGGGATGAGTTAGTGTCAAAAGTGAAACGAGAAGAGGTTAGACCCGTTAAGAAAACAAAACGGAATTAATACGAATCGTTTTATCCGGAAAACCTTTACGACCGGATAATTAATACCTGTAACGACACGACGACGACACGTGTCATCCACCTCTCTCCCTCTCACGCCACCTCACACCTCCTCTCCCATCATCCTTCAATTTCCAAGACTAAAACATCATGATTATGTCTTATGCATGGTATTACCTAAAGTATGCATGCAAGTTAAAATCACATCACCTATCAAGTCATGTCTTACTCCAACTTCCAACAAGTGCACTTTATTCCCTATGTTGGATTTCAATTTCACTCATCTATGACAAGAAAGGAAGACAACAATTCATTCACTCCATATCTCTCTCCATTTCGATCTCTCTCTCTCAAACAAGAAAGAAAACAATCTCTCAAACTCTCCCAAGCTCTCTCTCTCGGCAATCTCCCTCTCTCCCTCATACCTTGATTTTTCTTCACATGCAACCATGGATTCAAGCTCTCCATCCATGAAAATGAAGTAGAAGTTATCAATCTCCATCCATTTCATCCATATTTCCAAAGAAAGGTAAGAATCTTCCAAGTTCTTGAAGTTGAATTCAAGAATCATCCAACACTTTTCTTTATTTTGATTCTTAAAACCTATGGATGATTAATTCCATGTTATTTCTTTTTCTTTGAGGATTCAAGAAGATTTCTTTCTTCTTTTCAAGATTCAAGCTTTGAAGCTACCATTTCCATCCATTTCAATTCCAAGAGCCAAGAGAAGGATTCCCATTTAATTAAGTATGAAATTCATTTGATTAGTTGTAAATATGTATGTCTATAAGTCCTAAAAGAAAGATCTATGCATGCATGTTATTTAATTTATGTTTAGGCAAATTTAGGATATGCATGTGCTAATCGAGTGAGAAGAAATCGTTAGGAGAATCGAGCATTAGATATTAATCGATGAATTAAGAGAATAAAAAGAATCTAAAACCCTAAAAATTAGGTAAATGCCGAAAAAAATTAGTAAAAATAGGAAAAATATGAATTCTTTGAGTTATTATTATTGTGATGCTTGATTTGTTATTTTTATCATGTTGAGAATGAGATTTTATACATGAATAATTGAGAAATAAAATGCACAAGGTTGTGCATGTGTGTGCCGTGTGTTTTAAACAAAAATGGAATATTTATTTTGTTAATTTTGTTGATGAATTGAGTGTTGTTTTGATCAATGGAAGGATTGTATATTATGTTGGTATAATCATACATGTGTTTAAGTTAAGAAAATAAGTTTTCATGTTGAAGTTTTGAAAGAAATTAATTGTAAAAATAATAAAAAAAAGATTGGATGTTTAAGTATGTATTAATATTAATTTGAATATGGAATAAAGATAGAAGTTTTGACAAAAAGATTTAAAGTTGAAAAGCTTTTAATTAAATAAAAGATGAAAGATGTATGAAAAGATATATTAATTAAATGTCTTGCATTAAAATTTAAAGACTTGAAATTTTACTAAAACTACAACAAAAAGATCTTTTATAATGTAACTAATAAAGTAGGCTAATTCATAAAAATGTGTATCAAAAGATAAAGAAATTATTTAGTAAGAAATGGCTTAAGTTAAAGACAAATAAAGAAGGAATCATTAAAGAAATAAGCAAAAATAGAGAAAACCGAGTTTAAGAAGAATTAATCGATAAGAAATAAAAAGGAAGTCAAATTGAGTAAAGAAAAAATGCTAGACGAGTTAAGATAGATACTCGTATAAGTTGATTGAGAAAATGAGAATAAAGTAAGATGTCGAGAATTAAATGGAAAGAAGGTTAATTAAATAATTAATTGAGTACATTATTTCTAACCAAACAAATAAAAAGATAAACCGAGATAATAATTAGATGAACAATAGTCGAGATAAGAAATGAGGATCGAATTAAAGATGAATAAGAAAATCCTAATTTTATACGAGTTAATGATAATTAAAGAGAAATTTTGTTAATTGAATAAAAGTTATAAAATATCTTATAAGATAACGGATGTAAAGTAAAGCATTGTCTATATAAGTAAGAAAGATAGAATTAATAGTTTAAGCCTCCATAAAAGGAAATGCATAATCAAGTTAGATTTTAAGGTCCAAATTGAATGAATGTTAATGTGTCTTGAAGTATGCTTGATTTATATGAATTCATTATATGTTTGAATAAGTGTTTAAATGCATGATAGTGTTACAATGTGAAAGATGATTGAACTATTGTATGCGAGATGATTGGTTGTTAAGTTGAGAATAACTAAAGTCTTTGAAAGGAAGCTCAAGTAATAGAATGATAACAATGAAGTTATTAATTAGGACAAGAAAAGTGTACGATGTTGAGTAGTAAAGTTACCCAATTTGAATAGAGTTAATAAATTAAAGACGAGAACGCGAGATCTTTTAGAAAAGTTAGAGCGAAGAGAGAGATGACTCAAATAGAAGTCCGTTAGTTAAAGTCCAACGCCTTTGTGTCCGTCTTTCATATATCTTATCTATCGATGTCGAACTATGAAGGATCGAGCCGGACGGATCGTTAAGCGAGGACAAATAGCCCTAGACCACCTAGCTAATTCTTCGGAAGTCAGGTGGACTTTTCTGAACCAAAACTACCAATGAAAATTAGTTATACTATTGAATATTATGATATGTTTTTCAAATGTGATTGACTTGCCATTTTATTGAAGTTAGTATGTGTTATCATCTATTTATATGAAGATGTGATTATCCTGTGAAAGCAGGAACCCACGTGTGGTATATGTTGAGGTGACTGTGAGCCTTGCTTCGGTTAGGCGGTCACAGTGTTTGAGAAGAAGGCCTACTTCTCGGCACAATGAGATTGTTTGTGATAGATGATACATACTGTTATATTATATGATATTTGACTGCGCAGTCTGTTTTAAAGAAAATGTTTTGACATACACAAGTAAAACCGTTTCTAAAACTGCTTATATACTTGTGATGTTTGGCAAGGCAAGTTCAATTAATATAGCTTTAAGAAGCATCTTTATTCAAATATTTTGGCTTGTGTTCAATGAGTACGAAATACTTAGCCCTGCGTGTGTTTCTAAACATGCAGGTTGACTGGATGGCGATGGCGTGGATACTTGGTGGTGTGGTTTGGTTTTGTTGGTTAAGTTTAGTAGAATTTCGGACTGGCATTTGTACGTCTTCATACGTGCAAGTGTTGGGTATTGATGCTAATTTCTGCTGCAATCCTTTTGAACTAATGTCTGTTGATGATAATACTTTAATACTCATGTTTTTGATTCCGAGCGTTGTGCTCGAAGACTTTGAATGCTTGTTGAATTCGTAACCCTTTAACTTGTAATCCCGAGCGATGGGCTCGTAACTTGAATTGTCGTTGAACATGATCCCTTATCTTGATATATATATATATATATATATATATTTGTATGCTTTCTCTTTTTGTTGGAATTCCTTTCCCATCAGCATGA
Organism: Schizonepeta tenuifolia; assembly: GCA_029490685.1. Lineage (NCBI taxonomy): Eukaryota > Viridiplantae > Streptophyta > Magnoliopsida > Lamiales > Lamiaceae > Schizonepeta > Schizonepeta tenuifolia. The sequence continues at coordinate 52,525,796 of CM055959.1, read as the reverse complement.
ATTACTTGTTTGAATTCCTGTTAAAAGTGAAGATAAGATGCTCAGTTATTATTTAATTATGCTTTTGAAAACCAAATTCGATTGCCTTATATTCCATCTTTGTTTTCCCCGAGCATGTTCCCTTTATTTGAGTTAGTTGTTAGTTGTTTAGGTTTGTTGTTGTTCGTAAGTCGCACCTCGAGAGTCGGGGCGTGACATAACAACATTTATTCACTAATCAACTGTCACAGCCCCAAATCCCGAGGGACGGCAGATGCCGGGGTGCGACTGGGGTTGGATTAAAGAAGCGGGGAAGAAGGGGGCTAACTGACTAAACATACATAAATAACATCAAACATTCAAAAGTACAAAAGAAGCTAAGTTCATGATTACAGACTTAGACTACTGAGAATTGTTCAAAGGTGTGTTTGAAAAAGGATTTAGAGTTCTGCAGCGGAAGAGTTCTAACTAAAGCATCCTATCTTTCAACTCAACATCAACCGTCGCCGCTCACCGTCGCTTCAACCTGCACATTTAGAAAATAATGCAGGGCTAAGTACAAACGTACTTAGTGGGCACGATGCCGAAATCATAATCATAAGTATAAATAATCTGGCATTTTATAACTGTAGCGCATCGGGGTTTTGTTGAAAGGACCCGTGCCTACTAAACATTTTCTGACTGATTTGTATAAAGCAGCTTGCGCAAGCATTTTAGAGTATGTTATGTTCAATCTTGACCCAAACTAATTCACCGTGGCTGGCTACCCCTCAACAGGATACCACATACACCACAGGTTACAAAGTTCACTAACTCTGGAAAGCACTTAGCAGCTAACTCAGAGCCGATCGTTAGTTAATCTAAAGTAGACTAACTCTAAAAGTCTGGAAAACCCGAAGGTTAACTCAGAAATCTGGAAAACATGAATGTTAACTCAGATAGGTACAAGAGAACTCACATAAAATAGTTGAAACAGTTTATGCCAAGATTATCAGTTTGAAAACACAATTATCAAAGCGATAAATAATACTTTCGAGTTGTGGAAAAACCCACATTTTATTTGATATAGATAAAAGCCCACCTTAATTTACAGAACTTAAAGCAAAACTTCCAACTTCAGATCTTCCGTCCTTTCTCTACAGTTGGCTTCTCTACAGTTGGCTTCTAACTTCGTTTTACTTAAACGGGAAACGAGACTCGTATCAATCTCGTTAGAATATGGAAGATCTCATACTCGACTCTCGGGTCAGTAGAGATGGTAGTCAATATCCTAATATGACTTTAAAGATTAAAAGAAGCTAAGTTGGAAGGAATCAACTTAGGCAATTTACTTTAATTCTTTGAACGATTTAAGGAATTTCTCGTTTATTACTTCTTTAAAGAAAAGATAAGATATAAGGTCTCGACTGGTCTCCATCACTAGAGGTCTTGTACTTGACTTTAGGGTCAGTAGGTAGATGTTCAATAGACAAAAACGGCTTAAACGATTGAAAGAAGCTAAGTTGTGAACTAAACAACTTAGAAAACAAGAAACTGAAAATTCACTGCACAGTCCAGTAACTCTGGAGGCTGTCCAGAACAGAGGATTTGGAAACAGGGGGTGAGCCCTGTACCATTAGAAAGCTTAGGAAGTCTAGTTTGCGCTCCAATTTACGGATCACAAATCCGATAAACGAGCTGGAAGATATAACAGTTTCCGGCGAGGGTCGCAAAACTGCCATGGAAACCCTAATTGATTGATAAGTTCGCCGTATAACGTTTAGGTTCGTTTTAATTTCTCGTATTCAACTTTTTTAGAAACTGGATTCTTAAAGCAGTCATCACGTACCTCCGTACGTGACAAATTCCTTTTCAACTTGTTCAAAAGCACGACGTTCTAACGTCGGATTTCAACTATCAATTACTAAACCAACAAAGAAAATCCAAACGCATTCTAGTTTTCGATTACAACTATAACCCATATTATATCGACTCGGATGCTTATGATGTCAGCTAGAAAGATGTTCTAAATTTCATTACAAACAATAATATCATATTAGAATTCTCATCCGACTTCTTGATTTTCAGTTACAACTAGATATTCGTCTCTTACGCGATTTTTCAAAAGTCGTCGGTTTTCGTTCAAAGTTTACGACGTTAAACTATATCTAACTTGAATCATTTTCATGCATGAAAACACATCTTAACATCGTTATAACTCAGTTTATAAGGTGATTTTAGTCTCTTACATTTCATTAAACATTTTTAGAAAAATTCCAATTAACTTTTATAATCAACTAATATGATTTGTATTATAATTCCATTAACAATTCATCATTTATATCAAGCATGTATAAACTCCTAATTATTCTATAAATTTCTGGTTTTATATAAATGTTAAGGAGTTGATTTTCTTCTCCAATTAGCAACATTTATTTACTAAACATACTCTTATATCACCAATTAATCAATTGCAATTCTATTATCAATTAACATGCAAAAACCCCTAATTTATACTTCAAACCCTAATTAAATTTCATAATAACATAGGGCTTTCAATCCCTTTTCATCCCAAACACCAATTAAACCTCTACTAAGCATGAATTCATCATCAAAACAAGAAAATTAAAAATCCTACTATTTTCCCAAAAAAATTCTGCATTCTCAAAGGTTTTAGGATTCTTGGTTTTGACCATTTTTAATCCATAATTATCATATCTAATACATCCAATTTTATTATACTAAGATCAATTCATCTATTCCAAACTCTAGAAATTTCGAGAGGAAAAAGAAAAGAAAAGAAAACTAATTGGATAGAATTGAAGAGAAGATCATTCCCTTAAGAATTAACAAAGGATGTAGAAGGTTTTGTTGGATGATTAAGGACTTGTGTTCTTTCTCCAAGCTTTGAAGGCTCTTCAATGGAGTATGGGTGATGGAGAAGATGAAGTTGAGGGAGAGAGAGAGAAAGCTGCCAAGAGAGATAGGGAGAGAGAGAGAGAGATGAAAATTATTTTGTCTTAAAGTTGAAATGATGAAAAGTGGTTGAATGGTGTAAAGGTAAGGTTGAGGTGTCAAACAATTAACTAAGTCACACTTGCATGTCTTACACTAAACATGTGAGGTGGCGGCTGCATGCATGGGTCTTAAGAGGGTTACGGTTTTTTCGGCGCGATCCGACGTTACGGGAAAACGAACGACGAAAAACGTTGTTCGGTACAAAAAATTGTCGCGATTCGATTTGACTTACAAATTCTAACGTATGAACTTAATTAGAAAATAAATTTGTCAAAATTTATTTTGACAAAAACTCGAGACGACAAGTCCGAGTTTCGTCCGGAAAACGTAAAAAAAAAAAAAAAAAAAAAAACAAACTTTCTCGGCGTGTTCATATTGCGATTTTTTGTAAACGTAAAATTAAACGGTTTTCCGTTCTTAGTTTACAAATTAAAAACTTTTCGTACGCGCTAACCCCTAATACAGTAGTCATCTAGCTGACTCCCGTAATTTATTTTTAATAACGGATTCGACCGTTAGCCTTAGAATTCAAAAATTATAAACTTAGGCGTGCAAAGCAATTTATTTAATTAACTTTAAACTTTTTAGAACGTAAGGAATTTACGGGGCATTACATCAACCTATTATAACAACCATTAATCAATTGCAATTCCATTATCAACTAACATACAAAAATCCCCAAATTCAAATCAAAACCCTAATTGAAAATTTACAAACACATAGGGCTTTCAATTCCTTTTCATTCTAATTATTAAATAAACATCTACTAAGCATGAATCAACCATCAAAAGAAGAAAAATAAAAATCCTACAAAAATGCCAAAAATTTCAGTATTCACATAAAATTTAGGGTTCTTGGTTTTGATCAATTTTAATCTCCAATTATCCTATCTAATACATCTAATTTCATTATTTCAAGATCAAAACATCTATTCCAATACCTTATTTTTTGATCAAAGAAGGAAAAAGAGAAGAAAAGAAATCTAATTGGATAGAAATAAAGAGAAGATCATTACCTTGAGTTCTTGTGAAAGAATTAGATGAAAAGATGGATGAAAGATGATCTAGGAGGATTTTCTTGTTTGAAACCTTGAAGAACAACAATGGTGTTTGAACAAAATTTGAGAGAGAAGAAGAAAAAGTGAGAGTGTGAGTGTGTGTGCATGCAGCCGAGAGAGAGTGAGAGATGGAGAGAAAATGGTTTTGTTTACTTGTGTGATATGATGAACTTGTTGAAAAACATGAAAAGTGAGGTTTAGGTGTCATTAACTTAACAAGGTCAAACTTGCATGTTTCCACCTACAAGGATGATGTGTCGGCTGCATGGAGAAAAATTAAAGGGTTACGGGTTTTTCCGGCACGATCCGACGTTACAGAAAAACGAACGACGAAAAACGTTGCTCGGTACAAAAATCGTCGCGATTCGATTTGACTTAAAAATTCTAACGTATGAACTTAATTGGAAAATAAATTTACAAAATTTATTTTGACAAAAACTCGGGACGACACAGTCCGAGTTTCGTCCAGAAAAACATAAAAACGAACTTTCTCGGCGTGTTCGTATCGCAAATTTGTGATTATAAAAATTAGACGGTTTTCCATTCCGAGTTTACGAACTAAGAACCTTTCGTACGCGCTAACCCTAAATACAGTAGTCGTCTAGCTGACTTCTGTAATTTATTTTTATAATAACGGATTCTACCGTTAGTCTTAGAATTCAAAAATTGTAAACTTAGGCGTGCAAAGCCATTTATTTAATTAACTTGTAATGCCCCGTAAATTCCTTACGTTCTAAAAAATTTAAAGTTAATTAAATAAATGGCTTTGCACGCCTAAGTTTATAATTTTTGAATTCTAAGACTAACGGTCGAATCCGTTATTAAAAATAAATTACGGGAGTCAGCTAGATGACTACTGTATTAGGGTTAGCGCGTACGAAAAATTTTTAGTTTATAAACTAAGAACGGAAAACCGTCTAATTTACAAAATCGCAATACGAACACACCGAGAAAGTTTGTTTTTACGTTTTTCCGGACGAAACTCGGACTTGTCGTCCCGAGTTTTTGTCAAAATAAATTTTATAAAGTTATTTTCTAATTGAGTTCATACGTTAGAATTTAAGGTCAAATCGAATCGCGACGATTTTTGTACCGAACAACGTTTTTCGTCGTTCGTTTTCCGTAACGTCGGATCGCGCCGGAAAAACCCGTAACCCTCTTAAGTGTATACATGCAGCCGACACCTCCTTGTTTTAGTGGCAAACATGCATGTTAATATTGCTTAACTAAGTGACACATTGTCTACACTTTATACATCTTTCAACCTAGTCATCATAACAACACTTAAGACAAAACCAAATTTCTCTCCATCTCTCTCTAGCTCTCGGCAGCTCTCTCTCCATCTCCATTCTTTATTTTCTTCTTCATCTTCTCCACTTCTTCACCTCCATTGAAGACACCTTGAAGTTCTTGAAGGAGAAACCACACAAGTCCTTAATCATCCAACAAAACCTTCTACATCCTTTGTTAATTCTTAAGGTAATGATCTTCTCTTCAATTCTATCCAATTAGTTTTCTTTTCTTTTCTTTTTCCTCTTGATCGAAATTTCTAGAGTTTGGAATAGATGAATTGATCTTAGTATAATGAAATTGGATGTATTAGATATGATAATTAGGGATTAAAATTGATCAAAACCTAGAACTTTATCTTTTGTGTAAATGCAGAATTTTTTTAGGGAAATTGTAGGATTTTTGTTTTTCTTCTTTTGATCATGGATTCATGCTTAATAGATGTTTAATTAGTGTATGGAATGAAAAGGGATTGAAAGCCCTATGTTGTTATGAAATTCAATTAGGGTTTGAATTATAAATTAGGGGTTTTTGCATGTTAGTTGTTTTTGGAATTGCAAGTGATTAATAGTTGTTATAATAGTTTGATTAGTGAATAAATGATGCTAATTGGAGAAGAAAATCAACCCCTTAACATCTATATAAAATCAGAAATTTATAGAATAAATAGGAGTTTGTACATGTTTGATATTAAGTGATGATTTGTTAGTTGATTATGTTGCAAATCATATTAGTTGATAATAGAAATTAAATGAGAATTTTCTAAAAATGTTTAATGAAACATAAGAGGCAAAGATCACTTTATAAACTGAGTTATAATGATGTTAAGATATGTTTTCATGCATGAAAATGATTCAAGTTAGATATAGTTTAACGTCGTAAAGTTTGAACAAAAACCGACAACGTTGAAAAATTCGCGTAAGAGACGAATATCTAGTTATAACTGAAAATCAAGAAGTCGGATGAGAATTCTAAGTTGATATTACTATTTATAATGAAATTTGGAATATTTCTTCTAGTTAACATCATAAGCATCCGAGTTAATATAATATGGATTATAGTTGTAATCGAGAACTAGAACGCATTTGAATTTTCTTTATTGGTTTAGTAATTGATAATTGAAATCCGACGTTAGAACGTCGTGCTTTTGAACAAGTTGAGAAGGAGTTTGTCACGTACGGAGGTACGTGATGACTACTTTAACAAATGAGAATCGACAAGAAATTTTTTTCTTGAGAAAGAGATACGGATTAATGAAAAAAAATAAGGAATTAAAGTAAGAAATTAAAAGAATGAGATAAGAATGGGAATAAAACCTTGAAATTCTATTTCAATATATTGTGAGTACGAGAGCAATTTTCTGTGAAATTGCTAAATGTCTAAGATAAGTTGTCAGATTAAGTGTGGTAATATTACAATTGAATAAGGAGTATTCATTTTGTAATTTAAGATTTTCCGTAAGATAAGGTATCATCTTACCGTTACTGATCCATGTTTCTTAAAAACTTTGTAGGATGACTTCCAGTAGTAACACGGCTTCAGAGAATCAGTCCCCGCCACAGCGTACTTGGGCAGATCGGTTATTAGATAAGTATAGAGATTATGAGGCAAACCCGAGACACGACGTAGGACAAAGGATTAGTTACTTCTCGTCAGTTTATTATCCAGTCCGGCATACTATTCCAGAGAGTCGGGCTATACTTGACTTGGTTAGCTGTCTACCAGAGGAATGGCGTGGTTGGGCACACGACACGGCGTGGTACTACCTTGGGATGTTTGACGATGATTTAGAGCCGACAGGTAATTACAGTAGGTTCGCTTTAGAGGTACACAGGCGTTTCTTCGAAAACAGACATATAGCATCATACCCAGTTCAGGCGCATCCTCCCTATACTCACTTTACGGCTGATTCAGAGTCAGAGCATGATGAGATAGGTCCAGAGATGACCGCATAGTTGGAGATCCCTTCAATGATGGTACCTAGTGTATACACAAGAGAGTTAGTTGCAGAGACAGCAGATGGCCTAGGGTTACCCGCTCCTTTTCAGCATGAGCCTTCTATGAGAGTTCAGGGACCATTTCAGTCAGGACCTGAGTATTTAGACACAGACGTAGAGCTTGCTGCCCTATTACAGTTTCCATCCTCATACAGACCCCTTGATGAGATTTGCGCGGAGTTGGCCAGAGTTCGGGCTAGGTTTGAGGCAGGACCGTCCAGGGTCCATTCCAGAGAGGAGTACGAGTCCGGTTCACTTCCCGACCACCTGCTGCCTCCAAAGAAGCGGGCATCAGTGACCTGCTGGGACTACCCGGTTTCAGACTCAGAGATGACAGTTTTAGATGTGCCTGCCCCACCATCACTTACACTTGCAGATGGCACTACTTTGAGGGTCGATGAGGCACTTCAGTTTACTTTCGGTTAAGAGTCAGATGATGAAAATCCGGAGGAAGATACCGATGAGGATCCGGATGAGGATCCGGATGAGGACCCCGAGGAGGAATAGGCCATAGTGGGCAGTAGTGACTTGACCACAAGTTTGTTGAACAAGACGTCAGAGACGCATGGTAGTATAGTAGCCTCTTGTTGTACATAGTCGGATCAGTAACTAGATAGTTTTGTAGTACTCCAACAGATACAAATATTTTATGAATCGTTTCCGTTCTAGTACTTTCAGTAGTACGGTAATGCAATATGTTAGTGCATTCTGTACACATAGGCAGTTAGTTTAGTTTAGACTCGTTGTAGTCTAGTTTTGTATAAGTCCTTGTTAAAGGCAAAACTAACATAATGTTTTGATGTATATATATAATATACATGACCCATTAGAGGGTTTTAGTCACAAGAAGTTTCATATGAATCGTATAACTAAACCAGAATATCAAACAAAACTCGTGTAACAAGAGTTAAATTTTAACCTTGGAAGTTAAAAGTTGAGAGAAATAGAGTCAAAGTTAATTTGTTATTCTTGTTTATGTGAAAGTATTAAGTGGGGAAAGAAAAGGGTTAGTGAGAAAATGAAGGCTTAGAAACAAGTGCTAATAAGAAAAATTTTGTATCTTATAGTCTTAAAAATGTCGCTGAGAGCTGTTAACGATCGAAGAAGACCTGATAGTCCTAGAGAGTCTGATAGAGGTCAAGAACAACGTATAAGAGAGGAAAGGCAAAAACACCCAGCAACCTTTTCACTTCCCCTATCTCAGCAACATCCTAGCATAGAAGATTTATTCTTTGGAAGTAAACCACCATTTTTCGATGGATCTGGTAATCCGAGTGAGGCCGAGCAATGGATACATACTATAGAGAGAATCTTTGAACCAATTAGACTTAGTGATGAAGAGCGCCTAGCATGCTGGGTATCAGCTATCAGGACCAGCTAAATATTGGTGGAAGACTAGCCAGAGAATTATACCGGTAGAACAAACGGCTCTAACCACTTGGAATGATTTTAAGGTGGCATATTATGATAAGTATGTATACAACAAAGTGAAAACTGAAGAAGAAATAGCAAGGAAACTTCAGGGAGAACTTAAGTACGAACTGGGAAGGGCAGTAGCCAGACAGGAGGGACTGAGTTATGCAGAACTACTAGAACGAGTCCGTGAAATAGAGGCATTAGTACCTAATAAAGGAAAGATGGTAAAATCCACACCAGCACCAAACCAGACTTCAACCCAAAATCGTCCCAACAATAATATCAACGATAAAGGAAAAAGGAAATGGGAAGGGAGTAGTAGTAATTGTTACCAGTACCGCAACAAGCAAGGAAAACAGAATAGCGCTCGGCAGGGTTTCCACCAACCAGGGAAAGGAAGTAACTATGGAAAGAAAGTAGGACAAAAGAGTAAGCCGCAGAAAAATGAACAATCCGGTCAAGGCAAGAGAAGCCATCTACTAGGACAGCTGCAAGGGCAGCTAAGGAACAATAACCAAGGAAAAATCACTAATCCAGATTACCCTAAGTGTAATAAGGAACACCCTGGTGTTTGTTTAGCAAAAACTAGTGTTTGCTTCAACTGTGGACGTAAGGGGCATGTTAAGAGGGATTGTCCTGAGCCGTGGCAAGCAATAGAACATAAACGAGAATTTTCTACTTGTTCTAGATGTGGTAAGAAGCATGAGGGTGCGTGTTTGGCAAACACGGATAAATGTTTTAATTGTGGGCAGACGGGGCATATAAGGAGGAGTTGTCCGACGCTGCTCCGGACGGCAAAACCAAATCAGTACGGCCAGCTTCAACCATTAAATACCATTCAAGTCCAGTTACAGCCACAACTGATGCAATCACAACAGAATGCGAACACATACATGATTAGGCAGGAGAGGCTTAATGAAGAAAAGGGAGATCTGGCAGGTATTGGACGAACTTTATAAATTACCCTATCAAAATTGTTGACCCGTACTAGAACTATATACCAGTTTTCCAGTACCTTTTGACTATACTAAAGCATTATATTCATTTGACTAGTACCCTCTGGCACTATAGGACTAAGACTAGAACGCTCTAATCTTGAAATCAGAACAACTACGCTTTAGGGAGTATTGATGGCCTCAGAGAGTTAACCCCATAGTTTCATTAAGCAATCAATTGGGGAGTAATAAAATGTACTATATATATAAATCTAGGAATAGACTAGTTGTTTGAGAATTACCACGATTCTCGACAACGAGAGAAAAATCTCTTTTAAAACAAAAAATTCCAACTAGAGAACCTACAGAATTATACAAAATATCTGGTTTACTACCAGATTGTCGTGTAGGTTTCACGATCGACTCAGAACTTCGAGCAGCTCCCAAATTAAAGGCCCTATGTAGAACGGTATCAAAGAAGTTAGAGGAGCTTAAGATCCAACTGCAAGAGTTGTTAGATGACGATTTCTTTAGACAAACGTTTTCACCATGGAAAATAATTTAGATGTTCATCATCAAAGAAGGATAATTCTGCAAGAATGTATATAGGCTGTCAAAAAATTAAATAAAGATAACCCTTAAGAGTAAGTATCCTTTAACGAGAATAGAAGACCCCTGATAAATTTAAAAGGGAACAAGTACAATTGTAAGGATAGACTTAAGGTCTAAGCATCACTAGTTAAAAGAGTAAACTGGAGAAATACCCGAAAATTTATCTTTCAAGCCAATATAGCCATCACGAATGTTTAGTTATGCCGCTTAATTGGCTAGTGCTCCGTAGTATTCATAAATCACAGGAATAGAATTTTTCCACCTAGACTTAGAAAAGAATTCATTTTAGTATTTAACAATGATAATTTCAGTTACCCCAAGAATGAAGATGAATATGAAGAACACTTACGAATAGTACTAGAACGCATAGAGTCGAGTGTTAGATGCCAAATTAGCAAGAGCAAGCTCGAATGGAGAAGTAATGTTTCTTGGATATACTTTGTCAACAGAAGATGTTAAGATAGATTCCTGCTAAGGTAGAGACAGTACTCAAATGGAAAATCGCTTACCAGTCTGAATGAAATAAGAAGTTCCCAGGCTGGATAGTTAAAATAGAGGTTTCCATTAAGGAATTCTCTATGATTACTAAGACTTATGGCGCAACTACATAGAAGGAAAAGAATAAATGTACAGACAATTATGGAATAGGAACGCAGACGTTCTAGAAAAAGTTGATCATTACCCCAGATTTAGCCCTCCCAAAAATGATAAGGAATACGAGATGGATGTTAACGCTACAAAGAATGAGACAGTATGATATAAATGCAAAATGAGAAAGTGATAGCTTACGATTCACGACACGTTAATCCCAGGAAATTGAATATCCAACCTACGACTTAGAACTTGCAGCCGTAGAGCTGGCATTGAAAATTCGAACACACCATCTATATGGTGCAAGGGATGAGATCTTCACAGATCATAAGAATTTGGAGCGTGTATTCGAGCAAAGGAATTAACATAAGACAAAGAAGATAGCTCGAACTAGTAAGATATTACGTTTGTAAAAATAATTACCATCTAGGTAAAGTTAAGAATAAGAATAGACACGCTGAGTTGTAAGACTCCAACTAAGTTTAGGTATCTTTTCGTCGGAAAAGAAACGCTTATACAAGGATTCGAGAAGATAGATATAGAAAAATGCATGATGCATCAGCATCAATCGCAGGGCGAATAGCGGCACAAATAGCTATATCAAATTACGAGGACGATTATAAGTATCAAGAGAAAGGACGAGTCAAATGATAAGCCTCGACTAAGGATAAGAATGGATAAACCAGACAGCGACTCTGAAGCAATGAGTTTGTGATAGAAATTTAAGAGTGGACTTAGTAATTCCGATGACGACGAGATGGTTGTAGGTTACAAGGCAGAAAAGTCAGATAGCAAACCTAACTTTAGTACCGCTTCTCACTTCCAGTTGGATGGACAATCCGAGAAAATGATTCAGGTATTCGTTGATATGCTAAGAACAATAATAATAGCCGAAGAGCGAATTCAAGAACACGTAGCCAAAACAACCGAGTTGTTATAACAACAACTATTAAGCTACGATAGGAATTACGACTTACGAGACCTTGTAGAAGGAAAAAAAACTTACATAGTTGTCTTATTGCTATAAGGTATGTGAAAGCAAAAATTTAGGACCAAATGCGGTCAATAAAATGATCGGGATCATTCGATAGATTCGAGTCAGAAGAAAACAAGTTTTAAAGAAGACAAAAGCTCCTTAAGTTTTCTCCGTTAATGAGAAACGTTAGTTTCGTGTCAAGTTCAGACTTTGACAAAGATATATATAATTAGTAAGTAACTTGGGAAAGATAGTTCCAATACGAATAGTTATGGCTTTATCGCCAAATTTATGAAATACTTACTTTAAGTATATCTCATTTCAATGAAGTAACGTATATTCGTTTTTATACACGAAGTTCTATCAACAAGACGTCGTTCTTGAAATCAACTAAATTTATTAGGAAAGATCGAAAGCGATCTTGGATCGGAAAGCGCAAAAGTTAAAAAGCAAGTCGAGACGAATAGTAATAGCAGTATAAAGATCATTACAGGCAAGAGAAAGTTATGTCGAGTAAGAAGTACTTCAAGCAGTTATAGAGGATAAGCAAATTTCGGGACGAAATTTTTCGTAAGGGGGGTAGGATGTAATGACCCGTAAATTCCTTACGTTCTAAAAAGTTTAAAGTTAATTAAATAAATGGCTTTGCACGCCTAAGTTTATAATTTTTGAATTCTAAGACTAACGGTCGAATCTGTTATTAAAAATAAATTATGGGAGTCAGCTAGATGACTACTGTATTAGGGGTTAGCGCGTACGAAAAATTTTTAGTTTATAAACTAAGAACGGAAAACCGTCTAATTTCTACGTTTACAAAATCGCAATACGAACACGCCGAGAAAGTTTGTTTTTACGTTTTTTCGGACGAAACTCGGACTTGTCGTCCCGAGTTTTTGTCAAATAAATTTTATAAAGTTATTTTCTAATTGAGTTCATACGTTAGAATTTAAGGTCAAATCGAATCGCGACGATTTTTGTACCGAACAACATTTTTCGTCGTTTGTTTTTCCGTAACGTCGGATCGCACCGGAAAAACCCGTAACCCTCTTAAGTGTATACATGCAGCCGACACCTCCTTGTTTTAGTGGCAAACATGCATGTTAATATTGCTTAACTAAGTGACACATTGTCTACACTTTATACATCTTTCAACCTAGTCATCATAACAACACTTAAGACAAAACCAAATTTCTCTCCATCTCTCTCTAGCTCTCGGCAGCTCTCTCTCCATCTCCATTCTTTATTTTCTTCTTCATCTTCTCCACTTCTTCACCTCCATTGAAGACACCTTGAAGTTCTTGAAGGAGAAACCACACAAGTCCTTAATCATCCAACAAAACCTTCTACATCCTTTGTTAATTCTTAAGGTAATGATCTTCTCTTCAATTCTATCCAATTAGTTTTCTTTTCTTTTCTTTTTCCTCTTGATCGAAATTTCTAGAGTTTGGAATAGATGAATTGATCTTAGTATAATGAAATTGGATGTATTAGATATGATAATTAGGGATTAAAATTGATCAAAACCTAGAACTTTATCTTTTGTGTAAATGCAGAATTTTTTTAGGGAAATTGTAGGATTTTTGTTTTTCTTCTTTTGATCATGGATTCATGCTTAATAGATGTTTAATTAGTGTATGGAATGAAAAGGGATTGAAAGCCCTATGTTGTTATGAAATTCAATTAGGGTTTGAATTATAAATTAGGGGTTTTTGCATGTTAGTTGTTTTTGGAATTGCAAGTGATTAATAGTTGTTATAATAGTTTGATTAGTGAATAAATGATGCTAATTGGAGAAGAAAATCAACCCCTTAACATCTATATAAAACCAGAAATTTATAGAATAAATAGGAGTTTGTACATGTTTGATATTAAGTGATGATTTGTTAGTTGATTATGTTGCAAATCATATTAGTTGATAATAGAAATTAAATGAGAATTTTCTAAAAATGTTTAATGAAACATAAGAGGCAAAGATCACTTTATAAACTGAGTTATAATGATGTTAAGATATGTTTTCATGCATGAAAATGATTCAAGTTAGATATAGTTTAACGTCGTAAAGTTTGAACAAAAACCGACAACGTTGAAAAATTCGCGTAAGAGACGAATATCTAGTTATAACTGAAAATCAAGAAGTCGGATGAGAATTCTAAGTTGATATTACTGTTTATAATGAAATTTAGAATATTTTTCTAGTTAACATCATAAGCATCCGAGTTAATATAATATGAATTATAGTTGTAATCGAGAACTAGAACGCGTTTGAATTTTCTTTTTTGGTTTAGTAATTGATAGTTGAAATCCGATGTTAGAACGTCGTGCTTTTGAACAAGTTGAGAAGGAGTTTGTCACGTACGGAGGTACGTGATGACTACTTTAAGAGTCCAGTTTCTAAAAAAGTTGAATACGAGAATTTAAAACGAACCTAAAACGTTATACGGCGAACTTATCAATCAATTAGGGTTTCCACGACAGTTTTGCGACCCTCGCCGGAAACTGTTATAACTTCCAGCTCGTTTATCGGATTTGTGATCCGTAAATTGGAGCACGAACTAGACTTCCTAAGATTTCTATTGGTACAGGGCTCACCCCCTGTTTCCAAATCCTCTGTTCTGGACAGCCTCCAGAGTTACTGGACTGTGCAGTAAATTTTCAGTCTCTTGTTTTCTAAGTTGTTTAGTTCACAACTTTGTTTCCTTCAATCGTTTAAGCCGTTTTATCTATCGAATATCTACCTACTGACCCTAGAGTCAAGTACAAGACCTTTAATGATGAAAACCAGTTGAGATCGTATCTTTGATCCTTTTATTAAAGAAGTAGTAAACAGGAACTTTCATAAGTCGCGAAATGAGCTAAAACGTAAATCGCCTAAGTTGATTCTTTCCAACTTAGTTTCTTTTAATCTTTAAAGTCGTATTAAGACATCGACTACCTTCTCTACTGAACCGAGAGTCGAGTATGAGGTCTTCCAAATTCTAAACGAGATTAGTACGAGTCTCGTTTCCCGTTTAAGTAAAACGAATCTAGTAAGTGTGCAAATGCCCAAAAGACTAAAAATAACTAAATCTTTCTTCGATTCTCTTTAAACGATTACTCTCTACGACCCGTTTTTAAGTATATTTTATTTTACGATGAAGGAGGAAGCCAGCTGTAAAGAAAGGACGAAAGATCCAAAGTTGGAAGCTTTTGCTTTTAAGTTCTGTATTTACAAGGTGGGCTTTTATCTATATCAAATAAAATGTGGGTTTTTCCACAACTCGAAAGTATTATTTATCGCTTTGATAATTGTGTTTTCAAAGTGATAATCTTGGCATAAACTGTTTCAACTATTTTATGTGAGTTCTCTTGTACCTATCTGAGTTAACATTCGTGTTTTCCAGATTTCTGAGTTAACCTTCGGGTTTTCCAGACTTTTAGAGTTAATCTAACTAGGTTAACTAACGATCGGCTCTAAGTTAGCTGCTAAGTGCTTTCCAGACTTAGTGCACTTTGTAACCTGTGGTGTATGTGATATCCTGTTGAGGGGTACCAGCCACGGTGAATTAGTTTTGGTCAAGATTGAACATAACATACTCTAAAAATGCTTGCGCAAGCTGCTTTATACAAATCAATCAGAAAATGTTTAGTAGGCACGGGCCTTTTCAACAAAACCCCGATGCGCTACGGTTATAATATGCCAGATTATTTATACTTATGACTATGATTTCGGCATCGTGCCCACTAAGTACGTTGTACTTAGCCCTGCATTGTTTTCTAAATGTGCAGGTTAAAGCGACGGTGAGCGGCGACGGTTGATGTTGAGTTGAAAGATAGGTTGCTTTAGTTAGAACTCTTCCGCTGTAGAACTCTGAATCTTTTGAGATGTACCTTTTGAACAATTCTCAGTAGTCTAAGTCTGTAAATATGAACTTAGCTTCTTTTGTACTTTTGTCGAGAAATCCTTAGGGATTAACTCTTTCTTATCTATATTAAAGTCTTGTTCATGGTTTAATGATGTCTTTTCATGTATGTTTAGTCAGTTAGCCCCCTTCTTCCCCGCTTCTTTAATCCAACCCCAGTCGCACCCCGGCTTCTGCCGTCCCTCGGGATTTGGGGCTGTGACATAACTTTTAAAATTTTTAGAACGTAAGGAATTTACGGGGCATTACAATCATAGCCCTAGAAGAGGTGATTAATTTTGTTCTATTTTTCTTGAGGTTCAAGATGAGATCCACCATGGAAATTCCTAGCTAGAGACTTGAGCTCCCAATTCTTCCATTTTCGGTCCAACCATCTTCAAGAGGAGAGCTTTGATTTAAATCCTTAAAAGTATGATATTCATTTAATTTCTTGTAAATATGTAATCCCTAATCTCTAAAGAAAAGAAAATATGCATGCTTTAATTTATGTTTAGGCAAAACTAGGGTTTGAGATGTGAAAATCGAAGTGAGGGAATTATTAGGAAATCGAACCCTAGGAATCGATCTAAGAATTAAAAGAGAAAAGAGAAATAAAACCCCTAAAAATTTGATGAAAACCGAAAAATAGGAAAAGAAAGAAGGAAAAATAATTCCTATGATTCCATGATGATTTATTACATATATGTGCTTATGAGTATGATTGGAATGATTATTATGCATGAGAAATTGAAGAAAATTATTTGCTTAATTTCCATGCCAAAACCGAGAATTATGAGTTTATAGAGAAAATTTTGATCTATTTTGTTGTTGTATGATTTGATGATGATTATGAGTTCCTTGTAAGTATGAGATTATGATGGAATGAATGATTTAAATTATTATGTTGTTTTTATGAGAAAAATCAAAATAAATGAGTTTATGGAAGAAAAATAATTTTGATGAATTTTGATAATTTTGATGATATGATGATTTGAATATGCTTATGTTTAAATTGAACTATTAGATGAAGAAAATAGAATTTTGATGATAAGTCAATTTTTGAAGATTTAAATGAGTGTTCTGGTGAGAATTATGAAGATTTGAAGATTAATAAAATTAATCTTAAAATAAAATAAATTAATTAGTTAATTAATAAAATAATTCAAAAATATTGAGAATAAAATTAAATAGAAAATAAAAAGAGAAATTAGTAAATTAATTATAAGATAAAGAATTGAGTAAAAATAAAGAAAAACATTTCTTTAAGAAGAAATTAAAATGAGAAAATTTAATGAGTTAGATAATAGATTAAAAGAAATATTAATTGAGAAATAAAAGAGTTAGAGTTAAGAAGATAAAATTTAAAAGTCAAGTATAAAAATTGAGATGAGTTAGTCGAGGTTAAGACGTTCAATCGAACGAGAAATAATAATAAATAATTTTAAGTTAACAAGAATTTCTTTTAAGAAGAGAAAATATTTATAAAGTCGAGCATAAGAAGTTAATGAAGAGATAAGCCAAGATTGAGTTCGTTTACTCGTTTAATTGAGAGATTAATCAAAGAGTTTTGAAATAAAAATAATAGATTTAGAATTAAATAAATTAAAGGAATAATTTCTTAATAAAATAAGAAATAGTAAATATGAGAGTAAGTATTAAGTTTGAGATTAGACGATCAAACAATGCTATGAATAGCTTAATAAATGAAGTCACGAGTTGAAAGTTTAATAATGGAGTTTAAATACGAGAATCGAGTTTAAAGAATCTCAAATTTTTAAATGCTCGTTTATTGATAATACGTCGAATATTGAATGATTGATTATGCTTGAGTGATATTAATTGAGTTTGCTTTTCAAATCTTTTTAATTTGAAATAAGACGATGACGTTACCGAGTTTTGAACTTTAAGTTAAAAGTCGAGTTTTCATAGAATAAAGAAAACGAGAATTTTATTAAAGAAAACGAAATTCTAAGAGTCGAGTTATAAATAAAAAACGAATTTCTATTAAGTATAGAAAATAAGAGTTTAATTCAGAATAAGAAAAGAGATATAATAATTATATAAGATAAGAGTACGCATACGAGTATGTGTATGTAGTTGAGAAAAGACGACGTATTTAGAAAATAATGTTGTGTTTTAGTCGAGAAATGTTAAGTGACTAATTGAGATTTAAAATCCAAAATACTTATTGTTTGAACTTTTGTTTAAATTATTATGCTTGATTGAACCTATGTGCCTGAGTGAAATATCTATACTAAAATGACTTGATCAATTGTTGAGAATGCTTATATGTGACGTGATTGATTTGAGATGACGTTAGTTGAATCAAGAATTCGAGTAAGAATTTGAGCGGCGTAATTGAGATAAATAATATTTCTTTAATTAGTAAGAGATGTTAAAGTAATGATGATTTAGAAACGAGGATGTGAGACGAAGTTGTTTAGTATCCGAGTAGAGTCGATAACTGAGAACAAGATAGTCGAGAAAGGATATTGATTTAGAAAAGATAAAAATAGAGAGAGACGAGTCAAGTAGAAGTCTTTCAGTCGAAACCAAAACTTACTTTACGTCTTACGCGTCAAGAGTCTTATTCTTCATTCGATGTCCAATTGTGAAGGACTGAGCGGGACGGAAAAGTAGCAAGGACGTTCAAAAGAGTAAGCCACCTAGCTAGAATCATCGGAAGTCAGGTGGGCTTTTCTAAAACCAAAAATTACTGTTTACTAAGTATTATTATTTGAGTATTAAATTCAATTGACTTGCCCTTTTTATATGAGTTGGTATGCTTTATCATCTGCTTGAGATATTATTGCCCTGTGAAAGACAGGAACCCACGTGTGGTATTTGAAATGTTTGAGGTGACTGTGTGTTTTACTTTTGTTTAGCCGGTCACAGCGTTTGAGAAGGAGGCCTACTTCTCAACACAGAGAGGATATGGTAGATGATACATGCCTGTTGAGTATATATATTATGTTTGATAGTGCTGTCGTTTCAAGAAAAAAAAATGTTTTTGCATACACAAGTAAACGTTTTTTATTGCATTAATACTTGTGATGCTACGACAAGGTAAGTTCAACTGTATAGCTCTAATAGCAAATTTTCCAAATATTTTGGCATGTGTTCACTGAGTACAAAGTACTCAGCCCTGTATGTATTTTTAAACGTGCAGGTTTGCAGGATGTGGATGGCGTGGACGGCTTGGTGGTGTGTTCTTTTGTTTGAGTTGAAAGTTGGCTGGCAATTACATGTCGTCATACATGTAGTTGTTGGGATTTGAGTTGAAGTTTCCGCTGCAATGCAAAACAATGTCTGTTGATATGTTTTTGAATTATACTTTGATATTCTGTTGATTCTAAGAGCGATGTGCTCGATACAATTTACCGTTTTTCTTTGATTCTCGTTTAATGTGAACTTGACATACTTATATCTTTTTGGATTCGATATGTAAATTATCTATGCTCGTTTGGTGTTTTATCTATGACTTGGAAGCATGCCTTATTTGTTAACGCTTTCAGTCAATAACCCCTTGATTCCCCGAGCATGAATCCCTTATGTGAGTTGAGTTGGTATGAGGTTTAGTAGTGTTAGTGTTGTACGTCGCACCTCGGGAGTCGGGGTGTGACAATGTAATACCCCGAGCCTTTATGAGTCTCTAAGTGCATTTTAAAATGCATTTATATGCTTAAATAATATGCCATGAGTGATAAAAATTTTCAAGAAAAGAAATCTTCTTGAAAATGACCAAAATGCCCTTGTGTGCTTTGACGTGAATTTTTCTCGTTTCAATTATTCGAAATGAGTATGTGATGCATTGATTGAGCTTTATTATATGAGTTTGAGCATGAGTATGAATTTCGGAGAATTTTGAAAACTTTACTTTTGATGATTAGTGCCGATAAGCCGAGAAATCACTAATCACTGACGAACTCCGAATTTAGCAGAATTAGTGTCTTTTGAATCTGGAATTAATTTTAAGACCTTTGAGATATATTAGAAGCTTATCCGAGATCATATGAGAGAATTCTAAGAGTTTAATTCTTAACGGATTAATTAGCCGAGCAACTTTAGGTTTTTCTTCGTTACTTAGAATTTTAACCTAAAAATTAGATATTTGGGTTCCTTGATTTATTTCATGAGATATGAGATAGAGTTGAGGCATTTTTAATGTCGGAAACGAGTCAAGGAGAGTTTAGAGTCGTTTTTCAGTCTAAACGGAATAATACGGATATATTCTACCGGAAAACTTTTTCATCCGGAGAAAATTATATCGGATAAAAATAAAATAAGAATCTCTATCTTTCTCTCTCTCCCTCTCACACCGACATCCCTCCCTCTCACTCCCTAATCTCTCTCCCTAGGTACCCTATTTTCTACCCTATTATGGAATATAATCATTACATTCATTCCTCTTAGTTAAATTATTTCATTTCTACCTTAACTAAGAAGCTAAACAATTCATTCATCTATCATACATTCATCTCTCTCAACTCTCTCTCTCTCACCGTGCTCACCAAAGAGAAAAAAAAAGAAAATTCTCTTATCTCTCTCCCTCTCAATACCGTGACACACACACACATGTAGCAGAAGAGAAAAACTCCATTGAAGCTTAAATCTTCAAGCTTTCAAGCTCCAACAAGATCTTCATCATCTTCATTCCATCCAACTCTAATTTAGAGGTAATTAATTCTCCAAAGTTTTGAGTTCAATTCCAAAACAAAATCATCTCCCTTATTTCTTCTAATTTTCGGTACTTATGCCCTAGAAGAGATGATTAATTATTGTTAATATTTTTCTTGAGGTTAAAGATGAGATCCTCCATGGAAAATTCAAGCTAGAGACTTGAGCCCTCAATCCCTTCATTTTCGGCCAAGCTTCAATCAAGAGGAGAGGTTTGATTTAATTCTTTTAAGTATGTTATTCATTTGATTTCTTGTAAATATCTAAGCCCTAAGCTCTAAAAGAAAAGAAAATATGCATGCTTTAATTTATGTTTAGGCAAATTAGGGTTTGAGATGTGATGATCAAAGTGAGGAAATTATTAGGAAATCGAACCCTAGGAATTAATCTAAAAAGTAAAAGAGAAAAGAAAAATAAAAATCCTATGAAAATAATAAAAACCGAAAAATAGGGAAGAAAGGAGAAAAATCGATTTTCATGATTTCTTGATGATATATGGTTTATATGTGTTTATGAATATGTTTGGATTAAGATTTATGCATGAGAAATTTGAGAAAAATCTTTGCCCTAATTTCTATGCTAAAACCGTGAGATATGAGTATGTGGAGGAGAATTTGATCTAGTTTGTTATTTGATGATTTAATGATGTTATGAGCATCATATGAGTATGAGGTTACAAATGATTTAATTTATTATGTTGAATATGTGAAAAAATTCGATGTTTATGAGTTTATGGAAGAAATGATATTTTGATGAATTGTGATGATTTTGATGATATGATGATATGAATGTGTTTGTGTTTAATTTGAAGTATTATATGTTCAATAGGAATTTTTTAGATGAAGAAAATGGAATTTTAAGCATGAAAATATGCAAAATCGATGAAGATGAATTTTTGAATGTCTAGTGTGTGTTCTAGGTGTTCTTGGTGAATTTTTGAAGATTTTTGAGTGTGTGTTCTAGGTGTTCTTAGTGAGAATTATGAAGATTTGAAGATTAATAAAATTAATCTTAAAATAAATTAAATTAATTATTTAAATAATTAAAAATTTGAAAATTATAAGAATGAAATTAAATAGAAATAAAGATGAGAAATTATTAAATTAATTATGAGGACGGAGTTGAGTAAAAACAAAGAAAAATAATCCTTTGTTAAGTAATTAGAACTTAAGAGGAGAAAATTAAGTGAGTTTAATAATAGAGATTAAAAAGAAATAATAATACTAGTTGAGAATTAAAAGAGGGGTCAGTGTTAAGAAAATAGAATTTAAAGGTTGAGTATAAAATGAGTTAGTCGAGGATAAGTCATTCAATTGAACGAGAATTTAAAAAGAATTAATCTTAAGTTAAAAAAGAATCTCTTTTAAAAAGGGAAAAATAATTGTAGAGTCGAGCATAAGAAGTTAATGAAGAGTTAAGCCGAGTTTGAGTTCGTTTACTCGTTTAATTGCGAGATTAATCAAAGAGTTTTGAAATAAAAATAATAGATCTAGAATTAAATAAATTAAAGAAATAATTTCTTAATAAAATAAGAAATAGTAAATACGAGAGTAAGTATTAAATTTGAGATTAGACGATTAAATAATGCTATGAGAGAAATAGCTTAATAAATGAAGTCTCGAGTTGAAAATTTAATGATGATGTTTGAATACGAGAATCGAGTTTAAAGAATCACAAATATTGAATGTTCGTTTCTTAATAATATGTTGAGTAATGAATGATTGATTGATAATGCTTGAGTAAGAATAATCGAGTTTGGTTTTCAAATAATTTTGAATATAAGATAAGACGATGAAGTTATCGAGTGTTGAGTTTTTAAATTTAAAAGTCGAGTTATAAATCGAGAAAACGAATTTCTATTAAATAAAGAAAATAAGAGTTTAATTGAGAATAAGAAAGAAAGTTTATTAATATAAGATAAGTAATTAAGATAAGAGTACGTATACGAGTTTGTGTACGTAGTTGAGAAAAGACGAAGTATTTAGAAAATAACGTTGTGTTTTGAATCGAGAAATATTAAATGACTAGTTGAGTTTTAAATTCAAAATTCTTATTGATTGAATTCTTGTTTAACTTATTAAGATTGACAAGATTGTTTTTAATGCTTATTTGAAGAATATATTTTCCGAGAATAAAATCGAGCAGTATCGAGATAACTGTTAATTATATTTAAATCGTGTTGAATTTATTATGCTTGAATGAACCTATGTGTATAAATGAAATGCTTATGCTTCGTTAATGGTTAAATGACTTGATCATTTGTTGAGAATGCTTATATGTGATGAGAATAATTTAAGATGACGATAGTTGAATCGAGAATTCGAAAGAGAATTTGAGTAATGTAGACGAGATAGATAACATTTCCTTAACTAGCAAGAAATACTAAAGTAGAAATGATTTAGAAACGAGAATGTGAGACGAAGTTATTTAGTAACTGAGTAGAGTCGATAACCGAGGACGAGAAAGTGGAGAAAGGATATTGATTTAGAAAAGATAAAAATAGAGAGACCCGAGTCAAGTAGAAGTCCTTCAGTCAAAGCCAAAATCTACTTTACATCTTACGCGTCGAGAGTCTTATTCTTTATTCGATGTCAAATTGTGAAGGACAGAGCGGGACAGAAAAGTAGCAAGGACGTTCAAAAGAGTAAGCCGCCTAACTAGAATCTTTGGAAGTCAAGTGGGCTTTTCTAAAACCAAAAGTCCGATGAATGCTATTACTGCTTATTAAGTATAATTATTATGTGAGTTTTTAAATTCAATTGACTTGCCGTTTTTATTTGAGTTGGTATGCTTTATCATTTTCTTGAGATATTATTGCCCTGTGAAAGACAGGAACCCACATGTGGTATTTGAAATGTTTGAGGAGACTGTGAGCTTTACTTCGGTTTAGCCAGTCATAGTGTTTGAGAAGGAGGCCTACTTCTCAACACAGAGATGAGGTGTAGATGATTCATACCTGTATGTTCATAATATATTTGACAGCGCTGTCGTTTCAAGAAAAATTAAATGTTTTTGCATACACAAGTAAACGTTTTTTATTGCATTAATACTTGTGATGCTACGGCAAGGCAAGTTCAATTTTATCGCTCTAAGAGAAACTTTTCAAATTTTTTGGCATGTGTTCACTGAGTACGAAGTACTCAGCCCTGTATATATTTCTAAACGTGCAGGTTAACAAGATATGGATGGCGTGGATGGCTTGGTGGTGTGTTCTTTTGGTTGAGTCGAAAGTTAGCTGGCAATTACATGTCTTCATACATGTAGTTGTTGGGAATTGAGTCGAAGTCTCCGCTGCAATATTATATGATACTTTTGTTGATATGTTTTCGATTTATACTATTATACTTTGTTTAAATTCACGAGCGATGTGCTCAATACAATTTACCGCTTTCCTTAATTCTCGTTTCATGTGAACTTGACATACTTATTCCTTTTGGATTTAATATGTAAATTATCTATGCTCGTTTGGTGTTTTATCTATGACTTGGAAGCATGCCTTATTTGTTATCGCTTTCAATCAACAATCCCTTGATTCCCCGAGCATGAACCCTTATGTGAGTTGAGTTAGTATGAGGTTTAGTAGTGTTAGTGTCATTCTTCGCACCTCGGGAATCGGGTTGTGACAGAAGGATTTTAGCCCATCTTGTTTGTTATTTCTAATTTGCCATCTCATTCATTCAACCCTGGTTGCTGGAAAGAATTCCTCTAGAAAGCATTGTTGCATTTCAGCCCAAGAAGTAACACTTCCTTGGGGTAGGTTGTACAACCATCTCCTCGCTTGATCCACCAATGAGAATGGAAAAAGAACTAACTTTACGTATTCCTGCTGGTTCTCATTCGATTGGTGCATAACTGTAATTTCAAAATCCTAGAGATGGGTGTGGCGGTCGTCCCTAGTGTACCCATTGAACTTCGGTAAGACCTGTATCAGTGCTAGCTTGAGGTCATACCGCTCAGGATGGAAAGGGTTCTCTGGTAGAGTGATCCCATTCGGCCTGAGATTGAGATTTGTTGGGCAAGCCAACTGTTCGAAGGTCTAAGCCTGTTGTGGTTCTACCATAGCGTCACATCTCGCTAGCCGTGCAGTTGCACGTAGTCGTCGTTCAGTTAGGTCGATATTTGGATAAAAAATCAATGCTCTTGCTACTTGATGAGTTCCATGCATACACTAGTAGCGGAAAATGGAATGAGAAGAATAAAATTGTTGCGCGTCACTCCCAGACAAGGACGCCAATTTTGACACGCACCTGTCGTATGGTATGATCAAAATACTTGTATATTCCCTAGATGGACAATACACGATCCTATGCCCACAACCAGACTGGTTAGTCTTAGCGGTAAGCTAGGGTCGATCCCACGGAGAGTGAGGAACTACTATACTCTATAAGTGCACAAGTTTGGTTGTCATGATCCAATACTGTTATCTGCACAATTAAACGTAAAGGCTATCAAATATAAAAGGGGTAAGATTTAGGATAGGTCATGATAATTGTTGATACGTATATTCGGTCATAGGCATAATAAAGATCCTTACATGCTTCGCATAAACTCAAGGCGTGGCCCAAAGATATTGGAGCGTTTCAAGAGTTTATACTCCACACTTGGGATGGTTGAATCCCTTGAGGTCACTTGGTCCGAAGGTCACGTTTCACCCCGGTCACAAGGTTGTGCTCCACTCCTCCTTAGATATTAGTCATACCTGATCTCTCCAAATATGACCCTCATCAACCTTCTCATCCAAGTTTTCCGGCTCCGCACCTACAGAGTAGACATAACTCGTGGGATATCAATTTCCGGTAACACGCCCAACCAATCATCGATATATCTACGATGCGTGAGGTGAGTCCCTTGGTCGATAATCATGGCTTTATGCCTCATCATAGTTGATGGATAGCCATTAGAGAAGCCCAAGTCTGAGGAAGGACACAGTATCCCCTTGCCCGTTCCTCGCCATCCAGATCTACAACTCCGTCGAAGGCGTTACTCAGCCGCTCGGTCAGAGGCAAACTGATCATTGTTGTCTGTCATGCCCTGGCCTTTTCTTAGCGTGGTACAACTCTTACCGAGCGGAGATCACCCACCAAGTTTAAACTGCCCACGAAATCTCCTTAGATCTCTTCGGAACCACTGGATCCATCAAAAGCTCAAATGCCTCACAAATACTTCACATATCAACAATTAACCATTTCCCCCACCCAAATCTTGCCAGGGGAATTACTCACACATAGTGAAAAGCATCTTAACACTAATAAATAAACACATCAATAACAGAAAATGCAGAATACTTGAATTAAGAAAATACCTAAGGCAAACCGCCTTGGATTTGTTCACGATAGGAATTAAAATACTGGAATCGTAAATCGTTTGTGCAGAAATTATAAAAAACTGAATTGTAAATTGTATCTTGAGCGGAAAAGTATCACGTACTAGCGGTAACCAACATTTTGCCAGCCATACTTGCTGGACTTTTATAGTTGAGGTTGTGGTAGTCAATCCCTTCCTCCGATAGACCATATCGGCATCATTGATTGCTTTCCATATTTAGCTCGATCTTGATGGATGCTTGATTGATTCGATTGATGATTGGCAATCACCGGATGATTGATTGGGATGACTCTCATTCTTTCCAGATCATTCTGCTGCTGGAACTCGCCAGGATCTTCTGCAAATCTCCTCCATGCGTCTTTCCATATTTGTCTCTGGCTATTAACTACTGCTATCCGACATGGTCGTAGTGACTACATCCTTCGGTTAGCCTCACACCTGGGTATTCTTCTCCTAGGGGAATCAACTTCATACAGTGGGCTGGAATTACTTCAGTAATGCCTATTCTGACCATTTTTTCTCCGTTTGCCCTGGACCGAGCTTCCTTCCTATGAACGACTTCTTTCTTCCCTATACAGACATTATAGACACAAAAGACAGGAAAAATAGGGCCAAATGGCCCTAAAGTCGAAGATGCACCACTTAGTATAGGTGAAAGAAAGTGAGGCGTGCGCGGTGAACATCGGGAGGTCTAAACTGGGCTCCTGAGATCCGGACAAGCCCGTTCCTGATGTGTTGGGCATGATTCCAAAGTGGTGGAACCTCCACAATTCCTGTGGTGGCCAACGAAGGAGTGGCGGAGGCAAAATCCCTGACAATATTGGGAAAAGTTGTAGGGGTTCCCCTCATCTCCGGTCGTGTTGCAGGCACTGGAGAGTGGTGTTTGACGAAAGTCATGCTTGTAGCCATCTCGGGCCTTCTAGATCCAAAAGCTGCTGATGCTAAGGGCTCAATTGGTGACTTTTCAAGATGTGAGCTGATTCAGTGGACTATAAGGAGGGCTCCTAAGGAGACTTGGAGAGCTGATCCAAAAGCTGCTGATGCTAGGGTCATAATGCTCACGTACGTGACTTGGTGACAGTAAAGGGGCGTGAGTGTCTAGACTATATAATTGAGAGACGAACATGTACGGTGAATATCATTGCACCAACGACCGAGACGTTGTTCATGCCGATCTCAACCGAGTCCATTCCAAGCTGAGGCTTATTTCTTGTTATTTTGTTTTTCAGTCTCTTTACTTTATATGTTGCCCTCTTTGGCTCTAATAAACCCCCTCCCCCAAATTTTTTGTGACACCGGAGATGATCACAACTTCCCTTTGGTTCAACCTTAAATACTTGCCACTAGTTGTTCCTAGTGGTGGGCACTTAGAAAATTATAAATATTTTTTGACGCGTGTGCGGTGCCCTCAATGACGAATATAAAATTGAAACCGAAAACCACGCGCCGTAAAAAATGGCGCCATTGCCTGGAAAGTTGTCTTTCCAGTGGTGATCTCCTTCTGGTTTTTTTTTTCCTTCTATTTTTGGGTGTGTTTGTTTCTCTTATCCCTAGGTTAGCAATATTTGTGTAGAAGGTCGGTTTGTTCATGTTGTGCAGAGAACAGGGTAGCACTGCTACAGCAGTGCCCATTTTCAGGATTGTAGAGAGTATGAAAGCAGATATAGAGGGACACTAAGAAGCGAAAACATAACCATTAGCAAGGCTTGTTTTCCCTAACTCGGGTAAGGGGGAAGAGGAAGTTTATTGCCCACCCTCAGATGTGAGGTGTGGAGAACACTAGCCTGGGCTAACTGGAGGAAGTTGTGGTCGTATACAGAGAGATCCTACTACAAACCAGCAAGACCTCAGACGAACACGTAAAGCCCTCTGCCATGCCATATTTAGATACTCAAGACCACCTTCTGCCTTCTAATGTGTAACTCCCTTGTGTCATTTCGTTTTGTCGAGTCTTTGTTTTTATTTGTTCGTTGTTAGTCTATCCCCCTTATCCATTCACTTTGCCTAAGGAAAAGTGTGTGGGTGAGGTGGGATATTCCATTTTCTTTATTTTATTTATTTTGGTGTGTGTTGTGTGTTTGTTTTATTTCTTTTTTTTTTTTTGTGTTGTATCTCTATTTCACCCACTTTGCTCAAGGCAAAGTGTGTGGGTGGGGATATGTGTTTTTTGTTGGTCAGTAAGCTAGGCCTCCTGGGTAATGAGCTTGATGCTGGTGAATTTGCAACATGAATTCTCAGTTTGATTATGTCTGTATGTAGATAAGTATGACGAATGAGTATTGGGCATCACCTATGAGTTTTTGGGCTTTTATGCTATATTCATGATCATCACAGCTCTTTCATTTCTTGTGTATGAAAATAACACTCTTCTTTTAGATTCTGCTAGAACTTGCTTGCTTGCTATTCGAAATTCTATTTGACTTAGTTGTTGGTGTTTAGATGATTAGGGCAATTCTTTCTTTATACCCACTTAGCTAAAAGTGTCAATCCTACTATTATCATTTGCTAGCCCTTTGAGCCTTACAATTAATTGATTAATCAAATAAAAGCATGTCATTAAAGCCTTCTTGGGCATGATATCTGGAGCAGAGATTATGAAGGGGGTAAAAAAAATGTATATAGTTGGCAATTCGAGGAATCACCTCGTTCCAAGGCAAAGAAATCCCAAAATCCATACCAAGGTGTAAAAAGTAGAGAAAATGAGCATAACAAAAATAAAGCCCTAAGTTATGTGCTAAGGCCCGAGAATGCAGGGAAACTAGTAAAGGTTGGTGAGCTCTAAGCCCAATCCCGAGCTCATGATGACCCTAGCCCAGATCCATAAATTCCACATTTGTGCCTAAAGCCCTATTACAACCCTATGAATTACTAATCATGACCATCAACGATTTGTTCTAAATGAATAGAGAAGCCAGCGGGTAGGCAAGCTTATAACATGACCAAGATGAGGTGTTTTGAGCGTAAACAATTGAACCTCTAAAAATGAGAGTGAAGTGAGAGAGCTGTAATACCCCGATCTTTTATAAGTTTTTAAGTTCATCTTGATTGAGTTTATAAGCTTGGATAATGTACTTATATGTAATGAAAATTTCCGTGAAAAGAAATTTTCTCATGAAATTACTAAAATGCCCTTGAGTGCCTTTAGGTGATTTTTACTCATTTCAGTTATCCGAATCAAATGTGTGATGAATTGATTGAGCATGATTATATGAGTTTGAGTTTGAGTTCAAATTTCGGAGAATTCTGAGAAATTTCATTTTTCGATGAATAGTAACTTTTCCCGAGTTTTCACTATTCATCAAGTTTTTCAAAATTTCGTCTAATTAGTATCTTTTGAGTGTAAAAATTCTTTTAGAAGCTTTGATATATATTTGAAAGTCGTCTGAGATTGGCTGAGTAAGATTTGAGTTAATATTTCTAGAACCTTAATATGAATAGTAATTTCCGAGATTTTATTCGTTACTCGAAATTTTGATTCGAAAACTTGATTTTTGGATTCCTTGATTTATTTGGTGAAGTACGAGATGAAGTAGAGAGCTTTTCAACATCGAGAAAGAGTTGTGATGAGTTTTAAGTCATTTGAGAGATTAATGAAAAAGTAGGGTTGTTGTGTACTGGAAAATTTTTTATTCCAACGATTTTTATATCGCGTTTTTGACTAAAGGGTACAATCTAAACTCATTAAAAACCTATCCTACTCTTATTCCATCTCACTCTCTCTCTCTCACGCGTCTCTCTCTCTTCTCTCTCTCCCTTCCTGCGCCGACCTCATACTCTCTCTCTCCTTTCTCTCTCGTCGAACACACACACACACAAACTCCATTAAAGACATGAAGATGAAGGTCTAAAGTTGGGAGAAAAATTGCAACCGATTATCCTTCGATCAATCCAACGAGGTAATCTTGATCCTCTCTTCGTTGTGATCATTTTAAGACTAGGATTTCCTCTCTTCCCTCTCCTTTTGATTTAGGCACTTTCATGCCAAGGAGAAGAGTTCGATCCTAGCTTATTTTTGAGGTCTAGAAATCGAGTGTTACATGGTTTTGTGCATGAAATCGGAAGCTAGAATCTTTATCATCCATGCCCCATGAATACCGATTTTTAAGTCCATGTTTAGAGGTTTTCATGTTGATGATCTTAGGATGAAATTGATAGTAAAATTGAGCTCTGTGAATTAATCTAAGAACATCTATGTGATCAATTAAAAGAATTCGAATTTCTTGCTATTTTTCTTCAAACTTTTCGAAGGTTTCTAGCATGAGAATTAGGAGTTTGTCTTGATAAATGAATTGATGATGAAATCGATGGATTTGAGTATTGAGATTGCATGCTAAATTGATGAATTAAAGAATATGAATTGTTTGTTGTTTTTTTCCGAAAAATTTGAACAATATGCTTAAGAATAGTTGATGGAATTGTGGTGATATTTACGAACTATTGTTATGATTGAGCGATATATAACGATTTATGCATGAATATGTGATTTAATTGAAGATATGAATTTTATCCCATTTTTCCCCAAATTATTCGAGCTATATATATATATATATATATATATATATATATATATATATAGAAATTGATGATTTTTTATTTTATGAGTTAGGATTGCTTAAGTTGATGATTGATAAGTAAATTTGAGTATATAATAAGCTTAAGTTTAAGAGCAATCGAAGAAAGAAACTCGTTTGCTTAAAAGCTTGAAAAAGTCGTACAAAATGAGCTATAGAACTTGTGATTTTTGATGATCATGTGTTCTAAGTACGAAATTGATGATAGATTATCGAAATTAGATTTATTTATTCATTATAAAACTTGAAATCGTTGAATTTGGATCTGTATGCAAAAACCCCCAAAGTTTTCGAAGAATTTGGCATAAAATGAGGAGTTTTAGTAATTGAGCTCGTTTGAGCAAATTGGTTGAGAAATCGATCAATTGAAATTTTTATAAGTACGTTAGAATCTTAAATTTTTGAATTAGGAAAAGTTTTACACTAAGTTCCAAAAATTTCGAACCTTATAGGATTTTTTGATTTGGAATTTTTTATCATGAAAATGAATTTATTTTAAGCATGTTAGAGCTTTGAATTTTGAAAATCGAGTATGGATAACCATAGATATGAAAAAGTTGATCATTATGAAGAAATAAAGTATGAGATGTTGAGTTCTTGATGTTGTTTGATGAATTTGATGATTAGAAGATGAAATTGGAGTAAAAATAACTAAGTTAGCTTCTTGATATTCTTGAATCAGAGTTATTATGCTAAAGTTATAAAGAAATTAAGTTAAGAATGAAAAATCGAGCGTTTTATAAGTTAAAAACAAGATTATGTGAAATTGATCGAGTATTAGTCAATTAGAATTATTTTGTGTCAAATTGTCAAGTTTGATAATTTTCCGAGTATGTGCTTGTTTTACGAGAAAAAGTAACGTAGACTTTAATCCGAGAAAATTTGCCTAAGATTTCAGATTTTGAATTTGATTTCATAATTGAATTCTTTGATTGATTTTGAGAATAACGAAACTATTTTCGTTAAAATACGAATACTTTTATTTTTCAAGTTTAAAAGTCGAGCAGTAAATAAATCAGTATAAGACTGTGTTGAGACTTAAATGAAATTCTGAGTTGATGAGAGTGTTTATGTGAATTTATGTGATTTGCTGGAATTTTTCTAGAATATTCTGAGATATTTGGAAATTTTTTCTTTTTACGTCTATTTATCGAAGTCAGTCGTTTACCTATCTATGAATGTCCGATTCTCGATGTGAAAGTTTGAATGTGAGTGATTTGTGATTTTAGTAACCTATAATTAATCTCGTAATTTTCTGAGTTCGTTTGACTCGAGAAATCGAGAAATACGAAGTTTTTGTCATGAATAGTGAATTCTCGACTTTTGTGAATTATTTAAGTTTAAATTGTTTGATGTTATCGAATTAAGTGCCCGAGTCTGAGAGTCTGTTGGTTTAGTACTTGGGTAGAGCCGAGAAACCGAGAAAGATCAAGTTAGCCGAGCCGAGATAAGTTAAGAAATCCGAATCAAGTAGAAGTCCTTCAGCCGAGCATTAGAACTCGTTTAGTTTTTCGAGTAAGTAGTCTCATCCTTAAAAGATGTTATTTTGTAAGGAACGAACGAGACCGAAAAGTAGAAGAAGAAGAAGAAGAAAGCTAACCGATTAACCCTACTCAGTCAGGTGGGCTTTATAAACCTAGAACTATTGAATGCTATTACTTAATGATTATTATTATGTGAGTTTTTAAACTAATTAACTTGCCATTTTATCTGAGTTATGGTATATTTGATCATCTATTTGAGTTATTATCCTGTGTGAGACAGGAACACGTGTTTTGTTATTTAAATTATGTGAGTTGATTGTGACCCTTGCTTTGGTTAGGCCAGTCACAGTGCTTGAGAAGGAGGCCAACTTCTCGACAAAGAGATAATGTGGTAGATTGATTCATAGCTTTTTTATTATTATATATGTTGACTGCGCAGTCGTTTCAAGAAAAGAAAATGTTTTCCAATCAACTAGTAAATTGTTTTAAATTGTACCAACACTTGTGATGCAGTAGCAAGACAAGTTCAATTATATAGCTCTAATGAGTAAGTTTTCAATTGTTTTTGCATGTGTTCACTGAGTACGAAGTACTCAGCCCTGCATTTATTTTCTAATCGTGCAGGTTAGCTTGGATGATGATGGTGCGGACTTGCTCGGCAGTGTGTTACAATAAGTCAAGCCATTTTTGTTTAAGCTTGCATTTGCATGTCTTCATACATGTAGTTGTTGAGACTTGAGTTTGAGAATTCCGCTGCAAATACAATGTTTATTTGTTTTTTAATCTTTTACTCTGATATTGGTGTCAATACATGATCCCTTGTCAAGTTGAGTATTGTTTCATGGTTTCATTTTCACTGTCCAATGGTTTCTAGTCGTTCCTACACACTTGAATTCGGCCTGTGACAAAATGGTAACAGAGCAGCTCGTCTGTTCTTAAGCTTAAACTTTCTTTTGAGTCAAGTCTAGATTTGATTCCTTGACTTGTTTGAGGTAGTAACACACTGAGCTTTCCCCATTTCATCCAGCAACTAGGTACGAGTATTTTCAAAAAGTTTTAAGTTAAAGTTTAATTTCGAGTTATTCAATTTGTTATTTGTACTTGTATAAAGATTAAAGCTTGGTAAGTAGCTTGAATAATTAGATTGCTTTAGAGTGGCTTCCTTAATTCTGTGTTTTTGTGTGGAGATCGAAAAGGATGGAATGTTTGTGCAAACGTTTTCGTGAAATGGAATTGCTAAGTACCCTGAGCAATAAAACCTCTTTCGGAAGCAAAAACGAGTATGTAGAGTTGGAAAATTTCAAACGTGTTGATTAACTGCGTAAGTATGCTTAACTTGTTAAAATTGTATAGATGGATGAGGAGAGCAACCGAGTGATGATGCAGAAGTACTTGCATATTAGGAAGTCGTATCACGAGAACCTCGCCGAATTCCTCGCGCGTTACCACAAGGTTTGGAAGACAGTGAAGTACCTCGACGTTAGTGCTCTTGACGGGATGGTACATCTGATCCATGCCCTCCCTCGAAAGTGGTGTGACCGGGCAGCCTCTCTCGTGCCGAGATATATTGGATGTCAGTACATGGGTGTTTACTTGTACGGCAATTGCAATGGTTTTATCACTACTATCTCTGGCCAATTCATCGAGTATGGTGCACCGCCTCCTTGACCCTTTGACCCTGTTCTTCTAGCCGAGACAACGGCTTTGTTCTTGAGCCTCAGTCTCTGCCTTGAGACAGACAGACCTTTTCTGAGTCCCCTCTCCGCCTCGCCCTGAGCCGAGTGCTGCTTTTCCGTTCAGACTGTACTCAGGAGATATGCTCGCTATTTGCTCTTTTGACCCCTTCAGAGTTCTGCCGCCTTCGCATGACTAGCTTGAGGAGTTCGTGCACCGAGACTGCACTCCCTCTCCAGTACAACCAGTAGCCGAGCCTTCTAGGCCGATGCATACCAATGACAGTGATGACGACGAGCCCTTTGAGGATCCCGCAGCAGATGCTACTGTTGGCACAAGTCACCTTCAGCTGATCTCGAGCGACCGCCTCATTTTTTTGTACCCAACTTTCTAGACCCCAGTTTTGAAGCCTGACCAGGAGCTTGAGCTAGAGCTTGACGGTACAGTCGACGTGTCCGTGTACCTTCGACGTGACGAAAGCAACCCTGAGATGCCACCATGGGACGAGTCTGAGTTAGAGGACGTCAATGCCCGTTTCGAGGACGAGCAGACAAAAGACATGACGAACTCGTAGTATGTCCGCGAGCACACCTACGACGACTTCTTGGAAGAGTTGCAGCAGATAAGGGTCAAGGTAGTGCGGAGAAGGATCCGAAGGAAGATCCCGAGGAGGAGCAGAGAGTTGATGACGACCCGAGCGATGATGGTTCTCACGCTTAGGTTTAGTTTGAGAAAGCTGTGGAAAGTTTCAAACAATATTATTATTCAGTCGAGAGTTGAACTCTTTTTATTTTCTACAGTGATGTAAATTATATGACTTGATGCATAGATATCTAGTAGAGCCGAACGCAAAGTAGTACCTCATGTTAGTGCGTTTTGAGATATAGAACATCTTGTTGACGTGTAGGGAAATTTTCTGTTGTGAATATTTATCCCTTATTTATGTATAAGTCCTCAGAAGAGGCCTTTATTCCGATGATATAAAAAAGATGTCGTTAGGCTGTTAAAATCAACTTTAAGTCTCTAAATTGTTTCGAGTATTCTGAGAATTATTTATCCTTGAGTTATGAGTGAGTTATTATCTGAGTTATGTGAGCATGAAATTTTTAGTAATTATGTTTGTCTTATGTGACAATGTTTGAGTGGATGATGTGATAAAATATTAAGTATGATATTCTAGGATATTACTGAGAAAGTATGCAAGTGAACGATTGTTTACTTATTTTGAGTTGAGAATTATATTACTTGCACGATTGATGAATGAATGATTTTCTTGAATTTCTCTTATTACGTGTGATAAGTATCGATTGAGAATCAAATCCTTCTTGAGAGAAAAATTTTCGAAAGTCGAGAAATTTTCGAGTGAGTTTAGCCCGTGTTGTGGAATGTTTTCCGAGTGTCCTAATTCTTAGCATTTCTTTTAGAATGCCGCTAAGAAGAAGAAACGAGAGAGCTGAATGAAATGAAGAGGAAGAGCAACGGGACCCGACCCCGCCTCTTACAAACGAAAGACGAATCGATTAACTTTTTCTTCAACAAAACCTACCGACCTTTGACGAGACTGTCGTTCGCTCTCTCAAAATGAATTTGTAGCCTATCCTCACAGCTACATAGTTAGCAAGTAAGTAAAGGGTCGATCCACAAGGAGTTGATTGTCACTATCTCTTGAAACCTCCTCCACATGTAAAGAAAGTTGGATGTTGCTATCTTGGTCACTAGGTCTCTCTTGCCCAATTTGAGAACTTGAGTAAACACTGAAAAGAAACAGATAACTTGATCAATAATAAAGACGACTTGATCTGGACTAAGACTTTGTTACGTAAAAACCTTAGCTTGGTCATTGGTATTACATGTATGCATCGTTAGTTATAGGACTTGAATGCCGAGATCCCTTTTTACTCGTCACGCTCTCAACAAACCCTTCGGTTACCTATCCGTACTTAGTTGGCGATGCACCCCTGGCTTCCTACCTTGGGCAATACCTCTGTCGGAGTCATCATTCGGTCTCTTGCCCAAGGAGCATTAATCACTAGAAAGGCCCAACAAGGAATCATCACGTCTAGCCCAATTGGGTAGACACCTTCCACTAATGTTAATCTATCTTAATCAAGATGATAATGGAAAACACTCCTACTTCCCAATTGATTAGTGATCTAATATGTCTTAAGTGATTAACGGCCTATTAATCTTTTAATCGTATTATCTCATATTTGAACAAGTTCATTAACATATCGGGGACACATGCATGCAATTATCTAGCACAAACTAGACATCGCAAGCATAAATTATCACCTAACTAACTTTCCTAGATCAAGTATAAAAACTTAGCTAGACATAGTAATAAAACTACGAACACAATAATTAAAGGAACTCATAAGAACAACTATATTAGAACTTACTAAGTACGTGAAAAGCAAATACGGCCAAAAGTGCCGATGAACAAAACACAAATAAACGTTTGCCCGTAGGACTTGTTTTTCTCTTCACAATCGCTAAATGAATTACAGGGAATGAAAGCATAAAGGCGACATCCTTCATAGCAGTGAAGCTTCAATATTTATAGGCGAATGCCTAGGGTTTGGGCCCCCTAGTCTTCAACATAGAAGGAATCCAAAAGCTACCTTGGGATGCAAGTAATACTTGATAAGCACGACCCCAACATGATAAGTCACGTCTATCTCAAAAAGATCCCTTGCGGATCCTAAATCTAGTCGGATAAGGAAAGATATTTAAGTTAGATCATCTTTTCCTTATCCTTCTAGACCTAGGAGAGAAACTCGCCAGCTGAGCAAAGCGCTCCACCTATCTTTGTCTTGACCAATATCGCTCTGCCTGACCTGCTTCCAAAAATGAAGTTTTCTATCCCTGTATTGCCCAGTTCTCTTCTGCAAGGCAGCAAACACCCTTCTGCACAAAATATGTCCTCCTAGACACTTAAACTAGACAAAACACACACACAGACTTGATCTAAACTACCAAAAACGGACACTAAAAAGACACAAAATAAGAACTCATCATGCACACACACTTAACCCCCCTTTTTCCTCAAGTGTGCACAAACAACTTTCCCAAGACACAAACAAAAGAATAAAAGACTCAAAACATGATCAACACAGAAGAGTTATTTAAAACAACACAACAATTTTCCAATATAATCTGCAAGTGCAGGGAAAAGAGAATACAATGCCATTAAACAAGTCAAGACAGAATTGTGAGCTTTTAGGATATCATCTCCACATTCATCACTCTTGTGTTTAGGCTCTTCTTTACACTCATGGACCATCTTGACTTCGGTATCACCATAGGCTTGTCTGCCCTTTAAATCTATAGCTCTTATTTTAAATCTCAGAAATCATCATTAGGTCTTTTTAGGGTTTTAAGCTTAAGAAAATGGGTAGAAAATATTCAGATCTTGGCTAAGGACAGTTTAAACTCAGGTTGGGCAACAGGGGTTCCCAATATCTTCTTAATTCCTTGCCTTAACTATTCCAAACTCAAACTTCAATCTTTTTTCTAGAGAACTTATAGTTTTTCGTCCTCTTTTTTTACAGAACTTATTCCTGCCCAAGATACACACCCATCATCTCCTTTCTGCCCTTTTTTTCTTCATACTGCCTAGGTTCTCAAAACCAGATAAAAATCTTTTCAAAGTCAATATATAAGTTGTTGGGAAATTTATTAGTAAGAGTTTTGATGAATTCCAAAACCGACTGACCCCAACCGAGTAGATGTTGCCAGAACCTAATGTTAGAATTTAGGCTCGCTGTTTGAGCAAAGTTAAGATTTTATCTTTACAGGTCTCTAGCTGAAGATGGCAACAAGGCATCACTCAGACAGAACATCAGTTATGATGAAAGACAACTGAGAGTTCATTTGTTCAGATGGAATGAGGGGGAAGTCTTCAGAACATCAGTTGTAAAGGAAACCAACTGAGGGTTCGTCAGATGAGAAACAATAGAGAGGAAGAGAACATCAGATGAAAAGGAAGTCATCTGAAGTTTCAAACTCAACTGACTAAATACAAGGAAGACAACTGAGGGTTCAGTATTCAGAACCTCAGTTGTAGAACTCAAACAAGAAGATCAACAGCATGAAGTTCAAAGTCAGCTGAGAGTTCAACGGTTCAGTTAGAACATCAGCAGAAGACCACTCAGATAAAGATCAAGATTTTCAACCAACTAATCGAGGTTGACTGTCAGAAAGGTTTAAGATTTGAATTTCAAAAGGAAGTCACATGAGGGTTTGACCGTTCAGTCACTACCCCATCTGGCCCAACACAAGGCTGTCTCAGAAGGAAAGCAGAAGAGCACAGATGCCATATCGGGAAAGTCTGCAGAGATAAGAGACAAGCCTCACTCCGCACAGCCTCACTCTTCCAGCTGAGGTTGCTTACTCAGCTGTGAGATTCCAACTGAGTCCGTTTTACTCGGTTGAAGTAATTTTTAAGGGTTAAGTTTTAAAATCCTAACTGGTGTATTCCCCCCCCCCCCCAGACACCAGTAACTCGTTTCAGGACCATCATAAGTGATAGAAAGAATCAATTAAGCTCAAAGGGGTTCATCAAAGGATAATGATATCAGGTAATCAATTCAAGCTCAATGGGCTAATGAAAGAATGGCCTAAATCATCTAAGTTCAGAGATTATAAACCAAAACACAAGCAAGTTCTAGCTCCTTCTAATCAAGATGTCTTTAATAACACACAAAGAATGAATTTAGTTAACCTCAAATCCTCACAGGGTATGCTCACAACTCAATCCATCATACAAGTCATCTTTTAGCATG
Organism: Schizonepeta tenuifolia; assembly: GCA_029490685.1. NCBI lineage: Eukaryota > Viridiplantae > Streptophyta > Magnoliopsida > Lamiales > Lamiaceae > Schizonepeta > Schizonepeta tenuifolia. Next base: position 52,487,553 of record CM055959.1, on the reverse strand, counting down.
CAAAAACTTAACACTGTTCAACAAGCAACAATTAAGCACACATTTCATCATATCATCTTGCCCAACAACTCCATGCTGATCAACTTGATAAAAAAAACACACGGCACAGACACCCCACGCACACACTTTGCTTATGCAAAGTCCATTCATGGAGGCCTCAGCCTTGGACTCAACTCACTTTTTGACAAACATTTGGCCTCCCTATGCACACACTTTACTTATAGCAAAGTAATGGACGTAGAAAGGTCAAGACACTAACTCCAACAAACATGAGTTACTCGCCTACCTCACCACGCGTTTTGCTAGGGTAAATGTGGATGAAGTATTTGATCACTCCACAGATACAAGACAACTAAAACAAAAAAACACTAAACAAGAATAAAAAACAAAAAACTACAACACACACAAAGAGGAGGACATAACTAAGCAGAAGGATCAGAAACTGATCCTATTTTCAAGTGGCGGACAAGGCTGTTGAGAGTAGCTTGCACGACCAGTTGCCCATTCCATAGCTCCTTCAGCAACTCCTCAATCTTGCCCAAACTCTCCAAAACTTCCTTCAACTAGGTAGAAGGATATTTAACCTCCTCATCATCATCTTCTTTCTCCTCATCGATCGCTGTCTTCTTGGCCAACCTGGCTGACTTCTTGGGTGGCAAGTGTGCTAAGGCTGGTTGATCCTTCTCATGTACCTCCAACAGACGTCATCCTTTTCCATGCTTCACCATCTCCTTCATCTTGCTTAACCTCTCCATGTTGAGCACGTCAGCCGGTGTCACCTCAAAATCCTTTACCTCATCCTGAAGCTCCAACCCCTCGATGTACGCTATAACAAAGTGCCCACATGAGTACTTTTGCCCCGCCTTGGCCATCACTGCCCTCAACTGCTCCATCAAGAAGGCTGCAAAATTCAACCTTTTCCTGGTCAACATACAATACAATATGTAAACCTCCTTGTTGGCTAGCGAGTTCCCGCTATCTCCCTTGCCAAACATGTTGTAGGCAAGAATCCTATGGGCAATGCGGAGGGTTGGCATCTTCAGATCTGATGCCTTGTTATCTCCTGACTTGAACTCCGTTCCCACACTGACCTCCTTCCACATCCGGATCCACTCTTCCTTGGGCAAGTCCACTGGCACCTTCTTCCTTGTCCTCCTAAACTCCGGCTTCTGCAACTCCATCATCGTGGCGAACCCCAAATCTGGTTCAAGTCATTCAGCCCATCCATAAATGGCTAGCCATTCAACAAAAACTCGATCGAGGCCGAGTTTCCTTCTCCATCCAGTACGAATTCCACTGATCTGTACACCTCTCTCACCAAGTCTTCGTAGATGTGGCAGGGTAGCTTCAGGAATCTTCCCCAGCCACATCCCTCGTACAAGGCCCTCACTTCCAGTGCTATGCCCAGGGATTCCTGTGATACCCCGAGTTCTTATATCTTTAGAGAGCGTCTAATTAACTGAGTAAGTTCAAAGATGAGAATTTAGGAGTAAAATCTTTCTTTTCTAATCGAAGAGATTGAATAAAACATTAAAATTTCTTTGTGAGTCCTGTGTGAATTTATCTATTCTATTTATCTGAGATGATGATGATGTGATATTCTAGTTGAGTTGTTTATATGAAAATGAGTATGAAATTAAATTCCGGAAAAATCCCGAGAAGTTTGTTGATTAAGATAACATAATGTTATTCGCCGAGAAATATGTTTACGCCGACGAGACTAAGATAGAATTGAATTAGAACCTTCGAACCTAGAATTTCTTCTAAGACCACTGAGATAGCGTAAGAACTTATCCGAGAATTGAGAAGAGAAATGAGGCATTAGTCTTGAAAAGGATTAATAAACGGATTAATAAGCCAATTAAGTTCTTTTAAGAATTAAAGGACTAAAAAGATCGAAGCCTTTAATCTTTTAATTTGAGACGTGAAATAGGATTGGGATGAGTTAGTGTCAAAAGTGAAACGAGAAGAGGTTAGACCCGTTAAGAAAACAAAACGGAATTAATACGAATCGTTTTATCCGGAAGTAAGCAACAAGGATTTAGAAGCGGAAGAGCAAACCAGTTCCAGCTGTCGCAGATGAAAGCTATCGAGGCAGCTCCTCTGCAGAAGTTCGTTCCACGTCAACGTAAGCCGCCGCAGCCAAGGCAGCAACCTCCTCAGCAAGAACCGCCACTTTTCCAAAGAACGCACGCGATTGAACAGAAACCGCAGGAGAAGGAGAAAGGAAATCTGGCAGGTATGGGAAAGCTTAACAACATACCTGTTATTGTTTTGTTCGATACCGGAGCTTCGCATTCGTTTATATCTAGTATCTGCGTAGAGAACCTAGAACTAAAAGTAGAAGAATCAAATCAGATGCTTAGTGTCGCAACCCCTTTAGGAAAGTCTGCGTTAGTTTCGTATGTTCGCTCGAATCTAGAATTTGAAGTCAGAAACCGTAAGTTAGTCGCGAAATCCCTGAATGTGATCCAGATGCATGACGTTGATATAATCCTAGGAATGGATTGGCTAACCGAGAATTTTGCGACGATTCGATGCGATTTGAGGCAGATATCGTTTAAATCCCCTGGAGAAGAGCTAACCATAGATTTCGGAATGGAAAAGAGAGTGAAGAAGAGCGTACCGATAATTTCAACCATGAAAGCGCAGAGATTAATGCGGAAGAAAGGAACCCAAGCGTACCTAGTCTATCTGAATAAGGACGAAAATCACGAGTTGAGTATCGACGATGTTCCAATTGTAAGAGAATTCAAGGATGTGTTTCCTGAAGTGTTACCAGGTTTACCCCCTGATCGTCAGTTAGAGTTTTCAATCGATTTAGAACCCGGATCAGCCCCGATATCCAAGGCACCATATCGAATGGCCCCAAAGGAACTTCAAGAGTTGAAGATCCTATTGCAAGAATTGTTGGACCCTATATTCGACCGAGTGTATCGCCTTGGGGTGCTCCAATTTTGTTCGTGAAAAAGGACGGTAGTTTAAGGATGTGCATAGACTACCGAGAGTTAAACAAGATTACGTTGAAGAATAAATATCCTTTGCCAAGGATAGATGATTTGTTTGACCAGCTAAAAGGAGCCGGTGTTTTCTCCAAGATTGACTTAAGGTCTGGATACCACCAACTGAAGATCAAACAAGAAGATATTCCAAAGACTGCTTTTAGAACGAGATATGGACATTACGAATTCATAGTAATGCCATTTGGATTAACAAATGCCCCGGCAGTGTTCATGGATATGATGAATAGAGTTTTTCACAAATATTTGGACAAATTCGTGATTGTCTGTATAGACGATATTTTGGTGTATTCAAGGAGTGAAGCTAAACATGAAGAGCATTTAAGAATCGTGTTGGAAACGCTTAGAACGGAAAATCTGTATGCCAAATTCAGTAAGTGCGAATTTTGGTTGAAGGCAGTAAATTTCTTAGGACATGTAGTTTCGTCCGAAGGCATCCAAGTAGATATGGAGAAGGTGAAAGCTGTGCAAGATTGGAAGTCCCCGACGTTAGCACATGAAATCCGTAGTTTTCTTGGTTTGGCAGGATACTACCGGAGATTTATTGAAGGATTTTCTAAGATCGCGAAGCCGATGACGAGTCTGTTGAAGAAAGAAACGAAGTTCACATGGATAGAAGAGTGTGGGAAAAGTTTTCAAGAACTCAAGAAAAAATTGACGACAACCCCAGTTCTAGCCCTACCCGAGCCAGATAAAGATTATGTTGTTTATACCGATGCATCTGCTCAAGGACTAGGATGCGTGTTAATGCAAAATGGGAAAGTGATTGCATATGCTTCCAGGCAACTCAAACCTCACGAAGAGAAGTATCCAACCCATGACCTGAAATTAGCAGCCGTCGTTCATGCTTTGAAGATATGGCGACATTACCTTTATGGAGCGAAGTGTGAAATATTCTCAGATCACAAAAGCCTGAAGTACTTCTTCGAGCAGAAGGAGTTAAACATGAGACAAAGGAGATGGCTTGAGTTAGTAAAAGACTACGATTGCAAGATATCTTACCATCCCGGTAAAGCGAACGTAGTAGCCGACGCGTTAAGTAGAAAGAGAAGGAGAGAAAAGTCAGACAGGATCGAGTTAGGATTTCTTTTAACCGATGAAGTCGAGTTGATTGAAGAGTTTGCGAAGATGAAGATTGAAGTAATCGTACCGCCAGCGACAGTAGATCAAGTAATTGCTACCTTAGTAGTGATGCCTGACTTAAGAACTCGTATCGTAGAAGGCCAAAGAAGAGACGAAGAATTAGAAAAGCTACGAAGGAAGGTGAGAAGTGCAGAAGTTAAAGATTTTGTAGAATCAAGCGATAATGCGTTGTTGTATCAAGGAAGAATTTGCGTACCTAACGATGACAAGTTGAAGAACGAAATAATGAGTGAAGCTCATGAAACCCCATATACAGCTCATCCCGGCAGCACGAAGATGTACCAAGACCTAAAGAACCAGTTTTGGTGGAATGGAATGAAGACGGATGTGGCATTGTTTGTTGAAAGATGTCTAGCTTACCAGCAAGTGAAGTCCTTACATCAAAGACCGTATGGACCTCTACAGCCGTTACCAGTCCCGGAGTGGAAGTGGGATGGAATCACAATGGATTTTGTGACAGGATTGCCAAGATCAAGAAAAGGAAATACAGTAGTATGGGTAATCGTGGATAGGTTGACAAAGTCTGCTCATTTCATACCTATTCCACATACCTATGGATCAGCCAAGTTAGCCGAGATCTACATCAAAGAAATTGTGAAGTTGCACGGAGTTCCGAAGACGATTACCTCTGATAGAGATTCAAAGTTCACCGCCCGTTTTTGGAAAAGTTTCCACAAAGAGTTAGGAACCCAGTTGCAGTTCAGCACTGCTTACCACCCTCAAACCGATGGTCAGTCCGAGCGAACGATTCAAATTCTTGAAGATATGTTGCGAGCCATCTTGTTAGATAAAGGAGTCGAGTGGGAAAAAGTTTTACCTCTTGTTGAGTTCGCATACAACAATAGCGATCAGAATACGATAGGAATGGCCCCGTATGAAGCTCTTTACGGAAAGAAGTGTAGATCGCCGTTGTATTGGAATGAAGTCGGTGAAAGGAAATTGTTAGGGCAAGAAGCGATTGAAGAAATGATAGAATCTGTACGTCAAATCCGTGAGAAGATTAAGGAAGCTCAGAGTCGACAAAAATCGTATGCCGATAATCGAAGATCCAAGTTGTAATTTGAAGAAGGAGATAAAGTGTTTTTGAAAGTATCCCCCTCGAAAGGAGTTTATCGTTTTGGAGTTAAAGGAAAGCTTAGACCTCGTTTTATAGGACCATACGAGATCCTTGAGAGGATTGGATCCGTATCGTATCGTTTAGCGTTACCGCCTAGTTTCGGAAGTTTGCATAACGTGTTTCACATATCGCAGTGGAGAAAATACGTCTTTGATCCGAAGCATGTAATACGTCGAGAAGATGTTGAAATGAAGCCCGACCTAAGCTACGAAGAGAAACCCGAAGAGATTTTAGATTATAAAGTCCAACAACTTAGAACGAAATCGATTCCCTTAGTGAAAGTCAAGTGGTGTCATCATGATCTTGAAGAAGCCACTTGGGAACTTGAAGAAAAGATGAAAGCAAAGTATCCCGAGTTATTTTCTTAAGGTCAGTAAATTTCGGGACGAAATTTTTTTTTTTAGAGGGTGAGGATGTGATACCCCGAGTTCTTATATCTTTAGAGAGCGCCTAATTAACCGAGTAAGTTCAAAGATGAGAATTTAGGAGTAAAATTTGTCTTTTCTAATCGAAGAGATTGAATAAAATGTTAAAATTTCTTTGTGAGTCCTGTGTGAATTTATCTGTTTTATTTATCTGAGATGATGATGATGTGATATGCTAGTTGAGTTGTTTATATGAAAATGAGTATGAAATTAAATTCCGGAAAAATCCCGAGAAGTTTGTTGATTGAGATAACATAACGTTAATCGCCGAGAAATATGTTTACGCCGACGAGACTAAAATAGAATTGAATTAGAACCTTCGAACCTAGAATTTCTTTTAAGATCACTGAGATAGGGTAAGAACTTATCCGAGAATTGAGAAGAGAAATGAGGCATTAGTCTTGAAAAGGATTAATAAACGGATTAATAAGCCGATTAAGTTCTTTTAAGAATTAAAGGACTAAAAAGATCGAAGCCTTTAATCTTTTAATTTGAGACATGAAATAGGATTGGGATGAGTTAGTGTCAAAAGTGAAACGAGAAGAGGTTAGACTCGTTAAGAAAACAAAACGGAATTAATACGAATCGTTTTATCCGGACAACCTTTACGACCGGATAATTAATACCCGTAACGACACGACGACGACACGTGTCATCCATCTCTCTCCCTCTCACGCCACCTCACACCTGCTCTCCCATCATCCTTCAATTTCCAAGACTAAAACATCATGATTATGTCTTATGCATGGTATTACCTAAAGTATGCATGCAAGTTAAAATCACATCACCTATCAAGTCATGTCTTACTCCAACTTCCAACAAGTGCACTTTATTCCCTATGTTGGATTTCAATTTCACTCATCTAAGACAAGAAAGGAAGACAACAATTCATTCACTCCATCTCTCTCTCCATTTCGATCTCTCTCTCTCAAACAAGAAAGAAAACAATCTCTCAAACTCCCCCAAGCTCTCTCTCTCGGCAATCTCCCTCTCTCCCTCATACCTTGATTTTTCTTCACATGCAACTATGGATTCAAGCTCTCCATCCATGAAAATGAAGTAGAAGTTATCAATCTCCATCCATTTCATCCATATTTTCAAAGAAAGGTAAGAATCTTCCAAGTTCTTGAAGTTGAATTCAAGAATCATCCAACACTTTTCTTTATTGTGATTCTTAAAACCTATGGATGATTAATTCCATGTTATTTCTTTTTCTTTGAGGATTCAAGAAGATTTCTTTCTTCTTTTCAAGATTCAAGCTTTGAAGCTACCATTTCCATCCATTTCAATTCCAAGAGCCAAGAGAAGGATTCCCATTTAAATTAAGTATGAAATTCATTTGATTAGTTGTAAATATGTATGTCTATAAGTCCTAAAAGAAAGATCTATGCATGCATGTTATTTAATTTATGTTTAGGCAAATTTAGGATATGCATGTGCTAATCGAGTGAGAAGAAATTGTTAGGAGAATCGAGCATTAGATATTGATCGATGAATTAAGAGAAGAAAAAGAATCTAAAACCCTAAAAATTAGGTAAATGCCGAAAAAAAATTAGTAAAAATAGGAAAAATATGAATTCTTTGAGTTATTATTATTGTGATGCTTGATTTGTTATTTTTATCATGTTGAGAATGAGATTTTATACATGAAAAATTGAGAAATAAAATGCACAAGGTTGTGCATGTGTGTGCCGTGTGTTTTAAACAAAAATGGAATATTTATTTTGTTAATTTTGTTGATGAATTGAGTGTTGTTTTGATCAATGGAAGGATTGTATATTATGTTGGTGTAATCATACATGTGTTTAAGTTGAGAAAATAAGTATGCATGTTGAAGTTTTGAAAGAAATTAATTGTAGAAATAATAAAAAAAGATTGGATCTTTAAGTATGTATTAATATTAATTTGAATATGGAATAAAGATAGAAGTTTTGACAAAAAGATTTAAAGTTGAAAAGCTTTTAATTAAATAAAAGATGAAAGATGTATGAAAAGATATATTAATTAAATGTCTTGTATTAAAATTTAAAGACTTGAAATTTTACTAAAACTACAACAAAAAGATCTTTTATAATGTAACTAATAAAGTAGGCTAATTCATAAAAATGTGTATCAAAAGATAAAGAAATTATTTAGTAAGAAATGGCTTAAGTTAAAGACAAATAAAGAAGGAATTATTAAAGAAATAAGCAAAAATAGAGAAAACCGAGTTTAAGAAGAATTAATCGATAAGAAATAAAAAGGAAGTCAAATTGAGTAAAGAAAAGATGCTAGACGAGTTAAGATAGATACTCGTATAAGTTGATTGAGAAAATGAGAATAAAGTAAGATGTCGAGAATTAAATGGAAAGAAGGTTAATTAAATAATTAATTGAGTACATTATTTCTAACCAAACAAATAAAAAGATAAACCGAGATAATAATTAGATGAACAATAGTCGAGATAAGAAATGAGGATCGAATTAAAGATGAATAAGAAAATCCTAATTTTATACGAGTTAATGATAATTAAAGAGAAATTTTGTTAATTGAATAAAAGTTATAAAATATCTTATAAGATAACGGATGTAAAGTAAAGCATTGTCTATATAAGTAAGAAAGATAGAATTAATAGTTTAAGCCTCCATAAAAGGAAATGCATAATCAAGTTAGATTTTAAGGTCCAAATTGAATGAATGTTAATGTGTCTTGAAGTATGCTTGATTTATATGAATTCATTATATGTTTGAATAAGTGTTTAAATGCATGATAGTGTTACAATGTGAAAGATGATTGAACTATTGTATGTGAGATGATTGGTTGTTAAGTTGAGAATAACTAAAGTCTTTGAAAGGAAGCTCAAGTAATAGAATGATAACAATGAAGTTATTAATTAGGACAAGAAAAGTGTATGATGTTGAGTAGTAAAGTTACCCAATTCGAATAGAGTTAATAAATTAAAGACGAGAACGCGAGATCTTTTAGAAAAGTTAGAGCAAAGAGAGAGACGACTCAAATAGAAGTCCGTCAGTTAAAGTCCAACGCCTTTGTGTCCGTCTTTCATATATCTTATCTATCGATGTCGAACTATGAAGGATCGAGCCGGACGGATCGTTAAGCGAGGACAAATAGCCCTAGACCACCTAGCTAATTCTTCGGAAGTCAGGTGGGCTTTTCTGAACCAAAACTACCAATGAAAATTAGTTATGCTATTGAATATTATGATATGTTTTTCAAATGTGATTGACTTGTCATTTTATTGAAGTTAGTATGTGTTATCATCTATTTATATGAAGATGTGATTATCCTGTGAAAGCAGGAACCCACGTGTGGTATATGTTGAGGTGACTGTGAGCCTTGCTTCGGTTAGGCAGGTCACAGTGTTTGAGAAGGAGGCCTACTTCTCGGCACAATGAGATTGTTTGTGATAGATGATACATACTGTTATATTATATGATATTTGACTGCGCAGTCTGTTTTAAAGAAAATGTTTTGACATACACAAGTAAAACCGTTTTTAAAACTGCTTATATACTTGTGATGTTTGGCAAGGCAAGTTCAATTAATATAGCTTTAAGAAGCATCTTTATTCAAATGTTTTGGCTTGTGTTCACTGAGTACGAAGTACTCAGCCCTGCGTGTGTTTCTAAACATGCAGATTGACTGGATGGCGATGGCGTGGATACTTGGTGGTGTGGTTTGGTTTTGTTGGTTAAGTTTAGTAGAATTTCGGACTGGCATTTGTACGTCTTCATACGTGCAAGTGTTGGGTATTGATGCTAATTTCCGCTGCAATCCTTTTGAACTAATGTCTGTTGATGATAATACTTTAATACTCATGTTTTTTATTCCGAGCGTTGTGCTCGAAGACTTTGAATGCTTGTTGAATTCGTAACCCTTTAACTTGTAATCCCGAGCGATGGGCTCGTAACGTGAATTGTCGTTGAACATGATCCCTTATCTTGATAAATATATATTCGTATGCTTTCTCTTTTTGTTGGAATTCCTTTCCCATCAGCATGAATTACTTGTTCGAATTCCTGTTAAAAGTGAAGTTAAGATGTTCGGTTATTATTTCATTATGCTTTTGAAAACCAAATTCGATTGCCTTATATTCCATCTTTGTTTTCCCCGAGCATGTTCCCTTTAATTGAGTTAGTTGTTAGTTGTTTAGGTTTGTTGTTATTGTTGTTAAGTCGCACCTCGAGAGTCGGGGCGTGACAATTCCAGATCACCAAAGTCAACCTCCCTGGGCACGAAAACCTTCCTGGCAGACAGGTCTTCCGCCTTCTTGAGCTTCTTCTTCCCTCGCGACTTGGACTCCTCTTTCTTATCCTTTCCCTTGCTATCTGGACATCTTCGTCTTCCTCCGAATCCACCACTCTCTGCCTCTTTCCTGGGTTCTTGGACGAAGGCGTGGTGACCTTCTTCTCCTCCATGGACGACTCTCCACCTAATGACGAGGCGGCTTCAGACGTGACTGCCTTTGTCTTCTTCTTCTTGGCCTCATTTCCCAGTTTACCTTTCTTCCCCTTCTTCTTTCTCTTCTCTGCATCCCGCTCCACTTCTTCGCACAGCTTGTCGAAGGAATGAAAAGATTCCTTCTTCTCTTCCTGCTCTCCGTCTTCTTCCTCAAGAACCTCCATCTCCACATTGTCATCCTGATGTATTTTTTTCTCTTCTACTTCGGGCTGCGTGTTCTTCGTCGTTGCTTCCTCAGCAACTTTCTCCAGTGTGGAAAATGTTTTCCCCACCGGAGCAGCTGCTTCTGCTCTCACTTCCTCCGATAACACCATCGTCTCAGCAAGTGCACTGGCTGTGAGAGAGTACGGCACCACCCAAGATGCAAGGTCTTTTACGGCCAAAGGGACCTCCGACGGCAGCGATTTTGGTTCACCGAGGTCGATATGCATTTTGTGCGGGTTCTTGTTGAGTTTGTTTTTGGGGCGTGTGGAAACCATGGTGGGATTTTTAGGGTTTAAATTTGGGGGCAAAATCTGCTGAAATTCGAAATTGAGGGGTTGAGGATGGAAAGTGGATTATGGTAGTTTTTTGAATTGATGGTTTACGTGGGGAAGTGGAAAGGTTTAGAGAGATAGTGGTGGTAGGGTGGAAGACGGTTATAGGGCTTGGGGTAGGTTTTGAGTGCAGTTGTCACATCCCACGTGTTGTGGCAGTTACTGTCTCGTCAGCTGTGTTGCCTAAGTCCATCGCTTAGCCCAGAGTGCCGCTCTTGCCCTCTTACGCACACACTTTGCTCAAGGCAAAGTGTCAGATCCTTCTTCTTTCTCTCGCCCAATACCTGTTCTCTGCAATTCACAAACACACTACCATACACAAGGCAAGTTTTCTCTTATCCTATGGTTAGACATTTCTACCCATAATGGAATTAAAATACGCCTTAATTTGATGGAAAACATTAAAATTATGGCTATTTTAATCCCTATCTCCCCTTTTTTTTTGAGAAACTAAAAAAAAAAGTGAACATACTAGGTTGCCTCCTAGCCAGCGCCCCAGTTATCGTCGTGGGCATAACGTCTTCCTTGACCAAGTTAGGGCTCCATCTCATAAAGGAATTTCAAGTATTCCTATTGTTTCTCCAAGACTTGGCCAAAGAAAGCCTTCAATCTTTCTCCATTAACTTTGAAAATCTTTCCCGTGCTAGCATTCATTACTTTCACAGCCCCATTTGGATATGTGGCTTGTACTTCGAATAGACCAACCCACTTAGTTGATAGTTTTCCTGACATGTGTTTAAACTTGGACTGATATAGTAGCACTTGTTGCCCAGGTTCAAACTTCTTGACCTTGATCAATGCATCGTGAGCCTTCTTCATCCTTTCTTTGTACAGCACAGAGCTGTCGTATGAATTGAATCGAATTTCCTCAAGTTCTTGCTATTGAAGCTTCCTAGCTTGGCCAGCTTCGTCCCAATCATAATTCATCTTCTGAACTGCCCAATACGCTCTATGCTCTATTTTCACAGGCAAGTGGCACATCTTGCCAAATGGGGTTTTGAACGCTGTCCTATATGCCCACAGTACATCCTCAAGACGCACACTCCAATCCTTCCCTGTTGGACTAACTGTCTTTCTCAAGACAGCCTTCACAATGCGATTAGACAATTTTGCTTGACCACTTTCTTGAGGATGATAAGCATTCGAAATCCTATGACGTACTCCATATCTACTCATCAACCCCTTGATAGCTCCATTGCAGAAGTGTGTTCCTTGATTACTAACGATCGCCCTGGGTACACCAAATCGGCTAAAGATATTGCTCTTGAGGAATTCCACAGCCACCTTTGAGTCATTGGTTGATGTTACCTTAGTCTTCACCTATTTAGAGACGTAGTCTACTGCCAACAAAATGTATAGATTCCCTCTTGAGTTGGGCAATGGCCCCATAAAATCCATTCCCCATATATGAAATACTTCCACGGGCATGACTGGGGTCATGGGCATCTTTTTCCTCTTGCCGATGTTGCCCTTCTTCTGGCATTGAACGCACTGTTTACACTACTCAAAGTTGTCTTTAATATATTGGGCCAATAAAACCTACAATCCAATATCTTTCTTGCAGTCCTTTTTGGTCCAAAATGTCCCCCACACACCTTGGAATGACAATGTGCGAGGATGCTTGCTTGTTCCTTCTCATCAACACATCTACAGATAACTTGGTCAGTACACATTTTCCACAAATACGGCTTATCCCATATGTAATATTGACTTTCCATATTCAAGTTGTTCTTTTGATATAGGTTGAGGTTACCCGGAAGTCGTCCCAAGATAATATAGTTGCACAAGTCAACATACCACAGATCAGGGTTGTCTTGGGCAAGAGCAAGGTATTCATTTGGGAAAGTCTCCTTGATTGGCTTGATCTCTTCTTGTTGGGTTATGTAACTCAGATGATCAGCCACTAGATTCTGGGTTTCTACCTTATCCTTGATTTCCAAATCGAATTCCTGAAGTAACAGAATCCATCTTATCAATCTGGGTTTAGTCTCCTTCTTAGCCATCAGGAACTTGAGGGCGGAGTGGTCAGTGTAGACTACGGTCTTGCCCCTAAGAGGTATGATCAAAATTTTTCGACAGCGAATACCACAACTAGTAATTCCTTCTCCATAGTGGAATAATTGCATTGGGTAGGATTTAGAGTTCTGGATGCATAGTATATGACATGATTCACTCTTACTCTCTTTTACCCAAGAACTGCTCCCACTGCGTAGTTACTTGCGTCGCACATTAACTCAAATGGCATTCCCCAATCCGGTGGTTGAATGATGAGCGTTGACACCAAGATCTTTTTTAGCGTGTGGAATGCCTTCTTGCAGTCTTCATCAAAGTTCCACTGCACTTCTCCTTGTAATAGTCTGGTCATGGGCTGCACAATCTTAGCAAAATCTTTGACAAACCTCTTATAAAATCCTGCGTGTCCAAGAAAGCCACACAGCTGCTTCACGTTGCTCGAGTAGGACAACTTAGCTATGATATCGATCTTGGCCTTGTCGATCTCTATCCCTCATTTTGATATGACGTGTCCAAGGATTATGCCCTTCTTGACCATGAAGTGACACTTCTCATAGTTTAGGACCAAACTCTTATCCACACATCCTTTCAGTACTATTTCCATGTTGCTTAAACACTTGTCGAAATCCGATCCATAAACCGTAAAGTCATCCATGAATACCTCTATGAAGGTTTCAAATAAATCTTAGAATATGCTCATCATACATCTTTGAAATGTGCCAGGAGCGTTGCATAGACCAAAAGACATCCTTTTATAGGCGAATGTACCAAATGGGCAAGTGAAAGTGGTCTTGCCCTGGTCTTCCTCAGCGTAGCCCGAGTAACTATCTAGAAAACAAAAGTACTTGTTGTCCGCCAACCTTTCGAGCATCTCATCGATGAAAGGCAACGGAAAGTGGTCCTTTCTGGTCTTCTAATTCAACTTCCTGTAGTCAATGCATACTCGCCATCCTGCTTGCAGCCTTAAAGCCACCATTTCTCTCTGTTCATTTTCCACCACTTGAATTCCAGACTTCTTGGGCACGACGTGCACTGGACTTACCCATCTACTGTCAGAGACTGGGTAGATGATCCCCAAGTCCAACAGCTTCAAGATTTCTTTCATCACTACCTCTTTCATTGCTGGGTTTAATCTTCTTTGAGGGTCTCTAATGGGCACGGCATTCTCCTCGAGCAAGATGTGGTGTCTGCACACAGTGGGGTTTATGCTCCTTATATCGGCCAATGTCTAGCCAATGGCCAGATTGTACTCCACTAGGACTTCTTTTACACGTTTCTCTTCCTCTATAGACAACTCCGCACTTATGAATACTGGTAGTGTCTCTTCTTCTCCCAAGTAGATGTACTTCAAGTGGTTAGGTAGTGCTTTCAATTCCAACTTGGGTGCTTTCTCTATTGATGGCATCAATCTATCTTCTTGCTTCAGTGCAGGAATCACCAATGTTTCTACTCTCCTTCCTCATTCTGCATCCGACTTAAGATAATGTACTGCTTCAATTAGCTCAACAGATCCATCTTGGGCAACAACCTCTGTTAGGCCAATTTGGAGGACTACATCCAGCCTATCTTCTATTGCTATTTCTGGCCAGAATTCATCCACCATCTGGTCAATATGATCAATGCTATGCACCAGCTCTGGGTCACTAGGTTGTTTCATGGTGTTGTAGATGTCAAATGACACCACTTCTCCTCTGAACTCACATGTTAGCTACCCCGTATCGCAGTTGATTCTTGTGCGAACGTTCTTCAAAAACGGTCTTCCTAACAACATAACTGGTGCCTTGTGCGATGATCTACCCATATCTAGAATGTAGAAATCCGCTGGAAAACTTAAGTCCCTTACCCTGACCAAGATGTCTTCTAAAATCCTTTTAGGCCATACAGTCGACCTATCCGCTAATTGAATAGCAATCCTTGTTGGTTTGAATGGCCCCATTCTTAGGTAATCATACATCGATTTGGGCATGACATTAATCGATGCTCTAAGATCCAGCATAGCCTTTTCAATCTTCATGTCTTCAATGATGCAGGGAATGTAGAACATTCCAGGGTCAGTGTACTTGATAATACTGCAGATACATTCTCACTAACTTGGAACCTTGCATCGTCTGTGTACTTGATCTTCCTTGTACATAATTCCTTCAAAAACATGGCACACTTGGGCATAGATTGTAAGGCAGTCAAGAGTGGTATGTTGACCTCGACAATCTGAAACATTTTGGTCAGTTCCTTCATCTCCTGAGTTGAGTATTGTTTCATGGTTTCATCTTCACTGTCCAATGAATTCTAATCGTTCCTACACACTTGAATTCGGGCTGTGACAAAGTGGTAGCAGAGCAGCTCGTCTGCTCTTAAGCTTAAACTTTCATGTGAGTCGAGCCTAGATTTGATTCCTAGACTTGTTTGAGGTAGTAACACGCTGAGCATTCCCCATTTCATCCAGCAACCACGTACGAGTATTTTCAAAAAGTTTTGAGTTAAAGTTTAATTTCGAGTTATTCAATTTGCTATTTGCACTTGTCTAAAGATTAAAGCTTGGTAAGTAGCTTGAACAACTAGATTGCTTTAGAGTGTCTTCCCTAATTCTGTGTTTTTGTGTGGAAATCGAAAAGAATAGAATGTTTGTGCAAACGTTTTTTGTGAAATGGAATTGCCAAGTACCTTGAGCAATAAAATCTCTTTGGGAAGCAAAAACGAGTATGTAGAGTTGGAAAATTTCAAATGTGTTGATTAACTATTTAAGTGTGCTTAACTCGTTAAAATCGTATATGATGGACGATGAGAGCAACCAAGATAGAATGGATGATGCAGGAGTACCTGCATATTAGGAAGTCATATCACGAGACCCTCGCGGAATTCCTCGCGCGTTACCATAAGGTTTGGGAGATAGTGAAGTACCTCGACGTTAGTGCTCTTGATGGGATGGTACATCTGATCCATTCCCTCCCTCAAAAGTGGCGTAACTGGGCAGCCTCCCTCATGCCAAGATACATTGGACGTTAGTACATGGGTATTTACTTGTACAACAATTGCAATAGTTTTATCACTACTATCTCAGGCCAATTCATCGAGTATGGTGCGCCGCCTCCTTGACCCTTTGACCATGTTCTTCTAACCGAGCCGAACGGCTTTGTTCTTAAGCCTCAGTCTCTTCTTTAAGACGGAGCCGCCCTTTTTCGAGTCCCCTTTCTGCCTCGCCCTGAGCTGAGAGCTGCTTTTCCGTTCAGCCCATACTCGAGAGATGTGCTATCTATTCGCTCTTTTGACCCCTTCAGAGTTCTACCGCCTTCGCATGACCAGCTTGAGGAGTTCGTGCACCGAGACTGCACTCCCTCTCCAGTACAGCCAGTAGCCGAGCCTTCTAGGCCGACGAGTACCGACGACAGTGATGATGACAATCCCTTTGAGGATCCCGTAGTGGATGCTACAGTTGGAACAAGTCACCTTCAGCTGATCTCGAGTGACCGCCTCATTTTTTTGTACCCAGCTTTCTAGACCCCGGTTTTGAGGCCTGGCCAGGAGCTTGAGCTAGAGCGTGATGGTATAGTCGACGTGTCCGCGTACCTTCGACGTGATGAGAGCAGCCCTGAGATGCCCCCGTGGAACGAGTCTAAGTTAGACGACATCAACGCCTGTTTCAAGGACGAGCAGACAGCAGACATGATGAACCCGTGGGATGTTGCCGAGCACACCTACGACGACTTCTTGGAGGCATTAGCAGCAGAAGAGGGTCAGGGTAGTGCGGAGGATGATCCCAAGGAGGAGCAGAGAGTTTACGACGACCCGACCGATGATGGTTCTCAGGCTTAGGTTTAGTTTGAGAAAGTCGTGGAAAGTTTCAAACAATATTTATTATTCTGTCGAGAGTTGAACTCTTTTTATTATCTACAGTGATGTAAATTATATGACTTGATGCATAGATATCTAGTAGAGCCGAACGCAAAGTAGTACCTCATGTAGTGCGTTTTGAGATATAGAACGTCTTGTTGACGTGTGGGGAAATTTTCTGCTGTGAATATTTATCCCTTATTTATGTATAAGTCCTCAGAAGAGGCCATCATTCCGATGATACAAAAAAGATGTCATTAGGCTGTTAAAATCAACTTTGAGTCTCTAAATTGTTTCGAGTATTCTAAGAATTAGTTATCCTTGAGTTATGAGTGAGTTAAGAAAAGAGAGTCGAGTTATCAAGTGAGTTATTATCTGAGTTATTGTGAGCATGAAATTTTGAGTAATTATGATTGTCTTATGTGACAATGTTTGAGTGGATGATATGATAAAATATTAAGTATGATATTCTATGATATTATTGAGAAAGTATGCAAGTGAACGATTGTTTATTTATTTTGAGTTGAGAATTATATTACTTGCACGATTGATGAATGAATGATTTTGTTGAATTTCTCTTATTACGTGTGATAAGTATCGATTGAAAATCAAATCCTTCTTGAGAGGAAATTTTTCGAAAGTCGAGAAAATTTTGAGTGAGATTAGCCCGTGTTGCGGAATGTTTTCCGAGTTTCCTAATTCTTAGCATTTCTTTTAGAATGCCGCTAAGAAGAAAAAACTAGAGAGCTGAGCGAAACAAAGAAGATGTCACGCCCCGACTCTCGGGGTGCGATTTACAAATAACAACAAAACCTAACAACTAACAATCAACTCAAATATGGGGAAACATGCTAGGGGAAAAACGATAATGAAAGATAAGGCAATCGATTTAGGCTTCCAAAGTATAATGAAGTAATATCCGAGCATCTCAAAACCACTTATAACAGGAATTTAAATAAGTACTTCATGCTGACGGGGATAGAATTCCAACAAAAGAGAATGCACCCATATATATACCAAGTTAAGAGGATCATGTTCAACAACATTTCAAGTCAACGAGCCCATCGCTCGGAAGTACAAATCAAGTAGTTTAAGAAGTTAACAAATATTCAAAGTCATCGAGCACAACGCTCGGAATCAAAAACATGAGAATCAAAGTATTAGCATCAACAGACATCAGTTCAAAAGGGTTGCAGCGGAAACTTGCATCAATTCCCAACATCTGCACGTATGAAGACGTACAAATGCCAGTCTGAAATTCAATTAAACTCAACCAAAAGAACCAAACCACACCACCAAGTATCCATGCCATCGCCATCCAGTCAACCTGCATGTTTAGAAACACACGCAAGGCTGAGTACTTCGTACTCAGTGAACACAAGCCAAAACATTTTATATAAAGATGCTTCTTAAAGCTATAACAATTGAACTTGCCTTGTCGAACATCACAAGTACTTAAGCAGTTTAAAAACGGTTTTACTTGTGCATGTTAAAAACATTTTCTTTTAAACAAACTGCGCAGTCAAATATCATATAATATAACAGTATGCATCATCTGTCATAAATAATCTTACTGTGCCGAGAAGTAGGCCTCCTTCTCAAACACTGTGACCGGCCTAACCGAAGCAAGGCTCACAGTCACTTCAACATATACCACATGTGGGTTTCCTGCCTTTCACAGGATAATAACATCTTCACATAAACAGATGATAACACATACTAACTTTAATAAAAACGGCAAGTCAATCACATTTAAAATCATATCATAATACTCAATAGCATAACTAATCCTCATCGATAGTTTTGGTTCAGAAAAGCCCACCTGACTTCCGAAGATTTAGCTAGGTGGTTTAGGGCTATTTGTCCTTGCTTAATGATCCGTCCGGCTCGATCCTTCACAGTTCGACATCGATAGGAAAAATAAGATACACGAAAGACGGACACAAAGGCGTTGGACTCAACTGAAGGACTTCTACTTGAGTTGATTCTCTCTTCGCTTAACCTTTCTAAAGGATTTCGTGTTCTCGTTTTTAAAATCTTAACTCTACTCGAACTGGTTAATACTATTAATCAACGTCTCAAAACTTCCTCACTTTAATTATTAAACGTCATCATCTACATTCTATTACTCGAGTTTTCTTTCAAAGACTTTAATCAATTCTCGATTTAACAATTAGTAATTCAATCATTTTGCATACAAATAATTCAATTATTCTTCAGATCATAAATAATATCATGCATTTAAACACTTATTCAATCATATAATGAATTCAAATAAATCAAACATACTTCAAGACACATTAACATTTATTCAATTTAGATTTTAAACTTAACTCGGTTATGCATTTCTTTTTATGAAGGCTTAAACCATTTACTTTATCTTTCTTATTTTATAGACAACGCTTTGTTCTAACTTCGTTATCTTATGAGGTATTTCATATCGTTTTCTCAATTAATATAATTTCTCTTTAATTATTATTAACTCTTATAAAATTAGAATTTTTATCCATTTCTAGTTCGATTCTCATTTCTTAACTAGACTATTATTTTTCTAATTATTAACTCGATAATTTCTCTCGATTTAATTTTTAATTCGTTTGATTGAACGTAACATCCTCAATTAATTATTTTTAATTAACTTCTTTTAAATCCTTTACTCGACATCTTATTCTATTATTACTCTCTTGATTAACTTGTACGAATATTTAACTTAACTCGTCTAGTATCTTTTTCTTTTCATTCGATTAAAACTTCCTTTTTTATTTCTTCTCGATTAATTCTTTTAAACTCGGTTTTTCTCATTTCTTGCTCATTTATTTAATAAATTCTTCTTCTTTTGTCTTTATCTTTTTAAACCACTTTCTTACTTAACAAGTTTTCTTTATCTTTTAATAAACATTTTTATAAACAAGTTCATTTTATTAGATAAGTTACAAAATATCTTTTTGTTGTAGTTTAATAAAAATTCAAGTCTTTAAGTTTTAATACAAGAAAATTTATTAACATATCTTTTATGCATTTTTCAATTCTTAATCATTTAAAAGCTTTTGAAATTCATTCCTTTTATTACAAAACTTCTATTTTCATTCATAAATTAAACTAGTATTCATACATACATTAAAACATCTAAGCATCCAATCTTTTCTATGTTATCACATTTAATTTCTTTAAAATTTCAACATGCAATTTCATTTTCTTAACTTAAACACATGTATGATTATACGAACATATCATACAATCATCTCATTGATCAAAACATCACTCAATTCATCAACAAAATCAACAAAATAATTTCTCCAATTTCTTTAAAAACACACGGCATTGATGCATTTCTTGGTGCATTTTATTTCTCAATTTTTCATTCATATAATCTCATTCTCAACATGATAAAAATAATAATTCAAACATCAAAATAATAATAACTCAAAGAATTCATATTTTTCCTATTTTTCCTAATATTTTCGGCATTCATCATAGTTTTAGGGTTTTAATTTCTTTTTCTTCTCTTAATTCACCGATTAAACCTAATGTTCGATTCTCCTAACAATTTCTTCTCACTCGATTATCACATGCACATCCTAAGTTTGCCTAAACATAATTTAAATATCATGCATGCATAGGTTCTTTCTTTTAGGACTTAGAGATATACATATTTACAACTAATCAAATGAATTTCATACTTTAATTTAAATGGAATTCCTTCTCTTGGCTTCTTGGAATCGAAATGGATGGAAAATGAAGCTTCAAAGCTTGGACTTGAAGGGAAGAAAGAAGTCTTCTTGAATCCTCAAAGAAAAGAATAACATGAAGTTAATCATCAATCTCTTTTAGGGCTTAAGAGCCAAAATGAAGAAAATGTAGGATGATTGTTGAGTTTAACTTCAAGAACTTGAAGGATATTTACCTTTTCTTGAAGATATGAATAGAATGGATTGTGGATGATGCTTTCTACTTCATTTCCATGGATGAGGAGCTTGAATACATGGTTGCATGTAAGAAAAATCAAATGTAGGTGTGTAAGTGTGTATGTGCCGTGAGTTTAGAGAGAGTAGGGAGAGTTTTCTTTTTTTCTTCTTCTTTGAGAGAGAGAGTTCGAATGAGAGAGAGATGGAGTGTGATGAATGAAGTCTTCCTACTTAGCACTAGATGAATGAATTTGAAATCCAACAACAAAAATAAAGATTATTAATCTCAAAGGAATTTAGTCGGCTTATTAATCTGTTTATTAATCCTTTAAAGATTAACTCCTCGTTACTCTTCTCAATTCTCGGATAAGCTCTTACCCTATCTCAGTGACCTTAGAAGCAATTCTAGGTTCAAAGATTCTAATTCAATTCTATTCTAAGTTCATAGGTATAAATAAATTTCTCGGCGATCAACATTATTCTATCTCAATCAAGCAAACTCCTCGGGATTATTCTGGAAATTAATCTCATACTCATCTTCATATAAACAATTCAACAAGTATATCACATCATCATCATCTCAGTCAAATAGAACAGATAAATTTACACAAAATTCACAAAGCATTCTAAACGTTTTACTCAATTCTCTTGTTTAGAAAAGAAAAATTTTATTCCTAAATTCTCATCTTTTAATACTCGGTTAGTTATACGTTTTCTAAAGGTATAAAAGCTCGGGGTATCACATCCTCACCCTCTTAAAAAAAATTTCGTCCCGAAATTTACTGACCTTAAGAAAATAACTCGGGGTACTTTGCTTTCATCTTTTCTTCGAGTTCCCAAGTGGCTTCTTCGAGATCATGATGACACCATTTGACTTTCACTAAGGGAATCGATTTCGTTCTAAGCTGCTGGACTTTATGGTCTAAAATCTCCTCGGGTTTCTCTTCGTAGCTTAGGTCGGGTTTCATTTCGACATCTTCTTGGCGTATTACGTGCTTCGGATCAAAGATGTATTTTCTCAGTTGCGATATGTGAAAAACATTATGCAAACTTCCAAAGCTAGGCGGTAATGCTAAACGATACGATACGGATCCAATCTTCTCGAGGATCTCGTACGGTCCTATAAAACGAGGCTTAAGCTTTCCCTTAACTCCAAAACGATATACTCCTCTCGAGGGGGATACTTTCAAAAATACTTTATCTCCTTCTTCAAACTCCAACTTGGATCTTCGATTATCAGCATATGACTTTTGTCGACTCTGAGCTTCTTTAATTTTCTCGCGGATTTGACGTACAGATTCTATCATTTCCTCAATCGCTTCTGGTCCTAACACTTTTCTTTCACCCACTTCATTCCAATACAACGGCGATCTACACTTCTTTCCATAAAGAGCTTCATACGGGGCCATTCCTATCGTGTTCTGATAGTTGTTATTGTATGCGAACTCAACAAGAGGTAAAACTTTTTCCCATTCAACTCCTTTATCTAACAGGACGGCTCTCAACATATCTTCGAGAATTTGAATCGTTCGCTCGGATTGACCATCGGTTTGGGGATGGTAAGCAGTGCTGAATTGCAACTGAGTTCCTAACTCTTTGTGGAAACTCTCCCAAAAACGGTCTGTGAACTTCGAATCTCTATCAGAGGTAATCGTTTTCGGCACTCCGTGCAACTTCACAATTTCTTTGATGTAGATCTCGGCTAACTTAGCTGATCCATAGGTATGTGAAATAGGTATAAAATGAGCAGACTTTGTTAACCTATCCACTATCACCCATACTACTGTATTTCCTTTTCTTGATCTTGGCAATCCTGTTACAAAATCCATTGTGATTCCATCCCATTTCCATTCTGGGACTGGTAACAGTTGCAGAGGTCCATACGGTCTTTGATGTAAGGACTTCACTTGCTGGCAAGCTAAACATCTTTCAACGAACAATGCCACATCCATCTTCATTCCATTCCACCAAAATTGGTTCCTTAAGTCTTGGTACATCTTTGTGCTGCCAGGGTGAGCTGTGTACGGGGTTTCATGAGCTTCACTCATTATTTCATTCTTCAACTTGTCATTGTTAGGCACACAAATTCTTCCTTCGTACAACAACGCATTATCGCTCGACTCTGAAAAATCTTTAACTTCTCCACTTCTTACCTTCCTTCGTAGCTTCTCCATTTCTTCGTCTCTTCTTTGGCCTTCTATGATGCGGGTTCTCAAGTCAGGCATTACTACCAAGGTAGCAATCATTTGGTCTACTGTCGCTGGCGGTACGATTACTTCAATCCTCATTTTCGCAAATTCTTCAATCAGCTCGACTTCATCGGTTAAAATGAATCCTAACTCGATCTCATCTGAATTTTCCTTCTTTCTCCTTCTATTTAATGCATCAGCTACTACATTCGCTTTACCGGGATGGTAAGATATCCTGCAATCGTAGTCTTTCACTAGCTCAAGCCATCTCCTTTGTCTCATGTTTAACTCCTTCTGCTCGAAGAAGTACTTCAGGCTCTTGTGATCTGAGAATATTTCACACTTCGCTCCATAAAGGTAATGTCGCCATATCTTCAAAGCATGAACGACAGCTGCTAATTCCAGGTTATGAGTTGGATACTTCTCTTCATGAGGTTTGAGTTGCCTGGAAGCATATGCAATCACTTTCCCATTTTGCATCAGCACACATCCTAGTCCTTGAGCAGATGCATCGGTATAAACGATGTAGTCCTTGTGTGGCTCGGGTAGGGCTAAAACTGGGGCTGTCGTCAATCTCGTCTTGAGTTCTTAAAACTTCTTTCACACTCTTCCGTCCACGCGAACTTTGTCTCTTTCTTCAACAGGCTCGTCATCGACTTTGCGATCTTAGAGAATCCTTCAATGAATCTCCGGTAGTATCCTGCCAAACCAAGGAAACTACGGATTTCATGCACTGACATCGGGGACTTCCATTCCTGCACAGCTTATATCTTCTCCATATCTACTTTGATTCCTTCGGACGAAACGACATGTCCTAAGAAATTTACTTCCTTCAACCAAAATTCACACTTACTGAATTTGGCATACAACTTTTCCGTTCTAAGCGTTTCCAACACAATTCTTAAATGTTCCTCATGCTCAGGTTCACTTCTTGAATACACCAAAATGTCGTCTATAAAGACAATCACGAACTTGTCCAAATATTCGTGAAAAACTCTATTCATCATATCCATAAACACTGTCGGGGCATTTGTTAATCCAAATGGCATTACTATGAATTCGTAATGTCCAAATCTCGTTCTAAAAGCAGTCTTTGGAATATCTTCTTGCTTGATCTTCAGTTGGTGGTATCCAGACCTTAAGTCAATCTTGGAGAAAACACCGGCTCCTTTCAGCTGGTCAAACAAATCATCTATCCCTGGCAAAGGATACTTGTTCTTCAACGTAATCTTGTTTAACTCTCGGTAGTCTATGCACATCCTCAAACTACCGTCTTTCTTCTTTACAAACAAAATTGGAGCACCCCTAGGCGATACACTTGGTCGAATATAGCCTAAGTCCAACAATTCTTGCAGTTGGATCTTCAACTCTTGAAGTTCCTTTGGGGCCATTCTATACGGTGCCTTAGATATCGGGGCTGATCCGGGTTCTAAATCGATTGAAAACTCTAATTGACGATCAGGGGGTAAGCCTGGTAATACTTCTGGAAACACGTCCTTAAATTCTCTCACGATTGGAACATCATCAATACTCAACTCATGATTCTCGTCCTTATTCAAATAGACTAGGTACGCTTGTGTACCTTTCTTCAACATCAATCTTTGCGCTTTCATGGCTGAAATTATCGGCACGCTTTTCTTCACTCTCTTTTCCATTCCGAAATCTATGGTTGATTCTTCTCCAGGGGGTTTAAACGATATCTGCCTCAAATCGCATCGAATCGTCGCAAAGTTCTCGGTTAGCCAATCCATTCCTAGGATTATATCGACGTCACGCATCTGGATCACATTCAGGGATTTCGCGACTAACTTACGGTTTCCGACTTCAAATTCTAAATTCGAGCAAACACGCGAAACTAACGCAAACTTTCCTAAAGGGGTTGCGACATTAAGCATCTGATTCGATTCTTCTACTTTCAATTCTAGGTTCTCTATGCAAATACTAGATATAAACGAATGTGAAGCTCCTGTATCGAACAAAACAATAACAGGTATGCTATTAAGCTTTGCCATACCTGCCAGATTTCCTTTCTCCTTCTCCAGTGGCTTCTGCTCAATCGCGTACGTTCTTTGGAAATGCGGCGGTTCTTGCTGAGGAGGTTGTTGCCTTGGCTGCGGCGGCTTGCGTTGATGCGGGACAAACTTTTGCAGAGGAGCTGCCTCGATAGCTTTCATCTGCGACGGCTGGAATTGGTTCGGTCTTCCGCCTCTAAACCCTTGTTGCTTACTCGGGCACTGGTTCGAAAAATGACCAGGTTGACCACAAGTGTAGAAAACATTACTCCTGCTCTTACAAACGCCTTGGTGCATTTTTCCGCATTTCGCACAGGGAGGGAATCTTAAAGGTCCTATGGGTAGGTTGCCTCGGTTGATCTGCAGTGCCTTTCCCTTCTGGGGCTGTTGTTGGCTCTTTCCTTGCCACTGCTTCTTGTTTGGTTGGTTTCCACCATTCCACTTTCCTTTTCTCTTCCCATACTGGCCGAACTGGGATTGTTGAGTAGACGTAGTCGTGATCATTTGGCTTTGAGGTTGAGGATTCGTTGGGGGATGCGATCCTTTCTCCGGTTGCATTGCTTACTCCATATCCAGAGCTCGGTTTAAAGCTTCAGCGTAAGTCAAACCACTTTGACTGGCGAGAACCACTCGAATATCTTGCTTAAGTCCTGCTCTGAACAATTCGCACATCTTCTCATCGGTATCGATCATATCGGGCACAAATCGGGCTAACTCACAAAATTCTCGGTCATACTCAGCTACAGATCTTTTTCCTTGCTTCAGACTTGTAAATTCGTTGGATTTCTGCTTTCGATAACTTCTTGGCACGAACTTTTCGTACAAGGCTTCTTTAAACTGATCCCACGTTAACTCTTCACGTTCTTCGGGAGAATACATCCTCTGTTTCGCTTCCCACCAATAGTCGGCTGTCCCTTTTAACTGGTACGCCATGCATTCCAAACGCTCGCGATCGGAACAACGGAGGAAACGGAAAATTCGCTCCAAAGAACGAATCCAGTCCTCGGCATTAGCCGGACTGCCTTTACCATCAAACGTTGGGGGATTTTGTCGGAGAAAAAGCTCTTCGACTCGTCTTTCGTTTGGAGGGGACGGAGTAGGGTCACGCTGTCCTTCCGGGTTATCTTCTGGAGTTCTGACGTTTCTGCATCTTGGCGGCATTCTAAAAATTGTAACAATGAAAACTTTAACCACTCTAGATTTTTAGTTCACAAGGAACCTTTCTCGATTCTGAACACATTTCTCTTTTGGGAGGAATACGATTCTCGATCGGTACTTAGAATAATTAAAAACAATCAAGAACTTTCTCAAATAATTCATATCATCATCATGTATTCTCAAAACAATCAATCATAATTACAGAATAAAATATCATCACTTCATACTCATATACTCAATTTGATAATTCAGGAAATTCAAATTTTAACTCAAAAAGAACTTAATATCTCAATCTCAAATCGCTCGACGGCGGCCTTCTCAAGGACTTATAACAAATAGGGAATTACTTGAAATTTTTTTTTTCCTAATCAAATTATGCAAGTCTTCACCATAGATTACATCTTAACTGAAAAATAATAAAAGAGTTTGTTTCTCTAACACACTCGAATTAAAAGCACTTAAATTCAATAGCTTCCTTGAAACACTCCTACACATAGAAGGATCCTTCGTGATTTCGGTGATGGCAATGAACAGGTTTTGATCCATTATTGGAGCAAGGTTTTCCAGGTTTTCAAAACAGATGGCGTGAACACAATTATATCTAATGCGCAACTGAATTTTCTTTTTTGAGTTGTTGGGTTGGAAAACATCGACGAGTTCCAGTGAAATTGCTGCCATTGTTCTGGAAGTGAATTCATCAATATTGATGAAGATGACCAAGGATTCTCTGGTCTTCAAATTAAACAGTGTGCACATGCGTTAAGTGCCACCAAATTCTACGAGTTGTTGAGGTAGCTTGTTTTCTTAATACAGTAGCGGAGTCTATTGCTTTATTTTAGGGTGCTGTTTAGCTGAATATCTAGTCATTTTAGTGACAAAGATGGCTAGTTTTTTCTTTTCTTTTCTTTTGCCTTCCCTTCTTAGATAGGTTTCTTTTTTGTTTTTGTTTTTCCTTTTTCTTTGTAATTTTCTTTTATTCTATTTTTAATAATAATCTCAAATTAAGAATGATGTCTAGCTTGTCAGCAAGTGAAGTCCTTACATCGAAGACCTTATGGATCTCTCCAACCATTACCAGTCCGCAGTAGAAATGGGATGATATCAATATGGATTTTGTAACGGGTTTGCCAAAGACAAAGAAAGGAAATACAGTCATTTGGGTGATTGTGGATAAATTGAGGAAGTCTGCTCGTCTCATACCTGTTCCTATCACCTATGGATCAGACAAGTAGGCTCAGATTTATGTCAACAAAATTTTGCGTTTGCATGGAATTCCGAGTACGATGTTTGGGAATGTTTCTAGAAAGAGTTGGGAACACAATTGCAGTTCAGTACTGTTTATCACCCTTAGACGGATGGTCAGTCAGAGAGGACTATCTAGATTTTGGAAGACATGTTAGAAGCTGTTGTGTTAGACAAAGGAGACAATTGGGAGAAAATTTTACCTCTTGTCGAATTTCCTACAACAACAGTTATCAAAATATGATTGGAATCGCCCCTTACGAAGCCCTTTATGGAAAGAAGTGTAGATCCCCACTCTACTGGGACGAAGTAGGCGAGAGAAAAGTAACAAGCCCCGAGGCTGTTGAGAAGATGATAGAATCTGCTCATCAGATTAACGAAAAGATCAAAGAAGCTCAGAGTAGACAAACGTAGTATGCCGACAATCAAAGATTAGAGTTAGAGTTCAAAATAGGAGATAAAGATTTTCTGGAAGTATCCCCTTCGAGAGGAGTACATTGGTTTGTAAAAGGAAAGCTAAAGCCTAGATTTATAGGATCGTTCAAAATCCTTGAAAGGATTGGAGTTGTTTCGTATAGGTTAGCTTTGCCACCTAGTTTTGGGAATTTTCATAACGTGTTTCACGTATCACAGTTGCGTAAGTACGTATTCGATTTGAAGCACGTGATTCGTCGAGAAGACGTAGTTCTAAAGCAATACTTGAGTTACGAGGAACGACGCGAGGAAATCGTGGATCGTAAGATTCATCAACTTAAAACAAAGTCGATTCCATTAGTTAAGATCAGATGGCGATATCATGAACTAGAAGAAGTGGCGTGGGAACTGGAAGATAAGATGAAACAGAGTTTCCTTGAGCTCTTTTCTAAAGGTTAGCAAATTTCGGGATGAAATTTCTTTTAAGAGGGTGAGGATGTAATACCCCGATCTTTTATTAATCTTTAAGTTCATCTTGATTGATTTTATAAGCCTTGATAATGTGCTTGTGTGTGATGAAAATTTCTGAGAAATGAAAATTTTCTCGTGAAATTACTAAAATGCCCTTGAGTGCCTTTATGTGATTTTTTCTCGTTTCAGTTATCCAAATCAAATGTGTAATGAATTGATTGAGCATGTTTATATGATTTTGAGTCTGAGTTCGAATTTTGGAGTATTCTGAGAAGTTTCGTTTTTCGATGTATAGTAACTTTTCTAGAGTTTTCCCTATTTATCGAGTTTTTCCGAATTTCATCTAGTTAGTGTCTTTTGATTATAAAATTCTTTTAGAAGCTTTGAGATAGATTTGAGAGTCGTTTGAGATTGTCTGAGTAAGATTTGAGTTAATATTTCCATAACCCTAATATGAATAGTGATTTTCAAGATTTTATTCGTTGCTCGAAATTTTGATTCGAAAAATGGATTTTTGGATTCCTCGATTTATTTGGTGAAGTATGAGATGAAGTAGAGAGCTTTTCGACATCAAGGATGAGTCGTGATGAGTTTTAAGTCATTTGAGAGATTAATGAAAAAGTAGGGTTGTTTTGCACTGGAAAACTTTTTCTTCCGGCGATTTTTATATCACGTTTTTTATGAAAGGATACAATCTAAACTCATTAAAAACCTATCCTACTCTCATTCCATCTCACTCTCTCTCACGCATCTCTCTCTCCCTCCCATTGCCGACCTCATACTCTCTCTCTCCCTTCTCTCTCTCATCGAACACACACACACACACACACAAACTCCATTGAAGACATGAAGATGAAGGTCTAAAGTTGCAAGAAAAATTGCAACCGATCATCCTTCGATCAATCCAACGAGTTAATCTTGATCCTCTCTTCGTTATGATCATTTTAAGACTAGGATTTCCCCTCTTCCCTCTCCTTTTAATTTCGGCACTTTCATGCCAAGGAGAAGTTTTCGATCCTAGCTTATTTTTTAGGTCTAGAAATCAAGTTTTACATGGTTTTGTGCATGAAATCGGAAGTTAGAATCTTGATCATCCATGCCCCATGAATACCGATTTTTGAGTCCAAGTTTAGGGGTTTTCATGTCAATGATCTTAGTACGAAATTGATAGTAAAATTGAGCTCTATGAATTAATCTAAGAACATCTATGTGACCAATTAAAAGAAATCGGATTTCTTTCTATTTTTCTTCAAAATTTTCGAAGGTTTCTAACATGAGAATTGATATTTTTGTCTTGATAAACTTGATGAATGAATTGATGATGAAATCGATGGATTTGAGTATTGAGAATACATGCTAAATTAATGAATTAAATAGTATCAATTGTATGTTATTTTTCTTGAAAAATTCGAACAATATGCTTAAGAATAGATGATGGAATTGTGATGATTTTGAAGAAGTATTGTTAGGATTGAGTGATATATGACGATATATGCATGAATATGTCGTTTAATTGAAGAGATGAATTTTATCCTATTTTTCCCCAAAATATTCGAGCTATATATATATATATCTACAAATTGTTTATTTTTTATGTTGTGAGTTAGTATTGCTTAAGTTGATGATTGATAAGTGAATTTGAGTATATAATAAGCTTAAGTTTAAGAGGAATCGAAGAAAGAAACTCGTTTGCTTAAAAGCTTGAAAAGGTCGAACAAAATGAGCTATAGAACTTGTGATTTTTTATGATCATGTGTTCTAAGTACGAAATTGATGATAGATTATCGAAATTAGATTTATTTGATGCATTATAAAACTTGAAATCGTTGAATTTGGATCTGTATACAAAAGCCCCCAAAATTTTCGAAGAATATGGCATAAAATGAGGATTTTTAGTAATTGAGCTCTTTTGAGCAAATTGGTTGAGAAATCGATCAATTGGAATTTTTATAAGTACGTTAGAATCTCGAATGTTTGAATTTGGAAAAGTCTTGCACTAAGTTCCAAAAATTTCGAACCTTATAAGATTTTTGGATTTGGAATTTTTGATCATGAAAATGAACTTATTTTAAGCATGTTAGAGCTTTGAATTTCGAAAATCAAGTATGGATAACCCTAGAAATGAAAAAGTCGATCATTATGAAGAAATAAAGTATGAGATGTTGAGTTCTTGATGTTGTTTGATGAATTTGATGATTAGAAGATGAAATTGGAGTAAAAATAACTAAGTTAGCTTCTTAATAATCTTGAATCGGAGTTATTATGCTAAAGTTATAAAGAAATTAAGTTAAGAATGAAAAATCGAGCATTTTATAAGTTAAAAACAAGATTAAGTGAAATTGATCGAGTAATTAGTCAATAGAATTATTTTGAGTCAAATTGTCAAGTTTGATAATTTCTCGAGCATGTGCACTTTTTACGAGAAAAAGTGACGTAGACTTTAATTAGAGAAAATTTGCCTAAGATTTCGGATTTTGAATTTGATTTCATAATTGAATTCTTTAATTTATTTTGAGAATAACGAAACTGTTTTTGGTAAAATCCGAAGACTTTTATTTTTCAAGTTTAAAAGTCGAGCAGTGACAAATCAATATAAGATTGTGTTGAGACTTAAATGAAATTCTGAGTTGATGTGAGTGTTTATGTTAATTTATTTTATTTTCTGGAATTTTTCTAGAATATTCTAAGATATTTGGAAAAATTTTCTTTTTCCGTCTATTTATCAAAGTCAGTCATTTGCCTATCTGTGAATGTCTAATTCTCGATGTGAAAGTTCAAATGTGAGTGATTTGTGATTTTAGTAATTGAGAATTAATTTCGTAATTTTCTGAGTTAGTTGAACTTGAGAAATCGAGAAATACGAAGTTTATGTCGTGAATAGTGAATTCTCGATTTTTGTGAATTATTTAAGTTTAATTTGTTGATGTTATGGAATTAAGTGCCCGAGTCTGAGAGTCTGTTCGTTTAGTACTTGGGTAGAGCCGAGAAATTAAGAAAGATCGAGTTAGTGGAGCCGAGATAAGTTAAGAAACCCGACTCAAGTAGAAGTTCTTCAGCCGAGGGTTAGAACTCGTTTAGTTTTTCGAGTAAGTAGTCTCGTCCTTATAAGATGTTATTCTTGAAGGAAGGAGTGGGACCGAGAAGTAGAAGAAGAAGAAGAAGAAGAAGAAGAAGAAGAAGAAGAAGGAAGCTAGAAGACTAACCCTACCCAGTCAGGTGGGCCTTATAAATCGAGAACTATTGAATGCTATTACTTAGTGATTATTATTATGTGAGTTTTTAAATTAATTGACTTGCCATTTTATCTGAGTTATGGTATATTTGATCATCAACTTGAGTTATTATCCTATCTGAGACAGGAACACACATGTTGTTATTTGAATTATGTGAATTGACTATGAGCCTTGTTTCGATTAGGCCATTCACAGTGTTTGAGAAGGAGGCCCTACTTGTTGGATTTGAGGCATTGCTGCTCAAGAGGTGATGTTGTTCAAAGATGATAGCAAAGTTTATGTAGCCAAAAGTACAGCTGAAGTGTCGATGCTGCTGCATAGAACAAACTCTGTTATGTGTGCTTCAGTCTGTGCTAAGCAACCTGGAACAGTCTGTCAGAGACTTTCCTTATCTGCACAGATTTTGCGGGATCTTTTCCATGATTGCGATAGATGCGAACAAGATACTTATTAAGAAGATATCAGACGTGTTCCCCAAGCTTTATCCTCACAAGGAAAGAAGATCTAAGAAGATATACATGATGGTGAAGAGATCTAGGGTTTCAAACCGATATATATTTGACATCAATATTTTGAGGGTTGGCCGCCCTGTTTTATTGTTTGAGTGCATATACTTCCTTAAGAGTATTATAATTGAGGGCACGAATTATGAGGGTTTATCTTTGATAAATTCAGTCTGTAAGAGAGTTAAGGGTTGGACTTGAGGTTCGAGCTTAGGTTGAGCGATTGTAGATCGATCAATCACGAATTCACGTGAAGTTAGGAAGAGGGTGAGCGAAAGGGTAGCATAAGGTGTTGACCAGCATGTGTAAGATCCTCTGTAGCCAGCTTTTCTAATAGTGGATTGGTTCTCTCTTAGGCAAATGCCCCCTAGACATAGGTTGCAAAACCAAACTAGGTTACCATATCGCGTGTCTTTTATTTTAGCACAGTTTATTATTTCTTTTATACTGACTGTGCTAAGTTTTCCAGTAACACAACAACTTTATATGCATAAAGTGTTCATTTAGATCTAACACTACTTCTCGACACTGAGATAATGTGGTAGATTGATTCATACCTTTCTTATTATTATTGTAAACACAAAATATTGTATTTATTCAGTAAACACAAGATTGTATACAAATATAAGAATTTCAAAATATATGCGGGTTCAATCTCTATTTGATCCTTCGATTTTTTCTCTTCACTTTGACCCTCGAACGATCTTCAAACTGTCCTTGAGATTTGTTGTAGAAGTAGGCCATCTTGATCTCCTTGGACTTGATCTTCAAGCTTTGTAACGTTGATACGGATGACTTTCGCCTTGCTTCGAAGTAAACGTTGAGTTTTAATTTGATCTGTTTGACTTCAGCTTTAGACTTGATGGTGTTGACACAGAGGACGTTCGCCTTGTTTTCGAAGTACGTTAAGCATCGAGCTTTATAACGTTGACTTGGAGGACTTTCGCCTTGTTTCTGGATCAAACACCACTTGAGATATTTCCGTCGAAGAACGCATTGCTTCCCACGAAGAATGCCTTGAATCTCGCCAGGACACCTTGAATATTGAGAGAGAAATCTTAGAGAATTTCTCTCTTCAATTCTTGAGTTCTTGAAGATGATTTTTAGGTTTGATTTGAAGTTGTGTATAGACCCCTATTTATAGTTGTAGAAAGAGAGAAGTTAAGTGGGCTTTGGACTCCATCATGGGTTCTAAGGGCTTAAGTGGCGCAATTTGATTGGTTCTTGATGATTTATGCATATCTTTCACTTGTTTCCAAAGTAATAGATATTTATCACCATAAAAAGCTATATTTATCAATTAAATAACTTATTTAACATAGATATCATAAGATTTCATAATAAAAGAAGATATTAAAATCAATAAAATATTTCATTAAATTTCGATCTCTACAATTATATATGTTGACTGTGTAGTTGTTTCAAGAAAAGAAAATATTTTTGCATCAACAAGTAAATTGTTTTAAATTGTATTAACACTTGTGATGCAGTGGCAAGGCAAGTTCAATTATATAGCTCGAATGAGCAAGTTTTCAATTGTTTTGGCATATGTTCACTGAGTATGAAGTACTCAACCCTGCATGTATTTTCTAAACGTGCATGTTAGCTTGGATGAGGATGGTGCGGACTTGCTCGGCAATGTGTTACAAATAAGTCGAGTCGTTTTTATTTAAGCTTACAATTGCATGTCTTCATACATGTAGTTTTTGGGACTTGAGTTTGAGAATTCTGCTACAAATACAATATTTATTTGTTTTTAATCTTTTACTCTGATATTGGTGTCGATACAATGAGTCTGGTGCTCGAAACTATTTGTTGATTTCCATCGTTTCTACTTGACTTGGATTGAGATATTTGACTTGTTGTTCTGACACTTGAATTATTTATCACTGCTTGTTTATTTAAGTTAAAAATTGAAAGCATGTTGTTATTTGTTATGGCTTTCAATCTATATTCCCTTGTTCCCGAGCATGATCCCTTGTCGAGTTGAGTATTGTTTTATGGTTTCACCTTCACTGTCCAATGGATTCTAGTCATTCCTACAAACTTGAATTCGGGTTGTGACACGAGTAAACCATTTGCTCAACGCAAAATTTTGACTTATTTGATGGCTTATTTTTGAATTGTTCAGAATGCTTGGTATTTGTCAAATGTCTTGCTCATTAGATTAGTTGTCTTGGCCTCTGACCTTGTCTTATCTCTTTGAGTTATCTTCTTTTCTTATTTGATTTATTTGAATAAATACGAAGAGCAAGAGTTGAGTATCGATGATGTAGCAGTGGTGAAAGAATTCAAGGATGTATTTCCAGAAGTTTTGCCAAGATTACCTCCTGATAGGCAGTTGGAGTTCACGATTGATCTAGAGCCTAGATCAGCCTCGATTTCAAAAGCTCCATAGAGAATGGCCCTAAAAGAGCTTAAAGAATTGAAAATTTAGTTCCAAGAATTGTTAGATTTGGGTTTTATTCGACCAAGTGTTTCCCCTTGGAGAGCACCAATCCTATTTGTGAACAAGGACAGTATTTTGAGGATAAGTATCGACTACTGAGAGCTTAACAAGATTATGCTCAAGAACAAGTATCCTTTGTCAAGGATAGACAATCTATTTGATCAACTTCAAGGAGTCAGTATCTTTTCCAAGATTGATTTAAGATCTGGACATCACCAGTTGAAGATGAGACAAGAAGATATTCCAAAGGCGCTTTCAGAACAGGATATGGACATTACGAATTTGTAGTAATGCCATTTGGTTTAACAAACACTCGAGCAATGTTTATGGATTTGAAGAACCGAATCTTTCACGAATTTTTGGATAAATTTGTGATTGTATTCATTGACGATATTCTGGTATATTCAAAGGACGAGGCAGAGCACGAGAAATATCTTACTATTGTATTGCAGAAATTAAGAGACGAGTTGTATACCAAATTCAACAAGTGTGAATTCTGGCTAAAAGAAGTGAATTTTCTAGGACACAGTTTCTCGTCCGAAGGAATAAAAGTCGATTTAGCTAAAGTGCAAGCCGTTCAAAAGTGGAAGTCGCCGACTTCAACTCATGAAGTCCGTAGTTTTCTGGGTTTGGCAGGTTACTATCGAAGATTTATTGAAGGATTCTCCAAGATAGCAAAGCCAATGACGAGCATGTTAAAGAAAGATTCAAAGTTCAAGTGGACAGAAGAATGTAAGAAAAGTTTCCAAGAGCTCAAGTTGAGATTGACATCAGCCCCAGTGTTAGCCTTCCTGAAGCGGGAAAGGACTGCACCATTTTCACAGATGCATCATTAAAAGGTTTGGGTTGTGTATTAATGCAAGATGGAAGAGTCATAGCTTATGCTTCAAGACAGCTAAAGTTGCACGAGCAAAAGTATCTGATGCACGATCTGGAATTAGCAGCCGTAGTGCATGCCCTGAAAATATGGAGACATCATTTTTAAGGAGCTAAGTGTGAAATCTTTTTGGATCGTCTGAAGTATTTCTTTGAGCATAAGGAGTTGAATATGAGACAAAGATGATGGTTAGAATTGGTGAAAGATTATGATTGAAAGATTTCTTATCACCCCAAAAAGGCCAACATTGTAGTTGACACGTTGAGTAGAAAAGGAAAGTCAGAGTTAGGATTTCTCCTCTCCGAGGAAGAAAAGTTGATTGAGGAATTTGGAAGAATGAGAATCGAAGTAGTTCAACCTTCGATGACAATGGAGCAAGTGATTACATCTCTAAAAGTTGTTCCAGACTTGAGATCTCATATCATCGACAGTCAAAGAAAGGATGAAGAGTTGGAGAATTTGAGGCTTAAGATCAGAAAGGAAGGAGTAGAGCATTTCACTGAGGCAAGAGATAATGCTTTTATGTTCTGCAAAAGAATTTGTGTGCCAAGTAATGAAGAATTAAAGAATAAGATTATGAGCGAAGCTCATGATACCCTATATACTGTACCTCCAGGTAGTACCAAGATGTATCAAGATTTGAAGCAACAGTTTTAGTGAAAGGAATGAAGAAAGACGTAGCAATGTATGTGGAAAGATGTTTGGCATGTCAGCAAGTGAAGTCTTTGCATCAGTGACCTTATAGTCCTTTGCAACCGTTGCCAGTCCCAAAATGGAAATGGGATGATATCAACTTGGATTTTGTGACGGGTTTGCCTAAGACGTAAAGAGGAAATACCGCCATTTGGGTGATTGTTGATCGATTGACAAAATTTGTTTATTTCATACCTATTCCTATCAACTATGGATTGGACAAGTTACCCTAAATATATGTTAAGGAGATTGTGCATTTATATTGAATTCTGAGTACAATCACATCAGATCGAGACTCAAAGTTTACCATGCGCTTTTGGGAAAGTTTTCAAAAGGAATTGGGAACGCAGTTGCAGTTCAGCACTGCTTATCACCCTCAGATGGATGGTCAATTGGAAAGTACTATCCAAGTGTTCGAAGATATTTTGAGAGCCGTTGTGTTAGACAAAGGAGACAACTGGGAGCAAATTTTACCCTTTGTCAAATTTGCCTACAACAACAGTTATCAGAATATGATAGGAATGGCGCCTTACGATGCCTTGTATGGAAATAAGTGTAGATCTCCACTTTATTGGGATGAAGTAGGCGAGAGAAAAGTGATAGGACCAGAAGCGATCGAGGAGATGATAAAATCTGTTCGTCAGATTCACGAAAAGATAAAGGAAGCTTAGAGTCGGCAAAAGTCATATGCCGACAATAGAAGATCAGAGTTAGAGTTCGAAATAGGGAATAAAATTTTTCTAAAAGTATTCCCTTTGAGAGAAGTACACCGTTTTGGTGTAAAGGGAAGCTAAAGCCTAAATTTATAGGACCGTTCGAAATCTTGGAATGGATTGGAGCCGTCTCATATAGGATAGGTTAGCTTTGCCGCCCAGTTTTGGGAATTTGCATAACGTGTTTCACATGTCACAGTTGCGTAAGTACATTTTCAATCTGAAGCACGTGATTCGTCAAGAAGATGTAGCCCTCGAGCCAGACTTGAGTTATGAAGAGAAGGCCGAAGAAATTCTGGATCGTAAGATTCAGCAACTTAGAACAAAGTCGATTCCTTTAGTGAAGATCAGAAAGTTGCATCGTGATCTTAAAGAAGCTACGTAGGAACTAAAAGATAAGATGAATAAAAAGTACACCGAGCTCTTTTCTCAAAGGTTAGCAAATGTCAGGACGAAATTTCTTTCAAGGGCGTGAGGATGTAATACCCCGATCTTTCCTAAGTCTTTAAGTTCATGTTGATTAAGTGCTTTGAATTGTCTGCTAATGTGCTTTTATGTGATAAAAATTTCCAAGAAAAGAAATTTTCTCGTGAAATTATCAAAATACACTTG
The DNA here is from genome assembly GCA_029490685.1 of Schizonepeta tenuifolia. Lineage (NCBI taxonomy): Eukaryota > Viridiplantae > Streptophyta > Magnoliopsida > Lamiales > Lamiaceae > Schizonepeta > Schizonepeta tenuifolia. Next base: position 52,450,539 of record CM055959.1, on the reverse strand, counting down.
AGTACCTTTATGTAATTTTATCCGATTTGAAGATGTGATGAATTGTTTGATCATTATTATATGAGGTTAAGTTAGAGTCTAATTTCCAGAAAATTCTAAGAAGTTTCATTTTTCGATGAATAGTAACTTTTCTCAAGTTTTCGCTATTTGTCGAGTTTTTCCAAATTTCATCTAATTAGTGTCTTTCGAGTATAAAAGTTCTTTTAAATCATTTTGGATATGTTTGAGAGTCATTTGAGATCATTTGAGAAAATATTTCAGTTTGTTTTTGAAACCTAATATGAATAGTGATCTCCGAGATTTTCTTTGTTAATCGAAATTTTTCTTCGAAAACTGGATTTATAGCATTCTTGATTTATTTGGTGAGGTATGAGATGAAATAGAGAGTTTTTGGATGTCGAGAAAGAGTCCTGGTGAATTTTGAATCGTTTGAGAGTTAAATGAAAATATTGGGATGTTTTGCACCGGAAAACTTTTTCTTTCCCGCGATTTATATCGCGATTTTGACTAAGTGGTGCAACATTTTCTCTCTATTAATTCCACTATCATCTCTCACCCCTCTCTCTCCACGCCTCTCTCTCTCTCTCTCCACGCCTCTCTCTCTCTCTCTCTCTCTCTCTCTCTCTCTCTCTCTCTCTCTCTCTCTCTCTCTCTTTCTTCCCTCTCTCTCACCAACATCACCTCCCTCTCTCTCCCCCTCCCATCGGCGACACACACACACACATAGATACACCATTTTCCTCCATTGTTTCTCAAGGATTGGAGCTTCAAGTTGCATGGAATAGAGTTCTTAATCGATCGAACCTTCAATCTCAAGTATGATTCGAATTTCTTGTTTGATTTTGATTTGTCTAAGATTAAAAAATTTATTTCTTCCTTCCCTCTTAATTGATCGAAAATGAAAGGAGTAGGAAGCTTTGTTCTTCAATTCTAGAGCTTAGATCATCGATTCTTGCATGGTTTCATGCATGAAAATTGAAAGGAAACCCTTGATCATTTCTTTTTGTTAAGTACCGAAAATGTTGATAAATTTGGAGGTTTTCATGTTTTTCATTTGATCTTGATTTTGATGGTAAAATCCAGCTTTATAAATCATTCTAAGAGATTGTGTGCAATCAATTGAAGTCGAATTTTTCTCTCTATTTTCTTTGAAATTTTTGAAAGTATTGAGTGTGAAATTAAGGATTTTTGCTTGATGTTCTTGATGAGTTAATTGATGGAGTTATTGATGGATTTGAACATGTAGAAGCATGAGTGTGTAATCTAATCGAACATATGAATTAATCCTTTCATTGTCCTGAAATTTTTGAAACCTTTTAGTATGAAGGGATTGTGATTTTCAATGATTTTGAGTATAGATTGTTAAATTGATGATTGAAGTGTCAAATTGAGTATTTTTTGAGTTTATGTTTAAGAAGAATAAAAGAAATGAAATTGTTTGCCTAAAAGTTGCGAAATTTCAAAACTTTAGAGTATGGATTATTGTGTTCTAATTGTTTGCCTAAAAGTTGCAAAATTTCAAAACTTTATGATTTTTACAATTCTTGTGTTCTAATTGATAAATTGAGCATGGATTATTGAAATTAGATTTATTTGATGCATTATAGAACTTTGAATCGTTGGATTCGGAATTCTACGCTAAAAACCACAAAATATTCGATAATTTATGCCCAAAATGAAGATTTTTTATGTTTGATGTTATTTGTTGAAATTGATTGTGAAATTGATCAATTGAAATTTTTCTAAGCATAATTGAATCTCGAATTTTTGAATTCGGTTAAGTTTTGAGCAAAAACCAAAATTTTCGAAACTTATTGGATTTTTGAATTGGGAATTTTTTATTTAGACCTTGTATGGTTGAATAGATGTTATATCTATGCAATTAGATTTATTTGAAGCATGATAGGACTTGAAATTTTCGAAATCAAGCATGTATGGTTATTTATGTGAAAAATTTAAAACTTATGTAAGAAATTAAGCATGAAATGTTGAGTTCTTGATGTTGTTTGATGCATGTGATGATTTATGTTGAAATTGGAGAGAAAATAAGCATGATAGCTTTTTGAATTACTTGATTTGGAGTTCGTATGTGAGAGTTATGACGAATTAAAGTTTTGATAATGAAAAATCTAAATTTCGTAAGTTAAATGGGAATTTAGTTGATTTTGATCAAAAAATTGTTCGATTGAATTCAATTTGAGTCAGTTTGATAAGTTTAAGAACTTTCTGTGCACGTGCACATTTTTTGAGAAAAATGACGTAAACTTTATTCTTAAAAATTTTGTTAAAGGGTTCGGATTTCGAATCCGATTCCGTATTTGAATTATTTTATGAAAAATAAAATTGTTTTTATTTAAAACCGACAACTTTTATTATTCAAGATAAAAGTTGGGCAATGTTGAGTCAATTTGAAACTGTATTTGAGTCGTGATTGAATTTCTGAGTCTGAGATGATATTCGTATGATTTAATATGATTTTCTAGAAATTTTCTAGAATATTTTAAGAAGTTTGGAAAAAAAAAATTTCCGACTATTTATCGAAGTCAATCGTTTACCTATCTGTCAATGTCTGATTCGTGATGTGATAATGTGATTGTGATTGATCTATGTTTAAAGTAATCGAGAATTAATCTCGTAATTTTCTGAAATCGTCTGATATGAATAATCGAGAAATGTAAATTTTATGGATGAATAGTAACTTCTCGATTTTTTATTTTTGTTTAAGTCTTAAATTTTTTGATGTTATTGAGTTAAGTAGTCGAGTTCGAGGAACTTTTTCTATTAAGTCGAGCTGAGAAAAGTTAGAAAACCCGAGTCAAGTAGAAATTTGAAAAGTGAGCCTTAGGTTTCGTTTTGTTTTTTGAGAAAGTAGACTCGTCCTTATAAGATGTCATTCTTGAAAGCACGAGCGGACCGAAGAAGTAACAAGAAGAAAAAGAAGAAGAAGAATCCCCAGCTTACCCGTCGTGAGAGGTGGGCTTTTTAACTGAGAACTGATGAATGCTATTATTTACTGATTATTATTATGTGAGTTTTTAAATTAATTGACTTGTCATTATTTGAGTTTTGGTATGTTTAATCATTTACTTGAGTTATTATGAATTCATGTGTGAGGCAGGACAACACGCATTGTTAATTGATTATTAGTGGTGACTATGAGCTTTGCTTCAGTTAGGCCAGTCACAGTGTTTGAGAAGGAGGCCTACTTCTCGACCCACAACTTGATGTGGTAGATTGATTCATACCTACTTCTGTTATATATATGTTTGACTATGCAGTCGTTACAAGAAATAAAATGTAATTGCATTCACAAGTTAATTGTTGTTAAATTGTGCTAACGTTTGTGATGCAGTGGTAAGACAACTTCAATTATATAGCTCTATCGAGCAATTTTTTAATTACTTTGGCATGTGTTCACTGAGTACGAAGTACTCAACCTTGCATGTGTTTTCTAAACGTGCAGGATGGCTTGGATGACGATGGCGCTCATCAATGTGTGTTTGTTTGGAGTCAAGTCTTTTATCTAAGCTTGTAGTTATGTGTCTTCATACTTGTAACTGTTGGGACTTGAGTGTATATTTCAACTGCAACACTGATATTTTATTTGTGTTAAATACTTATACTCTGATGATGTTACAATGAGCCTTTGTGCTCGATACATTTCTATTTGACCTTCAATCTACTTGACTTTGGATATCTTTGTGGAACTAATACCTTGAGTTTGAAGGCATGCTTTAATTCTTATTGCTTTCAATTGATATTTCCCTTGTTCCGAAGCATGTTCCTTTATTAAGTTATAGTTTATTCAGTTATTTCACCCTCAATGTCCAATGCATTCTAGTCGTTCCTACACATTTGAATTCGGGCGTGACAACAATGACATCACAATTCATCTTAAGAGTACCTGGTGGGGGTGGTTTCCATGATTGAGGACTTCTATGCTCAGCAACAAAGCCCATCTTCTGCTCTCTTGCATTCTCCATCTTCATCCAGAAAGAGGGAATCGATTATAATGAAACCTTCTCGCCTGTAGCAATGCTTAAGTCGATCCAGATTCTCCTGTCCATAGTAGCCTACATGGACTTTGAGGTTTGGCAAATGGATGTCAAGACAACTTTCCTTCATGGATATCAGGATGAAGACATCTATATGGAGCAACCTGAAGGCTATGTTAAGAAAGGCTAAGAGCATCTTTTGTGGAAGCTTAAGAAGTCCATTCATGGACTAAAGCAAGCTTCTAGGTCTTGGAACCAATGTTTTGCCGAGGTTGTCAAATCTTTTGGTTTTGAGGAATGTCTTGACGAAAGTTGTGTGTACAAGCTTAGCGGTGACAGAAACATGGTGGTATTCTTAGTACTGTACGTAAATGACATTCTTCGCATTGGAAACAATAAGAAGGTGTTGTCAGACGTAAAGGTATGGTTGTCTGAGCAATTTCAAATGAAATACTTAGGAGAAGTTGCTTACATCCTCGGGATCAAAGTGAGTCGTGATCGAAAGAGAAGAATGTTGAGCTTATCTCAAGCGTCCTACATTGACACAATCTTAGCCCGTTTCAGCATGCAAAATGCCAAGAAAGGTTTTCTTCCTTTTAGACATGGCATTCCTCTATCTAAGGAAATGTGCCCTAAGACACAAAAGGAGATAGATGACATGAAGACAGTTCCTTATGCTTCTGCTGTCAGAAGTCTTATGTATGCTATGTTATGTACTGGACCTGATATATGCTATGCAGCTGGCATGGTGGCAAGATATCAGTCTAACCCAGGGTAGGGACACTGGATTGTGGTAAAGCACGTTCTCAAGTACCTGAAAAGGACTAGGAATTATGCGCTTGTATACCGGGCACACAGTTTACTCCCTCTTGGGTATACGGACTCAGATTTCCAAGCAGACCGAGATAAAAGTAGGTCTACCTCAGGTCATGTGTTTACGTTCGGAGGTGGAGCAATTTCAAAGAGGAGTGCAAAGCAGAAATGCATTGCTGACTCCACCATGGAAGCCGAATATGTGGCTTCTAAGAAAGCTGCTAAGGAGGCATTTTGACTCAAGAACTTCTTGATGGACTTGAATGTGATTCCGAGTATGCCTAAGTGTATCAAAATTTATTGCGTCAACTCTGGTGCAATGGAAAACTCAAAAGAACCACGGGCCCATAAGGCAAGTAAACATATACAGAGAAAGTACCATCTTATACGAGACATCGTAAAGAGAGGAGACGCAGCTGTGGCCAAAATAGCATCGTTGAATAACCTGGCCGATCCCTTTACGAAAAGCCTTCTGGCTAAGATCTTCGACAAGCATGTTGAAGGGCTCGGTTTACGATGCCTCCCAGCAGAACTTTGAGTAGAAGTGGGAGATATGTTGTAATAATTGAAGTACCCACGAGTATACTAAAGCTTTAGTATAAGTGGGAGAATTGTTGGTGTATACTGTAAAGCAAACATTTTGTGCTTGTATACATGGTTTCTATTTCCGCTGTTTTCTCACATATCAGATTTGATTGTTTGTCGCATAATATCTTTTGTCCATTTATCTCATGTTATAGATTAAATGGTGTGTTGTAGATCATAGAAGATCATTTGATCAGTTTTTCATGAGATATTAATAGTTATTCACAGTCGAGATAACTCTGGACAAGTTATCGGTTTAGACTGTAGCATATTATAGAAAGTAGTTTGTCTTGACTACTTTTTTATGCTAGTACATATGTTTATGTATTGAGTGGATCGCACTGGGACGTGTTCTTCTATTCTGGCCGTTTGAGAAGAACCAAGGTCTCAGTGACTCGATAGATCTAAATCCTAATAAGTGATTAAGTGTGATCAAATATTTGTGTGTCACTTTGACTTACTATGGGTGACAATTATGCATTAACTCAATATGCTCTGTATCTTGGGTGACAACAATATTTGTTTCGACACTCAATTAACTGTATTGGGAAGCCATGTGCTGGTGACCCCAGGTTGATAACATTCCCTTAAGGAGCTTATTAATTTATCGTACTAAACCTTGTAGGTAGATTTTGTATCCGGTACGATAATAAGGTTGAGTGCTACTACTTAAGGAATTAAAGATATTAATTAATTTAAGCTGTCAGAAGCTTTAATTAATTAATGAATGTTTGACATCTTAAACATGGGGATTGTCGGAGTCAAAACTAGAAGCCCTGATTCATCAGCGGACTAGAGCGGCAGGTTATCACTAATTCTTTAGTGGAATGAATTAGTGATTATATACTTGTAATTATTCTGGGCTTGAATAATAGTGTACAAGTATATAGGTAGGCTCAACTCTAGTTTTCTAGTAGATCCCTAGAATGGTCCAACATGTCTTTTCTTTCAATCCAACCCACATATTAAGTGATAATAGGCTTGGCCCATAGATTGATTTATTTAACTACAAGCTCTCTTGAAACCCTAGAGGATTCATCCAACATACAAGGGATAGAGAGAGATAGTTGTGAGTGGGTTTGGAGTGCTTGAGTATCTTGGAGGATTGTCAACCACGTGGCATCCGAGATCGAGACGGGACACATTCTAGAAAATCGTCTAGTGGAATCATTCACCGAACATCAAATCCAAAATGGTACCTCTAAATCCTTGTATGATTTATTTAGCGATTCTTGTATGTCAAATTAGATATCCGAAAAAGGTCCGTGGGCAAGTCGGTTCGGCTTTCATTAGCAGTTCCCATCACTTAGAACACCCCTAACCACCCTAACCACATCTTTAGAGACAATACGCTAGAATTTTTGGTAAAAGAGAGGATTCATACCGTCTGGTCCTGGTGCGTTCGAGGGGTGCATTTGCCGCAATGCTCTAACGTTCTCATCCTCAATATATGCTTTGGAAAGAATCTCGTTCATTTGCTCAATAACTCTCATGTCTAAAGCATTTACCACAACTTCAGTTTCATGGCTCCCACCAGATCTGAAGAGGTGTTGAAAATAGTGCACAATAACTTTCTCAACATTTGTTCTTTTGTTAACCCACACACCATCATCTATACTTATATAAAAAGAACCTTGTTTTACAAAATTTGAATCGCCTAAAATATCCTTATTATATATCAAAATTAAGGATAATATTGTAATATAGTATATAATATAGTTACGTTATATTAGGATTGAAAAAGTATAATAACGTAATACTCCATAATATATAATGTAATATGCATGTATTGATCTTTGATCACACTTAGAATTTGCATTCTTTTCATTTATGCCTTCTTCTTAACATTGACCACCCCTGTTTTTTACCCCTCTTTCACTTATGTCTTTCCACTTAGAGTACCTATGTGCCATTCTTATTTGTATAGTGTGGGAGACACACTCTTAATCAAATATCATTACAATGGCTTATGAAAGAAAAAGTGCTTCGGCTCAAAGTGGTTAACAATGGTTTATCATGTTCAGCTAGATAATTCTGGGGCTTCTAATCATGAATAAACTGCCCTTATCCTTTAATCTACACCACCAGCTAAAATCCACTAACAAGTTCTAGGATTACTAAACAGCATGAACACACAGAAGATAGAAATAAATAGGCTCAATTCTCGCAGGTATGGACTTCTGTATTCCCTCTACTCCTATGCATGTAATGTTGCTCAACATACCATTCAAACCAGTCAAACCAAACAACATGCACACAACCCCTAATCCATATGTCATGCGCACACACAGACTCACAGATTTATTCTACACTAGACTCCAGCTGACACAAAACGTAAAAGAAACAGAAATGAAAAGAACAAAAAAAAGAAAAATAAAACCTAAACTACAGATAGGGGAAAAGAAACTTATTCATTCTGGTCGGAGGCATCCTCCTCTCCTCCGTCCGCTTTTGCCATCAACTCCTCAAAGCCCTTCTTCATGTTGGTATGGATTGCTGTCATCTCTGCCTTCAGCATCGCTAGCTCTGCACGCAGCTCTTTCAGTTCTGCCAGTACGGCCACCATCTCGCTGTTTGAGCGGCGCGGAACCGCCTGCTCATTCACCTTGCTCGGTTCTGCTCTGCCTGCTGTGCCCTCTGGATGGACCAGCGAGTAATTCCCATGCTCGTCCACCTCAACAATCCTCCACCTCACGAAGCGCCCTTGGTCCAGAAAGGTTAAGATTTGAATTTCAAAAGGAAGTCACATGAGGGTTTGACCGTTCAGTCATTACCCCATCTGGCCCAACACAAGGCTGTCTCAGATGGAAAGCAGAAGAGCACAGATGCCATATCGGGAAAGTCTGCAGAGATGAGAGACAAGCCATCTCTTTCAACGATCAGAGATCAACAGCTCCTCCAACGGCTAGTTGATACTCTCCGCCTATAAATAGAGGCATTCTCTCATTCGAGAGGGATACCAGAGACAGAGATAGAGAAGTGCACTCACAAGAGAAACAAGCGCAAGAAAAATCTGCAAAAATCACATTCTAAGAGCATCAGCAGCTGAGTGTTCAAGAGTGATAGAACATTAGTAGCTGAGGGTTCTAGAGTTATAATCTGTCTTAGATCTTAGTTTGAGTGTTTATTCGTTCAAGCCATAGATCCAGCTCTCATTCGTGATCGAGCTGTAGTTGGAAAATCCACCCACATACACACCTTAAAAAGTGTCTGTTAGGATCATACTCTTCCTGTAATTGAGTAGTTAGGTTGTTAAGTACCCGTAAACTTGACATAGGTTGTTAAGTACCCGTAAACTTAACTGTAAAGGTTAATAAGTACCCGTAAACTTATTGTAACGGTTGCACAGCCCGGGCAAGCTGTGTGGAACTGTCCAGAAGAACTTGGACTGAGGTGTGAGGATTCACACCTCCCCGTGGACGTAGGAGTTATCTCCGAACCACGTTAAATTCTATGTGTCTGTGTTTATTATTATTCAGTTACTTATTGCATTTTTGATTGACCAAACTAACCGGCATACAAACTGCATATTTGCATATTCAACTGTTTTGGTTTTTGACCAACCCTGCACTAAAAGCGTGAGTTGTTTAAACGAGTTTAATTTCCACCACTTTCCGCACATCACCACTATCACAGCTGAGTTCTCTTACTCAGTTGTGATTTCAGCTGAGTCTTTCTTTACTCACTTGAAGTTTTTGGGGGTTAAATTTTCAAAAGCTGAAAAATCCTAACTGGTGTATTCCCTCCCCCCCCCCCCTCTATACACCAATAACTCGTTTCGGGACCATCAACTACTCTATATTTGCTGAAAATAATGCTGCAAATTTAGAGTAAGGGGGAGTAGATGTTATGATATAATATCTACCAGGTCTCATAGAGACCTGAATATCACACCTGAACTTAATAGTACTCAATAAAAAGCATTCTATATACCCCCTCGTCTGACCTAAGGGAGATCTCATAATAGGTACGTGTATCAGATACCTGATCAGGTATCTGACCAGTGTCTCAAGCCAGGACCTGCAAAAGAGAGCTGGGACAGGTACAAGTACTCAATGGCGAATTGAGAGTTGTCGGACAGTACAAGTACTCAATGGCGAATGATGCGAGAACACGTGTAAAGGCAATATCGGCAAAGAGTCAAGGATACACAACTTCATTTCCAAGTAATCCAAGGAGTATATATACTGATAGGCATCCGTTCCACAGTCAGGTTCACTATTTTGTTTCTATCCACTATTACATCCATCTCTCTCTCTTCACCATCGAAACCCAGAAAACTAACTTGACCGTTGGAGGTGGTTCGCCGTAGAACACTCCCGGCCCTCCTTTTTCCCTTGCAGGAGTCCAGTAGCTGGTGGTCTGATTTGAGGGGATATCTCCTGCGCAAGGAAGGAGAGTGTTGTTTAGGTAGATATTGAGCATGTCCATCTTTATCATTCTCATTTATTATGATGTATATTTTCTGGTTACATTACATAGTAATGCCAGATCAGAGCGAACTCAATTTCGCGTTGAATTTTGAGTTCAAAGTCTCTAATAATGAGGCTGAATACGAAGCATTTGTCAGAGGCCTGGAGATGGTGGCTGAGTTGGGAGCTCAGAGAGTTGTTATTCACTCTGATTCACAGATGGTGGTTCAGTAGGTCTCAGGAAATTATGAGATCAAAGAAGAAAGGATGGTAAAGTATGTGAAGTAAATTAGAGACCTGAGTACACAGTTTCAGCACTTGAAGATAGAGCAGATATCTCGAGACCTCAATGTGTAGGCGGATCACCTCGCCAAGTTGGCCAGCTCCCTGAACGGAGTAATTCTTGAGAAAGTGACGTTGTTGAAAATGGCCAACAACCGCATAGGAAATAATATCTATGAAATAGATGAAAGAAGTGATTGGAGGGCACCTATCCTACATTTCCTGAGAACAGGAGAGCTGATGGAAGGAGAGAGAGCTAGAAAGAAGAAAATCTATGCTAAGTACTGCTTAATTGGAGGACATCTATTCAGAAGAGCTTATTCACAGCCGTTGTTAAGATGTGTAGCCGAGTCAGAAGGTCTACGGGTGATCAAGGAGGTGCACCAAGGGATAGCGGGATGCCACACAGGATTCCGAGACCTGATTCGGCGAGTCCTGAGAGTGGGGTACTACTGGCCTTCTTTGAAGAAGTATGCCGAGGTCTTTGTAAGAAGGTGCGCCAAATGTCAGAAACATGGGCCGCTGATTCATAGGCCTGCTGAAGAGTTGGGAGTACAGTATACAGAATGTCCATTCGATAAATGGGGCATAGATTTGGTTGGCAAGCTTCCCATGGCAGTGGGGAAGAAATGCCATATCATTGTAGCGGTGGATTATCTTAGTAAATGGATAAAGGAAGAGCCCCTGTCTTCAGTGACAGAGGAAAACATTATAAAATTCATATGGAAAAACATTTGTTGCGGGTATGGTCTGCCTAGAGTGCTGGTCTCTGATAATGGGATGCAGTTCTTTGGAAAAAGAACTCAGGCTTGGTGTAAAGCTAGAGGAATCGAGCAGAGGTTCGCTGCTGTTGCTCATCCGGAGACCTGTGGGCAAGTTGAAGTCACTAATCAGACCATAGTGAATGGCATTAAAGCCAGGCTGGAAAAAGATAAGTCTCAATGGGTAAAGGAGCTAAGCTCGGTACTATGGGCGTACAGAACTGGACAGAAAACAGCTACAGGGCAGTTTCCCTTTTGCTTGGTTTATGGTGCTGATGCTGTTATGCCTATGGAGGTGAAAATTCTGACACATAGGGTCCTATCTTATGATGAGAACCTGAACGGAGAGCTGAGAGCTGATAGCCTAGATCTGATTGATGAGGTACGTGAGGAAGCGCGCCAGCGAGCTTTGGCTTGTAAAGCTCTCATAAAAGCAGCATACGACGTGAAAGTGAAGACGAGGAGGTTTCAAGAGGGAGACCTGGTGCTCAAGAGAGCTGACGCCATGCATCCGGTGAGGAAGTTTGAACCAAATTGGAAGGACCGTTTGTGGTGACCAAGGTGTTTCCTGGCGGAGCATATGAGCTCACGAGCCATGAAGGATACACGGAATCGAGGTCATGGAATGTGAGCAATTTGAAGAAGTACAATGTTTGACAATAGGATGCGGAAAGTTTTCTCTTAAATGGGAAAGGGTCCACGTGCCAAACTTTATGCCCATTTTCTTTTGGATAGGATACTTGCTTAGCAAGACAAGTATTCCTATAATGGAATAAAGAGAACTTGTCGCAAATAAATAAAGGCTAAGAGGCTGTTTGCTTTAATTTTTGTCTTTATTTACATATCGCCGTGTTGTAATAGCTGGAAATCATAAGGCTGAAACAAGGCAGTGAACATAATATTTAGAAAAATGAAACATCTACTCTAAATGGTTTGACAATGGATAAAACCATCTAAAGTAGGGGGGAGTAGGGGTGTACCCTACACCCCTAAGGGGGTCCCACAATACCCCATAAAAATGCAAATAAAAAACGCAAACGGAAGGAATATGCGCAGTAAATGATAACACAACAGTAAACATAGTAGATTAAGCTACTAAATAGACAATCCAGTATTAACAAAACAAGCAAAGGTGCTGAAATTGTTCAAAAGTGAAAGCGTAAAAGAAATTGTTTAGTGCAAGGAACAGATGAAATATTGTTTAGAACATAGACTACACAATAGTTACGTCAGAAAGTTGGTAGTGTCATCGGCAGGGTCAGCCTCAGCAGCATCAGTAGGCTCATCCTCAGGAACATTCTCCAGCTGCTCATTCCCAATGCCTTGTGAGGTCCCATCGGACAAAGGCACACCTGAAAACATGTGAGAAATGGATTAGTTGAGAAAGTAAGGCGTTGTAGTGGTGAATATAAGATCAATATATAAGAGCATGAGATACCTGATGCTTTGCCAAGGTAAAGAAAGTCCTTGGGAAAGAAATCGTATATGAGCTCAGGGGGATCAGAAAAAACTGCTTGTAAGTCGCATGGTGCTGTGAGCACTTCAAAAGCTTTCTGGATGACAGGTAACCACCAAGCAGTCCCCAGGGGAGTAGAGGTATCACCCTTGAAAGAAGGAGGAGGAGAGAGATGCTTCACTATTGGATCAACATCTATAGTTTCTTGGAAACCCAAGTTGTGAGCCTTGGCTAGCACAGTCATACCACATCTCTTGGCTAGAAAAGCAATGTCCTCACGGATGGCCCGCAAATACTCGGGGGATGCCTGAAATGAATCCAGGAGACCTCGGTGAAGAATCTGTAGTACCTGTTGGCCCAGAGAGGTCTGAAGGATGTGGCTGTGGCAGTAATGAACTCCTTCAGTGTAACCTGACTGATAAGAGAGGTTGGCGGCATGAAGGAGATCTTTGGCCCCCTCAAGCTCCTTGCTAACTTGGGATAGATGACAACTGAGCTCGGCGTTGGCATCACTGAGAGAAGCATTCTCCTCAGACAGGGCAGACATCTTCTCTTGGGACATGAGTAGCTCGTAGTTTTTCCTCTTTAAATCATCATTGGCCAAAGAGAGTCTGCTGCTGGTGTCCAAGATGTCCCGATTTTGATTCTGCAGGTCCTCATTCACTTGGGCCAATTCTTGTAGCTGTACCTGACTAGCCACCAATGCCTCCCTCAACTTTTCCATCTCTTTTCCCTGGATAGCATCTTGAAATTGTAGCAGTCGGCTGTGAGTGCCGAATAGCTACAATGAGGTCAAGGGAGGAGGAGGAAGGTGTTAGATATGTGACAATAAAGATGCAATAGCATTTAGTGATGAGTACTTTCTTGAAATGGTAGTGTATGAGTGATAATACCTGTACCAAGTTTTGAGCACTTTCCTCCTGCAGCTGGCGCAAAGTGGGAGGGCTATCCTCATCCTCCTCCTCAGAGAGAGGAATGGCCTTCAGCAAGGAGAGACACTCGAAAGGAGGCAAATGGCGGAGGGAGCTGGAAGTCTGGCCCCTGAAGGCATAACCTGATGAGTCAGTACCCCGTGTGGGGGAGCTGCTAAGAAGAGGGGTATGCTTGGACCTTTTAGCGGCACCAGCAGGAGGTCGGGGCAGGAGAGGTCTCTTGAGGCTAACAGGGGCATCTACTTTGGACTTCTCCTTAAGAAGTGGAGGGGGAGGTCCACTGGAAGGGATCTTGTCTTTGCCTGGATGCTGGGGAGGTACATTCGGACCTAATGACTTGGTGGCTGTGGGCTTGATGATGACCCCTGAAGCAGTAGGAGAGGTTGGCTGTGATTTTGCAGAAGCAACAATAGATGAAGAAGCTGGATTGGCAGGGTGTGCAGGATCAGGAGCTTGGGACTCCAAGCGAGCTTGTTCTTCTAGTAGGATAGTAAAGTCAAAATCTCCATCATCGGGAAGCTTCACGTCCTGAATCCAACTTGTTCCTGCACCAAGTAAGGTGCGAAGAATGAAATGCATGTTAAAAAGGCTGGAGAAGTAAAAAAGGAAAAAATGAGAAGACAGTTGACACCCACCCTCAATGGAAAAAGAGTGATTTCCTCAAGGTGCCAATCCAAAGAAGGAAAGTACACTAGGATCAGACAGCAGAGAATTGAATGGAAAGGGGGCAACCCGTGCTTTTTGAGACAACTTCGATAGCACTCGAAGAGTTATGTCAGCAATGCTCGAAACAGGAGGACGGGGTTGCTTCAGGCGAAGTGTTTGCCACTGAGGGTAATCAAACGGCCAATGACCCTGTTTAGGAGTGACAATGAAATACTTGTCTCTCCATTCCTTTCCCGCTATGCGAGGTACACATAAATACTGGGCAGGACCCTTGGGCCTAGCACTAGCATAGTAAAAAGCTCTAGTGGGTTTCACATCATACACCGTTTGAAAAAGAGAAGGAGTGGGGACGTCCCCATTACCGCGAAGTAGGATAAAGAAAGTCAATAGGATTTTGACAAAAGAAGGATGAAGTTGATTGGGCCATAAACTGTATAAATTACAAACTTGGACTACAAAGTCGGAAAGAGGAAGTCTTAGGCCTGATTCTATCTGGTGATACCAAAACGCTACCGAGGGATATCTTAGCAGATGAGGGCGATCATGTGACTCTGGCATGCTAATATCGAATAAATCATCGCAGTTTAACATGGACCTCACTAGCCCTAATTCTACAGGAGTAAGGGAAGATTCACCTGCTATAGTGTTTGCAGTCATAGCGGGAGGAGCAGAGATCCTCAGAGAAGAAGAAGCCTCAGCCGAAGGGAATGACGAATCCATCTCTTTGACCCCGTGTCCAGAAGAGGGAGAGCCCTCAGTTAAGTCGAGCAGAAGTTGAGGAGGAATGAGGCACTTGACCGGAGGGGTTTTGGATGGCTATGCGGCGGGAACGTCGAGCAGAAGTTTGTTTCCTCTTGGCCCCAGAGGTTTGTTTCCTCTTCACCTGAGTATGAACAGAGGTATCCGATTGAGAGTCTTCGTGTTGGGAAGTCCGTTGCTGTATATCGGATGGAGGGGGCTCAGGCTGGTCGGAAGTGGTGAATTTCTCGGAATGAGAGGGAGTTTGCGCCATGGATGATTTGCAGTAAAAATTTGAAAGAAAGGGCGAAAAGTGAAAGGGGATGAAAGTGAAAACCCTCAATAAAGGAGAGAAAAAGGAGGCGATTGGAAAAAGGTGGAGGAAGTTGGAAAGTCTCCTCCACTCTTTCACTTAAATACCGGTCAAGGGAGACCTGGTTTTAAAATATTTGAAATGGACAGGTCTACATAAGAGAAGAATAAGTTGTTGTTGCACATAACAGTTGCACGAGTTAGGCTACTCTGAAATTTCCTGAAAGGGAACCTCCAGAAATTTAGAGTAGGGGGAGTAGGTGATAGTGACAAAAATGTCCAGGTCTCTAGGAAGACCTGAGTGCATAGTTTGACTGTCTGATCTGAACGTGTGACCTAAATATCCGACTTGAGCCCTCTGAACAGTAGCAATATGGTCTCTCATGGAGATCATACTTTAGAGAATAGTTGGTAGACCTCTCGTCAAGGCCTCGCCAGAGGTCTACATGGATAACTCTAAATTGGAGCTCTCTCCCTGTTAAACACCTGACGGACATGGATACTTTAATTAATGAGAGTCCAGTACAGTCAGAAGGTACGATGCCGCCATGGCCAATGGAAGGAGAGAACGTGTAAAGATAAAGATAAAGATAAAGGAGTCGGAAGCAACGCAACTTCACCCTCAAGAAAACTCACGAGTATATATATTGAAAAAACACACAACACACAGACACATGATTCTAAATTTCACTCCCTGTTCCTTTAAACTTACTCAAAAAACGAAACCCAGAACACTGACTTAACCTTCGGAGGTGGTTCGCCGGGAACCTTCCCGGCCCTCCTTCTTTTGCAGATTTACGCTTGGCTTCTTTTGGGAAAGACGATTCCGGACATTTCAAGCTAAGAAGAATTGCAGAGTAGGTGAGTACTGCTTTGGGGTCATTCCCTTATTCTGGTTTTACATGATGTGCTTTTTTAGCCACATCACCCGCCGACGGCTCCGACGTGAGAGATATTGTGGATTTAGAAGATGATTCAGCATCTTCTCGTCCGGATTCACGGAGATCTACTTTGCTTACTGCTGCTGGGGGTGAATCCCTTGCTTCTCTCCCTGCCTCCGACACTCTCGCAGGTGAATCCCTTCTAACTTTAGAGGAATTAGAATTAGTGAAGACGTGGTTGAACTGCTATGATGCTTTTGACATTCGAATGCCTTTGTCTCATGAACGCCCCCACTCGATAGATTTTCCATCAGTAGTTTTTTGGTATCATCAGATTGAAGCAGGGTTAAGGTTTCCCCTTCCTGACTTCGTTGTGAAAACATGTGCCCTACATAATCTGTGGCCTAACCAGTTTCTGCCTTCTTCAATTAAATTTCTACTTACTTTCTTTATTCTTATGCGCAGGAATGGAGGTCATCCTACTCCTACTCTTTTTCAAACAATATATGACATCAAATCCATAGATGGCTTTTACTACATTAGTGCTAGACCTAAGGCCCAGCGCAACATCTATGTAATGCTCGTAGCCCCGGGAAAGAATGGAAGGATAAATACTTTGTGATTACCCCTAAGGATGGGAATTGCCTTTTCCCTATGCTCCTTGGCAAGTTTTACACCTAAAACAGCCTCGCCCCAATGTCAAGGCTATTCAGCCCATTGAGCGTAAAGTTTTGGACATGCTCAATGCTAAAGCTCGCTTCAGTGCTTTCAAATTCAACGATTTACTGTCTAACCCATCGGTTCTTTCATTTTTTGAGCTAGCTCCCCTTGGCGGGTGTTCTTTCTCCCCTGAGGGTGGGTCTCGCTCATTCTCTTTTCATTTTCTTTTGTTATTTTTCCATTTGTGAGTAGGTGTATGCGCCTTCCTCTTGACATTGTCTTTTGCTTGGTTATACCCTGTACAGAGATGAGTTGGATTGAAGATGTCAAGCTTCCTGATGACAAAGTGTTTGATTTTAACATTCTCCTTCAAGAGCAAGCTGGTAAAGGGATAAGCAGGGCCCAAGATGACAGCACGCCGAGCAACATGACTTTAGATCCATTGGAATCTTCCATACTACCTAAATCTGGTCGCATACCCGTGAGAGTGACCTCTGCTGGAGACCTGACTCGGCCACATTCTCCTTCTCTAGGTTTACCTCCTCCTGCTGCACGAGGGAAAAAGGCTACCTTGCCTTCAACAGGGCCTAAGAGACCTGCTCCTGTTTATCCGCCCACAACAGCTTCTAAGAAAGGGAAACACATTCCCCGTATTGAGGTATCTCCTCAGAGAGCTTCTGACTCTACAGGCTATGTTTTCCGGGGGTAGACATCAGGTTCTCTCCGATAGCTACCCTCCTCTGAATGCCTCACTCTGCTGCAATCCCTGCCTTTCTCTCCTGTTGAGAAAACGCCTTCATCTCCTCCCTCTTTACTTTTTTGCAAGAGGACGGCGCACAATGCCTCATCCGGGTAACCAGTTAACCATACATATTATACATATTCATTGTTACTTTGAGTTTCTTATCATCTTCCTATCCCGCTGACTACTTTTCTCCTCTTATCATCTAGTCAGTGCTCATGGTAAACTTCTCCGGTTCCAGAGTGACAACCACAAAGAGGAGATGAAAAAGTTGAAAGAGAGTGTCGCGAGCTATCAACAGCAGCTGAGAGAGCTTACCCACACAGCGGACTTCAAGCAACTTCAAGCAAGCAACCGTGACATTCTGGATGCTAGCAATCAGCTATCCCTGGCCAATGATGACCGGAAGAAATAGAATCATGAGCTACCCAAATCGGTGGAAAAGCTATCTAATCTCTCAGCAGAAAATACTTCCTTGAGTGCTGTCAACGCGAATCTCAGCTGTCGATTGAATCAGGTTACTAAGGAGCTTGCTAAGGCCAGAAACTTCGCTCAGGATGCTAACAGCGCCTATCAGACAGGCTACATAGAAGAGGTACAAGGATGCCGCAGTTTCATCTTGCGTACTCCAATGGGTCAGCGCGCTCTGCAAATCCTGCACGAGGGTCTTTTGGATTCCTTTAAGGCTTCGCCAGAGTATCTTGCCACCATTCGTGGTGATATTGCTTATTTAGCGAAAAGGTGTGGTATGACTGTTCTGGCCACAGCTTGCAACATGGGATTTGATCAGGCTCTTAATGTAGACCCTATCGTCAAGCGCTTGCCTTTGCCTCCTTCTTTCAAAGGAGATTTAAGGGCCCAGCCTGGTACACCCTGGTGGCTTCCCGTGATGAGAGAAGCTTTCTAGGCTTTGATTGCTCCCTGTGATCTCCATGCTGCTTTTGCAAATCCTCCTGATCCTATTTACGACTTTTTTCCTGAAGACTTTCTTCAGGTTGTAGGACAAAGTGGAAGTTATCTCTCCAAACTCCCCCTGGTCCAGCTACCTCTTCAGGTACATTTTTACCTTGCACCTCTTCCCTTAAGTTTTTCTTCTTCTTTTTTTTTTTAACGTGTGTTTGCTACTGCTATTTCCTTTATTTTCTGGGGCAGGTGTTCCTCCTTCCTCCTCTCAAGTTGAAGCTGCCAGTCTCCTGGGCAAGACCTCCGAAGACATAGCTCCACCTTCTACTTATCATGCTGACGACAAAGACACCACTATGGAAGAAGATACTACTGACTTCTTAGCATAGTGTTTTATCAACTCATTGCTTCTTTAGAACGATGTTTGTTTTGTATGAGCTTGACTCTTTTATCCGCTTTCGCTTTCTGGTTTCTGCCTACCGTACACTTTTAAATCCATGGTGTTTATACATTCGCTATCTAAACTTTGAGCTCGCTTTGGGCCTTATTGTGTTTAAATGTTTTGCTATTCATATTTCTGACTTTACTTTTCTCTTATTCGCATTTTTCATGCCGTGTTTCTCATTTTTTATGCATTTTCATGAGGTATTTCGACCCCCCTTCGGGTGTAGGGTACACCCCTACTCCCCCCTACTCTGGATGATTCTGAACAAACAACATTCCTTTTCCGAATCATTCAGAGTATATTACATTTCATGCACTCGACTCAATTTGTGACTTGACTGGTGTGCTGAAACAACGCACGAAATAACCAAAACTTTCTAGCCTTTATTTATTTTCAGTAAGCTCTCAACGTGCCGTTACAGGAATACCCACCTAGCTGGACAAGTATTCTACCAAAAAATAGGAATTGAGATACCTGGCACGTAGGCTCTCATCCTCTAAACAAAACAAAACAGTATTTCCATTTTCAAAAGGAAAAATGCTCAAACATAATACTTTTTTAAATTGTTGATGTTCCACGGTCTTGGGGCCAACTTTCCTTCTTGATCCATGAGTTCGTATGCTCCTCCCGATAGGACTTTAGCTACCACAAAAGGTCCTTCCCAGTTCGCTTCAAATTTCCTCATGGAGTGCATCGCATCAGCTCTCTTTAGTACCAGGTCTCCCTCTTCCAGTTTCCAGACTTTGACCTTTTGATCGAATGCTGCTTTAATCCTGGCTTTGTAAGCCAAAGCTCGCTGGTGAGCTCTCTCCCTAACTTCTTCGATTAGGTCTAAATTCTTCTTCCTTAGCTCCTGATTCGAGTTCTGATCATAGGTCAACACTCGATGTGTTGAGACCTTACTTTTTACTAGCATGACAGCTTCTGATCCATACACCAAACGAAAAGGCGACTCCCCCGTAGCGATCTTCTGACCCGTCTTGTAAGCCCAAAGGATTGAATCTACCTCATCCAACCAATGAGATCTGTCTCCCTCCAATCTTGCTTTGATGCCGTTTACTATGGTTCTATTGGTTACTTCCACCTGACCGCATGTCTCCGGCCGAGCTACAGAAGCAAACCTTTGTTCAATTCCTTTCGCTCTGCACCACTCCTGAGTACTTTTGCCAAAGAACTGCGTACCGTTATCCGATACTAGAACCTTTGGTATGCCGTACCTGCAGCAAATGTTTTTCCACAGAAACTTGATTACACTATCTTCAGATATTGAGAAAAGTGGCTCTGCTTCTACCCACTTACTGAAATAATCAACTGCCACTATCAGGTGACATTTCTTTCCCTTAGCCATAGGCAACCTTCCAACTAGGTCTATTCAAAGTATTGCACTCCCAGCTCTTCAGCAGGCGCATGTATGAATGGCCCATGTTTTTGACAATTAGGACATTTTTTCACAAAATCTTCAGCGTCTTTCTTCAAAGTAGGCCAGTAGTATCCAGCCCTGAGCACCCGTCTAGCCAGGTCTCTGAACCCAGAATGACACCTAGCTCTCCCTTGATGCACCTCCTTCAAGACTTTCACACTCTCTTCTTCTGTTAGGCACCTAAGCAATGGCTGGGATATAGCTCTCTTAAATAGGTATCCTCCCACCATGCAGTACCTAGCATAAATCCGTCTCTTGTAGGCTTTCGCCCCCTCCAACAATTCTCCTGTCTTTAAGAAATGCAATATGGGAGCTCTCCAATCATCTCTAGCTTCTATTGCACTTACTTCCCCTTCCTTGGCACTCTCTGCCAATACTTTCAGCAATACCACCCTCTCAGGCACCAGCTCGCCCACTGAACTTGCTACTCTAGCCAAGTGGTCTGCTTTGCTATTGAAGTCTCTCGGAATCTGTTTTATGCACACATCCACGAATTTTTTCTCCAAATCCCTTGTTCTCTGGCGCGCCATTCTCTCATCTTTTACCTCATAATGCCCCATCAGTTGCTGCACCACTAACTGAGAATCAGAGTGCATTACGACCTTTTGAGCTCCCAACTCAGCTAACATCTCCAAACCCTTAACAAAGGCTTCGTACCCAGCTTCATTATTTGACAATTTACACTCAAATTTTAGAGCAAAACTCAACTCTTCTTCATCAGGTGTTATGATGGCAATACCTGCCCCACACCCGTTTACTGTGACCGACCCATCCACATAGGCCTTCCACTCGGGCCATTGCATTGGCCTTGTGGTCTCCTAAATAAAGTCTGCTAACGCCTGAGCCTTAATGGCTGTCCTTGGTTCAAAATCCACATCATATTCTCCCAATTCCACACTCCATTTTACCATCCTCCCCGAGAGGTCTGGCTTACTCAAAATTTGCTTGAAAGGCAAATTGGTCCTCACTATCACTTTGTGAGACAGAAAATACATCCTCAACCTCCTGGCAGCTATTATAACAGCAAGAGCAGCCTTCTCCACATCAGAATATTTGTATTCCGCCCCCTGTAAAGCCTTGCTAATGTAATAAATAGGTTGCTGCCGGGATCTCTCCTCTCGTATGAGGACAACACTCAAAGAGTGCTCTCCCACGGATATGTGCAAATATAACATTTCAGCTGGCTCTGGCTTAGTTAATATCGGCAAGCTAGCCAGATGACTTTTCAGCTCTTCAAAGGCCTTTTGGTAACTTTTATCCCATTCAAACGTGCTCGCCTTTCTTAATACTTTGAAGAATGGAAAGCTTCTCTCCGCAGAGGTGGAAATGAACCTGCTAAGAGCCGTGATTCTCCCATTCAACCGTTGGACCTCTTTTATACTAGCAGGAGCTGTCATCTCGAGCACTGCTTTTACCTTAGCTTGATTCACCTCTATACCTCTAGGGCTCACCATGTATCCCAAGAACTTGCCTGACCTCACTCCAAATGTGCATTTGGTCGGGTTTAAACGAAGATTATACTTTCTGATGACTGCCATTACCTCTTCCAGGTCTCTAGCGTGGTGTTCAGCTTTTATACTCTTGACCAAAATATCGTCTACGTAGACTTCCAAAATTTGCCCTATCTAATTTTCAAATATTAAATCCATCATCCTTTGATACGTGACACCTGCATTTTTCAGACCAAAAGGCATTCTCACGTAGGCAAACGTCCCACACACCGTTATAAGGGCTGTTTTTACCACATCCTCTGGTGCAAGCTGTATCTGGTGGTACCCCTGATACGCATCCAGCATAGAGAGCAGTTCACATCCCGAAGTAGAATCAACTAACTGATCAATACACGGCAAAAGATAGTGATCTTTTGGACATGCTTTATTAAGGTCTCTAAAATCGATGCACATCCTCTAGCTACCATTACTTTTTTCCACCATTACTGCGTTTGACAACCATTCAGAATATTGTATCCTCACAATGTGTCCTGCATCCAAAAGCCGCCTGATCTCCTCTCTTATGACTTTTTCTTTTTCCGGCCCAAACGACCTTTTCTTCTGTTTTATCGGCTTTGCCTTAGGATCTACATTCAAACGATGCATGGCTATAGATGGATCTACTCCTACCATATCTTCTGAGACAAATGCGAATAGGTCAGCGTTCCTCCTTAAGCATTTTATTATGGCTTCTCGTTGTTCAGCAGTCATCGACTTACCTATTTTCGTGGTTGACCCCACTCTATCCGGGTAAAGTTCCACCATCATCAACTCTTCCTCTACGGGTTGCATGCAAGGTCTCATGTCCTCTCCCGTATCCTCCGTACCTTCTATTTTACTTCGGGATAGGTGATTTGTCACCTGAGCCCTCTTACCATTCTGCTTGGCTTGCTTAATGGACTTCACATATGCCTCATTTGATACCTCCTGGTCTCCCGCGACCTCTCCTATCAACCCCTCCCATTGTGCCGGGAACTTCATTTTCATGTAGTAAGTGGACACCACCACTTGGAAATCATTGAGAGCTGGCCGCCCCAAGATAATATTGTATGTTGATGGTGTATCACTACTAAGAATTTCACCATTCTTGTGCTCGATGCTTCTCCATTTCCCAGGGTGACCTGGAGGGTTACCTCCCCTTTTGGGTGTATTTCTCCTCCAGCGAAACCGTACAATGCCGTATTAACCGGAGCCAGCTCTGCATTGATTTGCATTTTCTTAAAACAATCCCAAAAAAGCACATTAGCCGCACTACCGGTGTCTACAAAGATCCTTGCTACCCTCCAGTTAGCCACTTCAGCAATGATGACCAACGCATCACTGTGAGGTCCTGTGCTGACCACATCACTAGGCCCAAACGTAATATTTGTTTTTCCAGACAATTCTTCCCCTGGGAAAGAATCAACAATATCAATTTCCATGCCCATTGTGCCAGCCAACTCTTGCACTTCCTTCCTTACGCCAACCTTGGCAGCTCTCACACGAGCTTTACGAGCTCTCCCTGAGTCGCCCTCCGAGTTTCCTCCCATAATCATGTTGATATTTCCTCTTTTTTGCGGGGGTTCTTCTCTCCTTGGAGAGTTCTTTTCCCTTTGTTCCGACTTTTTTGCTTCGGGTTCCTTTCTCTTGTAGCTTTTCTCTCTTTCCTTTTTGACAAACTGGAGTAGCGAGTCATCTTTCTTTAGTAGCCTCTCAATGGCGTCTTTCAGGTGCCGACACGAATTGGTATCATGACCGTAATCATTATGATACTTGCAGTACAAATCAGATCTCGGGTTACGGGGGGCTTCCTTATACGTACTCGGAAATCGGAAATGAGGGGATTTAGAAGCTGCTTCCATAACTTGTACTAAAGATGCATTGAGAGGTGTATATCTGTCGAACCTCTCAGGGGTCCTTCTAGGCTTAAACCCCCCTTTGTCTCGATCGCCTCTATTGACCGGGACTGATCTCCTCTCTGAGGTCTCCCTCCCAGACTTAGGAGATCCCTCCTTAGCTCTTCTAGCCTCATGAGCTTCCTCCAGGTTAACATACTTATCAGCTCTCTGCTGTAATTCCTCAAAACAAACAGGAGGCTTCTTGTTCAATGAGTCGAAAAATAATCCTGGGGCTAATCCTTGTATCAGCGCCCGCACCTTCACATCGTCCGAAGCCAAAGGCACCTGCAATGCTTCAGCATTAAAGCGTCCCACATACTGTCGTAAGCTCTCGCCAGATTTTTGTCTCAACGCCATGAGTGAGGAGGACGTCTTAACATGCCTTCTCGCGCTAGCAAACTGATGCAAGATCATGGACTTGAACTCACTAAAGGAACTGATGCTCCGTAAAGGTAGCTGGGCAAACCACTGCTGAGCTATCTTCGAAAGAGTGGTTAGGAAAACTCTGCATTTTACCCCCTCAGTGTACTGATGGAGCATTGCTCCATTTTCAAACCTCATTATGTGCTCATGCGGGTCAGTAGAGCCGTCATATTCCAATGTTAGTGTTTTGAAATTTGCTGGTAATTGATCATCACGAATATCTCTAGAGAAAGGAGATTGGTCGTCCTTTATCCTGACAAACTTCTTGGGAGACTTTTTCGGTGAAGAGGCCTTCTTCTGCAGGTCCTTAAGCTGCTGCTTGGGAGCTGCAATCTCAGCGGCTGCGGCTTTATCCAGAGATTTTGAGATCCGTTCATCACCTTCTGCACATTTTTCAGCACGCAAAAATAGCAAAACATGAATTAGGAATCATGATCTCCATCATCATTAATACATCTAACATGCCTAGTTAGCATTACGAACCATTTTCAGAATCAGTTTGAGGGCTCTGCTGCCCTTCACTTTCAGAGTGATTCTCGACCTCGGGTTCTCTCTGAAAACAATCACAAAGCATTCAGGTTACAAACCATTGCATTCTGCTTATATGGAGTTCAACTCACATGCCAGCTAACTTATCATCTTTACTGCCAAACGCATTTATACCTCTTTTCTTTTCTCTTTCGTTCCGCCACTAACTTTCTTGCTATGACTTTCGGGAGAAACCATAGCATTTGATACTGCTTGTTTCACCATAGCACTAATTTGGTCCATCGAGATTATGAACGTGACTTTCTGCTGCGAGGGAGTTTGAAATTCGTCCCCTTGCTCCTCCACCTCTCTGCGAGCTCTCTCCTCATGGGGACTCAGAGGCTTAGAGGGCCTATCCTTCTGAGGTGTGATAGGCTTCTGAGCGGCTATTTTCGGGACTTTGTGATTTTCCTCGTCACTGTGCCCCTCTGGGGAGCTATCATCTCCCACGGCCCCATCAAGGGAAGGTCCCAAATCTCGGACTACTATGTCATCCATGACTGCCAACACATAATTGTCAACAGTTAGCTCGCCATTAGGCAAAATTATCAGTAAAACAAGCATAAGTGTTCAACATTATATTTTTCTCAGGCAAGCTATGGCAAAGCTTTCCTGGGGGCTGAGGGAACTAAGGAGCAAGATCTATTTCGCTCCTCCCCTCTTTCCCCCTATCATTCTTTCCACCTCTACAGAGGTCGTATAAAATTCACTTTAGGAATATTATATTTTCTATGTTTTCCTTTCTCATATCATGAGAACTTTCACGATCCATACTTCCGGACCGACAGATTTCTGACAATGTTTCTGAGGGACAGACCCAGACTTGGAATCTCTGCCCCCCCCCCCCCCCCTTCTTTGTTATATTTTAAGAGAGTTTTGAAGAAACGATAATGAAGAACTTTTCTGCGCTTTATAGCTCTTTTTTTCAAAATACATCGAACAGAGAAAACTAGTTGTAAAAAATCCCACCAGCTTTAAGGAAATGAAAATTTTATAGAAAACACGAAATTGAAAAACAGATGTTTTCCCACAGACGGCGCCAGATGTTGTGTCCAAAATCATGACTCAACATTTGAGCTTCACAAACAACACATTTCAAGTGAAGGAACTCCAGCTCACCTAGTGGAACCACTTGAAAGGTAGAAATCCAATCTCGAACTCAGCGGCGAGGTCCCTCCAGATCCTGCAAAAAGAAAGGGACCGGAGATTTCCCGGTGAACCCTCTCCAACGCTCAAGTCAATTCTTGAACGAGAAGGAGGAAAAGGAGAGAAGAGTACGTGAGTATAGAGTGTGCGTGTATGTAACTTGTGTTTTAGAGATGGTTGAAATGATATTTATATCTGGATCTTTTAAGGGTACATCGGTAAATGAACTAAGGATCTGTTATACATTTTTGGTACGAACCCACTCCATTGGTGGACATTCCTGCCATTTATCTGTTAAACCCGTATCACTGCGGGTAAAGGTTCTTTATGACACCTGGCCATGCTTGGCCAAATGAGTCCTTCTCCATGCCATCAGCATTGATAGCTCGTGAGTTCACTCATCAGTCTGCTTCTTTATTGGCTCTTAGTTGCCTGACCTATATCCGATGAGCTATCTCCCTGCCTCCTATAAGTAGGATAGAGATTAAGGTCTCTCAGAGAGACCTGAACTTTTTGGACCATAACACCCTCCTAAAAATCTTATTCAACATAAAATATCCATGCAGCCTGTAATTTCACCACCCAATCATATTTCTCACCCTCACCAACAGGCGACATTTTCCATCTCAACAACATCCACCCTCATTACCCAATCAACCCTTACGCACCCTCATACGCAGAACCAGATTATATCCTTACTGTAAATGCTGCCATACCACCATCTACTGAGATATCATCTACAAAAGACATCCACTTATGTTCACTTAGCACTCGATGAGTTCGCATTCTAAGGGGAAGGTTGGCAGGGGGTGAAAGAGCCAACTCATCGGCTAAACACGGAGATCTTAAGCGGCTAAGAAATGACGAATTGGAGAGTGACGAAGAAGCAAAGAAGAGAGGTAAATTACACATTGTAGATTGTGGCACAACCATGGAACCAGCGGCGGGAGTTGCTTTGCAACCCCGGCGATCCCAATGAAACTCTTAAGTTGGAACTGTCGCGGGCTTGGGAACCAGGCGATAGTTTGAGCACTGCACAAGATCCTACAAATACATCACCAGGAGGTGGTGTTTCTAATGGAAACGAGGCGTACGGGCCATGGTCTTGAACCAAAGTACTTTTCATTTTGATGGATGTATGGCAACAAATTGTGAAGGTGATAGACATTCTAGAAGAGGGGGACTTGCAATCTGTTGGAGAAAACCAGCAGATTTATCTCTGATAAATTTCACAAATAATCACATGTTATTTCAAGTAACAGATTGTACGATTGGAACGAAGTGGTTCCTTACTGGAATATACGGTTGGCCGGAAGCAGAGAATAGATGGAAGATCTGGGAGTTGTTGGAGCGTACTCGCAGAAATATAAATGAGCCATGGTGTTGTGTAAGCGACTTTAATGAGATCAAGTGGTCTGATGAAAAGAAGGGTGGCCGACCATTATCTCTACAGGGAATGCAATCCTTCTGTGACACTGTTGGTCGTTGTGGTCTTAGAGATATTGGTTATACTGGTAACAGATTCACTTGGACAAATGGGAGAGGCGGAGAGGAGAATATTCAAGGCCACCTTGATCGGGCACTAGCAAATTCAGAGTGTATTCTTAGCTATCCAAACCACTACGTGAGCCATCTTGCGAGATATAGGTCTGATCATACTCCTATTCTGCTGGTTTTTGATACTCAGGAAATCGATGGCTCACAAAGACGAAGAAAACAGAGATTTCGTTTTGAAAATATGTGGTTGGAGCACACAGAATTTGTCCCTTTTTTGGAAAATCGTGGCAATCTCTAGCCGGTCAAGACTCTCTTATCGATAAAATGAAGGCGTGTGGTGAAGCGATGATGGTTTGGGACAAATCTACATTTGGCAATGTGAAGAGGAGCATTCGTGAACTCTATGAAAAATTAGAATCTCTTCAGCAAAAGCAGCAGTGTGAGAGTACGATTGAGAAAATTCATCTGATTGAAGTTGAGCTCGATGACCTTTTGAAAAAGGAGGAAATAATGTGGCGGTTGAGATCACGTGCATTGTGGCTTAAAGAAAGAGATCGTAATACAAAATTTTTCCATAGAAAAGCAGATCATCGCCAAAAACGTAATACGATTAAGAGGCTCATGGATGACAATGGAAGATGGATTTCGAACCATGATGATCTGAGTTTGCTGATTAAAGAGTACTATATGAATCTTTTCAACTCTGAGGCGGAGGAGAATATTGATGGTGTGATAAGTTGTATTGAGCATAAAGTCACAAACTCTATGAACGAGGAGCTTACAAAACCATACACGCCGGAGGAAATCCAACAAGCTCTTAAACAAATGCATCCCTCGAAGGCACCTGGACCTGACGGTATGTCTCCTTTCTTCTTCCAAAAATTTTGGCATGTTGTTGGGAGTTATGTGTCTCGTGAGATTCTTAAAAGTTTGAACGAGGGGGCTGATCCAGGTTATCTTAATCAAACTCAAATTGTGTTGATTCCCAAAAAGAAAATCCCTGAAACTCCTAAAGATTTTCGACCTATTAGTCTTTGTAACGTTATCTTCCGTATTATTAATAAATGCATTGCTAATAGGTTGAAAACTATACTTCACTCTATTATTTCAATCAACCAAAGTGCTTTCATCCCAGGCCGGTCAATCACTGATAATGCAATGACACCTTTTGAAGTTTTTCACTCCATGAAAAAAAAAAAAAGAAAACAGGGAGACATGGTTGTATGGCGATGAAGCTCGACATGAGTAAAGCCTACGACAGAGTCGAGTGGGGCTTTTTGGAAAAAGTCATGATTAAAATGGGTTTTTCATTGAATTAGGTGGGTCTGATTATGAGATGTGTGTCTTCTGTATCTTACTCAGTTCTTCTCAATGGTATTGAATCGGAATTTTTTTTTCCAAAAAGAGGGCTCTATCAAGGCGACCCTCTATCACCATATTTATTTCTACTATGTGCAGATGTGTTTTCAACACTTTTATTAAAAGCTGAGAGGGAAAAATGGATTCACGGCTGCAAGGTGGCGAGGTACGCTCCACCGGTGTCACACTTGTTCTTTGCCGATGATAGCATCCTTTTCTTTCGCGCAAATAGAAAGGAGCTGGGTGAAATTCAAAACATAATCCATATTTATGAGATGGTATCGGGGCAAAGATTCAACTTGGACAAAACTGAAGTTATAGCGAGTAGAAATGTTTCAGATGAGCTAACAGAGGAGCTATGTGCCCAGATCAATGTGAGAAGAGTCACTCACCATCAAAAATACCTTGGCCTCCCAACTCTGATTGGCAAATCTAAAAAACAAGTATTTTCAATTATTTTGGAAAGGGTGCAACAAAAATGTAAAGACTGGAAAGAAGGTTCATTAACTAAAGGCGGCAGAGAAGTTATGGTGAAGGCAGTGTTACAAGCAATTCCTACCTACTACACTATGAGCTATTTCTTACTACCGAATGAGATGCTGCATGCAATTGAAATGACGATGGCTAATTTCTTTTGGGGTGCGAAAGAGGGAGAGAGGAAGATTCATTGGGTGGGATGGAATGGATTAACTAAAAGAAAAGATGTTGGGGGCATGGGTTTTAGAGACTTAAGAGCTTTTAACTTGGCAATGTTGGCGCGGCAGTTGTGGAATTTAATGCATAAACAAGATACAATCATTTTTCAAATTCTCAAAGCCAAGTATTTTCCTCGAACAGAGTTGCAGCATGCTGGGTTAGGTTTTCAGCCGAGCTATTTGTTGCGGAGTCTTCTGTCTTCGAGAGAAGTGATACAAGAGGGGACGTCATGGATTGTTGGAAATGGTGAGAGCATAAAATAAAAACTGATAGGTGGATTGGCACCTCTCCACCTAGACAAATTCGTACAGATAATATTTTGATAGATGACTCTCTTCGCGTATCAAACCTTATTGATCCTGAATCTAAGCAGTGGAGGAGTGAAGTGGTGCGGACATTGACAAAAGAAGATGCAGATGAGATCCTAGCCATACCACTAAGTCATAGAATGCCTGTGGATAAAATGATTTGGGGCTTTTCGAAAGATGATCGATTCTATGTCTGTTCAGCCTACAGGGTGGCTGTCTCATTGCATTTAAATGATGATGCATCTCCTGCTACCCCGAACTTGTCTCCTGCTTGTTGGAAAGAGATGTGGAAAATGAAAACCTTGCCTAAAATCTCTATATTTGTATGGCAAGCATACAATGATGTCTTACCTACTTGCTCTAATCTTTTAAAGAGAGATGTGGAGATAGATCCTATATGTAAATTGTGCGGCGAAGACATTGAGACGCAGCGCCATCTATTTCTTCGATGCTACAAAACCTCCCAAGTTTGGCAATCATGCGCTCTTCGTCTACAAAATACTCAAAAGTATGGAATCCTTTCAAAACCTGCTGTGGGGTTCATGAAAAATCATCCAATGGAATATAATGAATTGCTTGCTTTAGTGGCCTGGTGTATATGGATCAGCCGGAACAAGGTGTATTTCGAAAATCGACAATGGAGCTGCAGCGAGATCTTAGAGAAGATTCAACGATATTGGTGTGAGCTGCATGGGGTAAGATTGGAACCCTCCAACAGAGGGATGGATTAAAGTGGATTCTGATATTGCAGTTTTGAGGCCATTGGTGATTCGAATGGGTTTCGTCATAAGGAAGCAAGGGGGCGAAGTAATTCTTGCAGCAAGAAAAGAAACCTCCGCTGCGGGTGACAGCACCATGCCTGAAGGATTGGGGATAAAGTTTGCTTTGCTACAGGCTGAAGAGCATGGATTTTCCAATTTGATGGTGGGTAGTGATAGCCAGAATTTGATCAATTCAATTAATGGGAATGTATCTCCTAGTTCAGGGGTTATGGCCATTGTCGAAGACATCAAAGACAATGCATCTCAAATTGGTAATGTAGTGTTTACTTTTAATCGGAGAGAACTCAACCAAGCGGCTACATGGCTAGAGGCCCGTCTGGTGTATTTTGTAATACAATCACTCCCCATATTGCTCCTTGTGTGTAATTCTCTGATATTTTTTCCATGAAATGAAGCTGATGTTCTCCTCAAAAAAAAAAAAAAAAAAAAAAAAGCTTGTCCACAGATTTTAGTTTTTTCAACAAATTCGCACGATAATGTTGATTTCTGCCAGGTCAATCTTAAGTAATTTTCTAATTTAGGATGTTTCATCCACATGTTTACAAATTAAAAAAGTCTAGCTCGCTTACGTGGATTGTCATCATCTTGAAGATCAATATTATCAGAGCAAATGAGAATTGGGTTGTGATCAGAACAAATTCGGAGGAGATGGCTTACTTGAATATTTGGGAACATCATGCGCCATGCATCATTTGCGAATACCCTGTGCAATCTTTCCTGAATATTTGCTTCTCCTTTTCTGCCATTCGACCAAGTGAAGGGTATCCCCACAAACAATAAATCTTTTAAATTACATCGATTTACCACTTCATAAAATGTGTTCATTGCTGTAGTAGGTCGTGGTATTCCTCAAATTTTTTCAGTCGACCAAAGAATTTCATTAAAATCGCCACTTTTATTCGATGGAAACGAGATATGAGAGAGAGAATGAAAGAAAACAAACATACGACTATAAAATCCTTATTAATTGATTACAATTAGGCTTGTTTAATTAGATAAGAGATGGCTTAATTAACTTATAAATTAATTGGATCGACTTTTATATATCGTAAATTTTGATGGGCTTAATTAATTAAGTGAATAAATGGTTGGGCTTAAATTTTGATGGTTTCACCTTCACACTCCAATGGAGTCTGGTCGTTACTACACACCGGATTTCGGGCTATGACACTTTGATCCCGCAATCAAAGACGAGACCCCTTTGAACCCGTAATCAAAGACTAGGTCCCTTAGAACCTGCAATCTAAGACTAGGATCCCTTAGAACCCGTAATCTAATCCTAGGCTCTACACTTACCCACAAAAGTGTAGGTCTTGTTCGAACCCGTAATCGAATTGGTTAGGTTGCTTGGTACCCGCAAACCAAGTGGAACGTTTGATAATCACACCTAAGCTTATCCAGTGGATTACTTCCCCTAAAAGGAAGTCGTGGACGTAGGAGGTCAATCTCTGAACCACGTTAAAATACTGTGTCCTTTACTTTTTGTATTTACATTCAGTATTTTAAATTCAGTTATCTAACCAACTGACCCAGCATACAAACTGCATACAAACTGCACTTTCACAAACAACACTAAGTTTTGGCAACTTGACCTTCCTTGTTTTCATTAAGGTTTCAGTTTAAGTAACGAGTTTTAATTTCCACCAACTTCCGTAAACGCTTTATTCTTTGAAACCTCAGTTAGGATACACAGCTACTCTCAGTCAAAGAAGGCACCCAACTATGCAAACAACTCCAACTGACCATCTCAGTTGTAGAGCAGCTCCAACTGACTTTCACGGTTGTTGAGCAAACTGACCTGAGCAGTTAACTTAGTGAAAAGACTGCTGACTCTGGTACACCACATACTCGTTACCAGGACCATTAAGTTGTATGAGAGTAGTGGTTCAAAAGACTGCTGACTCTGGTACACAAGGTTTGAGTCGAGTAGATTTTTTAGTAGTCAACTGAACATATCTTTTCTGAAAAACCTTAGTGCATTTTGCTGCATATTTTCTTGTTTGTCTCTTATGGTGTGCAGGAAACATGAACCTTACGTTTCTTGGAAGCTTACCGGAGTTCTCCGTGGATGATTATTCCATGTAGAAGTTTCACCTGATAATGGTACTGACTGCCAAGCATCACAGGATGTGGGAGGTTATTGAAAATGTTCCCATCCACGTGACTCAGTCAGTACTGGTCCCTTTCACCACTCTAGAAAAAGGAGAGATGATGATGAAGGAAGAACCAAAATGCTTAGCGGCGTACACCAAGGAAAAAAGAGACATCATGCAGCTAGATGATATAGCAAAGAGTGTCATCTCTTCCACTATCAACAAAGCCTACCTGCTGAAGATTATCAATTACTCGACAACAAAAGATATGTGGGAAGCCTTAGCTGCACTCTATGAACGCTCTGACGAGATAAAGGAGAATAAGTACACCTTAGCTTGTCAGAAGTATGAGAACTTCTCTCAGCTAACCGGGGAGTCCATCAACAAGATGGAGCTGAGATTCACAGAGGTCATAATGGATATTGAGATTATTAGGAAGGGCAAATACTCTCAGTATAAGATGAACTTGAAAGTTATCTCTGCATTAGGCGAAGACTGGGCTGTCTACAGAGTCGTCCATCAAAATCGGAGTCACCTCAGTTTGATGACAACTGAGAAGGTATTCTCTATGCTCAAGGCGAATGTGTATGACATCCTCCGACTGAAGCAAACCAAGCTTTATAAACCAAAACAGACCGAGCACAGCTTAGCTGCCAAACCAGTGGTGCTTCGAGCTAACTCTGGAAAATCCAAGTTTGCAAGACCTTCACGGTCCGCTGACTCCTCAGCTAGGGATCGACCAAGTAGGTCCAAACTTCAGAAGAAGGTCGATGAAATGAACAAACAACTCAAGGAGATGAATTCCAAGATCGAGAAATACAGGAGGATCAACAGGAGCAGACAGAACTCAACTGAACCCAACTCAAAAAATAAAACAAAATGATGCTTTGAATGGGGGAGGACAGGACACTTCAAAGCCGACTGTCCTGATCTCTCCAAGAAGGAGAAAGATGTCCTCCGAGGAAAGGCCAAGGTGAAGGCAAAGGCCATGATCGTTGAGGATGACGTCGACGACACCAACGTATTCCCAGAGTCAGAAGAAGAAGAAACTGACTCGCCATCAAGCTTAGAAGAAAAAGACCAATGCTTCATAGCATTGCCAGAAGAGTCAACTGATGAGGTAAACTCTTCTTTCCATCTCTCTCATATTGCTTCTTTTGTTAATCAATGTACAAGAGAATTAGACAAAGATGTCCAACCATCTTGGGATGAGGTCAAACACTTGAGTAGATTGTGCACTGCTCAAGTCGCACAATGCAAAGAACTCCAAGTTGAGTTTGACAACATGAGCAACGAGCTGATCATGAAGGATCAAGACATAGAGAAGCTCGTGATAGTATCCCTTCATGCCTTGATCAACAGTCAGGTCATCAACTTGATCAACATGACTAGGACTCGAGCGGAATACATTTCTCAGTTGGAAATGGTGCTGAAGTGTGCACAAAAGAAGATAGTATCCCTTCATGCCTCAAGCGCGGCTCTAAAGATCATGTGAAGCCATTAAAGACCTCTGAAATGCGTTGAAGGTCTTGGATACAACCCAGCGACGGAGCTCAGCAAGCACAATTCGTTAAGGTAACTCAATCACCGACTAAGGAACCTCAAGTTCAATGGTCCTAGTTATCTATAGTTCTGATATGCTCAAGAAGCAAGACAGTTTGGGTTATTTCCCAGACAGTTCTCATCATGGATGAATCGATCATCTCATCAGAGTCAATACCGTACTCCACATCCACAAAGTTATCCACCAAAAAATTGGATTGCTCGCGCTTCAAGATCAACTCAGTCTGCAATCTATCTGGATGAAAGAGGAAAAGTGATTACTTAGTTCGAGTCTTCAAGGACCCAACTGAGTGTGGGTACCTAAAGTTTTTCTTGTATTTTGCAGGACCAGGATGAACTGAGGAAGAGAAGAGCTGCAAAGTCAGTCCGGGTGTTGGATAATGGATGCTCCAGGCACATGACTCATCACAGGAATCTTCTCATCAACGTCAAGTTTCGAGAGGGAGGTATTGTTACCTTTGGTGATGACTCTCAGGGTAAGACCAAACGATCTGGTACATTCGAAACAAATCATGTCACTATTAAAAATGTTTCCTTGGTCGATGGATTGAAGTATAACCTCCTCTCCATAGGCCAACTATGTGATAATAGTTTTTTCTGTGAAGTTCGATGAACAGGGATGCAGGGTGAAAGATGTCAAGACCAAACAGATTCTCTTATATGGTAGACGATTTTCATTAGGTGGAGTCTACTACACAGACTGGTCGAGTAGCTCACCACAAACGTTTCTCGTATCCAAGAGCAGCTCGGAGATAAGCTGGTTATGGTACAAGAAACTCAATCACCTCAACTTCAAAACCATAAACAAGTTAGCTCGTCAAGAGCATGTAGTTGGAATACCGAATTTGAAGCATAGTCCGACGCATCACTGCAATGTATGTTAACTTGGAAAATTAGCTAGAGCATCATTCCGTCTTAAAATGATGCCTTCCATGGATCGTGTTCTGCAATTGACCCACATAGATCTTTTCGGTCCGGTCACCCTGAAGAGTGTGATTGGAAATGAATATATTCTCGTAGTCACTAATAACTATTCGAGATATACTTGGGTGATCTTCATGGCACACAAGAATGAGACGAGAGAAGAATTGCCTAAGCTGATGGATACACTTGTGAACCAACTAGAAAAATCCATTATGTCCATCAGATCTGATCATTGAACTGAGTTTCTCAATGAAACCATCATTGAGTATTGCTAAAAGAAAGGTATAACACATTAGACCCCATCTGCAAGAACTCCACAGCAGAACGAAGTAGCTGAAAGGAGAAATCGAATGCTAAAAGATGCAGCAACCTGCATGCTAACAAGTTCAGTCCTACCAAAATGATTTTGGGCTGAAGCAGTCAATACAGCATGTTATACACAGAACCGATCCCTGCTAATGAAGAGACATGGAAAAACTCCATACTAACTATGGAGAATTAAGAAGCCTAATATCTCTTACTTCCGTGTATTTGGTTCTAAGTGCTATATCCATAAGAATGGAAAAGCTCAGTTGAAAACCTTCGAGCCAAAAGCTGTTAAAGGCATATTCTTAAGATATGCTATAAAGATCAAAGCTTATAGAGTTTTCAACACTAGCACCAAAATTATTGTGGATGTAACACCTCATGTTTTTTTTGATGAATCTACTTTTGAGTGCAAGGAACATGCTAAA
Source organism: Schizonepeta tenuifolia (assembly GCA_029490685.1). NCBI lineage: Eukaryota > Viridiplantae > Streptophyta > Magnoliopsida > Lamiales > Lamiaceae > Schizonepeta > Schizonepeta tenuifolia. The sequence goes on along the minus strand of CM055959.1, from coordinate 52,415,116 downwards.
CTGTAGGCAGTCGAAGGAAGCACACCGGCACAGCCAGTTGAGACCAGATCTCAAGCTCAATGACTGAAGAATTTAGCAGAGCCACTCGTCTGGTCAACTGAGGAAGAAGAAGTATATTCTTCTGACGATGAGACTGAAGATCCCTTCATAGATCAAGGAGAACTTCATAGTCAAAAGATCAAGTGCCAACTACAGCTGACACTCAGCCAACATCAATAACTGACTAACCTCCCAGTCCAGGACCTTCAAGTCAAAGACCAGCCAGCTCTCCAGTTCATCCACCATCTCAAGATGAGGATCGAACTGTACCAAAAGTCAGAACATGAAGCTCAACACCTTCAACATCTCCAACACCGGATTATTCCATCACAATGCTTGAATCTGCTAAGCGAGCACGAAAGAATAAACAATGGTATGAAAGCCATGTCAAATATTGATAGAAAATCTGGAAGCCGGTGTTTGAACCAGAATATCAGCTCAAGTTGTAGATCTCACAACTTATGTTCCAACTCAGCCAACTCAGTCAAGAACCTCAGCTGATGATGAACTAACTTTGGTAGCACGCTATGTTGATGAGCTCAAGATACTAGGAAAGCTTGAACAAGCAGGAGATGTAAGCATGATCGCTTGCTTCGTAACAAACGTGCTAGAACCCAAAAACATTTTGGAAACTAGACTCAAGCCTAGCAAGAACAGTTAAATGAGTTCCTCAGAAACTGTGTTTGGGAACTTGTTGAGAGACCTGAAGGAGTCAATGTGACTGGCTTGAATGGGATATTCAAAATAAGCGAGACGCCATTGGATACGTAGTGAGAAACAAGGCTAGACTGGTAGCTCAAGTTTATTGCCAGCAAGAAGGAACAGATTTTGAAGAGTACTCCTTCACTCCAGTTGCTCGTGTAGAAGCAATTCGGATTTTCTTAGCCTACGCCGCTTACCACAAGTTCAAGGTATATCAAATAGATGTGAAGTGCGCATTCCTCAATGGCGATATTAAAGAAGATGTGTATGTAGAACAACCTCCCAGTTTTGAAACTGGTGATGGTAGAGTCTACAAACTAAAGAAAGCCATATATTGACTGAAATAGGCTCCGCGCGTATGGTACGACACTCTGTGCTGCTTTCTACTCGAGTCTGCATTCATCCGAGGCTCAGTAGACAAAACTCTCTTCACCATCAAAGTTGGAGAAGATATCCTGGTGCTGCAAATTTATGTAGATGACATCATCTTTAGATCCAAGTCCGAATATCTGTGCGAGAAATTCTCCCAACTCATGAAGGAAAAGTTCGAGATGTCCATAATGGGAGAGATGAATTATTTTCTTGGGCTGAAACTCAAGCAGTCACCAGAAGGACTTTTCATCAATCGGTCCAATTACATAAAGGAACTAATTTCCATGTTTAGACTGAACACAAGCCGAACAACGAAGATCCCAATGAACACCAACTGCAAGATCGACCCTGGCCAGAAAGGCCAGCTCATCGATGCAAAGAAGTACAAAGAGATCATCGACTCGCTACTCTATCTAACTGCTAGTCGACCAGATATCTCCTATGCAGTTGGAGTCTGTGCAAGATTTCAAGTTGAGCCTAGGGAAGCTCACTTGCAACCATCAAAGAATATCATCAAGTACCTGGTGAGCATCGTATACTCCCAAATAATTCCTGCAAATCCTGCTCAGAATTAAAATGAGTATAGTAATAAGCAGGGTCGAACCACAGAGAACGGGATATAATTTATTCTTCCTATAAATTAGTTTTTGGTGTAGCCACCACACCTTAAAATTGGGTTTTTCTATTAACTAAGGAAGCAAGAAAATTAACTAAAATAATAAACTAGATATTAATCAAAGAAAAGTAATTCGGCTTCGAATAAATCCACACTAGTCTAGGCTTTGATCATCGACGCAAAGATTAATTAATTATCTAGGACCAACCAGTTATAGGGTACCGTGAATGCAGCGGACATACCCTAATTCCTACATACTTTATCGATAGCTAGCTGTAGACGCCAGACCTAACTATTTCTCTTATTAAAACATAACCTAGCTGGAAATGCCAGTCCTAGATTTAATGCTCTAATTGCTTTTAGCTTTGAAGGAACCCGATTTAAACAAATTATCCAAGAACACAAGTAATAATCCGCTTACCAATTTATTCCTACTACGAACATGGTAGCTTTATCACTAATTAGCCCTATTCCAACAATTACGGATTGGGAGAACTAATTGATTGTAATCCAATTTAATCTAAGTTGATCAGGCTTAAACAATTCAGAATTAACTCTAAAAACAAGGAATAAATTGAAATCCTAGCCAATTAATTATGCGAACAATTAAGTCTCACAGATTATTAAACTAGTGCTTCAATATTCTCGCCGAATTAAGAAATTAACTACTCATACAATTAAAAGTAAAGACGATTAAATAATAAATAAAACGCCTAATATAATTCGATGGAATCGAAACAAATGAAATAAGAAATTTTATCACCAGAATTTGATGAAATCTTTCGAAGATGTCTGCTCCTTCCCTACTCCTAATGTAGCCGCCAAGAATATTAAAAAATATGCAACTATGGAATGACAAAGTGTGTTGCGGCTAAAGGTCCATATATATGGAAAATAAAACTAGTCCTAATTAGATAAGAATTCTAATGGGCTTAATTACTATTATTAATACTAAAATAAATAATAAAAATAGTCTAAATCACAAAATAAAACTTGGCCCATTCTTTTGCTCTCTCATCTTCGACTACTTCTAAAATTGCATGAAAATTCTTCCTTCTCGATTTCTCTCGTCCAAATATCTATGCTCACAAACTCTTCGATTCCTACACAAAGCCATATAAAAATGCAAATTATATCCAAATAAAATCATAGAAAAACTAATAATATGAACAACCAAAACACACACATCAAACATCCTCACACTTGAATCATACTTGCCCTCAAGTATGAAGTGAAGATAAAACTCAATCATCAAACATGGTTGTTCATATAATCAATTCTCTAAGACTCACAAAGACGACTCAATAAAAAGAAAATAAAATAGAAGACTAAAAAAAATGAGACATGAATTAACTCGACACACAATAGCCAAGTAATACCAAACTGTCAAGTCTGCATTATTATTCTGCTCATATGAATCAAATAACTCACTAGAGATTCTCAACCGTCAAATGAGAAAGATGAATCCTCAAGAATGCATCAGTATCATCAACTTAGTCAAAACCCAGCAACAATCGAGCATAGCTCACAGATTCATTCATTCACTCAGTATAGTATCAAGGACACCATACAAAAAAATAAGATTCACGCAGTCGCGATATATAGCAGTCAAATTGTAACTCAAAAAGGTCTTTGTTCATTTGGCGTAATGGGGCTAGGGACCATTCGAAACGTTAGTAGGATCTAATAGGATTCCTAAGCTTAAGAAATTAAGATCAAAAGTGTGCACATCCAATCCGAAACATCATCCACAATCTCAAGTACTTGGAGAAGGAAAACCACTAACATATCTTAAGGTTAAGAATTCCACCTAGAACACTGAAACCACATGCCAATTAGGTGCAACCTCTCTCTCTTTCTCTCTTTTTCTTTTTTTTCTTTTTTTTTTCTTTTTTTTTCTTTCAAACAAATAAAACAAGAATAAATAACAGCACCTTTTTTTTTCTATCTAATGCAACGACATGCCGCAATCATCCCAAAATATCCCCAACCAATCATCATCTAAATCCACTGTGAAATCAATACCTTTGTCTGCCCAAACAGATCATAGATCCATATAATCGAATTACAAAACAGCGGTTTGGGCAAACAGAACACATAAGCACAGCTTCCTCTTCTCTAACAAATAATGGAATGAAGTTCCGAATTTAGAACATGCATCACTGGCCAAAGAGAGTCTAGAAACAACATGTGTTTCATATTTAGTGACTTAAATGAAAGAACATGGTCAAGGCTTCAAAATGGCACACTAGGGATTAATGCACGGGTTAGGCCACGAAAAGTAGGCCAAAATTAGTTCATCCTAGTGCCTTTTATCATTTATTACACATGATACACATGATATCGCAACCTTATGAAAAAAATTCTCTCAGAAAGAAATAAAGTAGAGAGTGCTCTACTATGAAGGCTCAAATCATATATAAGTGTGGGTAAAGAAACTCAACTACTGCCCTTTTTCATCGTTCCAAGTATCATTTAATAAATACTCAAACTTTAAATTGCATCTCACCATTGAAAAGCATATTGAACCACCAAGTTTATCACAAGACTCCTACAGGCAGAGTATATTCACAAATATTAACAAATTCGATAATACTTGGCTTACTTGACACAAAAACTCGACTCAATAAAACATACGAACATAAGCACACATAGACAACCTCCTCACACTTAAGCTTTGCTTGCCCTCAAGCAAACAAAGATAAGCATGAACAAGGAGAAACAAACACGGACTCAAACACAAAAAAGAAAACAAAAAAAAAATTAAATAAATAAAGTAAACGGAAAGAAATCACCGGATCCTTTTCTTTCGAAATTTAGGTGGCTTAAGCTCCAACTTGGATAATTTCTCATCACTTGGTATGGATCTGTCAAAGACATCCCGTTTGGGCAAACGGGACGTATTTCCAGAACCTTGAGTATCAAAATCAGTCACCCCTTTCATTGAAATTAGATCTTGTTTTTCCTGCTTAAATTCATTCTCAAGATATTCTTGGACAGAAGAGTCAATCGCATCAATGGAACAAACATCTTTAACATCAAAAGGATTATTCAAAGCATCATCAATGCTGATAGTGAATTTCTCTTCATGATAATCTAAGCAAATAGTACCATTAAATACATCAATGACCGACTTTGCAGTTCGTAAGAAAGGACGACCTAGAAGAACACCAGACGAATCCTTTGACTGCATATCACTCATTCTCACCACATAAAAATCAGCTGGATAAACAAAATCATGCACCTTCACAAGAACATTTTCCAACAAACCCTTCGGATAAACACATGACCTATCGACTAACTGAATCACAACCCTAGTATCTACTAACTCCACACCTGACAGACTATTATAAATAGCTAAAGGCATGACATTAATAGAAGCTCCTAGATCACACATAGCATGCTCAATCTTTGTATCACCAATGTAACAAGGCAAAGAAAACATACCTGGGTCCTTGCATTTGGGCGGCAATTTCTTTTGTATCAAGCTAAAACGTTCTCACCCATTACAATCTTTCCAGAACCTTTAGACTTTCCAGCAATGAAGTCCTTCACAAATTTGCTTAATGGCGGAAGCTTGATCGCTTGAAGGAATGGAAGATTAATCTCCAACTTCCTGAATATCGACATGAAGTCCATTTGATCTTCCTCCACCTTCTTCTTTGCTAATCTGCGAGGGAGAGGAGCAGGTATCATAATATTAGGATCATATAAACTCAAGGGCTTATGTACCTTAGTTGGCTCCTCCGATGCAATTTCCTATCCAGCCTCCTTTTCCTTCAGCACAACTGTCGGACCACTGTCCTGTTTGGCTAAATAGGACTGTTTTTCAGCCTTTTTAGCAGAAATGGATGTTCCTTCGGAATTCTCGAATTTGTGCAGAGTTGATCCTTTCCCAGACTCATCACTCGAGAAATTTCCTGACTTCTGGACAGTAGGCTCACTCAACTCCTTTCTACTTCTCAAAGTGATCTTGTTCACATTCTCCTTGGGATTAACTTGAACTTGAGACAGCAAACGGCCTTGATTTCCCCTCATCTCATTCATGGAAGTCGAAAGTTGAGACATTTGACGAGCTAACCCCTCAATGCACACTTTCTGCTCAGTTTGAGATTGGTGTAGTTGCTGCACATTATTCTGCAAAAATTGTTGTGAACCGATCAAGTCTGCCATCATCTCCTCAAGAGATTTGCCTTGCTTTTCTTGTGGAGGTGGAGGAGGTGACGTCTGCTGAAATCCTCTTTGATGAGGAGGTCGGTAGTTTTGCTGCTGTTGCTGCACTTGTGGGGGCTGCTTCTGTGTCGAATCTCTCCAACGGATTCAGATGATCTCTCCAACCGGGATTATAGGTGTTCGAGTATGGATCTCTCTTCGGTGGTGGATCGGGGCAACTATAAAAATTATGAGGCGCGTTTACTTGAGCGTGAAGCTCTTCATCACTCCCATTACATTGCAAGCTCATGTGGCCAAAATTACCACATGCTCCACACGGTTTCTCCATTTCTCCAACACTTCCAACCTTCTCAGCCACAGTGTGCAGTATCCTTTCCATTCTTCCCATCCTCTCTTCAATCTTCTCTTCAAAATTGGAGGAACTTGTTTTTGCAGCTTTCTTGAGCAAACTAACTCTAGGCTCCTCGTATTCTGTTGTTGCTTCCACCAAGTATTGAATGAGGTTTTTTGTTTCACTCACCTTACAACGAGAAAATCCTCCTGCACCTGATGATGAGTTGACAAAATCTTTTGTTTTGCTATTCATGCCTTGGTAGAAATTCTGCAGCAAATCACCGTCAGAAATTTGTGATTCGGGCAACTATCCAGCAATCTTCTGAACCTTGACCAGTAAGCACTCAAGGTTTCATCATATTCTTGCTTAATTCCGCTGATCTCCTTCTTCAATGCATGAGTCTTAGTAGGCGGAAAGAAGTGCTCCAGAAACAATTTCTTCATTTCAGACCATGTTGATATGGAGTTCACGGGGAGACTACTGAACCATGCATTCGCCTCTCCCACTTGAGTGAAAGGAAATGCTGCTAGCTTGAACTGTTCCTCAGAAATTCCAGTTGGCCGTTTCTGCACCTTGCATATCTTAATGAACTCACTCAGAAAATTGTACGGATTCTTTCCTCTCTTACCATAAAACTTCGGTAAGACATTCAACAACCCCAGCTTAATCTCGATCGGTGCCTCCAAATTTGCTAGATTTATCGAAGTGGGAGGATCATCTTCCAGATGGCTGGAAAGTTCATTCAACATCGGATCTGCCTCTGTCATGTTGCCTTCAGTAATTGCAACAAAAGTAGACTCAGCTCCTTCTTCGAAATCTGCTTCTGCTTCAGAAAAAAGGTGGGCTTGGGCAAACGGGAAACCTTCAGTATCCGAGGCACCACTGTCAGAATCGTGTTCTGTTTGGCCAAACTCAACACTTTCTAATTCCAACAGTTCTCTTCGCTTTCTCTCCCGAGTATCTTTCAGCAATCCTCTCGCGAACTTATTGACTTCAGGATGATATAGAAGTTCCGAGTCAGAGGACCTGGTCATAAACTGTAAAAAAGTAACAAAAGATCAATAGGAAAAATAAAATAATAAACACCGTTCCCCGACAATGGCGCCAATTTGGTGAGCGTCGTATACTCCCAAATAATTCCGACAAATCCTGCTCAGAATTAAAATGAGTATAGTAATAAGCAGGGTCGAACCACAGAGAACGGGATATAATTTATTCTTCCTATAAATCAGTTTTTGGTGTAGCCACCACGCCTTAAAATTGGGTTTTTCTATTAACTAAGGAAGCAAGAAAATTAACTAAAATAATAAACTAGATATTAATCAAAGAAAAGTAATTCGGCTTCGAATAAATCCACACTAGTCTAGGCTCTAATCATCGATGCAAAGATTAATTAATTATCTAGGACCAACCAGTTATAGGGTACCGTGAATGCAGCGGACATACCCCAATTCATACATACTTTATCGATAGCTAGCTGTAGACGCCAGACCTAACTATTTCTCTTATTAAAATATAACCTAGCTGGAAACGCCAGTCCTAGATTTAATGCTCTAATAGCTTTTAGCTTTGAAGGAACCCGATTTAAACAAATTATCCAAGAACGCAAGTAATAATCCGCTTACCAATTTATTCCTACTACGAACATGGTAGCTTTATCACTAATTAGCCCTATTCCAACAATTACGGATTGGGAGAACTAATTGATTGTAATCCAATTTAATCTAAGTTGATCAGGCTTAAACAAATCAGAATTAACTCTAAACACAAGGAATAAATTGAAATCCTAGCCAATTAATTATACGAACAATTAAGTCTCACAGATTATTAAACTAGTGCTTCAATATTCTCGCCGAATTAAGAAATTAACTACTCATACAATATAAAGTAAAGACGATTAAATAATAAATAAAACGCCTAATATAATTCGATGGAATCGAAACAAATGAAATAAGTTGGCCCATTCTTTTGCTCTCCCATCTTCGACTACTTCTAAAATTGCATGAAAATTCTTCCTTCTCGATTTCTCTCGTCCAAATATCTATGCTCACAAACTCTTCGATTCCTACACAAAACCATATAAAAATGCAAAATATATCCAGATAAAATCATAGAAAAACTAATAATATGAACAACTTGAGTTAGTCGAGTGTAAGTTGAGTAAAGGAGACAGTCGAGATCCACACCGATTGAGTGGTACTCTATGTTAACTTGTTTCTTGTCTATTACAAAAAACTGCCAAAATACCGATGAAAATACCGAGGGCAATATTACACTCGGTAATTACCGACTAAATACCGACGATGAAAAAGACGGGTCGGTTTTGATAAACTTACTAACGAAATACCGACGACAATTTGGCAGGATCATTCCTTCTAAAATCACCGACGGTACCGACGGCGAAAAAGACGGATCGGTTTTAATAAACTTACCGACGGAATACTAACGGCTATTTGGCGGGATCATTCCTTCTAAAATCACCGACAGTATTACAGAGGGCATATTTGGCGAGATCATTCCTGCTAAAATCACCGACGGCATTACTGAGGGCATATTCCCTCGGTAAATTACCGACGGTAGCCGCCCTCGGTAAAATATGAATTTTTATTTTATTTATTTCTATACAGAATTACCGACGGCATTTCCCTCGATAATTATCGAGGGCTGGTTTGCTGTCGATAATTGTGTGATTGAAATTGGGGCTTCCAGCGCTAATTCCCCATTTATGCTCCGGCATCTTCCTCGCCGCCGCTGCCGTGCCGTTCCGTTGCCGTCCTCCTCCCTCTCTCTCTTCTATTCCTTCTCTCTCTCTCTCTCTCTCTCTCTCTCTCTCTCTCTCTCTCTCTCTCTCTCTCTCTCTCTCTCTCTCTCAGCCGTCCGCCGCCGCCGGCCCAGTGTCGCGCTGCTCGTTTTCGTCCGCCGCCGGTAAGTCCTCCTCCCTGTCTCTTTTCTATTTCCTCTCTCTCTCTCTATCTATCTATCTCTATCTAACTCTTATCTCTCTCTCTCTCTTAGCTGTCCGCCGCCGCTGCTGCTGTTGCCCCCGCTGCCGCACTGCTCGTTGTCGTTCACCGCTGGTAAGTTCTTCTCCCTCTCTCTTTTCTATTCCTTATCTCTCTCTCTCTCTCTCTCTCTCTCTCACTCTCTAACTCTTATCTCTCTCTCTCTCTTAGCCGTCCGCCGCTGCCGCTATTGCCACCGCCTCCGCTGCCGCTACCACCGCCCAATCCTTAATTCGCCGGTAATTATATTTGTTCCCTCTCGATTTTTTTCCATCACTTCTGCATCTTGTGTTGAATTATTGCGTGAGCGTGTTTAATTGCATTTTGGAGCAGGTTTTGTTATTTATTTAGGTTTTTCTTTTATGATGTTTAATTGTGTGTTATATAATGATAAGGATTGGGAAAACAACTGTATTTCTGCCATTTTGATGGCATTATAACTTTTTTCTTGGTAGTAAATGAGACTAGTTTATTTCAATTATGCTGAGCAATGCATGTTTCTTATGAATCTGGATCGAAAGATGTAGTTGTGAATATGAATTAAGATGAATATGCATAAGTTGTGAATTTGATATGTTTGTGTTGGTTAACATAGTTGGTAGAGTCGAGCACTTGGTAGTTAGGATAGTGGGGTTATGCTGTCAAAATTTCGTCTGATTTATAACTAATGTTCTTTCTCTTTTTATTTATAAATTACAACAATGATTGATAATCGTCAGTGGATGTATGCGAGATATTATGATCATTCTGCATTTGAAATAGGACTTGAAGGTTTCCTTGAGTATGCAATAAATCAAATAGCTTACACAGATAGAGTAGGTAACATTAGGTGTTCGTGTAAGCACGTGGTCTTTTTATGTGTGCCTACAGTCAGAGAACATGTTACTAGGCATGGGTTTGTCCACAATTACACAACATGGGTTTATCATGGGGAAGCACCAGTGGATAGACGGCTAGAACATACTAGAATGGATGAGGATGATGAGTCATACAATAACTCTCAAAGGATGGTGTATGATCATGCTGGTCCTAGTAATTTTGAATATCCTCCCAATCTGGAAGAGCCGCCACATCCTGCTGCTCAACAAATTTATGACATGTTGAAGTCTGCCGATAATCCATTGTACTCTGGGTGTGATTCTTACTCCCAGTTATCCTTTATGACACAATTCATGAGCATAAAGGTTGAAAACCACATATTAGAGAGATGCTTCAATCAATTGTCTTCGTTTTTTAAATCGGTATTACCCAAGGATAACAAGTGTCCCGACGACTATTATAGTACGAAGAGACATGTGCGCGGTTTGGGTTTGCCAGTAGAGAAGATCGATTGTTTTGTTTATAATTGCATGTTGTATTGGGGAGAGGATAGTGAGTTGGAGAGCTGTAAATTATATGGTGAATCACGATATAAGGAGAACTTGCGTGCATCTGGAAGCTGCCGAAAAAAACGTGTGGCGGCCAAGCAGATGCATTACTTTCATTTGATGCCCCGACTGTTGAGGTTGTTTGCATCTCCAGCAACAGCTGAAGACATGCGTTGGTATGCAACTTCTAAAGAAGATGGGGTTATGTGCCACCCAACAGACTCTCCGGCATGGTGACACGCACCCGTCGTATGGTACGATCAAAATATCTATGTATGCCCTAGACGGACAGTACACGCTCCTAAGCTAGGGTCGATCCCACGGAGAGTGATGAACCACCTTACTCTTCAGTGTACAAATCGAGTTGTCACGGTCTCAATCTATATATCTGAACAATAAACTAAACGGAAATCAAATATTAAAGGGGGCTAAGATTTGGGGTAGGTTATGATCATTGTTGATATGTTAATTCGGTCATGGGCACACTGAAGATCCGTCAATGCTTCATATAAACTCAAGGCGTGGCCCAAAGACATTGGGGCGTTTCAAGAGTTCATCCTCCACACTTGGGATGGTTGAATCCCTTGTTGTCGTCTTGGTCCGAAGGTCACGCTTCACCCCGGTCACAAGGCCGTGCTTCACTCCTCCTTAGATAGTAGTCATACCCGATCTCTCCAAGTATGACCCTCACCAACCTTCTCTTCCAAACTTCCTATGTCCACACCTACAGAGTAGACATAACTCGCGGGATATCCATTTCCGGTACTACGTCCAACCGGTCATCGATATGCCTACGATATGCGAGATGAGTCCTTTGGTCGATAACCATGGCTTGATGCCTCATCACAGTTGATAGGTGATTGTTAGAGAAGCCCAAGACTGAAGAAGGACGCAGTATCCCCTTGTCCATTCCTCACCATCCAGATCTACAGCACCATGTCAGGTGCTGCTAAGCTACCGGTCATGGGCACACCGAACGTTGCCGTCTGTCATGCCCTGCCTTTGCTTGACATGGTACAGCTCCAACCAAACAGAGATCACCCGTTAGGTCAGGACTGCCCATGAGTTCTGCTCCAGTCCTTCAAGAACTACTAGACTCAACCGATGGCACAAGTACCTCACGAATGTTTCACATATCAACAGTCAATCATTTCCTATGCCCAAATCTCACCAAGTAGATTACTCACACATATTTAAATATATAATGATAAGCGAAAGACAACACATGAATGAAAAGAAATACGAAATACTTGAATTAAAAGTACCTAAGGCAAACAGCCTTGGATTTGTTCTTCACAGCGGAATGTAAATCAAAGTAGATAAATTGTTCTGAACAGAAAATATAGAACTGAGAGTAAAAGTGTTTTCTTCGGACTAAGAACTGGAGAATGATAGATTAACCAACATTGTGCCAGCCGCTCTAGCTGGACTTTTATAGTAGCAATGGCAGCGAGCAAAACCCTAAGCGGGTAGACTGAATCGGCATGATTGGCACTTTCCATGTTGAGCGAGATTCTGATTATCTGTGATTGACTGGATTGATGATTGGCCATCTCCGATTGATTGATTATTTAGGGTACTGTGCTGACCTCCAAATCCTTCCTTCCATAGATGCTTGGCAGATATTGTGCGAATCTTCTTCCACGCGGCTTTCCTTCTTGAGCTCTGGTGACTGACTGGCAATTTCTGTAGTGGTCAAACTGGTTGCATGTTTCATGATTTGATTCTTCGTAGGCAAGGCAGTTGCAAGATCTTCTTTGTTGTTGGGTGCATTGCGTTAATACCACGAATGCGAATGATGAACAACAACTTAGCTTCAGGGTTCACATGGAATCCTCCTTTCAACCTCGTCCCTTGCTTCAATTCATCTCCTGCTCTGCATACTCCTTTGCGTAGTCCTTGCAACCGACTGAATTCACTCCAGCTCTGCTCATTCTGACCACCTTTCCTCTGTTTGACTTGGACTGAGCTTTCTTCCTTCGAACAATAGTTTTCTTCCCCTGGACAAACACTATGACACAAAAAGACATGAAAAATAGGGCCAAATGGCCCAAAAGTCGAAGACGCATCACATGGAAACACTTGAATTCGGTTCATCCTAATTTCGCTTAGGAGATAAGAAATGTCAGATTGGGCCTCTGTACATATGGTTTTGCCCAGTTTGCACAATCAGGACGTCAGTATTCTTCTTGGCCAGTTATTGTCACACCGTATAACTTGCCTCCGTGGTTGTGCTTGAAAGAACAATTCATGTTCCTCACAGTTCTCGTGCCTGGGCCATCTAACCTGACGATGAAGTTGGACGTCTTCTTGCAGCCGCTGATAATAGAGTTGAAATCTTTGTGGGAGGTACGAGTGAATACTTATGACATATCTTTAAAGCAAAATTTTCAGATGCGGACAGCTCTTATATGGACTATTAGTGATTTTCCAGCATACGCTATGTTGTTTGGGTGGGGCACATCTGGAAGATTGGCCTGCCTACATTGTATGGAGGATACAGAAGCATTCACTCTACCGAGAAATGGAATACAATCGTGGTTTAACAATCATCGGAAGTTTTTGCCTCCTGACCATGTATTTAGAAGAAATAAAACTTCATTCTTGAAGAATAAGATATGCAAAGTGAATCCACCAAAACCGAGATCGGGAACAGAAATATTGAATCTAATTGAGGGTTTGGGCTTTGTAAAGGTTGCAGAAGACTACGATGGCATAAACGCCCAACTTGCGAAAGATCAACACATTGGGTGGAAAAAGAAAAGCATATTTTGGGATCTTCCATATTGCAAGGATCTTCTGATTCGACATAATTTGGGTGTAATGCATATTGGGCCCCACACTTGCCGAGCTGAAGCAGCAATGGCCTAAAAGCAGCAGAGGGAGGGTTCTCTTTCGGAGAATGCCTAATGGGTACGTTATTTATTTATTATTTATTATTATTATTATTATTATTATTATTACAATTCAATATTATTATTATTACAATTCATTATTATTATTGTCATTATTATTATTTTTATTATTATTTATAGAGAGTTGATGGAGACACCAGGCATCTCAAACAATGCCCTTCAGGCTTTTAGGAGGATTCCCAATCCTGGGGGGTACAATTGGAAGTTGACTCCCCAAGCGGTGAAGGACGCATTTGGAAAGAATTTGGGGTAATCAAATTTTTACTACAAATAAAATTAATAATTATTATTGTTCAAATGTTATCTATTGATTTAATCATTTTTTTTTTCTGCAGAAATAATATTGTTGGGAGCCTAAGGATGAGGTGGAGGTTAAGAAGATGTGGGAGGCAAAGGCACGTACAAGGTTTAGTGACACCCTTGAGAGACCTGAAGAAGAAGCTGAGGTTGAAGACTGCTGCGGGGCAGACGATGGTCAGACCCGACGACATGACTGAAGAGTACTGGACTGGCCTACAGTCGTACTGGCAACAGGAGGATATTCAGACGGTTTCCCAGCAACACAGCCGAAACCAGTTGTCTGAGCCCGATGGACCAGGTACAGGGATCAACAAGCATGTTGGAGGGTCTCAGTCCACTCGTATCCTGCAACAGAGTTTGGTTAGTAATTATTAATTAATTTCATAAGTAATATATATTTATATATATATCTTTGTTAATAATTTATTTTTCTTCTATACATATATTAACAAAGCTTGCACAGTGGAGTGTCGGTGACTGCCTTAAACATATGAAACTTTCCTCAGAATCTAGACAAAGGAGGATGGCACTTATGCGACAAAAAGGGATCACCATCTTGATGTAAGTATTTAAGTTTATTCAAATATTAGTAATATATATTGAAATGTATTTATTTTCTAACAACTATGAATTGTTATGTATCAATTAGGAGGAAATTTATTGCATTACTACTGAGACAGGACGAACAGACCTGAACGAGATCTACTTGGAGCTCGTACATCCCGAGAGGTCACGGCGGTACGGCATTGGAAGTGTCGGTGTGAGCCAGATCAGTAAGGGGTCTATTGGTAGCACTGGCACTTTAGCGATGATGCAGAAGATGTACGAGACTCGGATCTTCACGTTGGAGGAGCGGCTGTAGAAGGCTGAGAAAGACAGTGCTGTAGAACGAGCAGCACGTGCAGCCATGGAGAAGCTTATGGCCCAGTTCGAGTAGTTTATGCAGTCGGCTTAGCTACCTCTTCGTCCTTCCCCTAGTTGATTAGGTCCTTCATCTTATCCTGCAGTTATTTATACACTCCGTACATCATTGCACTCGCATTTTACATTTGCACTGGTATATTACATTTGCACTCGTATATTACATTTGTTTATATGATTTGGGATATTGTGATTTGTATTTTTGGTATTTGTTTTGTTATATTGTGGGTTGTGTAATTGAATCGTGAAACAGGTATTAAAAAAAATGAAATCAAAATAAAAAAAATTAAAAAAATTACCGACGGCATGGATACCCTCGGTAATGACCGACGGCGTTACCGTTGGTGATTTCTCTTAGGAAACCGGTGAAATCACCGATGGCACACACCTCCTCTGTCATTAGTATTTCCGCCAAAAATGTACCGGTAATTCCACCTCGGATTACCGATCACAATTACCGATGGCGTCGCCGTCGGTAATTGCCGACAGTTATCAATGCTGTCGGTATTGTCCTCACCGACGACAAGATCAATGGCAGTTTGTTGCCGTCGGTAATGCTGTCGGCAATCAAATTACCAACGACATGCGGTGAAATACCGACGGTATTTCCCCTCAGTAATTTGCTTGTTTTTCGTAGTGGTCTTTAAGGCGGGTGTCTTCAAAATAAATTCAAACATTTGTTTACAATTTATTTACATTGAATTAGCGAAGTAGTCATATTCATTGAAAACCTCGTCTAAATCTATAGACCCTGCATTTAGATCGCGAGTGGGCTGACATAGAACTACATACTCTCTTTACGCGCGCGAGTGTCACTTACTGTCATTGACGTGTTACGTCATCGTCATTCCTAGAAGCAGCTTTTTCTGAAACGATGCATTGAAGACTACCATTTATTCCGAAAAAAACTACACAATTTAATCTGATCAGTTGATTAGGATCTTATCCCTTCTATAAATAGGGGGCCTTGCAATTCATTTTGCACATCCATCCAGATTTCGATATCTCAACAACTCCAAGATTTTCTGCCTTCTCTCATGAAATATTTACCTTGTGGTTTTCTCTCTTGCTAGGTTTGTTTTCCTCTTCAGAAAAACCTACCCATTCGAGAATATGCCTTCCCACATTGCAAAGCGGTCCTCTTCTCCTGCCAGCCCTGAATCAGTGAAGTAATCGGTTCAGCAAGAACGCTATGTTCGTGGCTACATGATATGCATATGCTTCAAAGGATGACTGATGATGTGGACGATTCGTGGTGTCAACCAGTTTATACGGATGCCTGAGTGTTCTTCCAATTGCATATCAAGTATTTCATTCAGACGCATCTTTGAGGAGGCTACCAATGCTTCAACCTCTTCAAGTATTGCGCAATGAAGATCTGCAACCCCACGTCACGAGGACAAGTCGATAGTAACCTGTGTATCAGGAGTCCCGATTGAACCTAGGCATTCACTCCT
Organism: Schizonepeta tenuifolia; assembly: GCA_029490685.1. Taxonomy (NCBI): domain Eukaryota; kingdom Viridiplantae; phylum Streptophyta; class Magnoliopsida; order Lamiales; family Lamiaceae; genus Schizonepeta; species Schizonepeta tenuifolia. The sequence goes on along the minus strand of CM055959.1, from coordinate 52,398,918 downwards.
GAGAAATTCCTGTACAAGGCCATCCTTGTCTGCAAATTAGTCTCAGTCGAGCTTTCTTCCACTCTAGCTCACTTATAACTTGAGTGTTTGTTGAAAGAATGGGTCACTTTTGCCATCTGGCAAGTCGACACTAAATGCCACCTGCAAACTTTCTTCCTCATTAACTCTTTGCTAATGCCAAAAAGGGGGAAGAAGTGGGTTAACTCTTGTTAAAAGTACTGTCGTCTAAGTACTCCAATAGGAAGACCCGCAGGAATGGAGATCGTGAAGGCTGAAGAAGAGTGCTGATAGGTTGTCAGGTGCCTCAGAATATTGCTCGAGGCATTCAATCAGAATTGACCTCAACCATCAGCCTTCAAAGAAGCAGTGAAGAAAAAGACCAAGGCTGATGAGGAGAAGGTTGACGAAGTAATCAAAAGTCTTCCCGTGGCACGAGACAGGTATTCAAGTGACGTCACCTCAGCCTTGTTAGATGATGATGAAGACCCTCCCTTAAGGTGGAGAAGAAGATAACGAAGACCCTAGAGTAGATTAGAATGTTAGGATTGTAGTTTAGAAAGAAGTCAGTTGTAACTGTAATCACTCTCCAATTTGTTATCTATAATAACAAGTTACTAGTTATTAAAGGTCTTCAGTTATTAACTCACTTGATGACAACTATCTCGTTGTCCAAGTTTGAGGTTAATTTTTATATTTTTTCTCTTATGCTAACCCTTTCCTCTTATAGACTAGAATTGAATTTAACTTTTAGTCTTTTTGGTATCAGTTGTATGGTATCAATTAGGAAAATTAGGTGGTGTTAGATTAGAGTTTTAGCATCATCAAAAAGGGAAAAATTGTTGGAAAAATTAGTAAAGGTTTTGATTTAAATCCCAAAATCCAACTGACCCCAATCGAGTAGAAGAAAGCCAGTATTCTGAACTTAGCTAGACCTCATTGTTTGAGCGTAGGGATTTTATCTTTAAACGTTTCAAGCAGAAGAAGATAGTCAGACTGAAGAATGCAGTTCGTGAAGAACTTAGTTGAGACTCATGCTCAGATGAATAGGAAATCAGCTGAACCTCAACCACAACTGAATTGCGGACTCAGTTGGATAGCAACTCAGTTGACTCCTCAACTGACCCATGCAGCTCAAGCGTGAGGAGAAGTTGTGTCGAATTCAGACGTCGCAAATCTGAGAAGAGAAGTCTTTGAAGATATTGAAGGCACAAGAGTTGAAGTCCAAATTCAAATCTACTCGGAAGCACAAGTCAGCTGGAAAACTTACTATAAATGGACCGACAACAGAGACGCGCAAAAAGCAAAGGTCACTGTTACCATTTTAGGAAAGTTTACAGTAAAGTAGGTGGACTGCCATACTTTTGGCACAGATCAAACGGCTCTTTCCAACGGCTAATTCGATCTCCCTCTATAAATTAAAAGAAATAAAGTTCTGGGCGAACGCAGAAAGATAGAAGAGAGAAAATCATCAACGTTGAAGAAGCATCAGACTCTTCCACTCTCCAGCAAGAAGTCCTCAGTTGAAGACCAGTAGAAGTCGAGTATCCACACCTTCTCTTGTTCTTCCATCTAGCCTCTCAGAAAGCCCCTTTCTTTGATCAAGTCTAGAATATAGGTTCTTGCTTAAATTTATGACCAAGCAAACTCTCTCCCAAAAGATCGAGTCTCTAAACCTTAGAACGAAGCCTCCACTTCTCTCTGTGTAGAAGGCTTCTTAGTTGGAAAAACCCCCAACCTCCAAACCTTAGGTCCGACTTTGAACTTGCAATCAAAGTAACTAGGTCCCTTAGAACCTGTAATAAAAGACTAGGTCCCTTAGAACCCGCAATCTAAGACTAGGTCCCCATAGAACTCGTAATCTAAGCCCAGGCTGTACACCTGTCCGCAAAAGTGTTGTAAGGTCTTGTTCAAACCAGTAATCGAACTGGTTAGGTTGCCTTGTACCCGCAAATCAAGTGGAACGTTTGATTAGCACACCTAAGCTTATCTAGTTGATTATTTCCCGAAAGAAAGTCGTGGATGTAGGAGGTCAATCTCTGAACCACGTGAAAATATTGTGTCCTTTACTTTCTGTATTTACATTCAGTATTTTAAATTCAGTTATCTAACCAATTAACCCAGCATACAAACTGCATACAAACTGCACTTTCACAAACAACACTAAGTTTTGGGAACTCTTGACCTTCCCTGTTTTCATTAAGGTTTCAGTTTAAGTAACGAGCTTTAATTTCCACCAACTTCCGCAAATGGTTAACTCTTTGAAACCTCAGTTGGGATACACAACTCACCCTCAATCAAAGAAGTCAATTGTATACCCAAGTGTGCGAACAACTCCAACTGACTATCTCAGCTGTAGAGCACCTCCAACTTACTTTCACAGTTGTTGAGCAAACTGAACTGAGCAATTAATCGGTGAAAAGATTTTATAAGGCAAAAATTGCTAGTGGTGTATTCTCCCCTCCCTCCCATACACCATATACTCGTTACTGGGACCATCAATAATTATCAATGGATATGGACAAAATAACTAAAAAAATGAGACTGCTTGATAATTTAGGATTGAGCTACCCATCCATGAATAAATTTAATGACTCCGGCTAAAATGGTGAAACTGAATGAATAATCAAAATTTAATGAAAAATGTGTATACAAGGATTTTTTTAAATTTGTACTATTCTATATATCTTTAGATTCTTATAATATCGTCAATTATATGTTTAGGCACAGAATGTGGAGAACGTTGACTGTGTTATTCGATTTCTTAAGACGTAATTGATATCATCATCATTCAGGTGGGCTATATCTTTCGAAAACTATATTTGAGTTATTAAGCTCCATAAAATGCTTGTTATCCATAAAAATTATTTTAATGTATGCTCTACATGTTTAATACTCTAAAGTTAATCGATTGAGATTTCCGGCTGACCTAACACGTTAGTTGGAAATTGGGTACACCTTTGTTAGTAGTGCAATGGATTGATGCCCATTGTGTGCTAACCTTATAAATGGAATTCTCTGGGTCTCGACCTGAAAAACTTGATGGAATTCTCTGGTCTCGGTCCAAAATCTAACCTTACCAGACTCTCTGGGTTTCGACCCAAAGTCTGAATGACTAAATAAATGAGATTAGACCCATTGGTGGCTAGAGGTTCGGGGTCACGGTAAGAGTAACATTGTAGAGTGTGACAAGCGTGTACCAAAAAGGTAAAATGTTTTGTATGTTTAGAAGTGGCTTTTGATTTTGAAACCTTCTAAATCATACTGCTATGGATGGATAACAATACTTTATAAAATGTTTAGTAAATGCATTGCCCACTGAGTACACTAGTACTTAGCCCAAATGTTTTCAAATGTATCGAGGTTGATCGGTGGGTGATGATGGACAAGAGTGTATTCGTTTTCACTCATGCTCTTGGGGGTGACACGACCGAAAAGATCCATGTGGATCAATTACAGAACGCGATCTGTAGAGGGCGTCAATTTGAGACGGAATAATGCTCTAGCCAACTTTCCTAGTTGACATGCACTACAGAGATGCGTCGAACTGAACTTCAAGTCTGGTATTCCATCTACGTGTTGTTGGCGTGCTAACTTCTTTATGGTTTTGAAGTTGAGGTGGTTGAGCCTTTGACACTAGGCAAGTTTCTGGAGGACTGCTCGACCAGTCTGTGTAGTAAATACCACCTGATGAAGATTGTTTACGGTATAGAAGAATTTGCTTAGTCTTAACGTCTTTTACAATGCATCCTTGTGCATCAAACTTCACAGAAAAACCATTATCCAAGAATTGGTCTACGGATAGCAAATTATGCTTTAATCCATCGACCAAGGAAACATTTTTAATTGTCACTGAATCAGTTTCGAATGTACCGATCCCTTTGGTTGTTGCCCTAGGAGTTGTCATCAAAAGTAACAATCAATCCCTCTCGAAACTTGATGTCTTTAAGAAGAATCTTATGGTGCGTTATGTGCTTAGAGCATCCACTGTGCATGACCCACACTGACTTTGCAGCCCTTCTTTTTCTCAGTTTATCCTGGTCCTGCAAAACACAAGGAGAACTTTAGGTACCCACACTCACTTGGGTCCTGGCTGGTTAGTGACTGGTGTTTCCTTGTAGACTTGAACTGTGTGATCGGTTCGATTCACTTTCCCTTTTTCATCCACATAGACTACTGACTGAGTAGGCCTAAGAGCACGAGTAGTCCAATTCTTCGGTTGATATCCTTGTCTCTGCGGAGCTTGGTTTTGGCCTTGCTAACTTGGTCGATTTCTTCGTAGTGAGAACTATCTAGAAGAAGACCCAAAACTGTCTAGCTCCTAGTGCATATCCGTACTATGGACAACCTGGACCATGATACTAATCACTAAAGCTTCCATGTCCTTGATATCTCTATTGGTATTGGTGTTGAACTGGGTATGTCTGATGGTAGAAGTTTGGTTTGTCCCAGTTCGGATGCCTTTATGGCTGACGATGAGCTCTGTTTTTGGGCATGTGCCTAGGTTGGTTTTACCTTGGCTGCGAAGGTCCTTCTTGTCCATTCTCCCTTGCTTTGCAAGCTTGGGGTCTAGACTTTCTTGTTGACCTTTCAATATCCTTTGAAGTACCACCTTCATCTTTCTTAGGTTCATCTCCTTGAACCTGTTTGCCTTTGTCCTTCACAGGAGTCTATATAGTCTAAGGAATGATTGGAGGCTCTTGAACTGTGACATCGACTGAGTCGGGTTGGACTTGAGGTTTCTCAGTTGCGGACTAACTGGCTTTGACGAACTGTCCTGGATTCGATCCACTGTCCGTCTCTGGGTTGTATCTAAGACCTTCTACCCAAATGAGAGCTCTCTGGTTGTTGATCATGCTCTCTAGAGCTACGCTCGGGGCATGAAGGGACACCATCTTCTTATTTGCAAGTTTGAGCTCCATTTGCAACTGAGAGATGGAGTCAGCCCTCTTTGTCATGTTTGGTCAAATTTATGACCTGGTTGTTCATCGACTGAGCAACTTCTTCACGGAGCTTCATGTTGATCTCCATGAGTCTCTCTATTTCTTGATCCTTTATGATCAGTTCATTGCTCATCACATTGAACTCTGCCTGAAGTGCCTCGCACTGAGTTGCTTGAGCATCACACATTCTGCTCAGCTGTTTTATCTCATTCCATGACGGATTTGTATTTTCGTCAAGTTCAACTACACATTGGTTAGCTATAGGAATAATACGAGATGGATGGAGAGAAGAATTACCTTTCCGGTAGATTCTTCTGGCAGTGCTATGAGACACTTTGTCTTGTCTTCTGGAACTTGCTGGTGAGTTAGTTTCCTCTCCTTCAGAGTCAGTGTATACGTTGGTGTCTTCGACATCTTCCTCTACAATAATGGGCTTGGACTTTTCCTTGGCCTTTACACAAAGAGCATCTCGATCCTTCTTTGAGAGGTCGGGACAATCAACTTTGAAGTGTCCTTGTTTCCAACATTCAAAATATCCTTCGACTTGAGACTTCGAGGTTGTTTCCGAAGAGCTCCGCCTACTCTTATTTTCCCTTCTATATATGTGTAGCTTAGCATTCATGTCTACAAGTTGTGTGGACATTTCCTCAATCTTTTTCTAAAGATCGGCTTGGCTCGGTTGATCCCTAACTGATGAGTCAGTAGACTGTGAGGGTCTGACAAACTTTAATCTGCCAGAATCAGCTCGAAGCACCACTGGCTTGGTCTCTAAGCTTTGCTCGGTTCAGTTTGCCTTGTAAAGCTTGGCTTGCTTCAGTTGGAGGATATCATACTCATTCACCTTAAGCATGGAGAACAGCTTTTGAGTCTTCATTAAACTAAGGTCACTCCAGTTCTTATGGACAACTCTGTAGACTGCCCAATCTTCGCCAAGCCCTGAGAGAACTTTTAAGTTTATCTCTCGCTGAGAGTATTTACCTTTCCTGATACTCTCGATGTCCATTAAAATCTCTATAAATCTCAGCTCCATTTTGTCGATGGACTCATCCGCGAGCTGACCGAAGTTCTTGTACTTCTGACAAGCCAGGGTGAACTTGTTCTCCTTGATCTCGTCAGAACCTTCACATATTGATGCTAAGGTATTCCACATCTCCTTTGCAATGTTTCATGAGATGATCTTTGGCAGGTAGGCTTTGTTGACGGTGGACGAGGTGACACTCTTCGCGATGTCATCGAGCTGAGCTGTGTCTCTTTCTTCCTTGGTGTAACCCTCACAATCCTTCAGCTCTAGCTTCGTGTTCAGTGTTCCATCTCCTGGAGCAGTGGAGGGAACTGTGACTAACTGAGTCACTCGGATAGGACCGTCTATGATGGTCTCCCACATCATATGATGTCTGGCGGTCAGCACCATTTTTAGTCAAAACTTTCATGTGGAGTAGTCGTCCACTGTCAACTCCGGTAAGCTTCCAAGCAACGTCAGGTTCATCATTCCTGCACAACAACAGAGACAAACAAGCAAATATGCATCTGAATGCACTAAGAAGATTTTCAAAGATCTGTTCAGCTGATCACTGAAAAATCTCACCTCATACATAGTGAAATAGAGTCAACACACTTTTGAACCACTACTCTGATACCATTTGATGGTCCCAGTAACGAGTAACTGGTGTACGAGGGGGGGAATATACCAGTAACGATTTTTGATTTAAAAATCTTTTTCTTTAAAAGAATTGCTCAGTTAAGTTTGCTCGACAACTGAAAAAGTCAGTCGGAGCTAATCACACAGTGAGGTATACAGCTGACTTCTTTGACTGATGATCAGCTGTGTATCTTGACTGAGGTTTTAAAAAGTTTAGCAATGAGGAAGTTGGTGGAAATTAAACTCGTTACTTAAATTGAAATCTTTTAGGGGAAGGTCAAGTTCCCAAATACTTAGTGAAGTTTGAAAAGCAGTTTGTATGCAAAGTCAGTTGGTTAGGAAACTGAATGTAAATACTGAAAATAAAGAACACAATATTTTTACGATGTTCGAAGATCGACCTCCTACGTCCACGACTTTCTTTTTGGGGAAGTAATCCACTAGATAAGCTTACGTGTGCTTATCAAATATTCCGTTTGGTTTACGGGCACCAAACAACCTAACCAGTTCGATTACGGGTTCGAACAAGACCTTACAATACTTTTGTGGGGAAATGTACAACCTATCTTAGATTGCGGGTTCTGAAGGACTTGACTCTTTGATTACGGGTTTAAAGAAAGACCTAAAAAGTGTGGGGTTGGTATTTTTCCAACTATGAAGCCTTCAATACTTAGAAAAGTGGAGGCTTCTTCGTAAGGCTTAGAGACTCATTTTTTCAGAGAATCTGCTTAGATACAACAAGATTTGGACTTCTAGACTCGATCAAAGATTGGGGATTCTGAGGTTAGAAGGAAGCTAAGGAGGAGGATTGGATACTCTCTGCAACTTGGCTTCTCACTCTTGAATGTTCTTGCTGGGGAGATCAATTAGCCGTTGAAAAGAGTCGTTTGACCTCTGCTAAAAAACATAGCACTCAACCTACTCTTCTGCAATCTTTCCTAAAATGGAGACTGCAACCCTTGCTTTATGCATGTCTCTGTGGTCTGTCCATTTTTGGAAAGTTACAGGTTGTCTTGTACTTCCAAGTAGATTTGAGTTTGAATGTGAACTCTTCTTTCTTGAACGTCTTCTAAGTCTTTGATTCTCGACTTTGGGACGTCTGACTTTGACACAACTGCTCGACATGCATGAGCCGCATGGATCAGTTCTAGAGTCAATCGAGTTCTGGTCTAACTAACCAAGTTCATCATGAATTGTCTTCTTCAGTCTGGCTGACTTCTTCCACTTGAATCCTGTAAAGAAAAAATCTCTATGCTCAAACAGTGAGCTCTAGCTAAAATCAGACTGATGGCTTCATCTACTCGGTTGGGGTCAGTTAGGTTTTGGGATAAATCAAAACCTTTACTAATTTTCTCAACAGTAATTTGTTTTTGTTACCAGAGACTAAATTAATAGTAAGGGTAAAAATATCTTTTTACGTGTAAAAAGTGATAAAATTTAAAGGAATTAAACAAGTGCTAAAATTTAGAAAAACTATATCTTAAGTGCTAGTCTCAAAATCCTCTCAACAATAGTTAGGAAACAAAGAAAACATTAGATATCAATGAATAATACTTTGATTACAATAATAAAAAAAATAAAAAAACAGCGATTTCTTATTTTTATAAACATTAAAATAAATTTTACCATTCATGAGAATAAAATATTCACCAATTATTTCGTAATTGTGTTGTTCATAAAATGGAACTACAATAAGAATGAAAAGAAGTATGAAGTACACATACACTAAAATTTAATTATTACGCGTCATAGTTTTGAAGTATATGGTGTATCTGATATAAACAAAAAATGAGTTAGATGAAGCCAAATTTTATTATGATTTGTAGAAACGTCTAAAATCATACTCTTACAAGATTAAATGATCCTATATTCGTTTTTTTTTATCTATAATACAAATTAAATTAATATAATAATTAATGATCTTATAAGAAGTTCTTAAAAATTGTAAAAAAAAGGATTCATAACACAGCAGGCTCCACCACTAAAGCTCCTTGAAGGGGGTCAGAAGGTCCTCCGACCTGCCCCGGGTCAGACGAAGACACAGATCGCCCCGACGACCTCTGCCTCTTGCCCGAAGCCTTGGCACCGACCTCCTTGGCTTTAGTAGCCTTGACACCGACCTCCTTAATTTTTCCAAAGTTCTTCACTGCAAATCAAAGCAAGAAAAGTGTAAGAATGATGAATCAACAAAAAAAAAAAAGGGGCAATCCTAACAGCACAAGCGGGGCCTCACCCGTCGAAGGATCCGCCCTACGATGGGGCTCATACGGGCTCAACCCCGCTTCAGCTAGCGAGTCTTCGGTGTATCTCCCCTCAAAAGAACCGAGGTCCTTCATCGCTTTTACAACAGTCGTCAGATCCCTATCCACCTCGCTTACTACCCATTCATAAGGTTTTTCTACCCTCCATGCCAGGTCGACAAAACTACTGTGACGGCAGAAGAAAAACTTCGAATGCCACTTATCTACCTTATTCTGAGTTCGCCCCTTGAACTCAGCTCGGGCTGAAGCATAGTACCAGCCCGCATTATTTTTGAAGAGGAAGAGCTCGTGAATGAGCTCGGCGGATATCCGGTAACCCTCATTAGCGGCGGCCACACCCAAATCGGTGAATTGCCTAAATGAATTTGGGGTTATCTGCCCTAACGCCAGGCCAAGTTTCTGTTGGAGCTCGGAATAGGCCTCAGGCAGGGGCACTCGAAGACCCGCGTGCAGACTATCCTCATAGATCGTAACAAAACCCGTCGGGGGTGAACATGCCCTATCCACTGGGCGAGGTTCTATTAACCCAGCGTTAGAAGGGAAATTGTACGTTTGAGCGAGAAACCTAATCCTAATCTCATCTAAGGATGAGGCGTAATCATTCACCTTCCCCTTCTTCACACGAGGGGGCACTACTAGAGTTTCAAATGTGGGTTCCGAAGATCCTAGAGTGAAAACCTTAAATTTAAAGCTATTATTGACACTGCCTGGCATAGGGGATTCGCTACTGCTACTGCTAGTTTGAGAGGGGGAAGCCATACTTACTTGTGAGTGCGACGGGAAATCTGCAAGGCGACGGTGAATGGAAACCCCAACGGAATAAACGCCGGCGGAATGGAAAGCGGAAATTCGAAGATTTCAGGGGAGAAGGAAAATTTTTTGGGCAAAAGCTTTTTCTGCTAATAATGGCGGATGTGAAAATGAAAAGGGGAAAACGTTTTGTATCCAAAGGATATACATTTGAATCCCGCCGTACCACATAAACGCGTGTAAACGTGGGCCCGATATTCTTGGAATATGAACCGTCCCTCAACTAAATTCAAACGGCCCATTACTTTTTCCCTCCCTTTAAGTTCGAACATGGGCCACATCCAGCACAGTAAAGTGGCCAGCACTCAGGTTGGTGTTTCTTCACTACCACCTAGAGCTCGGAGGATGAGCTCGGAAGATCAGCTCGATAATTCAACTCGTAGCGGTGATTTGCGCGATCAATCACCTCGGCAATTCGACCTCGTAGTCTACGTCTACACGTCTTCTTTCCTCTTTTTTGGGGGGGATGTGATAGTACCGGCCTCTTCTTGGGCCTGACCTAAGGCCCAATCCAGGTGGGCCTATACATTCAACTCGGCCCATAGAGCTCGGCCCAATTACAGTCGACGCCTACCTTGAAGACCAAGTCACGAAGCCCTACTTTGGAAGAAGATAGAATCCTATTATGAACGGGAATTGGATATGCATGTACTAGGAAACAAGATATGTATAAGGAATCCAAATCCTAGAAAGATTAGGGCTCAATTCAAGGCTTATAAATAGATGCTAGATTAGAGGTTTAGATACGTTCAAATACTCATTGTACTCTCAAATATAATAAAAGCTCTCTATATTCTCTCCCGTGGACGTAGATCACATCGATCGAACCACGTAAATCCTTGTGCCGTCGCATCACTGTTATTTTCTGCTATCTCTACAAACCCTAGATCTATCATTGGCGCCGTCTGTGGGAAGAAAAACGATCGACGGTTCTTTGGTAGCAGAACTATGACGGTAACGCAATCACAAAACGTGCGGGGAGACCAAAGCCAACGTGGGAACCTCGACGAAGCAGAAAGTCGCCCCACGAGCAGGGGCAATCGCCAGAAAGACAGCTCGGTCCCAAAAGAGGGGCACGGCAATAACCCTATAGAAGAGGACCCTTTCAAAGGGATGCCCGCGCTAGAGGACATCCCTCAGAAGGGTCCACAGAAATCCGGATCGAAAGGCGAGGATTTTCTCGACGACTTCGACCTCGCCACTGCATACGCCGCAACTGAATTCGCAAGAGCGAATAGGGAGAGTTTCAAGCGCTTCCTCACAACAGCTAGGATGCCTCCAATATCCGAAGCTAGGGAGAGTTCCACACGGAAGTCTATACCCAAAACTTCACATCATCCCAAAACGCAGGAGCCCGAGCTGAAAAGAAAGCACGATACTCGGCAAAGCCCACTCCGCCGCCGGAGCTCCAGCCCGCAGCGGAGTCCCAAGCAACACCATCTCCCAAGGCGACATCGTAGCCCAGGCAGGGACCGAAGTCCGAGCTATTCCAGAAGTTATAGCCCCAAGGCAAACCGGCACCGATGGGAGGGAAGACCAGCCCGACTCGTCAGCCCGTTCACCGACGAGCTGCTCGATGCCAAGCTTCCCGCAACGTACAAGTTGCCCAACATCCCACCCTATAATGGGTTGGAGGACCCCCTCAATTTCTTGACACGGTTCAAGTACAACATGCACAATCAGGGCCTCACAGAAGAGCACATGTGCAAGCTGTTCCCAGAGATGCTGGTCGACTACGCCCGAGCTTGGTTCGACAGCTTGCCGACTGGCAGCGTAGGATCTTGGGCCTACCTCGAAGGAATCTTTGTTATGAAAGTCCAAGCTCGCCGAGACTCGGCCTACCTCCTGTCCGTGAAGCAAAAGGACAGAGACACCATAAGGGAGTACGCCTCCCAATTTATGCAAGAAAGCTTGAAGGTCGATAAAATTGACGATGTTTTCCTCATCTCGGCTTTCCGAAACGGGGTCGCTCCTGGGTCCTTGAACCAGGAGCTCGCTAAGCAGAAACCCAAGACGGCCCAGGAGATGTGGAGAATCGTGTACCAGTTCGCGGACGGCCAAGATGCGGACCGGTTGAAGCGGGAAGAAACAGAGAAGAAGAGGCCTGAAGGTGATCGGGGCTGGAATGATCGTGATCGGAGAAGTGCCCACGAACGCCTTCAGCGGGGTCCTATCCAATCCCGGCTCAGACCTGGACCTATTCAGTCCCGGCTCGGACCACGGCCGGGGTCGGAGCCCCCTCAGCGACCTCCCTTTTTGAAAACAAATGCGGAGATCTTCGCACTTCATGAGGACTGGTTCACAAGACCAAGCCCTATGTCGGGGTCGAAACCTCGGGATAAAAACAAATACTGCTCCTTCCACGACGACCACGGGCACTACACAGAAGACTGCCTCGACCTCGCAGTGGAAATAGAGAGGTTAGCCCAAGAAGGAGCTCTGAAGAAGTACGAGGTCGGGGGAAAGAAGAACAGAAGGGGGAAGCGAAAGGGCGGACAGGGCCGCTGCGCTCCCGATAATAAGCGAGCTAAAACCAGTCATGATGAGGAAGATGACGACCCTCCGAATAACGTACCACAGTACGACGGGGTGGTGTCAACCATCTCCGGGCTAACCCCGAGCACAACAAAAACTAAGTTGAGGTCTAAAGCTCGCAGACCACCAATTCCATCGGAAGAGGAACAGACAAAAAAGAGGTTCAAGAAAGGCGAAACAGTCACCTTTTCCGAGGACGATCCTGTACCTACAGCAACGCCCCATAATGACGCCCTGGTAATACAGGTCGGAGTGGCCAATAAGATTGTCCACCGCGTATTTGTTGATAGTGGGGCCAGCGTCAGTATCATCTTTTAACATTGCTTGGATAGGATGGGACTCGACCCAGCTCGGGTAAACTCAGCGCCCCTGCCCCTCAAAAGTTTCACGCAGCATGAAACGCGACCTGAAGGGATCATCGCGCTTGACGTCGCCATTGGCAGCCCGCCAACCAGCATCAACAAGCTAATCCACTTCTACGTGGTCAAAGCGAACTCCCCGTACAACATCATATTGGGTCGGGATTGGCTGAATGCGGTCCGAGCCATTATCTCACCATATCACTTGTTACTGAAGATCCCAACCTCGGGTGGAATCCTGACTATCCGCGGCGACCAGAAAAAGGCCAAAGAGTGCATGCAAGTTGCCCTTCGAGGTCAACCGCAAGCATAGCAATCAAAGTATCCCGAGGAGTTGGAAGAGGCAACAACGATTTCTGACGCCTCGGCGGAACAAGTCCCCTTATCCGAAGAAGACCCTACCAAATTTGTCAAGGTCGGTTTTGCAGGGGGGCCCCAAACCCGCCTGCAGATAATCCAGCTCCTTAGGGAATATCAAGACGTCTTTGCTTGGTCGCCAACGGACATGACGGGGGTGTTATCGGACATCATTACACATAAGCTCAACATCGACCCGAGCTCCACCCCAGTAAAGCAGAAGAGAAGAACATTTGCTGCCGAGCGGAACCAGGTCATCTATGATGAGGTGCAGCAATGGCTGAAAGCAGGGCTACTATTCGAGGTCAAATACCCAATTTGGCTATCTAACCCGGTGGTGGTCAAGAAAGAAGGAGGGGAGTGGAGGATGTGTGTGGATTATACCGACCTCAATAAAGCTTGCCCAAAGGACTGCTACCCCCTCCCCAACATCGACGAGAAGATTGAATCCTTAGTGGGATACGAGGTATTCAGCTTTCTTGACCTTTACAAGGGGTACTATCAAGTCCTGATGGACGAGGAAAATGCGATCATGACAGCTTTCGCCACGAGCTTTGGGGTTTTCGCGTTCAAATACATGCCCTTCGGGCTGAAGAACGCCAGAGCGACTTACCAACGAATGGTCGACTTCCTCTTCCGATATCACATTGGCGAAATCGTAGAAGTGTATGTAGACAACATTGTCGTCAAAAGCAAGGAAAAAGCTTTAGCGGTGGTTGATCTACGAACGACACTCGACGTGCTAAGGCAGGCCAACCTCAAGCTGAACCCCAAGAAGTGCACTTTCAACGTGCGATCTGGGAAATTCCTAGGGTGCTGGATCTCGCCGGAGGGACTCAAAGCCAACCCGTTGAAAATTAAAGCCGTCCAGGAAATGAAGGTGCCCCGAACTATTCGCGACGTACATAAGTTGACAGGCTGCATAACTGCGCTAAGTCGTTTCCTCTCGAAAGCTGCCGAGAAACAACTTCCGTTCTTCAAAATCCTCAAGAAGGCACCGGAGTTTGGATGGGGACCAGAGCACGAACTAGCCTTCAACGAGCTAAAGCGCCACCTTGGAGACTTACCAACTTTGTCGGTCCCCAAAAAGGAAGAATCCCTATCCCTATACCTCGCAGCGTCGGAGGAAGCAATTAGCGCAGTATTGGTTCGAGATGAAGGAGATCGGCAGCTACCGGTGTACTTCGTCAGCAGAGTCCTGAAAGATCCAGAGACAAGATATCAGCCCCTCGAGAAGTTCGCTCTAGCCTTGGTAAATGCAGCTCGGCGCCTAAAACCTTATTTCCAAGCTCACCCAATACAAGTTTTGACCGACCTACCACTCCGGCAAGTCCTTACAAAACCGGAAGCTTCAGGAAGGATCGCAAAATGGGCAATCGAGCTCGGAGAGCATTCCATATAATTCGTCCCTCGCCGAGCTATAAAAGGCCAAGCTCTAGCAGACTTCCTCGTAGAAGCTCAGTACACGGTCGTGAATAAACCAAAAGAATTCGAGGCCAAGGCAAAACTCCAAGAAATACCAGAGAAGACTCTCCCAGACTGTTGGGAGATGTACGTGGATGGAGCCTCGGGGAAGAAAGGGAGCGGAGCTGGCATACACCTGATCAGCCCGGAAAAAAAGGAGTTAACATACTCGGTGCGATTCGAGTTCCCCACTACGAACAACGAAGTGGAATATGAGGCCCTCATTGCCGGACTGCGTCTTGCCCAAACACTCCAGATACGAGCTATCCAAACTTATTGTGATTCCCAAGTAGTGGTCAACCACGTGCTAGGAAAGTATGAAGCAAGGAGTGAGAAGCTGAAGAAATACCTGGAGAAAGTCAAGCTCCTAGAACAATCCTTCCAGTTTTTCAGGATAGTTCGCATTCCTCGGAGCCAAAACACCCGAGCTGACGAGCTAAGTAAGCTGGTGAACTCAACCGGCTCAACTCTAATAGAAGAAGTTCGGAATCGAAGTATAGAAGAGGCGGAAGTCAACGCAATTGAGGAAGACGACCCGAACTGGATGACCCCCCTGAAGAAATATTTAGAGAGCGGGGAGATTCCTGAGGACAAAACGGAAGCCAGAAAAATCCTGGCTAAATCCACGCAGTACGTCCTCGAAGGAGGAATCCTTTATCGAAAGTCATACCTACAGCCTCTCCTAAAGTGTGTGGGACCAAGGGAAGCGGACTACGCACTGAAAGAAATGCACTCCGGGTCATGCGGAAGCCACATCGGAGCTCAGATGCTAGCACAGAAAATCATGCGGTGGGGGTACTATTGGCCAACAATGGTAAAAGACGCGGAAGAATTCGTGAAAAAATGCCTGAAATGCCAGCTGCACGCCAAGGTAACGAGGGTACCCCAGACCGACCTCTTCACTATACAGAGCCCGTGGCCATTTGTGGAGTGGGGCATTGACATCGTGGGGCCGTTCTACCCGGCCCCAAAGCAAAAACGATTCTTAATAGTCGCCGTCGACTACTTTACCAAGTGGGTCGAAGCTGAACCTTCCACAAAAGTCACAAGTGAGAAAGCCATCGACTTCGTTTGAAAGAATATCGTGTGCCGGTTTGGAGTTCCAAGAATCCTCATCTCGGACAACGGGACGCAATTCACGAGCAGAGCATTCCAAGAGTTTTGCGAAGGACTCAATATCCAGCAAAATTTCACCTCGGTCAACCGACCTCAAACTAATGGCCAGACCGAAGTCACCAACAGAACAATAGTGAACGGACTCAAGGCCCGCTTAGAGAAGGATAAAACGGAGTGGATCCACAACCTCCAAAACGTCTTGTGGTCATACAGGACTACACCCAGAACTCCAACGGGAGAAACCCCGTACCGTTTAGTATACGGAACAGAAGCGGTAATACCAGTAGAGGTCGGGGCACCAAGCCCCCGCACTATCAACTTCTCAGCGGATGCCAATGAAGAGCAGCGCCGAACCGACCTGGATTTACTCGAGGAGAAGCGAGAGCTAGCCAGCATAAAGGAAGCTCGGTATAAACAGCAGATGGCCCGATATTATAATCAAAGGGTCAAACCACAGCAGTTCCAGGTCGGTGATCTTGTGCTTAGAAACAATGAAGTAAGCCATTCGGAGAAGCTCGGCAAACTTGAAGCCACATGGGAAGGGCCCTATAGAGTGCACAAAGTCCTCGGCAAAGGAGCCTACAAAATCGCCTACCTTTCGGGCGAGCTGATACCCAGAACATGGCACATCGCTCACCTAAAGAGGTTCTTCGTATAAGCAGCGGAGTCTTGCATTTAGAGTCTTAAGTTTTTTCTTTTCTTTTCTTTCTTTTTTTAAGTAATAATGTTTTGTTTTTTTTCGAGCTCGTCAAAATTTGCTTCGCTTTTCCTTTAACAAAGTTTCTTTTTGTTTTGCATATTCTCGTGTCTTTTAATTTGCTTATACGAAGTATCCAAAAACAAATCCCCTCATAAGGACGAACTAATGTTCACTTACGAGGTCAATAATGATCCGACATAGGGAAATTATATTCTAAGAAATGCGCATAAGAAACCCTTTTTGAGGTCCGAGCTCACCTCCCTCAAAAGGGAAGATCCGACGAGGTCCGAGTTAAACTCCCTCACAAAGGATAATAAGCTCTCAATCGGGGTCAGAACCAAGTTCCCCCGAGAGAATCACAATACGAGGTCCGAACTAAGGTTCCCTTGTAAACAAAAAGAGGTCCGAGTTCAACTCCCTTATGAATGCAACATGCAAATAAACTAAGGAAGCTATCTTCACGACGAACAGGAAGTTCAACGAACTCGATCTATATTTATTTATTTCTAACTATTTAGAATATTTCGTATGTACATAAGTTACAGGCAAAAACGAGCTAGTCTACGAAGGAGGAGGTTTCTTGCTAAAGTTAAGCCACCGATCCTTGAATGAAGTAATTCCCAGGATGTCATCAATTGAAACCCGACCTCGACCTCGACCTCGACCGCTTCCAGAGGAAGGACCCTGACCTCGCGAAGTCGCCGACCTTGGCCTCGCAGCTCGGCTACCTCGGCTCGGGCCGACCTGATGTCCCTGCGAAGCTGTTTTTACCTCGTGAGCCGGCACCGTCCGAGAAGAAAACGGGAGGTCGGCACCCGCACCCTTGGCCAGCAGTGCACGTAATTTTGGTCGGCGTTCTAAAATACACTTATACCTGCTCGCACTCTCTTTGAGCATGTCAAAGGCACCTTGGAGCAAAGGAGACTCGGGACCAACTGCTTCTTTTAGATCGATATACGTCACCAAGTCTTCTTTCGTCTTGAGTTCCGCCTCGAAAATGGTGATACCACCAGCACGTCGGATAATATCTTCGTACTCGGCGTGCTCCTCGGCGATCCTCTTATGATCCTCAGAAACAGGGTTAGCTCGACCTTGGGCAACTTCCAGTTCTTCCTCAGCCCGAAGAAGCCTAGCTTGCAGCAAATCAGCATGCTCTTGAGCAGCGATCCGCTTGATCTCAGCCTCCACGCCAAGCGCCTCGAACTTCATTTGCCATTCCTTTAGCTCGGCTTCAGTTGATTTCAACAAAGAACACTTCTCGGCGAAAAGCTCTTCAGCTCGGCGGCACTTATTCATCCATTGTTGAGCAAAGGATCGCTGTTCACGCAGGTCGTGAGAAAGAAGATCCACCTGTTTGCGTAAAGAAGAAACATCGACAGGAACCGAGGTCTACACACAAGAAAAGAAAGATAAATTTCATTGATTCATTCCAAGTTCAGTACAGGATGCAATGTTCAAAAAAAAAAAAAAAAAACTAAGTACTAAGAATCGCCAACCTTCTCAGTCTCAGAAGGTGGCAGCTCGGAGCTCGGGTTCTCAGCATTAGTAGTTAGGGACCCTCGGGAGGGACCTGCTCAGCATCACCTTCAGCCTCCCGCTCCTCTCCCATATCTTCAGCATCTTCTTCCTCTTCTTCTTCTTCATCCTGAAGAGACTCGAAGACCGTATCCAGCTCGGAATCCCGATCTACCGAACAGTCAGCAACCTGTTCGGCAGTTAGCAACTCCGACGAACTAGCAAGAAACTCCAAGACGGGCAGCTGAGCGAGGTGATCCCGGACCACCCTTGCATACCGGGAAGGCAGAGCATCATCCCCAAGACGCTCGAAGCCGAACTTCGCCACGTCCAGATCGGGGAAGTCCTGGGCAGCCTTCTCCAAAGCAGCCACGGCGAAGTTGCCGTTAATGAGGTTGGCCAAGTCATTGGCCAAGCCGGAAAAGCCCTCCGACAGCAGAAGCCTCTTCGTATAGGCTCGGAGAACCTCACCTTGGCTAGCTGCAAGCTGGGCCTCCCTATCCCTTGCCGCGGCCAGCTCGGACTCCAACTTCCGAGCTTTTTCCGCCTCAGTCCGAGCTCTTTCTGCCTCAGCCCGAGCTCTCTCAGCCTCACCCTCGGCCCTTGCGAGCTGAACGGCCAGCTCAGACTTTGCAGCCTTCACCTCCTCGGCGGCCTTGATCAGCGCGGCCTCAGCTCTCTTCGTCCGGGCATTGGCGGATATCAGCTTCTCAGAGTACAGGTTCTTCTCGTCCTCGTGCCGAGCAGACATCAGCCTGACGTTGTTCCTCAGCCAGTCCACAACCACATCAAGACCCTATCAGAAGGAATATAGTAAGCTACATGGATAAGAATTACGGAATTGCAAAAGAACGCAATAATACTCACCTCGGGAAAAGGCAAGTCCCCTAGCCTGTTCGAGGAAGCTACCGGGCTTGTATCATCACCTGTCATGTCGATGATGGTCTCAACGACCCTAGCCCGTTTCTGAGAAGGAGAAGGGGAAAATGCAGCTTTCGCAGTAAGAGGGCTCGCATCCATGACAGCGATTACAATAATACTTTGATTACAATAATAAGGGGAAACAAAGAAAACATTAGATATCAATGAATAATACTTTGATTACAATAATAAAAAAAATAAAAAACCAGCGATTTCTTATTTTTATAAACATTAAAATAAATTTTACCATTCATGAGAATAAAATATTCACCAATTATTTCGTAATTGTGTTGTTCATAAAATGGAACTACAATAAGAATGAAAAGAAGTATGAAGTACACATACATTAAAATTTACTTATTACGCGTCATAGTTTTGAAGTATATGGTGTATCTGATATAAACAAAAAATGAGTTAGATGAAGCCAAATTTTATTATGATTTGTAGAAACGTCTAAAATCATA
Organism: Schizonepeta tenuifolia; assembly: GCA_029490685.1. Classification (NCBI taxonomy): domain Eukaryota; kingdom Viridiplantae; phylum Streptophyta; class Magnoliopsida; order Lamiales; family Lamiaceae; genus Schizonepeta; species Schizonepeta tenuifolia. Next base: position 52,379,837 of record CM055959.1, on the reverse strand, counting down.
CTCTTACAAGATTAAATGATCCTATATTCATTTTTTTTATCTATAATACAAAATTAAATTAATATAATAATTAATGATCTTATAAGAAGTTCTTAAAAATTGTAAAAAAAAGGATTCAGAACACATAAGAGGGCTCGCATCCATGACAGCAGGCTCCACCACTAAAGCTCCTTGAAGGGGGTCAGAAGGTCCTCCGACCTGCCCCGGGTCAGACGAAGACGCAGATCGCCCCGACGACCTCTGCCTCTTGCCCGAAGCCTTGGCACCGACCTCCTTGGCTTTAGTAGCCTTGACACCGACCTCCTTAATTTTTCCAAAGTTCTTCACTGCAAATCAAAGCAAGAAAAGTGTAAGAATGATGAATCAACAAAAAAAAAAAAAGGGGGAAATCCTAACAGCACAAGCGGGGCCTCACCCGTCGAAGGATCCGCCCTACGATGGGGCTCATACGGGCTCAACCCCGCTTCAGCTAGCGAGTCTTCGGTGTATCTCCCTTCAAAAGAACCGAGGTCCTTCATCGCTTTTACAACAGTCGCCAGATCCCTATCCACCTCGCTTACTACCCATTCATAAGGTTTTTCTACCCTCCATGCCAGGTCGACAAAACTACTGTGACGGCAAAAGAAAAACTTCGAATGCCACTTATCTACCTTATTCTGAGTTCGCCCCTTGAACTCAGCTCGGGCTGAAGCATAGTACCAGCCCACATTATTTTTGAAGAGGAAGAGCTCGTGAATGAGCTCGGCGGATATTCGGTAACCCTCATTAGCGGCGGCCACACCCAAATCGGTGAATTGCCTAAATGAATTTGGGGTTATCTGCCCTAACGTCAGGCCAAGTTTCTGTTGGAGCTCGGAATAGGCCTCAGGCAGGGGCACTCGAAGACCCGCGTGCAGACTATCCTCATAGATCGTAACAAAACCCGTCGGGGGTGAACATGCCCTATCCACTGGGCGAGGTTCTATTAACCCAGCGTTAGAAGGGAAATTGTACGTTTGAGCGAGAAACCTAATCCTAATCTCATCTGAGGATGAGGTGTAATCATTCACCTTCCCCTTCTTCACACGAGGGGGCACTACTAGAGTTTCAAATGTGGGTTCCGAAGATCCTAGAGTGAAAACCTTAAATTTAAAGCTATTATTGACACTGCCTGGCATAGGGGATTCGCTACTGCTACTGCTAGTTTGAGAGGGGGAAGCCATACTTACTTGTGAGTGCGACGGGAAATCTGCAAGGCGGCGGTGAATGGAAACCCCAACGGAATAAACGCCGGCGGAATGGAAAGCGGAAATTCAAAGATTTCAGGGGAGAAGGAAAATTTTCTGGGCAAAAGCTTTTTCTGCTAATAATGGCGGATGTGAAAATGAAAAGGGGAAAACGTTTTGTATCCAAAGGATATACATTTGAATCCCGCCGTACCACATAAACGCGTGTAAACGTGGCCCCGATATTCTTGGAATATGAACCGTCCCTCAACTAAATTCAAACGGCCCATTACTTTTTCCCTCCCTTTAAGTTCGGACATGGGCCACATCCAGCACAGTAAAGTGGCCAGCACTCAGGTTGGTGTTTCTCCACTACCACCTCGAGCTCGGAGGATGAGCTCGGAAGATCAGCTCGATAATTCAACTCGTAGCGGTGATTTGCGCGATCAATCACCTCGGCAATTCGACCTCGTAGTCTACGTCTACACGTCTTCTTTCCTCTTTTTTGGGGGGGATGTGATAGTACCGGCCTCTTCTTGGGCCTGACCTAAGGCCCAATCCAGGTGGGCCTATACATTCAAGCTCGGCCCATAGAGCTCGGCCCAATTACAGTCGACGCCTACCTTGAAGACCAAGTCACGAAGCCCTACTTTGGGAGAAGATAGAATCCTATTATGAACGGGAATTGGATATGCATGTACTAGGAAACAAGATATGTATAAGGAATCCAAATCCTAGAAAGATTAGGGCTCAATTCAAGGCTTATAAATAGATGCTAGATTAGAGGTTTAGATACGTTCAAATACTCATTGTACTCTCAAGTATAATAAAAGCTCTCTATATTCTCTCCCGTGGACGTAGATCACATCGATCGAACCACGTAAATCCTTGTGCCGTCGCATCACTGTTATTTTCTGCTATCTCTACAAACCCTAGATCTATCACATTCATATTCTTTTACTCTTTTGCATTACAATAGAAAGGATTAGAGATTACCAAGTTAGGTGATGTCCATTAAAAATAAAGTTAGAGAGATCACTTGAACCACTTTTAATAATGGAGAGATCACTATGTTGTTGATCTCCATGGGAGATGTTCTTTAAAAAAAGTTGGAAAATTGTTGTTCCATGTACATTATTAGGAATATTATAAATCCATTGATGCTTATATAAATATTATGTGCAATGCATATTACAATTTCCTAGTATTTATTAAAACAGTAGATAAGTTTTGTTTTTATACTATGAAAGAGGCTTGTTTTTATGCAACAAATAATATTGGGACAGACCATCCTAAAGCGCAATAAATCAAACCATTATTTATTATATATATGAGCAAAATTAATTTGATTCTTTCAGTAGTGGAATCAATTTTAAAGAATTTGTGTGGAGCCTTAACTTGTGATCTGGGCAGAATCGCCGCATATCCATTATATTAGGTGTAAGGCGATGAGCAAGTTTCCCATGCATGCAAACTTATTTCATAACAAACAAAAATCCATGCAACAGCCAAATGTCACTCATATCTCTCCATCTCATCTTTTACGTGTCCATCCCAACCTCACCATTCCCCGCTATAAATCCCCCCCTGCACTATTCTCCGCTTCACATCATCCATCACCGCAACCCAACTATGGCTCACACTTTCTCTCTCTCTCTCCTAAGCTTACTCCTTGCAGTTCTCCTCTTCGATGCCTCTTCCGCTCTGACCGTCGGCGAACATGGACAAGGTTCGCTGTGGCAAAACCTGCAACACCATCAGCAGCAGCACCGCCTCCGCGCCCGGACCGATTGCCGGGTCGAAAGACTAACCGCCCAAGAGACGACCCTCCGGTTCGACTCAGAGGCCGGCCGGACCGAGTTCTGGGACAGGAACAACCAGCAGTTCGAATGCGCCGGCGTCGCCGCCGTAAGGAACTACATCGAGCGAAGAGGCCTCTTGCTGCCGCACTACAACAATGCACCTCAGCTCCTCTACGTCCTAAGAGGCTAGACCACTGTTTCATTCCTCTTCTTTTCTTCTTCCTCATTGATTTTCATGATGATGGAGATTATTTAGATTTTGAACTTTGATTCCGGAAATGCAGGCCAGGGGCTGCTCGGAGTAGTGATCCCGGGATGTGCCGAGACGTTCGAAACCGAGATGCAAGGAAAAGGTCATGATCGGAGCAGAAGCTCCGTCGATCGACACCAGAAAGTTCGACAGTTCAGGCAAGGCGATGTTCTTGCGCTGCCGGCCGGTGTTACTCTCTGGTTTTACAACAACGGAGAGGAGAGGCTTGAAACTGTTGCATTGCTCGACACCGGCAGTGAGATCAACCAGCTTGATCACAAATTCAGAGTAAATTAATTCACTTTTGATTTTTGTTTAAATATATTAATATTACGCAGGATATAAATTCAGATTCATTTTGTGGCGATTTGATTTTGCAGAACTTCTTCTTAGCTGGAAAACCACGAGCTACAGCACAACAAAGAAGCTACTACAGCCGACAGAGGGGCGAAAGCGAGGCCCAAAGAAACAATATTTTCGATCCGTTTGACGAAGAACTTCTGGCGGAAATATTCAATGTGGACCGAGAAACAGCTAGGAGATTGAAATCCGAGGACGACATGAGAGGCCAAATCGTGCTAGCTGAGAAGTTCGACATCTTGGTTCCCGAGCAAGAAGAGGAGAGAAGGAGGGGACCGTGGAATGAGAATGAATTGGAGGAGACCGTCTGCTCGGCCCAGTTGACGCTCAACTTAGATGAGCCGTCGCGGGCTGATGTATACAACCCGCGCGGGGGGCGCATCAGCACGGTCAACAGCCACAAGCTACCTGTCCTAAATTGGCTCAGACTCAGTGCTGAGAAGGGTGTCCTATACAGGGTAACATCCTATTTTCCCCTCCTTAATAATTTCATGCATGAAAGAATTAGTATTAAACTAAATTAAATTCTATCTCCCCTACTTCCGTTTACGATAAGTATGTTTCGAAGGGAGTGAAACGGGTTTTTAAGAGTGAGAGAGTGAGATAAATGTATTGTAATTTGTGAGTAAATAATGAGATTCAGGTTTATTTTGGGTGAGTCATTTTCGTTTAAGAAAAGATCACATTTATTATGAAGGGGCGAAAAAAATAGAGAATTAGTCAAATATAGCCACTCCTTAAAATAAAAGTGCTAATATAGCCACGTTTTTAAAAACGATCAAATATGGCCACGCATACACGACCAGCATATACGATTATGTATATTGGTCGTGTATGTTGGTCGTGTATGCTGATATGGTCGTGTATGCTAGTCGTGTATTCAGGTCGTGTATGTTGATATAGTCGTGTATGCTAATCGTGTGTGCATTATTGTGTATATTGCTATGGTCGTATATGCTAGTCGTGTATGCATGGTCAGCATACAGGACCAATCAGTTTAGGTCGTGTATGTTGGTCGTGTATGCTAGTCGTGTATGCATGACCATATTTGATCGTTTTTAAAAAAGTGGCTATATTAGCACTTTTTTTTTTCAGGGGTGACTATATTTACACTTCTCCCAAAAAAAAAATATTACACTAATCATGGATGCAGCTAGTATTATCTTAGAATTGTCAATAGGATAGTATCATGTCAGACCAAAATATTTTGATACAACGGTGCTAATCTGAAATTTAAAGTAAATTAAAATATGAGTACCGCGTTTGATTGAATTAAATGAAAAAATAAATTAGGTATCAACACTGATATGAGTGATACGAGTACCGTGTGATAGAAAACCGTTAATTGTGTGTGAAATTTAAAGTTGTAACAAAAATTTATAATAGATTAAGACACGACTATTTTTTAGATTTATATTAATTTAATGCTAAGTACTCCATCCGTTCACGAGAATGTGTTCACTTTCTCATTTATTTTTTCATGAAAATGTATCCTACTACACTTTATGTACCATTATATCGTTCATTCTTTCGAATATCTATCAAGTTTTACCTTTATTTCACTCACAATAATTTTATTCCACTACCCTCAACTCTATTTTTATTTCAATCACAATAATTTTATCAGCTTTTTTTAAAACCTGTACCGAATAGATAATAGGTATATTATTATGGACGGAGAGAGTATAAATTAAGATATGTGTTGTGTCATTAGTTTTTTGACCTTGTTTGACCCATTAGATAGTCTCGTTGTTTGACTAATTTGAAATCCAAAGTAGATTGAGACATTCAAGCTGCCTTGTTAATTTTGACCCGGATTGACCTATTAAATAGTTTAACAGTTGACCCAGTCTTAACAGTCGTCTAGACGTCTATTTATAGCGTCAATCTATATACTTAAATATTTATACTTAACATTTCAATTGGTCTTGTATACATGAAACGCAGAATGCGATAATGGCGCCACAGTGGACTGCTAACGCCCACTCGGTGGTCTACATAACGCGAGGGAGCGGCAGATTCCAGGTTGTGGGGCAGAACGGTCAGTCGGTATTCGACGGCGAGGTGAGGGAAGGACAGATGATAATAGTACCACAAAACTATGTGGTGATAAAGAAGGCGAGCGACGACGAGGGGCTCGAGTGGATCTCGTTCAAGACCAACGACAATGCCGTCATGACCCCTCTGGCCGGGCGGCTGTCGGCATTCCGGGCAATGCCGGAGGAGGTGCTAATGAATGCATATGACATTTCGAGGGAGGACGCCAGGAAGTTGAAGTATAGAAGAGATGAATCGAGGATCTTGAGCTCAACAAGGCGTTTATCAAGATATCCCAGCCGCCCATGGCCGGTTGAGTATGCTTTGGATGTGATCAAGTCTATGATGTGAGGAAAATGAGATAGATATTCCACCAAAATTGTAGGGTTTTTCAAATAATGGAGGGTGTTTTTCCTCTCAAAATCCTCAATGTATAACCTACTAGGAAATATTGATGGAACATGGTTTTGTTTGACTGAATAAAAACTGATAAGGTCGTTATATGTAGAGTTGCTTCTTATTCTAGTTTCAAATTTTGAGATGTGAATTTAACTAATATTACCTTTTTTTAACATTGAAAAGAGAGAGCGGCATATTTAAATTCAGTCTTCATTGCAATTGCATACAGCCTGATCAACACTATTTGGGTGTCCACTTTGGGACAACGAATTTAAATAATACTACTACTATACACATGAAAAATAGGTTATTACAGTTTTAAAGAAATTTAAATATAAAAGTATGCCCATCTTATATCAAACTAAATAAAATCTATATATTATTCATACTGACGTGGATTCCAGATCTTCCCCTCAATTTTGGTCTTACATAACGTAACCATAATTCAACATTCTTATTTATCTTAAATCCTCATATTATACAATTTTTAATAATATATTTCATTATTTAATATTTATATTACCAAAACTACTATAATTAAATTGTGGAATTGAAATATTATGGTACCATATTTTTTATACAAAGAGAAAATATTATTAGAATCATATTTTTCCATTACTAACTACTGTCTATCTTATGCCTTAGAAAAATCAATACAAAGATTCTTAATAGTATTGCTTATAACGATATTATTTTAAATTCATGAACTAATAAAAGCTAAATAATTTATTTGGCTATTATTATTTTATCAAATTACATATGGAAGTAGCACTTTTGTTATAATTTCTTTAAATTTTAGCACTACTTATAAATCCTTTAACTTTTAAAACTTTTTGACAGTTTTACCCTTCCACCACCTCTCTGGTAAAAAAAAAATTGTGACTAAACAAAAAAATAAACCTTCCACTACCATTTTTCCGCCGCCGTCGTGCCGCCGCCACTGTCGCCGGCGGTCACAAAAAAAAATTTGAGACTCAACTTAAAAAAAATTACACCACCACTTTTCCACCGCCGCCGTGCCACCACCGCTGTTGGCGGCCACAAAATTTTTTACATGATTTTTGTGAAGTCACAAAATAAAATTGAAAACTTTATGAAGTCACAAAAAAAATGGAAAAATATTTGTGACGTCACCAAAATCATGGAAAAATATTCAATATCACAGATCTGCTTTTTTTCACGAATTCCGGCCGTCTGATTTTTCGCGAATTCTGGCCACAATACTTTGAATCGAGGGTTGGGACCAAGACCATAAGCTTCGCCTCATCGTTTCTCACATGTAGGTGGTGGTGGTGAGGGCCAAATCTACCAAAATTTACAGACCTGAGAGAGAGAGAGAGAGAGAGAGAGAGAGAGAGAGAGAGAGAGAGAGAGAGAGAGAGAGTAAGGTCACCGTTGAACGGAATGTAAAAGAACTGCTTCATCCTAGACTTGAGCACCGACGGCTTGACCACGTTGCTCGGGATTGAATCAATTGGCTGGATTCGTATCGTGATGAGGAAGAAGAGTGGAGGAGAGGGAGTGGAACAAGAAGAATGAGATGGAAGAAAGAGAAAAAACAACATAGGGAAGAGAGAGAGAGATGAGGAGGGACAAGATGAGAAATAGAAAGATAAAGTAGGGGTAAAAAAGAGAGGAAATGCTAAACTTTAAAAGAATTATAAGCAGAACTGAAGAAAAAAAAGAAACAACTTTGCTGATAATTACATATTTTTTTTTATTTTGTCAGAAGAGTCCTCTAAGTATTTTGGTTTTGCATTAGATTAATTTTTTTTTTTTTTTTGTTTTCTGAACTATGAAGAGGATAGGCTCATTACATTCATAAAAAAGCTATGAGAATTTACCCTAAATAATTGAGCATGAGAGCCAAATGAATCGAAAGATTCATGTTTGGTTCGGGAAGGGATTATAGAAGTTTTAAAATGAACGGAAAGGTAATCTACTTTCATTAAGTGATTTATTAGATAATCGAAAACAGAGAATTTTGAATACTATTCGAAATTCAGAAGAACTGCGCGGGGGGGCCATTGAACAGCTGTAAAAAGCCCGGGCCCGCTTACGGAAAGTAGAAATGGAAGCAGATCAGTTTCGTTTTAAAAATACTATAAGAAAAGTGCTAATTTGGGGGAATTTCTCATTTTCTATCCCACATCGATTATCAAAAAGATTTCACTCTTGAAGAAACTATATATAAATACTCAAAATCAATATATAATTTTCTCATTATGCATCTTTTTGCACAACCAATTAATTAATTTTGCTAATTAATTAATTTGCAGACGAAAAGGGATTTGAGGCATCTCTAATATAAATCAGCCTTATAGTCATCAATTATCAATTCTCATATCGTATTATCTATATAGTAAATAAAGACGAGAAAATCGTAGAACGATTTTTTCGAATTTGATTAGATAATAAAGATTTTCACTTTCAAAATATATTTTTATAACTACCAAATAAACTAAATTTAATATTTAAATAATGTGTGAATTAAAATTGAACTAAAAAAGATAAAAATGTAGGTTTAATATAGATCATCCTCATAGTGATCAATTATCAGTTCTCATATTGTATTATCTATATTATCAAAATAGTAAATGAGACGGGAGAATCGCAGAACGAGTTTTTTGAATTTAATTAGATAATAAAGATAGAGACAATTTTTGAAGAGAAAATCCCCAAAAGTAGCATTTTTCTTATAGTTTTTTTTAAATCCAGCACTCCTTTTAATTCTTTAAAATTCTAGCACTTTATCTCTTTTATACCCTCAAATACATTTTGTAATTCCCATCTTATCCTCCCCATTTCATTTTTTGTTTAACATCTTCCGCTCCATTTTCTCTCTCTATTCTTCTCATCGTCATTTTCTCTCTCGATTCTTCTCAGCGACGTTTTCTCTCTGCAACTCATATTCACTTCCGACTTGCCTCTTCGACTCTGGGACGAAACATTCAGGTAAATTTCTTGGCTATTTCTTTATCTTCATCTTTTTATCACTATTTCTCATCTTCATCGGCAACTCGTGTTTCTTTATACTTTGTGCTTTTTTCTAGGGTTTAGTGTCTATCGTCATTCTTCTTCTTCGGTGCTATTTTTCCGGTAAATCGTAGTTGTAGTTGGATTTTCCCCTGTATACACTTTTCGTTTTTTTTTTTCATTTTTTTTCCTTATTTTTTGAACTCCACTCCTCATTCTGAATTATTTTTCCCTTATTTACTTATTTCTTCATGGTATACATTTTGTTGTTTCGATTTGCTGTGTTATTATCTGACTATACATTTCTTGGTTAGATCTTCGATTCTGTAATTTTTTATTTTGTTAATTTTGTTGCTTTTGTGTAGTAACATATGTCTCTGTTTCCCCCAATAGTACTTACTAAATAACATCGTTTTTATTGTTCGATTTCTTTTCTCCATTTGTCTTTCTTTTTTGTGGCTGAAGCTATCCTTGGATTTAGCATTTTCCCTATTTGTGCTATAATAAAATATCCCTTCTTTTTTGTGCAGTAATAAAATATCCCTTCCCTATTTAGCATCCATGTTTTTTTTTTATTAATTCTGAAAGCATGATGTGAGTCTACATGGATTTTTGTGTTTTTCCTTTCTTTGTGTATCTTTTTTTTACCCGATAGGTTGTTGTAAGCATGGTTGGAATGCTGTTGCTAATACTTCTTATTCTGATGAGGATCCTGCACGGCGGTATTTGAGTTGTCCCAACATTGAGGTATACGTTGTATTTTTCCTTTGTTAATTGCTATTTTATTTCACTTGTTGCAATGTTAAGACGTTTGTTCTATTTTCATTTTTTTTTACAGAAAGATGTTTGTTTATTTTATGATTGGATTGATCCAAATGTTACCGAACATCAACGTCAATATATCAAAGAGCTTCGTATTTCTAGGGATATGTATGAAGGCCAGCTGGAGAAGCTTAAGGAAGAGCATCGTATACTCAATTAATAGAAAATGTTGCATCACAAATTGTTGTGAATTACCGTAAGGAGATCGATGATCTTCACCACAAGCTTCAAGCCATGGAGCTTGAGTGTCGTGAACTCCAAAAAGCTAACAAACAGCTTGATGAGGACTATGGACAAATTGTGCAAAGCCATTTTCAGTGCTGCCAGGAAATTCATGCACAAAAATCTGAGCTTATGTGGAAGAACTATGCCATTGCAGCTTTGTTGGTCTCTCTTTTTATATTTGGTCGCTAGTTTTTGAACTTGTATTTGTAATTTTTCAATATGTAGTATGACACCGTACTATTAGTTAATATAACTATGTTCTTATCTATATCAACTTGTCTTTTGTATATTATCATTTGTGTTTATTTATATCTATATTTTTTCTAAATTTTTGAATATAATTTTGTTAATCTTGTTACAGTAGAATGTATAACAATCTTGTTACGCATTCACTAATATCTTCCAAATTTTTATGTGCAGTAACAAAAATTGTCATGACTACCTAAATCTCATATTAAATTTTGTTATAGTACATACAACCATATAATATTTTTTTTCCTCTTTTTTATTTTGTACATGTCATATGTTTATATACCTAAAATTTTATATCATTTTTTTTTAAGTTTTACTGAATCCAACCATGAAGCCTAGTTGTACAAAAAATGTAATGAATTTTAGCGTAGTAACAAAAACAAATGCATTTTATAGTGCTTCAAAATATAATTCTTAAGTACTTTAGTATTAACAAAACTTTTGAGAAGTAACAAAGATTTATAAATATTTGAGTAGTAACAAATTAATATATATCTTTTTGTGGTCTAATATTTGAGCAGTAACAAAACATACATATTTGTTCAACTTACAATACGAGATTGAAAACAAATTGTTTTTTTTCAATAATAAAAATCATGTTTTTGATTGTATATATTGTTCGATATAAGAGTTATATATCTTACTTATATGCGTTCAGAAGCAAAATATCTCATACCCCCAAAGTCGAAATTTGGGGGTTTTCTTCAAGTTGAAATTTGAAAACCCCTTCATCTACAAATCTGCTATTCGAATAAGTTGGTACAGCTTTATACATTCTCCATCTTTTAGGTATGTCTTGTTTACGAAATCATCCTATTATACGAATTTATGTTTTCACCTGATTCGAATTTTCATTCGTTTTCTAGTTTTACAGTCGAAACATGGGTCTTTCAATTTCATCCACTTTCAAATTTCAGAAAAGCCCTTCTTTTATGGGTCTTTGTTCCATTTTTAACTCAATTAATCTATTATATCTTTCAATTTAAATAATTTTCGCTGTGACCCATGTTATTTGTTTATATAACATCTAATATATTATGTTTTGTTAATTACAATCTGCCTTTATCAGATGGATTTAACGTCAGTTGTAGTTCATTTTGGTGGTGTTTGGATTAATGACTTGTACCAAGGTGGTGACAAGTTGTTGTTGCTATTATCCAATGTTGAGCATTCATTTCCAGATTTCCTAAGCAAAATTCAGTCAAACATTGCTGGTGTTCAACACTTTTAGGGATTATGTTTAGTATCGTGCTTGGTTGGTTCTCCAGTAGATGATGGTACTTGTGTTCGCTTTAATGTGACTAATGATATTGAGCTTAGTTTTGCCTTAGAGAATGGTGTTAGGAAATTCTATGTCACTATCACGTCACCTATGCAACCATGCACTCAAACAGATGGCACGAAACTGAAAAGGAAACATGCTGATAAGTCATCAATTGATGAGTCCTATGTTGGTGATCATTGTGAATCTGGAGAGGACAACGATGACGAAGATGATGATTTTGAACCCGATGATGATGCAGTTAGCACTGACAGTTTGGATGAAGACGATGCCTATGAATATGATTCCTTTTATAATGACGGTGATCCTGCTCCTCTTTTCCATCCATTCCTTCACAATAGGAATTTTGTGCCTCCATTGACCACTCATTCACCCCCACGTAGTATTTACCACCCCGAGAAAGAGAATTCCAAACAAGGAGACAAGAATCTATCTCGATTGTCTAAAGTAATTGTATCTCTTCCCGAAGGTAATATTGAAGGTGATTTCGAAATGAAATTCAGTGCCGATGATTTGGCTTTAGGTGCTATGTATGTTGATAAACCAAGCTTGATGTATGCTGTTGGTCTTTATCATTTGACCAATAAGTATGAGTTTTCTGTTCAGTGTTCAAGTGGTACGAAATATTATGTGCATTGTAAGTACCCTGATAAGTGCTAATTTCATATGCGGTTTGCTGCTCCTTGTGCAAATAGTTTTTGGAGAATCACACATTGGCGAGCACCCCATACATGTGAGTTTGATTTGAGAGTCAATAAGTACAGGACCATGTACTCTAATGTTGTGGGTGATTTTTTTGCTCCCCGTCTAATGGTTCGAGGTGTTATCTTGCGGCCAAAAGAAATGGTTCACTTTCTCCAATCAGAATTTGGTTTTAAGGTACATTCTTTCTATATTACAATTTAATATTATCACTGTATTTGGTCAAATTGTTTAATTTCTTGGCATTTAAAATATTTGACCAATCAAGGAAAAAATTATGCAGTAACAAAATTATTGTACCAAGTTTTTGTGCTTCCACAAATATCAGATGTACCTTTTATTTTGTTTATAGATATCATATTCAGTTGCATGGGCTGCCCGCAATCGTGCGATCCAATAGATATACGGTGATAGCGATGACTCTTTTAGACATTTGCCTAGATTCTTACATATGATCGAAACTTGTAATCCTGGTTCTGTTGTGTCGTTGCAGACTAATAATGATAATATCTTTGAATTTGAATTCATGGCTCTCAGTGCTTCTATTTCTGGTTTTGCTTCATCATGTCGTCCTATTATCTGTGTTGACGCAACGCACTTGAAAGGTAAGTATAAAGGAGTTATGTTTGTAGTTGCGTCAAAGGATGCAAATGAACAAATCTTTCCCCTTACCTTTGGTATTGGCGATAAGGAGAATGATAGATCCTGGATATGGCTTTTGTCGGAAGTTAAGAAAGCATTTGTTCAACCTAACGATTTGGTGATTGTTTTTTATCAACATGTTGGCATTAGCAAAGCTATTCAGACAGTATATCCTGAAGTAATGCATGGCCTTTGTTGTTTTCATATTCAGAAAAATCTTACCCAATACGCCGTCAATGTTGTGAAGGCATTCCAAAAAGCAGCATCATGTGCTAGGAAGAAAGACTTTTACCACCTAATGAATGTTATTGAGGACATGTGTCTGAAAGATCACCGTAGATTGTCAGAGATAGATCCTACCTGTTGGGCAAACAGTTTTGGTCTCGTTCGACGTTATGGTGTAATGACGTCTAATGCGTGTGAAAATATCAATTCTACACTACGTTGGGCTAGGACCTTACATGTATGCACTCTACTTGATTGTGTCCGTTCAATGGTTTGTGGTTGGTTTGTTGAGAGGCGTCAGTTAGCTTTAAGCCGTACACATGAACTTTCTCCTAGGATTGCAGATGAACTAGCTGTTAGTATTGAACAAGGCTTTATAATGGTTGTGAAACCCATTAACCCTACACGGTTTTGTGTAAAGAATTGTGGGAAAACTTTTATGGTTGATCTGGAGATCCATTCTTGTTCATGCCGAGAATTTGATCTCAATATGTTCCCTTGTTCTCATGCAGCTGCTGCAATAAGGTTGTTTCTCTCCATCATTTGCTTTTTACTGTACTTTATATCTCTATTTTACTTATACTCTTCTTTTCCATTGTCTTGTAGTTTTGCAAAGGAGCAGCCAATATCCTATGTTTCTCCTATTTTCCATACTCGTAACTTGTGTGATATGTATGCTGGTGATGTCAATCCAAATCCAAGCTGGGATGACTGGAATCTGCCTGAACATGTACGAGATATGATTGTCCATCCTCCTGGTAATCCCCGTCAAGCTGGAAGGCCCAAGACCAAACGCATTCCATCTTTCTGTGAGTCCTCACGCTCTTCATCTCGTTTTTGCTCTCGGTGCAAGCAACGTGGTCATTACAATTCCACGTGTACTGCATATATTAGTATTTCCAAACCAACTTCTTCAAAAGCACCAAGAACTACGCGGAAACCTAAGGCTTGCAATATTTGTCGTGACACCAGTCATACACGTAGGAAATGTCCTCATCTGGTCGATTGAATTTGTATTTGCTGTTTTGTTGTGACTTTTATATTAAATAACTATTTCGAACATCTTAGTCTATGACGTATTACATTTTGTATGAGTTTTACTATATTACTTGGTTTAGTGACTTTGTTTAAATTTATGTTAAACATTTTCTGTTTTGGATTTTTTGAGTTCATGTAAACCTCTACTTCATTTTTTTTTATGATGTAAACAAAATATTTTTGTCAATTCACAAAGTATATAACTAATCCATCTCAAATTTTGTGGATACACAAAAATAGCTTCAAAATTTTGTTGAATCACAAAAAAAGTTGAACTTTTTTGATGAACCACAAAGAAAAGAAGATATTTTTGTTCAATTACAAAAACAATTTAAAAATTTTAGATGAATCACCAAAAAAAAAAGATGTTTTTGTTGTATTACAAAAAAAGTTTCACATCGTTGTTGACTAAAACTAATATTTTGTGGAGTCACAAAAAAAGATTCAAATGTTTGTGTAGTCACAAACTAAAGTTTAATATTTCTGTGGAGTCACAAAAAAAGATTAATATTTTTGTGCAGCGACAAAAAAAAAAGATTCAAATATTTGTGTAGTCACAAAATAAATTTTAATATTTTTGTGGAATCACAAAATCAATATTTTGTGGAGTCACAAAAAAAGATTATTATTTTTGCGGAGTCACCAAAAAAAATTCAAATGTTTGTGTAGTCACAAACGAAAGTTTAATATTTCTGTGGAGTCACAAAAAAAATTCCAATTATTTTTGTGAGTACTCAAATAAAGTTTGGATTTTTTCTCACGTCACAAGAAATTAGACATATTTTTGTTGATTCACACAAAACGATACAATTTTATGTAAAGTATTAAATTGTCATAAAATAAATTAATTTATAAAAACAAAAGGGGCCTAAAAAATGGCCCCGGCGTAGCACCCGCCCAAAATCCGACCGAGGGATAATGAAAATCTGATCCCAGCATCACATAGCCCTTCAAAACAGATTTCCAACGACGTGTGAACGGACCAAATCGAATTAAATATAATTTTGTGTATAAACAAACAACAAAGTAACATTTTTGCTGAAGTCACAAAAAGGACTCATTTTTTTTACTCATAAAAAAAAGATAAACAAAAACAACTCAAAATTGGTTACAAGACATTACATCAACCCATTAATAAAATTTTATTATTGGTCTATTCCACTAACATTTTTTGGAGTCACAAAACGTAATCAAACAAGTATCATTTTTTTTGGAATGTCACAAAACATAATCAAACAAGTATCATATTTTTTGTGTAGTCACAAAACATAATCAAACAAGTATCAAACAAGTATAAAAAAAAAGAATATATTATTGTTGAGTCACAAATAACTCTTCAAATTTTGGGTGTTCAGAAACACTTTGACAAGTATATCTGACTCCATACAAGAACATAATACAACATATTTCAAGCTCATGGAATATACTTAACCCATCCCAAATTTTAGCAGTAACAAAATCGAAGATAAATATTTACATCACAAACATACAAAATGGCATACACATATGAAATCATGTTCTTTGGGAACCAAAACCTCTCTCATTTAAAATCTTCCAAAACGCATAAATTACCTGTGCTATCACATCAACTTCCCAACTGGTAACCCAAAAAATATTTAGTTTAAAAATCCAACTCCATGAAACCAACACATAAATCAATTGTGTTTTGAACATCCAACAATTTAACACCTGCGCAGAACTATGTTGACTTGCTAGCTTGCGTACTTCCGTCCATACTGTACTTGAAAATTCTTAGTGCAACATAATTCCTATGGTCCACCATGTCCTTCTTAATGAAGCTCGGTGGGAACGATCTCTCCATAATTGACTCCACAGTCCTGAGCGCATAGCCTCCTGTTTTGAAAGTCTATTTTGTATTTCTGATTGTCATCGTGGGTTTGTCAATGTGGGTGATGTTCCAAGTTGGCACGCTGCTCAAATCTTCGCGTGTCTCGTAGAATCCATTGTAAGTGAGAACCTGTGGCAGCCATCGTGAGAGTGGAACCAAAATGTTGCAGGATTCTTTCATATCTTCAGCATCAAACTTGTGCGCCTTTGAATCGTATATGATCAAGTTATGAGTGGGAAATTCGATCTCCAAAGCGGCCCATCCATATAGCCCATGGTAAACTGTAACAAGTTGTTTAAACATACAATATATCTACTGTTAGAAGTTGTTTTGAACACTGACTATCAAGTATACACATTGTTCAGAATTCAAACCAATATAAAACAATCCACCCATACACTGTCCATGAAGAAATTTTGATAATCGAATATCTATCACTAACAAAATAGTATCACATTTTTGTGCAGTCACATAAAATTATACAAGTTTTCATCAAATCACAAAAACCCACTCATTTTTTTGTTGAGTCACATGTCACAGCCCCAAATCCCGAGGGATGGCAGAAGTCGGGGTGCGACTGGGGTTGGATTAAAGAAGCGGGGAAGAAAGGGGAATGAATGAATAGACATACATACATAACATCTTATCTTCTATGAACAAACTTTATTAACGAAAGAAAGAGTTAATCTCGAAAGATTACTCGAGAAAGTACTTCAAAAGCTTCTAAGTTATATTACAGAACTTAGACTATAGTGTTAAAACACAACATCAAAAAGAAGAGTTTAGAGTCTAGCAGCGGAATTGTGAACTATATACAAAGTCTTCCTTAATCCTTATTCAACTCTAACTCAACCAACGCCGCTTCGTCGCTTCAACTTGCACATTTAGAAAATATATGCAGGGCTAAGTACAAAAGTACTCAGTGGGCACGTTGCCGAAAACATATCATAGGTATAGATAAACAGGCATCTCATTTTATAGCGCATCGGGGTTTTCATTTAAAAGAGCCCGTGCCTATTAAACATTTGCATTTCATTCATAAAGTAGCTGATCAGCATTTTTCATAGATGTTACGTTCGAATCTTGACCAGTCATAATTCACCGTGGCTGGCTACCCTTCAACAGGATACCACATACACCACAGACTACAAGTGGACTAACTCTGGAAAGCCCCTTTTGACTAACTCAGAGCAGATCGTTAGTAAACCCCTTTTGATTAACTCATAAGGTACAAGAGAACTCACATAAAACACAAAACAGTTCATGCCATGATTATCACTTTGAAAACACGATTATCAAAGCGATAAAGAAAGGTTTTCGAGCATTGCTCGTTTTATTTCATATATAGGAAAGCCCACCTTATAGATTACAGAACTATTAAATCGAGCTTCCGTTCTTCTGATCTTCTGTCCTTTCCTTACTGCTGACTTCCTCCTTCATCGTAAAATAATCATACTTTAGACTTGGTCGTACAGGATAATCGAATACGGAAATTCGAATTAAGTGTTCGTTCTTTAGACATTTTAGGCATTTGCACGCTAACTAAACTCTTTTAGTTAAAAAGAAACGAGACACAAACGCATCTCGTTTGACACTCGCTCGGTTCAGTACTCGACACTTTAGGTCGGTAGAAAGAAGGTAGTCGATAAATTGAAACGACTAAAAAGACCGAAAGAGTTCAAGTTTAGAAGAATTCAACTTAAGAAACTACATTTTGAACATGCACTGCACGAGGTCAGTAAGTCTGTCCAGAACAGGGGATTGCGAAACAGGGGTCGAATCTTATACCAAAAAAAAGGTACGGGTGTCTAGTTTACTCTCCAATTTGCGGATCTTGATTCCGATAAACGAGATAGGAGATATCGCAGTTTCCGTGGAACGCCGCAAAAACTGCCAAGTGAACCCAAATGCTTGATAAAATCGACGCATGCCTTTCTAGGTTCGATTAAAGCTTAAACACTTTTAATTTCGCACAAAAACTGACCCAAGGCAGTCACCTCGTATCAAAATACATGATAGACCCCTTTTCATTTCTCGTTTATAAACATGACGATCCAAACCTCGTCGATCAAACTATACAATTACTAAACCAATTTAAGTTCAACTTCTCGTTCAAAAATTCCTAACTTCTTGTTTCTATTTCTCGATTATAACTACAACTTATCTTTTCATAGCTCGGACGAACAAGTCGTCAACTATAAACTCGTTCCTTAATCATTAATAATCAACAATATCTAATTAGAATCATTAATCGACCTTTCTATCAATACTTATTCTCGACGTTTCGTCTCTTACCAAATTTCAAACGTTATTAGAATTCGTTCAAACTTTACAACATTATTCATCAACTATCAAGAATCATAAATATGCAATTCACGTCTTCATATCATCATTTATTCTCGACTTATCGACCGTCATTCGTCTCTTACGTAAAATTCTACATTCTCTGTTTTCATTCAAATTTTACGACAACGATTATCATCTATCAAGCATTACTAACATGCATATCATATTATCAAAATGTTATCGAGCGTCAACTTATCACCACATCTTCTTCTCTTACACTTTTCGTTTTATTTTTAGAAAAATCTCAATTTAATATATATTCATCCTCATGCATCGTATAATTCATTTCCATTAAACAATCGAGCATATCTTAACATTTACTAACCTAAATCGAGCCTTGTTCGTCTCTTAGGTTTTGGATTTTATTTTTAGAAAAATCTAAAACAATTCATACGATCAATTAACAATATAAGAAACACTAATCTATCATCAATTCGACAAAGAAATCGAACACAAATGAAAAGCCCCAAAACTGAAAAATTTTCGGTAATGATAGGGGTTAGGGTTCTTGATTTTTCCTTCATGATTTGATCCATAGAACTCGATTCTAAGCATCCTAGAACATGTATCGATCAAAGAAATCACATGCTATCATATCCCCAAAGTTTCGAAAAAATAAAAGATGGGGAAGAGAAGATTTGTTTGGTTTAAACTAGAGATGAAGCTCTTACCTTTCGTCTTATGAACTCGGATTGGAATTTGATCGGTAGACGGAAGAGTTATCGATCTTGGAATAGCTTGGACTTGAGCTTCTATGGAGGAGATTGGAGAAGAATAGAGAGAGAGAATGAGGAGGTGGGGTGGCGGTAAGGAGTGATGAAGGAGAAGGTGAAGACTTACCTATGGTGAGTCATAAGTAAGAGGAAATATCCCAAAAGTAGAGGTGAGTCGTTAGGGAGCGTTTGGCGAGGGAAATAATTAACGAAATAACTCGTTTCCGGCTCTTAAATACCGTTTTAAAAGTCGAGAAATATTTTCCTAGTTAGTTACGGAATTGACGAAATCTAATTCGTCCGTTAGATTGGAAATAATTTACATACTCGGAAAACCTAATTCGTTTTTCAAAATACGAGAAAAAGTCGGGACATCACAGTCCAAAATTCGTTCGGAAAATCATAAAAATTAACTTTCTCCGGTGAACTCGTCTCGAAGAAAAAGTGAATGTAAATTCTAACGGAATTCGATTCCGAGTTTCCGGGCGAAAAACTTAACGGTCGCAAAAACCCTAATACAGTAGTCGTTCGTCCGATTTCTGGAAATTATTTTCGGAAACGGATTTCACCGTAAATCTTAGAATTTAATTTCATGATCTTAGGCGTGCAAAGCCATAATTATTAATAACTTTCATTTTTAAAGACTGTAGAAAAAGTCTTGAGTATCACATCATATCCCCCCTTACGAAAAATTTCTTCCCGAAATTTGCATACCTTCTTCAAAAAGATAATGATATCTCTCCTTCATCTTTTCCTCGAGCTCCCACGTGGCTTCTTCTTAACCGTGGTGATTCCATAATACTTTTACTACTGGTATCGACTTGGTTCTTAATTCTTGAACTTTTCTATCCAAAATCGATATCGGCTTTTCTTCATAACTTAGGTCAGATTCAAGAACGACGTCTTGCTGACTTATAACGTGCTTAGGGTCATAGACATACTTTCTTAATTGCGAAACGTGAAACACGTTATGGACACTTCCTAGACTTGGCGGTAAGGCCAATCTATAAGCAACGGGTCCTATTTTCTCGAGAATTTCGTAAGGTCCTATGAACCTTGGTCTAAGCTTACCTTTAACACCGAATCTAATGATTCCTTTCGACGGTGAAATCTTAAGGAAAACCTTATCACCAACTTCAAAACTAAGATTGGTTTGTCGATCATCAGCGTAAGACTAATGTCGGCTCTGGGCTTCTTTCATCCTATCTCGAATCTGTCGAACGATCTCGATCATTTCGTTAATCGAGCTGGTCCTAAGTTCTTCCTTTCACCCACTTTATCCCAATAAAGTGGTGACTTGCATTTTCTCCCATATAATGCCTCATACGGCGCCATTCCTATCGTCGCCTGATAGCTGTTATTATACGCGAATTCGACTAAGTGTAAGATATCTTCCCAATTTGCGCTTCGATCCAAAACTACTGTCCTTAGCATATCAACTAGAATCTGAATCATTCTCTCAGATTGTCCATCCGTTTGAGGGTGAAAAGTTGTACTGAAGTTTAGTTCGGTTCCTAATTCTTTCTGCATGGTGACCCAAAATCTTGAAGTGAACTTAGCATCTCTATCTGATATTATGAACTTCGGTACTCCGTGCAGACATACAATTTCTCGAACGTACAACTGGGCTAGCTTCTCTGATCCGTAGGTAGTCTTAATCGGTAAAAAGTGAGCTGACTTCGTGAGCCTATCGATAATCACCCAAATGGCAGTATTTCCTCTTTTTGACTTAGGCAATCCTGTCACAAAATCCATGGCTATTCCTTCCCATTTCCATTCTGGGATATCTAAAGGCTGTAACAATCCATACGGTCATCTATGTAAGGCTTTCACTTGCTGGCATGCCAAGCATCTTTCTACAAACGAGGCAACGTCTCGTTTCAATCCATTCCACCAGAAATTCTTTCTTAAGTCCTGATACATCTTCGTGCTCCCTGGGTGTGTTGTATACGGCGTATCGTGAGCCTCACTCATGACATCATTCTTTAATTCTTCGTCACTGTCAGGAGTACAAAGTCTGCCTTCAAATTATCGCATTGTCTGGTGCTTCGGAATATCCGTCTGGCTTATCTGTTCTTATCTTTAGGTGAAGCTTCTCCATTGACTCGTCTTTCCTTTGAGCACTTATGATTCTTTCTCTTAAGTCCGACGTAGCTTCTAGTGCTGCTATCTGATTTGTGATCGTTGCTGATGTGTCGAGCACTTTTACTTCCATCTTTTCAAATTCTCGTACTAGCGCTTCTTCCTCGACAAATAGACATCCTAACTTGGTTGGAGCCTTGCGACTCAGCGCATCAACTACTACATTTGCCTTTCCTGGGTGGTAGTTGATTCCGCAGTCGTAATCTTTGACCAATTCGAGCCATCTCTTTTGTCGCATATTCAGTTTTTTCTGCTCGAAGAAGTACTTCAGACTCTTGTGATCTGTGAAGATCTCAACTCTTATACCATAAAGATGGTGTCTCCAAATCTTTAATGCATGCACAACTGCTCCGAGTTCTAAATTGTGTGTTGGGTACTCAATTTCGTGAGGTCGAAGTTGTCGTGAGGCATAGACTATTACCTTTCCATCTTGCATTAGAACACAACCTAACCCGTTCTTCGAAGCATCGGTATACACCACATATTCCTTGTTTGCGTCGGGGAGAGCTAATACTGGTGCTGTGGTCAACTTTTCTTTGAGTGTTTGGAAACTCTTTTCACACTCGTCCGTCCATTTAAACTTGTTTTCTTTTCGAAGTAGCTGCGTCATGGGTCTAGCAATCATGGAGAATCCTTCGATGAATCTTCTGTAGTAGCCTGCTAAACCTAAGAAACTTCTGATCTCGTTCGGACTTGTCGGTGACTTCCAATTATGCACTGCCTCCACTTTGGCAGGATCTACTTTGATTCCTTCGGCTGAAACTATGTGTCCGAGAAACATTACTTCCTTCAACCAAAATTCGCACTTACTGAACTTGGCATACAGTTTCTCAGTTCTAAGTGTTTCCAACACTATCCGTAGATGTTCTTCATGTTCATTCTCATTCTTAGAGTAAATGAGAATATCGTCGATGAAAACTAAGATGAATTTGTCTAAGTATGGGTGGAAAACTCTATTCATGAGGTCCATGAATACAGCAGGGGCGTTGGTCAATCCAAATGGCATAACTAAGAATTCGTAGTGGCCATATCTGGTTCGAAAAGCAGTCTTAGGTACATCCTCGGGTTTAATCTTCAGCTGATGGTACCCCGATCTTAAATCTATCTTTGAAAACACTCCTGCACCTTTGAGCTGATCGAAAAGGTCCTCTATCCTTGGCAAAGGATATTTGTTCTTGAGGGTGATCTTGTTCAGCTCTCGATAATCTATGCACATCCTCATTGACCCATCCTTCTTTCTGACAAACAACACTGGCGCTCCCCAAGGTGAGACACTTGGTCTGATGAAACCGAGGTCTAGCAGTTCTTGCAATTGGATTTTAAGTTCTTCTAGTTCTTTCGGTGCCATCCTATATGGGGCTTTAGATTTGGGGGCCGATCCTGGTTCTAGGTCAATCGAGAAATCTATGTGACGGTCGGGTGGTAAACCAGGTAAAATCTCTGGAAAGACGTCTTCGTACTCGTTGACAACTTTCATGTCTTGAATGGTCTTTTCGGCTCCTGGTTCTCCAACTAGGTACACAAGATAGGCTGTGCAACCCTTCTTCTTTATCAACTTCTTGGCTTGTAAGGCGGATATTACCGGTACTCTCTTGCCCATTGCAATCCCATAAAATTCGGTCGGCTCTCTACCCGGGGGTCGAAAAGAGATTTTTCTCTCGTTGCAGAGAATTGTGGCATAATTCTCTGACAACCAATCCATCCCTAGAATTATGTCTACGTCCTACATTATCATAATATTTAAGTTGTTCGCTTTAACCTTAAGAGTTCCGATTTCTAGTTCTAGGTTAGAGCAAACATGCGTGGAAGTAGTGATTTTTCTTGAAGGTGTAGCTACTCTCATAGGATGTTCAGCTCTTACGGGTCTGATGTCTAAGTTATCCGCACAACAACCAGCAATAAAAGAATGCGATGCATCCGTATCGAACAATATCTTAATTGGGATGTTGTGAAGTTTTCCCATACATGCAAGATTTCCTTTTCCTTTTTCCTTATCCTTCCCCGTCTGCCTATTTGCGCATGCCCTTGCATTCTGCTGCTGATTCATTTGCTTCTATGGCTGTGCTTGTATGGCCCTCAGAGGTACTGCTTGTAGTGGTTTAGGGCAATCTTTCTTCATGTGTCCCTTCTGTCTGCAGTTAAAACAGTTGGGAGTGCCTGCTTGACAGACACCGGAATGCGATTTGTTGCACTTGGGGCATACCGGACTTGTAACCCTCCCTGAGTTATTCCATCCCTGATTGAAATTCCTTTCTTGTCCCTAAGGTTGCCTTTGCTGATTATTTCCTTTCCAGGGTCCGGCTTGGTTGTTCCCCTGAAGAAACAATCCTGACTGATTGTTTCCCTGCAACGGTCTTTTGTTATTGTTCTGATTCGGCTGCTGGTAGCCCTGCTGATTTCCACTTCTCTGATTCCCCTGGTTGTTGAAATTTTTATTGTAGCCACCTCTACTTCCTCCTTCCCACTTTCTCTTCCCTTAAAAATTGCTGTTATTGCTGTTATTATAGCCTCGATTTTGGTTTTGGGTTGGAGCTGGTGTGGTTGTTATTGTTTTCTTCTCATCAGGAACGACGGCCTCCATTTCCAAAGCTCGTCCTAAGACATCCGTATAGCTTAGTCCCCCATGACTGGCTAAGGCGATCCCCAATTCGTGTCTCAGTCCCCCACGGAACTTCTTTGAAATCTTTTCTTCGGTATCGACCTGAGTAGGCACACACCTGGATAGCTCACAGAACTTAGTGTCGTATTCTGTCACTGTCATCTTTCCCTACTTCAAGTTGTAAAACACAGCCTGCTTCTGAGCCCTATACGTCTTCGGCATGTACTTGTCGTACAGCGCCTCCTTAAACTCGTCCCACGTAAGTTGAGCCAGATGCTCCTCGGGTATCACTTTCTGTCTTGCCTCCCACCAGTAGTCAGCTGGTCCGAAGAGCTGGAATGCTATGCATGATAGTCGCTCCTCATCAGTACATCTGAGGAGCTTGAAAATTCTCTCAATCGATCGTACCCATAGCTCAGCATTGCTAGGGTTGCCCGTTCCATTAAATACAGATGGGTTTCATTTGAGGAAGAGATCCTCAATGTCCCTACGGGGTGGTGGTGGAGGTGGTGGTGAAGGGAATGGTGGAGGGGTATCATGATGTTCTTGCTCTTATTCCCTTTCATTCTCAGGCTGACGTCGTCCACGTCTTCAGGCCCTACCAGGTCCCTTCTATTGTTAACATTTCTCGGCGGCATTTCTCCTTAACTATGGGGAATAGAAAACTCTCATTAGCCCTTTCTTTTAAACATTCTTTTACTTACTCGCTCTCCTTCTAACTTAATCAAGTTCACGAAAAAAAAAATCGAACATAACTTCGATATTAGTTCTTTAATCTTTTAACTTTTCAAGTTAAACTTAATTTCTCATTACACGAGTTCATTTGACATTCTGGTTTACTTCATGATTTATAAGAAACTTTCTTGTGATCAAAACCCCTTTCACGGGTCATGTATATATATATACATCAAAAAGAATATTAATTCGGCTTCTAACGAGGACTTATACAAAAAGTTAGACTACTACTAGTCTAAACTAGGCTGACTGCCTATCACTGAACCGGGTGCACTAACAAGTTGCATGTCCGTATCTACTAGGAGTACTAAAACGGAAACGATTCATAAAATTTCGTATCCGCTAGAGTACTACAAAAACTAAATACTGATCCGACTATGTATAGGATAAAAGAAACTACTACTACTACTGATATTAACACGTGTCTACAACGCTCTGCTCAACTAACTGCAGTCGAGTTCAAAACTGCCCTCTACGGCCTGAAAAATCCTAAGAGTCCTCCTCTGGGTCCTCCTCAGGATCCTCGTCCGGGTCCTCCTCCTCAGACTCTGAACCAAAGACGAGCTGGAGTGCCTCCTCCTCTCTCAGAGTGGAGCCGTCAGAAAGTGTAAGTAGGGGTGGTGACGGTGCCTCTGAAACTGTCTCCTCAAGGTCTGAAACAAGGTAGTCCTCACTAGCCTCTACTGCACGCTTTTTCAGAGGATGAAGGTGCTCAGGAACGGAACCGGAACCTGACTCGTACTCCTCCCTAGAGCAGACTCTGGATGGTCCCGCCTCTAACTGACCTCTGACTACCTCCCACTTCGCGCAAATCTCCTCGAGCGGCGTCAGTGGAGATGGTAGCTCTAACATGGTGGCAAGCTCCGCGTCAATCCCTCGGTACTCTGACCCTGTCCGGAACAGTCCTGTCTCTAAAGGTCCTCGAACCCTCACACTAGGCTCGGGTAGAAAAGGAGTAGGTAACCCTAACAGGGCAGCTGTCTCTGCGTCGATCTCTACAAGTCCTGGTCCTGGGATCACCTCCTCAAGTGGTCCAGGTGGAAGTGGTAACTCTGGTGTAGCTACGGGCTCCTCGCCCTCCTCTAACTGCTCTGACTCAGGGTAAGACTCCTCACTAGGTACAAAGTCTGGTGGTACCTCCAACAAAGCAGCCAACTCCGGATCCAAGTCTAAAGGCTCTAGCTCGGTTTCTGCTGGGAAGTGACGGTAGGGAACATGTGGCTCAAAAGAAACTGGAATCATGATTCTGCTGTCAAAGAAACGCTCGTGTATAATTAGAGCGAATCCCGTGTAGTTGCTTGTCGGCTCTGTGTCGTCGCCGAAAACCCCAAGGAAAAACCACGCCACGTGGTGTGCCCAACCACGCCATTCCTCTAGTAGTCGTCTAATCAAGTCGAAAATAGCCTGACCCTCTGAAATAGAATGCCGGGCTGAATGATAAACTGCCGAAAAGTTACTAAGTATTTGTCCTACGTCGTGTCTCGGGTCTGCCTCGAAATCTCGGTACCTATCCAATATCTGATCTGCCCAAGTACGCTGTGGTGGGGATTGACTCTTCTGAGTCATGTCACTACTAGAAGCCATCCTATAAAAGTTTTAAGGAAACACGGATCAGTAACAGGTAGGGAGATATCTTATCTTAATAAAATACTTAAATTACAAAATGAATATTCCTTATTCAATTGTAATATCACCACTTAAATAATTACTTATCACAACATCTAGCAATTCAAGAAATTGCACTCAAACAATATATAGAAATAAAATTTCAAGATTTTATTTCCATCCTTTATTTCATTATTCATTTACATTTCTTACTTTATTTTCTCATAAACTTTCTTTCTTTATTCCTTATTACTTTCTTTCATTATCTCTTTATTACTTTCTTTCATTATCTTTTCCTCAAGGAAAAATTTTCTTAACGATTTTTACTTCATTAAAACAAAGCACGTCTACTTTGTTCATGTTACTTACTCAAAAGTAACATTTGTTTTAAAAGAAATTTTGTCCTTCTCGACACTTGAATTTCTTACTCGCCGAATTCTTCGTTTAATTACGAAGTATGAAATAAAATAAATTCCCAAGAAAAGGAAATATAACTGGAAAATGACTTTAGACCAAAGTTCTAGTCGTCGTCGGATCGAGCGATCGTTGGAAATTAGCTAAAATTCGTACTTGATTCGTGGGAGTTATAATAAACTTCTCCTTGAAGTTCAAGCGGGGCGAACTCCAACTGAAAATACCTTCGTTCATGTCACTTTCACGGAAGTAACATTCGTTTCTTTCGCTTACTTGGTACAGAATTAACGCACCTTATCATATTATCTTAATTTCTCGAAGGAAATTCTTATCGACTCTTGATTATAAAACAAAATCGACTCTGGCGAGTCTTTGTTCATGTCACTATACGCACGTGACATTCGTCTACAGAAGTTCTTCCCGTTTCACGATCTCCTTTCGAAATCATTTGAACTAACATTCTTAAAACGTCTAAGTTCTCGAGGAATCGGAAAAATTATGTTCTTAATGAACCGGGAAAAATCCCTAGAATCATTCTAGATTCTCGTGCCATCATACTTTCAAATAAAAGAAATCATTGCGCAAACAATTTCACGTAATTCACATAGCAGAAACAAGTATGATTCTCATACTTTCAAAATTTCATTCTTGGCACCATTATCATTTCTTAACTCATTGAATACGTATTCAAATTTTTTTTTTCTTAAAAGACAACACACTTCTGAAATTCTTTCATTTCTTTCTTTCTTTCTTTCTTTCTTTCCTTCGTTGAGTCGACGTAGCGGGAGGTTGAGTTGTCGTCTACACTCTTAAACTTAGTGTTACGACCTTATCTTACTTGAAAGAAGACTCAAGTATAGAGTATGAACGAATACTCCATCTGACTACTTTGAAAGAAAACTTGTATGCAGAGCAGAAACGATTGCTCTGATACCAATCTGTCACAGCCCCAAATTCCGAGGGACGGCAGAAGCCTTGGTGCGACTGGGGTTGAATTAAAGAAGCGGGGAAGAAAGGGGAATGAATGAATAGACATACATACATAACATCTTATCTTCTATGAACAAACTTTATAAACAAAAGAAAGAGTTAATCTCAAAAGATTACTCGAGAAAGTACTTCAAAAGCTTCTAAGTTATATTACAGAACTTAGACTACAGTGTTAAAACACAACATCAAAAAGAAGAGTTTAGAGTCTAGCAGCGGAATTGTGAACTATATACAAAGTCTTCCTTAATCCTTATTCAACTCTAACTCAACCAACGCCGGTTCGTCGCTTCAACCTGCACATTTAGAAAACATATACAGGGCTAAGTACAAAAGTACTCAGTAGGCACGTTGCCGAAAACATGATCATAGGTATAGATAAACAGGCATCTCATTTTATAGCGCATCGGGGTTTTCATTTAAAAGAGCCCGTGCCTATTAAACATTTGCATTTCATTCATAAAGTAGCTGATGAGCATTTTTCATAGATGTTATGTTCGAATCTTGACCAGTCATAATTCACCATGGCTGGCTACCCCTCAACAGGATACTACATACACCACAGGCTACAAGTGCACTAACTCTGGAAAGCCCCTTTTGATTAACTCATAGCCGATCGTTAGTTAACCCCTTTTGATTAACTCATAAGGTACAAGAGAACTCACATAAAACACAAAACAGTTCATGCCATGATTATCACTTTGAAAACACGATTGTCAAAGCGATAAAGAAAGGTTTTCGAGCATTGCTCGTTTTATTTCATATATAGGAAAGCCCACCTTATAGATTACAAAACTATTAAATCGAGCTTCCGTTCTTCTGATCTTCTGTCCTTTCCTTACTGCTGACTTCCTCCTTCATCGTAAAATAATCATACTTTAGACTTGGTCGTACAAGATAATCGAATATGAAAATTCGAATTAAGTGTCCGTTCTTTAGACATTTTAGGCATTTGCTCGCTAACTAAACTCTTTTAGTTAAAAAGAAACGAGACACAAACGCATCTCATTTGACACTCGCTCGGTTTAGTACTCGACACTTTAGGTCGGTAGAAAGAAGGTAGTCGATAACTTGAAACGACTAAAAAGACCGAAAGAAATCAAGTTGAGAAGAATTCAACTTAAGAAACTACATTTTGAACATGCACTGCACGAGGTCAGTAAGTCTGTCCAGAACAGGAGATTGCGAAACAGGTGTCGAATCTTATACCAAAAGAAAGGTACGGGTGTCTAGTTTACTCTCCAATTCGCGGATCTCAATTCCGATAAACGAGCTAGGAGATATCGCAGTTTCAGTGGAACGTCACAAAAACTGCCGAGTGAACCCTAATGCTCGATAAAATCGACGCACGCCTTTCTAGGTTCGATTAAAGCTTAAACACTTTTAATTTCGCACAAAAACTGACCCAAGGCAGTCACCTCGTATCAAAATACATGATAGACCCCTTTTCATTTCTCGTTTATAAACACAACGATCCAAACCTCGTCGTTCAAACTATACAATTACTAAACTAATTCAAGTTCAACTTCTCATTCAAAAATTCCTAACTTCTTGTTTCCTTTTCTTGATTATAACTACAACTTATCTTTTCATAGCTCGGACGAACAAGTCGTCAACTACAAACTCGTTCTTTAATCATTAATAATCAACAATATCTAATTAGAATCATTAATCGACCTTTCTATCAATACTTATTCTCGACGTTTCGTCTCTTACCAAATTTCAAACATTATTAGAATTCGTTCAAACTTTACAACATTATTCATCAACTATCAAGAATCATAAATATGCAATTCACGTCTTCATATCATTATTTATTCTCGACTTATCGACCGTCGTTCGTCTCTTACGTAAAATTCTACATTCTCCGTTTTCATTCAAATTTTACGACAACGATTATCATCTATCAAGCATTACTAACATGCAAATCATATTATCAAAATGTTATCGAACCTCAACTTATCACCACATCTTCGTCTCTTACACTTTTCGTTTTATTTTTAGAAAAAACTCAATTTAATATATATTCATCCTCATGCATCGTATAATTCATTTCCATTAAACAATCGAGCATATCTTAACATTTACTAACCAAAATCGAGCCTTGTTCGTCTCTTAGGTTTTGGATTTTATTTTTAGAAAAATCTAAAGCAATTCATACGATCAATTAACAATATAAGAAACACTAATCTATCATCAATTCGACAAAGAAATCGAACACAAATGAAAAGCCCCAAAACTGAAAAATTTTCGGTAATGATAGGGGTTAGGGTTCTTTATTTTTCCTTCATGATTTGATCCGTAGAACTCGATTCTAAGCATCCTAGAACATGTATCGATCAAAGAAATCACATGCTATCATATCCCCAAAGTTTCGAAAAAATAAAAGATGGGGAAGAGAAGATTTGTTCGGTTCAAACTAGAGATGAAGCTCTTACCTTTCGTCTTATGAACTCGGATTGGAATTTGATCGGTAGACGGAAGAGTTATCGATCTTGGAAGAGCTTGGACTTGAGCTTCTATGGAGGAGATTGGAGAAGAATAGAGAGAGAGAATGAGGAGATGGGGTGGCGGTAAGGAGTGATGAAGGAGAAGGTGATGACTCACCTATGGTGAGTCATAAGTAAGAGGAAATATCCCAAAAGTAGAGGTGAGTCGTTAGGGAGCGTTTGGCGAGGGAAATAATTAACGAAATAACTCGTTTTCGGCTCTTAAATGCCGTTTTAAAAGTCGAGAAATATTTTCCTAGTTACTTACGGAATTGACGAAATCTAATTCGTCCGTTAGATTGGAAATAATTTACATACTCGGAAAACCTAATTCGTTTTTCAAAATCCGAGAAAAAGTCGGGACATCACAGTCCAAAATTCGTTCGGAAAATCATAAAAATTAACTTTCTCCGGTGAACTCGTCTCGAAGAAAAAATGAATGTAAATTCTGACGGAATTCGACTCCCGAGTTTCCGGGCGAAAAACTTAACGGACGGAAAAACCCTAATACAGTAGTCGTTCATCCGATTTCTGAAAATTATTTTTGGAAACGGATTTCACCGTAAATATTAGAATTTAATTTCATGATCTTAGGCGTGCAAAGCCATAATTATTAATAACTTTCATTTTTAAAGACTGTAGAAAAAGTTTGGGGTATTACATCACAAGAACAAGATTTATTTTTTTGAACTAACAAAAATAGACTAAAACTTTTTCGTAGTACCAAAAAAGCTTACCTTTTTAGTTCCACAAAAATCAGCTTTTCTGTCAATTCTCATACATGATCCATAGGTGTTTTAGTTATTGGTTATTTATGTATAAGCACAATTTGGCAAAAATATAACTTAATCATATTATAAGCACAATTAAAAATTACATGTATGTTAAGCACAGTTAAAAATTACCCGATCATATTTCCACCACTCTTTCTGATTCTTCCATCCAGGTATTTCAGCATGAACATACTGTGCTAACTTGAACAAGTGTGATACAGAAATTGCTTCATCCTTGTTTGGGTTAAACTGTGTCATTATCTCCTCACTGTTATAATGCTCCACAGCTCGTACAGTTCCTTCTGTTGTACAAGAAACATAATCATGAACATAAGAACACGATATCACAACAAACCAATAACTAAAAAAAATACCTAATATAATATACTAACCATAAATGTCGGTGATATGATGCCCATTCGTGGATCAACAGACTTAACCTTTGTATATTCTGGAAAGCTGTGTAGGCAGGACAGATATGCCTTGATGTGCGCCAGCCTCAATTCTTGGGTGTCATCCTCTATCACCTTGAAGCATTTTGCATCAACAGGAGCAGTAAGTCCTACATTCCTCCTACAAAGATAGGTAAAACAAATTCTTCTAAGTCAGATGCAACAACAATATTCTAAAAATTTAGTAATAGATATAATAAATTTAATAATCTATAATATTACGTTGCATTGCTGATCTTGAACTTCAGATAGTCTACTCCCCGTTTCTCATTTTCCAGGTATGGACTGCACAAAACCGCTGCTTTTCTCCAGGTCCTCACTAATGTCCAGTCTAATTTCGAAGGTCTTTGAGTTTCATCATCCAACGCTCTTGCTAGAGCGGTCTGCATCCTTGTTCTAGGTGAAGCTGATTCACCTCCACTACCAAAAATGCTTTTCCCTTTTCTATTAAGTTGTTCTTTCTTCTTCTCAGCTGCCATTTGGGTCACAGCATGTGCACTATTGCACGCTTCTTCCAGAAAATCAGCTGGCTCATCTCCAAAAGCAACCTTGCATATTGGAGTCTTGTACACATATGAATTGTTCTGTATAAGTCCACATACAGAACAAGAGTAAACCTTTCTGATTCCACAACGACAGAAATGTGCAGTAACAAACATAGTATCAAATTTCTTAACATTCAATTAAGAAACATATTTTTTGTGAATTCACAAAATCACCATATCAACCATAATACATTTTGATTAGTAACAAATATAAGAACATAGGTTGTAACACTAGTAACATCACTTTTGATAAGGATATTAAAATTAATAAATTTTTGATCAGTAACAAACTCAAGATATCAATCATGATAATTTTTGATTTGTAACAAAATCAGGATATCAACTATAATACATTTTGATCAGTAACAAATATAAGAACAGATGTTGTACAATCAGTATCATCACTTTTGATACGGATATAAAAAATAATCAATTTTTGATCAGTAACAAACTCAAGATATCAATCATAATAATTTTTGATCTGTAACAAAATCAAGATATCAACTATAATACATTTTGATCAGTAACAAATATAAGAACAGATGTTGTACAATCAGTAACATCACTTTTGATAAGGAAATAAAAAATAATCAATTTTTGATCAGTAACAAACTCAAGATATCAATCATAATAATTTTTTGATCTGTAACAAAATCAGGATATCAACTATAATACATTTTGATCAGTAACAAATATAAGAACATATGTTGTATAATCAGTAACATCACTTTTGATAAAGATATAAAAAATAATCAATTTTTTATCAGTAACAAACTCAAGATATCAATCATAATAATTTTTGATTTGTAACAAAATCAGAATATCAACTATAATACATTTTGATCAGTAATAAATATAAGAACAGATGTTGTACAATCACAACATCACTTTTGATAAGGATATAAAAAATAATCAATTTTTTATCAGTAACAAACTCAAGATATGAATCATAATAATTTTTGATCTGTAACAAAATCAGGATATCAACTATACTACATTTTGATCAGTAACAATATAAGAACAAATGTTTTAAAAGTTAAGGACTTAATATAAATTTTTTTAGCAGTAACAAAATAAAACATGATTACAATATTCAATCCAAAATATAATAGATAAATAACAAAAATTGTGACAAACCTCAGTTTGTAGTAGCCCACAATCTGTCACGATGTTCTCAACAACTCCTGCTAGCTCGGTATCATTGTATTCACCCCAGTCAAATGTGACGGTGATTCACGGTTCAATTGTTTTTTTCCCTAAAACATAAATAATATAAATCACGCTTTCTGCATGTACATTATAAAATTTTTAGAATAAACATGTTCCTCTAACCAAAAATTTCAACATACATAATACCTCATCACTTTTCACTCCTACCTTACAAACACTCACATTCTTTTTGGGCCCAACATCTGTCATGGTGCTTCCAAGATTCACTATTAAGTAGTGAGTTATTGATTTTCAATAAGTTTTGGAAATTAGATTATATTATTATTTTATGCGATTTAAGAGTCCTAACTGTCGATTAAAGCTTGGGTAGAAAATAGGAATCGAGTGGTTAAATAGACTAATTGAGAGATTTGAGCTCGAATCATGTAGAAGTCCGAGGAAAGAGACAAGTATTCGTTGTTTCCCGAACTCATTCTCATTAAATATTATTTTGAAAGGTATGAGTAAAGACGAGAGGTAGAAGCAGCGAAATAAAAGAGATAGATTGAATTACGCCACTTCTGTAATACCCCGGATGTTTAATCCGTCTTTAAATAAAAAGTTAATTAATAAATAAGACTTTGCACGCCTAAGATAAAGATTTTCGATTTTAAGACTAACGGTGAAATCCGTTTCACAAAATAAATTCCAGAAGTCGGTCAGCGACTACTGTATTAGGGTTTTCACGTCCGATAGATTTTTCGTCCTAAAACTCAGAATTAAAATCCGTCAGAATTTACATTCACTTTTTCTTCGATACGAGTTCACCAGAGAAAGTTAGTTTTTATGATTTTCCGGGCGAATTTTAGACTGTCTAATCTTGACTTTTTCTCGGATTTTGAAAAACGAATTAGGTTTTCCAAGTACGTGATTTATTTCCAATCTAACGGACAAATTAGTTTTCGTCGAATTCATAACTACCTAATAAATTATTTCTCGACTTTTTAATCGTCGTTTAAAGCCAGAAATGAGATATTTTTCGTCTAATAAACCCACGCCAAACGGTCCTTAACGACTAACCACCTTTAGTTGGATATTATTTTCACCTTTATGTATAGTAAGTAGTGAGTCATTCACCTCTCTTCTTCCCCTTTCTTCATTGCCGCCCCATCTCACTCTTTCTCTCCCATTCTCTCTCAAATTTCTCCATTGAAGACATCTATTCCAAGCTCTCTCAAGAACACAAGTCTCCCGTCTACCGATTAAATTCATTTCCGAGTTCATACTCCGCAAGGTGAGAACTTCGTCTACGATATGAACCGAACACAAATCCCTTCCCATCATTTTCTTTTATTTTTTGAAACATAGGAGGTAAAGAAGCATGTCGATTCTTGTTCAATTCGTGTTCTCATATGTTTAGAATCGAGTTCTACGGACCGAATCATGAAGAAAATCACTCCCCTTCGCATTTTGAAATTACCGAAAATTATAGTAGTTCTAGGGGTTTTTCGTAGTTCGATGTCTTTGATGTTTGATTGATAGATTAGTGATCTACATGTTGTTAATTGACTATATGAATTAATTTAGATTTTTCTAAAAATAAAAGTTGAAAGATAAGAGAGGAAGAATGCATGATTTAGTATAGTAAATGTTATGATATGCTCGATTGATTAATAGAAATGAGATATACGATGTATGAGGATGATTATATATTTAATTGGGTTTTTTCTAAAAATAAAACGAAAAATGTAAGAGATGGAAACACGTCGTTAAGTTGAAGCTCGATAATGTTTTGATAATATGATTTGCATATTAGTGATGCTCGTTAGATGATGCTCGTTGTTGTAAAATTTGAACGAAAATGGAGAACGTAAGATTTTTTAGTAAGAGACGAACCATCGACGATAAGTCGAGCATGAATAATGAATTAGGATTGTGATTCAAACCTTTGATAATCTTGATAATTAATGATCGTGACCGTAAAGTTTCAACGAATTCTAAGAAGTTTCGATTTTGAATAAGAGACGAAGAATCGAGTTTAAAAGCCGGTAGAAAAGTCGAATAAGGAAATCCCTTTTAATAATAATAATTGTTATTGATTGACGAACAATATTGTAATTAACAACTTTTCCATCCGAGATACGAGACGTTATGAGATATAGTTAAGAATCGAGAAGTTGTTGAACGAAATAGAAATAGAAATTCGTTTTTGGTATAGTAAATGGTTAGTTGGAAATAACGAAGAAATGCTTGTCGTTTGTTAATCAAAAGTCGAGAATATGAACCCGATTAAAGGATACTGTATGTAGACTGTCTTGGGATGAAAATTTCGTGAAAATAAAAGTGGAATAGCATTAATCGAACCTAGGGAATCGTGCGTCGAGTTTTGTCGAGCATTAGGGTTTCGCGTGACTGTTTTGCGACGTTTCACGGAAACTGTCGTAAATTTTAGCTCGCTTAACGAAATCGAGATCCGTAAATTGGAGAATAAACTAGACACCCGTACCTTTCTTTTGGTATAAGATTCATCCCCTGCTTTCGTATGCTCTGTTCTTTATGAACTTACTGATTTGTGCAGTAAGTTTCCAAAGCCTAGTTTCCTAAGTTGAATTCTTTTCAACTTCGTTCCTTGTGAACTTTTAAGTCGTTCTAAGATATCGACACCCATTTACCTACTGACCTGAGATTCGGGTAATGAGCCGAGTCAGTTTGTAGGTGAGAATTGATCGAAGTCTCGTTTATTAGTTAATCAAAAGGAAGTAGTAAAGTGCAAATGCCTAAAAGACTAAAAATCGTTTCGATTTCCTGTTTCTTTTATCGATTGCATTCAAGTTGCTTAAATATGTTTATTTACGATAAAAAGAGGAAGTCAGCACCGAGGATAGGATGAAATACCAGAGACGGAAGCTCGTTTAATAGTTCTGTAATCAGTCAGGTGGGCTTTTATATATGAAACAAAATGAGCAATGCTCGAAAACCTTTTCTCTATCGCTTTGATAATCGTGTTTTCAAAGTGATAATCATGGCATGAACTATTTATTTTATGTGAGTTCTCTTTTACCTTATGAGTTAGCCAAAAGGGGTTAACTAAATGATCGACTTTGAGTTAGTCAAAAGGGACTTTCCAAAGTTAAGTATACACAGTAGCCGTTGAAGTATGGAACCTTGTTGAGCGGACGACCTGCCGCGGTGATAATAAATGGTCAAGATTGAACGTAACATTTATGAAAAATGCTTGATACAGCTAAGTTATGAAAATGAGAAAGAAAATGTTTAGTAGACACGGGAAATTAATTGAAAAACCCCGCAAAAATGAAATGCCTGATTATCTATACTTATGATTATGTTTTCGGCGAAGTTCCCATTAAGTGCTTTATGTACTTAGCTCTGCATATGTTTTCTAAATGGGCAGGTTGAAGTGACGGGAGCGGTGATGGTTGAGTTGAATAGAGATAGGGAAATAACAGTGGCTGCTATGGGAACAAGAGAAGAAATCAGAAAGGCTTTCAGCAGCCAAATCAGAATAATCAATCAAGGCAGGAGCAACAAACAAACAATAGTCAAGGAAAGGTTACCGTTCCTGTCTGTCCTAAGTGTAATAGGATGCACTACGATGTCTGTCAAGCGAACTCTGGTGTTTGCTTTAAATGTGGATAGAAAGGACACGTGAAAAGAAATTGTCCAAACCTGATGCAACCAGTAGGATCGAAACAGCAAGGTCAGCCACAAGGGCAACAAAGGAATAACCAAGGAGGAAACAACCGAGGAAGAGCTGCCGTTCCTGCCTGTCCCAAGTGTAATAGGGTACACTTCAGAAAACTGCCAAGCAAACTCGAGAAGTTGCTTCAACTGTGGGCAGAAGGGGCACTTTAGGAGAGAATGCCCGAAACCGATGCAAGCGGCAAGACAAAATTAGTATGGACAGCCCCAGCCTTTGAGGGGGATTCAGGCTCAGCCGCAGCAGCAGGTTCAACAGTACGACCAACAGCAACAGAACGTTAGGGCATTCGTGATCGAACAAGATGCGCGCAATAAGGGCGAGAGAAAATTGGCAGGTATAGGACGAACTTTTTAATTACCTTGTCATTCTTCTACCTCATACTAAAACCTTACATTCATTATTTCTAGTGCCTGTCGACACTATAAGAGTAAGACCAGAGTGCGCTAATCATAAAATAAGAATAACCATGCCTTAGGAGAAATTATCGTCACTTCCTTAGTTTTTCTCGAACATAGAATTTAACTTAGGGTCTTTTTAAGATCTTAACAAGCAATCAAAACGTAATAAAATGTTCGACATAGATAAAATCCATGGGATGAATTGATTATCTATTAACTGCGCCATTCTATAAGGAGCATGCGCCGAAAGAATTAGAAGAGCTTAAGATCCAGCTGCAAAAATTGTTAGACCTTGGATTCATTAGACCGAGTGTTTCACCTTGGGGAGCACCTGTTTTATTCGTCAGGAAGGAGGATGGTTCTATGAGGATGTGTATAGACTATCAAGAGCTAAATAAGATCACCCTTAAGAATAAGTATCCTTTGCCAAGGATAGAAGACCTTTTTGATCAGCTTAAGGGCGCAGGAGTCTTTTTAAAAATAGATTTAAGATCTGGGTATCAGCAATTGAAAATTTAAACCCAAGGACATATGTTCGACTAAATTTATCCTAATGTCACCCGCAATTAAACGAGATCAAAGTAGCATAAATTAATCAAACCAAGTCGTATCTCTCGAGGAAGACTTAACAGGGCAATATTTGTATTGCGGAAAGAAACAGAAAATAAAAATAAAACAGTAAAGATTGATTGGATTGGTTGTTCTAATCTAAAAAAATTGAAAAACAAATTAACCTAGACAGAAATATAAACCCTAGTTCTAAGGAGAAAATAAATCATAGGCATAAATTAAGAAGAACTGAAATAAACTTACAATAATTAAAATTGCATCCGTGGTGGAAGTCTGTCACAAAATCCGTACGAATTGAAAGCTATTAATCTATCTAGAACTGGAAGAATAAGAAGAAGAAATACTGGAAAAGAAAAGTAGTCCGTTTTCTTGCTCTGGAGGCGGAAGACTAAAACAAAGAAAAAAAAACCGTCGAAACAAATCATTCCAATTCCATATATATATAGATTTCAGCGCCGCCTTCAGCTAGACGATCGTCGACCACGGGCGAGCGCCCAACACTGCATAGCCGACTCTACCCGGACGAGCGTCCGAGTCCAACGATCGTCCAGGTTGGCTCTCTATCGTTTACTCAGCCCCCAATCTCGCATGCCGGACGAACGATGGGGTTGGGCGATCGACGGAACCTTCTCATGCTTCACGTCAGCGATCGCCAGAGGTGGACGAGCGCCCGGTAGAGCTCTCAGTCCATCGCTCATCCTCCTTTCTACCAGCTGAACGAACGTCGAATGTACATTTTCCACACGAAACCTGCAACAAAACCTGCATTTTCGACACAAAACTCGAACCGCAACATTAATGTATCCTGAATGTAAAAACAAAGCGAACCACATCGAAAATCAAACGAAATGCACTAAATAAACCATACTAAAAACAACCAAAAACAGACGAAACAACCCCTCCACACACAAAAACTTGCTTGTCCTCAAGCAAATCTTATTAAAAATTAAAATGAAGAAAGTGAAAGCTTGAACTAAATAACTCATATCTTAACAAACTCTCAATCACAAGACAATCTTTCACTCATCAATCGACAGCAGTAATCACACAACAAATGAATGGCCCTCCACACAAGACCTCAATCTGCCTAACATCCAAGCACAAGATCAAAGAAAGGAAACAGTGACAACAAAGAGTATCCCAACTTGAACCATTTATAAAACTATACTAAAGAAAATGCGAATTCCGGGCAATCTTCACTAGGTGAATTCACGGAAAATCCGGCCTCCTAGCGTGGTTTTCCATACCCATTCCTCAAACTTTAAGAACAAATTCAAGTCAATGAGAAAGAGGGGGTAGAGCCCTTCACAACACAACAAAATTAAACAGACGAATTAAACAAATGTCAAGTCAAATTGGGTTATATGGCCATAATTCATGAGGTGCGGACATTTAGAGGTCATCTAAAGTATCCTCATTGGTTTCCCATGCTCATGGTTTCCAGAAGAGCAGAGGCCTCCCAAAGTGACTCAACTTATTAAAATATTAAACAACCTCTTTTTTTTTTCTTCTTTATTTTTTTTCCTTCTTTATTTTTTTTTCTTTTTTTTTTTTAAATTGGGATACCCTTCTAAAACACCACCTCCTAACCTTCACCTATACTAAAAAATTAAGCATTAATAATTCAAGTGTGAATCGCCCCACAATTGACATGCAACAACCGCACCAATCAATTCATAATAAAACCATCCTGATCAATAAAATCTATCAAGACATGAGTTATAAACTTCAACCTCAACTTCTACATCATAATTCCAAATAAAATATACCCCAGGACACACAAGATAATTAATCCAACAAACACACCCCCCCCCCCCCCGAAAAATACGCGACAATGTCCCATTGTCACCCAAAAAGCCATAAAAGAGGGAGGAAAGAATCACAATGCAAACCAAAGGAGGGTCGAAACAGAACATAATCACCAACAACCTAGCAAAAGAACTAAAACAACACAAAACAAACACAAAAACCATAACATAAACACAAAAGGAACAGCAACAATCACAAAGCGAAAAAGAAAAGAGAAAGAAATGCGTACGCAACAACAGTGAGAATCACTGATGATCAGAAGGGGAATTGGATGGGCCGCCTGGAGGGAAATGCTGAGTAGACGGACCACCGGGAGTAAAATGCCAACGAGCGATTTGGTTCTCCAAGAAATCCAATTGGCGGGTCTGAGAAGCCATTTGTTGCTGTTGTTGAGCCCAATATTGAGCGTTAATGGCCCAATTCTGAGCTTGCTCCGCCCAATGCGTATTTTGAGTCGCCCAATACTGAGCTTGCACATCCCATTGTTGATCATTAACCGCCCAACGTTGATCATTCCGCGCCCACCGTTGCTCGTTCTGCTCCCACTGTTGATCTTGACGAGACAATTGTGCATTCTGTAAAATCATCTGCTGCTGCAAATGCCCGAACTGCGACTCCATCTCTCCACGGAAAGAAGCAAAATCCTGCTGAAAAGCTTGGAAATCATAAGGAACAGAGCCAGGAGGAATAGAAGTAGGAGGGACAAAGGCGGAAGGCTGAGAATCATGCTCAATCCGACGGGGAGATTCATCCTCACTCCCAACTGCTGTGTCAGCGTTATTGTCTCCGTCAGACCCAACATCAGAAGGCACGGAGGTAATGGGTCGAGGCACACGAGTGCCGGCAATCTCGGCGTCACGATGACGTTTCACTGCGGGGTGCGCCTCATAGGGAAGAAAAGTGACCAGATCACTAATAATATGCCCATGCTTCAATTCAGTAAAACCCAAATACTTGCTTTTCAGAAGAGTTTGAGTTGGAGGAGGGAAATCCGCAGGAACGGCTTTAAAATGAGAAGCCAGAGCAGTTGCCAGATGAGGCAAAGCAGCTCGATATGTAGATGTACGAACAATATTCTGCAAAGTGGCAAAAATAAAAGGGGTCGGACAAATTTTCCGCTTCTTGACAGCAGAATCAAGTAAATAAAGCTCCAGTGTATGCACCTTATTAGCCTTATCATGGCCCTTAACATTATAGACAATAAATTTGTGTAAAATACACAAGACCGGATCACGAATTAAACCACTCGGCAAACCACCTGTATCCCAATTATTAAATCCAGTCAATTCACTCCAGGCTGTAGATTGATCAAATGAATCAGGAACAGCCAATTCACCAGAAGACTTGCAAAAACCAAAAACTTTGTGCATAGCAGAATACCCAGCTCGATATTTGGTACCCAACAACCGGAATGTAATACCAGTAAGATTATCCTCAAATTCTATGGTGGCATGAAATTCCAAATACAATGGAGAAAATGAATGCCATTCAGTATGAGCATACTTGTACAACCCTAACACCTTAAGATACTTATCCAATTGCTCCCGAACCCCCAACGAATCCATTACTTCCCAATCAATAAAACACGGTAATGTAACATATCGGCGTCTGAGACGAAGATACAGTTTACCTTCGGGAACTGAGTAAATCGGAAAAATGGCCTGATACGTCGGTGAAATGTCCTGAGGTGCGTCAGTATCCATAACCTTTGTCTCTGCATGACGTGAAATAGAGCTACTGGCCTCTCCCGTATTCCCCGTACGCTTTGTTCGTGCCAT
The DNA here is from genome assembly GCA_029490685.1 of Schizonepeta tenuifolia. Lineage (NCBI taxonomy): Eukaryota > Viridiplantae > Streptophyta > Magnoliopsida > Lamiales > Lamiaceae > Schizonepeta > Schizonepeta tenuifolia. Next base: position 52,338,546 of record CM055959.1, on the reverse strand, counting down.
AAGGTGGATAAGCCGCTCGGTGGACGCTCATCCAGAATTTAGGCAAAAGGTCGACGGTCGCCTGGTGTGGAGCGAGCAGAATAAAAGAGCGAACGCTCGCCAGAGAGGTAGCGCGAGAGTAGCGCTCGTCGGAGCAGAAGAGGTGGTCGTTCGGGCAGAAACAACAAAGCGACAAGGCTCGCATGAGGAAAATGATGGGCGCTCGCCGGAGATAAAAGTGGAAGCAGAGGCGACAGTCACCGGTAAATGTTGAACGCTCGCCGGAGTAGAAAGAACGGCGTGCGGGGCAGGGGGGCTCGCTGGCCTGGCTGACAGACGAGCACGATGGAGAAAAATGAGGGCAACGACAAGGGTCGCCGGCCTGAAGTGAGACACGATCGCCGGAAGTATTAGACTTTGATGGAGAGGCGATTAGAGCGAGTGAGAGATCTGGGGAATGAGGCGGCCGCATACAACTTAGGGCAAAAGTATTTATAGAAGTGATAGCCAACGCTCGTTGGGCCCAAACGTTCGCCCAGAGCGGGTCTCAAAATTGGAATGGCCTGGAAACAGGCGGTGTTGGGTGCTCGCCCACTACGAACGACCGCCGAACTAAGAAACCAACTCATGCTCGACGCTCGCCCGGCACAAGCGTTCGTCAGACCTCCGCCTCTGAAGATGGTTACGGATGGCCAAGTTGTGCCAGGCGCTCGCCCGGGATAGGCGATCGCTGCACCCCCATCTTTGAAGTTGAGCCAAATCCGTAATAGGGGATGCCGAACGCTCGCCCGGAGTGGCCGATCGTCATCCTTGCGCCGCAGTCCCTAATTTTTTTTTAAATAATTTTTTTTACAGTGGGTTGCCTCCCACTAAGCGCTTGTTTAACGTCATTAGATTGACATACAAAACCGAACTTTCATTCCGACTCTACGAGGCAAATCGACTCAACTTCTTTAACAATAAGTTCTCCTTCATGGTACAGTTTCAATCGATGACCATTGGCTTGGAAAGACTCTTGAGTCTGCTCATTGAGCAAACGGAAAGCTCCAAAGGGTAGAATTTCTTCAATACGGTACGGACCTGTCCAACGGGATTTCAACTTGCCTGGAAACAATTTTCAACCTTGAGTTGAACAAAAGAACTTTCATCCTGGGCTTCAACTCCTTGGACAGAATCCGACTATCATGCAACTTTTTCACTCGATCTTTGTAGATCTTAGCATTTTCATTTGCCTCATTCCGGAGCTCATCCAACTCGGACATTTGCAACATTCTTTGCTTCCCTGCGGTCTCAAGATCGAAATTTGTTGCCCGAATTGCCCAATATGCTTTGTGCTAGACTTCAACAGGCAAGTGACAATTCTTTCCATACACCAGCCAGTACGGACTCATCCCCAAACAGCTCTTGTACGCCGTACGGTACGCCCAAAGTGCATCATTGAGCTTTAAAGACCAATCTTTACGAGACGGCTGCACAGTCTTCTCTAAAATTCTCTTGATTTGTCGGTTGCTAGTCTCTGCTTGGCCCGATGTTTGGGGGTGATAGGGGGTAGCCTTATTATGTGTTATTCCATTCTTCTTCATAAGCTTCTCGAAAAGCTTGTTGCAAAAATGCTTCCCTTCATCACTTATTATTGCCTTAGGAAATCCGAACCGACAAAGGATGTTTTCCTGTACAAACCTTAGCACAACATGAGAGTCACAAGTCCTAGTGGGGATTGCTTCAACCCACTTGGACACATAATCAACCGCTAAAAGAATGTATTCGTAGCCAAAAGATTTGGGAAACGGTCCCATGAAATCGATGCCCCACACATCGAAAATCTCAACAACAAGAATATTATTAAGGGGCATCTCATTCCTACGACCGATGGACCCTACCCTTTGGCAACAATCACAAGCAAGATAAAAGGCATGTGCATCCTTAAATAATGAAGGCCAGAATAAACCTGATTGAAGAACCTTGTCTACTGTTTTCTGTCTTCCAAAGTGGCCTCCACAATGTGTCTCATGGCAAAACTAGAGCACCTTAGCTTGCTCATCATCTGGCACACATCTTCGGATCACATCATCCTTACCAATCTTGAATAGGTAAGGGTCTTTCCAAAAGTATTACCTGCACACAGATAGAAAATGCTTCCTTTCTTGGGAAGTAAGGTCAGACCTCAATTCATCACAAGCAAGAAAATTAACAATGTCAGCATGCCAAGGAACAATGCCGGCACTCAAAGCTTGCTCAAAAGGAAATGACTCAAGCAAATTATCACAAATCACAGGAGAAGAAAGATTGTCAAGACGAGATAAGTGGTCAGCTACAGCATTCTCACTACCTTTCCTATCCCGAATCTCTAAGTCGAATTCTTGTAATAAAAGCACCCAACGAATGAGTCTTGGCTTAGCCTGAGATTTGGTCAACAAGTAACGCAGTGCAGCATGATCACTATGAATGATGACCTTAGACCCTATGATGTATGCACGAAACTTATCTAATGCAAACACAACATCAAACATTTCTTTTTCTGTAGTGGTATAGTTCACTTGAGCAGAAGTAAGAGTCAGACTCGCATAATAAATGACACGAAGCATTTTATCTATACGTTGACCCAAAACAAAACCAACTGCAGAATTAGAAGCATCACACATAATTTCAAAGGGTTCTGACCAAATAGGACCAATAACCCAATAAAAGGCACATCCTGAGAAAGCAAACGACATAGAGGTTGACTGATTTTAGAAAAATCCTTAATGAAATGCCGATAGAAACCGGCATGACCAAGAAAGCTCCTAATTCCTTTGACATCACGAGGTGGAGGTAATCTTTCAATCACATCCACCTTAGCTTTGTCGACCTCTACACCCCTCTTAGAGACGATATGGCCTAACACGTTCCCCCTCCTCACCATAAAATGACTTTTTTCCCAACTAAGAGTCAAACCACTCTCAACACACCTCGCTAAGACCCGTTCAATTTTTCTAAGACAATCATTTAAAGATGATCCAAACACAGAGAAGTCATCCATGAAGATCTCAACAAAATCATTAAGCATCTCAGAAAATATAGACATCATACATCTTTGAAAGGTACCTGGTGCATTGCAGAGTCCGAACGACATCCTCTTGCAGGCATATGTGCCAAAGGGGCACACGAAGGCTATCTTAGCTTGATCCTCGGGTGCAATTGCAATCTGATAGTAGCCAGACAATCCATCTAGGAAATAGTAGAACTTATGCCCCGCCAATCTGTCGAGCATCTGATCAATAAAGGGCAATGGGAAGTGATCCTTCTTGGTGGCCGCATTAAGTTTTCTGAAGTCTAGGCACATCCGCCACCCTGTAACAGGTCTCATAGGCACCAACTCCTCATTATTATTCAAGACCACTGTGATTCCCCCTTTCTTCGAAACCATGTGCACGGGGCTGAGCCATTCATTGTCAGCAATGAGAAAGATGATCCCCTCGGCCAACTGCTTGTAGATCTCCTTCCTCACAACCTCCATTAATACGGGATTCAATTGCCTTTGGCCATCCCTCTTCGGAGTAGCTTCTTCTACCAAGTTTATCCAGTGCATACATGTTGCAGGGCTGATCTCCTTAATATCGGACAAACACCATCCAAAAGCGGCCTTGAATTTTGTGAGCACCTCGACCAATGCTTCTTCTTTGGCTGCCTTGAGCTCGGCAGAGATTATGACAGACTTCTTTCTTCCTTTTTCAAGGAATACATACTTCAAGTTAGCCGGCAAGTCCTTGAGCTCAAGCTCGATCTCCTTCTCTTCTTTAGGAGCCTCTACTATCAATGGCTCATCAACAGGTAGATTAGTTGGCAACAAGGCTTCCATAGCTGCTTCCTCTCTAAGTCGCTCCTCCAAATCGGCTGAGCCTTCAAATACCTCCTTAATCTGCTGCTGTTCCATAAAACACGCTTCGGCAAGTGTGTCGATAGCATCAATGTAAGAGCAATTATCCATGTTGTTGTCCGACGGAATCCCCTTATTGGCTTGGACATCGTATGGGACTGACTCACCCAAGACTGACATCTTGATCATGTCATTTTTGACGTCAATGAGAGTATTAGTTATGGCCATAAATGGCCTTACCAATAACAGAGTGTGCTCTCGTCCATCTTCCTTGACATCTTCAATTTCTAGAACTACAAAATCCACCGGCACGATGAGTTTCCCCACTCGAACTAAAACATCTTCAATAACTCCTCGAGGATGACGAACCGACCTATCTACCAATTGCAAGCACATCCGTGTCGGCTTCAACTCTCCCAATTCCAACTGTTTAAAAACCGAGTAGGGCATAAGATTGATCCCTGCTCCTAAATCCAGCATTCCAGATTGATCCCCATAGCTATTTAAATCACGAAGCTCCCAGGATCTCGTTGCTTTTGGGGTAGAGAGTGCTGCATAATTGAGTTAGCACTTTCGGATACTAGAACTTGTTCAGGCTCATCAAACTTCCTCTTCTTGGATGCTAACTCCTTGAAAAACTTCACATAGGCAGGCACGTTTCTGATCACATCGAGCAGAGGAAAATTCACATTCACCTTGGATAGCATCTTATAAAAGTCAGAAAACTGCTGGTCCTGCTTCTCATTCCGCAATCTGCTAGGGAAAGGCACTGGCGGGCGACAAGGCTTGTCAACCTTATGTAGTCGGATGTTTGATTGCTCTTCCTCGACTCTAGGCTGCACTACCTCTGATGGTACATCGCCCACCTTATTATCCACCATCCTTCCACTTCTCAAAACGGTGACAGCTGAAGCTTGATGTGGCTGTTGACCTTGGCTGGGGATTTTTCCAATCTGTTGCTGCTGCTGCATCTGGTTCACAGTACCAGAAACTTGTCCCACAGCCATCTCAAAACGCTTGATGGTTGCATCTTGAACTTCTTGGCTAAGCTGGAGTCTGCCACTGAGAGTTAAAATTTTGCTGCTGTTGCGGATACCACTGCTGCTGCTGCTGTAGGTACCACTGTTGCTGACTAGAAGACTGATTAAATTGTTGGGAAGGATACTGAGTAAACTGCTGTGGAGGACGGCGATTTTGAAAGTTTCCTCCATACCCCTGGCCTTGGTTTTGATTCCGCCATCCAGCGGTAAGCTGATTTTGCCATCCCGAGTTCTGCTGTCGCTGACTTTGATTAGACCCTTGGCCCTGATCAAACTGCTGTCGAGGAGGGAACCCTTGTGCCGCATACACTTCTGTACCTCATTCATAAGTCAACTCCCTCATTCTCTGGCACTCCTCAGGATTATGTCCCAGCTCTCCACAAATGCCATAGGGTTCAGGGATGATTTCACGTCTAACTGGCTCCGATCGAGATGGAGAAGCCGCAGATTTATTCATTTTCAATTCTTGCAACTCCCTCATCATCCCTGTGAGCTGTTTCTGTAACTCATAATTCGGTGTCACTGCACTGGCGTCAACTCTTCTCCCACGGATCGACTTTTCTTGTGAACTGTCTGCCAAAGTCTAAAAGATCTGGTTGAGTTCCGTGGGAGTCTTCGTGGCAATGTTACCCCCTGCAGTGTTATCCACCATGAACTGAGTAGTCGTAAGTAGTCCATCATAAAAGAATTGGCTGATCATAAGAGGACAGCTGATGATGTGGACACTGTCGAAGGAGCTCTTGATATCTCTCCCAAGCCTCATGGAAAGGCTCATCAGTTCCTTGCATGAAATTCATAATCTGAGTCCGAATCTCCTGTGTCTTGTGATTTGGGTAAAATTCAGCATAAATTTTTCACAAGCATCCTTCCAAGAGTTTATAGAATTGAACGGTAGCGATAGAAGCCACGCCCGAGCTCGATCCTTCAATGTGTAAGGCAGACACTTGAGCCTTAATTGATCCTCTGTAAGGTCCGAGAGAGGAAAAGTTTTCACTATCGAACATAATTCACGAACAAATTGGAGTGCATCTTCATTGGGCATACCGTGGAAGGTTGGAAGCATGCTAGAGTAGTTATGCTTCAAATCATAGTTCCTGACCCCAGTAGGGTGGACAATGGCCGATGTCGTGGCCTCAATAACAGGTCGAGAGTATTCTCCCATGAGCTGGTTTTCTTCGGTTGCCATGTTGCTTTGGAAATTCAGCTGAAACTCTTCCTCGGAATCACCAAATAAATTCCCAAACAAAGCGTCTTCTTCAACTTTGTTAGGAAGTGGTTCGGTTACCTCCCTTGCTTGTTCCAGAACTGCGCTTCTCCTGTGTATGTTGTCAATATACGTTGCTAAAGGTTGATTCTGACTTCTGCGACCTCGCATACACAACACTAACAAACAGATTAAATGCACCGGAGGGAGAAAAATAACCAAACAAAATTAAAAATAAAATTGCAACACAAAAATCGCCTAAAGCCTTCCCCAGCAACGGCGCCAAATTTGTTCGACTAAATTTATCCTAAAGTCGCCCGCAATTAAACGAGATCAAAGTAGTATAAATTAATCAACCCAAGTCGTATCTCTCGAGGAAGACTTAACAGGGCAATATTTGTATTGCGGAAAGAAACAAAAAATAAAAATAAAGCAGTAAAGATTGATTGGATTTGGTTGTTCTAATCTAAAAAATATTGAAAAACAATTTAACCTAGACAAAAATATAAACCCTAGTTCTAAGGAGAAAATAAATCATAGGCATAAATTAAGAAGAACTGAAATAAACTTACAATAATTAAAATTGAATCCGTGGTGGAAGTCTGTAACAAAATCTGTACAAATTGAAAGCAATTAATCTATCTAGAACTGGAAGAATAAGAAGAAGAAATACTGGAAAAGAAAAGTAGCCCGTTTTCTTGCTCTGGAGGCGGAAGACTAAAACAAAGAAAAAAAAAACCGTAGAAACAAATCATTCCAATTCCATATATATATAGATTTCAGTGCCGCCTTCAGCTGGACGATCGTCGACCACGGGCGAGCGCCCAACACTGCATAGCCGACTCTACCCAGACGAGCGTCCGAGTCCAACGATCATCCAGGTTGGCTCTCTGTCGTTTACTCAGCCCCCAATCTCGCATGCCGGATGAATGCTGGGGCTGGGCGATCGATGGAACCTTCTCATGCTTCACGTCAGCGATCGCCAGAGGTGGACGAGCGCCCGGTAGAGCTCTCAGTCCATCGCTCATCCTCCTTTCTACCAGCCGGCCGATTGCCCAACACAACAAGTTGTGCCCGACGAACGTCGAACGTACATTTTCCACACGAAACCTGCAACGAAACCTGCATTTTCGACACAAAACTCGAACCGCAACATTAATGTATCCTGAATGTAAAAACAGAGCGAACCACATCGAAAATCAAACGAAATGCACTAAATAAACCATACTAAAAACAACCAAAAATAGACGAAAAAACATACCTATGACTGCTTTCCGAACCAGATATGGCCATTGCGAATTTCTAAGTTATGCCATTTGGATTGATTAACGCTCCCACAGTGTTCATGGATCTCATGAATCGAATTTTTCACCCATACCTAGACAAATGCGTCTTAGTATTCATCGTCAACATTCTCATTTACTCCAAGAATGAGGAAGAACACGAGGAACACTTAAGAATAGTTTTAGAAACGCTTAGAGCTGAGAAGCTTTACACCAAATTCAGTAAGTGCAAGTTTGGCAGAAGAAAGTGATGTTCCTTGGACATGTAGTATCAGCAGAAGGCATCAAGGTAGATCCTGCCAAGGTAGAGACAGTACGAAATTGGAAATCGCCAACAAGTCCGAACGAAATTAGGAGTTTCTTAGGTTTAGCCGGTTATTACAGAAGATTCATCAAAGGATTTTCAACGATTGCTAGACCTATGATGCAACTACTTCGGAAGGAAAACAAGTATAAATGGACGGATGAATGCGAGAAGAGTTTTCAGACACTCAAGGAGAAGTTAACCACATCACCAGTGTTGGCTTTTCCAGAAGCGAATAAGGAATACGTGGTCTATACAGATTCTTCGAAGAACGGATTAGGTTGTGTTTTGATGTAAGATGGAAAAGGTAATAGCTTATGCTTCACGACAACTCCGACTTCACGAAATTGAATACCCAACCCACGACTTAGAACTAGCAGCCGTTGTGCATGCACGGAAGATTTGGAGACACCATCTCTATGGTGTTAGGGTTGAGATTTATACGGACCATAAGAATTTAAAGTACTTCTTCGAGCAAAAGGAATTGAACATGAGATAAAGACGATGGCTCGAATTAGTCAAGGATTATGATTGCGAAATCAATTACCACCCAGGAAAAGAAAACATTGTAGCCGATGCGCTGAGTCGCAAGATTCCAACCGAGTTAGGATGTCTCTTTGTTGAGAAAGAAACTCTTGTAAGAGAATTTGAGAAAAGGGGCTTAGAAGTGCTTGATGCACCTGAAACGATAACAAACCAAATAAACGGCACTAGTAGCTACACCAGACTTACAAGAAAGAATTATAAGTGCACAGAGAAAGGACGAGTCGATTGAGAAGCTACGACTAAGGATAAGAACGGATAAACCAGACGGTTATTTCGAAGTACCAGATAATGCTTTTTTTTAATTAAAAGGAGACCTTATATCCCTAATAACGACAAATAGAAGAACGATATCATGAGTAAGGCTCACGATACGCCATGAACAACATACCCAGAGAGTACGAAGACATATCCAGACATGAGAAAGAATTTCTAGTAGAACGGTGTGAAACAAGACGTTGCCTGGTTTGTAGAAAGATGTTTTGGGCTTGTCAACAAGTGAAAGCTTTACGCCAATAACTGCAAGGGATGTTGCGACTATTAAGTATTCTAATATGGATGTGTAACGTTCGATAAAGATGCCAAATTCACATCGAGATTTTGAATCATTATGCAGAAGAAGTTAGGTACCGAACTAAACTTTAGTACCGCTTTTCACCCCCAGACGGATGGACAATCCGAGAAAACGATTCAGATACTCGTTAAAATGCTAAGAACGGTAGTATTGGATCTAAGTGAGAATTGAAAAAAAAAAAAAGGGATTTTGCCATTAGTTAAATATACGTACGACAATAGTTATCAGACTATGATAAGTCTTGCGTTTTACAAAGTCTTGTATAAGAAGAAGTTTAGAATACTGCCTTATTATAATAAGGTAGGTGAAAGAAAGAACCTAGGACCAGATACGGTCAGTAAGAAATGATCGAGATCATTCGGCAGTTTCAAGTAAGAATGAAAGGAGTTTAGAGAAGACGAAAGTCTTATGTGATATACGCCGATCAAAACTAAAATTCAAAAAAAAGTAGTAAAGGTTTTCTTAAGATTTCTCCGATAAAAAGAATCATGTCAAATATAAGCTTAGAAATTATGTGATTATTTGATATCTTGAAAAAGATAGTTTTAATGTGTATAGATTTGGCCGTGTTGCCAAGTCTATGGAATGTTTATTATATTTGCGTATCTCGTTGAGAAAGTACGTGTTCGTTTCTAAACACGTAATCCACCAGAAAGACATTGATCTTGGGTATGAGATAAGTTATGAAGAAAGACCGTAATCGATCTTGGATCGAAAAGTGCGAGAGTTAAGAAGCAAGTCAGTACAGTTAGTAAAAGTAATATAGAATCACCACAGGCAAGGAAAAGCCACGTGAGAACTCGAAGAAAAGATGGGGAAGAAGTACCCCAGATAGTTTGATAAAGATAAGCAAATTTCGGGACGAAATTTCTTGTTAGAGGGGTAGGATGTAATACCCCGGATGTTTAATCTGTCTTTAAATAAAAAGTTAATTAATAAATAAGGCGTTGCACGCTTTAAATAAAAGATTTTCGATTCTAAGACTAACAGTGAAATCCGTTTCAGAAAATAAATTCCAGAAGTCGGTCGAACGACTACTGTATTAGGGTTTTCGCGTCCGATATATTTTTCGTCCGAAAACTCAGAATTAAAATCCGTCAGAATTTACATTCACTTTTTCTTCGATACGAGTTCACCGGAGAAAGTTAGTTTTTATGATTTTCCGGGCGAATTTTATACTGTCTAATCCCAACTTTTTTTCAGATTTTGAAAAACGAATTAGGTTTTCCGAGTACGTGATTTATTTCCATTCTAACGGACAAATTAGTTTTCGTCGAATTCATAACTACCTAAGAAATTATTTCTCGAATTTTTAATCGTCGTTTAAAGCCGGAAACGAGATATTTTTCGTCTAATAAACCCACGCCAAATGGTCCTTAACGACTCACCACCTTTAGTTGGATATTATTTTCACCTTTATGTATAGTAAGTAGTGAGTCATTCACCTCTCTTCTTCCCCCTCTCTTCATTGCCGCCCCATCTCACTCTTTCTCTCCCATTCTCTCTCAAATTTCTCCATTGAAGACATCTCTTCCAAGCTCTCTCAAGAACACAAGTCTCCCGTCTACCGATTAAATTCATTTCCGAGTTCATACTCCGCAAGGTGAGAACTTCTTCTACGATATGAACCGAACACAAATCCCTTCCCATCATTTTCTTTTTTTTTCAAAACATAGGAGGTAAAGAAGCATGTCAATTCTTGTTCAATTCGTGTTCTAGAATGTTTAGAATCGAGTTCTACGGATCGAATCATGAAGAAAATCACTCCCCTTTGCATTTTGTAATTACCGAAAATTATAGTAGTTTTAGGGGCTTTTCGTAGTTCGATGTCTTTGATGTTTGATTGATAGATTAGTAATCTACATGTTGTTAATTGACTATATGAATTAATTTAGATTTTTCTAAAAATAAAATAAGAAAGATAAGAGAGGAAGAATGCATGATTTAGTATAGTAAATGTTATGATATGCTTGATTGATTAATAGAAATGAGATATACGATGTATGAGGATGATTATATATTTAATTGGGTTTTTTCTAAAAATAAAACAAAAAATGTAAGAGACGGAAACACGTCGTTAAGTTGAAGCTCGATAATGTTTTGATGATATGATTTGCATATTAGTGATGCTCGTTAGATGATGATCGTTGTTGTAAAATTTGAACGAAAACGGAGAACGTAAGATTTTTTAGTAAGAGACGAACCATCGACGATAAGTCGAGCATCAATAATGAATTAGGATTGTGATTCGAACCTTTGATAATCTTGATAATTAATGATCGTGACCGTAAAGTTTCAACGAATTCTAAGAAGTTTCGATTTTGAATAAGAGACGAAGAATCGAGTTTAAAAGCCGGCAGAAAAGTCGAATAAGGAAATTCCTTTTAATAATAATGATTGTTATTGATTGACGAACAATATTGTAGTTAACGACTTTTCCATCTGAGATACGAGATGTTATGAGATATAGTTAAGAATCGAGAAGTTGTTGAACGAAATAGAAATTGAAATTCGTTTTTGGTATAGTAAATGGTTAGTTGGAAATGACGAGGAAATGCTCGTCGTTTGTTAATCAAAAGTCGAGAATATGAACCCGATTAAAGGATACTGTATGTAGACTATCTTGGGATGAAAACTTTGTGAAAATAAAAGTGGAACAGCATTAATCGAACCTAGGGAATCGTGCGTCGAGTTTTGTCGAGCATTAGGGTTTCGCGTGACTGTTTTGCAACGTTTCACGGAAACTGTCATAACTTTTAGCTCGCTTAACGAAATCAAGATCCGTAAATTGGAGAGTAAACTAGACACCCGCACCTTTTTTTTTGGTATAAGATTCATCCCCTGTTTTTGTACGTTCTGTTCTTTATGAACTTACTGACTTGTGTAGTAAGTTTCCAAAGCCTAGTTTCCTAAGTTGAATCCTTTTCAACTTCGTTCCTTGTGAACTTTTAAGTCGTTCTAAGATATCGACACCCATTTACCTACTGACCTGAGAGTCGAGTAATGAGCCAAGTCAGTTTGTAGACGAGAATTGATCAAAGTCTCGTTTATTAGTTAATCAAAAGGAAGTAGTAAAGTGCAAATGCCTAAAAGACAAAAAACCGTTTCGATTTCCTGTTTCTTTTATCAATTGCGTCCAAGTTGCTTAAGTATGTTTATTTACGGTAAAAGGAGGAAGTCAGCACCGAGGATAGGATGGATGACCAGAGATGGAAGCTCGTTTAATAGTTCTGTAATCAGTCATGTGGGCTTTTATATATGAAACAAAATGAGCAATGCTCGAAAACCTTTTCTCTATCGCTTTGATAATCGTGTTTTCAAAGTGATAATCATGGCATGAACTATTTGTTTTATGTGAGTTCTTTTGTACCTTATGAGTTAGCCAAAAGGGGTTAACTAAACGATCGGCTTTGAGTTAGTCAAAAGGGACTTTCCAAAGTTAAGTGTACACAGTAGCCGTTGAAGTATGGAACCCTGTTGAGGGGACGACCTGCCGCGGTGATAATAAATGGTCAAGATTGAACGTAACATTTATGAAAAATGCTTGATCAAGCTAAGTTATGAAAATGAGAAAGAAAATGTTTAGTAGACACGGGAAATTTATTGAAAAACCCCGATGTGCTACAGAAATGAAATGCCTGATTATCTATACTTATGATTATGTTTTCGGCGAAGTGCTCACTAAGTGCTTTATGTACTTAGCCCTGCATATGTTTTCTAAATGTGCAGGTTGAAGCGACGGGAGCGGTGATGGTTGAGTTGAATAGAGATAGGGAAGACTTTAGTATAAAGTTCACAATTCCGCTGCTAAACTCTAGACGCTTTTATGTTATGATGTAAATCACTTTTTGGTTTAAGTTTCTGTAAAATAACTTAGATGCTTTTGAGTACTTTGTCGAGTGATCTTTCAAGATCAACTCTTTCTTTAATTAATGAGGTCTTGTTCATAGAAATTATGCTGTCTTTTATGTATGTTTATTCTTTCATTCTCTTTCTTCCCCGCTTCTTTAATCCAATCCCCATTCGCACCCCAGCTTTGCCGTCCCTCGGGATTTGGGCCTGTGATAACTTCTAGGTGGACTTTCTGAACTAAATCTGCACGATGAATGCACAATTTATTTATTATATGCTCTTTTTATTGAAATTGATTGACTTGCCTATATTTTGACATTTTGGTATGCAATCATCTACTTGATGTTATGAGAATGAATCATTTGGACGCATAAGATGAGGTCCTGCAAGACGGGATAATGCATACATTAGATTAGGTGACCATGAGTCTTGTTACAGGTTAGCCGATCATTAAGTAATTGTGAGCCTTGCTGAGGAAGAAACTTTGTTGGGCAATCTTTGTTGAGGAGTAACTGAACCAAGGCCTAACGAAGTTGGGGAAGAAACTTTGTTGGGCAATCTTTTCTGTGATCAACAAGAAGGAGAAGTTATAATTATTAAGATGGCACAGAAGATGAGAGATTTTGCTCGACCAACTTTTGGAACTATTGCTTCGGCCATTGTCTTAACTGAAGACGCTAGAAATTATGGACTGAAGCACAACCACTTAAATTTGTTTCCTACCTACTTTGGAATGGCAAACGAGGATGCACTGCAGTTCATCAGAGAGTTTTGCACTGTTGTCCAATTCTTCGCTTTACAAGGATTGAGTGAGGATCAATTGAAGTTAAAGTGTTTTCCCTACACACTGAAGGATAAGGCAAAATCGTGGTATCTCTCGCTGCCATCTAACTCATTGAGTACTTGGAAAGATGTTTGTGAGAAATTCATGTTGAAGTACTATTCCAATCACAAAACTCAAGAAGTCCGAACTCAGATCATGAACTTTATACAAGCTGAAGATGAACCTTTTCATGAAGCATGAGAAAGGTTTAGGGACTTACTTCAACAGTGCCCTCATCATCAGATGGCTTCAGATTTGCTCTGCCAATTCTTCTACTATGGGTTGCAGCAAAACACACAATTTATGGTGGATAGCATTGTAAGAGGGAACATAGCAGACAAGACAGCTGAGGAATTACAAGCAATGTTTGAGACACTTGCCGCTAGTTCAACGGAGAAGTCCACTCGCCGTAGACATGTTCAAGCTAATGTAGTAGCTGAGAGTCCTGATATGAAGAAGCAACTGGCTAGTATGATGAGGAGTTACAAGAATTAAGGATAAGCAGATCTGCTGCTTCTCCATCGCGACAAGGACCTACTAGACAAGATATGGTTGTTGAGTCATGTGGTATTTGTGGGGTGTTGGGTCACAATCCTGAAGAGTGCCAGAGAATGGGGGAGTTGACTTATAAAGGAGGAGCAGAAGTGTATGCTACACATGAATATCATCCACGGCAGTAGTTTGAACAAGGCCAAGGGTCCAATCAGAATCAGCGACAGCAGAACTCGGGATGGCAGAATCAGTCCAACACTGGATGGAGGAATCAGACCCAATGACCTCCACAGCAATTCAATCAGTATCCTTCACAATAGTTTAGTCAGTTCCCTACACAGCAATAGTGGTACCCACAGCATCAACAAAACTTCAACTCTCAGTGGCAGAATCCATCGCAGCAAAATCAGTTCCAACAGGGGCCATCGCAATTTCAACACCCATTGCCACAACCTACTCAAAGAAACTAGTTTGAAGATAAATTCAATGCATTTATGCAAGAGAGTAGACAGGCAAGAGAAGCTCAAGACACTACTATCAAGCGTCTTGAAACAGCTGTAGGACAAGTTTCTGGGACTGTAAATCAATGCAGCAACAACAACAGACTGGGAAAATCCATAGCCAAGGTTAACAACCACATCAAGGTTAGGTGGTAACTGTTTTGAGAAGTGGAAAGACGATAGATAATAAGGTGGGAGACGCACTCTCAGAGAAGACACAACCTAGAATCGAGAAGGAACAATCAGAGATCCGATTACATAAGGCTGAAAAGCCTTACCGCCTGCCAGTGCTCTTTCCTAGCAGATTGAAGAATGAGAAGCAAGACCAGCAATTTTCTGACTTTTATAAAATGTTGTCCAAGGTAAATGTGAATTTACCATTGCTGGAAGTGATTAGGAATGTTCCTGCATATGTTAAGTTTTTCAAGGAATTGGCATCTAAGAAGAGGATATTTGAGGAGAATGAACAGATTCTAGTATCTGAGAGTGTTAATCCATTATGCAGCAGTCTTTACCTCCTAAGCAGCCGGACCCTGGGAGTTTTGTGATCAAGATTGCTATGGGAAATGGAAAAGAAGCATCAGGGATGTTGAATTAAGGAGCCGAGATTAATCTGATGCCGTACTCGATCTACAAGCAATTAGAATTGGGAGAGTTGAAGCTGACTAGAATGTGCTTACAGCTGGTTGATTGATCCATTCGACATCTTAGAGGGATTGTAGAAGATATTCTGGTACGTATTGGGAAGTTGATAGTACCAGTGGATTTTGTGGTTCTGGAGATTGGAGATGTGCAAGAGGATGGTTGCGAACATACATTGCTATTGGGACGACCATTCATGGCTACTACCAACACTCTGATTGATGTTAAGAATGGGATTATCAAGATGTCAGTGTTGGGGGAGACAGTCTCCTACAATGTTCATACACAGCGAGCAATACCTTCAATTAGCAGTATTGAGAACTACTCCTACATAGATGCCATTGACATGCTCACCGAAGCATGTTTTGTGGAGGAAAATCAAATTGAGGGGGTTTTTAAAGCATCAACTGATTTGGAGGAGCGGCTCGGAGAGGAAGTAGCTGTGGAAGCATTGTTTCCGACTAATTTACCTATTGACACGCCAGTGGTAGTTGAGGCTCCTTAGGCAGAGAAGGAGGTAGAGCTAGAGCTCAAGGAGTTGCCGACTAACTTGAAGTATGTCTTCCTCGAAAAAGGAAGGAGGAAACCAGTCATAATCTCCTCCGAGCTCAATGCAGAAGAAGAAGAGGCATTGGTTGAGCTGCTTACAAAATTCAAGGCAGCATTTGGGTGGTGTTTTTCAGACATTAAGGGGATCAGCCCTGCCACTTGTATGCACCAGATCAACCTTGAGGAATGAGCCACCCCAAAGAGGGACGGTCAAAGAAGATTAAACCCCGTACTTATGGAGGTTGTGAGAAAGAAGATTTTGAAACTGTTGGGAGAAGGGATCATTTTTCCCATTGCTGATAGTGAATGGCTTAGTCCCGTGCATGTGGTATCGAAGAAAGGGGGAATCATAGTGGTTTTGAACGACAAAGATAAGTTGGTGCCCACTAGACCAATCACTGGATGGCGAATGTGCATCAATTATAGGAAGCTCAATGCAGCCACCAAGAAAGATCATTTCCCTCTGCCATTTATTGATCACATGCTTGACAAATTGGTTGGCCATGAATTTTACTGTTTCCTCGACGGATTATCTAGATACTATCAGATTGCCATCGCACTCGAGGACTAAGCAAAGACTGCTTTCACTTGCCCATTTTGGACCTATGCATGTAAACGGATGCCGTTCAGACTCTGCAATGCGCCAGGTACATTTCAGCGTTGTATGATGTCTATATTTTCTGAAATGATTGGTAATTTTGTTGAAATTTTCATGGATGATTTCTCTGTTTTTGGATCATCATTTTCTGATTGTCTGAGTAAAATTGAACGCATGCTAGGTAGGTGTGTCGAAAGTGGGTTGACTCTTAGTTGGAAAAAGAGTCACTTTATGGTGCGTAGTGGTAATATCTTAGGGCATATTGTTTCAAAAAGGGGCATAGAGGTTGATAAAGCTAAGGTGGATATGATTGAAAGATTGCCCCCACCTCGTGATGTCAAAAGAATTAGGAGTTTTCTTGGGCATGCCAGTTTTTATCGGTGTTTCATTAAAGATTTTTCTAAGATTAGTCAATCTCTATGTCGTTTGCTTTCTCAAGATGTGCCATTTCTATTTGATGATGAGTGTCTTTATGCTTTTAATTTGCCTATCTGGTCAGAACCTTTTGAGATAATGTGTGATGCGTCTAATTCTGCTATTGATGCTGTTTTGGGACAACGTATAGATAAAATACTTAGTGTCATTTATTATGCGAGTCTGACTCTAACTTCTGCTCAAGTGAATTACACCACTACCGAGAAGGAGATGTTTGCTGTTGTGTTTGCATTAGATAAATTTCATGCATATATCATAGGTTCCATGGTCATCATTCACAGTGATCATGCTGCATTGCGTTATTTGTTGACCAAATCCCAAGCTAAGCCTAGACTCATTCGTTGGGTGTTGTTGTTACAAGAGTTTGATTTGGAAATTCGTGATAGGAAAGGTAGTGAAATGCTGTAACTGACCATGTGTCTCGTCTTGATAATCTACCTTCTCCTACAGTTTGTGATAATCTGCTCGAATCATTTCCATTTGAACAAGCTTTGAGTGCAGGGATTGTGCCTTGGTATGCCGATATTGTTAATTTCCTTGCTTGTAATGAGTTAAGATCTGACCTTACTTCCCAAGAAAGGAAGTAATTTTTATCTGTGTGCAGGCAATATTTTTGGGAGGACCCTTACTTATTCAAGATTGGTAAGGATGACGTGATCCGAATGTCACAGCCTGAAATTCGGTGTGTAGGAACGACCAGACTCCATTGGATTGTGAAGGTGAAACCATCAAATAAACATATATCTTATATCACATCTTAACTCGAGATATAACCAAACCCTAACTCGAATGGATTAAAAATGTGAAACCAACAAATAAACTCGACTCACCAAGAATCGATCAAAGGAAATATGGTTTCAACATGACAATGAATATGAACAAAATTTCATAATATAGCTCAACAAAGAACGAGCTTAATAATTCACAACGGTTATAAAAAATATAGGGTTAAATGTATCGACATCACGTCATTCAAAATATAAAGGCAAACAGGGAATATAGGCAATGTTTCGAGCAAACAGCTCATTGTATCATCAGAGTATATCAAACATATATATAGACATATCTAAAGTTGTTAAGTAGCGGAGACATCACTTGCTCATAACAATTACATGTATGAAGACATGTAACTGTCGACTCAAACTTCCAAAAGACTAACACACCACCAAGACCATCCTCTCCATCTTCATCTACAGCTAACCTGCACGTTTAGAAATACATACAGGGTTGAGTACTTCTTACTCAGTGAACACATTACCAAAAATAAGTTTAAAAGATTGCTCTTAAAGCTATATAATCGAACTTGCCTTGTCACTGCATCACAAGTGTTAGGACATTTGAAAATATTTTACTTGTGAATGCATAAATCATTTTATCATTTTCAAGTCAACTGTGCAGTCAAAACATACATAATAAAGGTAGGAATCATCCATCACATCAATATCGTGTTTGAGAAGTAGGCCTCTTTCTCAGACATTGTGACCGAAGTCACCATCATCTAATGCATGCATTAGCCTGCCTTAAGCAGGTTTTTATCCTGTGCATCCACATAACCTTTATTCCGTGCGTCCACGGAATTTAACATCATTTCATCACATCACATCATTTTGATGATTCCATACCAAAACATTTAAAACTCAGGCAAGTCAATTAATTTTATTAAACAGCGCACATAGTTTATAGTAGGCGCATTCATCATTGAGTTTTAGTTCAGAAAGTCCACCTTGCTTCAGGTCTATTGAAGTCGAGGTTGCGTACTTTATGCTTTCCCGATTACTTTGCAGTCCCGCTTTTTCCTTCAATAATAACATCGATTAAAATCGAGCTTATTAACTCGAAAAGCGTATAATATACTTAGGGCTCGGCTGATGGACTTCTACTTGAGTCGGGTTCTTAACTTATCTAAACTTCTCTACATCGATAACTTTTTTAATTTCTCGTTCTCAAGTCATCGTCTTTACTCGGTTTCTAATTACTTCTCAAACTCTGATTCTCGTTTCTACTATATCAATCTTCATGTAATTCGATAAGTTACTATTTAACTTGTCTTATCTTTTCATGATCTCAAAATTATATAACCTCGGCACATCATAACATCAAATCTCAAGCAATATTATCATACATTATTCATTCACATTATAACACGTATTTCAATAATCGAACATTCATTTCATAAACACAAATGCACATAAATATTCAAATATCATCATAGTACTCAAGCATGGGCATAGTACTCAACATCAACATCACAATTTAATATTAGAGCTTCAAGAATACGTTATCTCTTAAACACAATCACATATTAATTACTTACCGCACGACTTTTGACTTTTGAAATTTCATAACTTCAATTCTAAACAAAAATTATTTCGTAAAACTCATATAATAATAATTTCAAATTTAATTAATCAAACTTATACTTCGTATTTCTTGACTAAAAAATATGTTTTATTTTTCCTCAAAATACGTATTCATATACGTCATCATTTTCTTCAAAATACGTACTCATATACGTACAAAATAATCAACTAAATACTTAAAATAAAATAATCATTATTTTATCTTTTTCTTTATTTAAAACTCAATTTTCCTTTTTATTTAATAAAAACTTGGGTTTTCTTGTAAAAATTTTACTACTCGATAACTTCTACATCTTAACTCCTTTTTAAGTGATTTAAAAAGCAAACTTGCTTAATTCTACTCAATTAACATAATCGAATTACTTAACACATCATATAACATCAATTACTCATCATAAAAAAATTATTTGATATCTTAAAAATATTATTTCTCTAACATAATATAATTATTTTCTCGTTTTTCAACTTCTACTACTTTTCTTACTCGATTAACATCTCGTCACATTCAATTAAGCGCTCAAAGCACACTTTAAGAACATAAACAATTCATCTTATAACTCACATCATTCAAACATTTTCATTTTCAATGAAAATATTTCATTTAAATCAAATATTCTATTATTATTATTATTATTATTATTATTATTTTAATAATAATAATTCTCTTAGCATCTCGTTTGAAACAACGAACTCAAATACGAACATTTTATCTCTTAATCTCATACTCATGACTTCTAACTTATATCCTTATAGAAAATTTCACCTCTTTTATTTTATTTCTTATTAATATTAATATTAATATTCTATTCTCTTTTTAACATACTTTCAACTCATACATTACACATCTACTAAACATTATTCTAACAACATCATCAATCAAAGAAATATATTTTTCATTAACTCATACTTTCATTTATTTCCTTTTCTCATTATTTCCTTTTTAATATATATATATATATATCTCAAAAATTCATAGAAAATTCTTAAGATTTTATTTTCTACTCAATTCATTTAAAATAGACTTAACATCTCATTTATTTCTCAATTTCATTTTTATCCAATGAAATTTCTCGATATATATAATATATATATTTTTCGAAATATGTATATAAAAATAACTATTTTTCCATTTAATTTAATTCATATTCAAATCTTCAAGTTTCTCTCATAATGAAGAACACATCTTCAAAGACTCATATGAACATCAAAAACACCATATTTTATTTTTAAACCTATTTTCTTCGATTTTATAGCCAAATAAATTCCATAAAAATACTAAAAATCATATTTCTAAATTTTCATACTCAAAATTTACTCAACAATTTTCTAACACATCTTAACATCATAATCATCATCAACATCATCATATTTCTTCATAAATCATCATAAATCATTTTTCTCATAATATTGCATAATTCGAATATTATGCCAAAAATTCATATTATGACTTAGAAACACATCTAAATCATATTTTCACATATCATCATTCTCATAAAAATTATTAAACTCAGAAAATTCACAAATCATAATTTATTCATATTTTCTCTAATTTTCATCAATTAAATCCATTAAAAATTCAATAAATTCACCAAAAATTCTCATAAACACATATATGCATATAAATCACATGAAAAATCATAATAAGCATATATCATCATCATATCATCAAATAAACATCAAAATTCATCAAGAATTCATTTTCCTTAATTTTTTTATTTTAGTCGATTTAGGGCTTTAACCTATCTTAGGTTCTTTTTTTCATTTTAATCCTTAGATCATGCTTATATCTTCATTTAGATCATCATCTCATCGTCACAACCCTAAAGTTTTCCTAAGCATAAAGTAAATCATGCATGTTTTCCTTATTTTCTTGGTTTACATATACATATATACAACTTATGAACGAATTTGAAATCTTACTTAAATAAATAACTTAAGCTTCTCTTTGGCTTGGATTTTGGCTTGCTTGGAGGATGAAATATGTGGGATTATAGCTCTTTTCCTTGCATGAAACAATATACGAGGCATCAAGATCATGGTTTTGAAAAATAAGAAATCAAACCCTTGTTTTATTCATATAAATCGATGGAATAGGGTTGAGATTTTAAGCTTGTTTCAAGCTTTGAAATGAATGGAAAAAGATAGAACTTACTTCTTAGAAGATCTTGGATATGAAGGAGATGATATACATCATTGAATCCTCAAGCATGAAGCATGATTTCATCAAAGAAACTAGGTATATTGCATGGAAATCGAAGTGAAGGGCTGTTGCTGTTTTTTGATGAAGTTCACAGCCTGTGCAGCTGGTTTCTTCGATTTTTAGGCTTTGGAAGATGATGGAGATATAGGGGATGATCTTTAGAGTGTTAGGATAAAGTTTATGAAGGTGATGAAGGTGTGATGAACCCATATTTGTGTCCATCTTTTCTTATGTTTTTCTTATATTTTTAGTCTTTATGGAGTCATTGTGTGTCTGGGAGGACACGCAAGTCGAGAGATAGTGTGCAGGGGAAGAACAGGTGGATGCTGGGCAAATCCGATGGAAAATCTGTTGTTGAGATGCTGAGATGGCGATACGATGCAAATGGGCATAGGGCTGGAAGCTTGTAGTTGGGCAACATCGAAACATCCTTTCTACAAGTCAAGAAGTACCTCCCCATATCCTTAAAAGCCAACAGACAGAGTACTCGGAGGAGCCAGGATCGGGGTCAACACCGGAAGCAAAGTAGGATGCAGACGATGAAGGGCAAGATGAGAGTCGAGCAGCAGCAGGTTTCTTTTCCTTCAAGGAAGAGGATAAGGATCGGATGTTTCCTTCCTTATCCTAACCGAGCCAAATCATGGAATAAATCTACCACACAAGGGAAGAAGGAACGTGCATGCGAAGGAAAGAGAGAGAGGCGGATGTTATGATATGCATGGGAAGAATCCTTATTCAACAAGGAAACTTCCCTTCAAACTTAGAATCTCATCGCCTATATATATGGCCGACTTTATCATGTAAGAGAGCTCTTCGATTCAGTAATTTAGATTAGTTTGCATCCTAGTTTGAGAGAAAGTGAGGAAGAAACAAGTCCTACAGGCAATTACAATTTATTTCGCTTGTTTATATTTTACTGCTTTAGTTTTAGTTGTTGGCGTGAAGCCAAGACCCTGGTTGCTGACTACGCTTTTGGGCAGCAACCCCTTTCCAGATTTATGCTAAGTATGCTTTTCTTTATTTACTTTGTGTTCTTATTTAATATTATGTCTAGCTAAGTTTATTGTTTGGGTTGGATGTAGATGAAGTGATTCTAAGTTACTCGTTCAAGCTTGTGAGGTCTAATTGTGTTAGTTCGTTAATTGATTTTGTTCCCGAAACACTTAGGATTAATTCTAGACTTAATTGATATTGAAGTTGATTGATCACCATCTAGATATTGAGATTGAGTCATTAACAGAAATTGGGATCAACACGAGAGTGTCTTTCGTGCCCAAGAAGGTAAAGGGTGTTGGAGAGCAGTCGGTATTGACCTACCTCTTGGCTGTCTTGGGTCTGTTTATTCTTAATGCCTGTTGGGCAGCATCGTTACTGAAGTGTCTTCGTGACTTTGCTGATTAAGAGAGGAGATCTTGCCTTCTGGTCAAGATCTGTAAAATTGATTAGATATAGGTTAAGTGCGTTAGCATCGTGACTTCGTGCCCTTAGGGTGTTAGCTAATCTTTTCCTTAAACCAAGTGATAAAATTAGTTAACTGAATATCCTTGCACCGATGAACGAGTGAAGAGTAATTATGATCATGGATTCGAAACCCAATCCAAACTCTTTTGTTATTTGATAGTTTTACTTGTTGAGTTCAGGTTCGTGACCAAAACCCTTTTGTTGAGCAACATCTGAAGAACAAATTACGCCGAGTCCCTTGGGTACGATCCCGCTTGCCGCTGACTACTACCTTGTTGGGCAAGAGGTGTTTTATAAATATTATTTGTACGAAGTGTGTGACGACAGCGCTCCGTCAAAT
Organism: Schizonepeta tenuifolia; assembly: GCA_029490685.1. NCBI lineage: Eukaryota > Viridiplantae > Streptophyta > Magnoliopsida > Lamiales > Lamiaceae > Schizonepeta > Schizonepeta tenuifolia. The sequence continues at coordinate 52,315,511 of CM055959.1, read as the reverse complement.
TGGCGCTGTTGCCGGGGACTTGGTTTTAACCTAGTTTGTTCTTCTAGCTTGTGTGTGAGCATGGTTTATACCCAAGCCACATCTACGAAGTGAAGGAGATCCACCAGATCACGGTGCTTGCCCGGAGGTGATAGCTAAGAGAAATCGAGTAGAACAACGCAAGAAGAAGAGAGATCTGGAGGAAGGCGTCAACGAACCTTCAGAGTCACAGAGCTTGACAGACGATCAGGATACTGAGCAAGAAGTCGAATCTTGCTCAACAGCCAGTTCAGATAGCGAGAAGTCAACATCCAGTTCAGAAGCAAAAACATCAACAATCATGGCAGGAACACCAGAGAGAACCATCCGTCAGATCATGTTCCCTGACAACAAGGGAATCCGGCCATCAAGTATCCAGTTGCCCACCATCAATGGCAATTGGGAGCTCAAACACTCGCTGATACACATACTGCCCAAGTTCAGTGACCATCCTGGAGAAGACCCCCAAACTCATCTTCAAAACTTTAAGATGGCGATTAGCACAGTAAGGAACAATGCCACTACTACTACCAGGAACAATGGGGATAGACAAGGACAAGTTGTTAGGAACGATGCTGAAGTTATGAGGAACCAAGATGCTGCCCAAGACACCTTTCCTGACTACGTAAGGTTGCTCACGTTCCCGTTCTCACTTCTTGATGGGGCATGTGAGTGGCTTTACACCTTGCCAGAGGGAAGCATTGATACGTGGAGCAAGATGCAACAGGCCTTTCTTGACAAGTACATACCCGTTGGCCGGATACAAAGTGGAAGGAATGCTATTTCATTGATCAAGATGGGAGGAAGTTAGTCATTATATGACTACTATGAAAGGTTCAAGAAGTTGTTGGCAAGATGTCCTCAACATCGGATTCAGGAAATCGATTTGATCGAATATTTCTTGAAGGGATTAAGGGCATCAGAGAGAAAATACATCATTGCAGCGTGTGGAGGAGCCATAGTCGATAAACTACCATCTGAAGTGTTCAAGAAGATAGCTGCCATGGCTGAGCAATCCCGAGATGAAGATGATATCCCAAGAGGGGGGTACGAAGGCAGCAAGGGCAACCAAGACAACTTGGTCAGCACCATGAAAGACTTCATGACCAAGATGTCTGGCCATATGGAGGATTTGAAGAAGCAGGTCAATGGCAAGGAAGTTCAGAGAGCTGTGAAGAGATGTGAAGTATGCCAGGCAACATCACATGTCATCTCAGAATGTCCCAATTGGTTCGTCAGAGAAGGAGAAGAGGTGAAGGCAATAGGTCAAAGGAGGAGGGCAACAATGGTTCCAGTATGGCAATAACAATAACTATGGCAATAACTATGGTTATAGGCAGAATCAACACGAGAACCTGAGGTATGGCAACAACCACTATCAGATACCTCCTGCCCACCAACAACCGCAGCAGCCTGTTGGGCAACAACAGCAATATGTGCCTCCACCTCAACAAAATCCTCAACATCAAAATAATTTTGTACCTCCACATCGAGAACCAGCGAAGACTGAATTCATAAAGGAGACCATTGAAAGGTTTACCAACGAGAACCAAAGGCTGAGGAGAGACTTCGAGAACTTCCAACTAGAAAGTCGAGGACAGTCCAACAACCTTCAAGCTCAACTGACTCATATCAACCAAACCTTGTCAAGGTTGGTAGAAGACAAGCCAAGCAGACTTCCTGCCCAGGTAGAGGTCAACAAGGAGCAAGTTAATGCTGTAACGTTGCGCAGTGGGAAGAATTTGCCAGAGATATTGCCCAGGACCCAACCTAAGGAACCAACGTGAGTAGAGGAGACCAAGATGGGTTCAGGATATATCAATGACATCTACGAGGAGTTGAAGGCAAAACGTGAAGAAGGGATAAAGGCTAACAAGAACCCAGTCTTTGATAATGAGGAGGATGAAGCCTTGTTTGATTACGTAAAGATGGAGAGATCTAAGCTGGGATTTGACAAAGATGACGTGATGCTGGAATCTTTGCAGGCTGAAAAAGAAGCAGAGGCTTTGGCCAAGAGGACCGTTCCGCGCACTACCAAGGCCAAGATGGAGGACATGATGGAGGTGTTCAAGAAGGTGGAAATCAACCTACCGTTGTTGATGGCATTGCAATCTATGCCTAAATGCGCAAAATTTTTGCGAGAGATGTGCCAAAAGAAGACAAAATACCCAGATAATGCCCGTTTTCATGTGGAGAACGTGTCAGCACTAATGAATTCCCAGATCCCGACCAAGAAGAGGGATCTAAGCATGTTCGCTATTCCATGCACGATTGGTACTACGTTAATACCCAGGGCGATGCTTGATCTTGGAGCTTCGATAAATGTCATGCCAAGAGCCATGTCTGACGAGATGAGTTTTGGACCTCTTTCTCCTACACGTGTTGCCATCCAATTAGCAGATTTATCCACAGTTTACCCAGATGGAGTGTTGGCGGATGTGTTGGTCAAGGTAGGGGATCTTTTGTTCCCAGCCGACTTCTATGTTCTTGACATGGGAAAGAAAGAAATCAAAAACCCAGTGATTTTGCTCGGGAGGCCATTCTTGAGGACAGCATGTACCAAGATTGATTGTGATACCGAGAAGTTGACAGTCCAAGTAGCAGGAGAAGTAGTAGAGTTCGACGCTTATAGGCAAAATCAAGATGATGCCCTGGAACACCTTAACACCCTCAGTGCCTGTGGAAAGAAAGTGGAGACTTTGAATAGCTTAAGTTGTTTCGAAGAAGACAATGAAGATGCAATCCAGGCGGAATTCAACCTAGCCCAGGATCTTGACCAGGATCCTAATCAGCATGAGGATAATGAGGAAGATGGTGCTCTGATGCAATTCTACGAAGGAGATGAGTACGAAAGTGAGAAAGATTTTTGGGAAGAGTCAGTTCATGGACATAGCTTCGACTCTAACGATGAGGACTACTCCACGGACGAAGAGTTGGAGAATTACGTGTTTGAAAACATCCGTGGAGATGATGGAGATCAGAATGTAGGGGAACAAAAACCCCTTGATAAGTTTGATGAGGAATGATAGGACCGGCCTCATCTTGGGCCTGATCTGAGGCCCAACCTAATTGGGCCTGTACATTGAGCTCGGCCCAAGGAGCTCGGCCCAGACGAATTACTGGCTGCCTTGAAGACCAAGTAACGAAGCCTTACCCTGGAGAAGAAGGAATCCTATTATGAAGGAAATTCGGATATGTATGAGGAATCCTAGTAGGATTAGGGCTCAATTCAAGGCCTATATATAGATGTTAGATTAGAGGTGTAAATACGTTCAAATACTCATTGTACTCTCAAGCAATAAAAGCTAGATATTCTCTCCTGTGGACATAGATCACATTGATCGAACTAGGTAAATCCTTGTGTCATCGCATTGTTATTATTTTCAGTTACTTTTGCAAACCCTAGATCTATCATTGGCGCCGTCTGTGGGAACTCGATCGACGGTTCTTTAGTAGCTGATCAATGATGGTAACGCGATCACAAAACGTGCGAGAGGCCCAAAGCCAGCATAGGAATCCCAACGAAGCAGAAAGTCACCCCTCGGATAAGGGTAATCGCCATAAAGGCGGTTCGACCTTGAAAGAGGGACGTAATAATCACCACACAGAAGAGGATCCATACAAGGAGATGCCCGAGCTAGAAGACATCCCTCGGAAGGATCCACCACAAAACCCGCGTCGCATGAGTGAGACTCCAAAAGGGTTCGTCGAAGGGAGCGACAAATCCAAACAAAAGGGACCCGAGTCGAAGGGAGCGACGAATCCAAACGACTTCGACCTCGCTACCGCCTATGCCACAACTGAATTCGCTAGAGCGAATAAGGAGAGCTTCCAACGCTTCCTCACGACAGCTCGGATGCCCTCCATACCCGAAGCTAGGGAGAGTTCCACGCGGAAATCTATAACCAAGACTCTTCACCACTCCAAGACGCAGGAGCCCGAGCTGAGGGAAAAGCGCGACACACGACGAAGCCCACTCCACCGCCGGAGTTCTAGCCTACGTCGGAGTCCCGGGCGACACCACCTCACAAGGCGACATCGGAGCTCCAACAGGCGCCGAAATCCGAGCTATTCCAGGAGTGACAGCCCCCAGGAACATCGACACCGACGTGAAAGGGGACCAACCCGACTTATCAGCCTGTTCGCTGACGAACTGCTTGACGCCAAGCTCCCTGCGGCATACAAATTGCCCAACATACCACCCTACAATGGGTTGGAGGACCCCCTCAATTTCCTAACGCGTTTCAAGTACAACATGCACAACCAGGGCGTTAAAGAAGAACACATGTGCAAGCTGTTCCCTGAGATGCTGGTCGACTACGCCCGAGCTTGGTTCGACGGCCTGCCGACTGGCAGTATAGGGTCCTGGGTCTACCTCGAGGGAATCTTTAAACAAAGATTCCTTATGAAGGTCCAGGCTCGCCGAGACACGGCCTATCTCCTGTCCGTAAAGCAAAAAGATAAAGAGACTATAAGGGAGTACGCCTCCCGATTTATGCAAGAAAGCTTGAAAGTCAACAAAATCGACGATGTTTTCCTCATCTCGGCTTTTCGAAACGGGGTTGCTCCTGGGTCCCTGAACCAGGAGCTTGCTAAACAGAAGCCCGAGACGGCCCAGGAGATGTGGAAAATTGTATACCAGTTCGCGGATGGCCAAGATGCGGACCGGTTGAAGCGAGAAGAAACCGAGAAGAAGAGGGCTGAAGTGGATCGGGGGCGGAATGATCGTGATCGGAGAAGTGCTCACAAACGTCTTCAGCGAGGACCCATCCAATCCCGGCTCGGACCTGCACCTATTCAGTCCCGGCTCGGACCTCGACCGGGATCAGAGCAATCTCAACGACCTCCTTTTGTGAAAACAAATGCGGAGATCTTTGCACTTCATGAGGACTGGTTCACCAGACCACGCCCCATGTCGGGGTCAAAACCTCGAGATAAAAACAAGCATTGCTCCTTCCACGACGACCACGGGCACCACATAGAAGACTGCCGCGACCTCGCAGAAGAGATAGAGAGGTTAGCCCAGAAAGGAGCCCTGAAGAAATACGAGGCCGGGGGAAGGAAAAACAAAAGGGGGAAGCGAAAAGGCGGACAGGGTCGCTGTGCTCCAGATAATAAGCGAGCTAAAATCAATCATGATGAGGAGGATGACGATCCTCAGTGCGGCGTGCCACAATACGATGGGGTGGTGTCGACCATCTCCGGGCTAACCCCAGGCATGACAAAAACTAAGCTGAGGTCAGAAGCTTGCAGACCACCAATTCCGTCGGAAAAGGAACAGACAAAAACGAGGTTCAAGAAAAGTGAAACCGTCACATTCTCCGAGGATGATCTTGTACCTACAGCTACGCCCCATAACGACACACTGGTAATACAGGTCGGAGTAGCCAATAAGTTGGTCCACCGCGTATTTGTTGATGGTGGGGCCAGTATCAGTATCATCTTCCAACATTGCTTGGATAGGATGGGACTAGACTCAGCTCGGGTTAACGCCGCACCCCTGCCCCTCAAGAGCTTCACACAGCATGAGACGCAACCTCAAGGGATAATCGCGCTTGACGTCGCCATTGGCAGCCCGCCAACCAGCATTAACAAACTAATCCACTTCTACGTGGTCAAGGCGAACTCCCCCTACAACATCATATTAGGTCGGAATTGGCTGAATGCGGTCAGAGCCATCATCTCGCCATACCACTTGTTACTGAAGATCTCGACCTCGGGTGGAATCCTAACTGTTCGAGGCGACCACAAAAAGGCCAAGGAGTGCATGCAAGTTGCTCTTCGAGGTCAACCGCAAGCATAGCAATCAAAGTATCCCAAGGAGTTGGAAGAGACGACGCCGATTTCTGACACCTCGGCGGAACAAGTCCCCTTATCCGAAGTAGACCCTGAAAAAGTTGTCAAGGTCGGCTTTGCAGGGGGACCCTAGACCCACCTGCAGGTAATCCAGCTCCTTAGGGAATATCAAGACGTCTTTGCTTGGTCGCCAACGGACATGACGGGGATATCCTCGGATATCATTACGCACAAACTCAACATCGACCCGAGCTCTACCCCAGTTAAGCAGAAGAGGAGAACATTCGCTGCTGAACGAAATCAGGTGATTTACGATGAGGTGCAGCAATGGTTGAAGGCGGGGCTCCTATTCGAGGTCAAATACCCAATTTGGCTATCTAACCCGGTGGTAGTCAAGAAAGCAGGAGGAGGGGAATGGAGGATGTGTGTGGATTATACCGACCTCAATAAAGCTTGCCCAAAGGACTGCTACCCTCTCCCCAACATCGACGAGAAGATTGAATCCTTAGTGGGATACGAGGTATTCAGCTTTCTTGACCTTTACAAGGGGTACTATCAAGTCCTAATGGATGAGGGAGATGCGATCATGATAGCTTTCGCCACGAGCTTCGGTGTCTTCGCATTCAAATACATGCCCTTTGGATTAAAGAATGCCGGAGCGACTTACCAACGAATGGTCGACTTTCTCTTCCGAGATCACATCAGCAAGATTGTCGAAGTATATGTAGATGACATTGTCGTCAAAAGCAAGGAAAAGGCTTCAGCAGTGGATGACCTACGAGCGACGCTCAACGTGCTAAGGCAGGCGAACATCAAGCTGAACCCCAAGAAGTGCACTTTCAACGTGCGATCTGAGAAATTCCTAGGGTGCTGGATCTGGCCAGAAGGTCTCTAAGCCAACCCGTTGAAAATCAGAGCCGTGCAGGAAATGAAAGTACCCCGAACTATTCGCGACGTGCATAGGTTAACAGGCTGCATAACCGCACTAAGCCGTTTCCTCTCAAAAGCTGCCGAGAAACAGCTTCCGTTCTTCAAAATTCTCAAGAAGGCACCGGAATTTGGATGGGGACCAGAACACGAGCTAGCCTTTGAGGAGCTCAAGCGCCACCTAAGTGACTTACCAACTTTGTCAGTCCCCAAAAAGGAAGAATCCCTCTCCCTATACCTCGCAGCATCGGAGGAAGCAGTAAGCGCGGTATTGGTCCGAGATGAAGAAGATCGATAGCTACCTGTGTACTTCGTCAACAGAGTCCTAAAAGACCCGGAGACAAGGTATCAACCTCTCGAGAAGGTCGCTCTAGCCCTAGTAAATGTAGCTCGGCGCCTAAAACCTTATTTCCAAGCTCACCTAATACAAGTTTTGACCGACCTACCACTCCGGCAAGTCCTTACTAAACCGAAAGCTTCAGGAAGGATCGCGAAATGGGCAATCGAGCTCGGAGAGCACTCCATATCATTCGGTCCCCGCCGAGCTATAAAAGGGCAAGCTTTGGCAGACTTCCTCGCGGAAGCTCAATACAATGTCATCGACGAGCCAAAAAAGTCTGGAGCCAAAATCGAACTCCAAGAAATCCCAGAGAAGACACCCCCAAACTGCTGGGAGATGTACGTGGATGGAGCCTCGGGGAAGAAAGGAAGTGGAGCTGGCATACTCCTAATCAGCCCAGAGAAAAAGGAGCTGACATACTCGCTGCGATTCGAGTTTTCCACTACGAACAACGAAGTGGAATATGAAGCTCTTATTGCCGGACTACATCTCACCCAAACCCTCCAGGTACGAGCTATCCAAACCTACTATGATTCCCAAGTAGTGGTCAACCACGTGCTGGAAAAGTATGAAGCGAGGAGTGAGAAGCTGAAGAAATACCTGGAGAAAGTCAAGCTCCTAGAACAATCCTTCCAGTTCTTCAGAATAGTTCGCATTCCTCGAAGCCAAAATACCCGAGCTGATGAGCTAAGTAAGCTGGCGAACTCAACTAGCTCAACTCTAATAGAAGAAGTCCGGAATCGAAGTATAGAAGAGGCGGAAGTCAATGCAATCGAAGAGGACGACCCGAATTGGATGACCCCTCTAAAAAGTTATTTGGAGAGCGGGGAAATTCCCGAGGACAAGGCAGAAGCCAGAAAAATCCTAGCCAGATCCACGCAGTACGTACTCGAAGGAGGAATCCTTTATCGAAAGTCATATTTACAGCCTCTACTAAAGTGTGTGGGACCAAGGGAAGCGGACTACGCACTAAATGAAGTGCACACTAGATCGTGCGGCAGTCACATCGGAGCTCGGATGCTAGCACAGAAAATCATGCGGTGGGGGTACTATTGGCCAACAATGGCAAAAGATGCGGAAGAGTTCGTGAAAAAGTGCCTGAAATGCCAGCTGCATGCCAAGGTGACAAGGTGGAATGGGGCATTGACATCGTAGGACCCTTCTACCCGGCCCCTAAACAAAAACGGTTTCTAATAGTTGCAGTCGACTACTTTACCAAGTGGGTCGAAGCCGAACCTTCCACAAAAGTCACAAGTGAGAAAGCCGTCGACTTCGTTTGGAAGAATATCGTGTGCCGGTTTGGAGTTCCAACAGTCCTCATCTCAGACAATGGGATGCAATTTACGAGCAGAGCATTCCAAGAATTTTGTGAAGGACTCAATATCCAGCAAAATTTCACCTCGGTCCACCGACCTCAAACTAATGGACAGGCCGAGGTCACCAACAGAACAATAGTGAACGGACTCAAGGCCCGCCTAGAGAAGGATAAAACGGAATGGATCTACAACCTCTAGAACGTCCTATGGTCATACAAGACTACACCCAGAACTTCAACCGGAGAAACCCCGTACCGTTTAGTATACGGGTCAGAAGCGGTCATACCCGTAGAGATCGGGGCACCAAGCCCCCGCACCATCAATTTCTCAGCTGAAGCAAATGACGAGCAACGCCGAACTGACCTGGATTTAATTGAGGAAAAGCGGGAACTAGCCAGCATAAAAGAAGCTCGGTATAAGAAACAGATGGCCCGATATTACAACCAAAGGGTCAAACCCCAGCAGTTCCAGGTCGGTGATCTTGTGCTTAGAAAAAATGAAGTAAGCCATTCAGAGAAGCTCGGCAAACTTGAAGCCACATGGGAAGGGCCCTACATAGTGCACGAAGTTCTCGGCAAAGGAGCCTACAAAATTGCCTACCTTTCGGGCGAGCTGATACCCGGAGCGTGGCACATCGCCCACCTAAAGAGATTCTTCGTATAAGCAGCAAGTCTTGCATATGGTCTTTTAAGTTTTTGTCCTTTTTCTCTTTTGTTTTCGAGTCCTAGTGTTTTGTTTTTAATGAGCTCGTCAAAACCTTTATTTGTTTTGATCTTTCTTTAAATAAAGTTTCTCTTCGTTTTGCATATTTTTGTGTCTTTTAGTTTGCTTATACGAAGTATCCAAAAACGAAGTCCCCTCATAAGGACGAACTAAAGTTCCCTTCCGAGGTCAGCAATGACCCGACATGGGATAATTATATCCTAAGAAATGCGCAAAGGAAACCCCTTTTCAAGGTCCGAGCTCGTCTCCCTCCAAAAAGGAAGATTTCACGAGGTCCGAGTCAAACTCCCTCGTAAAAAAAATAAAAATAAAAAATCTCAACCGGGGTCGGAACCAAGTTCCCCCGGGAGACTCATACTACGAGGTCTGAACTATGGTTCCCTTGTCATACAGAGAGGTCCGAGTTCGACTCCCTCCAAAAAAAAAAAAAGGGAGGGACACGAATGAACCAAGGAAGCATTCCTCACCGAAGAACAGGAAGTTCATAAAACACAATATATATTACTTTATTTTTTACTAACATTGTATGTACATAAATTACAGGAAGAACCGAGCTAATCTACGAAGGGGGATTTGGCCTACTAAAGTTGAGCCATTGCTCTTCGAAGGAAGTAGATCCCAAAAGGTCATCAATGGAAATTCGACCTCGCCCCCGACCTCGATTTCTTCCAGAAGAAAAACTACGACCTCGCGACGTAGCCGAACTCCGCCCCGCAGCCCGGCCACCTCGGCTCGGTCCAGCCTGGCGTCCCCGAGTAGCAGCTCTCACCTCGCGAGCAGGCATAGTCCGAGAAGACGACGGAGTAGACTCGTCCGCACTATTGGATAGAAACGTACGAAGTTTCGGACGACGGGATAGCACGCATTTATACATGTTCGCGCTTTCTTTGAGCATCTCACGAGCCCCCTGAAGCTCCTAAGACTCGGGGCCGCATGTTGCTTTCAAATCGAGATACTGTTCCAACAGTTCCTTCATCTTCAGTTCCGCCTCAGATATGGTAATACCGCCATTGCGATGAATGATATCTTCATACTCAGCATGCTCCTCGACAACCTTCTCATGGTCCTCCAGCACACGCCCAGCTCTACCTCGGGCTACTTCCAACTCTTCCTCCGCCTGAAGAAGCTTGGCCTGAAGTAAATCGGCGCTCTCTTGACAAGCGACCTGCTTGACCTCAGCCTCTGCGCAGAGCGACTCAAACTTCCCCTGCCATTCCTCCAGCTCGGATTCTTTTAACCTCAACAGAGCACACTTTTCATCAAAAAGGGACTCGGCTCGGTGACATCTCTCCATCCATAGCCGAGCTAGGGATCGTTGTTCAGACAGATCTTGAGAAAGAAGACCCATTTGCTTGCGTAAAGAAAGAATATCAGGAGAATCCAAAGTCTACACACACCACGAAATACAAAATCCGTTTATTCAAGAAGGTCCGAGTACATAATTACATATAAAAAAAAAAAAAAAGATCTAAGGAGCGTCGACCTCCTTGTCTTGAAGAGGTGGCTGCCCGGAGGGGGGGCCCTGCAAAGAACCATCAGCGCCAGCATCCTTGAGATCCTCTCCATCAGCCGAGGCCTCGCGCTCCTCTTCCTCCTTGTCTTCTCCTTCCTCGTCGGGAAGAGAATCGAAGACTACGTCGAGAGCGGGTTCCCGATCTGCCGAGCAGGCAGCAATCTGCTCGGCAGAGAGGAGCACGGACGAGCTGGCGAGGTCGTCCAAAACAGGCAGCTGGCCGAGGTGACGTCGGATCACTTTGGCGTACTCACAGAAGAGCGCCTCGTCCTCCAGGCGCTCGTAACCATATTTGGAGACGTCCAGGTCGGGGAAATCCCAGGCGGCCTCCTCTAAAGCACTCAAGGCGTGGTTTCCATTGATAAGCCCAGCCAACTCATTGGCTAGGCCAGAGAAACTATCCGACAGTAGAAGCCTCTTTGTGTAGGCCCGCAGGATCTCGCCTTGACAAGCTGCCAGCTTAGCCTCCCTGTCCTTGGCCGCACTCAGCTTGGCCTCAAATCTTTTCCGAGCTTCCTCGGCCTCCGTTTCGGCCTTCGCGAGCTGAGCGGCCAGCTCGGACTTGATGGTCTTCACCTCCTCCCGGGACTTGGCCAACTCCCCCTCAGCCTTCTTCAGCTTGGCCACGGTTGACATCAGCTTTTCCGAGTACTGACTTTTTTCATCCTCGTGCTTCGCTGACATCTCTCCGACGCCACTCTTGAGCCAGGCCATGACCATATCAATGCCCTGCGAGAAGGAATGCAGTTAGCTACACATAAGCAAGAATTACAGAAAATTAAGTAACAAATCGCCACCTCGGGAAAAGGCAAATCCCCCAGCTGAACTGGAGCAGCCGGGCTTGCGTCACTGCCCGAAATGTCGACAATCTCCACGTCGACCCTAGATTTTTTGAGGGATGGACTACCGGAAGGAGAGAGAACGCCCGTCGCAGCAGGACCTGCCACCTCGGTTCGCTGAACCGAGCCAGAGGATCCTCCGAGCTGACCCTGGTCCAGTAAGGATGCAGATCGTCCTGACAACCTCGCCCTCTTGCCCCCGCGAGCTGCGGCCTTGGCGTCGGTTCCCTGCTTCCCAAACTTCACTGCAAACGCAAGGCAAGTAAAGGGGTTAGACGACGGATCAACAAACAAAACAATCCTAACAGCACTAGCGGGGCCTCACCCGTTGCGGGATCCACCATACTTTGGGGCTCAAACGGGCTTAACCCCGCTTCAGCTAGCGAGTCTTCGTTGTAGCTCTCCTCGAACGGGCCACAACTCGCTATCGCCCTCGCGACACTCTCCAAACCCTCATCTATCTCGTCTGTCACCCAAGCGCGAGGCTTGCCCAACCTCCACATCAACTCGACTAAGCTCTCATGCCGACAAAAAAAGAATTTCCTATGCCACTTCTCCACCTTGTTCAGAGTTCTCCCTTTAAACTCGGTGTGAGCAGTGGCATAGTACAAGCCTGCAGATGCTTTGAAGGCAAAGAGCTCGTGGATGAGCTCGGCAGATAATGGGTAATTGTGCCGGATAGCTACTACGCCTAGGTCGGCAAACTGTCTAAAGGCTTTCGGTGTTATCTGCCCCAAGGCTAACCCGAGATTCCTTTGAAGTTCGGCAAAAGGCGCAGGAAGAGGTAGACGAAGGCCGGAGTGCAGGCTGTCCTCGTAAATCGTGACAAACCCCATAGGTGGCGAGCACGCCCTATCCTCCGGACGAGGCTCTATAAGTTCAACGTCTAGGGGAAAATTATAGGATTGGGCAAGAAATTTTATCCTAGACTCGTCTAGGATGGAAGAATATTCGGCTACCTTCCCCTCTACGTAGTGGGGCACAGTTAAAGCCTCAACAGTCGGGGTGGGGGATCCTAATGAAAAAATTCTAAAATTAACCCTTCCGCCGGCGGAATCGGCCGGAGGACATTCGCTATCGCTACTAGATTGAGAGTCGCGAGAATAGGAAGCCATACTTACTTGTTAATTAAGATAGTCGGTCGGACAAACGGTTCGCAGATGTAAAAAAAAACCGAATGTGAAGCCAGCGGCACGGCGGTACGGCTCGTCGGGAATCTCTGGAGCGGAAATTGGGGGAGAAGCGGATTTTCTGGCAAATAAATCTTTTTGCTGTAATAGTGAATATGGAGTGAAGTGTCGTGTGAAACCCCGTAATGACTACTTGAATCCCGCTGCTGAACGTCACACACGTGTGAACGTGGCAGCTTTTTCGGAATATGAACCGCCGCTCGAAAATATTTTCAAAAAGTCCCCAAACTTTCCCTCCATTCGAATCCAACTACATCGGGACCCGGATTAATCCAACTACATCGTGACCCGGATCCGAATGAGACCACTCAAGTAGCTTAACTTGGGATTTAGCCACCTCCAGCTCGAGCTCGGATGATGAACCCACTGAATCAGGTCGGGACAAAGCTGACGCGCGCGATTGTTCAACTCGGAACTTCGACCTGACTGTACCTCTCATGTCCTCTTTCCTCTCTTTTTTTTGGGGGGGGGAGATGTGATAGGACCGGCCTCATCTTGGGCCTGATCCGAGGCCCAACCTAATTGGGCCTGTACATTGAGCTCGGCCCAAGGAGCTCGGCCCAGACAAATTACTGGCTGCCTTGAAGACCAAGTAACGAAGCCTTACCTTGGAGAAGAAGGAATCCTATTATGAAGGAAATTCGGATATGTATGAGGAATCCTAGTAGGATTAGGGCTCAATTCAAGGCCTATATATAGATGTTAGATAAGAGGTGTAAATACATTCAAATACTCATTGTACTCTCAAGCAATAAAAGCTAGATATTCTCTCCCGTGGACGTAGATCACATTGATCGAACCACGTAAATCCTTGTGTCATCGCATTGTTATTATTTTCAGTTACTTTTGCAAACCCTAGATCTATTAAGGAACTTGAGGAGTTGCCCCATGATGAGACCGAGGAGTTAGTAGAGAAATTTTGGCAACAAACAGTTCTTGAGGAGGATGCCAGCTTGCAAACAGAAGAGGATCTTGCCCAGAACAAAGAACCAGTAGATGTAGTGCAATGCAGTTATGCTAGGATTCCGGGAAACATCCAGTCTCAGGGATTTGAACCACTCAATATCCCTGAACTAAGACCGGAGGACAGGTTGGTGCCATCATTGCAAAAAGCACCTACATTGGAACTGAAGCCCTTGCCCAAGCACCTGAAATACATCTATCTTGGCAAGAACGAGACCTTGCCCGTGATCATATCGTCAGAGTTATCGAGCATGGAGGAGATCAGAGTTGGTGAGGTGCTGAGCAAGTACAACGAGGCCATAGGATGGACATTGGCCGACATCAAGGGCATTAATCCTTTGGACTGTGTTCATCATATCTTGCTCGAGGAGGATGCTGCCCCAGTAAGAGATCCACAACGAAGATTGAATCCAGCCATGAAAGAAGTGGTAATGAAAGAAATACTCAAGCTTCTTGACTTGGGGATCATCTACCCCGTGTCTGACAGCCGGTGGGTGAGCCCTGTGCACGTGGTGCCCAAGAAGTCAGGAATTCAAGTTGTGGAGAACAACAAGAACGAGATGGTGGCTATGAGACTACAAACTGGATGGCGAGTGTGTATAGATTACCGGAAGCTCAACCAAAAGACGAAGAAGGATCACTTTCCTTTGCCCTTTATTGATGAGATGCTTGAAAGGTTAGCTGGTAATAACTACTATTATTTTCTTGACGGTTATTCTGGATACATGCAGATCTGGGTTGCTGACGAGGATCAAGGCAAGACCACATTCACGTGCCCGTTTGGCACTTTTGCATATAGGAGGATGCCGTTCGGGTTATGCAACGCTCCAGGGACATTCCAAAGATGTATGATGCACATCTTTTCAGAATTTCTTGAAGAGTGCATCGAAGTCTTCATGGATGACTTTACCGTCTACGGCAAGACCTTCGACACATGCCTCAACAACTTGGATCGAGTCTTGAAGAGATGCGTTGAGAAGAGCCTAGTGTTAAACTACGAGAAATGCCATTTTATGGTCAAGGAAGGAATAGTTTTGGGGCATGTCATATCGGGAAAAGGAATTGAGGTGGATAAGGCCAAGATCGACATCATCGCCAAATTGCCTTACCCAAGATCCGTGAAGGAGTTAAGAGGATTCCTTGGGCATGCTGGATTCTATCGAAGATTTGTCAAGGACTTTGCCAAGATCGCCCAACCAATGACGAGACTACTTCAACATGAAGTACCATGGGAGTTTAACGAAGATTGTAAGAAGGCGTTCCATGCCTTAAAGGAGAACTTGATCACAGCCCCCATCATCCAACCTCCGGATTGGGGCATGCCTTTCGAGTTAATGTGTGATGCCAGTGGTTATGCCATAGGAGCAGTTCTTGGGCAAAAACGTGGAAAGGAGAGTTATGTTATTTACTATGCATCCAAGACATTGAATCCTGCCCAATGCAACTATGCCACAACGGAGAAGGAGTTGTTGGCCATCGTCTTCGCCTTTGAGAAGTTCAGATCATATTTATTAGGAAGCAAGACCATAGTGTACACTGACCACGCGACATTAAAGTACTTGGTGAGCAAGAAGGAGTCCAAGCCAAGATTGATTAGATGGATTCTTTTATTGCAGGAATTTGACATAGAGATCAAGGACAAGAGTGGTGCCCAGAATCAAGTTGCCGACTACCTAAGTCGAATCCTCCAGCCAGACGATGGGGTGCCGATCAAGGAGACCTTTCCTGACGAGCATCTGAGTCTTGCCCAAGATGAACCATAGTATGCAGACATCGTGAACTACTTGGTGACTGGAGAAATTCCCTCTGATCTTGGGCGTTATCAAAGAAACAAGCTGAAACATGAGAGTCGTTTCTACCTATGGGATGAGCCATACTTATGGAGAGAATGTGCGGATAAAAT
Organism: Schizonepeta tenuifolia; assembly: GCA_029490685.1. Lineage (NCBI taxonomy): Eukaryota > Viridiplantae > Streptophyta > Magnoliopsida > Lamiales > Lamiaceae > Schizonepeta > Schizonepeta tenuifolia. The sequence goes on along the minus strand of CM055959.1, from coordinate 52,299,983 downwards.
AATTAGAAGGTGTGTCGAGGATAAAGAGCAACGAAGCATTCTTGAGCATTGTCATAACAAGGAGTGTGGTGGACACTTTGGGCACCAACGTACTGCAAGGAAAATTTTGGAGTGTGGCTTTTATTGGCCAACATTGTTTAAAAACTGTTACGAGTGGATCAAGATGTGCGAGAAGTGCCAAAGGGAAGGCAACATCACAAGAAGGAACGAGATGCTCATGATCCTGATCTTGCCCGTGGAAGTATTCGATATATGGGGCATGGATTTTATGGGACCATTGCCAAGTTCCAAAGGCAACAAGTACATCATATTAGCAGTGGATTATGTCTCCAAGTGGGTAGAGGCTCGTGCTTCATACAAGGATGATTCGAAGGTGGTTTCTAACTTTTTGAGAACTCAAATTTTCAATAGGTTTGGCGTTCCTCGAGCTATAATTAGCGATCAAGGGACTCATTTTTGCAACGCCACAGTGACTGCCTTGTTCAAGAAGTATGGAGTTACCCATCGTGTGTCAACAGCCTACCATCCACAAGCTAATGGACAAGCGGAGTTGTCTAATAGAATAATCAAGACGATCTTGAGGAAGACTGTGGGCACAACAAGGAAGGATTGGAGTATGCGCTTGGATGATGCCTTGTGGGCATATAGGACTGCCTTCAAAACACCTTTTGGCATGTCCCCTTATCGCATGGTCTATGGCAAGAGATGTCACTTGCCCGTGGAGCTGGAACATCGTGCGCATTGGGCTGTTGCCCAGCTTAACCTCGACTGGAATGAAGTAGGTGAATCAAGGAAGCTCGAGATCCAGGAACTTGACGAGATCAGACTCCAAGCATATGACAATGCCGGTCTCTACAAGGAACGAATGAAGAAGACCCACGACCTCTTGATCAAGGAAAAGGAGTTCCATTTTGGGCAACATGTGCTGCTCTATCAAACAAGATTTAGGCTTTCATCGGGGAAGCTTTTGAGATCAAGGATCCTATGAAGTACCCTATGAAGTGGGCAGGACCCTATGAAGTACAAGCTCAATTCCCTAATGGAGCTGTTGAGATCAAGGATCCCATGAATGGGAATATTTTCAAAGTTAATGGCCAGCGCTTGAAGGCCTATCTTGGGCAAGAGCAGTTTGTTGAGGGGGAACCATCTGGGTTTCCTGTCGAGGAGGACCTCTGACTTCTAAAGAGGGGGGTGTCGTGCCCAAGACCTTAAATGGGGCGCTGTCCAGGAGGCAACCTGGTTAGTATTTTATTTATTTTATTTTTAGTTTAATTTTGTGTTTTTATTTAATTATCTTATTTCCGTAAAAATATTAAAATCCAAAAAAATTCATAAAATAATGAAAATCCAAAAAAAATTAGTGTAGTTTAGCTAGTTTATGTTTTAAGTATTTTATTTTAAAGCATTTTTTTTAATCGAGTCTAACCATAAGGGGAAGTCTGTTCCGGAGTGTATTTGTGTTTCTAAGTGTGCAGGAGATGTTAAGCAAGATGCAGGTTGTAGATCAGGATCCACTTTAAGGGAAAGAGCTGTGGGAGTAGAGCAAGGATTCTTGGCAAGAGCTAAGTTGTTGGTCAACAACGATTGAGGCGGTTACTGTACCCCTAAAACTACGCGCCCTTTAAAACCACCCTACCACGTCTATACCCCCACTACCCGATTTCAAATTCAAGTCTGCAACTTCTCATTTTCTCTCTTCTCTCTCCATCAAAACTCCTAAATTCCCTACAATGGTATCTACTCGTCCCAAAAACAAATTCAACAAGATCCCTGCCGGAACCAATATCGACCTCACCACCGAACACCCCACTACCACCACCGCTAAACCCAAAAGCACCACCACAAAGCCCAAAATCATCATCAAAAGGAAACTACCCATGGAACCCGCCAACCCTTCTGCCGACCAACAACCAGAAATTTCGATTGGAACTACCGTACCCAAGAGTCCGCCGGTCGACGCCACGCTTCTGATGAGCGACGAAAACCCTAGTCTGATGGAAGAGGCGGAGAAGCAGCAGGAGGAGGAGACGCAATCGAAGCAGGTTTCTGAGCAAGAGGAGTTAGAGGAAGAAGCAGAGGAGGAGGAACACGTTGGCGAGGATGAAGAAGAAGAAAAAGATGATGAGGGGAGAAGGCGACAACGATGATGTGAATGAAGCCATTGACGCAGTGGCGGCAACGCTGGCAGCGGAGACGTTGGTGGAGGCGAAGACCAAGGCCAAGGAAAGTCCGGCGAAGAAGAAGAAGGAAGCCAAGGTGGCTAAAAAATGCCCTCACGGTGGCAAGGGGACGCCGGCGAAGAAGCACAAGTCTGCTACTTCGGACGTCGGGTCCTTTCAGCCGTCGATTTCGAAGGGAACTGTCGCCAGCGAGCAAGAAGAAGGCGACGATGTTGAGGAGGAAGAAGATGATGACCAGTCCACCCCAGCAAGTGCCAAGAGCAGGAAGAAGAGGAAGGGGCCCACGGTGATGATGTGTAGCAAGCCCAAAGAGTGGAAGGTTACTGCACTTCGAGTTCTCGACTTCAAATTCTACGAGAACTTGGGTGTTGCCCCGGAAGTAAGAGAGTTGTTCAAGGGGATCGGCTGGAGTAAGTTTTTGGAGTGGCCTATGGAGGTCTATGAGGAGCAAGTCAAGAAAGTTTATAGCACGGCAGCAATAACAAGTGACCCTGAGAACGGGGTGAGCATGATTTCCTTCTCGCTGTTGTGCGAGAAGTATGAGGTTCAAGTCAGTGCCCTCAATCAGATTCTCGAGATGGTGAGTCTGCGAGATTTGGCCAGGAAGGAGTTCATGGAGGCCAGGACTAAGGTGCCATCCCCAGGAGATGTGGTTTATGAGGAGCAGTGGAAGGAGATCAGCAATGGGACGCCCTACTATGGAGCCAACAACAAGGGTACTGAGCTAAGAACGCCTGCCCTGAGACTTTGCCACCGCATCCTTGCCTACAACTTGTATGGCAAGAGTGATAGCGGCAACAGCTTGAGAAACAAGGAGCGATATCTACTGTGGTGTATGCACACCAAAACTAAAGTCAATTTCGCGGCGTTCCTTGGTGAGCAGCTCAAGACCGTGTTGGCAAAGCAGGCATTGGGATGCACTTGTGGCCACTTTGTGACAGCCTTCGCGAATGGAGTTGGGGTCTATGGTGATCTGAAGGGGAAGCCGAAGATGCCGGTCAACATGTTGGGAGAAACTGCCTTGAGAAAGATGAATGACATCGAGATCAGGAATGACAGATATGAGTTTGTTGATCATTCCAAACCAACATCTAGCAGGCGACCACTAGTGGGCAAGAAGGAGGAGGCAAGCACCAGTGCAGCGGTGCTGCCCAACATTGAGATTGAGACCAGGCTGGCCAATGTGGAGAGGTTGTTGACCGAGATCAGAGATTCCCAGCTGGCATTCTTTGCACACCAAGGATTCAGGTATCCACCTGAATCTTCTCTTTGATTTGTGTTCCTCCCTTTTATGTTAGTTTAGGGTTTTTATTTTTTGTTTTTATGTTTTATTGTTGAGTCCTGTTTTGTGTTATTTAGTGTCTCGCTGTCGAGAGGGCGATTTTACTGTCTTCACCCACAATTTGCCCAGCAAATTGTGTGGTGAAGACCTTATTGCCTTCTCGGTTGTGTTTGTTGAGTCAGTTTGTTTTTTGTTTGTTTGTTGCCCAACATTTTACCCACTTTGCCTAAGGCAAAGTGTGTGGGTGTTGGGGTGTCATTTTGTGTTTTTAAAGTTTGTTTGTGTTATTGATCAGCATGTTAGCATGAAGGTTAGAATAGGTTTATGGATGATGTCGTATGTCATAAGGTAGGACGGAATGAGATATTGGGCATTAACTGTGAGGACTTGAGCTTTTGAAATGCTATATACATATGCAGCATTATTCTTTCTTGTGTGATAATGATCAGTTGACATGTGTTGATCTAGAACTTGCCTGCATCTCTTAATTAAAACTTCAAATAACTTAGTAGAACTACTTAGATAAATTAGGCAATTTTTGTTCAAAATAGCCATGGCCTAAAAATTTCCTACCATAACATTTATCCTTTGATTATCCTCCTTGAGCTTGGATCGTATTCTTCCTATTCACTTATAGAAGCCTGAATTTTAGTCGTCCCGGTCAAGAACTCAGGTCTAGAAGAACGAGGGATGAAAGGAAATGTTGGGTAGCACCTAGTGGGCAATATCACCTAAGATAGAGGTGTTGGGTTTAAAAGAAAAAGACAAAAAGAAAAAAAAAGAAAAAAATATAAATAAATAAGAAACCTAGAATAAATGTTCTAAATAAAGAGGAGTAAGGAATCAAGGGCAATGTGTTGCTCGAGAACCTAGTTCTTGACTTAGCCAGTTTCCATATTATCCTACCTTTTTTCATAAGCCACATTACAACCCAATGAAGACCTAAGGATAAGTAGTTTGAATTTGTTCGAAGAAGTAGAGATGTAGAGGGCAGGCAAGCCTATGGAAAAACTTTGTTGATGATGGTCAAGAGCGTAAACACTTAACCTTATACACTTGAGAGATGAGTGCTGGTGAGGGTGTCCTTGTTGCCCAATAACTCTATCTTGACCTGTTTGATGGCAATATCTGTTACATATTCTGTTTTGACTGACATGTGAGATGCTGATCTGTTTTGAGTCTGTGTTTTCTGTTTTGTCTTTTCTGTGTTTGAGTCTTGGGCAAAGTCGCAGCCATACACTTGAGGGCAAGTGTAATTCAAGTGTGTGGGTGTGATGAACCCATATTTGTGTCCATCTTTTCTTGTGTTTTTCTTGTGTTTTTAGTCTTTATCAAGTCATTATGTGTCTGGAAGGACACGCAAGTCGAGAGATAGTGTGCAGGGGAAGAACAGGTGGATGCTGGGCAAATCCGATGGAAAATCTATTGTTGAGATGCTGAGATGGCGATACGATGCAAATGGGCATAGGGCTGGAAGCTTGTAGCTGGGCAACATCGAAACATCCTTTCTACAAGTCAGGAAGTACCTCCCCATATCCTTAAAGGCCAACAGACAGAGTACTCGGAGGAGCCAGGATCGGGGTCAACACCGGAAGCAAAGCAGGATGCAGACGATGAAGGGCAAGATGAGAGTCGAGCAGCAGCAGGTTTCTTTTCCTTCAAGGAAGAGGATAAGGATCGGATGTTTCCTTCCTTATCCTAACCGAGCCAAATCATGGAATAAATCTACCACACAAGGGAAGAAGGAACGTGCATGCGAAGGAAAGAGAGAGAGGCGGAAGTTATGATATGCATGGGAAGAATCCTTATTCAACAAGGAATCCTTATTCAACAAGGAAACTTCCCTTCAACCTTAGAATCTCATCGCCTATATATATGGCCGACTTTATCATGTAAGAGAGCTCTTCGATTCAGTAATTTAGATTAGTTTGCATCCTAGTTTGAGAGAAAGTGAGGAAGAAACAAGTCCTACGGGCAATTATAATTTATTTCGCTTGTTTATATTTTACTGCTTTAGTTTTAGTTGTTGGCGTGAAGCCAAGACCCTGGTTGCTGACTACGCTTTTGGGCAGCAACCCCTTTCCAGATTTATGCTAAGTATGCTTTTCTTTATTTACTTTGTGTTCTTATTTAATATTATGTCTAGCTAAGTTTATTGTTTGGGTTGGATGTAGATGAAGTGATTCTAAGTTACTCGTTCAAGCTTGTGAGGTCTAATTGTGTTAGTTCGTTAATTGATTTTGTTCCCGAAACACTTAGGATTAATTCTAAACTTAATTGATATTGAAGTTGATTGATCACCATCTAGATATTGAGATTGAGTCATTAACAGAAATTGGGATCAACACGAGAGTGTCTTTCGTGCCCAAGAAGGTAAAGGGTGTTGGAGAGCAGTCGGTATTGACCTACCTCTTGGCTGTCTTGGGTCTGTTTATTCTTAATGCCTGTTGGGCAGCATCGTTACTGAAGTGTCTTCGTGACTTTGCTGATCAAGAGAGGAGATCTTGCCTTCTGGTCAAGATCTGTAAAATTGATTAGATATAGGTTAAGTGCGTTAGCATCGTGACTTCGTGACCTTAGGGTGTTAGCTAATCTTTTCCTTAAACCAAGTGATAAAATTAGTTAATTGAATATCCTTGCACCGATGAACGAGTGAAGAGTAATTATGATCATGGATTCGAAACCCAATCCAAACTCTTTTGTTATTTGATAGTTTTACTTGTTGAGTTCAGGTTCGTGACCAAAACCCTTTTGTTGAGCAATATCTGAAGAACAAATTACGCCGAGTCCCTTGGGTACGATCCCGCTTGCTGCTGACTACTACCTTGTTGGGCAAGAGGTGTTTTATAAATATTATTTGTACGAGGTGTGTGACGACAGCGCTCCGTCAAGGTGATAAACATGGAGAATAGAGCTGCAAGTTGCAGCCTTGCTGCTGTTTTTCTTTCTCGGCAAAGAGAGGTTTCGAGAGAGAGAGAGTTTGATTGCTTGTTGCTTGTGTTGATAGAGAGAGATGTGAGGTGATAGAGAGAGTGATGTAGTGTGAGATAGAGATGCAAGTGGAGAAGCATATAATATGTGAAGAATCTTGATAGATTAGAGAGAGAAGAAAGAATTGAGAGGGAGAGGGAGTACACTTTGTGGATGAATGAGAGGGAGAGTAGAGTGCACTCTCTCTAGTGAGAGTGTTGGAGGACATTTAACTACTAGTTTAGATAGAAATGAAATTTTTAACTGCTATCTATACCCGGAAATAAAAGTTTTCCGGTAGAAAATATCCTCGTCATTTTATTTTATTCCCTCAAACTTTTAATAACGCTTCTCGTCTCTTTCTCGACGTCTAATTTCTCTCTAATTCATCATATATCTCCAAAATAATTTAAGGAATCCAATGATCTAATTTTTATGCCAAGATTCTTTCTAACGAATAAGTTCATAAAAACTGCTCAACTAAACGAGTCGTTAAGCAATTTATTTTTAAACCTCATTCAAATGATCTCGGAAAATTCTCTAACTTATCTGAAAGGTCTTAAAATAAGTTCTAGATTCCAATAAAACTAATTAGACTAAATTCGGAGTCGGTCGATGAATAGTGATTTCTCGGTTTACGTTACTATTCATCTAAAAATAAAAGTTCTTAGAAAATTTCGAAATTCATACTCAAGCTTAAAATCATATATAAGCTCAATCAATTCATCACATACTCAATTCGAATAATCAAAATGAGAAAAATCACATTAGAGCACATAAAGGCATCTTCGTCATTTCACAGAAAAATTTATTTTCGCGAAAATTTTTAGTGCTCAAATCTCATCATATAGGCATATTAGTTTAATTAATACGCACTTAAGAACTTAGAAAAATTTGGGGTATTTACACCGAAGGTGCGTGTCGGATGATGAGCAAACCAAAGTTTTGCAACTTTACCATGAGACTCACTGCGGAGGTCATTTTGGAGGATAGAAAACAGCACACAAGGTGCTCCAATCAGGTTTATTCTGGCCTTCATTGTTTAAGGATGCTCATGCATTTTACCTTTCTTGTGATCATTGCTAAAGGGTCGGTTTAATTGGTCATAGGAATGAGATGCCCCTCAATAATATTCTTGTTGTTGAGATTTTCGATGTTTGGGGTATTGATTTCATGGGACCGTTTCCCAAGTCTTTTGGCTATGAATACATTCTCTTAGCTGTTGATTATATGCCCAAGTGGGTCGAGACAGTCCCTACTAGGACTTGTGATTCTCATATCGTGCTAAGGTTTGTGATAGAAAACATTCTTTGTAGGTTCGGATTTCCCAAAGCGATAATTAGTGATGGTGGGAAGCACTTTTGCAATAAGCTTTTCGAGAAGCTTATGAAGAAAAATGGGATCACTCACAAGGTTGCTACTCCTTACAATCCACAAACATCCGGGTAGGCCAAGACGAGTAATAAGCAGATTAAGAGAATCTTCGAGAAGACCGTGCAACCATCTCGGAAGGATTGGTTTTCAAAGTTGAATGATGCTCTTTGGGCGTATTGCACTGCCTACAAGAGTATTTTAGGAATGAGTCCATATCGTTTGGTGTTTGAGAAGAATTGCCATTTGCCTGTTGAAATCGAGCACAATGCGTATTGGGCAATAAGAGAGGCAAATCTTGATCTTGATGCCGCGAGAAAGCAACGGATGTTGCAAATGTTTGAGCTGGATGAGCTATGTAATGAGGCGTAAGAAAACGCCAAGATTTACAAGGATCGGGTGAAGAGGTTGCATGATCGTCGGATTTTATCAAGGATTTGAAGCTCGGGATAAAAACCCTTTTGTTCTACTCAAGGTTGAAATTGTTTCCGAGCAAATTGAAGTCTCGATGGACCGGCCTATACCTTATTGAAGAGGTTCTACCATTTGGTGTTGTCCGTCTGCTCAATGAGCAGACTCAAGAATCCTTCCAAGCTAATGGGCAACGAGTGTAGCCGTACCATGAAGGAGAAACTGTCATTCATGAAGTGGAGTCAATCTAGCTCGTGGATCTGGAATGATGGCATTATACCTGTATGTCAAGCTAATGACGTCAAACAAGCACTGTGTGGGAGGCAACCCATAGATTTGAAAAAAAAAAGGTCGACACCCAAGCAATCGCTTAGCCTGATAGGCGTTTGCTTGGCGGCGGAGAGTTTCTTCAGAGACACCACCCAAGCGATTACTTGGCCTCCAGCTTCGGGTTTCAGAGTCCCACACCAGGCGATTGCCTCTTTTCCAAGCGATCGTTTGGCTTCCCGTGTCCCTCTTCTGCGAACTGCCCCAAGCGATCGTCTTTCCTCCGAGTGATCGCCTCTCACGCGGTTTCCCCTCATCCATATAAAAGGGGCCACTAAACCCTAGCCCCTCATTCCCTCATTCTCTCTCTAAACCACCGTCTCGCTTATCTCTTTCCCTCACCTTCGCTGCTACCCATCTTCTTTGCCCTTTCTATTTCCCCTACCACCATATTTCCCTACTACCACTCCGGCCAACCCACCATCCCTCCGGCCAACCGAACATTACTCTGGCCAACCATCTTCTCCTACACAGCCGCCAACCATTACTCCGGCCAAGTGATAGCCTCCGGCCCTTCCGCATTCTCCGGCACACCAATCCGGCGATACGCGCTCGCTCCGGCCACTACGTTCCGACCAAGCGATTGCTTGCTTCCACCTTCAGCCGCCCAAGCGATTTCCTCCAGCCTATGCCTTTGCTCCGTTCACGCTAATCCGGCCGAGCGACCGCCTCCATTCTTAAGTGATCGCTCAGGCCACTACCGGCTACATCACTGCCAATCAGCCGCTTGTCGTCGTCCACGTTCTCGTTTCTTTTGTTTTACCCTTGACAAATAGGTAGAGCCAAGAAGGCAAAACTCGCCGCCGAGTCTTTAAAGCTGTCGGAGCAAGCAGAGGATCTCCGTGCAACCTATGGAGCCACTTTCCTGATTTTATACGCCGGAGAAAGGTCAAATTTACTCTCGTTTTCTTTATAAACGTAAACCTACTGCTCATTAGATAGATTGGGAAGAAATTGGTAAATTTGGTGTTGTGGAAGAATTAGATGCTTACCTTAAGGTGTTAGGATTGTATAAGTATGCTCATTCGGAATGGGATTGTTATATGCCTTTATGCTTTGAATTTATCACTACCGTGATGTTTGAAGATGAGCTTCAAGGAATTTCTTTTCAACTCTTGGGGAAGTAATGTCGAGCTAGGCCGACTATTATGTATCAGGTGCTTGGGTTTAGAATGGAGGGTGGAGTGATAGATGTGCCTCTGGATTTTGATGCTTCTACTGCATGAAGGAATTTAACTGGGTTGGATAATTGGAAAACTGGGGGAATTTCTTGTGGATTTATTCGTAAGCCGGTATTGTGCATACTACACAAATTTCTTCTGAATAATGGTATTGGTCGGGAAGATTCTAGTAAGGTGCACACCACAGAGCTTTTTCTCCTAGATTGTGCAGCAAGGACAGTGCCGGTTTGCCCGACTCAATTTATTTTTGCCGCTTTGCAAAACATCAAGATGAAGTCCTCTGCTGCCGCTGTTTTCCCCAAGCTAGCCAACGCTTTGGCTCTTAAATTTAAGCTTTTCCATGGAAATTGTTCTCCTCGCCCGTATTATGATGTAGATGTTAAGTACTTGGGCTACTCTGAGCTAAAGCATGGTTTTCTTGCGCAAGATCAGACTTCTTTTGTTCTTTTTGAAGAACGTGTTGTGGTTAAACAGTATCATGATAATCAGCTTGATGGCGCTGTTGCTCCTCCTAATGCAAACCGTCAAAATGAAGATATGGCTGTGGAGCAACGGGAGCAAGGCCATCCACAGATTGTCGGGCCTTTCCAACCATGGAGTTCTTCTCAACCATCTGGGTCTGCCTATTTTGATTTTGGTGGTTTTCAGCAAGACTTCGCTGTTTTTCGGACTGACTTGGGGGCTCAGTTGGGTCAGCTACAATAAAGTATTGCTACTTACGACGACCAGTTGCACACTCAAACCGAGTATTTGCAGCGTAATGAGCAACGTTGGATGGAGAATGAGCAACGTTGGGTTGCCAAAGATCAGTGTTGGGGCTTGGCTGAGAAGCATTGGCAAGGGGTTTCTCAGTTTCACACTGCTAGCAGTCAGTATTGGACTGAGCAGGCTCAGCAAAAGACTCTTAATGCCTAATGTTGGGAGGAGAAACGGCAGTATAATGAAGCTCAAACACAGCGTATGGATGCCTTCGAGAGGTAGTTTGCTAGTTGACACTTTCCGCTTGGCAGTCCTTCTCAACCACCACCTGATCAACAGTGAGTTTCACTATTGATGACTACATTATTTCTTCCTTTCTTTTTGAACTATGGTGGTATTTTATTGTTTTATTTTACTATTTGCTATTGGTGCTTTGGTTGTGTTTGTTTTTCTTGCTTTGTGTAGGGTGCTTGAAGTTTGTGGCTGCTGTTGTCTCGTCTATTCTCTCTGGTTTGCATCTTTCTATCATCCTTTCCCTATTCTTTTTGCTCGTGTTGTCACAATGGGGACATTATTCACTTTTCTCATGGGGGGAGGGGGGTGTGTTTTCTTGATAGTTCAGCCTGTTTGTCATTGATTTATTTTATTTCACAATTGAATTGTGGAAGTAGGAATTCAAGTTTATAGTTCATGCTTCGATTTTCTTGATTGATTGGGGTATTTTGTCCTGATTCGATTGATATGGTTGTTGTATTCCGATTATGGGGCATTTCATGCTTGGATGATTGAAGCTTGATGTTTGAGTGTGGGTGAAGGGTGAGAAATCTTTATTTTAAGAAATGAATCCCGAATAATGAGCCGTTAATTGTATTATTTGTTAAGTTAAGTTGGGAGGCTTTTTCTCTTCTGGGAACCATGAGCATGGAAAACTACATGAGGATACTTTAGATGACCTCTAAATGTTCACACCTCATGAATCTTGGCCATATAACCCGACGTAAATTGAGAACTTTATGTGATGCCTTTGTTTGAAATTGTTGTGATTTGAAGGGCTCTACCCCTCTTTCTTGTATGTTCAATGTTGAATATATTATACGAGAAATGGGTATGGGAAACCACGCTAGGCAGCCGGAATTCTCCGTGAGTAAACTTAGTGAATATTGCCTGAAATTCACTTAATATCTATAATTTAAGAAATTGCATGAATTTGGGATACTTTTTGTTGTTCAAGTTTTCTCACCTAGATCTTGCAGTTGGATGTTGAGTTGATTGAGTTCTTGTGTGAAGGGCAACTCATTGTTTTGTGAAGATTATATTTGGTTGATGAATGATGAATTAGTCTTGAAACTGAGAGCTTATTGGAGTATGAATTGTTTAGTTCAATTTATTACTTTTTCATTTTGATTGGAAATAAGATTTGCTTGAGGACAAGCAAGGTTTTGTGTATGGAGGGGTGTTTCACCTTTATTTGGTTGTGATTTGTCTATTCTAGGTACTACATTTCTGATGGTTTTATTGCAAAATAGTTATATTTTGTTATAGAAATTCTACTAATCTTTTGGACCGAGTGTTGTGTGGAAATTGGTTGTTTTGACATTGAATTGTAGATATTTAGATCAAGAAAGAGAGAAGAAGAGTTTGAGACGAGCAGTAGTGGAAGTGTTGCAAGCGATCGCTCAGGATTTGCAAGCGATCGCTTAGGATGGAACAAGGGAGCAACGAGCTAGGTCAAGCGATCGCTTGGCTTTGAGACGATCGCTTGATGAAGCAAATTTTTCGGATAGAGATGGGGGCCAAGCGATTGCTCAGCCCTCTAAGTGATCGTTTGGCAAGGCGCATCGACAGACAGAGACAGAGGCCAAGCGATCGCTCAGCCCTCTAAGCGATTGCTTGGCCCATGGCGGCGTGAAGGCTTGAATTTTCTATAAATAGAGCTTATTTATTTTCCTCCGCCTTTCTTCTCTTTTTGTGCGATTTTTACCTAGTTTTTGAGCATCCAAAATACTTTTTACATTGTTCTTAGTTTATTACTTCCATAGTTTAGTATTTTCTTTCTGGATTAACAAACATCAACACCACGGATTCAATTGCGATTCAGGTTTACTTTTAATTCAAGTTTGTGAGTCCTTTTGTTTTTCTTTTTGCTAATTGAATTCTGTTATGATTTATTTCTTTGCGTTCGTTAGATTAGGTTTAATTTCTTGCCTAGGAATAATTTATGCTTAATTTCTTTTCTCGCCTAGTTATAAATAAACGAAACCCTCGATTTTACTGCTTTATTTTCTTTTCTGTAGCAAAATAAATAATTTCCCTGCTAAGTTTTTCTTGTGAGACGATACTTGGGTTAACTTGCTTAATCTACAAAGATCACATTTAATTGCGTGCAACTTAGGATTAAAAGAGTTGAAACAATTATATAAGAAAACGAGAATCTAAAGTCCAAGTTAAAAAGTCGAGCAAAATAATAGAATATAAATATTGAATATTTATGTAAGCATACATGTGTTGTGTATGAATAATTATATGCTATGTATGCATGATTAAGTGTTGTGTAGTTGATGTTATAGTAAAAAGGTCTTGTGTGAATAATGTTGAGAATTTTTTAAGTGAAATGACTAAGGAAATTGAGAAATCGATTTTTATTAAGTAGTAAGTTATTGATTTCCAATAAGTTTTGAAAATTAAATTATATTATTATTTTAAGCAATTTAAGAGTCCTAACTGTCGATTAAAGCTTGGGTGAAAAATAGGAATCGAGCAGTTAAATAGACTAATCGAGAGATTTGAGCCCAAGTCATGTAGAAGTCCGAGTAAAGAGAGAAGTATTCGTTGATTCCCGAACTCGTCCTCATTAAATATTATTTTGAAAGGTACGAGTAAAGACAAGAGGTAGAAGCAGCGAAATAAAAGAGATAGATTTAATTACGCCACTTCTAAGTGGACTTTCTGAACTAAATCTAAACGATGAATGCGCAATTTATTTATTACATGCGCTTTTTATTGAAAATGATTGACTTGCCTATATTGTTGATATTTTGGTATGCAATCATCTACTTGATGTTATGAGAATGAATCCTATGGACGCATGGGATGAGGTCCTGCAAGACGGGATAATGCATGCATTAGATTATGTGACTGTGAGTCTTGTTACAACTTAGCCGATCGTTAAGTAACTGTGAGCTTTGGTTCGGTTGGGCTGGTTATTTAAAGGCTGTGAGCTCTGCTATAATTGGACCGGTTACGGTGCTCGAGGAGGAGGCCTATTTCTAGACACCACAAAGAGACAAGATGTGTAGATGAATTCATACCTAAGAAAATGACTGCAGTCGATTTTGAAAAAGAAACGAAAATGTTTTGAGCTGACACAAGCTACTATTTTCAAATTAAATTATTACTAACGCTTGTGACACAACTGAGAGTCAAGTTCAATCCTATAGCTCTATCGAGAAAGCTTTCAAATTGTTTTTGGCATGTGTCCACTGAGTACGCTGTACTCACGCCCTGCATGTTATTTCTAAAACGTGCAGGTTAGCTTGGATGAGGAGGTTGCGGCGTGCATGGATGACTTGTTGTTAATATAAATCCATTTTGGAAGTTTAACTTGAGGTTATGTGTCTTCACACATATAGCCATGGGATTGATGTCATTTGTTTAAAATCCGCTGCAACACTGTTATTTGATATGTTTGATTGCATGCTCGAATTCTTGAAAATGAGCCCGTGCGCTCGTACAAACCTTAAATCCTTTCTGAATTCCATTTTCAAACGTCCGATAAAATCTTCTAACGATTCCTCGAATTCCCTTAACCACCATTTGATTATTAAAACTAAAAGATGGCCCACTTTTGAATGCAATACTTGTTAATCACCAAACATAATCCCTTTGTTGAATTCAATATTTAACTTTGTTTGGGTATTCATTCTTTTGAGAATAATTGATTAAAAACCCACCTTATTGCAATTATGAATCCATTGTTGAATTAAAAACTTATTCACCGAGCATATTTCCTAAGTTAAAGTTTAGTTGTTCCACCTCACTGCCCATTGCATTCTAATCGTTTCAATACCCTAGAAGTCGGGCTGTGACAGATCCGGATAGAAGAGGGAAAATGTTATTTAGGTCCTAAGTTCAAAAAAATGGCCATAATTTATATTTATGAAGAGGGTGGGCCAAAATTTATTCTTTAATATTTATTATAACTATATCACATGATATTCTCATAAAGATATTCACTTTAAAAATAAATTTTCGAAATTACCACACAAATCGCATCTAATATTTAAATAATATGTGGATTAAAATTAGACTAAAAAATGATCCAAAATAGCAAATGCAGAAGGGAGAATCGCGGAACATTTTTTTCTAATTTAATTTACATACTAAAGACTCTGAGCTTCAAAATAAATTTTTATAACTACCAATTAAATTGTAGCTAATATTTTTAATAAACTAAACTAAAAAACGAAGAAACATAGTTAATGAAGATGGAACAATCGCATAACAATTTTCTTAAATTTAATTAAAAATTAAAGATTTAACTTTCAAAATTATTTTTTATAAAAATCAAACAAATTGCGGCTAATAATAATCTTACTGAAGTATGTGGATTAAATTGAACTAAAAAGATCAAAAATAGTAAATGAAGACGGAAGGATTGAGAAATAATCTTCTTGAATTTAATTAGAAAAAAATGGTTTTCACTTTATAAATAAATTTCTTTAACCACCAAACAAATTACGTCTAATAATATCCCTTCGTAATTGAACTAAAAAGGGATAAAAATAGTAAATAACGACAGAAAAATTGCATAACAATTTTCTTAAACCTTACTGAAGCGTGCAGATTAAATTGAACTGAAAGAATGAAAAATAGAAACGAAGACGGGAGAATCACACAATAATTTTTTAATTTAATAACTTAGTAATGACTTTCAATTTCAAAATAATTTTGAATATAGTAGATGAGTGATTGTAGAAAAAGTGTGAATACATTATTATAATGCTAATAAAGTAATAGATGGAATGATGGATAGTGTGTAGTGGGAGTAGGTTAGTAGGGTTTAGATGGGATGGTGGACCACATGTAGTGTAAATGCAACATTTTATAATGCTAAATATACACTAATTATTTCCTTTAAAGGAAACATACCAAGTATAATGGGACGTCCCAAAATAGAAAACATGCCGTATTCGATGGGACTTACATGCTATAAGAAATACTAAGAAATAATTTGATGCTTCCAGATGTAGTACCGGTAGAAATACTAAGAAATAATTTGATGCTTCCAGATGTAGTACCGGTAGTTAGTACATATTAGTATTGTTTTGTTATATTTATTATCCATAAAAAATATACTCCGTAAGAAATTATTTGAAACGTTCAAATTTAACAAATCCATATGGTAAATATCTATTTAGTATTTCTGAAAGGCAAATTTCTAGTGTGAATAGTTGGCCTAGTGGCAATTGTCATCCCTTGCTGTGGGACTTGACCAGAGATCGAATCCTTCAGTCTCCATAGGCTAAAAATTTTCCAATTTGTATTTCTTTACTTTTTATATTGTATGTTTTTCTTTGTCGTTTTAATTTTTCTTTCTTTTTTTTAAGTTCAATTTTAACGTGAAGAAATTAATATATTTTTAAGAGAATATCATGTGATATAGCCAATATGAGTATTGAAATACTCCCTCCGTCCCTGATATATCTTCTTAGGAGGGAGTGGCACGGGGATTAAGAAAAAATATTGATGAGTTGGTTGTGGGTGGATAAAAGGTGGTTGAATATGTATTGAGTGGATAAAGGATCCCACATTGAAGGAGTGATATATTAATTAATTGAAATAGTGGTGAGTGATATATTAATTAATTGAGATAGTGGTGGGTCATATGTGGTATTTTAGGTAAATAAGTTGATAAAGTAAGGGTAGGGAGTAATCATATGATGCCCAAAAATATCTAGGAAGATATATGGGGGACATCCAAAAAAGGAAAGATAGAAAGATATATCAGGGACGGAGAGAGTATAAATTATGGCCCACCTTCTTCATAAATATAAATTATAGCCATTTTTTTGAACTTAGAACCTAAATACCCCTTTCCCTCTTTTATTTGTGATCCATCACTCTTTGATCCATTTTATTGACACTTAATTTCCTTTTCAATTTTTTTTTCTTTTTTTACTATTTTTTTATTTTCCAGTTTTTTCTTTTCTTTTTCTATTTTTTTTCTTATTTTCCAGAATTTTTTTCTTTTTTTTTTCTGTTTTATTTTTTTTTCAGATTTTTTTTGTCTTATTTTCCAGATTTCTTTTTCTTTTTTTCTGTTTTTTTTTATTTTCCAGATTTTTTTCCTTTTTTCTGTTTTTTTTTTCAATTTTTTTTTAATTTCCAAATTTTTGTTTGCCTCTTCATTTTTTTGTTTGCCGCTTATTCTTTGGTCAAGATTGGAGCGAGGGGAGCCGAAGGCCTCGGAGCGAGCCGAAAAAATCTAAATTGTTGCCCGACGATTATCCTTATATTAGTAATCGGAGCAAAGGCGGAGCCGTATAATAGGAGCCGAAGGCGGAGCCACAAAATCGGAGTAGTATAACTTGAAATAATTGGAATGTTCGTCCCAAGAGTACCATATCATAACTTGGAACATCTGGAACTAATTTGACAATTCGTCCCAGTTGTACCAAATCTGGAACAAATGGCACTAATAAGGCTAAATTCGTACCAGATGTACTAGAACAATTGGTACTAATAAGACTAAATTTGTACCAAAAGTACCAAATGCCTCATACCCGCCCGACCCGACCCGCTCCGCATTTCATTAAGGGTATTTTCGTTCCAAATTGAAAAAAATGGCCAAAATTTATATATTTGAAGAAGGTGGGCCAAAATTTATATTTTAATGATCATTATGGCTATTTCAAAATATGTCTCTATTTTTAATTGTATTGTACCTTAATTTATTTGATTATTTTTTTACTTGAAAATTAGTAATTCACATATTTTTTTTGCTATTTTTTATTTATTTGATAAATTAATTATTATCGTAATAAAAAGTAATTATTATCGTGAAAAAACGTAATGATTCACAATTATTACTTTTTTCACGACAAATGTTTACTTTTGTTCACTACACTTTTTACTTTTAATGATTTGGTCGCATAATTATTGATATGAAAAAAGGTAATGTTTCAAATATACTTTTGTTGCGACAATGTTTATTTTAATTCACGATAATTTGTACTTTTAGTAATTCGGTCAAGTATTTATTGTCGTGTTAAAAAGTAATTATTTGATACGAAGAAATGTAATGTTTCAAAACATATTACTTTTGTTAACAACAATGTTTACTTTTATTTACAACAACTTGTAATTTTAGTTATTTGGTAAAGTAATTATTATCATAATAAAAAGTAATTATTGTCCTATAGAAAAGTAATATTTCTTAATTATTACTTTTTTTTCACGACAATGTTTACTTTGTTCACGACACCTTTTATTTTCGTGATTTGGTCAAGTAAATATTATTGGGATGAAAAGTAATATGAAAAAAAGGTAATGTTTTAAAATATTACTTTTCTTGTGTCACTTCAACTTGTACTTTAGTAATTCGGTCAAGCAATTATTGTCATAATGAAAGTAAATATTGATATGAAGAAATATTGTCACAGCCCCAAATCCCGAGGGACGGCAGAAGCCGGGGTGTGACTGGAGTTGGATTAAAGAAGCGGGGTAGAAAGGGGGCTAACTGACTAAACATACATAAAAGACATCATACATTCAATGAACAAGACTTGAATATTATAAAGATAGAGTTAATCACGAGGGATTACTCGACAAAAGTACACAAAGGTATCTAAGTTCAAGTTTACAGACTTATGCTACAGTGTTTCGTTTAATATACATATTCTCAAAAGCCTTAGAGTTTTGCAGCGGAAGAGGTCCTAAGCTAAAGCATCCTATCTTCTCAACTCAACTTCAACCACTGCCGCTATCGTCGCTTCAACCTGCACATTTAGAAAACAATGCAGGACTAAGTACAAAAGTACTTAGTGGGCACGATGCCAAAATCATAATCATAAGTATAGATAATATGGCATTTCATAATTGTAGCACATCGGGGTTTTATTGAAAAGGGCCCGTGTCTACTAAACATTTTCTGGCTCGTTTTTCTCAATTTAGCTTGCAAGCATTTTTCTGGTATGTTACGTTCAATCTTGACCAATTCTCATTCACCGTGGCTGGTACCCCTCAACAGGATATCACATACACCACAGGTTACAAAGTGCACTAACTCTGGAAAGTGCTTAGCAGCTAACTCAGAGCCGATCGTTAGTTAACCTAGTTAGATTAACTCTAAATCTGGAAAACACGGATGTTAACTCAGATAGGTACAAGAGAACTCACATAAAACATAAAACAGTTCATGCCATAATTATCACTTTGAAACACACAGATATCAAAGCGATAAAGAAAGGTTTTTCCAGCATTGCTCGTTTTATTTTATATATAAAAGCCCACCTTGTAATACAGAACTAAAAAGCACTAGCTTCCGATCTTCTGATCTTCCGTCCTTTCTTTACTGCTAGCTTCCTCCTTCATCGTAAAATAATAATACTTAAAATCGGGTCGTAAAAGATAATCGATCATTTAAACTC
Organism: Schizonepeta tenuifolia; assembly: GCA_029490685.1. NCBI lineage: Eukaryota > Viridiplantae > Streptophyta > Magnoliopsida > Lamiales > Lamiaceae > Schizonepeta > Schizonepeta tenuifolia. Next base: position 52,280,914 of record CM055959.1, on the reverse strand, counting down.
GAAAAAGTTTTAGTCGTTTCATTTCTTTAGGCATTTGCACGCTTACTAGATTCATTTTACTTAAACGGGAACAAGACTCGAACAAATTCCGTTTAGAACTCGAAAGGTCTCATACTCGACTCTTAAGTCAGTAGAGAGGGTAGTCGATAGCTTAATACGACTTAAAAGATCAAAGGAACTAACTTGGAAAAGAAATCAACTTAGGAAAATAAGTTTTAATTCTTTATACGATTTATGCATCTTCACACTTAACTATATTTCTTTACTTTGACGGATACGAGATGAGATCTCGTCTTGTTTTACCACTCAAGACTCCTTTCTTGACACTGGGGTCAGTAGGAAGATAGTCGGCAAGTTATTACGGCTTAAACGATCGAAAGAAACTAAGTTGCGAACGAAACAACTTAGAAGAATGAAATCTGAAAATTCACTGCGCAAGGCAGTAACTCTGGGGACTGCCCAGAACAGGGGAATTGGAAACAGGGGATGAGCCCTATACCGTTGGAAATCTTGGGATGTCTAGTTTACGCTCCAATTTACGGATCGCAAATCCGATAAACGAGCTAAAAGTTATTACAGTTTCCGGCGAGGGTCGCAAAACTGCCGCGCTAACCCTAGTTGCTCGATGGAAACGACGTATAACATCTTAGGTTCGTTCTAAGTTCTCGTATTTGATTTCTTATGAAACTTGACCCTCAAGGCAGTCAACACGTACCCCCGTATGTGATGAACTCCTTCTCAAAACTCGTCCAATAGCACGACGTTCTAAACGTCGGCTTTCAACTAACATGTACTAAACCAAAAATCAAGTTATCAATCCCTCGTTCTAATTCTCGACTATAACTACAACTCATATTAAAATAGCTCGAAAGCTCATGACGTCAACTACAAAGTCGTTCTCAAGTCCATCATAAACGATATTATCAAGTTAGAATTCCCGTTCGACTTCTCGGTTATTAATTACAACTAATTGTTCATCTCTTACACAATTTTAAAAGTTGTCGGATTTCATTCAAATTTTACGTCATCAAACATCATCTAACGAGATTCATTTTCATGCATATAATCACTTCATGTCAACACTATATCTCAACTTATGACGAGTTCTTCGTCTCTTACATTCCACAAAATAGTTTTAGAAAATTCTCAAATAAATCCTATTATCAACTAACATCAATTAAAACATTATTTCATCAACAAATCAACATCTAAATCATCTACCAGGAAACCCCTAATTTTCTACTTAATTTCGGTATTAACCCTATAATTTAAAGGGTGATTTTCTTCATTAATCAACATCATTTATCTCTTAATCATACTATTATATCACCCATTAATCAATTGAAATCCATTTGCAACATGAAATTGAAAAACTCCCAATTCCATACCTCAAACCCTAAATCGGTTTCAACATAACAAAGGGCTTTCGATTTCTCTTGGTTCTAATCACTAATTAAACACTTCCTAAGCATGATTATAACATCAATTTAAGGATTCAAAAATCCTACACAAATGCCCTAAATTTTCGGTAATACATAGAAGTTAGGGTTCATGATTTTCCTTCAATTTTAATCCTAGAATGCATATCCAAACACTTCTAATTTCACTAATCCAAGATCAAAACATCTAGTTCATCAATCCTCAATTTCGATCCAAGAAGAAAAATAAAAAGAAAGGGATTTGGTATGGATAGAAACATAGAGGAGAGGATTACCTTGACAAATAATGAAGGAAGACTTATGTTTTGATGGATGGATGAAGACTTGTAAAAATCAGTCCGAGTTCGAGTTATGTTTTGATGTTTTGACACAGTCCGAGTTTCGTCCGGAAAATCATAAAAACGAACTTTCTCGGGCGAGTTCGTATCGCGATTTCGTGAATGTAAAAATCAGACGGTTTTCCGTTCTGAGTTCACGAACTAAAAACTTTTCGTACGCGCTAACCCTAAATACAGTAGTCGTCTAGCTAACTTCCGTAAATTATTTTCGGAAACGGATTCGACCGTTAGTCTTAAAATTCAAAATCGTAAACTTAGGCGTGCAAAGCCATTTATTTTATTAACTTTAATTTTTTTGAAATCGTTAGGAATTTCCGGGGCATTACAAATATAATGTTTTAAAAAGTTAATTTAGCTAAGAAATTAATAAAATTGATTAGTCAAGAAGAAAAATTAAAAGAAATTAGAAAAAACAAAAATGAAAAAGAAAAATAATTTAAAACAAAAAAACGCGTGAAAATTGTATACATATAATTAAATGTGCGCTAACATTATTTAAGAAGTGTTCTTGTCCTAGTAATTAAGGCGTTAAACTCTTTAAAGAATCGCCCGTGTTCGATTCCTACTATATGCAATTCTTCAGATTTTTATTTTTTTTAAATGTTTGTACAAAACACAAGCCTTCTAAATAGAAGACTTCCGCTCCTCCTAAGGATTGAACCCCGACGTGGGTTGGGGAAGGCATAGGCTCAACCGTTGGGCTAGAGGTTGTGATGTTTTTATCATTATGGATATTAGATATCAATATGACGTGGGTTGGGGAAGGCATAGGCCCGACCCGTTTGACCTGATTATATCACATACAACCGTTGCACCCAAGTGTGCCTCTTTCTATATAAAAAAGAAAAGAGAAAACAAATCTGTATTTTTTTTTTAATAGTGAATTTGTTTTGCTTTTAAGTCATGCATAAATAACTTCTTTGGTATGTTTGATTGATTACACCTTCTGATTATTTTATTTAAATTGGTTTTGGCAATTTTGATTTGAGCAACACTCTCATAAAATCGGTCTCACACTGTGAGATGGGTGTGTGGCGTGTGCATTGTACGTGCGTCCTTTTCACGCATAGCGAGTGTTCTGCATGCGCCCGATAATTATTTTTTCTTAGTAAAGTCTGTGCATCTCATTATACTGTGTGGTGTATCTCAATACGCGGTGTGGTGTATCTCAGTGCACATAATGGTGCATCTCATTATTCATGGTGGTGCATCTGCGTACATTATGTGGTGCATAAATGCATAGTGGTGCATCTAAAAAAATGGTGCATCTAATTATCCCGTCATCTCATTCAATCCAAGTTTAAGAAATTAGCTAAACATATTAATAAACGTAAACAAAGTAAAAGAAATTAAAGTAAACACGATTGAAACTAAAATAAGAACTATATTACCGAAAGTAAAGTAGATCGTATCTTGTCCAGAACGCCAACTGAAAACTAAAGCAGTAAAGTAAAACATAATTTAAAGCTTTGCCCGTAGGACTTATTTTTCTCCTCTCCAAACTCTCAACAACAGAATTAAAATTATGCTAGGGTTGAATGATGATTTTGCAGAGCACATGCAGCCATATATATAGACATCAAGGCTAGGTTAAGTCGGTTCCCTTCATGGGCTGGACTCCTTCCTTCCTTGGCCTTATTTCCTTCTTTAGCTTGGCATCGGCGGCATCGGATTTCCTTCCTTATTGATTCCAACTTTGATCGGTCTCTTCCGATAAGGATGGAAGTTTCCTTTCTTATCCTCTCCCTTGGCACTCAAGTCTCATCCGTTGTCCTCTGCTTCATCCTTTTGTCTTAGTCATATCAATTTCAGTCTTGCCCTCAACACGCACTAGTCTGGGTACTCTACTGCTTTGGTCATAAGATTATGGGGAGGTACTCCTTCACCTGTAACTTTTCTCAAGATGTATTTCTTCATTCCCATCTACAGACTTCAGCCCTATACCCATATTGCATTGTATCATTGCCCAACGTCAGAAAAGCTATTTTCCACCAGATTATGCCCACAATCGCACCTGTTCTGCCCTGCACCCACTTCCTCTTACTTGTGTCCTCCCAGACACATAAACACTCGAAAAAGAGACAAAAGATACAACAAAAAGACACGAAAAATGAATACAATTATGAGTTCATCAAATTGTATTTCCATCTCTAAAAGTGACAGTTTCCTAGAAAATCTAGTAACAATGGGTTAGTATTTGAGTTTTTTTTTGCTACTATTATAATTCGATTTAACTAACTTGCTATTTTAATTGAGAAATAATAAGTTATATTTGTAATTAAAAGTTATAAATGAAATTAATTATCTGATGGTCCCAATTATGAGTAATTGGTATATGGGAGGGGGGGGGAGGGAGAATACACCAGTAGGGATTTTTTAAACAAAAATATTGATTTTCAACTCTTGGTGAACTTTTCTGTTCAGCTAGCTTGACAACTGTAAAGGACAGCTGGAGCACTATATTCAGTCAGGATCAAAGCTAACTAGTTTTAACCAGAGTTTCCAACTTTGCGGAAGTTGGTGGGTTTTGGACTCGTTACAAAACTGAAAACTTTTTGAGGGAAGGTCAATTTCCCTAAACCGTTTTAGTTGCAGAACGAAAGTTTGTTTTTCGAGCAGGGGTTAGTTGGTTAGTATACTGAATATAAAATAGTGAAATGTAATGACACAGTATTTTAACCTGGTTCGGATATCGACCTCCTACGTCTACGACTTTCTTTTTGGGTGAGTAATCTATTAGATAAGCTTACACGTGCTTATCAAACAATCCACTTAGTTTGCGGGTACCAAGCAACCTAGCCAGTTCAATTACAGGTTCGAACCAAACCTTACAACACTTTTACGGGAAAGTGTACAGCCTACAGTTCTTTTGCAGGGAAGAACAAAGCCTGGATCTTAGATTGCGGGTTCTAAGAGAGCTAGTTTCTTTGATTACGGGTTCAAAGAAAGACCAAGGGTTTCGGGTTTCCAACTACGAACTATGCTACTGAGAACACTCGAGGCTTATTCCTAAGGCTTCGAGACTCAATCTGCAAGAGAGAGTCTGCTTAGAATCTATGCAAGAACCTATTACTAATTTAGACTCAATCAAAGAATGGGCTTTTTAAGAGGCTAGATGGGAAGAACAGGAGGAGGACTTGACACTATACTTCTACTGGTTCTTCAGCTTGGAGGTTCTTTTGCGAGAGAGAATCTGCTTCTGCTTTTTTGCGTGGTTGCTCTCTTGTCTGCTCTCTCACTTTCTTGAAATGGGGAGACCTCTATATATACAAAGGGTGGTAAACTAGCCGGTTAAAGTAACTGTTTGACCTCTGCCAAAAATTTTGCACTCTACCAACTTTTCTGCAACATTTGCTAAAATAGCAACTGCGATCCATGCTTTATGCACGTCATCTTGGTCGGTCTATTTATAGAAAGTTTCTTGGCTGGCTTGAGCTTCTGAGTAGATTTGAATTTCGAACTTCAACTCGTCTACTTTCTCCGTCATCAAGGTCTTCTTTTCTTGACTTGGCGACGTTTGACTTCATCACACCTTCTCGACATGCTTGAGCTTTATGGATCAACTGTGGAGTCAACTGATCTTCAATTCGACTAGCCAACTTGCCTCTTCAGTCCGACTGACTTCTTTTGTTTGAATCCTGTAAAGATAAAAATCACTACGCTCAAACAGTGAACTCTATCTAAGTTCAGACTGATGAATTCATCTATTCAGTTGGAATCAGTTGGGTTTGGGGATGAATCAAAACTTTTATTAATTTTCCCAACATTACCTTTATCTTCTAATTATTCATTAATCCCTTTAATCAATATATAATTGTAGCCGAGTGTTGGGCCGTACAATGTTTTTGCCTGTTCTTTATATACGCAAAATGGATCTCCTCTAGCATATTCGAAACTGAGTTCCAACATAGAAAACTAAGTTTGGCACATTTGAAGAATGAAGAAAAGACAATCATCTCGAAATAACTAAACTAAAAGAATGTATACGAAATTATCTAAAAAAAATGTATACGAAATGGTCTAAAGTGAGATAATTTAAATTAAAGATGTGTATTCACATTCATATCTTATAGCATAATTATTAATTATAAATATATTCTTGAAATAAGAATATAATACAACGTTCCACAAGAACATGCGATGCTTTTCTTTTTCATCCATCTCAAAAGAACAATTATTTATTTATGATGCTCACTTCATTCCTGATTGTTGTATTACATGTTGATTGGCATAGGTCTTAAAGCAGTGTTTGGTTGAAAGTGTGTTGAGAGGAGAATTGTATGTTAGATGTTTGTTGAGTGTAAAATATGATCCATGATTTTTAAAAATATGTGGTAGATGTTTAAAGAAGTTGTGTGGAGTTATGTCCCATAATAGAAATAAATGAAAATAATACACTTTTCAAGTTAGACGGAAATGGAATTAGTGATATAGTATTTATCAGTGTAATAGTACTTTTTGTTGGGAAAATTAGGAAAGGTTTTGATTTATCCCAAAACCCAGTTGACCCCAACCGAGTAGATGAAAACCATCAGTCTGAACTTAGCTAGAGCTCACTATTTGAGCGTAGAGATTTTATCTTTACAAGTTTCAACCAGAATAAGACAACTGGACTGAAGAAGGCAGTTCGTGAAGAACTCAGTTAAGACTCAAGCTCAGCTGAACAGGAACTCAGCTGAACCTCAACCTCAGCTGGATCACGAACTCAGTTGGACAGCACCTCAATTGACTCCTCAACAGACCTATGCAGCTCAATCGTGAAGAGAAGTTGTGTAGAAGTCAAATGTCGCAAAGCTGAAAACAGAAGACTTTGAAGACGTTAAAGGCAGAAGAGTTGAAGTCTAAATTCAAATCTACTCAGAAGCACAAGTCAGCTGGAGAACTTACTATAAATGGACCGACAACAGAGACGTGCAAAAAGCGAAGTTGGAAGTTGCAATTTTAGGAAAATTTCCAGTAAAGCAGGTGGAGTGCCATACTTTTGGCAGAAATGAAATGGCTCTTTTCAACGGTTAATTAGATCTCCCTCTCTAAATAGAGGTCTCCATAATTCACTGCAAGAAAAAGGTTATAGACAACGGGAAATTTGCGTCTTCTATAATGAAAAATCCCATCGTCTATAGCCTCATAGTCTATTGTGGACGGTTATAGACGACGGTAAATTCCCTTCGTCTATTACCTCATAGATAACGGTAAATCCTCGTCGTCTATGTGCTTTATAGACAACGGTAAATCCCTGTCGTCTATAACCAAAAATTCTTTTGTCTTTGAAAATTTTAGAAAATAGTTTTTTTCTAATATAGATAACGCTATATCCACATCGTCTTTAGTATGAATAGGTATCGGTTTTTTCTGTTGTCTATTGTATTACGAGGTCCGACTGTCTATTAACATACATTAATATTTCATTTTTTCCAATCAAATGATAATATCATAAACATAAAAAATCATAAAATCAAATATAATGTTATAAACTCAAAGTCATACAATCAATCACTTTGATTACATGTTGTACAACTAGCCTTAAAACAATAACAATTTTTCCAACTAGCCTTAAAATACAAAAACAAATGTGTACATTGTCTTACTCACCAAAACAATAATAATGTCTCCAAGAATTACATGTTACTCAACCAAGCCTATCCATTCATCCATGCATCCAAGTGACTTGCATCTACATGATCTAAATGAAAATCACTACTTCATTTTCATATCTTAAAATTTCATAAAAGATAAAAATAATTAAAAAAAGGTAAAACGTTAAGAAACTTACCATCATCACTCGATAAATTCGTCAACAAAATCAGCCCACTCCATACGCAGTTCATCAATTTCATTTGTTGAATAATATCCTTTGGTAAACGATAAATAAATAAAACTAAAATCAAAATTAGATCATAAATAAAATTGTACCTTGAAAATAAAATAAACTTACAAGTAAAAACATAGGAATTGGGGAGCTAGATCCTTCATTTTCAGTATAAAATCCGCCTATGGTGTATATTATTGTACAATATTAATCCAAACTTTCTCTTGTTCTTCCATCTAGCCTCTCAGAAAACCCTTTCTTTGATCGAGCCTAGAATATAGGTTCTTGCTTAAATTTGTGTCCAAGCAGACTCTCTCCCAAAAGATCGAGTCTCTAAGCCTTAGGACGAAGCCTCCTTTTCTCTCTGTGTAGAAGGCTTCTTGGTTGGAACAACCCCTAACCCCCAAACCTTAGGTCCGACTTTGAACCTGCAATCAAAGTCATTAGGTCCCTTCAAACCTGCAATCAAAGACCAGGTCCCTTTGAACCCGTAATGAAAGACTAGGTCCCTTGGAACCCGTAATTTAAGACTAGGTCCCCTTATAACCCGTAATCTAAGCTCAAGTTGTATACTTTCCCGCAAAAGTATTGTAAGATCTTGTTCAAACTCGTAATCGAATTGGTTAGGTCACTTGGTACCCGTAAACCAAGTGGAACGTTTGATAATCATGCCTAAACTTATCTAGTGGATTACTTCCCTGAAAATAAAGTCGTGGAAGTAGGGGGTGAATCTTTCAACCACGTTAAATACTGTTTACTTTACATTCTGTATTTACATTCAGTATTTTATATTTAGTTACCTAACTGTACTTTCACAAACTGCACTAAGTTTTGAGAACTTGACCTTCCCCGTTTTCATTAAGGTTTTAGTTTTAGTAACAAGCTTTAATTTCTACCAACTTACGGAAAGCTAAACTCTTTGAAACATCAGTTGGAATACATAGTTGGCCCTCATTCGAAGAAGTCATATGTGCAACCAACTATCTGAACAGCTCTAACTGAACATCTCAGTTGTAGAGTAGCTCCAACTGAGTTTCCCAGTTGTTGAGCAAACTGACCTGAGTAGTTAACTCAGTGGAAAGATTACAAAAGTAAAAATTGCTACTGATGTATTCCCTCCCCCCCCCCCCACACCAGATACTCGTTACCGGGACCATCACTTTTTACAAAGGATTATCCACTTACAATGGTTTTTATTGATTTTTTTAAAATTTAATTAAAAAATGCACAAAAATATATATTAACTTTACTTTGTCTTTCATTTTGCACATGACTTTTGAATTTTTTTCATAAAATCACCAACTTTTAGTTTTGTTCAAATTTTCCTTAATATGAAAATTTTCAACCAACTCTTTTATAGTGTTGAACTAGAACTCTATACATCAAGATGAGAAAGATGACATAATATAAATGTGAAGAGTTTCGCTTTATCATAAAATTGTCATAGGTTTCGTGAATTCGTATGAGAGGAAAATTTGGAAGAATATAGTTCAGGTATGTAATGACATCATAAAGAATTTCTAAAAACTATCTCGTTTAATTTGCCGTACATAAAAAGTCTGCATAGTGGGATGTTGGGATGCTTATAATCTTAGTCATTGTTCTATATTACCTCTGACCATTCTATTGAGCTTCACAATATGAGAGTTAATGAGTTGATGATTCCAGGAACTCGGATGTGGGATGCAAAGCTTATTTTAGACTTATTTAAGAAGAGGAGGCGTAGGGGGGAATACACCAGTAGCAATTTTCGTTTTGCTAAAAGTCTTTTCACTGATTTAGACTGCTCAGGTCAGTTGGCTCGACAACTGGAAAAGTCAGTTGGAGTTGCTCTACAATTGAGTTGCTTAGTTGGAGCGAATTACACAGTTGGGGGCAGAGCTGGCTCCTATGCCTGAAGGTCAACTGTTTGTACCAACTGAGGTTTTATACAGTTTTGCAATGCGGAAGGTCAAGTCCCAAAATTAGTGCAGTTTATGTGCTTGTGCATTTGTATGCAAGTTTGTATGCTGGTAAGTTGGTTAGTACACTTAATCTAAAATATTGAAAGTAAATACGGAAAGTAAAGTACACAATATTTTAACGTGGTTCAGTGATTGACCTCCTATATCCACGACTTCCTTTTCTGGGAAGTAATCTACTAGATAAGCTTAAGCGTGCTTACCAAACACTCCACTTGGTTTCCGGGTACCAAGCAAACCTAACCAGTTCAATTATGGGTTCGAGCAAAACCTTACAACACTTTTCTGGGCAAGTGCACAGCCTAGATCTTAGATTCTAGGTTTTAAGGGACCTAGTGATTTTGATTACGGGTTCAAAGTCGGACCTAAGGGTTGGGGGTTGGGGATTTTCCAACTGGGAAACCTTCAACACTAAGGGATGTGGAGGCTTCGACCTAAGGCTACAGACTCGATCTTTTGGAAGAGAGTCTATTGGGACACAAATTACGCAAGAACCTAAACTCTAGACTCGATCAAAGAAGGGCCTTTTTGAGATGCTCGAAGGAAGAACAAGAGGAGGTATGAACACTCTACTTCTACTGGACTCCAGCTGAGATATTCTTGCTGAGGAGAGAGCTGGTCTGCTACTACCGCTACTTCACCTTTTTCTTTTCTCTCAACTCTTTCGCCTATGTACGTATCTTTAATTTGCGTCTATGAGCTTGAATGTAGAGACCTCTATTTATAGAGGGAGATCTAACTATCCATTGGAAAGAGCCATTTGACCTCTGCCAAAAGCATGACACTCCATCTGCTTTTCTGAAAACTTTCCTAAAATGGAAACTGCGAGCATTGCTTTTTGCACGTCGCTATTTTCGGTCCATTTATAGTAAGTTCTCCAGCTTAATTGTGCTTCCGAGTAGATTCAAATCTAGACTGCAACTATTTTGTCTTCAACGTCTTTGTTATAATATTTAATGTATATGTATCTTACCTTATTTAGATTGTAGCCCTAGCCCTAGTAGTCTAGTATATATGTGTGTGTATTCTCCTCTCTTTCAACACTGAATAATACTTTCTCTTCTCCCAATATGTTTATATAATTATTCCTTACATGGTATCAGAGCAGGTTCGATATCTGCTCTGACCCTCATTACATTTTGCCAGGGTATTGCCGTCGCCGCGCTGTCATTCTTCCAGCTGCTGCTACTGTTCGGATATGCTCTCCAGTCGTGCCGCCTCTCTCCAGCCGCTGTTCTCAGCCGCCGCCGCTGCTTCTCCTCTACCTAGGGTTTGAGTTTCTACTCCTTATGCATCATGTCTGTTTCGAAATCTGCTGCCCTAGGAACCACCATCAAATTGAATGGTTCCAATTATCTTCTTTGGTCTCGTGCCTTCCTACTATTCTTAGGCTCTCAGAAGAATAAAAAACACATGTTTTAAATGATCATCTTGATTCTACGAATCCAAATATGATGCTTGGAGTGTCGATGTCATGACTTAGCTTTTGAATAGCCTCGAAGACTCTGTCAGCAAGAATATCATGTTCTTGGAAACTGATAAAGCCATGTGGGATACATTGAAACAAATGTATTCCAATGAAAAGAACGTTTCTCGTGTCTTTGAGTTATATGAGAAACTTTTCTCTCATACTCAGTCTTGTCAATCAGTAAATGACTACTTCTCTATACTCAAGGGACTTGCTGATGAAATCCTTGTTTATCATCCACTATCATGTTCTGCCACACAGCGAGCCACTCAGTGGAAAGAGTTCATGGTTACCAAATTCTTATCCGGTTTAGATGCTGACCTCCGACCAATTCATGACAGTTTGTTATCTAGTGATAATGTTTCCTCATTATCCAATTCCCTATCTCGTGTGCTGCGTGTTTCAACTGGTCGTGCCAATGATGCTGCTCCTTCCAACTCTTCAGCCATGGCTGCTCGCGGTTAAAAATCACATGTTACTAGCTTGTTTCCACCTTCACACACGGCTGTTCACGGTCAAAATTATGCTCATGGTAAGAATTGTCATGGTGGTCGTGGCCGTGGCCATGGTGGTGGTGGACGTGGCTGAGGCCGAGGTCGTAGTTCTGATTGCCATTGTGAATATTGTCATCGTACCATCCTTACTTCTGAGAAATGTTGGCAAACCTTTGGCAAATTAGGTCGGGCTAATACGGTTGTTCCTAAGCCGCAGTCTTTCTCCAATGATAATGTGGTCTCGATCTCACGCACTCAATATGACCATCTGATCCATTCCATCAATTCGTCGCCTTTTTCTCCATCTACTACTGTTGCTCCCTCTACTAATGCAGCTCCTCCCATCGTTGCATTTGTAGGTGCGTTTGTAGTCTCATGGTAAGTCTTGGTTGGTAGATTTCGGTGCTCTTGTCCATATTACTGGCACTAAATCTCTCTTGACATCTTTTACTCCATCTTCCTTACCTTCTGTTCGTGTCACTAATGGCACCTATTCTCCAGTGATGGGGATTGGTGTTGTCCGCCACACTCCTCAACTCAGTCTTGAAAATGTTATGTTTGCTTCTAACCTATGTTACCTTTCAGGATCTACAGACGAAAAGGAAGATTGGTGGAGGACATGAGCATGACGGTGTCTACTATTTGGATTCTGGCCCTCATGCACCTTTGCGTGCTCTTTCCGCTAGTGTGTCTACATATCAGTGGCATTGTCGTCTTGGTCATCTGTCTTTTTCTAGTCTTCGAAGTTTAGTTCCTGTTTTGTCTGTTGATTTTCAATGTGAGTCTTGTAAGTTAGGCAAGCACCATTGCACATCTTTTCCTTCTAGAGTAGATAGACGTAGTTCTTTCGCTTTTGAACTTGTTCATTATGATGTTTGGGGTCAGAGTCGAGTTGAGTCTTGAGTGGGGGGAGGGGCTTCAGGTATTTTCTGATCTTAGTTAATGATTATTCGTGTATGACCTAGTTGTATTTACTTAAAAAGAGAACTGAAGTCCCTGTTGTACTAAACTCCTTTTATCATGAAATAAAAACTTAATATTCTGTCGATTTGCATATTCTTCGCACTAATAATGCTCTTGAGTTCACTCAAAAATATATTTCATCCTTTTGTGCTTCCCGGGGTATACTTCATCAAACTTCTTGCTCTCATACTTCCCAATAAAATGGTGTTGTTGAACGCAAACACTGTCATATTTTGGATGTGGCTCGTACTCTTATGTCTCTCATGCGTGTACCTAAGTGGTTATGGGGTGATGTTATTCTTACTGCATGTTATCTTATTAATAGAATGCCTTCTAGTGTGCTCCATGGAGATATTCCTTTTTCGTGTCTTCATCCAGATAAACCCCTTTGCCCTGTTCCTCCTCGCATTTTTGGGTGTATTTGTTTTGTTCATGATCTCATTCATGGATTGCATAAGTTGTCTTCACGTTCTATTAAGTGTGTCTTTCTCGGGTATTCTCGATAAGGGTATCGATGTCTTGACCCACTTACCAAGCGTCACTATGTTTGTGCTGATGTCACTTTCTTTTAATCTTAGCCATACTTTTCTCATACCAGCGCTACTTTTTCTAATGTGTTAAGCTATACTCCTTTGCCTATTTCGGTGTCAGTGTCTCCTCTAGCTCGACCCTTACAGGTATATACTCGTCAGTCTCGGCCCGCGCCTGTTCTAGAACCTATCTCTGATCCAGCCTCATGTCCTCTACCCGAGTTATCTTCTCTTGCAAATTCTGAAGATCCCCAACCTGCCAACACATATAGAATCTGCTTGGGGAATTAGGATTCACTTTCAATGAACCATAACCTATGCACTGTGATAACCAAGCAAGCAGCTATTTACATTGATAACAATCCAGTGTTTCATGAACTGACTAAACATATTGAGGTTGACTGCCATTTCATTCGTGAGTGTGTTCTAAATCACACTATTTCTACTTGTTTCACGTCTTTGGCTAATCAGATTGCTAATATTTTCACTAAACCGTTGGCCGGCAAGCATTTCCCTGAGTTGTGTACCAAGTTGGATATGATCAACATATATGCTCCAGCTTGAGGGGGAATGTTATAATATTTAATGTATATAAATTTTACCTTATTTAAATTGTAGCCCTAGCCCTAGTAGTCTAGTATATATATGTGTGTATTCTCCTCTGTTTGAACACTGAACAATACTTTCTGTTCTCCGCTTTTCAACGTCTGACTTCAACACAACTTCTCTTCACACTGGAACTGTATGCCTTCAGCTGCATGGGTCAGTTGAGGAGTCAACTGAGCTGCTGTCAAACTGAGTCCATGCTTCAGTTAAGGTTGAGGTCTCAACTAAGTTTGGGTGTCACATGAGTTTTAGGTCTCAGATGAGTTTGGATCTCAATTGAGTTTGGGTCTCATCTGAGTTCTTCACGAACTTCCTTCTTTAGTCCGACTATCTTCTTCTGCTTGAAACCTGTAAAGATAAAATCCCTACGCTCAAATAGTGAGCTCTACCTAAGATCAGACTAAAGGCATTCATCTACTCGGTTGGGGTCAGTTGGGGTTTTGGAATCGTTCGAAACCTTTTACTAATTTTCCAACAATTTTTTCCTTTTTGATGATGCCAAAATCATAAACTGACATCACCTATCTTTCCTAACTGATACCATAAATTGATACCAAAAAGTCTAAAAGATAAACTCAATTCTAGTCTACAAGATAAAAATAAATAGATTGACCTCAAACTTGGACGACGTGATGGTTGTCATCAAGTGAGATCAATAACTGAAGACCTTTAATAACCAATAGCTTGTTATTACAGATAACAAATTGGGGAGTGATTACAGTTACAACTGAGTTCTTGTTAAACTACAGTCCTAACTTCTAATCTACTCTAGGTCTGCGTCTCCTCCACCTTTTTCTTGCTTCGAAGAAGGGTCTTCATCTTCAGCAAGGTTGGAGGCTGAGGTAATCCCTTCTTGACCTTATCAACCTTTCCTTCAACAACTTTGCATGTCTTTATCAAGGCCGGCGACGATGGACTCAGTTACCTCAAGCGACACGGTGAGGTGACTGATCTCTCTTCAGCCGTGTCTCCTTTGGCCTAGATAACCAACTAAGAGTCCATCTTCTCCATCAAGAAGGTCTTTGTTTTCAACTCCTTCCTGCCATGGCTGGAGGCTAAGGCTACACGCCATTTCTGCAACTTTAAACAGCCTTGCAGGATCTTCACTCCTGCTTCAGTTCACCTGAGGTGGCATTAACATCGATGTGTTGACCTAAGCAAAACCTTCAAGGTGAATGCCTATACACCTTCCCCCTTTTTGGCATCAACAAAAAGAAGGTGAAGTGCAGGGTGAACAATTGCAAGGTTGTACAAGCATCAGTGACTTCTGGTGCTTCTCCTTGCAAAACTGCTACAATGGTTAAGAAAGGTAGATCCACCAAGATGAGCTTAAGTACAGGGAAAAACCCTTCATGAACTCATCGCAAGATTAAGTGCCTAGAACCGCCCTAGACATGTGATGGAGAGGTTACGAATGACCTATTCTGGTGATGTGGGATTGTAGATCCTCAACCTGATGTGCAATTGGAAGAACACCTCAGAGAGCTGCATTAGCTGGTTGACACCACAAAACACTAACATTATCAGTCGTCCTTTGAGGCATCTGCAACTTATGTAGCCACGAACATAGCGTTCTTGCAGAACCAATTCTTTCATTGATTCAGGGTTAGCAGAAGAAAAGAACCGGTTTGCAAAGTGGGAAGGCATATTCTCGATCTGGTAGGATTTTCTGAAGAGGAAGATAAACCTTCAAAAGAGAGAAAACCACAAGGCAAAATTTACACGAGAAAAGGCAGTAAATCTTAGAGTTGTTGAGATATGAAAATCTGGTTGATATACAAACTAAATTGCAAGCCTCTCTATTTATATGAGGGATGAGATCCGAATCAACGGCTCAAATTGAGTCGTGCAGTTTCTTCGGGAAAAATGGAAGTCTTCAATACGTTGTTTCAGAAAAAGCTGCTCCCAGAAATGACGGTGATGGAACATATCATAGACGGTGTGCAACACTCGCGCGCGTGAGGAGAGTAGGTAAATTTATGTCAGCCCACTCGTGATCTAAAAGCATGGTCTATGGGTTTAGACGAGCTTTCCAATGACTGTGACTGCTTGACTAATTTAATGTGAATAACTTGTAACAGATGTTTGAATTAATTTTCGAAACACCCGCCATAGCAAAAAGGAACAAGTTAACATAGTACCACTCAATCGGCGTAGATCTAGACTATCTCCTTTACTCAGCTTACACTCGACTGACTCAAGTCGTCAGTTCAGTTGAGGTTTGACTCCATCAATCAACTGGACTGAATGGAGAGACGTACTCGCTCGGTTCTCCCTCAAGTTGAGATTCCCCCTCAATTTGTGATCTCCATCTTCATGGCTTTTTCTTTAGTTGGGTTGAGCAATCCAAGGAGTTGACATAGCATCTTGAATCGAGCTTCCACCAAAGGCTTTGTGAAAATATCACCTCTCTGAATGTCAGTGTGAATTTTACAATAACGTCCTTCTTGTCGACATGATCACAGATATAGTGATGTCGAATGTCGATGTGCTTTTTCCTAGAATGGTGAACTGTATTCACCGTCTGATATAGGATTTTGAACAGTCGGATATATCTCGATTTAAACATTCTCTTTACGCTTAAGCGGCGGATTTCTCTTGCAGAAAATACCTTCTGAAAACTATATCTCTAGATGCAAACTCTAACTCTAATCTTCGACTATCGATTTACGACTTTTATCGACTCTAAACTTCTTTTATCTTTTCTTTAATCCGACGAAGGGATTCTAACGTTTCTTTAACTCCTTCAGGTCTCTTTACCTTTCTTGCGCCTGCTTCACTTCAATAATGCGGAGAATATCTCTTCTTTCTAAACAAAGCTTCGCACGACGCTATCCTACTCGTATTTAAATAACTCATTGTCAACTCGTTCTTGAAATTTTTTCCAAAACGCGCGGTGAATTTGTAGTCTTGATCTAACGTTATCAAACTCAGAACTTTACACAAATGCAGTATAAACTTTATAACAAAATTTATCCCATTTTTACTTCGGGATTGGAAAAGGTTTGCAACGAACCGTAAGGTCTCTGATGCAAAATCTTCACTCGCTTGCTCACTAAACATCCTTTTACATTCATCGCTACTTCGCGTTTCACTCCTTGTCACTCGAACTATTACTTCAAATCTTGATTCATGATTGCATTTTTTGGATTACGGTGTAAGTAGTATCATGAGCTTCACTCATAATTTCCTTTCTCAGCTCTTCGTCGTTGGGTACGCAATTTCTACTATAGAACGACAAAGCGTTGACACTCGATTCTTGAAAATATCTTGAACTACTTCTTCTAGGATTCTAACTTCGATCTCTCCTACTTCTCGTCTTTTCTTTAGCGATCTAAGATTCGAGATCTCAGGCCTAGACAACTACCAAAGATGCAATTTCTTGCTCCATCGACATCAAACATCTAAACAACTTCTATGCTCATTCTCTCTAACTCTTCTTAAATCTTTCCTTTTTCGAGAGGATAAATTTTAACTCTAAACTTTCTCCTCTACTAAATTGGCTTTTCTGAGGTGCTAGGAGATCTTATGATCATCGTCCTTTACTAACTCAGGTCATCTTCTCGGTCTCATACTCAATTCTTTCTGCTCGAAGTAGCATCTCAAACTCTTGTGATCTGAAAAGATTTCACACTTAACTCTATACAAATGATATCTCCATATCTTTAAAGCATGTGCTAAAGCTGCTTCTTCCAAATCATTATCAGGTACTTCTGCTTATGAGGTTTATGTTGCCTTCAAGCGTAGGCTATAACTTTTCCATCTTGCATTAGGACACAACCTAGTCCTTTCCAACAATGCATCTGTAGTCCTTTCTAACAATGCATCTGTATTCCTTTCTATCCTCAATAAGGGCTAACCCTGGAGCGGAGGTTAGTCTTGATTTAAGATTCTTAGAAATTTTCCTTGCACTCTTTCCGACCTTCTAACTTCGAATCTTTCTTTAGCAGACCGGTTATTAACTTTTCTTTCTTGGAGAAATCTTCAATGAATCTCTAGTTGCATCATGCTAAATCAAAGAAACTACGAATTTCTAGAAGTAAGGTTGGTGATATCTGGATCTTAAATCCATCGTGGAGAAAATACTGACTCCTTTAAGTCGATCGAAATGATCGTCTATTCTTCGCAATGGATACTTAGCTTTGAGCGAAATTTCTATAAGCTCTAGGCAAACATTATGCATCCTCAGACTATCGTCTTTCATTTTCATCATAGAGTTGGTGCTCCACACGAGACTGCACTCGGTCGAAAGAAATCTAAATCCAATATTTCTTACTACTGAATCCTTGACTCTTGAAGCTTCTTTGGTGCCACATTGGACGGCGCATTTGAAATTGAGGCTGCTCCAGGCTCTAAATCAATCGTGAACTTCAATTGTCTATTGGAGGGCATATCAGCAGAACTTCTCAGAAAACATCTTCATACTCTCTAACTTATGCTACATCATCGATATTCAACTCTTGCTCCTTATCTTTAATCTGATACACAAGGGTATCCTTTCTCCTCATCAACTTCTTTTTTTTCATAGTCGTAATCATCGGCAATCTACTCTTCCTTCTCTTCTCAATACTACGGACTTCGATTGGCTCTTCTCCTCGGGGTTGAAACGAGATCTACCTCTAATCGCATCTAATCATCGGAAATTTCTCGATTAATCTATATTAAATTATCCATGTCCCATATTAATTTTTGATTCAAGGACTTAGTGGATAACTTACGACTTCCAAACTCAAATTCTAAATTCAAGCAAATGCTCGAAACTATCTCAGTCCTACCCAGACAGGGGTCGACACTCTAAACTCCTGATGTGACTCTTCTCTAACTAGGCCAAGGGTATCTATGCAAACACTTGCTGAAAACAAGTGCGATGTACCAATATCAACTTGGCACATCTCGTCGCTTGTTCATACTTGAGAGATCTTCCCTGGTCCTTGCTTCCGACTCTCTATTCAATCGCGATAATTCTCTGATGGCGCGGCTACTCTTGCCAAGGAGGCTGTTGCTTCTTCTGTTGTGGCTGATGTTGTCTCTTTTCAAGCCTCATCCTCTTACTCTAGTGATTTCCACAACTTCACTTTTATTTTCTCTCTTTATTTCTCGGCCGCAGGTGGGGGGAGGAGGGGTTGTGGGGTTGCGACTTTCATCAAATGTCCTTGAAATTAAGGAGGCACTAAAGAATGCAATCCTCTTCTCAGTAGCATGGCCAAATTCACATCCTGGGTTCAGTTTTAAAACTTCGGTAGAAGTCAGATCACTCTGACCTGTAGGAGCTATTCGAATATTGTGTCTCAAAATAGTGCAAATAAAACGCACATCTCCTCATCTGTATCCACCTTGTCGGGGCGAAACGAGCTAACTCACAAAACTCACGAGTGCACTCAGCTCCTAAATTATTTTCTTGACTCAAACTCGCGAATTCATTTGCTTTTCGCTTTTGATAACTCCTCGGTATGTAATTCTCAAATGAAGCTTCTTTATACTATTCTTAACTCATATTCTTAGGCTCCTCGGAAAAGTTCGTCTTCTAACGGCTCTCCACCAGTAGTCGGCAGCTCTCTTCGAGTGGTACATCATGCACTCAAGACATTCTTGGTCTTTATAACGAAGAAATTTAAAAGTTCGCTCAAGAGAACGAATCCAGTCTTCAACTCTGATAGGTCTATCTTCATCGTCAAACGTCGACGGATTTTGTTGAAAAAATTTCTTCGATTCTATGATCATTTGAAAAAGGCGGGGTTGGCTTCCGTTACTATTCCTCAGTGTCTCTCGCGTTTCTTCTTCTTCTAAGAGGCATTCTTAAAGGAATACTGAAACTAGGGAACTCGGAGCTTTTCGCAAAAGTGCAACTAACTCAAACTAATCTCTTCTAGACTTCTAAATTTCTTTTATTTAAAGATTACTAATTCTCAAACAATACTCGATATGTATATACAAACTTATCAGAAGCAATTACTTTCTCAATCAAAACAGATACTCAGTCAATTGCACTAAAAAATCTCAACTCAATTATTTAAGACAAGTATTCACTCACATACTGTAATACCCCGAACTTTCATTAATCCTTAAGTATACCCTAAATGAGTTTAAATGCTTAATTAATGAGTTTTGAGTGAAGAAAATGTTCAAGAAAAGATATTTATTTGAAAATGACTAAAATGCCCCTGTGTGCTTTGATGTGAGTTTTTCTCGTTTTGATTATTCGATTGAGTATGTAATGCATTGATTAAGTATATTTGTATGAGTTTGAGTATGAGTATGATTTTCAGAAAAATACGAGAACTTTTACTTTTCAGTGAATAGAAACGCGAACAAAAAAAAACTATTCACCGACGAACTCAAAATTAGACCTAATTAGTGTCTTTTGAATCTAGATTTAATTCTAAGACCCCTAAGATATGTTAGAAGCTCATCCGAGATCATATGAGAAAACTCTAAGAGTTTAGTCTTTAATGGATTAAATAACCGAATAATTTTTAGGTTTTCTTCGTTACTTGGAATTTTAACCTAAAAATTAGATATTCAGAATCCTTGATTTATTTTGTGGGACATGAGATAGAGTTAAGGTATTTTCGATGTCGGAAACGAGACGAGAAGAGTTTAGAGCCGTTTTCAATATAAATGAAATAACACGGACATATTCTACCGGAAAACTTTTTCATCCGGAGAAACTTATACCCGATAAAAATGAGATAATTATCTCTCTCTCCCTCTCTCTCTTGCTGACATAGCCCCTCTCTCTCTCTCCCTAGTTTTATTCCCTTCATAATTATATTCTCAACCTAAAACCCTATTGTCAAAACCTACTATGGAATCTAATCATTCCATGCATTCCCCTTAGCTAATTAATTTCATGTCTTGCTTGTGAGATGAATTCAATCAAATTCATGCCTCCTCTCTCACAATCAATTTCCAACGTGTGAAATCAAGAAAGAAAGAGAAGAAAATTCTCTCAAACTCTCCCCTCTTTGCCGTGAGCAACTAAAGAAGAAAAAGAAGAAAAGATATTCTCTCCTTCTCTCCCCTCTCTACCGAAACACACATACATACACACATAGTGAGAATTTCCTCCATTGAAGTACCAAGTTCCAAGCTCCCAAGCTCTCAAATTCCAAAGAAGATCATCATCATCATCTTTAGCTCTTCAAATCCTAAATTAGAGGTAAACAAATTCATCAATTTTTGAGTTTAATTTCAAGCCAAATTATCTCTCTTTTTCTCTTCATTTTCGGCATACATGCCCTAGAGGAGATGAATAATTTTTTTTTTTATTTTTCTTGAGGATTCAACCATCATCAAAGCTAGAGATTGAGCCTTCCAAGCCTTCACCTTCGGTTCAACCATCATCAAGAGAGAAGCTTCAATTTAAATTTTTAAAGTAGGTTTCCATTTTGTTAATTGTATATTTGTAATCCCTAATCCCTAAAGAAAAAAAAATGCATATTTTAATTTCATGCTTAGGCAAACAAGGAATTCAAGGTGAGAATCGAGTGAGGAAATCAATAGGAAAATTAAACCCTAGGGATGAATCTATGAATTAAAAGAGAAAAGAAAATTTAAAATCCCTAAAATTGGGTAAAAACTGAAAAAAAAAAAGGAGAAAATAGGGAAAAATCGATTTTCTTGAGTATTTGATAATTTGATGATTGATATGTGTTTATGAGTATATTTTGAATGATTTTTATGTATAAGAAAAATTGAGAAAATAATTTGCTTAATAATTTTATTAATACCGAAAATTTTGAGTTTATGAAGTAGAAATTGTTATTGATTTAATTCTTGATAATTTGATGATA
Organism: Schizonepeta tenuifolia; assembly: GCA_029490685.1. Classification (NCBI taxonomy): domain Eukaryota; kingdom Viridiplantae; phylum Streptophyta; class Magnoliopsida; order Lamiales; family Lamiaceae; genus Schizonepeta; species Schizonepeta tenuifolia. Next base: position 52,259,513 of record CM055959.1, on the reverse strand, counting down.
TTATGAGTATGAGAAAAGTATGAGTTATATGATGATTTAATTCCTTATGTTGTTATTTGAGAAAAATTGATACATAAGCATGATTTTAGAGGAAAAATAAATTTTATGATGATTTGATGATTTATGATGATTTTTGATTATATGTTATGTTATGAAGATTTGAGTATGTTTTGTGAAAATATGAGTTTTAGATGTTAGAGGAGTATTTTGATGAAGAAGATGAATTTCTAAGCATAAGAACATGAAGAAATCGAAAATTTAGAGTTGAAATACCTAGTGTGTGTTCTAGGTGTTCTTGGTGAAAAAGATGAATTTTTGAAGATTTGAATGAATGCCTAGCGTGTGTTCTAGGTGTTCTTGGTGTTTATTTGAAGATTTAAAGATTTAAAGAATATCAAAATTAATTGTAAAAGAAATTAAATTAATTATTTAATTAATAAAATAATCCCAAAATTTTTGAAAATAAAATTAAATAGAAAATAAAAGAGAAAATCATTAAATTAATGAGGAGTCATTTAGGAAATAAAGGAAAATAATTTCTTTATTAAAATAAATAAAGTTTAAGAAGAAATAATGAAAAGAGGAGTTAGAGTCAAGAAAATAGAGTCGAAGGTCAATTATAAAATTCAAGACGAGTAGTCGAGGTCGAGTCGTTCAATCGAACGTAAAATAACGAGAAATAATGAGAAATAATAATAATAATAGTTAAATTTTAAATTAAATAAATTCTCTTCTAAAAGAGAAAAGATTAGAGGAGTCGAGCATAAGAAACTTAGTGAGAAGTTTAATTGAGTCAAGTTCGTTTACTCATTTGATCCTAAATCATTTGAGGAATTTTGAAATAAAAATAATAAAATTAGAGTTAATTAATTAAAGAGAAAATTTCTTAATTGAATATGAAATAATAAAATATAAGAGTAATAAATCGAGTCGAGCTTAGATAAACGAATAATAATTTATGAGGAGATAAGTCGAGTAAGAGAAGCTTATGGTTATAGAGTCGAGTGAGTGTTGTTCATTAAAATAATGAAATTGAGATAAAATAGTTTAATAGTTAATTATTAAATTAAATGAGAATTATTAGAAAAACAAGAAGAAAATTTATAAGAGTTGTTTTTGAATTGAGAATCGAGTCTATTAAATGATGAGTGTTTAAGTATTCATTTATGAATATTATTTCGAGTATAGAATAATTGATAATGCTTGAGTAAAATTTTTTGAGTTGCTTCCTAAATCGTTTTAATTAGAAATAAGTCGACGAAGTTATCGAGTTATTAAAATTAAGAATCGAGTCTTGATTTGAAGTTAGAGATCGAGTTTTCGTAAAATAAAAAGAACAAGAATTTTGGTAAACGAAGTTCTAAAAAATTGAGTTATAAATAGAAAATGAGTTTTTATAAGAGTTTAATCGAGAATAGAGAAAAGAGAAATTATAATAGAATAAATAATAGTACGTACTCGTATACGTATATGAAGTTGAGAAAAGGCGACGTATTTTGAAAATAATGTTGTATATTGAGTCGAGAAATATTAAATAATTATTTGAGTTTTAAATTCAAAGGAATTCTTAGTACTTGAACCTGTATTCATTTATTTAGAAAGACGAGAATCTATTATATGAGATTTAAGTTTTAAAATTAGAGTCGAGTAGTAATTAAGTGATTGTTAATTGAGTTTAGAATATGAATCATGTCGAGATTGCATGTTTGCTTGAATTTCTATGTGAGTTTATTATGCTTAAATGAGCTTATGTGCTTGAATAAAGGATTATGTTTAAACGAGGTTATGTTGAGTGAGACGTTTATATTCTATTTATGATGTTATGATTTGTTCAAATTGTTGAGAATGCTATTATGTGCAACGAGATTGATTTGATATGACGTTAGTTGAGTTAAGAATGCAAGTAAGAATTCGAGTAATGAAGTTGAGATAAATGATATTTCCTTAATTAGTGAGAAATGCCCTAGAATTAGCAATTAGCATTATCAATTAACGATTAATGATTTATAATGAGAGTACGAGATGAAGTATTTAGCAACTAGATAGAATCGAGAACCAAGAACGAGAAAGTCGAGAAAGAGATCAACTTAGAAAAGATAAAATAAGAATAGAGAGACCCGAGTCAAGTAGAAGTCCTCCAGCCGAAACCAAAATCTACTTTACGTCTTATCGCGTCGAGTCTTATTTTCTTTTATCGATGTCGAATTATGAAGGACCGAGCGGGACAGAAAAGTAGCGAGGACAATCACGAGTAAGCCGCCTAGCTAGTCTTCGGAAGACAGGTGGGCTTTTCTAAAACCAAAACTATCGATGAATGCTATTATGATAATTGAGTATTATTAAGTGAGTTTTTAAAAGTTCAATTGATTTGCCGTTTTTACTTGAGTTTTTGGTATGTGTTATCATCTGCTTGTTAAGATATTATTGTCTTGTGAAAGATAGGAAACCCACGTGTGGTATATGATTTGTTTGATGGTGACTGTAAGCCTTGCTTCGGTTGGGCTAGTCACAGTGATCGAGAAGGAGGCCTACTTCTCGACACAGATGGATAGATGATGTGGTAGATGATGCATACTGTTTGATGTATATATATATTGTTTGACTGCGCAGTCTATTCGAAAAGAAAATGATTTTGCATTCACAAGTAAAACTGTTTTCACTGCATAAATACTTGTGATGCTTCGAAAATGCAAGTTCAATTGATATAGCTCTAAGAGCAGGTTTTCAAATGTTTTCGGCATGTGTTCACTGAGTACGAAGTACTCAGCCCTGCATGTATTTCTAAACGTGCAGGTTGGCAGGATGTGGATGGCGTGGATAGCTTGGTGGTGTGTTTCTTTTGAGTCAGAAATTGGACTGGCAATTGCATGACTTCATACATGTAATTGTTGGGATTGAGTCGAGGTCTCCGCTACTATGTTTTGAAAGACAATGTTGTTGATATCTGTTGAACCATACTTTATATTTTGCTGATTAAGAGTATTGTGCTCGATACAATTATTATTTTTGTTGGTTCACGTTATTGAGAATCGGAAATATTTATGCCGTTTCGGTTTGTTATGCAAATTATCCATGCTCGTTTGATATTTTCGTTGTGACTTGGAAGCACGTTCTTATTTGTTAAATCGCTTTCAGTCAATATTCCCTTGTTTCCCGAGCATGATTCCCTTATTTGAGTTGAGTTGATGGATGGTTAGCAGTGTTAGTGTTAGCATCGTCGCACCTCGGGAATCGGGGTGTGATAGGTTGGTATCAGAGCAAGGTTTTATCTACTCTGAAGTCTAATTTCCTTGATGAGTCGAGTCTAGATTTATTTCCTAGACTTATTTGAGTCAGTAACATACCAAGCAATCCCCCATCTCATCCGACAACCAGGTACGCTTTATTTTCTAAAAGTTTTTGAGTTTAAAATGATGATCGAGTTATTGAAGTTACTAAGATTTTGAGTTATTTACTATTTGCGCTCGTTTAGAGGTAAAAAGCTTTATAAGTAGATTGAATAACTAGATTGCTTTAGAATGTTTTCCCTAATGCGTTTTTGTGGAAAAATCAAAAAGGATGGAACGTTTGTGCAATCGATTACGTGAAATGGAATTGCCTAGCACCATGAACGATAGTGCCCCTATGGAAAGCGAGAATGAGTATGTGGTGGTTGGAAATTCTAGCATGTGTGATTAGCTGTTTTAGTGCGCTTAACTTGTTTGAAATACGTATAGGATGGATGACCGTGAGTGGATGCAGGAATACATGCATGTGAGAAAGATGAATCGTGAGTCTCTTGCGGAATTCCTAGCGAGATATCACAAAATCTGGGATAAGATCCAGTATATGGACGTCAGACCGTTAGATGGAATGAACCATCTGATTCAAGCTTTTCCTCGTGAGTGGCGAGAGTGGGCAGTGTCTCTTGTGCCCCGATTTCTTGGACACCGTTATCATGAGGGATACCTTTACGGAGACTGCAACGCGTTTATCTCAACTATTTCTGGACGGTATATGCAGTATGGTGCACCTCCTCCAGCACCTTATGATGATGACCTCCCTGCTGAGCCAAGTGGTTTTGTTTATAGCCCCCTACCTATTCTTCAAGATGGCCCAGTTTCTCCCCGTAATCCTACACCTCTCCGTGTTGAGCCAGAATCTCGAACTGCTTACCAAGATTACCCATATTCAAGTGGTGTACTTCCTGTTAGAGCTTATGATCCTTCTTCTACATCTAGCTCGCTAGTTCTGCAATTAAATGGCTATCATTATCCTAACTGAATTTCGTCGCTTTTGAATGACCAGATTACGGAGTATATGCGTCGCAACCGCACCCCTCCTCCGATTCAAACCCCAGCCGAGCCTTCTAGACCGACCCATACCGGCAATGGCAATGACGATGAGTATGACGAGGATTCGACAGCCGAAGCTACCGTGGAAAGCGGTTATCTCCAAGTTCTGCCAAATGACTACTTTTCAGCTCCGTATACGTTCGCTCCAACTCCTATCGTGAGGATCGAGGAAGAATACGAGTCACAGTTTTGCGTCCCAGCCGATGTAGCGTCCTATCTCCATCGTAGTGAGAATTGCCTCGAGACACCCCCATGGATTGAGTCCGAATTAAAAGATGTAAATGCTTGTTTTAAAGACAAGGATACGGGAGATTTGACGAACCCTTGGAAAGCAATCAACTATACCATTCATGATTATAAAGAAAAATTAAGGGCAGCTGAGCGTGAGTGCTTTAACATTATAAACAATGACGCAGAAGAAGAGAAGGAAAATCCCGATGTGGATCCCGAGGAAGAGGACCCAGGAGAGGAGAATGTCGAAATTTTTTTGATGCGGATCAGTATGACGATTGCGGTCCGAGTGAGGACGATTCTAACGTTTAGAATCAGTTCAAGCAAGTTGTGGGAAAATATTGAATTATATCTGCAGAATTGAACTCTTTACTTTATCGCAGTGATGTAAAGTATTTAAGACTTGAGGTTTGGTTAGCTAGTAAGAATCGAACGCGATGTATGTGAGGTCGTGTAGTTTGATTTGAGTAGTAGATCAGCGTGTCGACGTGAGGAATATTTTTCCGGTGTAAATGTTTAATCCCTTATTGTGTAGTAAGTTCTTAGAAGAGGCCACTTCCGAGTGAAATGAAAAGCCTTTGTTAGGCCGTTAAAATCAACTTTGAGTCTCCCAAGTAATTGAATTAATCCGAGTATTCGAAATCTTTAAATTATGATTGAGATGAGAAAGAGTATCGAGATAAGAGTTGAATAAATCAAGTAAGCTATTCTTTAGTAAATAAAATAATAAAATTTGAGTGAAGTAGAATGAGATGATTATAAGCCGAAATAATAATATATTTGAGTGCATGATTGTTTGAGTATCGAGAAAGATTTAACTCGAAAATATGTGAGTCATGATGTGATGATGTTTGAGAAACATTGTTTGAGAATGTATATATATATATATATGCACATATGAATGATGATGTGACTGCATAAATTGATTGAGATGTATGAGGGTTTGAGATGATTGTTTTATTTTGCAGTACTTATTAAATAGATTTTCTTTTGATGCTTTGATAAGTACCGATCGAGAATCATATTCCTTTCAAAAGGGAACTGTTTTCAGAATCGAGAAAGGTTCCGAGAGAGATAATTGTTCCTTTTGAGTGGCTTAAAGTTTTCTTTTGCATTTCTTTAGAATGCCGTCAAGACGAAGAAACGTTAGAAATATTAGAGATGAGGAAAAGGGATAGCGAAATCCTACCCCGCCCCTTCGAAATGAACGTCGAGTAGAAGAACTTTTTCTTTGCCAAAATCCCCCAACCTTGGACGGTAAATGCAGTCTTGCAGAAGTCGAGGACTGGATTCGTTCACTTGAGCAAATTTTTAGATTTCTTCGATGCACCGATCACGAACGTCTCAAGTGCATGACGTATCAATTGAAAGGAGCTGCCGACTATTGCTGGAAAGCGAGACAGAGGACGTATATGCCTGAAGAGCGTAATAACTTGACGTGGGAACAATTCAAGGAAGCGTTATATGAGAATTTCGTGCCAAAGAGTTATCGTAAGCAGAAGGCAAATGAATTTGCCAATCTCAAGCAAGGACGGAAGAGTGTAGCTGAGTATGACCGCGAATTTTGTAAGTTAGCTCGTTTTGCACCTGATAAGGTGGATACCGATGAGAAGATGTGTGAGTTATTCCGAGCAGGACTAAGACAAGATATTAGAGTAGCCCTTGTCAGTCAGAGTGGTTTTACTTATGCGGAAGCCCTTAATCGAGCCTTAGAGGTGGAATTGGCTATGCAGCCAGAAAAAGGATCACAGTCTTTAGCAAATCCCCAATTCCAGAGCCAAATAACGATAACCATAACTACCAAACAGCCTTAGTTCGGTCAGCATGCGAAGAGAAAAGGAAAGTGGAGTGATGGAGGCCACCCAAGCAAAAGACTGTGGCAAGAAAAAGGTCAACAACAACCTCAGCAAACTCAGAAAGCGAGAGCTCTGCAGTCAAAGAGAAGCAACAAATTTATAGGATCCCAAAGATTCCCTCCTTGTTCGAAATGTGGCAGGATGCATCAAGGCATCTGCAAAGCTGGAAGTAATGTTTGTTATACTTGTGGACAGCCTGGTCATTTTTCGAACCAGTGCCCAAGTAAGCAAGAAGGAATGAGTGGCGGAAGGCCAAATCAGTTTCAGCAGATGAAAGCAGTTGGGACGACCCGACAGCAAAAGTTTTTCCAGCATCAGCATAAATCGCAACCGCCAAGACATCAACCTTCCCAGCAGGAATCCTCGCTTTTCCAAAGAGCCCTTGCAATTGAGCAGAAATTGTCAGCTAAAGAGCAAGGAAATCTAGCAGGTATGGGAAAGCTTAACGATATACCTATTATCATTTTATTTGATATCGGCATTTCGTATTCATTTATATTTATCGCGTGTGTAGAAAACTTAGGTTTGAACGTAGAAGAATCGAACAAGGCGCTTAGAGTGACTACCCCTTTAGGTAAGTCAGCGTTATTGTCGCGTGTTTGCTCGAACTTAGAATTCAAATTCGAAATTCGCAAGTTGTTAGCGAAAACCTTAAAAATGATTCAAATGTGGAGCGTAGACTTAATCCTCGGAATGGATTGGTTTACCGAAAATTTCACGGCGATTCGATGTGACCAAAGACAGATTTCATTCCAGCCCCGGGAGAAGAGCCGACTATAGTTTTTTGAGTCGAGAAGAGAGTGAGAAAGAGTATGCCGATAATCTCGGCTATGAAAGCGCAGAGGTTAATGAAGAGAAGAGATATACAAGTGTATCTAGTTTATTTGAATAAAGATGAGAACCGAGAGTTGAGTGTCGATGATGTACCTATCATGCGAGAATTTAAGGACGTATTCCCAGAAGTGCTACCAGGATTATCTCCTGCTAGACAGTTAGATTTTATGATTGACCTAGAACCCAGATCAGCCCCAATATTAAAAGCTCCGTACAGAATGGCCCCAAAGGAACTCCAAGAATTGAAAATTATTTTGCAAGAACTATTAGATTTGAATTATGTCCGACCAAGCGTTTCGCCTTAGGAACCTTGATTTTATTATAAAGAAGAAGGACGATAGTTTAAGGACGTGCATAGACTACCGAGAGCTTAATAAGATTTCACTCAAGAACAAGTATCCTTTGCCAAGGATAGATGATTTGTCTGATCAGCTAAAAGGAGCTGGTGTTTTCTCCAAAGCAACCGAAGATAAAGCAAGAAGATACTCCAAAGACTTCTTTTAAGAAGAGACGACATTTTGGTGTATTCAAGAGATGAGGCCGAACACGAAAAGCATCTGTGAATCATGTTAAAGAAGTTAAAGATCCGAGAAGTGGTATGCCAAAATTCAACAAGTGTGAATTTTGGTTAAAAGAAGTGAATTTTTTAGGGCACGTGATTTCGTCCGAAGAAATTACAGTCGACATGGATAAAGGTAAAAGTTGTGCAAGATTGGAAATCACCGACGTAAGTACATGAAGTCCGTAGTTTTCTCGGTTAAGCAAGTTACTATTGGAGATTCATAGAAACGATTTTTCAAGGTCGCAAAGCCGATGAAAAGTTTGTTGAAGGAAGAATCGAAGTTTGAGTGGACGGAGGAATGCGAAAGAAGTTTCCAAGAGCTCAAGACAAGATTAACTATAGCTCCTGTGTTAGCTCTTCCTGAACCAGGAAAAAGTTTATACAATTTATGTCGACGCATCAGCTCAAGGCTTAGGATGTGTCTTAATGCAAGATGGAAGAGTGATAGCGTATGCTTTCAGGAAACTCAACCCCATAAAGATAAATGTCCAACTCAAGATTTGGAGTTAGCAGCCGTAGTGCATGCTTTGAAAATTTGGCAACACTATCCCTATGAAACCAAGTGTGAAATCTTTTTAGATCACAAGAGTTTAAAGTATTTCTTTGAGCAGAAGGAGCTAAATATGAGGCAGAGGAGATGGCTCGAGTTGGTGAAAGATTACGATTGCAAGATATCGTATCACCCTGGTAAAGTTAATGTCGTAGCCGACGCATTGAGCCGAAAAAGAAAGGAGGAGAATTCGGGAAAAACCGAGTTAGGCTTTTTCCTAAGTGATGAAGTAAGATTGATCGAGGAGTCTGAGAACAAGAAAATCGAAGTAATCACACCCCCAGCAATAGTAGAGCAAGTGATTGCTACATTGGTAGTAATGCTAGATTTAAGGTCACATATTATCGAAGGTCAGAGAAGAGGTGAAGATTTGGAGGAGTTAAAGATGAAGACTAGAAGAGAAGGAGTCAAGGATTTTTTTTTCCGAGTCGAGAGATAACGCTTTGTTGTTCTAAGAAAGAAATTGTGTGCCAAACGAGGAGAAGTTAAGAAACGAGATCATGAGTGAAGCTCATGAGACTCCGTACTGTAATACCCCAGAAATTTTGTACAGTCTTAAAAATTTAAAATTAATAATAAAAATGGCTTTGCACGCCTAAGTTTACGATTCTGAATTCTAAAACCAACGGTGAAATCCGTTTCCGAAAATAAATTACGGAAGTCAGTTAGATGACTACTGTATTTAGGGTTATCGCGTACGAAAACTTTTTAGTCCTAGAACTCAGAACGGAAAACCGTTTGATTTTACATTCACGAAATCGCGATACGAACTCGCCCGAGAAAGTTCGTTTTTTTGATTTTCCGGACGAAACTCGGACTGTGACGTCCCGAGTTTTTTTCGGAATTAAATTTTTAAATATTACTTTCCGAATAAGTTAAATACGTTAGAATTTATGGTAGAATCGGAATTTGACGATTTTGTGCCGAGCTACGTTTTTCGTCTTTCGATTTCCGTAACGTCGTATCGCGCCGGAAAAACGCGTATTTTTCTTCTTTTTCTCCCCTCTTAGCCGACATCACCCTCTCTCTAAGCTTGATATTTCATTACTTTATAGTATTAATCCAATGACTCACCATTAGGATATTTTACTTAACTTTACACCTATTAACCTAAATGATATAACATAATTAAGTCATCTCCCTCACTTATCTCTCTCTCTATTTTCGGTCACTCACATACATCCATCTCTCTCAATTTTCTTCCATCTTCCATTGAAGAAAGCTTCAAGTTCTTGACAAGGAATCTTCACAAGTCCATCATCCAACCATTAAATCTTCCAACTTCCTTCATCAAACTTCAAGGTAATCTCCTCCTCTCTTATCCTATCCAATTGGATTTCATTTCTTTTCTTTTCTCATGTTGATCGATTTTGTTGATGGAGTAGATTAGATGTTTTGATCTTTAATTAGTATAATTAGATGTGCTAGATATGAATTCTATGGTTAAAATTTGAAGAAATCCAAGAACCCTAAAACCTACATAATACCGAAAATTAGGGCTTCTCATTAGGATGATTTGATTCCTCAATTGATGGTGTAATTAGACTTAAGAGTAGTTTAATTGGTGATTAAAACAAAGAGAAATCAAAACCCCTATCTATTTGATGAGGACCGAATTTTAGCTTAGGGTTTGAGTTGGGGGTTTTCAATTTAATGATGTAATAAGACTTGAATTGGTTAATTGATGTTATAGTAGTTGGATAAATGGATTAATGATGTTAATTGATGAAGAAAACCAATTCCCCTAATTATTTGTTAATACCGATTTTATGAGGAAAATATAGGGGTTTATGTAGTTTGATCTTCGATTAAGGAAATGATGATGGATTATAGATCCTAATGATATTAGATGATGATGGCAATTAATTGGAATTATTCTAAAATTGTTGTGTAGAACGTAAGAGACGAGAATTTAGGAATGAATCGAGATTGGTTGATGATATGAGGTGATGATATTCATAATAATGAATCTCGATAGATGATAATTAATGTCGTAGAAAATGAACGAATTCCGATAACTTTTGAAATCTTGTAAGAGACGAACAAGTGGACGTAAATAATAATCGAAAAGTCGAGTAAGGTTATTAACTAGATAATAATGCTTATTATGGACTAAGGAATAACTTTGAAGTTGACGACATGAGCATCCAGATTATTATATGATGAGTTGTAGTTATAATCGAGAACTAGAAACGAGAATTTGTTAACTTGTTGTTGGTTTAGTAAATGGTAGTTGAAACGACGAGGTTTGATCGTCGTGGTTATAGACGAGAAACAAAAAGGAGTTATTCATGTAAGGGAGTACGTGTTGACTTCTATTCAGATTTGAACGTAACATGCCCGAAAATGCTCGGCCGAGTAAATTGTGAAAATGAGTCCGAAAATATTTTAGTAGACACGGGCTATTTTTAATAAAACCCCGATGTGCTACAAATTATGAAATGCCAGATTATCTCTACTTATGATTATGTTTTCGGCAACATGCCCACTAAGTACTTTTGTACTTAGCCCTGCATATGTTTTCTAAATGTGCAGGTTGAAGCGACGAGAGCGGCGGTGGTTGAAATTGAGTCGAGTTGTTAGGAAGCTTTAGCTTATAACCTACTTTCCGCTGCAAAACTCTAGACCTTTTGACATTATGTACATTTGGTGAATCACTGTAGTTTAAGTCTGTAATCTTTAACTTAGATGCTTTCGAGTACTTTCTGTCGAGTAATCCTTCGTGATTAACTCTTCCTTTATAATAGTAAAGTCTTGTTCATTGAATGTATGATGTCTTTTATGTATGTTTAATTAGTCAGTCCCCTTCTTCCCCGCTTCTTTAATCCAATCCCAGTCGCACCCCGGCTTCTGCCGTTCCTCGGGATTTGGGGCTGTGACAGAGTGGTATCAGAGCAGAGGTTCATTTTCTGCTTTGGTTAGGAGTCAATCTTCTAGTCCGAATCATTCTTTTTTTAGTGATACCACAGAGTGGTATCAGAGCAGTAGTTTGTTTCCTGCTCTGGTTATGAGTCATTCTTTTCTAGTATGAGTCATTCCTTCTAGTAATGCCACAGAGTGGTATTTGTATACAAGTCTTCCTTCGAGTAATAATATAAAGTATTCGTTCGTACTCTATATCGAGTCTTCTTTCGAGTCATAGATGGAGTATTTGTATATACTCTAGATCAGAGTCTTCTTTCAAGTAAAAGATAAGAGTTAGGCTATGACACTAAGATTGAGAATCTAGATGTCAACTCAACCTCCTGCTACGTCGACTCAACGAGGAAAAGGAAAGAATTTTAACGATGTGATTTATTTTAAATAAGAAATTTTATGAACAAGCATTCAACGAAATTGAGAATGAGAATGAGTTGTGTGCCAAAAATAAGAATTTTACGGAAGTATAATTTTTATACTTTATGTGATTATGTGATAGTACGAGTACTATCTTATGTGAAATTATTTGCGCAATAATTTCTTCCTTATGAAAAATCTTTGGACACTAGAATATAGTTGGATATTAAGGATTTTTCGCGGTTCAATGAGAACGTAGACTTGAAAACCTAAGGTCTTTCCGGTTCTTCGAGAACTTAGACGTTTTTGAGAAACGTTATTTTGAAATGATTTCGAAAGGAGATCCCCGACACGAGGAGAACTTCTACTGATGAATGTCACGTGCGTAAGTTGACATGAATAAAGATTCGGCAAAAGTCGAACTTTGTTTTAAAAATCCAAACAAGAATTTCCTGCGAGGAAAATGAAATAAAAATGGTACGGTAAATCGTGTTAGTAAACGGAGGAAACAATTAGATGTTTGAGAAGCATCGGCTTCGAGTTAAGAAAGATATGATCGAGACGACGAAGATAGAATAAAGGGAATCAAAACCAAATGAAATAAGTGAACGTTGCTTACGTGTAAGTAACGTAAATGACGTCATTCCGTTTTCCTTTCGTTTCGTGTTTCAGTAGAGTTCGCCCTGATTGAACTCTACGAAGAAAATCGTATAGATTATTAGGAGTCAAGCACAAAGCTTGATTTAATTTTTTCCATCGATCGCCCGATTCTAGCGACGACAGCTGGAACTTAGTTTCCAGAAAGTTATTCTTTAAGTTATATTCCATTTCCTTTTGGAATTTATTCCATATTTCGTCTATGAACGAAGACTACAACTAGTACGAGTATCGAGAGTCGTTAACGACAAATTCTTTTGTAAATGGAAGTTACTTTTGAAAAAGTAACATGAATAAAGTAGACGTACTTTGTTTTAATAAGTAAGAATCGTTAAGAAATGTTGTTGAGAAAGTAATAAAGAATTAAAGTAAGTAAGAATGTAGTAAGATAAGAATGGAAATAAAATCTTGAACTTTTATATATATATTGTTTGAGTGCAATTTCTTGAATTGCTAGAAGTCTTGATAAGTGGTTGTTTTAAGTGGTGATATTACAATTGAATAAGGAATGTTCATTTTGTAATTTAAGTATTTCGTTGAGATAAGTTATTTCTCTACCTGTTACTGATCCGTGTTTCCTTAAAACTTTTGTAGGATGGCTAGGACTCGTGTTACTGCTCGGAAGAGCCAGCCCTTGGCCACGAGCGAGCGTACCATATTAGATATGATACAAGACAAGTATTATGAGTTCGAGGCAGATTACGGTGAGGAGGATGTGGGGCAGATAGTTAGCAACTTCTCGTCAGTTTATTATGCAGTACGACACTTGATTCCGGAGAGTCAGGCGATATCCGACCTGATTGTGCACTTACCGGACGAGTGGCGCGGTTGGACGCACCGCGTGGCGTGGTACTTTCTAGGGATTTTCGGCGACGACACAGAGCCTACCGGCAACTACACAGGATTCGCCCTGTTTGTACACAAGCGTTTCTTTGACAGTAGATTTATGCTTCCAGTTCCTTTTGAGCCGCATCTCCCCTACAGTCACTTTCTCGCAGAGACCGAGCTAGAGCACCTCGACTTGGACCCAGAGTTTTCCGCCTTGTTGGAGTTACCACCAGACTTTGTGCCGAGTGAGGAGTCTGACGCGGAGTTAGAGTAGTTAGAGGAAGACGAGGAGCCCGCTCTTACACTAGAGTTACCGCCAGTTAGTACACAGATCGAAGAGTTGATCCCAGGACCGGGATTCGTAGAGATCGACACTGAGACAGCCGCGTTGTTAGAATTATCTTCACCGTTCTTACCTGACGTTTGTGTTAGAGTCAGAGGACCTTTAGAGATAGGACTGTTTCGGGCAGAGTCAGAGTACCGAGGGATTAACGCGGAGCTTGCCGCCATGTTAGAGTTACCATCTCCACTGACACCGCTTGAGGAGATCTGTGAGAAATGGGGCGTGGTCAGAGGTCAGATGGAGGCAGGACCATCCAGTGTCCGTTCCAGAGAGGTTTTTGAGTCCGGTTCCGTTCCAGAGCACCTTCTTCCCTTGAAGAAGCGTGCAGTAGAGATCAGTAAGGACTACCTTGTTTCAGACCTAGAGGAGACAGTTTCAGAGGCACCGTCACCCACTCTGCTTACACTTTCTGACGGCTCTACTCTGAGGGAGGACGAGGCACTCCAGCTCGTCTTTGGTTCAGAGTCTGAGGAGGAGGACCCGGACGAGGATCCTGAGGAGGACCCGGACGAGGATCCGGAGGAGGACCCAGAGGAGGACTCTTAGGGTTTTCAGGCCGTAGAGGGCAGTTCCGACTCGATTATAGTTTGTCGAGTAGAGCGTCGTAGACGCATGTTAGTAGTAGTAGTTCTTTTGTCCTGTACATAGTCGGATCAATAACTAGTTTTTGTAGTACTCTAACGGATACAAAATTTTATGAATCGTTTCCGTTGTAGTACTTTTAGTAGGTACGGAGTTGCAGCTTGTTAGTGTACCCGGTAAATAGTAGGCAGTCAGCTTAGTTTAGACTAGTAGTAGTCTAACTTTTTGTATAAGTCCTCGTTGGAGGCAGAATTAATATTCTTTTTGATGTATATATATACATGACCCATGAGAGGGTTTTTAATCACAAGAAAAATTTTCTATTAATCGTGAAATTAAATCAGAATGTCAATGAATTCGTGGGACGAGAAATTTAAGTCTAACTTGAAAGTTAAAAGATTACGAAGTTAATATCGAAACTATGTTCGATATGTCGTCCCCTGAACTTAATTAAGTTGGAAACGAGTTAGTAAGTAATAAGAGCAATTATCAAGAGAGGACTAATGAGAATTTCAATTTCCTTTAGATCAAAGAAAATGCCGCAAAGAAACGTTAACAATAGGAGAGGTCGAGGACCTGGAAGGCCTTGAGGACGTGGGAGACGTCAACCAGAGAACGACAGAGAACAAGAGCACTAACAGAATAATACCCCATCCCCATCACCACCACCTCCACCACCACCCCGTAGGGATATTGAGGACCTCTTCCTCAAGAGAAACCCCCCGATGTTTAATGGAATGGGCAGCCCTAGCGATGCTGAGCTATGGGTGAGATCTACAGAGAAGATATTCAACCTCCTCAGATGTACTGATGAGGAGAGGATGCTATGTGTCGCGTTCCAACTAACTGGATCAGCAGATTATTGGTGGGAAGCAAGGCTGAAGGTGATACCCGCAGAGCAGCTGGCTCGTTTCACGTGGGAAGAATTCAAGGAAATACTATTTGATAAGTACGTACCCAAGACGTATAGAGCTCAGAAGGAAGCTGAGTTCTATGGTTTGAAGCAAGGAAAGCTGACCGTGACAGAGTATGACACCAAGTTTTGCGAGCTGTCTAGGTATGCGCCGACTCAGGTTGATACCGAGGAGAAATTATCAAAGAAATTCCAAGGAAGACTACGACATGAACTGGGAATTGCATTAGCTAGTCATGGGGGACTAAGCTACACTGACATTTTAGGAAGAGCATTGGAAATGGAGGCCGTAGTGCCTGATGAGAAGAAAGTTGTACCAACTGCACCAGCTCCAGCACAGAACCAGAACCGAGGCTATTATAACAACAATAATAGCAACTATCAGGGAAAGAGGAAGTGGAATGGAGGAGGTAGCGGAGGCTACAATCAGAGTTATAACAACCAGGGTAATCAGAAAAGGGGCATTCAGAAAGGCTATCAGCAGCCTGGTCAGAACAATAACCACAACAACAACAGCAACAAAAGACCGTGGCAGGGAAACAACCAGTCGGGGTTGTTTATTCAGAGAAATAAGCAGATCGCACCATGGAAGGGCAACGGTCAACAGAACCAGCCGCAAGGGCAGCAACGAAACTTCAACCAGGGAGCAACTAACCCAGGGAGGGTTACTATTCCTGTCTGCCCTAAGTGCAACAAAGTCCATCCCGGAGTTTGTCAGATAGGCACCCCCAACTATTTCAATTGTGGACAGAAGGGGCATATGAAGAAAGATTGCCCGAAACCGCTGCAAGCCATACCTCTCAGAGCCATACAAGCACAGCCGCAGCAGCAAATGAACCAACAGCAGTTCCAGCAGCATGCACAGCAGCAACAGAATGCGAGGGCATGCGTTATCAAACAGGGTGGCCAGCACAAAGGAAAAGGCAACCTAGCAGGTATGGGAAAACTACACAACATCCCTATTAAGATACTGTTTGATACTGGCGCATCGCATTCTTTCATTGATGGCTCGTGTGCCGATAACTTAGACATCAGACCTGTAAGAGCTGCACATTCTATGAGAGTAGCTACACCTTCAGGAGAGATCACTACTTCCACGCATGTTTGCTCTAACCTAGAACTAGAAATCGGAACTCTTAAGGTTAAGGCGAACAACTTAAATGTTATTATAATGTGGGACGTAGATATAATCCTAGGAATGGATTGGTTGTCAGAGAATTATGCCACGATTCTCTGCAACGAGAGAAAAATCTCTTTTCAACCCCCGGGTAAAGAACCAACCGAATTCCACGGAATTTCCATGGGTAGAGGCATACCAATTATATCAGCCCTTCAAGCCACGAAACTCATGAAGAAGAAAGGTACCACAGCTTATCTCGTGTACCTAGTCGGAGAGCCAGGAGCCGAGAAGACCATCCAAGACGTAAAAGTTGTAAATGAATACGAAGACTTCTTTCCAGAAGTGTTACCAGGATTGCCACCAGATCGTCACGTGGACTTCACGATCGACTTAGAACCAGGAGCAGCCCCTAAGTCTAAAGCCCCATATAGGATGGCACCGAAAGAACTAGAAGAGCTCAAAATCCAGTTACAAGAATTGCTAGACCTTGGTTTCATCAGGCCAAGCGTCTCACCTTGGGGAGCACCCGTGTTGTTTGTTAGGAAAAAGGACGGATCGATGAGAATGTGTATAGATTATCGAGAACTTAACAAGATCACACTCAAGAACAAATATCCTTTGCCAAGGATCGAGGATCTGTTCGATCAGCTCAAGGGTGCAGAGTCTTCTCCAAAATAGATTTAAGGTCAGGGTACCATCAACTGAAGATCAAACCTGAAGACGTACTGAAGACCGCCTTTAGAACCCGATATGGCCATTACGAATTCCTAGTAATGCCATTTGGTTTAACCAACACTCCAGCTGTATTCATGGATCTTATGAATAGAGTTTTCCACCCTTACTTGGACAAATTCGTTTGAGTATTCATCGACGACATCCTCGTTTACTCTAAGGATGAAAAGGAGCACGAGGAACATCTACGAATAGTGTTGGAAACACTAAGAACTGAGAAACTCTACGCCAAATTCAGTAAATGCGAATTTTGGATGAAGGAAGTAATGTTCCTTGGGAACATAGTATCGGCAGAAGGAATCAAAGTGGATCCAGCCAAGGTAGAGGCAGTGCACAACTGGAAGTCACCAACGAGTCCGAATGAGATCAGAAGTTTCTTAGGTTTGGCAGGCTACTACAGAAGATTCATCGAAGGATTCTCCACGATTGCTAGGCCGATGACACAGCTACTCAGGAAGGAAACCAAATTTAAATGGACGGACGAGTGCGAGAAGAGTTTCCAAACGCTTAAGGAAAAGCTAACCACAGTGCCAATATTAGCTCTTCCAGACGTAAACAAGGAGTATGTAGTTTACACCGACGCATCGAAAAATAAATTAGGTTGTGTCTTAATGCAAGATGGACGAGTTATAGCTTATGCTTCACGACAACTTCGACCTCACGAAGTTGAGTACCCAACCCACGACTTAGAACTCGCAGCCGTGGTACATGCGTTAAAGATTTGGAGACACCATCTCTATGGTGTAAGGGTTGAGATATTCACCGATCATAAGAGTCTGAAGTACTTTTTCGAGCAGAAAGAACTGAATATGAGACAAAGGAGATGGCTCGAACTAGTTAAGGATTACGACTGCGGAATTAACTATCATCCAGGAAAGGCTAACGTGGTAGCAGACGCATTGAGTCGCAAGGCTCCAACGAAGTTAGGATGCCTTTTTGTAGAGGAAGAAACTTTAGTACGAGAATTCGAGAAGATGGATATCAAAGTGCTAGACACGCATGCTACGATAACAAGTCAGATAGCAGCATTAGAAGCTACACCAGATTTGAGAGAAAGAATCATCAGTGCTCAGAGGAAGGACGAGTCAATGGAAAAGTTGCGATTAAGGATAAGAACAGAGAAACTAGATGGATATTCCGAAGCACCTGAAAATGCGATCCTTTATGAAGGCAGAATTTGTATTCCTGATGTCGACTGTGAACTGAAAAATGAGATCTTGAGTGAGGCTCACGATACGCCTTATACAGCATACCCAGGAAGTACGAAAATGTATCAAGATTTGAGAAGGAACTTCTGGTGGAATGGAATGAAACGAGACGTTGCCTCGTTTGTAGAAAGATGTTTGGCATGTCAGCAAGTTAAGGCTTTACACAGACGACCGTATGGATTGCTGCAACCATTGGATGTCCCAAAATGGGAATGGGAAGGCATAGCTATGGACTTTGTCACAGGCTTGCCTAAGTCAAGAAGAGGAAACACAGCAATTTGGGTAATTATCGATAGACTTACGAAGTCAGCACATTTTTTTCTAATTAAGACTACCTACGGATCAAAGAAACTAGCTCAGTTGTATGTTAGAGAGATTGTACGTCTGCATGGAGTACCGAAGGTCATAATATCAGATAGAGACGCCAAATTTACCTCGAGATTTTGGATTACGATGCAGAAAGAATTGGGGACAGAGCTTAATTTCAGTACAACGTTTCACCCACAGGCAGATGGACAGTCAGAGAGGACGATTCAGATTTTAGTCGATATGTTAAGGACAGTGGTACTGGACCGAGGCGCGAATTGGGAAGAAATCCTACACTTAGTCAAATTCGCTTACAACAACAGCTATTAGGCCACGATAGGAATGGCGCCGTATGAGGCTTTGTAAGGAAGGAAATGTAGATCACCACTTTATTGGGACGAAGTAGGTGAAAGAAAGAACCTAGGCCCGGATGCAGTAAATAAGATGATTGAGATCGTTCGGCAGATACGTGATAGAATGAAAGAAGCTCAGAGCCGACAGAAGTTTTATGCCGACGATCGTCGAACCAATCTTGAGTTTGAAATAGGAGATAAAGTTTTCCTTAAGATATCACCGACCAGAGGAATCCTTAGATTCGGAGTTAAGGGTAAACTAAGACCCAGGATCATAGGACCTTATGAAATCCTCGAGAAAATAGGACCCGTCGCTTATAGATTGGCCTTACCGCCAAGTCTAGGAAGTGTCCATAACGTGTTTCACGTTTCTCAATTGAAAAAATACGTCTATGATCCTAAGCACGTCATTAGTCAGCAAGACGTAGTTCTTGAATCTGACTTAAGCTACGAAGAGAAGCCGATATCGATATTGGATAGAAAAGTCCAAGAATTAAGAACCAAATCGATACCAATCGTTGAAGTGCTATGGAACCACCACGGGAAAGAAGAAGCCACGTAGGAGCACGAGGAGAAGATGAAGGAGAGATATCCTCATCTTTTTGCAGAAGGTATGCAAATTTCGGGACGAAATTTTTCGCAAGGGGGGGTAGGATGTAATACCCCAGAAATTCCGTACAGTCTTAAAAATTTAAAGTTAATAATAAAAATGGCTTTGCAAGCCTAAGTTTACGATTCTGAATTCTAAAACCAACGGTGAAATCCGTTTCCGAAAATAAATTACGGAAGTCAGTTAGATGACTACTGTATTTAGGGTTATCGCGTACGAAAACTTTTTAGTCCTAGAACTCAGAACGGAAAACCGTCTGATTTTACATTCATGAAATCGCGATACGAACTCGCCCGAGAAAGTTCGTTTTTTTTATTTTCCGGACGAAACTCGGACTGTGACGTCCCGAGTTTTTGTCGGAATTAAGTTTTTAAATATTACTTTCTGAATAAGTTAAATACGTTAGAATTTATGGTAGAATCAGAATTTGACGATTTTGTGCCGAGCTACGTTTTTCGTCTTCCGATTTCCGTAACGTCGTATCGCGCTGGAAAAACGCGTATTTTTCTTCTTTTTCTCCCCTCTTAGCCGACATCACCCTCTCTCTAAGCTTGATATTTCATTACTTTATAGTATTAATCCAATGACTCACCATTAGGATATTTTACTTAACTTTACACCTATTAACCTAAATGATATAACATAATTAAATCATCTCCCTCACTTATCTCTCTCTCTATTTTCGGTCACACACATACATCCATCTCTCTCAATTTTCTTCCATCTTCCATTGAAGAAAGCTTCAAGTTCTTGACAAGGAATCTTCACAAGTCCATCATCCAACCATCAAATCTTCCAACTTCCTTCATCAAACTTCAAGGTAATCTCCTCCTCTCTTATCCTATCCAATTGGATTTCATTTCTTTTCTTTTCTCATGTTGATCGATTTTGTTGATGGAGTAGATTAGATGTTTTGATCTTTAATTAGTATAATTAGATGTGCTAGATATGAATTCTATGGTTAAAATTTGAAGAAATCCAAGAACCCTAAAACCTACATAATACCGAAAATTAGGGCTTCTCATTAGGATGATTTGATTCCTCAATTGATGGTGTAATTAGACTTAAGAGTAGTTTAATTGGTGATTAAAACAAAGAGAAATCAAAACCCCTATTTATTTGATGAGGACCGAATTTTAGCTTAGGGTTTGAGTTGGGGGTTTTCAATTTAATGATGTAATAAGACTTGAATTGGTTAATTGATGTTATAGTAGTTGGATAAATGGATTAATGATGTTAATTGATGAAGAAAACCAATTCCCCTAATTATTTGTTAATACCGATTTTATGAGGAAAATATAGGGGTTTATGTAGTTTGATCTTCGATTAAGGAAATGATGATGGATTATAGATCCTAATGATATTAGATGATGATGGGAATTAATTGGAATTATTCTAAATTGTTGTGTAGAACGTAAGAGACAAGAATTTAGGAATGAATTGAGATTGGTTGATGATATGAGGTGATGATATTCATAATTATGAATCTCGATAGATGATAATTAATGTCGTAGAAAATGAACGAATTCCGATAACTTTTGAAATCTTGTAAGAGACGAACAAGTGGACGTAAATAATAATCAAAAAGTCGAGTAAGGTTATTAACTAGTTAATAATGCTTATTATGGACTAAGGAATAACTTTGAAGTTGATGAAATGAGCATCCGGATTATTATATGATGAGTTGTAGTTATAATCGAGAACTAGAAACGAGAATTTGTTAACTTGTTGTTGGTTTAGTAAATGGTAGTTGAAACGACGAGGTTTGATCGTCGTGGTTATAGACGAGAAACAAAAAGGAGTTCTTCACGTACGGGAGTACGTGTTGACTGCCTTAAGAGTGAAGTTTCGTGAGAAATCGAGTGCGAGAACTTAGAACGAGCTTAGGAAGTTATACGTCGATTCTATCGAGCAACTAGGATTAGCCGCGGCAGTTTGCGACCCTTCCCGGAAACTGTAATAACTTTTAGCTCGTTTATCGGAATTGAGATCCGTAAATTGGAGAGTAATCTAGACTTTCCAATCTTTCTAACGGTATGGGGCATATCCCCTGTTTCAAATTACTCTGTTCTGGGCAGTCCCCAGAACTACTGCATTGCGCAGTGAAAATTTCAGAATTTGTTTTCCTAAGTTGTTTTCTTCGCAACTTAGTTTCTTTCGATCGTTTAAGCCGTAATAAGTTAATGACTATCTTTTCTACTGACCTAAGAGTCGAGTATGAAACCTTTCAAGTTCTAAACGAGATTTGTTCAAGTCTCGTTCCTGTTTAATTATAAAGAAACTAGTAGCGTGCAAATGCCTAAAGAAACAAAGTGACTAAAACTTATTTCGAATTTCCATGTTCGATTATCTTTTACGACCAAATTTAAAGTGTGATTATTTTATGATGAAGGAGGAAGCTAGCACTAAGGAAAGGACAGAAGAATAGAAGAACGGGAACCTGTTTAGTAGTTCTGTATCATCAAGGTGGGCTTTTATATATAAAACAAAACGAGCAATGCTCGAAAACCTTTCTTTATCGCTTTGATAATCGTGTTTTCAAATTGATAATTATGGCATGAACTGTTTTATGTTTTATGTGAGTTCTCTTGTACCTATCTGAGTTAACATTCGTGTTTTCCAGATTTATTAGTTAACCGCTAGGATTGTTAACTATCGATCGGCTCTGAGTTAGCGATTAAGTGCTTTCCAGAGTTAGTGCACTTTATATGTAATACCCCGAAAATTCTTTACGTCCTTAAAAATTTAAAGTTAATAATAAAAATGGCTTTGCACGCCTAAGTTTACGATTTTGAATTCTAAGACTAAGGGTCGAATCCGTTTCCGGAAATAAATTACGGAAGTCAGTTAGACGACTACTGTATTAAGCGATATCGCGTACGAAAAATTTTTAGTTCTAGAACTCAGAATGGAAAACCGTCTGATTTTTACATTCACGAAAACGCGATACGAACTCGCCCGAGAAAGTTCGTTTTTATGATTTTCCGGACGAAACTCGGACTGTGTCGTCCCGAGTTTTTGTCGGAATTAAAATTTTAAATATTATTTTCCGAATAAGTTAAATACGTTAGGATTTATGGTCGAATCGGATCTCGCCGATTTTGTGCCGAAATACGTTTTTCGTACGTCATTTTCCGTAACGTCGTATCGCACGGAAAAAAGTGCGATATATCTCCTAATTTAAATTGGCAGCAGACTTGCATCACAAATACAACTTTATGTTTCATTATTTTATAGTATGAACTTTACACCTATTGTCCTTTAATCCTTCTATTTTATTCCAAGCTTTTGCCACCTTGCATGATGACTATTGTATTACTATTCATTAGCTAAGTCATCACCCTCACAACTCATCCCTCCCTCTCACTCTCGGCACTCTCTTCTCTCCCACCTCTCTTCATTTTCTTTTTCTCTCAACCACCATTGAAGGATCTTCAAGATCTACAAGGGAGAAATCATCCTAAGTCATTCATCTTCCATCAACTTTCTTTACTTTCTTCATTAAATCCTAAGGTAATCATCTCCTCTTCCTTTGTATACAATTAGTTTTCCATTCCTTTAAGTTTGTTTGAGGACCGAAATTGGTAGATGATTAGGATGTTGTTTTGAGCTTAAATTAATTTAATTAGATGTATTAGGGATGGATTTCTATGGTTAAAATTGAAAGAAATTAAGAACCCTATTTTCCTATTGTGGACCGATTTTAGGGATTTTAACTAGGGTGTTTAATTCTTTTATTTTATGATATAATTGGACTTAGGAGATGCTTAATAGGTGAAATAAACAAAGAAAAATCAAAAGCCCTATAGGGGTTTTCAATTTGTAGATGAATTGGTTTAGTAATTGGATTATGAATGATGTAGTTGGTATAATTATTGGATTAATATGGCTAATTAAAGAAGAAAAACCAATCTCCCCTAAATCCTATGAAACCCAAAAATGTGGTGATGTTAGGGGTTTGATGTAATTGATCTTAGATTAATGAATTGATGATGAATTATGGTTGATAGTAATCTTAGTTGATATTGGAAATTAATTAGATTAATTCTAAAAATGTTGTAGAATTTCCAAGAGACCAAAAATCCAATTCAAGTTAATACTAGTTAATGTTATAAAGTTTTGAGATATGAATTAATGAACCCCGTTAGATAAGGATTTATGACGTAGAAAATGAATGGAATCCGAGAACTTTGGAGAATTTCTAAGAGACGAACTAGTACTCGTAACTAATAATCGAGAAGTGGAATAGGGGTTCTAAATGTTTAATATTGCTTAATACGGATTAGATAACGAGTTTGTAGTTGTTGTTGTGAGCATTCGAACTATATTTTAAGGAGTTGTAGTTAAAGTCGAGAAGTATAAACGAGACTTGTTAACTCGTTTGTTGGTTTAGTAATTAGTAGTTGAAAGCCGACGTCTAGAACGTCGAGCCATTAGACGAACCGTGGAAAGAAATTCTATACGTACGGGAGTACGTGTAGACTGCCTTTAACTGTTAAAAACAGGAACATATAGCTTCGATAGCTTAGAACGAACCTAAGAAGTTTAACGTTGAAATCTATCGAGCAACTAGGGTTATTCGCGGCAGTTTTGCGACCCTTGCCGGGAACTGAAATATCTCCTAGCTCGTTTATCGGATTTAAGATCCGTAAATTGGAGCGTAAACTAGACATCCTAAAATTTACAACGGTACAGGGCTTATCTCCTGTTTCCAGTTCCCCTGTTCTGGGCAGTCCCCAGAGTTACTGCCTTGCGCAGTGAATTTTCAGATTTCATTCTTCTAAGTTGTTTCGTTCGCAACTTAGTTTCTTTCGATCGTTTAAGCCGTAATAACTTGACGACTATCATCCTACTGACCCCAGTGTTAAGAAAGGATCCTTGAGTGCTAAACAAGACGAGATCTCATCTTGTATCCGTTTAAGTAAAGAAATTTAGCTAAGCGTGCAAATGCCTAAATCGTCTAAAGAACTAAAACTTAATTTCCTAAATTGATTTCCTTTCCAACTTAGTTCCTTTTGATCTTTTAAGTCGTAATGAGCTATCGACTATCCTCTCTACTGACCTAAGAGTCGAGTATAAAACCTTTCGAGTTCTAAACGAGATTTGTTCAAGTCTCGTTCCCGTTTAATTAAAATGAAACTAGTAGCGTGCAAATGCCTAAAGAAACAAAACGACTAAAACCTAATTCGATTTTCTATATTCGATTATCTTATATGACCAAATTTAAAGTGTGATTATTTTACGATGAAGGAGGAAGCCAGTACTAAGGAAAGGACGGAAGAACCGAAGAACGGAAACCTATTTAGTTGTTCTGTATCTTCGAGGTGGGCTTTTATATATGAAATAAAACGAGCAATGCTCTATAACCTTTCTTTATCGCTTTGATATCTGTGTTTTCAAGTGATAATCATGGCATAAACTGTTTAAATATTTTATGTGAGTTCTCTTGTACCTATCTGAGTTAACCTTCGTGTTTTCCAGATTTATTAGTTTACGATCGGCTCTGAGTTAGCTATTAAGTGCTTTCCAGAGTTAGTGCACTTTGTAACCTGTGGTGTATGTGGTATCCTGTTGAGGGGTAACCAGCCACGATGAATGAGAATTGGTCAAGATTTGAACGTAACATACCAGAAAAATGCTTGTACAAGCTAATTTATATAAATGAGTCAGAAAAATGTTTAGTAGACACGGGTCAGTTTCAATAAAACCCCGATGTGCTACGATTATGAGATGCCTGATTATTTATACTTATGATTATGTTTTCGGCGACGTGCCCACTAAGTACTTTTGTACTTAGCCCTGCATATGTTTTCTAAATGTGCAGGTTGAAGCGATGGAGGCGGCGAGGGTTGAATAAAGTTGTCTTAGGAAGACTTTAGTTAGTATGAATCACATTTCCGCTACAAAACTCTAGTATTTTGATGAACATATATGTAATCACTGTAGACTAAGATCGTCTTATAACTTAGTTTATCTACCGTGTACTTTCAGTCGAGAAATCCTTTGAGTTTAACTCCTCCTTTATGTAAATAAAGCCTTGTTCATAGTATGTATGATATCTCTTATGTATGTATGTTTAGTCAGTCCCCTTCTTCCCTGCTTCTTTGATCCAATCCCAGTCGCACCTCGGCTTCTGCCGTCCCTCGGGATTTGGGGCGTGACAGAGTGGTATCAGAGCAATCGTTTCTGCTCTGGATACGAGTCTTCCTTCGAGTAGTAGTATAGAGTGTTCGTTCGTACTCTATGTCGAGTCTTCTTTCGAGTCATAAGATAGAATGTTTGTTTATACTTTAGATCAGAGTCTTCTCTCAAGTAAAGTTAAGAGTTAAGTTATGGCATTAAGAATCAGAATGTAGACGACAGCTCAACCTCCCACTACGTCGACTCAATGAGGAAAGAAAGGAAATAATTTTAATAATGTGATTTCTTTTAACAAGAAATTTCATGAACGAGTATTCAATGAGAATGAGAATGAGTTGTGTGCCAGAAATAAGAATCTTATGAAAGTATAATTTAATTTATACTTCGTTTGTTATGTGGCTATGTGATAGTACGAGTACTATCTTACGTGAAATTATTTGCGCGATAATTTCTATTATTTTACCATGGCATGAGAACCTAGAAGGAATCTAGGGATTTTCCTGGGTTATTGAGAATGTAGACGAAAAACTTAAGATCTTTCCGATTCTCCGAGAACTTAGACGTTTTTAAGAAACGCTATTTCAAATGATTTCGAAAGGAGATCCATAACACGAGAAGGACTTCTATTGATAAATGTCACATGCGTATAGTGACATGAATAAAGACTCGGCAAAGTCGATCTTTGTTTTAAAACCCGATAAGGATTTCCTTCAAGGGAAATGAATAGATGTGTGAGAAAAACGTGACTCCAAACTATTCGAGAAAAGGTTGAAACAAGGAGGATAGATTGAAATAAACGGAAGAGCCGAATGTTACCTTAGTGGTAAGGGCATGAACAAAGTCTCTTGGAGATGACTTTGTTTTACTTATTAGGAGCCGTTCAAGTATTCGATTAGCTTAAAATTTGTATCTTGCTCGAGAAGATTGAGTATTCCGAGCTAAATTGGAAAGTTTCCAAAAATTTCTTTTTAAGAAGTAGTTGTGTGTGCAATTCGAGAAATTGCTACTCGAATTAGGAAAGTAAATTCTGTATGAAGTGAACGATAGAGCGAGACAGAAGTTCCATGTGATTGAGAGACTGTTATGTGGACTTGATCAACCCACATAATAAGAAATTCAGTAATATGGGTCTTATGCCCCGCTAGCAAAACCTTTTTAGCATGGTATAAGTGGTTTAAAGAGACAAATGTTACTTACGTATAAGTAACATGTAACGACGTCGTTCCTTTTCTTTTCGTTTCATTTTTTTTGTAGTGTTCGCCTTGTTCGAACTTGCGAAGAGAATTGTTTTACTATTAGGAGTCAAGTACGAAGCTCGATTAAATTTCTAACGATCGCTCGATTTTAGCGACGACGACTAGAACCTATGTTCTAAAAAGTTGTTCTTATGATATATTCCATTCCTCTTTTGGAATTTATATTTTTATACTTCGTCCTTGAGCGAAGAATACGACACGTATGATTATTAAGAGTTGTAAATGACAAAGTCTTTTGTAAATGAATGTTACTTTTGCATAAGTAACATGAACAAAGTGGACGTGCTTTGTTTTAATAAATGAGAATCGATAAGAAATTTTTCCTTGAGAAAGAGATAAGGATTAATGAAAGAAAATAATAATGCATTAAAGTAAGAAATTAAAAGAATAGGATAAGAAATGGGAATAAAATCTTGAAATTTTATTCCTATATATTGTGGGTACGAGAGCAATATTCTGTGAAATTGCTAGATGTTTAAGATAAGTTTGTTAGATTAAGTGTGGTAATATTACAATTGAATAAGGGATATTTGTGATACCCCGAGTTTTTATCCCTTTAAGAGAGCGTCTAATTAACCGAGTAAGTTCAAAGATGAGAATTTAGGAGTAAAATTTTTCTTTTCTAATCGATGAGTTTTGAATGAAACGTTTAAATTGCCTTGTGAATCTTGTGTGAATTTATCTGTTCTAATTATCTGAGATGATAATGATGTGATATGTTTGTTGAGTTGTTTATATGAAAATGAATATGAGATTAAATTCCGGAAAAATCCCGAGAAGTTTGTTTAGTTAGGATAACATAACGTTAATCGCCGAGGAATATGTTTACGCCGATGAACCTAGAATAGAATTAAATTAGAACCTTCGAACTTAGAATTTCTTTTAAGATCACTGAGATAGGGTAAAAACTTATCCGAGAATTGAGAAGAGAAATGAGGCGTTAGTCTTGAAAAGGATTAATAAACGGATTAATAAGCCGATTAATTTCTTTTAAGAATAAAAGGACTAAAATGATCGAAGCCTTTAATCTTTTATTTTGAAGACGTGACATAGGATTGGGACGAGTTAGTGTAAAAAGTGAAACGAGAAGAGGTTAGACCCGTTAATAGGACAAAACGGAATTAATACGAATCGTTTTACCCGGAAAACCTTTACGACCGGATAATTAATACCCGTAATGACACGACGACGACACGTGTCAACCACCTCTCTCCCTCTCTCGCCACCTCACAACCCCTCTCCCATCATCCCTCAATTTCCAAGACCAACACACCATAGTGATGTCTTGTACATGGATTGCTTAAAATGAGCAAACAAGTTAAGTTCAAATCAACCATCAAGTCTTGTCTTTTACAATTTCCAACAAGTTTATTTCTTTTTTCACTTTGTTGAATTTGAATCTTAGTCATCTAAGACAAGTAAGAGAGACCACAATTCATTATCAAACTCCATCTCTCTCTCTCTCCATTCGATCTCTCTCTCAAAACAAAAAGAAAAACTCTCTCAAACCTCTCCCAATCTCTCTAACTCTCGGCACTCCCTCTCTCTCACACCTCTCTTGTTTTTTCTTCACATGCAACCATGGATTCAAGATCTCCATCCATGGAAATGAAGTAGAAGTCATTAATCTCCATCCATTTCATCCATATTTTCAAAGAAAGGTAAGAATTTTCCAAGTTCTTGAAGTTGAATTCAAGAATTATCCAACACTTTTCTTTATTTTCATTCTCAAACCCTATGGATGATTAATCCTATATTCTTTCTTTTCTTTGAGGATTCAAGAAGACATCCTTCTTCTTTTCAAGATCCAAGCTTTGAAGCTACCATTTCCATCCATTTCAATCCCAAGAGCCAAGAGAAGAATTCCCATTTATTTAAGTATGATTTCATTTGATTAGTTGTAAAAATGTATGTCTATAATTCCTAAAGGAAAGATCTATGCATGCATGTTATTTAATTTATGTTTAGGCAAACTTAGGATATGCATGTGCTAATCGAGTGAGAAGAATTCGTTAGGAGAATCGAGCATTAGATATTAATCGACGAATTAAGAGAAGAAAAAGAAGCTAAAACCCTAAAAATTGATAAATGCCGAAAATTATAAGAAAAATAGGAAAAATATGAAATCTTTGAGTTATTGTTATTATGATGCTTGATTTGTTATTTATATCATGTTAGTAATGAGATTATATGCATGAAAAATTGAGAAATAAAATGCACAAGAAGTACATGTGTGTGCCGTGTGTTTTGAGCAAAATTAGAGAATTTATTTTGATGATTTTGTTAATGTATTGAGTGATGTTTTGATCAATGAGATGATTGTATGTTATGTTAGTATAATCATACATGTGTTTAAGTGAAGAAAATGAGATTGCATGTTGAAAATTTTTGAAAGAAATTAAGTGTAAAAAAAAATAATTAAAAAGGATTGGATGTTTAAGTACATATTAGTGATTAATTTGAAGATGGAATAAAAATAGAAGTTTTGATAAAAGACTTAAAAATTGAAAAGCTTTTAATTAAATAAAAGATGTATGAAAAGATTTCTTAATTAAATACCTTGTATTAAAATTTAAAGACTTGAAATTTTTACTAAAAATACAATAAAAAGATCTTCTATAATAAAGTGAAGAAATTCATAAAAATGTTTATCAAAAGATAAAGAAATCATTAAGTAAGAAATAGCTTAAAGGTTTAAAACAAATAAAGAAGAAATTATTAAAGAAGTAAACAAAATAGAGAAAACCGAGTTTAATAAGAATTAATCGTTAAGAAGTAAAAAGGAAGTTAATTTGAGTAAAGAAAAGATGCTAGACAAGTTAAGATAGATACTCGTATAAGTTGATCGAGAAAATGAGAATAAAATAAGATGTCGAATAATAAGTTGAAAGAAGATTAATTAAATAATTAATTGAGTACGTTATTTCCAACCAAGCGAAGAAAGGATAAACCGAGATAATAATTAAAGGAATAATATTCGAGTTAAGAAATGAGAATCAAGTTAGAATTGAACAAGAATTTATAATTTCATAAGAGTTTATTAAGAGCTAAGAGAATTTTTGTTAAATAAATAAAAGTTATAAAATATCTTATAAGATAACAGATGTAGAATAAAGCGTTGTCTATATAAATAAGAAAGATAGAATTAATAGTTTAAGCCTTCATAAAAAGAATTGCATAATCGAGTTAGATTTTAAGGTCAAAATGGAATGCATGTTAATGTGTCTTGAAGTATGCTTGATTTATGTGAATTCGTTATATGTTTGAATAAGTATTTAAATGCATGATAATATTATAATGTGAAAGATGATTGAATTTGTATGCTAGATGATTGATTGTTAAATTGAGAATGAACTAAAGTCTTTGAAAGAAAGCTCAAGTAATAGAATAGTAATAATGAAGTTATTAATTAGAACGAGAAAAGTATACGATGTTAGGTAGTAAAGTTAACCAATTTGAATAAAGTTAATAAAATAAAGACGAGAACGTGAGATCTTTTAGAAAAGTTAGAACGAAGAGAGCGACGACTCAAATAGAAGTCCGTCAGTTAAAGTCCAACGCCTTTGTGTCCGTCTTTCATATATCTTACCTATCGATGTCGAACTATGAAGGATCGAGCCGGACGGATCATTAAGCGAGGACAAATAGCCCTAGACCACCTAGCTAGTTCTTCGGAAGTCAGGTGGGCTTTTCTGAACCAAAAACTATCGATGAAAATTACTATGCTATTGAATATTATGATATGTTTTTCAAATGTGATTGACTTGCCATTTTATTGAAGTTAGTATGTGTTATCATCTACTTGTATGAAGATGTGATTATCCTGTGAAAGCAGGAACCCACGTGTGGTATATGTTGAGGTAACTGTGAGCCTTGCTTCGGTTGGGCCGGTCGCAGTGTTTGAGAAGGAGGCCTACTTCTCGGCACAATGATGTTATTGGTGATAGATGATGCATGCTATTATATTATGTTATTTGACTGCGCAGTCTGTTTTAAATAAAAATGTTTTGACATGCACAAGTAAAACCGTTTTTAAAACTGCTCATATACTTGTGATGTTTGGCAAGGCAAGTTCAATTAATATAGCTTTAAAAAGCATCTTTATTTAAATGTTTTGGCTTGTGTTCACTGAGTACGAAGTACTCAGCCCTGCGTGTGTTTCTAACATGCAGGTTGACTGGATGGCGATGGCGTGGATATTTGGTGGTGTGGTTTGGTTTTGTTGGTTAAGTTTGATAGAATTTCGGACTGGCATTTATACGTCTTCATACGTGCAAGTGTTGGGAGTTGATGCTAATTTCCGCTGCAATCTTTTTGATCTTATGTCTGTTGATGCCAGTACTCTAATATTCATGTTTTTGAATGCCTGTTGAATTCGTAACCCCTTTAACTTGTAATCCCGAGCGATAGGCTCGTAACTTGACTTGTTGTTGAACATGATTTCCTTATTTTGATGTATATATACTCGTATGTTTTCCTCTTTTTGTTGGAATTCCTTTCCCATCAGCATGATTTACTTGTTTGTATTCCCGTTCAAAGTGAAGTTGAGATGCTCGGTTATTATTCTTTATGCTTTTGAAAACCAAATTCGATTGCCTTATATTTCATCTTTGTTTTCCCCGAGCATGTTCCCTTTGTTTGAGTTAGTTGTTAGTCATTTAGGTTTGTTGTTGTTCGTAAGTCGCACCTCGAGAGTCGGGGCGTGACAATATTCATTTTGTAATTTAAGATTTTCTGTAAGATAAGATATCATCTTACCGTTACTGATCCGTGTTTCTTAAAAACTTGTAGGATGGCTTCCAGTAGTGACACGGCTTCGGAGAGTCAGTCCCCGCCACAGCGTACTTGGGCAGATCAGTTACTGGATAAGTATAGAGATTTTGAGGCAAACCCGAGACACGACGTAGGACAGAGGATTAGTTACTTTTCGTCAGTTTATTATCAAGTCCGGCATACTATTCTAGAGAGTCAGGCAATACTTGACTTGGTTAGACGACTACCAGAGGAATGGCGTGGTTGGGCACACGACATGGCGTGGTACTACCTTGGGATGTTTGACGACGATATAGAGCCGACAGGTGATTACAATGGATTCGCTTTGGAGGTACACAGGCGTTTCTTCGAGAGCAGACACATAGCAGCATATCCTGTTCAGGCGCATCCTCCCTACACTCACTTTCTGGCAGATTCAGAGTCAGAGCATGATGAGATAGGTCCAGAGATGATTACACAGTTGGAGATCCCTTCAGTGATTGTACCCAGTGAGGGCACAAGGGAATTAGCTGCAGAGACAGTTGATGGATTAGGGTTACCTGCTCCTATCCTACCCGAGCCTTCTGCGAGAGTTCAGGGACCATTCGAGACAAGATCAGAGTACTTAGACACGGACGCAGAGCTTACCGCCCTGTTACAATTACCATCCTCATACAGACCCCTTGATGAGATTTGCGCGGAGTTGGCCAGAGTTCGGGCTGAGTTTGAGGCAGGAGCGTCCAGGGTCCATTCCAGAGAGGAGTACGAGTCCTGTTCACTTCCCGACCACCTGCTGCCTCTGAAGAAGCGGACATCAGTGACCTGCTGGGACTACTCAGTTTCAGATTCAGAGATGACAATTTCAGATGTGCCTGCACCACCATCAGTTACACTTGCAGATGGCACTACTTTGAGGGTCGACGAGGCACTCCAGTTTACTTTTGGTTTAGAGTCAGAGGATGAGGACCCGGATGAGGATCCGGAAGAGGACACTGATGAGGATTCGAATGAGGATCCGGACGAGGACGCCGAGGAGGATTAGGCCATACTGGGCAGTAGTGACTTGACCGTAGTTTGTTGAGCAAGGCGTCAGAGACGCATAGTAGTATAGTAGCCTTATGTTGTACATAGTCGGATCAGTAACTAGGTAGTTTTGTAGTACTCCATCAGATACAAAATTTTATGAATCGTTTCCGTTCTAGTACTTCCAGTAGTACGGTAATGCAAGATGTTAGTGCATCCTGTACACAGAGGCAGTTAGCCTAGCTTAGACTCGTTGTAGTCTAGTTTTGTATAAGTCCTTATTAAAGGCAAAACTTATATTCTTTTGATGTATATAATATACATGACCCATGAGAGGGTTTTAGTCACAAGAAGTTTCTTATGAATCATATAACTAAACCAGAATATCAAACGAAACTCGTGTAACGAGAGTTTAATTTAACCTTGGAGGTTAAAAGTTGAAAGAAATAGAGTCAAAGTTAATTTGTTATTCTCGTTTATGTGAAAGTATTAAGTGGGAAAAGAAAAGGGTTAGTGAGAAAAGGAAGGCTTAAAAACAAGTACTAATAAGAAAAATTTTGTATCTTACAGTTTTAAAAATGTCGCTGAGAACTATTAACGATCGAAGAGGACCTGATAGTCCTAGAGAGTCTGATAGAGGTCAAGAACAACGTATAAGAGAGGAAAGGCAAAAACACCCAGCAACCTTTTCACTTCCCCTATCTCCGCAACGTCATAGCATTGAGGATTTATTCTTCGGAAGTAAACCACCATATTTCGATGGATCTGGTAATCCGAGTGAGGCCGAGCAATGGATACGTACTATAGAGAGAATCTTTGAGCCGGTTAGACTTAGTGATGAGGAGCGTCTAGCATGTGCTGGGTATCAGCTAACAGGACCAGCTAAATATTGGTGGAAGACTAGACAGAGAATTATGCCGGCAGAACAAGCGGCTCTAACCACCTGGAATGGTTTTAAGGAGGCATATTATGAAAAGTATGTATCCGATCAAGTCGAGACTGAGGAGGAAGTAGCCAGGAAGCTTCAGGGAGAACTTAAGTATGAACTGGAAATAGCAGTAGCCAGAAAGGAGGGACTGAGTTATGCAGAACTACTAGGACGAGTCCATGAAATAAAGGCATTAGTACCTAATAAAGGAAAGATGGTAAAATCCACACCAGCACCAAACTAGACTTCAACCCAAAAACGGTCCCAACAATAATATCAACTATAAAGGAAAAAGGAAATGGGAAGGGAGTAGTAGTGATTGTTACCAATGCCACAACAAGCAAGGGAAACAGAATAGGGCTCGGCAGGGTTTCCACCAGCCAGGAAAAGGAAGTAACTATGGAAAGAAAGCAGGGCAAAAGAATAATCCACAGAGAAATGAACAATCTGGTCAAGGCAAGAGAAACCATCTACTAGGACAGCTGCAAGGGCAGCCAAGGAACGGTAACCAAGGAAAAATCACTAATCCAGATTACCCTAACTGTAATAAGGAACACCCCGGTGTTTGTTTAGCAAAAACTGGTGTTTGCTTCAACTGTGGACGTAAGGGGCATGTTAAGAGGAATTGTCCTGAGCCGTGGCAAGCAGTAGAACATAAACGAGAATTTTCTACTTGTTCTAGATGTGATAAGAAGCATGAGGGTGTGTGTCTAGCAAACACGGATAAATATTTTAATTATGGGCAGACGAGGCATATAAGGAGGAGTTGTTCGATGCTGCTTCGGACGGCAAAACCAAATCAGTACGGCCAGCTTCAACCATCAAATACCATTCAAGTCCAGTCATAGCCACAGCTGATGCAATCACAACAAAATGCAGGAGCGTACATGATTAGGCAGGAGAGGCATAATGAAGGACAGGGAGATTTGACAGGCATTGGACGAACCTTATAAAATTACCTTGTCAAAATTGTTGACCCGTACTAGAACTTTATACCAGTTTTCTAGTACCTATTGACCATACTAGAGCATTATATTCATTTGGCTAGTACCCTCGGACACTATAGGACTAAGACTTGAACGCTCTAATCTTGAAATAAGAACAACTACGCTTTAGGGAGTGTTGATGACCTCAGAGAATTATTCCCTTAGTTTCGTTGAGCATAGAAACTAGAAAGAGCTCTCAGTCTGTCAATCCTTAGTTTCATTGGGCATAGAATTTAATTTAGGGTCTTTCTGTTAGAACATAGCAATCGATTGGGAAGTAATAAAATGTACGATATATATATAATTTCATAAATGGACTAGTTGTTTGAGAATTACCACGATTCTCGACAACGAGAGAAAAATCTCTTTCAAAACCTCGAGTAGATAACCTACAGAATTATGTGAAATTTCAACAGGCAGGAGGATACTGATAATGTCCGCCCTATAAGCCAAGACGTAGATAAAGAAGAAAGATATGAAGGCTTATCTCATATACCTAGTTGGGAATCCAGGAGCCAAGAAAATCATTCAAACGTGAGCGTTGTGAACGAATATGAAAATGACTTTTCAGAAATATTATCTGGTTTATCACCAGATCGTCGTATAGGTTTCACGATCGACTTAGAACTGCGAGCAGCTCCCAAATCAAAGGCCTTATGTAGAATGATATCGAAGGAGTTAGAGGAGCTTAAGATCCAACTGCAAGAGTTGTTAGATGATGATTTCTTTAGACAAACGTTTTCACCATGGAAAACATTTTAGATGTTCATCATCGAAGAAGGATGATTCTGCGAGAATGTATATAGGTTGTCAAAAGTTAAATAAAGATAACCCTTAAGAATAAGTATCCTTTAACGAGAATAGAAGACCCCTGATAAGCTTAAAAGGAAACAAGTACAATTGTAAGGATAGACTTAAGGTCTAAGCATTACTAGTTAAAGGATAAACTGGTGATACACCCAAAATTTTCTTCCAAACCAGATAAAACCATTACGAATGCTTAGTTATGCCGTTAGTTGGCTAGTGCTCCGTAGTATTCATGAACCACATGAATAGAATTTTTCACCTAGACTTAGAAAAGAATTTGTTTAGTATCCTTAGACGACAATTTCACATACGCTAAGAATGAGTAGGAACACGAAGAACACTTGCGAATAGTGCTAGAACGCATAGAGTCGGGAGTTAGATGCCAAATTCAGTAAGAGCAAGCTCGAATGGAGAAGTAATGTTTCTTGGATATATATTGTCGACAGAAGATGTTAAGATAGATTCCTGCTAAGGTAGAGGCAGTATTTAAATGGAAGCCGGTTACTAGTCCAAAAGAAATAAGGAGTTTCTTAGGTTCGGACAGTTATCATTAAAAAGAAATGCTAATGGACACATGAGAATTTTCGGTGATTACTAAGACTTATGGCGCAACTACATAGAAGGAAAAGAATAAATGTACAGACAATTGTGGAATAGGAACGCAGACGTTCTAGGAAAAGTTGATCATTACCCCAGGTTCAACCCTCCCAGAGACGACAAGGAATACGAGATGGATGCTAATGCTACAAAGAGCGAGTTAGGATGGTATATATGCAAAATGAGAAAGTGATAGCTTACGCTTCACGACACATTAACCTTAGGAAATTGAGTATTCAACCTACGAATTAGAGCTTGCAGCCGTAGTACATGCAATGAAATTTAGACACACCATCTATATGGTGTAAGGGATGAGATCTTCACAGGTCATAAAAATTTGGAGTGTGTATTCGAGCAAAGGAATTAACATAAGACAAAGAAGATGGCTCAAACTAGTAAGATATTATGATTGTGAAAATAATTACCATCTAGGTAAAGCTAAGGGTAATAATAGATACGCTGAGTCGTAAGACTCCAATTAAGTTTAGATATCTCTACGTCGGAGAAGAAACGCTTATACGAGGATTCGAGAAGATGGATATAGAAATGCATGATGCATCAGCATCGATCGCAGAGCAAATAGCGACATTAGTAATTATACCAAATTGCGAGAAAGATTATAAGTACCTAGATAAAGGACAAGTTGATCGAGGAGTTTCGACTAAGGATAAGAGCGGATAGACCAGACAGTGATTCCGAAACAATGAGTATTATCATAGAAATTAAAGAGTAGACTTAGTATTTTCGATGACAACGAATTTAAGATCTAAGAAAGGATTTCTAGTGGAATAGAGTGAAACGAGATGTTGCCTAGTTTAGTAGAAAGATGTTTAGCTTATAAGAAAGTGAAAGCTTTTCACTAACAACTATTCGAGTTGTTACAACCATTAGGTATTCCAGAATGGAAATGGAAGGATATAGTTATAATTTTACGACGACGAGACGTTTGTTGGTCACAAGGCAGAAGAGTTAGATAACAAACCTAACTTTAGTACCGTTTCTCACCTCCAGTTGAATGGACAGTCCGAGAAAACGATTCAGATACTCGTTGATATGTTAATATTAGCCGAAGAGCGAATTGAAGAATACGTAGCCAACAACCGAATTGTTATAACAATAATTATTAAGCTACGGTAGGTATTACGCCTTACGAGACTTTGAAGAAGAAGAAGTTTAGATAGCTGCCTTATTGTTGTAAGGTAGGTGAAAGAAAGAACTTAGGACCGGATACAGTCAGTGAAATAATCGAGATCATAAGATAGATTCGAGTCAGAATAAAACGAGTTTAAAGAAGACAAAAGTCTTAAGTGTATGCGACAATTCGAACAAAAAAAAAATTGAGAAGGAATATAAAACTTCTTAAGATTCTCCGTTAATAAGAAACATTAGATTTGTGTCAAGTAAAACTTCGACGCAGAATTATATAATTAGCAATAACTTGGAAAAGATAGTTTCCAATACGAATAGTTATGGCTTTATCGCCAAGTTTATGAAATACTTATTTTAAGTATATCTCATTTTGAGACAGTATGTACGTTCGATTTTATAACACGAAGTTCTATCAGCAAGACATCGTTCTTGAAATCGACTTAAGTTATTAGGAAAGGACGAAAACAATCTTGGATCGAAAAGCACAAAAGTTAAGGAGCAAGTCGAGACGATTAGTAATAGCGTTATAAGCTCATCACAGGCAAGAGGAAGCCATGTGAGAATTCGGAAAAGAGTTGAGTAAGAAGTATTTCAAGCAGTTAAAGAGGATAAGCAAATTTCGAGACGAAATTTTTCGCAAGGGGGGTAGGATGTAATACCCCGAAAATTCTTTACGTCCTTAAAAATTTAAAGTTAATAATAAAAATGGCTTTGTATGCCTAAGTTTCCGATTTTGAATTCTAAGACTAAGGGTCGAATCCGTTTCCGAAAATAAATTATGGAAGTCAGTTAGACGACTACTGTATTAAGCGATATTGCGTACGAAAATTTTTTAGTTCTAGAACTCAGAATGGAAAACCGTCTGATTTTTACATTCACGAAATCGCGATACGAACTAGCCCGAGAAAGTTCGTTTTTATGATTTTCCGGACGAAACTCGGACTGTGTCGTCCCGAGTTTTTGTCAGAATTAAAATTTTAAATATTATTTTCCGAATAAGTTAATTACTTAGGATTTATGGTCGAATCGGATCTCGCCGATTTTGTGCCGAAATATGTTTTTTTTTTCGTACTTCGTTTTCCGTAACGTCGTATCGCGCGGAAAAAAGCGCGATATATCTCCTAATTTAAATTGGCAGCCGACTTGCATCACAAATACAACTTTATGTTTCATTATTTTATAGTATGAACTTTACACCTATTGTCCTTTAATCCTTCTATTTTATTCCAAGCTTTTGCCACCTTGCATGATAACTATTGTATTATTATTCATTAGCTAAGTCATCACCCTCACAACTCATCCCTCCCTCTCACTCTCGGCACTCTCTTCTCTCCCACCTCTCTTCATTTTCTTTTTCTCTCAACCACCATTGAAGGATCTTCAAGATCTACAAGGGAGAAATAATCCTAAGTCATTCATCTTCCATCAACTTTCTTTACTTTCTTCATTAAATCCTAAGGTAATCATCTCCTCTTCTTTTGTATCCAATTAGTTTTCCATTCCTTTAATTTTGTTTGAGGACCGAAATTGGTAGATGATTAGAATGTTGTTTTGAGCTTAAATTAATTTAATTAGATGTATTAGGGATGAATTTCTATGGTTAAAATTGAAAGAAATTAAGAACCCTATTTTCCTATTGTGGACCGATTTTAGGGGTTATAATCGAGAAGTGGAATAGGGGTTCTAAATGTTTAATATTGCTTAATACGGATTAGATAACGAGTTTGTAGTTGTTGTTGTGAGCATTCAAACTATATTTTAAGGAGTTGTAGTTAAAGTCGAGAAGTATAAACGAGATTTGTTAACTCGTTTGTTGGTTTAGTAATTAGTAGTTGAAAGCCGACGTCTAGAACGTCGAGCCATTAGACGAACCGTGGAAAGGAGTCCTATACGTACGGGAGTACGTGTAGACTGCCTTTAACTGATAAAAACGGGAACATATAGCTTCGATAGCTTAGAACGAACCTAAGAAGTCTAACGTTGAAATCTATCGAGCAACTAGGGTTATTCGCGGCAGTTTTGCGACCCTTGCCGGGAACTGAAATATCTCCTAGCTCGTTTATCGGATTTAAGATCCGTAAATTGGAGCGTAAACTAGACATCCCAAAATTTCCAACGGTATAGGGCTCATCCCCTGTTTTTAGTTCCCCTGTTCTGGGCAGTCCCCAGAGTTACTGCCTTGTGCAGTGAATTTTCAGATTTCATTCTCTAAGTTGTTTCGTTCGCAACTTAGTTTCTTTCGATCGTTTAAGCCGTAATAACTTGACGACTATCATCCTACTGACCCCAGTGTTAAGAAAGGAGCCTTGAGTGCTAAACAAGATGAGATCTCATCTTGTATCCGTTTAAGTAAAGAAATTTAGCTAAGCGTGCAAATGCCTAAATCGTCTAAAGAACTAAAACTTAATTTCCTAAATTGATTTCCTTTCCAACTTAGTTCCTTTTGATCTTTTAAGTCGTAATGAGCTATCGACTATCCTCTCTACTGACCTAAGAGTCGAGTATGAAACCTTTCGAGTTCTAAACGAGATTTGTTCAAGTCTCGTTCCCGTTTAATTAAAATAAAACTAGTAGCATGCAAATGCCTAAAGAAACAAAACGACTAAAACCTAATTCGATTTTCTATGTTCGATTATCTTATATGATTAAATTTAAAGTGTGATTATTTTACGATGAAGGAGGAAGCCAACACTAAGGAAAGGACGGAAGAACCGAAGAACGGAAACCTGTTTAGTTGTTCTGTATCTTCGAGGTGGGCTTTTATATATGAAATAAAACGAGCAATGCTCTATAACCTTTCTTTATCGCTTTGATATCTATGTTTTCAAGTGATAATCATGGCATAAACTGTTTAAATATTTTATGTGAGTTCTCTTGTACCTATCTGAGTTAACCTTCATGTTTTCCAGATTTATTAGTTTACGATCGGCTCTGAGTTAGCTATTAAGTGCTTTCCAGAGTTAGTGCACTTTGTAACCTGTGGTGTATGTGGTATCCTGTTGAGGGGTAACCAGCCACGGTTAATGAGAATTGGTCAAGATTTGAACGTAACATACCAGAAAAATGCTTGTACAAGCTAATTTATATAAATGAGTCAGAAAAATGTTTAGTAGACACGGGTCAGTTTCAATAAAACCCTGATGTGCTACGATTATGAGATGCCTGATTATTTATACTTATGATTATGTTTTCGGCGACGTGCCCACTAAGTACTTTTGTACTTAGCCCTGCATATGTTTTCTAAATGTGCAGGTTGAAGCGATGGAGGCGGCGAGGGTTGAATAAAGTTGTCTTAGGAAGACTTTAGTTAGTATGAATCACATTTCCGCTGCAAAACTCTAGTATTTTGATGAATAATATATGTAATCACTGTAGACTAAGATCTGTCTTATAACTTAGTTTATCTACCGTGTACTTTCAGTCGAGAAATCCTTTGAGTTTAACTCCTCTTTTATGTAAATAAAGCCTTGTTCATAGTATGTATGATATCTCTTATGTATGTATGTTTAGTCAGTCCCCTTCTTCCCCGCTTCTTTGATCCAATCCCAGTCGCACCCCGGCTTCTGCCGTCCCTCGGGATTTGGGGCTGTGA
This sequence comes from Schizonepeta tenuifolia, assembly GCA_029490685.1. Taxonomy (NCBI): domain Eukaryota; kingdom Viridiplantae; phylum Streptophyta; class Magnoliopsida; order Lamiales; family Lamiaceae; genus Schizonepeta; species Schizonepeta tenuifolia. The sequence continues at coordinate 52,218,987 of CM055959.1, read as the reverse complement.
TATTGTAACATGTGGTGTATGTGGTATCCTGCTATGGGATAACCAGCCACGGTGAATGATAATTGGTCAAGATTTGAACGTAACATACCCAAAAATGCTCGGCCGAGTAAATTGTGAAAATGAGTCAGAAAATATTTTAGTAGACACGGTCTATTTTTAATAAAACCCCGATGTGCTACAAATTATGAAATGCCAGATTATCTCTACTTATGATTATGTTTTCGGCAACGTGCCCACTAAGTACTTTTGTACTTAGTCCTGCATATGTTTTCTAAATGTGCAGGTTGAAGCGACGAGAGCGGCGGTAGTTAAAATTGAGTCGAGTTGTTAGGAAGCTTTAGCTTATAACCTACTTTCCGCTGCAAAACTCTAGACCTTTTGACATTATGTACATTTAGTGAATCAATGTAGTTTAAGTCTGTAATCTGTAACTTAGATGCTTTCGAGTAGTTTCTGTCGAGTAAGCCTCGTGATTAACTCTTCCTTTATAATAGTAAAGTCTTGTTCATTGAATGTATGATGTCTTTTATGTATGTTTAATTAGTCAGTCCCCTTCTTCCCCGCTTCTTTATTTCAATCCTAGTCGCACCCCGACTTCTGCCGTCCCTCAGAATTTGGGGCTGTGACACGTACACAGCCCATCCCGGCAGTACGAAGATGTACAAAGACTTAAAGCAACCATTTTGGTGGGAAGGATTGAAGAAGGATGTAGCCATGTATGTTGAAGAGATGCTTAGCTTGCCAACAAGTGAAGTCCCTACATCAAAGACCGTATGGACCCTTACAACCGCTACCAGTCCCAGAATGGAAATGGGATGGTGTCACGATGGATTTCGTGATGGGTTTATCGAGATCAAGGAAAGGTAACACAATCGTGTGGGTGATAGTGGATAGATTAACGAAGTCCGCCCATTTTATACCTATGGATCGGATAAGTTGGTTCAGATTTATGTTAAGAAGATTGTGAGATTACATGGAGTACCGAGTACGATTACCTCCGACCGAAATTCGAAGTTCATAGCCTATTTTGGGAAAGTTTCCACAAAAGAGTTGGGAACATAGTTGCAGTTTAGCACTGCTTAGCATCCTCAGACGGATGGTCAATCCGAGCGAACGATTTAAATCCTTGAGGATGTGTTGAGAGCCTTTTTATTAGACCAAGGAGACGACTGAGAGAAAATTTTACCCCTTATTGAGTTTGCGTATAATAATAGCTACTAAAATACGATTGGAATGGCCCCTATATGAAATTCTTTACGGAAGAAAGTGTAGACTTTCGTTCTATTAGGACGAAATAGGCGAGAGAAAAGCGATAGGACCCGATGCAATCGAGGAGATGATAGAATCTATTCGTCAGATTCGCGAGAAGATTAAGAAATCCCAAAGTCGACAATAATCGTATGCCGACAACCGAAGATTCGAGCTAGAGTTCGATGTAGGAAGTAATGTCTTTTTGAATGTATCCCCTTCGAGAAGAGCGCACCGTTTCGGTGTCAAAGGAAAGTTAAAAACTCGATTTATAGGACCATTTGAAATCCTTGAGAGGATTGGAGCCGTATCGCATAGATTAGCGTTATTGCCCAGTTTTGGAAATTCGCATAACGCCTTTCACGTATCACAATTGAGGAAGTACGTTTTCAATCCAAATTGCGTGATACGCCAAGAGGATGTAGCATTGAAGTCCGACTTAAGCTACGAGGAGAAATCCGAGAAAAATTTAGACCGTAAGGTCCATCAGCTTAGAACGAAGTCGATTTCCCCTAATTAAGATTAAGTGGTGTTAGCATATTATCGAAGAACCTCCGTGGGAACTCGAGGAAAAGATGAGAGCGAGATATCCCGAACTAGTTTCTTGAGGTTAGTAAATTTGGGGACGAAATTTTTTTTAAGGAGGTGAGGATGTAATACCCCGAACTTTCATTAATCCTTAAGTATACCCAAAATGAGTTTAAATGCTTAATTAATGAGTTTTGAGTGAAGAGAATCTTCAAGAAAAGATATTTATTTGAAAATGACTAAAATGCCCCTGTGTGCTTTGATGTGAGTTTTTCTCGTTTTAATTATTCGATTGAGTATGTGATGCATTGATTGAGTATATTTGTATGAGTTTGAGCATGAGTATGATTTTCAGAAAAATCCGAGAACTTTTACTTTTCAGTGAATAGTAACGCAAACCGAGAAAACACTATTCACCGACGAACTCAGAATTAGACCTAATTAGTGTCTTTTGAATCTAGATTTATTCTAAGACCCCTGAGATATGTTAGAAGCTCATCCGAGATCATATGAGAAAACTCTAAGAGTTTAGTCTTTAATGGATTAATTAGCCGAATAATTTTTAGGTTTTCTTCGTTACTTGGAATTTTAACCTAAAAATTATATATTCAGAATCCTTGATTTATTTCGTGGGACATGAGATAGAGTTGAGGTGTTTTCGATGTCGGAAACGAGACGAGAGGAGTTTAGAGCCGTTTTCAGTATAAATGAAATAACACGGACATATTCTACCAGAAAACTTTTTCATCCAGAGAAAATTATACCCGATAAAAATGAGATAATTATCTCTCTCTCCCTCTCTCTCTTGCCGAAATAGCCCCTCTCTCTCTCCCTAGTTTTATTCCCTTCATAATTATATTCTCAACCTAATACCCTTTTGTCAAAATCTACTATGGAATCTAATCATTCTATGCATTCCCCTTAGCTAATTAATTTCATGTCTTGCTTGTGAGATGAATCAATCAAATTAATGCCTCCTCTCTCACAATTAATTTCCAACGTGTGAAATCAAGAAAGAAAGAGAAGAAAATTCTCTCAAACTCTCCCATCTTTTCCGTGAGCAACCAAAGAAGAAAAAGAAGAAAAAATATTCTCTCCTTCTCTCCCCTCTCTACCGAAACACACACACATACACACACAGTGAGAATTTCCTCCATTGAAGTACCAAGTTCCAAGCTCCCAAGCTCTCAAATTCCAAAGAAGATCATCATCATCTTTAGCTCTTCAAATCCTAAATTAGAGGTAAACAAATTCATCAATTTTTGAGTTTAATTTCAAGCCAAATCATCTCTCTTTTTCTCTTCATTTTCGGCATATATGCCCTAGAGGAGATGAAAAAAATTTGTTTTATTTTTCTTGAAGATTCAAGATGAAATCCACCATGAAAATCAAAGCTAGAGATTGAGCCTTCCAAGCCTTCACCTTCGGTTCAACCATCATCAAGAGAGAAGCTTCAATTTAAATTTCTAAAGTAGGTTTCCATTTGGTTAATTATATATTTGTAATCCCTAATCCCTAAAGAAAAAAAATACATGTTTTAATTTCATGCTTAGGAAAACTAGGAATTCGAGGTGAGAATCGAGTGAGGAAATCGATAGGAAAATTAAACCCTATGGATGAATCTATGAATTAAAAGAGAAAAGAAAATTTAAAATCCCTAAAATTGGGTAAAAACCGAAAAAAATAGGAGAAAATAGGAAAAAAATGATTTTCTTGAGTATTTGATAATTTGATGTAATACCCCAGAAATTCCGTACAGTCTTAAAATTTTAAAGTTAATAATAAAAATGGCTTTGCACGCTTAAGTTTACGATTCTGAATTCTAAAACCAACGGTGAAATCCGTTTCCGAAAATAAATTGCCGAAGTCAGTTAGATGACTACTGTATTTAGGGTTATCGCGTACAAAAACTTTTTAGTTCTAGAACTCAGAACGGAAAACCGTCTGATTTTTACATTCACGAAATCGCGATACGAACTCGCCCGAGAAAGTTCATTTTTTTATTTTCCGGACGAAACTCGGACTGTGACGTCCCGAGTTTTTGTCGGAATTAAGTTTTTAAATATTACTTTCCGAATAAGTTAAATACATTAGAATTTTTGGTCGAATCGGAATTTGACGATTTTGTGCCGAGCTACATTTTTCGTCTTTCGATTTCCGTAACGTCGTTGCGCCGGAAAAACGCGTAATTCTCTTTTTCTTTCCCTCTTGACCGACTTCTCCTCCTCTCACAACCATGATATTTTGATTTTATATAGTATTAATCTATGACTCACTACTTAGATCTTTTAATTACTTTACACCTATGTAGTTACTTTCTAAGTTCATTAGTCATCACTATCTTCTCCCCAACACACCTCATTGCCGCCACCCCCCATCAAGTTCATCACCTCCATTTTCTTCTCTCCATTGTTGGATCTTCAAGCTCTCATCAAGGAAAATTCCACAAGTCTTTAATCCTCCATCAAATCTTCTAACTTCTTTTATTATTTGTCAAGGTAATCTCCTCCTCTCTAATCCTATCCAAATGGATTCCATTTCTTTTATTTTTCAAGTGGGATCAATTTTTATGGATGATGTAATTAGATGTTTTGATCTTTAATTAGTGTAATAGGATGGATTAGATATGAATTCTTTGATTAAAATTTGAAGAAATCCAAGAACCCTAATTCCTAATAAATACCGAAATTTAGGGCTTCCATGTAGGATAATTTGATTCTTCAATTGATGGTATAATATTGCTTAGGAGATGTTCGATTGATGATTAAAACAAAGAGAAATCAAAACCCCTAAGTATTTGAAGAGGACCGAGTTTTAGGCTAGGGTTTGAATTGGGGGTTTTCAATTTAATGATGTAATAAGACTTGAATTGATTAATTGATGCTGTAGTAGTTTGATAAATGGATAAATGATGTTAATTAATGAAGAAAAACACCCCCTTTAAATTATTGTTATTACTGAAAATTATGAGAAATTGGGGGTTTTCATATAGCTTGATTTAGTTGATGATTTGTTGATGAATTAATGTTGCTAATGATAATAGTTGATGATAGGAATTAAAAGAGAATTTTCTAAAAATATTAATGAAGTTATAAGAGACAAAGAATTGGATTTAAGTTGAGTTTAAGTAATGATATGAAGTGATGATGTATATAATAATGAATCTCGTAAGATGTTGATTAATGTCGTAGAAAATGAACGAATTCCGATAACTTTTGGAATTTCGTAAGAGACGAACAAGTGGACGTAATTAATAATCGAGAAGTCGAGTAAGGATTTTAACTTGATAATAGTGTTTATAATGGACTAAGGAACGACTTTGTAGTTGATGACATGAGCATGCGGAATATTATAATATGAGTTGTAGTTATAGTCGAGAACTAGAAACGAGAATTTGTTAACTTGTTGTTGGTATAGAAAATGGTAGTTGAAACGACGAGGTTTAATCGTCGTGGTTATAAACGAGTTTTGAAAAGGAGTCCTTCGCGTACGGGAGTACGTGTTGACTGCCTTGAGAGTCAAGTTTCGTGAGAAATCGAGTACGAGAAATTAGAACGAACTTAGGAAGTTATACGTCGATTCTATCGAGCAACTAGGGTTAACCGCGGCAGTTTTGCGACCCTTCCCGGAAACTGTAATATCTCTTAGCTTGTTTATCGGATTTGAGATCCGTAAATTGGAGCGTAAACTAGACTTTCCAAACTTTCTAAAGGTACAAGGATTATCCCCTGTTTCCAATTCCCCTGTTCTGGGCAGTCCCCAGAACTACTACCTTGCGTAGTGAAATTTCAGAAGTTGTTTTCCTAAGTTGTTTTCTTCGAAACTTAGTTTCTTTCGATCGTTTAAGCCGTAATAAGTTAACGACTATCTTCTCTACTGACCTAAGAGTCGAGTATGAGACCTTTCGAGTTCTAAATGAGATTTGTTCAAGTCTCGTTCCCGTTTAATTAAAATGAAACTAGTAGCGTGCAAATGCCTAAAGAAATGAAACGACTAAAACCTAATTCGAATTTCTATGTTCGATTATCTTTTAAGACCAAATTTAAAGTGTTATTATTTTACGATGAAGGAGGAAGCCAGCAGTAAGGGAAGGATGGAAGATCAGGAGAACGGAAGCTCGTACTTAGTTCTGTAAACGCTAAGGTGGGCTTTTATATATAAAACCAAACGAGCAATGCTCGAAAACCTTCCTTTATCGCTTGAACTGTTTTATGTTTTATGTGAGTTCTCTTGTACCTATCTGAGTTAACATTCGTGTTTTCCAGATTTTATGAGTTAATCAAATAGGTTATCTAACGATCGGCTCTAAGTTAGCTATTAAGTGCTTTCCAGAGTTAGTGCACTTTGTAACCTGTGGTGTATGTGGTATCCTGTTGAGGGGTAACCAGCCACGGTGAATGAGAATTTGTCAAGATTTGAACGTAACATACCAGAAAATGCTCGGTCGAGTAAATTGTGAAAATGAGTCAGAAAATGTTTTAGTAGACACGGGCTAATTTTAAATAAAACCCCGATGTGCTACAAATTATGAAATGCCAGATTTTCTCTACTTATGATTATGTTTTCGGCATCGTGCCCACTAAGTAATTTCATACTTAGCCCTGCATGTGTTTATAAATGTGCAGGTTGAAGCGACGAGAGCGGCGGTGGTTGAAGTTGAGTCGAGTTTTGAAGTTAGGATTGCTTTAGCTATGACCCACTTTCCGCTGCTAAACAATAGACTTTTTGACGTTATATACATTTGGTGAATCACTGTAGTTTAAGTCTGTAAACTTTAACTTAGATACTTTCGAGTACCTTTTGTCGAGTAATCCTTCGTGATTAACTCTTCCTTTATAATAGTCAAGTCTTGTTCATTGAATGTATGATCTCTTTTATGTATGTTTAGTTAGTCAGCCCCCTTCTTCCCCGCTTCTTTAATCCAATTCCAATTGCACCCCGACTTCTGCCGTCCCTCGGGATTTGGGGCTGTGACATTTGATGTTTGATATGTGTTTATGAGTATATTTGGAATGAGTTTTATGTATAAGAAAAATTGAGAAAATAATCTGCTTAATTATTATATTAATACCGAAAATTTTGAGTTTATGAAGTAGAAATTGTTCTTGATTTAATTGTCACAGCCCCAAATCCCGAGGGACGGCAGAAGCCGGGGTGCGACTGGGGTTGGATTAAAGAAGCGGGGAAGAAGGGGGCTAACTGACTAAACATACATGAAGAGCATCAATTAAATCATGAACAAGACTTGAATATAATAAAGAAAGAGTTAATCGCTATGGATTACTCGACAAAAGTACACAGAAGAAACTAAGTTCATATTTACAGACTTAAACTACAGTGTATTGTTCAAAAGGTACATATTCAAAAAGACTGAGAGTTCTGCAGCGGAAGAGTTCTAACTAAAGCAACCTATCTTTCAACTCAACATCAACCGTAAGAATCAACTTAGAAGAATCAACTCAAGGCCCTGTACTTGACTCTAGGGTCAGTAGGAATATATTCGTTAGCTAAAACGGCTTAAACGATCGAAAGAAACTAAGTTGTGAACGAAACAACTTAGGAGAATTGAAACTGAAATTTTACTGCGCAATACAGTGACTATGGGGGCTGCCCAGAACAGAGTATTTGGAAACAGGGGATGAGCCTTGTACCGTTGGAAAGTTTGGGATGTCTAGTTTACGCTTCAATTTACGGATCGCAAATCCGATAATTGAGCTAAAAGTTATTACATTTTCCGGCGAGGGTCGCAAAACTGCCGCGAAAACCCTAGTTGCTCGATAGATTCGACGTATAACGTCTTAGGTTCGTTCTAAGCTCTCGTATTCGATTTCTTTAGAAACTGGACCCTCAAGGCAGTCATCACGTACTCCCGTACGTGACGAACTCCTTCTCAAAACTCGTCCAATAGCACGACGTTCTAAACGTCGGTTTTCAACTAACAATTACTAAACCAACAAGTTATGAAATTCGCGTTCTAGTTCTCGACTATAACTATAGCTCATATTAAAATAGCTCGAAAGCTTATGACATCAACTACAAAGTTGTTCTCAAGTCCATCATAGACAATAATATCAAATTAGAATTCTCATTTGACTTCTCGGTTATTAGTTACGACTAATTATTCGTCTCTTACGCGATTTTCAAAGTTGTCGGATTCCGTTCAAATTTTACGACATTAATCTACATCTAACAAGAATCACTTCTATGCATGCAATCATTTCATACCATCACTATATTTCAACTTACGACGAGTTCTTCGTCTCTTACGTTCCAATAAATATTTTTAGAAAAATCTAATTAAATTCCTATTAACAACTAACATCATTTGCAACTATATTCCATCAACAATTCATCAATTAAAACAAACACATGGAAACCCCTAAAACTACTATAATTTTTGGTATTTATAAATATATTAAGAGAGTGATTTTCTTCTCTAATTAACATCATTTACTCATTAATCATCCTACTATAACATCAATTAATCAATTGCAATCCAATTTCAAACTAACATGCATAAATCCCCAAATTCATACTCAAACCCTAGTCGAATTTTCACAAAACATGGGGCTTTCGATTCCTCTTTGTTCTAATCACTAATTAAGCATCTCTTAAGCATGAATTTATCATTAATTGAAGAAATCCACAAATCCTACAAATAACCTAAAAATTTCGGTATTTAACAAGAGTTAGGGTTCTTAAATTTTAATCAATTTCAACCCTAGAATTCACATCCTAACACTTCTAATTTCATTAATCCAAGATCGAATCATCTATTTCAATACTCTAATTTTCGATCAAAAGAAGAAAATGAAAAGAAGAAGATGATGGATGGATAGAAGTATAGAGGAGAGGATTACCTTGCTAATTAATGAAGAAAGTATTAAGTTTGGATGGATGAATCAAGACTTGTGATTTTCTTCTTGGAGTTCTTGAAGCTCTCTTCAATGGTGATGAAGAAATGAAGATGGGAGTGTGTTGATATGTGGCAGCCGATTTTAGTGTTGGGAGGGAGAAGTGGTGTTTTAATTTGTATTAAACATTAGTTATAAGGTTGAAAGGTGTAAAGTATGAATAGGAACTACATTAGGTGTCCCTTAATATATCATTAAAATGAAAATATCCCATAAAGTGAGAGGAGAGGTCGGTCAAGGAAGAGAGAAAAAGAAAAAATACGCGCTTTTCTGGCGCGATCCTGTCACAGCCCCAAATCCCGAGGGACGGCAGAAGCCGGGGTGCGACTGGAATTGAATTAAAGAAGCGGGGAAGAAGGGGTCTAACTGACTAAACATACATGATAAACATAGATAAACTATGAACAAGACTTAATTATAGATAAGAAAGAGTTATCCCTAAAGATTACTCGATGAAAGTACAAAAGACAAAACTAAGTTCAAAAGTACAGACATAAACTACTGAGTTGTTCAAAATACATCTCAAAAAGAAATACAGAGATTGACAGCGGAAGGGTTCTACTATGCATCTTATCCTTAAACTCAACAACAATTGCCGCCGCTCACCGTCGCTTCAACCTGCACATTTAGAAAGCAATGCAGGGCTAAGTACAAAGGTACTTAGTGGGCACGATGCCGAAATCATAATCATAATATAGATAAATATGGCATTTATAAACGTAGCACATCGGAGTTTTGTTGAAAGAATCCGTGTCTACTAAACATTTTCTGACTTTTTCTCATAAATCGTTCGCGCGAGCATTTTCTGATTAATGTTACGTTCAATCTTGACCACTACTAATTCACCGTGGCTGGTACCCCTCAACAGGATATCACATACACCATAGGTTACAAAGTGCACTAACTCTGGAAAGCACTTAGCAGCTAACTCAGAGCCGATCGTTAGTTAATCTAAAATAGACTAACTCTAAATCTAGACAACACGTATGTTGACTCAGATAGGTACAAGAGAACTCACATAAAAACATAAAACAGTTCATGCCATAATATCACTTTGAAAACACAGATATCAAAGCGATAAAGAAAGGTTTTTCGAGCGTTGCTCGTTTTATTTGTATATAAAAGCCCACCTTGTAAATACAGAACTTATACGCAACAGCTTCCAACTTCGGATCTTTCGTCCTTTCTCTACAGTTAGCTTCCTCTTTCATCGTAAAAGGAACATACTTAAAAGCGGTTCGTAAAAGATACTCGAGAAAGAGGATTGAAGAAAGCTTTAGCTGTTTTATTCTTTAGGCATTTGCACGCTTATTAAATTCGTTTTACTTAAACGGGAAAAAGAGATTCATACAAACTCTTTTAGAATTCGGAAGATCTCATACTCGACTCTCGGTTCAGAAAAGAAGGTTGTCGATGTCTTAGTATGACTTTAAAGATTATAAGAAACTAAGTTGAAAAGAATCAACTTAGGCGATTTACGGTTTAGTTCATTTCACGACTTATAAAAATTCCTCGTTTATTACTTCTTTAATAAAAGGATAAAAGATACGATCTCGACTGGTTTTCATCATTAAAGGTCCTATACTTGACTCAAGGTTTAGTAGGTACGTATTCGTTAGATAAAAACGGCTTAAACGATTGAAAGAAGTTAAGTTGTGAACTAAACAACTTAGAAAACACGAAACTGAAATTTTACTGCACAGTCCAGTAACTCTGGAGGCTGTCCAGAACAGAGGACTTGGAAACAGGGGGTGATCCCTGTACCACTAGAAAGCTTAGGAAGTCTAGTTCGCGTTCCAATTTACGGAAAATCCGATAAACGAGCTGAAAGTTATTACAGTTTCCGGCAAGGGTCGCAAAACTGCCGCGAAAACCCTAATTGTTTTATAGGTTCGCCGTATAACGTTTTAGGTTCGTTTTAAATTCTCGTATTCAACTCTTTTTAGAAACTGGACTTTAAGACAGTCATCGCGTACCTCTGTACGTGACAAACTCCTTTTCAACTTACTCAAAAGTACGACGTTCTAACGTCGGATTTCAACTAACAAGTACTATACCAACAAAGAAATTTCAAACGCGTACTAGCTCTCGATTATATCTATAACTCATATTAGATTAACTCAGATGCTTATGGTGTCAACTAGAAAGATGTTCCAAATTTCATTATAAACAGTTATAGCAAGTTAGAAATTTCATCCGACTTCCCGATTATTAGTTACAACTAGATATTCGTCTCTTACGCGATTTCCAAAAGTCGTCGGTTTTCGTTCAAATTTTACGACGTTAAACTATATCTAACTTGAATCATTTTCATGCATGAAAACACATCTTAACATCTTTATAACTCAGTTTATATAGTGATTTTAGTCTCTTACATTCCATTACACATTTTTAGAAAAACTTCCAATTAATTCCTATTATCAACTAACATGATTTGCATCATAATTCCATTAACAATTCATCACTTATATCTAACATGCATAAACTCCTAATTATCTTATAAATTTTCTGATTTCATACATACTTTAAGGGGATGATTTTCTTTTCAAATTAACAACATTTATTTGCCAAACATACTCTTATATCACCAATTAAACAATTGCAATTCTATTATCACTTAACATACCAAAAATCCCCAAATTCATACTTCAAACCCTAATTGAATTTCATTATAACATAGGGCTTTCAATCCCTTTTCATTCTAAACACTAATTAAACCTCTACTAAGCATGAATTCATGATCAAAAGAGGAAAAACAAAAATCCTACTATTTTCCCAAAAATTTCTGCATTCACACAAAAGATAAGGTTCTTGTTTTTCTTCATTTTTAATCCATGATTATCCTACGTACATATCTAATTACATTATTCTAAGATCAAAATATCCATTCCAAACTTCTAAAAAAAAAATCGAACAAGAAGAAAAAGAAAAGAAAAGAAAACTAATTGGATAGAAATGTAGAGGATGGAAATACCTTAAGACTTAATGAAAGAAGTATGGAAATGAATGGATGGATTAATGAACTATAGTGATTTCTTCTTGTTCTTGGAAGGTCTTCAATGGAGGATAGAGGTGGATGAAGAAGATAAAAAAAAAATGAAGATTGAGGGAGAAGAGAGAGTTGCCGAGAAATGAGAGAGAGATGAAAGGAAATCGTGTTTGTTCAAGTTTTTGCAATGATGGATTGGTTGAAAGATGTATAAAGGTAGATTAGGTGTCATTAAACTACGTAATAACAAACATGCATGTCTTCCACTAAAAGGAATGAGGTGGCGGCTGCCATGCAGAATTTTTAGAGGTTTTACGGGTTTTTCCGGCGTGATCTGACGTTACGGGAAAACGAACGACGAAAAACGTTGTTCGGTACAAAATCGTTGCGATTCGATTTGACTTACAAATTCTAACGTATGAACTTAATTAGAAAATAAATTTATAAAATTTATTTTGACAAAAACTCGGGACGACAAGTCCGAGTTTTGTCCGGAAAAACGTAAAAAAAAACTTTCTCGGCGTGTTCGTATTGCGATTTTGTAAACGTAAAATTAAACGGTTTTTCGTTCTAAGCTTACGAACCAAAACTTTTCGTATGCGCTAACCCCTAACACGGTAGTCGTCTAGCCGACTTCTGTAAATTATTTTTAATAACGGATTCGACCGTTAGCTTTAGAATTAAGAAATTATAAACTTAGGCGTGCAAAGCCATTTATTTAATTATCTTTAAACTTCTTAGACCGTAAGGATTTTTACGGGGCATTACATCCTACCCCCCTTACGAAAAATTTTGTCCCGAAATTTGCTTACCTTCTGCAAAAAGATGAGGATATCGCTCCTTCATCTTTTCCTCGAGTTCCCACGTGGCTTCTTCTTGCCCGTGATGGTTCCATAGCACTTTAACTATTGGTATCGATTTGGTTCTTAATTCTTGAACTTTTCTATCCAAGATCGATATCGGCTTTTCTTCATAGCTTAGGTCAGATTCAAGAACTACGTCTTGCTGACTAATAACGTGCTTAGGATCGTAAACATATTTTCTTAATTGAGAAACGTGAAAAACGTTATGAACGCTTCCTAGACTTGGCGGTAAGGCCAATCTATATGCGACTGATCCTATTTTCTCGAGGATTTCATAAGGTCCTACAAACCTGGGTCTTAACTTACCCTTAACTCCGAACCTAAGGATTCCTTTGGTTGGGGATATCTTAAGAAAAACCTTATCTCCTATTTTAAACTCAAGGTTGGTTTGACGATCGTCGGCATACGATTTCTGTCGGCTCTGGGCCTCTTTCATTCTATCTTGAATCTGTCGAACTATCTCAATCATCTCATTTATCGCGTCTGGGCCTAGGTTCTTTCTCTCACCTACTTCATCCCAATAAAGCGGTGATCTACATTTTCTTCCATACAAAGCCTCAAACAGTGCCATTCCTATCGTGGTTTGATAGCTGTTGTTGTAGGCAAACTCGATTAAGTGTAGAATTTCTTCCCAATTCGTGCCTCGGTCCAAAACCACTGTTCTTAACATATCGACCAAAATCTGAATTGTTCTCTCTGACTGTCCATCTGTCTGTGGGTGAAAAGCTGTACTGAAATTAAGCTCTGTTCCCATCTCTTTCTGCATCATAATCCAAAATCTCGAGGTAAACTTAGCATCTCTGTCTGATATTATGACCTTCGGTATTCCATGCAGACGTACAATCTCTCTGACATACAATTGAGCTAATCTCTCTGATCCATACGTAATCTTAATCGGTAAGAAGTGAGCTGACTTCGTAAGTCTATCTATTATTATCCAAATTGCTGTGTTTCCCTTTTTCGACTTCGGCAAGCCTGTGACAAAGTCCATAGCTATGCCTTCCCATTTCCAATTTGGGACATCCAATGGTTGTAGCAATCCATACGGTCGTCGGTGTAAAGCCTTAACTTGTTGACATGCTAGGCATCTTTCTATAAACGAGGCAACGTCTCGTTTCATTCCATTCCACCAAAAGTTTTTTCTCAAATCTTGGTACATTTTTGTACTTCCTGGATGTGCTGTGTAAGGCGTATCGTGAGCCTCACTCAAGATTTCGTTCTTCAAATCGCTGTCGTTGTCGGGAATACAAATCCTGCTTTCGTAAAGTATCGCATTGTCTGGAGCTTCAGAATATCCTTCTGGCTTATCTGTCCTTATCCTTACTCGTAACTTCTCCATTGACTCATCTTTTCTCTGAGCACTAATGATCTTTTCTCTCAAAACTGGTGTAGCTTCTAGTGCTGCTATTTGACTTGTTATCGTTGCTGGCGTGTCAAGCACTCTGATATCCATCTTCTCGAATTCTCGTACTAAGGTTTCTTCTTCTACAAAAAGACATCCTAACTTCATTGGAGCCTTGCGACTCAATGCGTCTGCTACCACATTCGCCTTTCCTGGATGGTAGTTAATTCCACAGTCATAATCTTTGACTAATTCGAGCCATCGTCTTTGTCTCATGTTCAGTTCTTTTTGCTCGAAAAAGTACTTCAGACTCTTGTGATCGGTGAATATCTCAACTCTTACACTATATAGATGGTGTCTCCAAATCTTTAACGCATGCACTACGGCTGCAAGTTCCAAATCGTGGGTTGGGTACTCAACTTCGTGGGGTCGAAGTTGTCGTGAAGCATAAGCTATCACTCGTCCGTCTTGCATAAAGACACAACCTAATCGATTTTTCGATGCGTCAGTGTAAACTACATATTCCTTGTTCGCGTCTGGTAGTGCTAGTACTGGCGCTGTAGTTAGCTTCTCCTTAAGAGTTTGGAAACTCTTCTCGCACTCATCTGTCCACTTAAACTTGATATCTTTCTTGAGTAGCTGCGTCATCGGGCGAGCGATTGTAGAAAATCCCTCTATAAATCTTCTGTAATAACCAGCTAATCCCAAGAAACTTCTGATCTCATTCTGACTTGTTGGTGCCTTCCAGTTTTGCACTGCTTCTACTTTGGTTGGATCCACCTTGATTCCTTCTGTCGATACTATGTGTCCAAGGAACATCACTTCCTTCAACCAAAATTCGCATTTACTGAATTTGGCATAGAGTTTCTCAGCTCTTAGTGTTTCCAACACTATCCGTAGATGTTCCTCGTGCTCCGTCTCATTCTTAGAATAAATGAGGATGTCGTCGATGAATACTAGAACAAATTTGTCCAAGTAGGGGTGGAAAACTCTGTTCATAAGGTCCATGAATACGGTTGGAGCGTTGGTAAAACCAAATGGCATCACTAAAAATTCGTAGTGGCCATATCGAGTTCTAAAAGCGGTTTTCGGTACATCTTCAGGCTTGATCTTGAGTTGATGATACCCTGATCTCAAATCTATCTTGGAGAAGACTCCTGCACCCTTAAGCTGATCGAACAGATCCTCTATCCTTGGTAAAGGATATTTGTTCTTGAGAGTGATCTTGTTCAGTTCTCGGTAATCGATGCACATTCTCATCGATCCGTCCTTTTTCCTAACAAAAAGCACGGGTGCTCCCCAAGGTGAAACGCTTGGTCTGATAAAACCAAGGTCTAGTAATTCCTGTAATTGGATTTTGAGCTCTTCCAGTTCCTTCGGTGCCATTCTGTAAGGGGCTTTAGACTTAGGTGCTGCTCCTGGTTCTAAATCGATCATGAAGTCCACATGACGATCTGGTGGCAATCCTGGTAGTACTTCCGGAAAAACATCTTCGTATTCGTTCACGACTTTTACGTCTTGAATGGTCTTCTCGGCTCCTGGTTCTCCAACTAGGTACACAAGATATGTTGTGGTACCTTTCTTCTTCATAAATTTCGTGGCTTGAAGGGCTGATATAATTGGTACGCCTCTACCCATTGAAATTCCGTGGAATTCGGTCGGTTCTTTACCCGGCGGTTGAAAATAATTTTTTCTCTCGTTGCAGAGAATCGTGGCATAATTCTCTGACAACCAATCCATTCCTAGGATTATATCTACGTCCCACATTATCATAACATTTAGATTGTTCGCTATAACCTTATGAGTTCCGATTTCTAGTTCTAGGTTAGAGCAAATATGCGTGGAAGTAGTGATCTCTCCTGAAGCTGTGGCTACTCTCATAGATTGTGCAGCTCTTACAGGTCTGATGTCTAAGTTATCGGCACATGAGCCAGCAATGAAAAAATGCGATGCGCCAGTATCAAACAATATCTTAATAGGGATGTTGTGGAGTTTTCCCATACCTGCTAGGTTGCCTTTTCCTTTGCGCTGACCGCTTTGTTTGATAGCGCATGCCCTCGCATTTTGTTGCTGCTGTGCATGTTGTTGAAACTGCTGCTAGTTCATAGGTGGTTGCTGCGGCTGTGCTTGGATTGCTCGGAGGGGTACTGCCTGAAGCGGTTTAGGGCAGTCCCTTTTCATATGTCCCTTCTGTCCACTATTGAAACAGTTAGGGGTGCCTATCTGGCAGACTCCAGGATGGGCTCGGTTGCATTTCGGGCGGACAGGGATGGTAACCCTCCCTGGGTTATTCGCTCCCTGGTTAAAACTCCTCTGTTGCCCTTGCGGCTGGTTCGGCTGATTATTGCCCTTCCATGGCAAGTTCTGCCTGTTCCCTTGAATAGACAACCCCGATTGGTTGTTTCCTTGCCACGGCCTCTTGCCAGTGTTGTTGTTATTGGCAGGCTGCTGATAACCTCTTCTCTGTCCTCCCTGATTATTGTAGCCTTCACTGTAGCCTCCGCTACCTCCTCCGTTCCATTTTCTCTTCCCTTGGTAGTTGCTGCTGTTGTTGTTGTTGTAGTAGCCTCGATTCTGACTCTGCGCTGGTGCTGTCGTAGTTGGTACAACCTTTTTCTCATCAGGCACGACGGCCTCCATTTCCAGTGCTCTTCCTAGTATGTCTGAATAACCTAGTCCTCCATGACTAGCTAAAGCGATTCCCAACTCGTGACGTAAACCTCCCTGAAATTTCCTTGATAACTTCTCCTCAGTGTCGACCAATGTCGGCGCATACCTCATCAACTCGCAGAACTTGACGTCATATTTCGTCACAGTTAGCTTTCATTGCTTCAGATTGTAAAATTCAGTCTCTTTCTGTGCCCTATACGTCTTGGGGACGTACTTGTCAAAGAAAATCTCCTTGAACTCTTCCCATGAAAAACGAGCCAGATGCTCAGCAGGTATCACCTTCTGTCTTGCTTCCCACCAGTAATCTGCCGATCCTGTCAGTTGGAACGCGACACACAGCATTCTCTCCTCATCAGTGCATCTGAGGAGTTTGAAAATTTTCTCAGTCGATCTCACCCATAGCTCAGCATCGCTAGGGCTTCGAGTTCCGTTAAACATTGGAGGGTTCCTTTTGAGGAAAAGATCCTCAATATCTCTACGGGGCTGTGGTGGAGGTGATGATGATGGTGACGGGGGTGGAGATGGGGATGGAGTAATATTCTGTTCATGTTCCTTTCCTTGGTCATTTTCTGGTTGACGTCCTCCACGTCCTCTTGGCCTTCCAGGTCTTCGACCTCTCCTATTGTTTACATTTCTTGGCGGTATTTTCTTTAGTCTATAGAAGAATTGAGAACTCTCATTAGCTTCCTTCTGTTAATTACACTTGGCACTTACTAGCTCGTTCTCAACTTAGTCAAACTCGTAGAACAACATGTCGAACCTAGCTTGATATTATTTATTAATCTTTTAACTTTCGAGTTAACTCATTTTCTTGTTACACAAGTTCATTTAATATTCAAATTTTTAATTACTTGATTCATAAGAAATTTTTACTTGATTAAAAACCCTCTTTACGGGTCATATATATATATATATATCCAAAAAGAATATTAATTTTGCCTCCATGAGGATTTATACAAAAAAGGGTTAGACTACTATTAAGCTAAACTGGGCTGACTGCCTACTATTTGCTGGGTGCACTAACAAACTGCACTCCGCATCTACTAGAGTACTAGAACGGAAACGATTCATAAAATTTCGTATCCGCTAGAGTACTACAAAACTAACTAGTTACTGATCCGACTCTATACAGGACAAAAAGCTATTACTACTACTGATATTTACCCATATCTATACAGCACTGCCTAGCTAAACTGCAGAAGAAACCAAAAACTACCCCGAAGTCTGCAAAAACCTAACAACCCTCCAATGGGTCCTCCTCCGGGTCCTCCTCCGGATCCTCCTCCGGATCCTCCTCCGGATCCTCCTCTGGATCCTCCTCCGGGTCCTCCTCCTCGGACTCCGAACCATAAACCAGCTCGAGTGGCTGGTCCACTCTCAAAGTAGAACCGTCGTCAAGTATAAACACGGTGGGTGACGGTGCCTCAAAAACAGTCTCCTCTAAGTCGGAGACTAAGTAGTCCTCACTGATCCTCCTCGCACGCTTCTTCAGGGGAAGAAGGTGCTCGGAAACTGAATCTAAACCTGTCTCGAACTCCTTCCTAGAACGGACCCTGGACGGTCCTGCCTCCTTGTGCCTCCAAGGTACTCCCCACCTCGTGCAGATTTCCTCTAGTGGTGTAAGTGGAGAAGGCAACTCCAACATGGCGGCGAGCTCCGCGTCGATCTCTCTGCAGTCTGGTCCCTCTCTGTACAGTCTCGTCTCCGACGGTCCCCTGACCCTAACACAAACGTTTGGCAAAAACGGTGTAGACAACCCCAACAACGCGGCTGTCTCAGCGTCAACCTCTACAAAACCAGGGCCTGGGATCAATTCCTCAATCTGCTGTGCAGCCGGTGGTGACTCTGGTGGAACTACCGTCTCCTCGTCCTCCTCTGGCTGCTCTAACTCAGCCTCAGGCTCCTCCTCTAGTACGCCGTCTGGTGGCAACTTTAACAACTCTAACATCTCCGGGTCAAGGTGTAGCTCTTCAATCTCCGTCCCGGCTGGAAGGTGACTGTAGGGGATGTGTGGCTCTAAATGAAGGGAAAGCATATGCCTGCTCTCGAAGAAACGTCTGTGCACACACAGGGCAAATCCAGCGTAGTTGCCGGTCGGCTCCGTGTCGTCGCCGAAGATCGCCAAAAAGTACCAAGCTGCCCGGTGCGCCCATCCGTGCCACTCGTCTGGTAAGTGTACGATCAGGTCTAGTATCGCCTGACTGTCCTTGATCAGGTGTCTCACTGGGTAGTAGGCCGAAGAAAAATTACTGACAATCTGTCCCACATCCTCTTCCCCGTAGTCTACCTCAAACTTGTAGTATTCATCCTTCAATATATCCACTATGGTGCGCGCGCACGAGGCCAAGGGCTGACTCTTCCTAGCCGTGACACGGGTTCTAGCCATCCTACAAAAGGTTTAAGGTAACACGGATCAGTAACAGGTAGGAAAAAGAAAAATAACTTATCTTAATCAAAACATAAATTACAAAATGAATATCCCTTATTCAGATTGTAACATCCACACTTAAGGCAACCACTTATTAAGACTTCTAGCAATTCAAGAAATTGCACTCAACAACATATATAAATATATATCTACATAAAAGATTTTATTTTCATTCTTTTTATTTCACTATACCATTACTCATTTTAATTCTTCTATTTCTTTTATTTCTTAACTCACTAACTCTTAACGGTTTTCACTTTTTTAAACAAAGCATATTCACTTCGTTCATGCTACTTATTCAAAAGTAACATCCATTTTCAAAAAAAATTATCGTTTACGACTCTTGATATTCGTACTAATTGTAGTCGTCGCTCAAGACGAAAATATGGAATTTAATTCCATAAAAAGAAAAAAGAATATAACTTAAGAAATAATTTCCTGGAAAACTAAGTTCCAGTTGTCGTCTCGTTCATATCTTTCTTAACTCGAAGCCGACAGCTTCTCGAACGTCTAATCGCTTCCTTCTTTTACTAATACGATTTATTAAATTATTCTTATTCATTTTATTTCTTTTCCCTCGCAGGAAAAATTTTTAGACGACAAGTTCGACTTTGACGAATCTTTATTCATGTCACTAAGCGCACGTGGCATTCATCAGAGGAAGTCCTTCTCGCGTCAGGGATCTCCTTTCGAAATCATTTCAAAACAACGTTTCTTAAAAACGTCTAAGTTCTCGAAGAACCGGAAAGTTCTTAAGTTTCACGTCTATGTTCTCATTGAACCGGGAAAATTCTCTTTATACGACTATGTTCTTGTATCCGCATACTTTTTCATAGAAAGATAATCATTGCGCACATATTTTCACATAAGATAGTACTTGTACTATCGCATAATCATGTAAGTACAAAAATTATACTTCTGTAAAATTCTCATTTTTTTAAAACACAACTCATTCTTGTTTTCACATTTTCACTGAATACTTGCTCATAACTTTTCTTATTTAAAAGAAATCTCATTATAAAATTCTTTTATTTTTTCTTGTTGAGTCGACGTAGCAGGCGGTTGAGTTGACTTCTACGTTCTCAATCTTAGCATCATAGTCTAACTTCTTATCTCATACATGGAAAGACGACTCTGATCCAGAGTATATACAAATACCATGTCTCTTGACTTGAAAAAAAAAAAAAGACTCGATATAGAGTATGAACGAATACTCTATATTATCTCTCGAAGAAGACTTGTATAAAAATACCACTTTATGGTATTACTTCAAAGAATGACTCGTAATCAGAGCAGGAAGCCCGCTCTGATACCACTCTGTCACAGCCCCAAATCCCGAGGGACGGCAGAAGCCGGGGTGCGACTAGGATTGGATTAAAGAAGCCGGGAAGAAGGGGGCTAACTGACTAAACATACATGATAAACATCAATAAACTATGAACAAGACTTAATTATAGATAAGAAAGAGTTAATCCCTAAAGATTACTCGATGAAAGTACAAAAGACAAAACTAAGTTCAAAAGTACAGACATAAACTACTGAGTTGTTCAAAATACATCTCAAAAAGAAATACAGAGATTGACAGCGGAAGGGTTCTACTATGCATCTTATCCTTAAACTCAACAACAATTGCCGCCGCTCACCGTCGCTTCAACCTGCACATTTAGAAAACAATGCAGGGCTAAGTACAAAGGTACTTAGTGGGCACGATGCTGAAATCATAATCATAATATAGATAAATATGGCATTTATAAACGTAGCACATCGGAGTTTTGTTGAAAGAATCCGTGTCTACTAAACATTTTCTGAATTTTTCTCATAAATCGCTCGCGCGAGCATTTTCTGACTAATGTTACGTTCAATCTTGACCACTACTAATTGACCGTGGCTGGTACCCCTCAACATGATATCACATACACCACAGGTTACAAAGTGCACTAACTCTGGAAAGCACTTAGCAGCTAACTCAGAGCCTATCGTTAGTTAATCTAAAATAGACTAACTCTAAATCTGGACAACACGTATGTTGACTCAGATAGGTACAAGAGAACTTACATAAAAACATAAAACAGTTCATGCCATAATATCACTTTGAAAACACAGATATCAAAGCGATAAAGAAAGGTTTTTCGAGCGTTGCTCGTTTTATTTGTATATAAAAGCCCACCTTGTAAATACAGAACTTATACGCAACAGCTTCCAACTTCGGATCTTTCGTCCTTTCTCTACAGTTAGCTTCCTCCTTCATCGTAAAAGGAACATACTTAAAAGCGGTTCGTAAAAGATACTCGAGAAAGATGATTGAAGAAAGCTTTAGCTGTTTTATTCTTTAGGCATTTGCACGCTTATTAGATTCGTTTTACTTAAATGGGAAAAAGAGATTCATACAAACTCTTTTAGAATTTGAAAGATCTCATACTCGACTCTCGGTTCAGAAAAGAAGGTTGTCGATGTCTTAGTATGACTTTAAAGATTATAAGAAACTAAGTTGAAAAGAATCAACTTAGGCAATTTACGGTTTAGTTCATTTCACGACTTATAAAAATTCCTCATTTATTACTTCTTTAATAAAAGGATAAAAGATACGATCTTGACTGGTTTTCATCATTAAAGGTCCTATACTTGACTCTAGGGTCAGTAGGTACGTATTAGTTAGATAAAAACGGCTTAAACGATTGAAAGAAGTTAAGTTGTGAACTAAACAACTTAGAAAACACGAAACTGAAATTTTACTGCACAGTCCAGTAACTCTGGAGGCTGTCCAGAACAGAGGACTTGGAAACAGGGGGTGATCCCTGTACCACTAGAAAGCTTAGGAAGTCTAGTTCGCGTTCCAATTTACGGAAAATCCGATAAACGAGCTGAAAGTTATTACAGTTTCCGGCAAGGGTCGCAAAACTGCCGCGAAAACCCTAATTGTTTTATAGGTTCGCCGTATAACGTTTTAGGTTCGTTTTAAATTCTCGTATTCAACTCTTTTTAGAAACTGGACTTTAAGACAGTCATCGCGTACCTCTGTACGTGACAAACTCCTTTTCAACTTACTCAAAAGTACGACGTTCTAACGTCGGATTTCAACTAACAAGTACTATACCAACAAAGAAATTTCAAACGCGTACTAGCTCTCGATTATATCTATAACTCATATTAGATTAACTCGGATGCTTATGGTGTCAACTAGAAAGATGTTCCAAATTTCATTATAAACAGTTATAGCAAGTTAGAAATTTCATCCGACTTCCCGATTATTAGTTACAACTAGATATTCGTCTCTTACGCGATTTCCAAAAGTCGTCGGTTTTCGTTCAAATTTTACGACGTTAAACTATATCTAACTTGAATCATTTTCATGCATGAAAACACATCTTAACATCTTTATAACTCAGTTTATATAGTGATTTTAGTCTCTTACATTCCATTACACATTTTTAGAAAAACTTCCAATTAATTCCTATTATCAACTAACATGATTTGCATCATAATTCCATTAACAATTCATCACTTATATCTAACATGCATAAACTCCTAATTATCTTATAAATTTTCTGATTTCATACATACTTTAAGGGGATGATTTTCTTTTCAAATTAACAACATTTATTTGCCAAACATACTCTTATATCACCAATTAAACAATTGCAATTCTATTATCACTTAACATACCAAAAATCCCCAAATTCATACTTCAAACCCTAATTGAATTTCATTATAACATAGGGCTTTCAATCCCTTTTCATTCTAAACACTAATTAAACCTCTACTAAGCATGAATTCATGATCAAAAGAGGAAAAACAAAAATCCTACTATTTTCCCAAAAATTTCTGCATTCACACAAAAGATAAGGTTCTTGTTTTTCTTCATTTTTAATCCATGATTATCCTACGTACATATCTAATTACATTATTCTAAGATCAAAATATCCATTCCAAACTTCTAAAAAAAAAAATCGAACAAGAAGAAAAAGAAAAGAAAAGAAAACTAATTGGATAGAAATGTAGAGGATGGAAATACCTTAAGACTTAATGAAAGAAGTATGGAAATGAATGGATGGATTAATGAACTATAGTGATTTCTTCTTGTTCTTGGAAGGTCTTCAATGGAGGATAGAGGTGGATGAAGAAGATAAAAAAAAAATGAAGATTGAGGGAGAAGAGAGAGTTGCCGAGAAATGAGAGAGAGATGAAAGGAAATCGTGTTTGTTCAAGTTTTTGCAATGATGGATTGGTTGAAAGATGTATAAAGGTAGATTAGGTGTCATTAAACTACGTAATAACAAACATGCATGTCTTCCACTAAAAGGAATGAGGTGGCGGCTGCCATGCAGAATTTTTAGAGGTTTTACGGGTTTTTCCGGCGTGATCTGACGTTACGGGAAAACGAACGACGAAAAACGTTGTTCGGTACAAAATCGTTGCGATTCGATTTGACTTACAAATTCTAACGTATGAACTTAATTAGAAAATAAATTTATAAAATTTATTTTGACAAAAACTCGGGACGACAAGTCCGAGTTTTGTCCGGAAAAACGTAAAAAAAAACTTTCTCGGCGTGTTCGTATTGCGATTTTGTAAACGTAAAATTAAACGGTTTTTCGTTCTAAGCTTACGAACCAAAACTTTTCGTATGCGCTAACCCCTAACACGGTAGTCGTCTAGCCGACTTCTGTAAATTATTTTTAATAACGGATTCGA
Organism: Schizonepeta tenuifolia; assembly: GCA_029490685.1. NCBI lineage: Eukaryota > Viridiplantae > Streptophyta > Magnoliopsida > Lamiales > Lamiaceae > Schizonepeta > Schizonepeta tenuifolia. The sequence goes on along the minus strand of CM055959.1, from coordinate 52,195,313 downwards.
CCGTTAGCTTTAGAATTAAGAAATTATAAACTTAGGCGTGCAAAGCCATTTATTTAATTATCTTTAAACTTCTTAGAACGTAAGGATTTTTACAATGCATTACAGATCCGACGTTACGGAAAACGTTCGACGAAAAACGTCGCTCGACACAAAATCTTTGCGATCCGATTCGACCGAAAATTCTAACGTACGAAACTTAATCGGAAAATAAATTTATAATATTTATTTTTGACAAAAACTCGGGACGACACAGTCTGAGTTTCGTCCGGAAAATCATAAAAACGAACTTTCTCGGGCGAGTTCGTATCGCGATTTCGTGAATGTAAAAATCAGACGGTTTTCCGTTCTGAGTTCACGAACTAAAAACTTTTCGTACGCGCTAACCCTAAATACATTAGCCGTTTAGCTGACTTCCGTAATTTATTTTCGGAAACGGATTCGACCGTTAGTCTTAGAATTCAAAATCGTAAACTTGGGCGTGCAAAGCCATTTATTTAATTAACTTTAAAATTTTAAGATCGTAAGGAATTTACGGGGCATTACATTCTAACCCCCCTACGAAAAATTTCGTCCCGAAATTTGCATACCTTTTGTAAAAAGATGAGGATATCGCTCCTTCATCTTCTCCTCGAGTTCCCACGTGGCTTCTTCTTGCCCGTGGTAGTTCCAAAGCACTTTAACTTTTGGTATCGATTTGGTTCTTAATTCTTGAACTTTTCTATCCAAAATCGATATCGGCTTCTCTTCATAACTTAGGTCAGATTCAAGAACTACGTCTTGCTGACTAATGACGTGCTTAGGATCGTAAACATATTTTCTCAACTGAGACACGTGAAAAACGTTATGAACGCTTCCTAGACTTGGCGGTAAGACCAATCTATAAGCGACGGGTCCTATTCTCTCGAGGATTTCATAAGGTCCTATAAACCTAGGTCTTAACTTACCCTTAACTCCGAACCTAAGGATTCCTTTGGTCGGTGATATCTTAAGAAAAACTTAAGATATCTGTCGGCTCTGGGCTTCTTTCATTCTATCTCGAATCTGCCGAACTATCTCAATCATCTCATTAATCGCATCTGGGCCTAGGTTCTTTCTCTCACCTATTTCGTCCCAATAAAGCGGCGATCTACATTTCCTCTCATACAAAGCCTCAAACGGCGCCATTCCTATCGTGGCCTGACAGCTGTTGTTGTAGGCGAATTCGACTAAGTGTAGAATTTCTTCCCAATTCGCGTCTCGGTCCAAAACTACTGTTCTCAACATATCAACCAAAATCTGAATCGTTCTCTCTGACTGTCCATCTGTCTGTGGGTGAAATGCTATACTGAAATTAAGCTCTGTTCCCAACTCTTTCTGCATCGTAATCCAAAATCTCGAGGTGAATTTGGCATCTCTATCTGATATTATAACCTTCGGTACTCCATGCAGACGTACAATCTCTCTGACATACAACTGAGCTAGTTTCTCTGATCCGTACGTAATCTTAATCAGTAAGAAGTGCGCTGACTTTGTAAGCCTATCTATTATCACCCAAATTGTTGTGTTTCCTTTTCTCGACTTAGGCAAGCCTGTGACAAAGTCCATAGCTATGCCTTCCCATTTTCATTCTGAGACATCCAACGGTTGTAGCAATCCATACGGTCGTCGGTGTAAAGCCTTAACCTGCTGACATGCTAGGCATCTTTCTACAAACGAGGCAACGTCTCGTTTCAGTCCATTCCACCAAAAACTTCTTCTCAAATCTTGGTACATTTTCGTACTTCCTGGATGTGCTGTGTATTGCGTATCGTGAGCCTCACTCAAGATCTCGTTCTTCAAATCGCTGTTGTTGTCAGGAATACAAATCCTGCCTTCATAAAGTATCGCATTGTCTGGAGCTTCAGAATATCCTTCCGATTTATCTGTTCTTATCCTCACTCGTAACTTTTCCATTGACTCGTCTTTTCTTTGAGCACTGATGATTCTTTCTCTCAAATCTGGTGTAGCTTCTAATGCTGCGATCTGGCTTGTTATCGTAGCTGGCGTGTCAAGCACTCTGATGTCCATCTTCTCGAATTCTCGCACTAAAGTTCCTTTTTCTACGAAAAGACATCCTAGCTTCGTTGGAGCCTTGCGACTCAATGCGTCTGCTACCACATTAGCCTTTCCTGGATGATAGTTTGTTCCACAGTCATAATCTTTGACTAATTCGAGCCATCTTCTTTGCCTCATATTCAGTTCCTTCTGCTCGAAAAAGTACTTCAGGCTCTTGTGATCGGTGAATTTCTCAACTCTTACACCATAGAGATGGTGTCTCCAAATCTTTAATGCATGCACTACGGCTGCGAGTTCTAAATCATGGGTTGGGTACTCAACTTCGTGAGGTCGAAGTTGTCACGAAGCATAAGCTATTACTCATCCGTCTTGCATCAAGGCACAACCTAATCCATTTTTCGATGCATCTGTGTACACCACATACTCTTTGCTTGCGTCTGGAGTGCTAGTACTGGTGCTGTAGTTAACTTCTCCTTAAGAGTTTGGAAACTCTTCTCACACACATCCGTCCATTTGAATTTGGTATCCTTCCTGAGTAGCTGCGTCATCGGGTGAGCGATCGTAGAGAATCCCTCAATAAATCGTCTATAATAACCGGCTAATCCCATGAAACTTCTGATCTCGTTCTGACTCGTTGGTGACTTCCAGTTGTGCACTGCTTCTACCTTTGCTGGATCCACCTTGATTCCTTATGCCGATACTATGTTTCCAAGAAACATTACTTCCTTCAGCCAAAATTTGCATTTACTGAATTTGGCATAGAGTTTCTCAGTTCTTAGTGTTTCCAACACTATCCGTAGATGTTCCTCGTGCTCCTTTTCATTCTTAGAGTAAACGAGGATATCGTCGATGAATACTAAAACAAATTTGTCCAAGTAGGGGTGGAAGACTCTATTCATAAGGTCCATGAATACGGCTGGAGCGTTGGTCAAACCAAATGGCATTACTAGAAATTCGTAATGGCCATATCGGGTTCTAAAAGCGGTCTTCGGTACATCTTCAGGTTTGATCTTGAGCTGATGGTACCCTGACCTCAAATCTATCTTAGAAAAGACTCCTGCACCCTCGAGCTGATCGAATAGATCCTCGATCCTTGGCAGAGGATATTTGTTTTTGAGCGTTATCTTGTTCAGTTCTCTGTAATCTATGCACATTCTCATCGATCCGTCCTTTTTCGTAACAAAAAGCACTGGTGCTCCCCAAGGTGAGACACTTGGCCTAATAAAACCAAGGTCTAGTAGTTCTTGTAACTGGATTTTGAGCTCTTCCAGTTCCTTCGGTGCCATCCTGTATGGGGCTTTAGACTTAGGAGCTGCTCCTGGTTCTAAATCGATCGTAAAGTCCACATGACGATCTGGTGGCAATCCTGGTAGCACTTCTGGAAAAACATCTTCATATTCATTTACGACTTTTACGTCTTGAATGGTCTTCTCGGCTCCTGGCTCTCCGACTAGGTACACAAGATAGGCTGTGATACCTTTCTTCTTCATGAGTTTGGTGGCTTGAAGGGCTGATATAATTGGTACGCCTCTACCCATGGAAATTCCGTGGAATTCAGTCGGTTCTTTACCCGGCGGTTGAAAAGAGATTTTTCTCTCGTTGCAGAGAATTGTGGCGTAATTCTCTGACAACCAATCCATTCCTAGGATTATATCTACGTCCCACATTATCATAACATTTAAGTTGTTCGCTATAACCTTATGAGTTCCGATTTCTAGTTCTAGGTTAGAGCAAACATGAGTGGAAGTAGTGATCTCTCCTGAAGGTGTGGCTACTCTCATAGATTGTGCAGCTCTTACAGGTCTGATGTCTAAGTTATCGGCACACGAGCCAGCAATGAAAGAATGCGATGCGCCAGTATCAAACAGTATCTTAATGGGGATGTTGTGGAGTTTTCCCATACCTGCTAGATTGCCTTTTCCTTTGCGCTGACCACCCTGTTTGACAGTGCATGCCCTCGCATTCTGTTGCTGTTGTGCATGCTGCTGAAACTGTTGTTGGTTCATTGGTGGCTGCTGCAGCTGTGCTTGGATGGCTCGGAGGGGTACTGCTTGAAGCGGTTTAGGGCAGTCCTTTTTCATGTGCCCCTTCTGTCCACAGTTGAAACAGTTGGGGGTGCCTATCTGGCAGACTCCGGGATGAGCTCTGTTGCACTTCGGACAGACATGGATGGTAACCCTCCCTGGGTTATTCACTCCCTGGTTGAAGTTTCTCTGTTGCCCCTGCGGCTGGTTCTGCTGATTATTTCCCTTCCACGGCGAGTTCTGCTTATTCCCCTGAATAAACAACCCCGATTGGTTGTTTCCCTGCCATGGCCTTTTGTTGCTGTTGGTGTTGTTCTTGTTGTTGTTGTTGTTCTGGCTAGGCTGTTGATAACCCTGCTGGTTACCCCTCTTCTAATTTCCCTGGTTGTTATAACCCTGACTGTAGCCTCCGCTACCTCCTCCGTTCCATTTCCTCTTGCCCTGGTAGTTGCTACTATTGTTGTTGTAGTAGACTCGGTTCTGACTCTGTGCTAGTGCTGACGTAGTTGGTACAATCTTTTTCTCATCAGGCACGACGGCCTCCATTTCCAATGCTCTTCCCAGTATATCCGTATAGCCTAGTCCTCCATGACTAGCCGAAGCAATTCCTAACTCATGTCGTAAACCCCCTTGAAATTTCTTTGATAACTTTTCCTCAGTATCCACCAAAGTCGGCGCATACCTTGACAACTCGCAAAACTTGGCATCATATTCCGTCACGGTCAGTTTCCCTTGCTTCAGATTATAAAACTCGGCTTCCTTCTGCGCCCTATACGTCTTGGGGACGTACTTATCAAAGAAGATCTCCTTAAACTCTTCCCATGAAAAACGAGCCAGATGCTCTGCAGGTATCACTTTCTGTCTTGCTTCCCACCAGTAATCTGCCGATCCCGTCAGCTGGAATGCGACACAAAGCATTCTCTCCTCATCAGTGCATCTGAGGAGCTTGAAAATTTTCTCAGTCGATCTCACCCATAGCTCAGCATTGCTAGGGCTACCAGTTCCATTGAACAATGGGGGGTTCCTCTTGAGAAAGAGGTCATCTATATCTCTACGGGGCGGTGGTGGAGGTGGTGGTGATGGGGGTGGTGATGGGGATGGAGATGGGGATGGGGTGGCATTCCGCTCGTATTCTTGTTCTTGGTTATTTTCCGGCTGACGTCTACCACGTCATCTAGGCCTTCCAGGTCCTCGACCTCTCCTGTTGTTAACATTTCTCGGCGGTATTTTCTTTTAGTCTAAGGAAAAATTGAAATTCTCATTAGTTTTCTTCTGTTAATTACACTTAGTACTTACTAGCTCGTTCTCAACTTAAACAAGTTCACAGAACAACATATCGAACATAATTTAGATATTAACTTCATTAATCTTTTAACTTCAAGTTAAACTCAATTTCTCGTTACACGCGTTCATTTGACATTCTGATTTTAATTACTCGATTCATAAGAAATTTTCTTGATTAAAAACCCTCTTCACGGGTCATGTATATATATATACATCAAAAAGAATATTAATTTTGCCTCCAACGAGGACTTATACAAAAAGGGTTAGACTATTATTAGTCTAAACTAGGCTGACTGCCTACTATTTACCGGGTGCACTAACAAGCTGCACTCCGTACCTACTAGAAGTACTAGAACGGAAACGATTCATAAAATTTCGTATCCGCTAGAGTACTAAAAAATCAAACTAGTTACTGATCCGACTCTATACAGGACAAAGAGCTACTACTACTACTGATATTTACCCGCGTCTACAACGCACTGCTCAACTAAACTGCAGTCGAGTCCAAAACTATCCCCTAAGGTCTGCAAAAACCCTAACAACCCTCCTCTGGGTCCTCTTCCGGATCCTCGTCCGGGTCCTCCTCAGGGTCCTCCTCATGATCCTCCTCCGGGTCCTCCTCCGGATCCTCCTCTAGGTCCTCCTCCTCGGACTCTGAACTAAAAACCAGCTGAAGTGCCTCGTCCACCCTTAGAGTAGAACCGTCAGAAAGTGTAAACAAGGTGGGTGAGGGTGCCTCTGAAATGGTCTCCTCCAAGTCGGAAACCAAGTAGTCCTGGCTGACCTCTACCGCACGCTTCTTCAGGGGAAGAAGGTGCTCGGGAACTGAACCTGAACCCGACTCGAACTCCTCCTTAGAACGGACCCTGGACGGTCCTGCCTCCATCTGCTTTCGTACTACTCCCCACTTCGCACAGATCTCCTCGAGTGGCGTACGTGGAGAAGGCAGCTCTAACATGGCGGCCAGCTCCGCGTTGATCTCTCGGTGGTCTGGGCCCTCCCGGTACAGTCTCGTCTCTAACGGTCCCCTAACTTTAACACAGACGTCTGGCACAAAAGGTGAAGACAACCCCAACAGCGCGGCTGTCTCAACGTCAACCTCCACGAATCCCGGCCCTGGGATCAACTCCTCAATCTGCTGTCCCATTGGTGGCGACTCTGGTGTAACTACTGTCTCCTCGTTATCCTCTGGCTGCTCTAACTCAGCGTCAGACTCCTCAACCAGTACACGTCTGGTGGCAACTCCAACAGGGCAGAGTACTCAGGGTCTAAGTCAAGCTGCTCAAGCTCCATCTCGGCTGGAAAGTGACTATAGGGAAGGTGCGGCTCAAAAGGGACTGGGAACATAAACCTGCTCTCGAAGAACCTCCTGTGTACGAACAGGGCAAATCCGGCATAGTTGTCGGTCGGCTCAGTGTCGTCGCCTAGGATCCCTAAAAAGTACCACGCTACCCGGTGCGCCCATCCCCGCCACTCATCTGGTAAGTGTACGATCAGGTCTGTGATTGCCTGACTCTCCCGGATCAAGTGTCGTACTGGGTAGTAGGCTGAAGAAAAGTTGCTGACAATCTGTCCTACGTCTTCCTCTCCATAGTCTACCTCAAACTCATAGTACTCGTCCTGTAACATGTCAACTATGGTGCGCTCGCACTCTACCAACAGTCGGCTCTTCCGAGCCGTCACCCGATCCTAGCCATCCTACAAAAGTTTTAAGGAAACACGGATCAGTAACAGGTAGGGAAGAATAACTTATCTCAACGAAAACATAAATTACAAAATGAATATCCCTTATTCAATTGTAACATCATCACTTAAGTCAACCACTTATCGAGACTTCTAGCAATTCAAGAAATTGCACTCAACAACTTATATATATACATTCATAAAATTAAAGATTTTATTTTCATTCTTTTATTCCACCATATTATTACTCATTTTAATTCTTCTTTTATTTCTCAACTCATTAATTCTTAACGGCTTTCACTTACTAAAACAAAGTATATTTACTTCGTTCATGTTACTTATTCAAAAGTAACATCCATTTACAAAAGAATTTGTCGTTTACGACTCTTGATATTCGTATTAGTTGTAGTCGTCGCTCAAGACGAAATATGGAATTAAATTCCAAAAGAAAAATGGAATATAACTTAAGAATAATTTCCTGGAAAACTAAGTTCCAGTTGTCGTCGCTAGAATCGGGCGATCGATGGAAAAATTAATCAAGCTTCATGCTCGATTTCTAATAATTTATACAATTTTTTTCTTCGTAAAGTTCGATCAAGGCAAACTCTACTGAAACACGAAACGAATAGAAAACGGAATGACGTGTCACGAATGACGTCATTTAAGTTACTTACACGGAAGCAACGTTCACTTATTTCATTTGGCTTTGATTCCCTTTACTCAATTTTCGTCGTCTCGTTCATAACTTTCTTAACTCGAAGCCGAAAGCTTCTCGAACGTCTAATTGCTCTTTCGATTACTAACACGATTTATTGAATCCTTTTTATTCATTTTCCTCGCAGGAAATTCTTAGAAAACAAGTTCAACTTTGCCGAACCTTTATTCATGTCACTCAACGCACGTGACATTCATCAGTAGAAGTCCTTCTCGCGTTAGGGATCTCCTTTCGAAATCATTCCAAAACAACGTTTCTTAAACACGTCTAAATTCTCGAAGAACCGGAAAGTTCTTAGGTTTCAAGTCTACGTTCTCATTGAACCGGGAAAAATCCCTAAAACCGACTATATTCTTGTGTTCGCATAATTTTTCATAAAAAGGAAATCATTGCGCAAATAATTTCACATAGGATAGTACTTGTACTATCACATAATCACGTAGAGTATAAAAATTATACTTCTGTAAAATTCTTATTTTTAAACACAACTCATTCTCATTCTAAATCTTTATTGAATACTTGCTGAATAAATTTCTTATTTAAAAGAAATCTCATCATAAAATTCTTTCCTTTTCCTCGTTGAGTCGACGTAGCGGGCGGTTGAGTTGACATCTACGTTCTCAATCTTAGCATTAGAGTTTGACTCTTATCTTATACTTGAAAAGACGACTCTGATCCAGAGTATACACAAATACCGTGTCTCATGACTCGAAAGAAGACTCAATATAGAGTACAAACGAATACTCTATATTATTTCTCGAAGAAAGACTTGTATAAAAATACCACTTTGTGATATTACTTAAAGGAATGACTCGTATTAGAAAAAGATGACTCATAACCAGAGCAGGAAGCAACTTACTGCTCCGTTACCACTTTGTGGTATTACTAAAAGAATAACTCATACTAGAAAATTGACTCGAACTAGAAGATTGACTCATAGTCAGAGCAGGAAAACAGACCTTGCTCTGATACCACTCTGTCACAGCCCCAAATCCCGAGGGACGGCAGAAGTCGGGGTGCGACTGGGGTTGGATTAAAGAAGCGGGGAAGAAGGGGGCTAACTGACTAAACATACATGAAGAGCATCAATTAAACCATGAACAAGACTTGAATATAATAAAGAAAGAGTTAATCGCTAAGGATTACTCGACAAAAGTACACGAAGAAACTAAGTTCATATTTACAGACTTAAACTACAGTGTATTGTTCAAAAGGTACATATTCAAAAAGACTGAGAGTTCTGCAGCGGAAGAGTTCTAACTAAAGTAACCTATCTTTCAACTCAACATAAACCGTCGCCGCTCACCGTCGCTTCAACCTGCACATTTAGAAAACAATGCAGGGCTAAGTACAAATGTACTTAGTGGGCACGATGCCGAAATCATAATCATAAGTATAGATAAATATGGCATTTCATAATTGTAGCACATCGGGGTTTTATTGAAAGAAACCCGTGTCTACTAAACATTTTCTGACTCTTTTCTCATAAATCACTCATGCGAGCATTTTCTGACTAATGTTATGTTCAATCTTGACCAATTCTCATTCACCGTGGCTGGTACCCATCAACAGGATATCACATACACCACAGGTTACAAAGTGCACTAACTCTGGAAAGCACTTAGCAGCTAACTCAGAGCCGATCGTTAGTTAACCTAGTTAGATTAACTCTAAATTTGGAAAACACGAATGTTGACTCAGATAGGTACAAGAGAACTCACATAAAACATAAAACAGTTCATGCCATAATATCACATTGAAAACACGGATATCAAAGCGATAAAGAAAGATTTTCCGAGCATTGCTCGTTTTATTTTATATATAAAAGCCCACCTCGTAATACAGAACTAAAAGCAATAGCTTCCAAACTTCGAAATAAGTTTTAGACTCGTACTAATCCCGTTTAGAACTCGGAAGGTCTCATACTCGACTCTTAGGTCAGTAGAGAGGGTAGTCGATAACTTAATACGACTTAAAAGATTATAAGGATCTAAGTTGGAAAGAATCAACTTAGGAGAATTACGCTTTAGTTCATTTAAACGACTTATGAAATTTCTCGCTTACTACATCTTTATTTGAAAGAATAAGAGATAAGATCTCGACTGGTTTTCATCACTCAAGGCCCTGTACTTGACTCTAGGGTCAGTAGGAAGATATTCGTTAGCTAAAACGGCTTAAACGATCAAAAGAAACTAAGTTGTGAACGAAACAATTTAGGAAACTGAAATTTTACTGCGCAATACAGTGACTCTAGTTTACGCTCCAATTTACGGATCGCAAATCCGATAAACGAGCTAAAAGTTATTACAGTTTCCGGCGAGGGTCGCAAAACTGCCGCGAAAACCCTAGTTGCTCGATAGATTCGACGTATAACGTCTTAGGTTCGTTCTAAGCTCTCGTATTCGATTTCTTTAGAAACTGGACCCTCAAGGCAGTCATCACGTACTCCCGTATGTGACGAACTCCTTCTTAAAACTCGTCCAATAGCACGACGTTCTAAACGTCGGTTTTCAACTAACAATTACTAAACCAACAAGTTATGAAATTCGCGTTCTAGTTCTCGACTATAACTATAGCTCATATTAAAATAGCTCGAAAGCTTATGAAATCAACTACAAAGTTGTTCTCAAGTCCATCATAGACAATAATATCAAATTAGAATTCTCATTCGACTTCTCGGTTATTAGTTACGACTAATTGTTCGTCTCTTACGCGATTTTCAAAGTTGTCGGATTCCGTTCAACTTTTACGACATTAATCTACATCTAACGAGAATCACTTCTATGCATGCAATCATTTCATACCATCACTATATTTCAACTTACGACGAGTTCTTCGTCTCTTACGTTCCAATAAATAATTTTAGAAAAATCTAATTAAATTCCTATTAACAACTAACATCATTTGCAACTATATTCCATCAACAATTCATCAATTAAAACAAACACATGGAAACCCCTAAAACTACTATAATTTTCGGTATTTATAAATATATTAAGAGAGTGCTTTTCTTCTCCAATTAACATCATTTACTCATTAATCATCCTACTATAACATCAATTAATCAATTGCAATCCAATTTCAAACTAACATGCATAAATCCCCAATTTCGTACTCAAACCCTAATCGAATTTTCACAAAACATGGGGCTTTCGATTCCTCTTTGTTCTAATCACTAATTAAGCATCTCTTAAGCATGAATTTATCATTAATTGAAGAAATCCAAAAATCCTACAAATAACCTAAAAATTTCAGTATTTACCAAGAGTTAGGGTTCTTAAATTTTAATCAATTTCAACCCTAGAATTCACATCCTAACACTTCTAATTTCATTAATCCAAGATCGAATCATTTATTTCAATACTCTAATTTTCGATCAAAAGAAGAAAATGAAAAGAAGAAGATGATGGATGGATAGAAGTATAGAGGAGAGGATTACCTTGCTAATTAATGAAGAAAGTATTAAGTTTGGATGGATGAATCAAGACTTGGGATTTTCTTCTTGGAGTTCTTGAAGCTCTCTTCAATGGTGATGAAGAAATGAAGATGGGAGTGTGTTGATATGTGGCAGCCGATTTTAGTGTTGTGAGGGAGAGGTGGTGTTTTAATTTGTATTAAACATTAGGTGTCCCTTAATATATCATTAAAATGAAAATATCCCATAAAGTGAGAGGGGAGATCGGTCAAGGAAGAGAGAAAAAGAAAAAATATGCGCTTTTCCGGCGCGATCCGACGTTACGGAAAACGTTCGACGAAAAACGTCGCTCGGCACAAAATCGTCGCGATCCGATTCGATCGAAAATTCTAACGTACGAAACTTAATCGGAAAATAAATTTATAAAATTTATTTTTGACAAAAACTCGGGACGACACAGTCCGAGTTTCATCCGGAAAATCATAAAAACGAACTTTCTCGGGCGAGTTCGTATCGCGATTTCGTGAATGTAAAAATCAGACGGTTTTCCGTTCTGAGTTCACGAACTAAAAACTTTTTGTACGCGCTAACCCTAAATACAGTAGTCGTTTAGCTGACTTCCGTAATTTATTTTCGGAAACGGATTCGACCGTTAATCTTAGAATTCAAAATCGTAAATTTAGGCGTGCAAAGCCATTTATTTAATTAACTTTAAAATTTTAAGATCGTAAGGAATTTACGGGGCATTACATTAATTCTTGATAATTTGATGATATTATGAGTATGAGAAAAGTATGAGTTATATGATGATTTAATTCCTTATGTTGTTATTTGCGGAAAATTGATACATAAGCATGATTTTAGAGGAAAAATAATTTTTATGATGATTTTTGATTATATGTGATGTTATGAAGATTTGAGTATGTTTTGTGAAAATTTGAGTTTTAGATGTTAGAGGAGTATTTTGATGAAGAAGAGGAATTTCTAAGCATAAGAACATGAAGAAATCGAAACTTTAGAGTTGGAATACCTAGTGTGTGTTCTAGGTGTTCTTGGTGAAAAAGATGAATTTTTGAAGATTTGAATGAATGCTTAGTGTGTGTTTTCTAGGTGTTCTTGGTGTTTATTTGAAGATTTAAAGAATATCAAAATTAAATGTAAAATAAATTAAATTAATTATTTAATTAATAAAATAATCCCAAAATTTTTTAGAATAAAATTAAATAGAAAATAAAAGAGAAAATCATTAAATTAATGAGGAGTCATTTAGAAAATAAAGGAAAATAATTTCTTTATTAAAATAAATAAAGTTTAAGAAGAAATAATGAAAAGAGGAGTTAGAGTCAAGAAAATAGAGTCGAAGGTCAATTATAAAATTCAAGACGAGTAGTCGAGGTCGAGTCTTTCAATCGAACGTAAAATAACAAGAAATAATGAGAAATAAAAATAATAACAGTTAAATTTTAAATTAAATAAATTCTCTTCTAAAAGAGAAAAGATTAAAGGAGTCGAGCATAAGAAACTTAGTGAGAAGTTTAATTGAGTCGAGTTCGTTTACTCATTTGATCATAAATCATTTAAAGAATTTTGAAATAATAATAATAAAATTAGAGTTAATTAATTAAAGAGAAAATTTATTAATTGAATATGAAATAATAAAATATAAGAGTAATAAATCGAGTCGAGCTTAGATAAACGAATAATAATTTATGAGGAGATAAGTCGAGTAAGAGAAGCTTATGGGTATAGAGTCGAGTGAGTGTTGTTCATTAAAATAATGAAATTGAGATAAAATAGTTTAATAGTTAATTATTAAATTTAATGAGAATTATTAGAAAAACAAGATGAAAATTTATAAGAGTTGTTTTTGAATTGAGAATCGAGTCTATTAAATGATGAGTGTTTAAGTATTCGTTTATAAATATTATTTCGAGTATAGAATAATTGATGATGCTTGAGTAAAATTTTTTGAGTTGCTTCCTAAATCGTTTTAATTAGAAATAAGTCGACGAAGTTATCGAGTTATAAAATTAAGAATCGAGTCTTGATTTGAAGTTAGAGATCGAGTTTTCGTAAAATAAAAAGAACAAGAATTTTGGTAAACGAAGTTCTAAAAAATTGAGTTATAAATAGAAAATGAGTTTTTATAAGAGTTTAATCGAGAATAGAGAAAAGAGAAATTATAATAGAATAAATAATAGTACATACTCGTATACGTATATGAAGTTGAGAAAAGACGACGTATTTTGAAAATAATGTCGTATATTGAGTCGAGAAATATTAAATAATTATTTGAGTTTTAAATTCAAAGGAATTCTTAGTACTTGAACCTGTATTCGTTTATTTAGAAAGACGAGAATCTATTCTATGAGATTTAAGTTTTAAAATTAGAGTCGAGTAGTAATTAAGTGATTGTTAATTGAGTTTAGAATATGAATCATTTCGAAATTGCATGTTTGCTTGAATTTCTATGTGAGTTTATTATGCTTAAATGAGCTTATGTGCTTGAATAAAGGATTATGTTTAAACGAGCTTATGTTGAGTGAGACGTTTATATTCTATTTATGATGTTATGATTTGATCAAATTGTTGAGAATGCTATTATGTGCAACGAGATTGATTTGATATGACGAATGCAAGTAAGAATTCGAGTAATGAAGTTGAGATAAATGATATTTCCTTAATTAGTGAGAAATGCCCTAGAATTAGCAATTAGCATTCTCAATTAACGATTAATGATTTATAATAAGAGTACGAGATGAAGTATTTAGCAACTAGATAGAATCGAGAACCAAGAATGAGAAAGTCGAGAAAGAGATCAACTTAGAAAAGATAAAATAAGAATAGAGAGACCCGAGTCAAGTAGAAGTCCTTCAGCCGAAACCAAAATCTACTTTACGTCTTATCGCGTCGAGTCTTATTTTCTTTTATCGATGTCGAATTATGAAGGACTGAGTGGGACAGAAAAGTAGCGAGGACAATCACAAGTAAGCCGCCTAGCTAGTTTTCGGAAGACAGGTGGGCTTTTCTAAAACCAAAACTATCGATGAATGGTATTATGATAATTGAGTATTATTAAGTGAGTTTTTAAAAGTTCAATTGACTTGCCGTTTTTACTTGAGTTTGGTATGTGTTATCATCTGCTTGTTAAGATATTATTGTCTTGTGAAAGATAGGAAACCCACGTGTGGTATATGATTTGTTTGATGGTGACTGTGAGCCTTGCTTCGGTTGGGCTGGTCACAGTGATCGAGAAGGAGGCCTACTTCTCGACACAGATGGATAGATGATGTGGTAGATGAAGCATACTGTTTGATGTATATATATATTGTTTGACTGCGCAGTCTATTTGAAAAGAAAATGATTTTGCATTCACAAGTAAAACTGTTTTCACTGCATAAATACTTGTGATGCTTCAAAAAGGCAAGTTCAATTGATATAGCTCTAAGAGTAGGTTTTCAAATGTTTTCGGCATGTATTCACTGAGTACGAAGTACTCAGCCCTGCATGTATTTCTAAACGTGCAGGTTGGCAGGATGTAGATGGCGTGGACAGCTTGGTGGTGTGTTTCTTTTGAGTCAGAAATTGGACTGGCAATTGCATGTATTCATACATGTAATTGTTGGGATTGAGTCGAGGTCTCCGCTGCTATGTTTTGAAAGACAATGTTGTTGATATCTGTTGAACCATACTTTATATTTTGCTGATTAAGAGTATTGTGCTCGATACAATTATTATTTTTGTTGGTTCACGTTTTTGAGAATCGAAAATACTTATGCCGTTTCGGTTTGTTATGAAAATTATCCATGCTCGTTTGATATTATCGTTTCCCTTGTTTCCAGAGCATGATTCCCTTATTTGAGTTGAGTTGATGGATGGTTAGTAGTGTTAGTGATAGCATCGTCGCACCTCGGGAGTCGGGGTGTGATAGGTTGGTATCAGAGCAAGGTTTTATCTACTCTGAAGTCTAATTTCCTTGATGAGTCGAGTCTAGATTTAATTCCTAGACTTATTTGAGTCAGTAACACACCAAGAAATCCCCCATCTCATCCGACAACCAGGTACGCTTTATTTTCTAAAAGTTTTTGAGTTTAAAATGATGATCGAGTTATTGAAGTTGCTAAGATTTTGAGTTATTTACTATTTGCGCTCGTTTAGAGGTAAAAAGCTTTATAAGTAGATTGAATAACTAGATTGCTTTAGAATGTTTTCCCTAATGCGTTTTTGTGGAAAAATCAAAAAGGATGGAACGTTTGTGCAATCGATTACGTGAAATGGAATTGCCCAGCACCATGAACGATAGTGCCCCTATGGAAAGCGAGAATGAGTATGTGGTGGTTGGAAATTCTAGCATGTGTGATTAGCATGTTTGAAATACGTATAGGATGGACGACCGTGAGTGGATGCAGGAATACCTGCATGTGAGAAAGATGAATCGTGAGTCTCTTGCGGAATTCCTAGCGAGATATCACAAAATTTGGGATAAGATCCAGTATATGGACGTTTGACCGTTAGATGGAATGAACCATCTGATTCAAGCTTTACCTCGTGAGTGGCGAGAGTGGGCAGCGTCTCTTGTGCCCCGATTTCTTGGACACCGTTATCATGAGGGATACCTTTACGGTGACTGCAACGCGTTCATCTCAACTATTTCTGGACGGTATATGCAGTATGGTGCACCTCCTCCAGCACCTTATGATGATGACCTCCCTGCTGAGCCAAGTGGTTTTGTTTATAGCCCCCTACCTATTTTTCAAGATGGCCCAGTTTCTTCCCGTAATCCTACACCTCTCCGTGTTGAGCCAGAATCTCGAACTGCTTACCAAGATTACCCATATTCGAGTGGTGTACTTCCTGTTAGAGCCTATGATCTTTCTTCTACATCCAGCTTGCTAGTTCTGCAATCAAATGGCTATCATGATCCTAACAGAATTTCGTCGCCTTTGAATGACCAGATTACGGAGTATATGCGTCGCAAATGCACCCCTCCTCCGATTTAAACCCTAGCCGAGCCTTCTAGACCGACCCGTACCGAAAATGGCAATGACGATGAGTATGACGAGGATTCGACAGCGGAAGCTATCGTGGAAAGCGGTTATCTCCAAGTTCTGCCAAATGACTACTTTTCAGCTCCGTATACGTTCGCTCCAACTCCTGTCGTAAGGATCGAGGAAGAATACGAGTCACAGTTTGGCGTCCCAGCCGATGTAGCGTCCTATCTCCGTCGTAGTGAGAATCGCCTCGAGACACCCCCATGGATTAAGTCCGAATTAGAAGATGTAAATGTTTGTTTCAAAGACGAGGATACGGGAGATTTGACGAACCCTTGGAAAGCAATCAACTATACCATTCAAGATTATAAAGAAAAATTAAGGGCAGCTGAGCGTGAGTGCTTTAACATTATAAACAATGACGCAGAAGAAGAGGAGGAAAATCCCAATGTGGATCCCGAGGAAGAGGACCCAGGAGAGAAGAATGTCGAGGAAAATTTTGACGCGGATTAGTATGACGATTGCGGTCCGAGTGAGGACGATTCTAACGTTTAGAATCAGTTCAAGCAAGTTGTGGGAAAATATTGAACAATATCTACAGAATTGAACTCTTTACTTTATCGCAGTGATGTAAAGTATTTAAGACTTGAGGTTTGGTAAGCTAGTAAGAATCGAACGCGACGTGTGAGATCGTGTAGTTTGATTTGAGTAGTAGATCGTCGTGTCGACGCGAGGAATATTTTTCCGGTGTAGATGTTTAATCCCTTATTGTGTAGTAAGTTCTCAGAAGAGGCCACTGCCGAGTGAAATGAAAAGCCGTTGTTAGGCCATTAAAATCAACTTTGAGTCTCCCAAGTAATTGAATTAATCCGTGTATTCGAAATCTTTAAATTATGATTGAGATGAGAAAGAGTATCGAGATAAGAGTTGAATAAGTCAAGTAAGCTATTCTTTAGTAAATAAAATAATAAAAGAAAGAAAACATGCATGCATGGTATTTATTTTATGTTTAGGCAAACTTAGGTTATCGATGTGAAGATCGAGTGAGAAGAAATCGATAGGAGAATCGAACACTAGGATTTAATCGATGAATTAAGAGAAGAAAAAGAAATTAAAAACCCTAAAATCTAGTTAATGCCGAAAATATTAGAGAAAAATAAGAAAATGTGGATTTCTTGAGTTATTGTTATTTTTATGCTTGATTTATGATTTTTATCATGTTATGAATAGTATATATGCATGAAAAATTGAAAAACCGATTGCCCTAAAAATTTGAGGAATTCTGTGGGTTTTTAAGGAGAAAGAAGAATTTATTTTGTTGATTTTGTTGATGATTTAAGTGATGTTTTGATCATGAAATAATTATGTGATATGATGATTTAATCTTGTATGTTGTTAAGTATAAGAAAATCGAATTGCATGTGAAATTTTTAAAGAAAATAATTTATGATGATTTAGAAGATTTGATGATCTTTATGTTATAATGTTGATGATATGTGTTAATGTGTTAATTTGAATCCTAGATGAAAATAGGATTTATTGCGACAAAAGAATGAAGTTTAAAAAAATGTTAAGAATTTGAAAATACATAGAAAGATATATCAATTAAGTGTTCTTGAAATAAAACTTGAAGATTTGAGTTTTGATTAAATTAAATCAAAAAGAAATTTTATAAATTAATAAGATAAATTAGTTTTTATAAAAATTAAATTGAAGAATAAAGGAAAATATGTTAATTAAGAAATTAGCCTTAATTGAAGAATAAAGAAGAAAAGAAATTTTTTAATTAAATAAATAAGAGTTGAGAAAATCGAGTTAAAAGAGAATAAAATAATAAGAAAATGAAAAGAAGTTTTAATCGAGTCGAAGAAAAGATGTTAGACGAGTTAAGTTAAATACTCGTATAGTTTAATCAAAAAGGATAATGAAATAAAATACAAGTAATGGTTTTGAGAGAAATTAATTAAAGTTAATTAATTAGGTTGTTTTTAAACCGTGTAGATAAAAAATAAACTGAGGAGAATTGCCGAGTTAATAATTGAAAAGATAATAATCGAGTTAAGAAATGAGAATTGAAATAGAAATGGAAAAGAAATTCCTATTTCATAAATGAATAATAAAAAAATTAAAGAGAAATTTCATTAATTGAGTAAAATTTTATAAAATGTTTCATGAGATAACGAATTTGGGAAAAACGTTGTTTATAAGCCGAGAAGAAATGAATTATATCGTTTGAGTTTTTATGAAAAGAAATGCATAATCGAATTAAGTTCTAGAGTATGATTGAATAAATGTAATACCCCAGATTTTCCGTACAGTCTTAAAATTTTAAAGTTTTTAATAAAAATGGCTTTGCACGCCTAAGTTTACGATTCTGAATTCTAAAACCAACGGTGAAAACCGTTTCTGAAAATAAATTACGGAAGTCATTTAGATGACTACTGTATTTAGGGTTATCGCGTACGAAAACTTTTTAGTTCTGGAACTCGGAACGGAAAACTGTCTGATTTTTTACATTCACGAAATCGCGATACGAACTCGCCCGAGAAAGTTCGTTTTTTTTTTATTTTCCGGTCGAAACTCGGACTGTGTCATCCCGAGTTTTTGTCGGAATTAAGTTTTTAAATATTACTTTCCGAATAAGTTAAATACGTTAGAATTTTTGGTCGAATCGGATTTTGACGATTTTGTGCCGAGCTACGTTTTTCGTCTTTCGATTTCTGTAGCGTCGTATCGCGCCGGAAAATAGCGTAATTTCTCTTTTTCTTTCCCCTCTAGCCGACTTCACCTCTCTCACATAGCTAGATATTTCAATTCTATAGTATTATAACACTAAGAGTCACTACTTAGATCTTTTAATTACTTTACACCTATTAATTTTGTTAGATACATAATAACATAATTAGTCATCATCCTCACTACTCTCTCCCTCCCAATTTGAAACACACACACACAATTTATCTCTCTCAATCTTCATTTCACCATTGAAGAAGCTCCAAGTTCTTGGACAAAGATTTTCCACAAGTTCATCATCCAACCATCAAATCCTCTAACTTCCTTTAGTAAAGTTCAAGGTATTCATCTCCTCTCTAATCCTATCCAATTGGATTCCATTTCTTTTCTTTTCTCATGTTGATCGAAAATTAGGATAATGTAATTAGATGTTTCGATCTTTAATTAGTGTAATAGGATGGATTAGATATGAATTCTTTGATTAAAATTGAAAGAAAATCAAGAACCCTAAATCCTAATGAATACCGAAATTTAGGGCTTTCATGTAGGATGATTGGATTCTTCAATTAGTTGTGTAATTGATCTTAGGAGATGTTCGATTGATGATTAAAACAAAGAGAAACCAAAACCCCTATGTATTTTAATGATGACCGAATTTTAGCTAGGGTTTGAGTTGGGGGTTTTCAATTTAATGATGTAATAGGACTTAAATTGATTAAATTGATGTTGTAGTAGTTGGATTAATGGATTAATGATGTTAATCGATGAAGAAAATCACCCCTTAATTTATTATTGTTATTACCGAAAATTATGAGAAATTGGGGGTTTTAATGTAGCTTGATTTAGATGATGATTTGTTGATGAATTAATGTTGCTAATGATAATAGTTGATGATAGGAATTAAATGAGAATTTTCTAAAAATATTAATGAAGTTATAAGAGACAAAGAATTGGATTTAAGTTGAGTTTAAGTAATGATATGAAGTGATGATGTATATAATAATGAATCTCGTAAGATGTTGATTAATGTCGTAGAAAATGAACGAATTCCGATAACTTTTGGAATTTCGTAAGAGACGAACAAGTAGACGTAATTAATAATCGAGAAGTCGAGTAAGGATTCTAACTTGATAATAGTGTTTACATCATATGAGTTGCCGGATGAGACGAACAAGTAGACTAAGGAACGACTTTGTAGTTGACGACATGAGCATGCGGAATATTATAATATGAGTTGTAGTTATAGTCGAGAACTAGAAATGATAATTTGTTAACTTGTTGTTGGTATAGTAAATGGTAGTTGAAACGACGAGGATTGATCGTCGTGGTTATAAACGAGTTTTGAAAAGGAGTCCTTCACGTATGGGAGTACGTGTTGACTGCCTTGAGAGTCAAGTTTCGTGAGAAATTGAGTACGAGAACTTAGAACGAACTTAGGAAGTTATACGTCGATTCTATCGAGCAACTAGGGTTAGCCGCGGCAGTTTTGCGACCCTTCCCGGAAACTGTAATATCTCTTAGCTCGTTTATCGGATTTGAGATCCGTAAATTGGAGCGTAAATTAGACTTTCCAAGATTTCTAACTGTATAGAGCTCATCCCTTGTTTCCAATTCCCCTGTTCTGGGCAGTCCCCAGAACTACTGCCTTGCGCAGTGAAATTTCAAAAGTTGTTTTCCTAAGTTGTTTTCTTCGCAACTTAGTTTCTTTCGATCGTTTAAGCCGTAATAAGTTAACGACTACCTTCTCTACTGACCTAAGAGTCGAGTATGAGACCTTTCGAGTTCTAAACGAGATTTGTTCAAGTCTCGTTCCCGTTTAATTAAAATGAAACTAGTAGCGTGCAAATGCCTAAAGAAATGAAACGACTAAAACCTAATTCGAATTTCTATGTTCGATTATCTTTTACGACCGAATTTAAAGTGTTATTATTTTACGATGAAGGAGGAAGCCAGCAGTAAGGAAAGAACGGAAGATCAGGAGAACGGAAGCTCGTACTTAGTTCTGTAAACGCTAAGGTGGGCTTTTATATATAAAACAAAATGAGGAATGCTCGAAAACCTTTCTTTATCGCTTTGTTATCTGTGTTTTCAAAGTGATAATTATGGCATGAACTGTTTTATGTTTTATGTGAGTTCTCTTGTACCTATCTGAGTTAACATTCGTGTTTTCCAGATTTATGAGTTAATCAAAATAGGTTAACTAACGATCGGCTCTGAGTTAGCTATTAAGTGCTTTCAAAAGTTAGTGCACTTTGTAACCTATGGTGTATGTGGTATCCTGTTGAGGGGTAACCAGCCACGGTGAATGAGAATTGGTCAAGATTTGAACGTAACATACCAGAAAATGCTCGGCCGAGTAAATTGTGAAAATGAGTCAGAAAATGTTTTAGTAGACACGGGCCCCTTTCAATAAAACCCCGATGTGCTACAATTATGAAATGCCAGATTATTTATACTTATGTTATGTTTTCGGCATCGTGCCCACTAAGTACTTTCGTACTTAGCCCTGCATGTGTTTATAAATGTGTAGGTTGAAGTGACGAGAGCGGCGGTGGTTGAAGTTGAGTCGAGTTGAGAAGTTAAGATTGCTTTAGCTATGACCTACTTTCCGCTGCAAAACTCTAGACTTTTTGACGTTATGTACATTTGGTGAATCACTGTAGTTTAAGTCTATAAACTTTAACTTAGATACTTTCGAGTACCTTTTGTTGAGTAATCCTTTGTGATTAACTCTTCCTTTATAATAGTCAAGTCTTGTTCATTGAATGTATGATGTCTTTTATGTAAGTTTAGTTAGTCAGCCCCCTTCTTCCCTGCTTCTTTAATCCAATCCCAGTCACACCCCGGCTTATGCCAACCCTCGGGATTTGGGGCTGTGACACATCAAGTAGAGTTAATAGCTTAATGATGAAAATGCGAGATCTTTTAGAAAAGATAAAGCGAAGAGAAAAACGACTCAAGTAGAAGTCCTTCAGTTGAATCCAACACCTTTTTATCCGTCTTTGCGTATCTTATTTTTTTTTATCGATGTCGATCTGTGAAGGATTGAGCCGGACAGAACGATAAGCGAGGACGAATAGCCCTTAAACCGCCTAGCTAGAATCTTTGGAAGTCAAGTGGGCTTTTCTGAACCAAAACTATCGATGAAAGTTATTATGCTATTGAATATTATTATATGATTTTAAATGCAATCGACTTGCCGTTTTATTTGAGTTTGGTATATGTTATGTTTTGACTGCATAGTCTATTTGAAAGAAAATGTTTTAGCATGCACAAGTAAAATTGTTTTAAGTTACTTAAGTACTTGTGATGTTTCGGCAAGGCAAGTTTAATTGATATAGCTTTAAAGAGCATTCTTTTTCCAAATGTTTTCGGCATGTGTTCACTGAGTACGAAGTACTCAGCCCTGCATGTGTTTCTAAACGTGCAAGTTGACTGGATGGTGATGGCATGGACGTTTGGTGGTGTGGTGTTTTTGGTTGAGTCGAGTCAAATGTCGGACTGGCATTCGTACGTCTTCATACGTGCGAGTGTTGGGTTTTGATGCAAGTTTCCGCTGCAACTCTTTGAAAAGATGTCTGTTTATTATATACTCTGATACTTGGTTTTTGATTCCGAGCAATGTGATTTAAAGCTCGATGGCCTTGAATACTTGTTGAACTCTTAATTTCGTTGACTTCAAAAACTTATCGTATCTTTGTTGGAATGTGATTTTGAAATGCTCGGTTATTGCTTCATTATGCATTTAAAGCTTTATTCGAATACTGTTGCGTTTTATTGATGATTTCCCCAAGCATGTTCCCCGTAATTGAGTTGAATGCTAGTTGATTAGGTTGTGTTGTTATTTGTAAGTCGTATCTCGAGAGTCGGGGTGTGACAGGTTGGTATCAGAGCAAGACTTTGATTGCTCTGAAGTCTATATTCTTTGATGAGTCGAGTCTAGATTCAATTCCTAGACATATTTGAGTCAGTAAACCACACCAAGCTATCCTCCATCTCATCCGGCAACCAGGTATGTCTTATTTTCTAAAAGTTTTTCAAATTAAAGTGAAATTTGAATTATCAAGTATTGAGAAATTCTTTTGAGTTATTTATGAGTTATGATGTTTAGAAATAAAAGCTGTTAAGTTGATTGATAACTAGATTGCTTTAGAATGTCCTCCCCAATGCGTGTTCGTGTGGAAAAATCAGAAAGGATGAAACGCGTGTGCGATTGGTTACGTGATTTGGAATTGCCCGAATTCATGAACGAAAATACCTCTTTGGAACGAAAAAATGAGTATGTGGTGGAAATTCTAGTATGCTTGATAAATTGTTTAAGTGTGCTTTTAATTCAATCTTTTGATCCCTTTGCTTTGTCTAACTTGCCAACATTGCAGCCGAGTGGGTGCAATGAAAATCCGTCATCGAATAAAGATCAATTTGCCGCTTATATGCATCGTCGCCAAGAAACTTTTTTAATTCATCCCGAAGCAGAATCTTCTAGGCCAGCCCGTTCAAGCAACGGCAATGAGAACGAAAATGAGCCAACTGATGCAGCAACAGTAGGAAAAGGATATCTTCAAGCCTTACCTAGCAACGTCTTTCCTGCCCCTTTTGCTTGTGCATCTACCTCCCTAACAAGGCCAGAAGACGAGCACAACTTCCAATTTGGTGTCTCAACTGATGTAGCTCCTTACCTTCGTCAAGAAGAAAACCCCAACACCCCGCCCTAGGTTGAATCTAAGCTAGCTGCGATGAACTACACCTTGGAAGACTGTGAAGAAGCCTTGAGGGAAGCTGAACGCGAGTGTTTCGCCATTGAGGATGACAACATCAACGAAGAAGACCAATTTGTAAACCAGATGCTTGAGGAAGAGGAAGAGGAAGAGGAAGAAGACCCCGAGGAGGAAGAAGATCCCATAGAGCACTTTGGAGTAGACTCCGATGCGGAGCAATATGATGACAATGGGCCAAGCGAAAGCGATTCCTGTATGTAGAAGTGATTCAAGGAAGCCGTGGAAATTTAAGTATTTTTATCGTGTGTGTCTGAGAGACGAACTCTTTTATTTGTCAGCAGTAATGTAATTTGTGGTTTAAGAATTGCATAACTCGAGTAGGAAGAAGGGAAATTTTCAAGTGAATCCCTATTGTTTATAAGTCCTTAAAAGAGGCCTCCATCGGGCTATGTAAAAATGAGCCATTAGGCTATTGAAATTAAAATTTGAGTTTCCCGAGTTATCAATTTGAATTGAGTATGTGATTACGAAAGTGATGATATTTTATTCTATGATTATGATTGATTGTCTTGAGAGTATGTGATGATGATATGAATGTTTGATGACTATTGGAATTTGAATGAGATGCATGTATATATGAGAAGTTGAAACAATGAAATTATTTGAGAAAGTCCTTGATTGCTTTTTAATTGTTTAAGTACCGATCGAGAATCGTATTCCTCCCAAAGAGAAATGTTTTCAGAATCGAGAAAGGGTTCCTAGTGAACTAAAGAATTGAAGTGGCTAAAGTTTTCTTGTTGTAATTTTTAGAATGCCGCCGAGACGTAAAAACGTCAGAAACCCTGAAGATAACCCTGAGGGACAGCGTGACCCTACTCCACCCTCTCCGAATGAGAGACGAGTCGAAGAACTTTTTCTCAGACAGAATCCCCCAACCTTCGATGGTAAAGGTAGTCCAGCTGATGCTGAGGACTGGATTCGTTCTCTTGAGCGAATTTTCCGTTTCCTTCGTTGTTTCGATTGTGAACGTTTGGAGTGTATGACGTACCAGCTGAAAGGAACTGCCGACTATTGGTGGGAAGCGAAGCAAAGAATGTATTCCCCCGAAGAGCGCGAGAACTTAACGTGGGATCAGTTTAAGGAAGCTTTGTATGAAAAGTATGTGCCGAGGAGTTATCGCAAGCAGAAATCCAATGAATTCACGAATCTGAAGCAAGGAAAGAAGTCTGTAGCCGAGTATGACCGAGAATTCTGTGAATTAGCCCGTTTTGCTCCCGATATGGTCGACACTGATGAGAAGATGTGCGAGTTGTTTCGAGCAGGACTGAGGCAAGATATCCGAGTAGTTCTTGCTAGTCAGAGTAATTTGACTTACGCTGAAGCCTTGAACCGAGCTCTAGACATGGAGTTGGCAATGCAACTAGAGAAAGGATCGCATCCTCCAGCGAATCCTCAATTTCAAAGCCAGACAATGACGACTGTATCTACCCAGCAATCCCAATTTAGCCAGCATGGAAAGAGGAAGGGAAAATGGAGCGGTAGAAACCACCCGAACAAGAAACCGTGGCAAGGAAAAAGCCAACAGCAACCCCAAAAGGGAAAAGCTCCGCAAGTCAACCGGAATAACCTACCTATAGGACCCTTAGGATTCCCTCCTTGTGCGAAATGTGGCAAAATGCATCAAGGCGTTTGCAAGAGCGGGAGTAATGTTTGCTATACTTGTGGTCAACCTGGTCATTTCTCGAACCAGTGCCCGAGTAAGCAACAAGGATTTAGAGGTGGAAGATCGAATCAGTTCTAGCCTTCGCAGATGAAAGCCATTGAGGCAACTTCCCTACAAAAGTTTGTCCAGCATCAACGTAAGCCGCCGCAGCCAAAGCAGCAACCTCTTCAGCAAGAGCCTCCGCATTTCCGAAGAACCTACACAATTGAGCAGAAACCGCTAGAGAAGGACAAAGAAAATTTGGCATGTATGGGAAAGCTTAATGGCATACCTGTTATTGTTTTGTTCGATACGGGAGCTTCGCATTCGTTTATATCTAGCATTTGCGTAGAGAACCTAGATTTGAAGGTAGAAGAATCAAACCATGTGCTTAGTGTCGCAACCCCTTTAGGAAAGTCTGCGTTAGTTTCGCGTGTTTGCTCGAATTTAGAATTTGAGGTCGGAAATCGTAAGTTGATCGCAAAATCCCTAAATGTAATCCAGATGTGTGACGTGGATATAATCCTAGGAATGGATTGGTTAACCGAGAGCTTTGCGACGATTCGATAC
Organism: Schizonepeta tenuifolia; assembly: GCA_029490685.1. Taxonomy (NCBI): domain Eukaryota; kingdom Viridiplantae; phylum Streptophyta; class Magnoliopsida; order Lamiales; family Lamiaceae; genus Schizonepeta; species Schizonepeta tenuifolia. The sequence goes on along the minus strand of CM055959.1, from coordinate 52,169,444 downwards.
GACTTGAGGCAAATATCGTTTAAACCACCTGGAGAAGAGTCAACCGTAGTTTTCGGAGTTGAGAAGAGAAGAAGGAAGAGCGTGCCAATAATTTCGGCTTTGAAAGCGCAGAGATTAATGAGGAAGAAAGATACACAAGTGTATCTAGTTTATCTGAATAAAGATGAAAATCAAGAGTTGAGTATCGATGATGTTCCAATTGTAAGAGAATTCAAAGATGTGTTTCCAGAAGTGTTACCAGGCTTACCCCCTGATCGATAATTGAAGTTTACGATTGATTTAGATCCCGGATCAGCCCCGATATCCAAGGCCCCGTATAGAATGGCTCCAAAGGAACTTCAAGAGTTGAAGATCCAACTGCAAGAATTATTGGACTTAGGCTATATTCAACCAAGTGTATCGCCTTGGGGTGCTCCGATTTTGTTTGTGAAGAAGAAGGACGGTAGTTCAAGGATGTGCATAGACTACCGAGAGCTAAACAAGATTACGCTAAAGAACAAGTATCCTTTGCCAAGGATAGATGATTTGTTTGACCAGCTAAAAGGAGCCGGTGTTTTCTCCAAGATTGATTTAAGATCTGGATACCACCAACTGAAGATCAAGCAAGAAGTTATTCCAAAGACTGCTTTTAGAATGAGATATGGACATTACGAATTCATAGTAATGCCATTCGGGTTAACAAATGCTCCAGCAGTATTTATGGATATGATGAACAGAGTTTTTCACGAATATTTGGATAAGTTCGTGATTGTCTTTATAGATGATATTTTGGTGTATTCAAGAAATGAAGCCGAGCACGAGAAGCATTTGAAGATTGTGTTGGAAATACTTAGAGCTGAAAAGCTGTATGCCAAATTCAGTAAATGTGAATTTTGGTTGAAGGAGGTGAATTTCTTAGGACATGTTGTCTCATCCGAAGGAATTAAGGTGGACATGGAGAAGGTGAAAGCTGTACAAGAATGGAAATCCCCGACATCAGTGCATGAAATCCATAGTTTCCTCGATTTAGCAGGATACTACCGGAGATTCCTAGAAGGATTCTCCAAGATCGCGAAGCCGATGACAAGCGTGTTGAAGAAAGAAACAAAGTTCGAGTGGACGGAAGAACATGAAAGAAGTTTCCAAGAGCTCAAGACGAGATTGACTACAGCTCAAGTATTAGCCCTACCCGAGCCAGACAAAGATTACGTCATTTATACTGACGCATCTGCTCAAGGACTAGGATGTGTTCTGATGCAAGATGGAAAAGTGATTGCCTATGCTTAAAAACAACTCAAAACTCATGAAGAGAAGTATCCAACTCACGACATGGAGTTAGCAGCTGTTGTACATGCTTTGAAGATTTGGCGACATTACCTCTACGGAGCCAAATGTGAAATATTTTCGGATCATAAAAGTTTGAAATACTTCTTCGAACAGAAGGAGCTGAACATGAGACAAAGAAGGTGGCTCGAGTTAGTGAAAGATTATGATTGCAAAATATCTTACCATCCCGGTAAAGCGAATGTAGTAGCTGACGCGCTAAGTCGAATGAGAAAGAAGGAAAATTCGGAAGAGACAGAATTAGGATTCCTTCTGACTGATGAAGTCGAGTTGATCGAAGAATTCGGGAAGATGAAAATTGAAGTGATTGTACCTCCAGCAACGGTAGATCAAATGATTGCTACTTTAATAGTGATGCCTGATTTGAGAACCCACATCATAGAAGGTCAGAGAAGAGATGAAGAGTTGAAGAAGCTACGAATGAAGGTGAGAAGTGAAGAAGTTAAGGAATTCTCTGAATTGAGTGATAATGCCTTGTTATACCAAGGAAGAATTTGCGTACCTAATGACAACAAATTGAGTAATGAAATAATGAGTGAAGCTCATGAAACCCCGTATACAGCTCATCCCGGCAGCACAAAGATGTACCAAGACTTAAAGAAACCGTTTTGGTGGAATGGAATGAAGATGGATGTGGCATTGTTCGTTGAAAAATGCCTAGCTTGCCAGCAAGTGAAGTCTTTGCATCAAAGACCGTATGGACCTCTGTAACCCTTACCAGCCCCAGAATGGAAGAGGGATGGAATCACAATGGATTTTGTGACAGGATTGCCAAGATCAAGGAAAGGAAATACAGTAGTATGGGTGATAGTGGATAGGTTGACGAAGTCTGCTCATTTCATACCTATTCCACACACCTATGGACCAGCCAAGTTAGCTGAGATCTATGTCAAGAAAATTGTGAAGTTGCATGGAGTGCCAAAGACGATTACTTCTGATAGAGATTCGAAGTTCACAGCCCATTTTTGGGAAAGCTTTATAAAGAGTTGGGAACTCAATTGCAATTCAACACTGCTTATCATCCCCAAACCGATGGTTAGTCCGAGCGAACGATTCAAATTCTCGAAGATATGTTGAGAGATGTCCTGCTAGATAAAGGAGTTGAATGGGAGAAAGTCTTACCTCTTGTGGAATTCGCGTACAACAATAGCTATCAGAATACGATAGGAATGGCCCCTTATGAAGCTCTTTACGGAAGAAAGTGTAGATTGCCGCTTTATTGGAATGAAGTGGGTGAAAGGAAGGTAATAGGACCAGAAGCGATTGAGGAAATGATAGAATCTGTGCACCAAATTCGCGAGAAGATTAAGGAAGCACAGAGTCGACAGAAGTCGTATGCTGATAATCGAAGATCCAAGTTGGAATTTGAAGCAGGAGATAAAGTATTTTTGAAAGTATCCCCTTCGAGAGGAGTATATCGTTTTGGAGTTAAAGGAAAGCTTAAACCTCGTTTTATAGGACCGTACGAAATCCTTGAGAGGATTGGATCCGTATCATATCGTTTAGCGTTACCTCCCAGTTTCGGAAGCTCGCATAACGTTTTCCACGTATCGCAATTGAGAAAGTACATCTTCGATCCGAAGCACGTCATATGCCAAGAGGATGTCAAGATGAAACCCGATCTAAGCTATGAGGAGAAACCCGAAAGAATTTTAGATCATAAAGTTCAGCAGCTTAGGACGAAATCGATTCCCTTAGTAAAAGTCAAGTGGTGTCACCACGATCTCGAAGAAGCCACTTGGGAACTCGAAGAAAAGTTGAAAGTAAATTATCCTGAGCTATTTTCTCAAGGTTAGTAAATTTCGGGACGAAATTTTTTTTAAGAGGGTGAGGATGTAATACCCCGAATTTCTATACCTTTAGAGAGCGTTTTAAATTAACCGAGTAAGTTTAATTGACAAGATTTGAAGTGTTTCACATAATTTTGTGCTCCATTTTGATGTATAATTATGTGTCAAGTGATCTTTCTCATCATTATTTTGTCCGATTTTATTATTAAATTCATTGGTTTTAGTTATTCTCGCTAACATGTTTGTTTTGCAAGAATTGCGCGAGAATAGACGAGAGATGGTAAAAAATGAGAAATGATGTGACAAATATTTAAGGAGTTGAACTTGATAGGATTAAACTACGTCTCGTTACGAGTTCGTAGGTGAAAACCGTGCGCAAATCGGAGTTCGGATGAGAGAGTTATGATCGAAACAAAAATGGCGCGCAAGGAAGGTCCGACGCTCGCCCGGACTCGTCGATCCTCGGGGTTGAGCTTTGTATGGCCGACGAACGTCCACTTTGGGCGATCGCCGGTGTGAAGGAGCAGAGGGTCACCTTGGGAGATCGTTCGGTTCCGACGCTCGTCCGGCATGCCTACGAATGGACGAGCGGACCTCAGAGAGTGACCCTCGGTGATCGCCTGTTCTCCAGCGCTCGTCGGGACTGGTGATGGACGTGCAAGTTGGGCGCTCGCCAATGTCGGGCGCTCGTCCGTGTTGAGGCTGTGAGAAAATCCCTATAAATAGGATTGTTTCCAGATTTGTTTTCTCGGCTCGTTTTTACGTTTTTTTTTCTTTCTCTTCCGCCGTTCTTAGACACAAACTATTTTTCTTTTTCCAGTATAGTTTTTTGTCTTGTTCTTCCAATTTCTAGATAGATTTGTTACTTTCGATTCGTACGGATTTTGTGACAGACTTCCACCACGGATTCAGATTTAATTGTAGTTTTCTTCCAATTTAAGTTAAGTTCCTGCATTAATTTATTCCTGTTATTTCAATTTCTTTGGGCGATTAATTCTTGAGTTCATGTTTGATTTTGAATTTCGTTCTTATTGCTTTCATAGATTAGATTTCCATTTACGCTTAGGATTAATTTATGTTTAATTTATATATTTGTCTTTCAATTATGTTTATGAATTTATTTGTGTTCTTAGACTTAGGGTTTTATATTCTTGCCTAGATTAATTTGTTCTCTTAATTTCTTAGATTAGAAAAACTCCAAACCAATCAATCTTTATTGCTTTCTTTTTATTTTCTGATCTTTTCGTAATGCAACAATCACCCTGTTAAGTCTTCCTTGTGAGACGATATTCGGGTTAACTTATCTAATCTAGAACAACCACGTTTAATTGCGTGCGACTTAGATTAATTAGGTTGAACAAATTTGGCGCCGTTGCCGGGGAAGACTTTAGGCGATTTTTGTGTTGCAACTTTATTTTTATTTTTCTTGTTGTTTATTTTTTTTTTTCTCCCCTAGTTGCGTGTGCTGTGTTTTCTTGTTTTTGTGCATGCAGGAACTATGGAAATAGTCTAGAAATACTGGGGGATGTTCTTTAGGTTGCTGGGATCCGAAGAATATGCAAGGTTACCAGCCATATTGGACTAATGAGTCGAGCTCTGCATGGAATCAAAACCAATGGCAGAGTTCGAGTTCAACATATCCATACAGGCCATCTTATGAGCCGCAAATGCCATACTCGCCTCAGCAGCAGTATTTTCCTCTTCAGCAACAATACTTTCATCCTCAGCAACAATACTTACCTCCACAATACTCATCTCAACAAATGTCATACTCAGTGCAACAAGCTCAGTTCCAACCTCAACCTGAACAATGTCAATATCTTCCTCCTCGACAATCCTCTTTGGAGGATACAATGAATGCTTTCATTCTAGAAAGTAAACAAGCGAGGGAGTCACAAAGAGAGGCAATTGAGCGCATCACCACACAAATTGAGCACACTGTTGAGAATGTGAGTGAGTTGCTGCATCAGAATTTGGTGGAGGAACTTCCGTGGCAGTCTCATCAGGCTCATACCGACACTTATTTTAGTGACGGCGAGAGGGATGAAGTGGATACACATGAGGACACTACCTTTCAAAAGAGCATGAATTCTGATGACTGTGATCAGGAGGAGTTAACGATTCCAGAGGCATTGGATGAAGATGACTACCTCATGGAGCCGATAGTGTTGGAGGATGTAGAGGAGCTATGCGATCAAGAACTGAATGATGAGACTGAGCATCTAGTTGAGCCTGTTGTGGTGGAATGTGCAGATGAGCTATGCCTTCTGGATCTGACGGATGGGAAAGGGAATGGAGAAGAATATTTGCCGGTGTTCGGGTTTCCCGAGATTACTACAAAATTTTTTTCTTATTCTGATTTTTATTTCATACCATCTAATTCATTTCTTCAGAATTGCTCTTTCTTTGATGGTACTGACACAGTGGCTGATGGTCATTTCTTGCAAGGAGATTATGAGGACTATCTACTGGTAGGACTAGTAGAAGTGCGGGATGAAGATGAGCGAATCCAAGCGATGGAATGGCTCAAACTCGAGAAGAAATTTGGATAACACCAGTTCCCGTCGACTGGCGACGTTAAAACTTAGCGCTGCGTGGGAGGCAACCCACGGTTTGGTAATCGTTATTTTTATTTTGTGTTGGATGCTATTTATTTTGTTTCTTCTTTAGTTCTTTTGTTTGTTTTTGGTTTTGTCTCGTGTTTTGGTTGTTTTCGTTGTGCAGGATACGTGGATTTGGTGGTTGCAGTTGTCTTGTATCTTTTCTCTGGTTTGTAGTTCTTTATCGCTCTTTCTCCGTTTCTTTTGGCTTGTGTGAAACAATGGGGTCATTGTTTATTTCTATCGGAGAGGGGTGTGTTTTATTGATGATCCAGCTTTGTTTGTCCTTGATCTATATTGTTTCATGATTGAATTGCGGAAGTATGTATTGAAGTTTATAGTTCATGTTTTGATTTGCTTGATTGATTGAGGTATTTTGTCATGATTTGACTGATATGGTTGTTGCTTTTCGATTGTGGGGCATTTCATGCTTGGATTATTGAAGCTTGAAGTTTAATTGTGGGTTAAGGGTGAGAAAATTTTCAATTTTAAAGAATTGTATCCCGAATATTGAGCTGTTAATTGTTAATTTTGTTAAGTCAAGTTGGGAGGCTTCTGCTCTTTGGGGAACCATGAGCATGGGAAACCACATGAAGATACTTTAGATGACCTCTAAATGTTCACACCTCATGAATTTTGGGCATATAACCCGACTTGACTTGAGAATTTAATGTGTTGTCTTGGTTTGAAATGTTTGTGATTTGAAGGGCTCTACCCCTCTTTCTTGTCTATTCACTGAATATATATTGTACGAGAAATGGGTATGGGAAACCACGCTAGGCGGCCGGAATTTTCCGTGATTAAACCTAGTGAATTTTTCCCGGAATTCACTTATTAATTATGAGTAAGGATTGGCATAAATTTGGGATACTTGTTGGTAGTTAGAGTTTTCTCACCTAGATCTTGCATTTGAATGTTGAGTTGATTGAGTTCTTGTGTGAAGGGCAACTCATTGTTTTGTGGTGACTATATTTGGTTGATGAGTGATGAATTTTCCTTGAAATTGAAAGTTTATTGGAGTATGAATTATTTAGTTCAATTCATTACTTTTCCATCTTGATTTGAAATGAGATTTGCTTGAGGACAAGCAAGGTTTTGTGTGTGGAGGGGTGTTTCACATCATTTTGTGCTCCATTTTGATGTATAATTATGTGTCAAGTGATCTTTCTCATCATTATTTTGTCCGATTTTATTACTCCCTCCGTCCCCCATTAGTATGGTGCGGGGACCGTGCACAAGTTTTAAGAAAAAGTAGATAAATATTTGGTAGGGATAGTTTAAGTGGAGGAAGAGACCCACTTATGATGTGTTGTTAATTTTTTAGTGGATAAAGAAACTTTATTGGAGTAAATATATTGAACTTTTAAGGGTAAAAAGATAAAATACATGTCTTAAAATGGAAACACCATACTAACCAGGGACGGCTAAAAAAGGAAAGTAACCATACTAACCTGGGACGGAGGGAGTATTAAATTCATTGGTTTTAGTTATTCTCGCTAACATGTTGGTTTTGCAAGAATTGCGCGAGAATAGACGAGAATTGCGCTAACATGTTGGTTTTGCAAGAATTGCGCTAACATGTTAGCGAGAATAACTAAAACCAATGAATTTAATAATAAAATCGGACAAAATAATGATGAGAAAGATCACTTGACACATAATTATACATCAAAATGGACCACAAAATGATGTGAAACATGAAGAATAACAATTTTTCTTTTCTAAATAAATAGAAATGAGTAAAACAACTGGAATGCCTTATGTGTTTTTGTGTGAGATTATCTGTCCTATTTCTTGAAATGATGATATGATGTAGTTATTGAGTTGCTTATATGAGAATGAGTACGAGTATGATATTCAGAAAAACTCCGAAGATTTTTTATTAGAAGTGAATAATGTTGATAACTGAGAAATTGCTATGCGCCTTAGAATAGATTTGAATTAAAATCTTTGAACCTAGAATTAATTCTAAGATCATTGAGATAAGATAGAAGCTTATCCAAGATAATTTGAGAAGAGTTACGAGGATTTAATCTTTAATGGATTAATAAGCCGACTAATTCTTAAGTCTTCTTCGTTATATGAAATAAAGACCTAAAAACTAGATGATCGGAATCATTAGTCTTTTTAATGAGATGTGAATTAGGATTGAGATGTTTTAGTGTCGGAAACAAGGCGAAGAGAGATTAGACCCGTTTTTAGCATAAATGGAATAATACGGATATTTTTATCCGGAAAACTCTTTACGACCGGGTAATTAATACCCGTAATAAAATAACGATACAAGTGTCACTCATCTCTCTCCCTCTCACCGCCACCTCACTCTATCTCTCTCCCTAATCTCTCTCCAAGCCTACAATCTAGCTTCAATCATGATTATTCCTACAAATCTGAGTAAATTGTGTAAAGGATTGCATGCAAATGCTATCACATCAAACCATCCATCACTTTTAATCAAAACAAGTTCCAACACTAATTGTCATCATTTTTATTCTCTATGTTGGAAACTAAATGCATGCATTCTACCTCTCTCTCTCTCCATACAAAAGAAAAATTCTTTCATTCACAACTATCTCTATCTCACTTTCGAAATCTCTCAAGCAAGCAAGAAGAAGAAAAACTCTCCCTCTCTCTCTCTAATGCCGTGAGGCACACACACTCACACACACTTGGAATTTCTTCCATGCAAGATTAGTATTCAAGCTCAAAATCCATGGAGATGAAGTGAAGATCATCATTCTCCATCTAGTTCCTCTATACCTTCAAGAAAAAGGTAAAAATTCATCAAGTTCTTGAGTTAAAATCCCATAATCATCCCCAATTTTCTTCATGTTTGGCTCTTGAGCCCTAAAAAAAAGTGGATGATCAATTTTGTGTTGCATTTTCTTTGAGGATTCAAGAGGAGTTCTTCCTTACATCCAAACTCAAGTTTGAAGCCCTATTTTCCCTTCAATTCGATTCCAAGAAGCCAAGGAGAGGAGATCCAATTTTATTTTTCAAAAGTATGATAATTCATTTGATTAATTGTATATATGTATATCTCTAAGCCCTAAAAGAAAGAAAACATGCATGCATGGTATTTATTTTATGTTTAGGCAAACTTAGGTTATCGATGTAAAGATCGAGTGAGAAGAAATCGATTGGAGAATCGAACACTAGGATTTAATCGATGAATTAAGAGAAGAAAAAGAAATTAAAAACCCTAAAATCTAGTTAATGCCGAAAATATTAGAGAAAAATAAGAAAATGTGGATTTCTTGAGTTATTCTTATTTTTATGCTTGATTTATGATTTTTATCATGTTATGAATGAGTATATATGCATGAAAAATTGAAAAACCGATTGCCCTAAAAATTTGAGGAATGCCGTGAGTTTTTAAGGAGAAAGAAGAATTTATTTTGTTGATTTTGTTGATGATTTAAGTGATGTTTTGATCATGAAATAATTATGTGATATGATGATTTAATCTTGTATGTTGTTAAGTATAAGAAAATCGAATTGCATGTGAAATTTTTAAAGAAAATAATTTATGATGATTTAAAAGATTTGATGATCTTGATGTTATAATGTTGATGATATGTGTTAATGTGTTAATTTGAATCCTAGATGAAAATAAGATTTATTGTGACAAAAGAATGAAGTTTAAAAGCTTTAAAAATGTTAAGAATTTGAAAATACATAGAAAGATATATCTATTAAGTGTTCTTGAAATAAAACTTGAAGATTTGAGTTTTGATTAAATTAAATCAAAAAGAAATTTTATAAATTAATAAGATAAATTAGTTTTTATAAAAATTAAATTGATGAATAAAGGAAAATCTGTTAATTAAGAAATTAGCCTTAATTGAAGAATAAAGAAGAAAAGAAATTTTTTAATTAAATAAATAAGAGTTGAGAAAATCGAGTTAAAAGAGAATAAAATAATAAGAAAATGAAAAGAAGTTTTAATCGAGTTGAAGAAAAGATGTTAGACGAGTTAAGTTAAATACTCGTATAGTTTAATCAAAAAGGATAATGAAATAAAATACGAGTAATGGTTTTGAGAGAAATTAATTAAAGTTAATTAATTAGATTGTTTTTAAACCGTGTAGATCAAAAATAAACCAAGGAGAATTGCCGAGTTAATAATTGAAAAGATAATAATCGAGTTAAGAAATGAGAATTGAAATAGAAATGGAAAAGAAATTCCTATTTCATAAATGATTAATAAAAAAATTAAAGAGAAATTTTATTAATTGAGTAAAATTTTATAAAATGTTTCATGAGATAACGAATTTGGGAAAAACGTTGTTTATAAGCCGAGAAGAAATGAATTATATCGTTTGAGTTTTTATGAAAAGAAATGCATAATCGAATTAAGTTCTAGAGTATGATTGAATAAATGTTAATGTGTCTTGAAATGTGTTTGATTTATTTGAATTTGTTATGTAATTGAACTAAATATTTGAGTGCATGATATTAATTGTGACGTGAAGAATTACTGAGTTTAATTGTAAGCAAATAATTGAGCTATTGATTTGTTAAATCGAGAATTAATTAAGTTTCTAAAAGAAAGCTCGAATAATGGAATGTAAATAGACGATGTTTCATAATTAAAGCGAGAAGTGTTAAGACATTGGTTAGTGATATTAACCAATCATTAAGTAGAGTTAATAGCTTAATGACGAAAATGCGAGATCTTTTAGAAAAGATAAAGCGAAGAGAAAGACGACTCAAGTAGAAGTCCTTCAGTTGAATCCAACGCCTTTTTATCCGTCTTTGCGTATCTTATTTTTCTTTATCGATGTCGATCTGTGAAGGATCGAGCCGGATGGAACGATAAGCGAGGACGAATAGCCCTTAAACCGCCTAGCTAGAATCTTCGGAAGTCAGGTGGGCTTTTGTCACGGCCCCAAATCCCGAGGGACGGCAGAAGTCGGGGTGCGACTGGGATTGGATTAAAGAAGCAGGGAAGAAAGGGGCTGGCTGAATAAACATACATAAAAGACATCATAAATTCTATCAACAAGACTTCATTACCAAAAGATAGAGTTAATCACGATGGATTACTCGACGAGGTTCTCAAAAAGGAAAACTAAGTTATAATTACAGAACTTAGTCTACAGCGATTAAACATAAACAACAAGGTTTAGAGTTATGTAGCGGAATAGTGAACTAAGTACATAAGTCTTCTCTAACTCTATTCGACCTCAACTCAACCATCCACCGCTGCCGTCGCTTCAACCTGCACATTTAGAAAACATATGCAGGGCTAAGTACGAAAGTACTTAGTGGACACATTGCCGAAAATATAATCATAAGTATAGATAATCAGGCATCTCATTTTATAGCGCATCGGGGTTTTCATTTAAAAGAGCTCGTGCCTATTAAACATTTGCATTTTTATTCATAAAGTAGCTCGCGAGCATTTTTAATGTATGTTACGTTCAAATCTTGACCAAATCCTTATTCACCGTGGCTGGTTACCCCTCAACAGGATACCACATACACCACATGTTACAAAGTGCACTAACTCTGGAAAGCGCTTAATAGCTAACTCAGAGTCGATCGATAGTTAACATCCTAGCGGTTAACTAATAAATCTGGAAACCACGAATGTTAACTCAGATAGGTACAAGAGAACTCACATAAAATATTTAAACAGTTTATGCCATGATTATCACTTTGAAAACACGTTTATCAAAGCGATAAAGAATTACTTTCGAGTTGTGGAAAAACCCACATTTTATTTGTTATAGAATAAAAGGCCACCTTATAAGTTACAGAACAATTAAACGAGTTTTCTGTCGTCGATCTTTCATCTTATCCCGAGTGCTGACTTCTTCCTTCATCGTAAATAATCATAACTTCGATAAGTCATCGAGTCGATAAAAGAAAACGAAAATTGAAATCGAATTCGAATTAGTTCTCATATGTTCTTAAGCTTTTAGGCTTTTGCACGCTACTCTAGATTCTTTTAATTAAACGGGAACGAGAATCGAACATTTCTCATTTAGAACTCTTACTTGATGCTAAGGTCAGTAAATTATGATAGTCGATACTTGGAACGACTTAAAAGATCGAATGAAATTAAGTTGAGAAGAAATCAACTTAAGAAATTAAGTTTTGAAACTTCACTGCACAAGGTAGATCTTCTAAGGACTGCCCAGAACAGAGTACCCTGTAACAGGGGAGGTGCTCTGTACCGAATGAAAGCCAAGGAAGTCTAGTTTACTCTCCAATTTACGGATCTCAATTCCGATAAATGAGCTAAGAGATATGGCATTTTCCGGAAAGGGTCGCAAAACTGCCGAAGTTAACCCTAAGTTTTTGATAAAAATCGACGTGTGGCTTCCTAGGTTCGTTTTATGTTCTCGTACCTAAATTCTCACGAAATCATACAACAGGGCAGTCAACACGTATTTCCATACGTGATGAACTCCATTTTTTTTTCCCGTCTATGAATACGGCAATCAAAACCTCGTCGTCGAATCTAACCAATTACTAAAACAATTCAAGTTCCTAAATCAAATTCCAACTTCTCGATTTAAATTACAACCTATCATTCCAATACTCGGATTAACACGTCGTCAACTACAAACTTGATCACTTAACGATAAGATTCATTAATATCCAATTATTTTCTTGGTTCGACTTTTCTATCGATACTTAGGCTCGTTGCTTCGTTTCTTACCAAAATTTCAACGTTCTTAGAATCCGATTAAATTCTACAACATTATTCAACATCTATCTAGGCTCATTGGTATGTGATCCATATCCTTAACTCATTAACCAAACTCGGTTTATTTATGGATTTTCGTCTCTTATACTTTACCTAATATTTTTAGAATAATTCCAAATAATGCATTAAATCAATTAGCACTAATTAGGACATTATTTCATCATCAATTTCTTAATAGAATTAAGCTACATCAAACCCCTAAATTCCTCCCTAAAATCGGTATTAGCATTTAAATTAAGAGGGGTGTTTTCTTCATCAATTTAATCCATAAATCCATTTCTAATACTATTACAACATATATTATCTAATGATTATTACTACAACCTCATAATTTGAAATTCCATTATCAAACCCTAGCCCTAATTTCGATCCTACTTCAATTTGTTAGGGGATTTCATTTATTCTTGCATTAAACATCAATTAAACACTATCTTAGATTAATTATCCAATCAATTTGAGGACTAGAACATCCTACGAAAATCCCCAAAATTTCGGTCCATGCCTAGGTTTAGGGTTCTTGGATTTTCCATCAATTAAACCATAGAGATTAATTTCTATCCATTTAGTTACATAATTTAAGACTTAAATCATTATCCTAATTAATCTACTATTTTCGGTTATAACATAAAAATGGAAGAATTGCAAATCCAATTGGATAGAAAGATGGAGGAGATAATTACATTGATTATTAATGAAAGTATAAATGAATTTTGATGGTTAATGGATGAACTTGGAGAAGAAAGCTTGAAGAACCTTGATGAATGACAATGGTGATGGAGAAAAATTGGGAGAGAATATGTGTGTGTATAACCGTGTATGATAGGGAGAGGAATGAGAGAGATGACAACTTGATGATATTTAGATTGTAGTATTAGGTGTCCAATTAAATACTATAAAAACAAAATAGAAGTTGTGAGTCATAAAGTGGAAACTATATAAAATTGAAATATCTTTGGTTAAGTATATATATATGTCGGCCATAGGGTAAAATTTTACCCAAATACGCGCTTTTTCCGGCTCGTTACGACGTTATAAAAATTGAGAATATAAAAACGTATTCGGGACGTTTTCGTCAAAGTCCGATTTGACCAATAAATTCAATATATTTAATATACTCAAAAAGTATATTTTAAACTTAAGAATTAAATAAAATTAAATAAAATTTTGGGACATCACAGTCCAAAATTTATCCAGAAAAATCATAAAAATGACTTTCTCGGGCGAACTCGTATCGAAATTTCGTGAATGTAAAAATCAGACGGTTTCCCGATCTGAGTTATCGAACTAAAAAGTTATCGTACGCGATACCCCTAATATAGTAGTCATTTAACTGGCTTCCGTAATTTATTTCGGAAACGGATTTCACCGTTAGTCTTAGAATTAAATTTTATGAACTTAGGCGTGCAAAGCCGTAATTATTATTAACTTTGAATTTTTAACGCAGAAGAAATTTTCCGGGGTATTACAGCTTTTCTGAACCAAAACTATCGATGAAAGTTATTATGCTATTGAATATTATTATATGATTTTAAATGCGATTGACTTGCCATTTTATTTGAGTTTGGTATGTGTTATCATCTGTTTGCTTAAGATTATTATCCTATAAGAAGACAGGAACCCACGTGTGGTATGTTAAATGCTGAGGTGACTGTGAGCCTTGCTTCGGTTGGGTCGGTCACAGTGCTCGAGAAGGAGGCCTACTTCTTGGCACAGTGAGTGAATTTATGACAGATGATGCATACTATTCATATATGTTATGTTTTGACTGTGCAGTCTATTTGAAAGAAAATATTTTAGCATGCACAAGTAAAATTGTTTTAAGTTACTTAAGTACTTGTGATGTTTCGTCAAGGCAAGTTCAATTGATATAGCTTTAAAGAGCATTCTTTTTCCAAATGTTTTCGGCATGTGTTCACTGAGTACGAAGTACTCAGCCCTGCGTGTGTTTCTAAATGTGCAGGTTGACTGGATGGTGATGGCATGGACGCTTGGTGGTGTGGTGTTTTTGGTTGAGTCGAGTCAAATGTCGGACTGGCATTCGTACGTCTTCATACGTGCGAGTGTTGGGTTTTGATGCAAGTTTCCGCTGCAACTCTTTGAAAAGATGTCTGTTTATTATATACTCTGATACTTGGTTTTTGATTCCGAGCAATGTGCTCGATGGCCTTGAATACTTGTTGAACTCTTAATTTCGTTGACTTGAAAAACTTATCGTATCTTTGTTGGAATGTGATTTTGAAATGCTCGGTTATTGCTTTATTATGCCTTTAAAGCTTTATTCGAATACTGTTGCGTTTTATTGATGATTTCCCCAAGCATGTTCCCCGTAATTGAGTTGAATGTTAGTTGATTAGGTTGTGTTGTTGTTTGTAAGTCGCATCTCGAGAGTCGGGGTGTGACACCTTAATTAGTGAGAAATGCCCTAGAATTAGCAATTAGCATTATCAATTAACGATTAATGATTTATAATGAGAGTACGAGATGAAGTATTTAGCAACTAGATAGAATCGAGAACCAAGAACGAGAAAGTCGAGAAAGAGATCAACTTAGAAAAGATAAAATAAGAATAGAGAGACCCGAGTCAAGTAGAAGTCCTCCAGCCTAAACCAAAATCTACTTTACGTCTTATCGCATCGAGTCTTATTTTCTTTTATCGATGTCGAATTATGAAGGACCGAGCGGGACGGAAAAGTAGCGAGGACAGTCACGAGTAAGCCGCCTAGCTAGTCTTCGGAATACAGGTGGGCTTTTCTAAAACCAAAACTATCGATGAATGCTATTATGATAATTGAGTATTATTAAGTGAGTTTTTAAAAGTTCAATTGACTTGCCGTATTTACTTGAGTTTTTGGTATGTGTTATCATCTGCTTGTTAAGATATTATTGTCATGTGAAAGACAGGAAACCTACGTGTGGTATATGATTTGTTTGATGGTGACTGTGAGCCTTGCTTCTCGACACAGATGGATAGATGATGTGGTAGATGATGCATACTGTTTGATGTATATATATATTGTTTGACTGCGTAGTCTATTCGAAAAGAAAATGATTTTGCATTCACAAGTAAAACTGTTTTCACTGCATAAATACTTGTGATGCTTCGACAAGGCAAGTTCAATTGATATAGCTCTAAGAGCAGGTTTTCAAATGTTTTCGGCATGTGTTCACTGAGTACGAAGTACTCAGCCTTGCATGTATTTCTAAACGTGCAGGTTGGCAGGATGTGGATGGCGTGGACAGCTTGGTGGTGTGTTTCTTTTGAGTCAGAAATTGGACTGGCAATTGCATGTCTTCATACATGTAATTGTTGGGATTGAGTCGAGGTCTCCGCTGCTATATTTTGAAAGACAATGTTGTTGATATCTGTTGAACCATACTTTATATTTTGTTGATTAAGAGTATTGTGCTCGATACAATTATTGTTTTTTGTTGGTTCACGTTTTTGAGAATCGGAAATACTTATGCCATTTCGGTTTGTTATGCAAATTATCTATGCTCGTTTGATATTTTTGTTGTGACTTGGAAGCACGTTCTTATTTGTTAAATCGCTTTCAGTCAATATTCCCTTGTTTCCCGAGCATGATTACCTTATTTGAGTTGAGTTGATGGATAGTTAGTAGAGTTAGTGTTAGAATCGTCACACCTTGGGAGTCGGGGTGTGACACATACTTACTCAATCATATCTCAACCATTTATTCATAATCATTAACTCAACTTTGGCATAAATGGCAAATTTTAGATATATACAATAAACTCAGGCATGGTTTTAAGCAATAAACTCAACTAATAGCTTAACTTATTCTCAGATCTCATATTCAGGAATTTGATTAATAACTTAGATTTATTAGACTCGACTATCAACTTAACTTCGTTTTACTCCCACATATTCTACTCAAGGACTTGCTAGATAAACCCAAACATCAACTCAAATAATAAACTCGGGCATTAATTCGAACTTTTATCTCGGCACTATTCTCAAATCATTCTCAAGGGCTCACTTATTAACTCAGCTGAACAAACTCAGACATGGAACACAAAGGCTGACTTTTAATGATCTAACGATCTCTTTTGTCCTATTATCGTATGATGGCCTCTTATGAGGATTTATCAAAATAGGGATGTAACAACAAAGGTTAACCCTAACGCCAACTGGATGTTCTAAACTTCTCAAGACACACGAAACACAAGTTGTGGCTTCATGTCTGGCTCGACTACTATATTTGTCGTCAACTCTTACAATATTCATCTCGAACGTCGAATACGAAGAGATTAACTCTTACACGTAAAATATAATTACTCAATTTTCCGCAACTTTCTAAACTGAACCCTAAACGTCATCCTCGATTGAATTCTCATCATCATCGTCTTCTCTCAGCTCCTCTTTGGGATCCTCTTCTAGGTTCTTATCTTCTTTTCTTTTAACGGCGGTTGGCGTATTCTTTAGGCGTCTAAGATCATCTACGGGGACTGTCCATGGTGAACTCTTGCTGTCGTATTGTTCACCCTCGTAAGTTACTCCGGTGTCCTCAACTTCTTGTCATCCCTCAGAGGGGTCTCGTTGTTGTTATGGTTGCATCGAAGGTACGTAGATATGTCGATGTCTCGATTGAGTTCTAACTCTAACTCCTACTTTGGCCATAAAGTGGCATCTCGAAAACTGGAAACTGGAAATAAAAACAGCTGCTCGAAATGAGCTAGAGGTGGCTTGTGCCTATCGTTTCTTCCGTAGGGGAGTACTCGTAAGACTCATCATCGTTGCTATTCTTGGTGCGAAATGGTCCAGAAGGCTTGGTTATGACTCTTACAGGCGAGTAGCTGCAAATATAATGAATTAATGCTTTTAACTCATCATACGAAGAAGGCAAAACTCGAAAAGGATCGTACAAATCATTGGTTTACGTAGCTATAGATTTAACCGGGATGGAGACATCCGGAGAATAGGGAATGATCAGAAAAATAACTCTCGATTGTTTATTGAATTAATAGCTTTAGCATTCGACATGAGCGAAGCAAAGGAGAAATAAGAAACAAAATGGGGTTGTCCTGAGATTAAGGCTCAGAATTGGGTCCATTTGGCTCAAACTGGAGCGAAGGATTAAACGGTTCAGGGGACAAACATCTCGTGTGGTAAACTTACTCAAGATCGTGGCGATATTCCATTGCAGTTGCTGACCATATAGTCTTCAAGGTACTGACGTCCGATGTTAGTCGACACTGGAGAAGTTGCTTACTCACGCCGCTCTTTTGGCAAGTCGTAGATGAGATGTACAATCTCATTAAAAGCACTAATGTCAAGGTACTTCACTATCTCTCGAACTTGTGTTAACGTGCTACAAATTCTACTTGCGTCTGAAGATAATTCTTTCTCATATGCTCACATTCTTGCAAACTTGCTCGGCTTTACTTCATCGTTTTAAATTCGGGGCACTAGGTAAGTCCACATCACGTAATTGATCGAACGAACGTTCCGTTCTTTCGAATTTACATGCTCAAACACTTATAAGGGAGAGAACTCTAAAGCATCCTAGTTCTTCAAGCAACTTATAAGTCTCATCATTTCTACATAAGCGCAAATAGCATACTAAATAACCTTAAATATTTTGAATACTCAAAACTCTTGAAAATATTCGTACCTGGTTGCCGGATGAGATAGGGATGCTCGATGTGTTATTGACTCAAACAAGTCTAGGAAATAAATGTGGACTCGATTATCAAGGAAAGTTTAAGCTTCAGAGCAGATGACCTGCTCTGATACCACTATGTCACAGCCTGGATTTGAACGTACAAAAACGACAAGACTCCATTGGACTGTGAGGGTGAAACCATCAAATAAGACTTAACTTAACAAGGAATCATATTCAGAAACAAGGGAATATAGATTGGAAGCGTTAATAGACAATGACATGGTTTCAAATCACAACTCAAGAATAAACGAGCATGGATAATATACATTAATTCATCGCAATAAAATAAGTATTTCAAACTCAAGTCGTGTGGAAATTGAAGGAAACAGGAATTAAGGTCAAGCAAAAAGCTCATTGTATCATTACCACATCAGAGTATTTGAAAGGAAGACAGATTGAATAAGGTTGTCTTGCAGCGGAAACTCAACTCACTCCCAACAACTACATGTATGAAGACATGTAATTGCTAGTTTAAACCAAACACTCGACTTAAACACACCGTCGAACAATCCTCGCCATCTTCATCCATGCTAACTTGCACGTTTAGAAATACATGCAGGGTTGAGTACTTCGTACTCAGTGGACACATGCCAAAAATAATTTAAAGCTTTGCACATTAGAGCTATATAATTGATCTTGCCTTGCCACTGCATCACAACTGTTAGCACAGTTTGAAACATCTTACTTGTGAATGCAATAAAACATTTAACTTTTCTAACCAGCTGCGCAACCCAAGATATAATAATACAATACATGTATGAATCATCTACCACATTATCTCTGTGTCGAGAGGTAGGTCTCCTTCTCAGACATTGTAACCGGCTAAACTGAAGTAAAGCTCACAGTCACCACAAACAATTCAAATAACCACATGTGGGTTCCTGACTCACACAAGATATTAATAACTTAATTAGATGATAAAACATACCAAACTCAAATAAATGACAAGTCAATTAATTTTAATAACTCACATAATATTACTTAATAGATGATAGCATTCATCAGTTTTTGGTTTTAGAAAAGCCCACCTCTCATCCAGTGGTTTGCTCGAAATACCTCATTCTGTCTCGCTCCTTACTTCTGGACTCCACTTGTTTCTCATTATCAAACTCCACTCGTTCCTTCAAGGTTAACATCTTATAAGGACCAGTTCACTATCACGAAAAACGTAACGAACTATAAACGTTTGGCTGAAGGATTTCTACTTGACTCGGGTCTTTCTTATTTTAACTTATCTAAGTTGGTTTCTTTCTCGGTTTCTTGACTTCATTCGGTTACTAACAAATTTCTTAAACTCGAGCTCTCGACTCTATATCGTCATACTAAATTAATAATATTTAATTATTTCACGCAAAATGAGAATTCACTATTCATCTCGTCTCGTATTTCTTAATTTCTCGAGTTATACGAACTCAGAAAATTACGGTATTCATTCTCGACTATTGTAATCACAAATCATTCACATCAAGACTTTCACATAAATGACCGACTTCCTAAATAGGCGGAAAAAGAAAAATTTCCACTTAATCTCAATATATTCTAGAAAATCACATAAATTCACTTAAACACAGAAATCAACTAATAAATTAATTCACTTCTCATTACAATCTATATTAATCTCAGTACTGCTCAATTTCTAACTTTTGAAAAATTATAACTTCGGAAAATAGTCTCGTTATACTCAAAATAAATCAAATTATTTAATTACAGAATCAGATTTAAAATCTAAAACTTTTAATAAAATCTCTCGTTTTAAAGCTATGTCATTATTTCTCGAAATACAAGTACGTGCTCAGAAAATACTCAAACTTAACAGTTCGACTCTAAGTAATTTAATCAACTATTTTTCTCGATTAAATTCTTAAATTTTGTTTTCATTTTGAAAAACTCGGTTCTTCATTCTTAACTTCATTTCTCGATAACTTTAACATCTTAATTCCGATTCTAGAGTTTCAAAAAGCTAACTCAATTATTTTTACTCAAATTCCATCATCTAATCATTCATTATCTAAAATAACATCTAGAACTCGACTTTAATAGCTCAATTTCTTCTTTAACTTTGGTTTTCTCATAAAAATCCGGTTTTAACGATTTTAAGTTCTAAATTTCCTCAAACAATTCTAATATCAATAATCTATTTTTATTTTATCTCTTGAAACACTTAACATCAAAACTTATAGAACTTTACTCTTCATTTCCTTCGAATTTTCCATGTTCCTTAGAAAATAAATTCCATTCTTCGATTCATTTAAAATTTAAGCTCATAAATTGCTCAAATTCAATATCTAGTTAGCCTTCATGTTCTTCTTGTTTATTTGGATATAACACTTTAAAAGCAACCTACGGGTCTTAATTTAACTTCTTCTATAGCAGCTAAGGAGCACTACCTGTCAGGGATATATAGAATAGTTTGTTTCGATAGATTGGATAGATAGAAGAGAAATAGAACCCTACGCTCTTTCTTTCTTGGTTTCTAAGTCATCGGTAAAGCATTAGACTTAGCTTCCTTGTTTGTTTCTAAGGGTCTAAGCCAAACTCCCTATTAGTAAAGGATTTTTTGGTTACTTTAGTTCCTTTCTTAAAGACAGGTATAACTCATCTATTATGACCCTTTGGTGAGTGATGGCATCTCTGTTGAGAGGCCAGAATGCCAGATTTCCTTCGCTCTTCGTTAGGATGCTAGGCTGCTTGAGCTCCTCCTATTTGATCCTAAGATGAACTAATAGATTAGAGAGAGGATTAAGCATCAAACTTAAATTCAAGAACATCTAACTTCTAAAATTATTATTTTCTTCTTCTTTATGGTTCGAAATTTTCATAGAAAAATTTATAGAAATTCATGTTTTTAATTTAAACATGCTCAAAACTCCATTTAACTCATAATCTAACCAAAATCATCAAGAACATAAAAAATTCATCTATTCCTCATATCATCATAAAACTCATCAAGAATACCATATATTCATCTTTTAATCAACAACTACTCAAGAACATCAAAACCTGAAAATTTATATAAATATACTCATCAAATTTTTCATAACAATTATAAAAATTTCATATCTCTTAATCTCTTATTTTTCATGCAACATATATCACTCAAAATTCATCAAGCTATCATAGCTCACTCCATACACATCTATAGCATCACAAATTCATCAACTTCATATGTATATATATATATATATAGGAAGATAATCATATGAGAATGCCATCTTAGGTGAGAAATGAGAATAAATCTTGATCCTTGATTTTTATTGATCAATGGTTCAGATTTAACGATGCATTATGTTGTACTAATTTATGCATTACAATGTTTATGCATTAAGTTTCTGCACTTTATGCATTTGAATGTGTATGCATTACTTTTCTACAATATATGCATTACCAATATAATAAAAATGCATTAAAATGTATCATTCTCACATTCTCATATAAAATCCATTCTCACGAGATCCCATCCCTATATATATATATATATGTGTGTGTGTGTGTGTGTGTGTGTGTGTGTGTGTGTGTGTGTGTGCATATATACATCGAAAAATTTATACTCATTAACTTCTCAATTTCCGATGCATCCTCTATACTTCAATTCATCACAATCATCATCAAATTCATAATAAAACTTAGAAATTTAAATCCTTAAATTCCTCTAGAAATTTTCGGTACTCCTAAAAAATAAAAAAAACTAAAAATTTCTAATTTCATACTTATGCTCAAATCACTCAAGATCAAAATATAAATATTCATATATTTCATCAATTCAATCATCAAACAAGTTATAAAAAAAATCCTCTTTTTCCTCTTCTTCTTCTTCAGTTTTTATTAAGAAAAATTAAGGAAAATTTCTTCTCTTTTACTTCCCAATCTCCTAAATAAATTTTTAGAACTCATATTCTGCATCAATATCATGCATCATAATCATCACAAAAATTCCTAAGGTTTGCCTAAATTTTCGGCATACATGAAAAAAAAACAAGCATGATTTTTCTTCATCTTTTCACATACAAATATACATACTTGAATCATAGATTTTAAGCTTGAATCAAAAATAAAAACTCCTCCACCCTAGCCTTCATCATCGACGGTCAAGAGAGGGAAAGAGGGGTTTGACTTTAAACTTCTACTTTCCAAGAACAAACCTTGCATAGCTTCAACTCCTAGACCTCAAGATCAAGCTAAAATCGAGCTCGTTCCATGGCACAAAGTTGCCAAAAAATGAAAGAAAGAAAGGAGGATGAAACCTAGTCTTAAATCGATCACAAAGATGAGAGGATTTCAAATACCTTAATGGTTTGATCGTTGGATGATCGGAGGCTAAGTTATCGTCATTTTTTTGGAGCTTGAAGGTTTTTCTTCAATGGTGGATAGGGGTGTGTGTGTGTGTGTGTTTATGCCTAGAGAGAGAGAGAGTGATGAGAGAGAATTAGAGAGATGACTAAGAGAGAGAGAATTGATAGATGTGTGCGTGAGAGAGTGAGAGTTTATGAGAGTAAGATGGAATTAATAGAGTTTTAGTTGCACCCGGTGATAAAAAAAACGCGATATAAATTTCGCCGGAAGAAAATTTTATCCGGTGCAATTTAACCCTACTTTTCAATAAACTCTCAAACGATTTGAAACTCACCACGACTCTTTCTCGACGTCGAAAAACTCTCTACTTCATCTCAAACTTCACCAAATAATTCAAGAAATCCAGAAATCAAATTTTTAGATTAAAATTCCGAGCAACGAAGAAAAAGTCGGAATTCACTATTCATATTAGGGTTTTTTGGACTTTCAACTGAATTTTCTCTCGGACGATCTCTGAAGACTCTCAAATCTATCTCAAAGCTTCTAGAATCAATTTTAGACTCAAAAGACACTAATTAGACGAAATTTAGAAAAGTTCGATAAATAGGGAACGCTCGGAAAAAGTTACTATTCATCCAAAAACAAAACTTCTCAGAATTTTTTGAAATTCAAACTTAGACTTAAACTCATATAATAATTTTCAATCAATTCATCACACAATCGATTCAGATAACCGGAATGATAAAACTCACATAAAGGCATTCAAGGGCATTTTAGTAATATCACGAGGAAGTTTCTTTTCTTTGAAATTTTTATCACTCAAAGCACATCATTTAAGAATGTAAACTCATTTAGAACGCACTTAAAGACTTAGATAAGATCGGGTTATTACAGCAAGATTCATTTATTCGATATGGTTGTAATCTTATTATTTTATTTGGATTTATAACTTAATCCTTGATGCATGCACCCCAAACCCCTTTTGATGCTTGAATCTATTTCTTAAAACTAAAAAGCAGTTTTGGGCTTCCAACGGGCCTCTTGAAAGTCTTTGATAATATGATTCAATTGTTAAGAACTTGGCCCTTAGTATTTTGATTCGAAGCCTTAGATCCAAGCATGTTAGACCTCTTTGATAATTGAACATTCAAGTTCTTTTGATGTTTCAAGATTGAGTTAGAATCAAGCATGCTAGCTCCTTAATAAACATGACTTCTATTTCTTCAATGCTTCAAAGTCGTGTGAATAACTTAGACCCGACCATGCTAGGCATCCCTCTTATTCTTTCCTTCACAAGGGAGCCTTGTTAAGAAAGAGAAAAGTTTAAGTAGACGTCATGGTTCACCCGTTCTAGTCATCTTCACAGTAGAACCAGTGTAGGATGGTGATATGGTTTCAGTCCGCCATTCCAAAAGTAGTAGTTGAGCGGGTTGGGTTGTTACACTAACGGTTGGGGGTTGGGGATTTTCAAACTTGGAAGCCTTCAACACTGAAGAAAGTGGAGGCTTCTACCTAAGGCTACAGACTCGATCTTTTGGGAGAGAGTCTGTTGGGACACAAATTACACAAGAACCTAAACTCTAGACTCGATCATAGAAGAGGCTTTTTGAGAGGCTACAAGAAAGAATAGGAGAAGGTATGAACACTCTACTTCTATTGGACTCCGATTGAGGTCATCTTACTGAGGAGAGAGGTGGTCTGCTGCCGCTACTTCACCTTTTTCTTTTCTCTCAACTCTTACGCCTACGTGCGTATCTTCAATTTGCGTCTCTGAGGTTGAATGTGGAGACCTCTATTCATAAAGGGAGATCTAACTAGTCGTTGGAAAGAACTGTTTGACCTCTGCCAAAAGCATGGCACTCCACCTGCCTTTTTCGAAACTTTCCTAAAATGGAAACTGCGAGCGTTGCTCTTTGCACACCGTTGTTGTCGATCCATTTATAGTAAGTTCTCCAAATGACTTGTGAGTAGATTCAAATCTGGACTGCAACTCTTCTGTCTTCAACATCTTCAAAGTCTTCTATTCTTTGCTTTGCGACGTATAACTTCAACACAACTTCTCTTCACTCTAGAATTGTATGCCTTTAGCTGTATGGGTCAGTTGACTCCCTTAATTGAGCTGATGCCCAGCTAAGTTCTTGCTTCAGCTGAGGTTGAGGTCTCAACTGAGTTTGGGTCTCAGCTGCGTTTTGGGTCTCAGCTGAGTTGGATCTCAACTGAGTTGGATCTTAGCTGAGTTTGGGCCTTAGTTGAGTTTTTCACGAGCTTGCTTCTTCAGTCCGGCTGTTTTCTTTAGCTTGAAACCTATAAAGATAAAATCCCTATCGTCAAACAGTGAGCTCTAGCCAAGATCAGACTAAAGGCATTCATCTACTCTATTGGGGTCAGTTGGGGTTTTGGAATCATTTGAAACCTTTTACTAATTTTCCTAACAGTTGTCAGCATAACAAAAGGCGGCGGTTGTTTCTAATCGGAGCGGTGGCCAAAGAAAATGCAAAGGGTGGCACAACTTACCAAATGGCTGGTATAAATGCACTGTTGATGTTGGATTTTTTGAAAGCTTGATTGTGCGACGAGAGCGGGAATAATTGTTTGGGATGCTCTTGGAAATTTCATCGCAACGAGAGTGATCTGTTTTCCTCACTGCATGAGAGTGGACGAAGGAGAAGCAATGGGCTTGAGTGAAGCTTTGTCATGGATTAAGCAAAGAGGATTGAGCAAGGTCGAATTTGTGATTGACATCAAAATTGTTTATGATGCCATCAATGCCCGTGTGGTTGATGATTCGGAGTTGGGAACTGTGGTATCTTCTTGTCGTCAAATTTTTTATTCTAGTCGTGATTTTTTCATAAGACATGTTAGTCGGGGGGCTATTACGGTGGCTCATAGACTAGTTAGAATTTCTAAAGGTTTTTCGTTTGCACATGTTTGGGATGAACCACCGAATGCTGTGAAGGGTCATTATCATAGTCCATGTGTTTACTCGTAATTTATCATTCTAAGTTTCTTCCAAAACAAAAAAAAGACCGCATAGTAAGATTCAATTTAAACGGAATTTAAAATTCAGAAAAAATTGAACAAAACTAAAATTTCATATTTTTATGGAAAAAATTCAAAAACCTTATAAAAAATGAAAGATGTAACAAAGTTCATATATTTCTATCCATTTTTTTTCAAAATTTAGTTATATTGCCCTAATCAATGTACGTTGTTATAGAAGGAAAGGATTATACGTGTTTTCTCTATGGGAAAGTCAGACACACGTGCGTGCACATACATTGAGGGACAATGTATCGACCTTGACATATATATATCGATGCCACATACCCAAAAGGGCCAATTTTATGTGTAAATTGGAGAACATGCAAAATCTAACACATGATGCCGAAAAAACAAGTGGTCTAGAGTGAGATAAGTTAAATTAAAGTCGTACGTGTAGTTTAATTCATAAGATCAAAATTATAATACAAATATCATTGAAATTAGAATATACTTCATCGGTTACTGACGAACATGCATTGTAAATTTTTCATTCATCTCAAAATAACATGCTTTTTCTGTTGATAAAACCTCCAAACTTGCACTTTTTTGGATAGTTTTTTTAAATTTTAGCACCTCTTATAATTGTTTAAAAATTTAGTACTTTCTCTCTTTTTTACCCTTATTTTAATTTTCTATTTCCCATCTTATCCAATGAAGCTCAAAAGAATTTCCCTTGCTTTAAAAAAAATTAACCTTTATACTGTCACAACCACAAATTCTTAAGGATGACACAACTGAGACATGACTTGGGGTGAGAATTAAGAAGCGGGAAAGAAAGGGGTGAGAACTTTCCAATGAAAAGATAATATGGAATTTCATGAATAACATTGCATAATATAGATAAGAGAATTAATTCCGAAGACATAATTTAGAATTTAAGTTACTTTCATATCATAAATAGTCGAGAAATACTTAGAATAGATTCCAAATATTTAGATAATAAATCTTAACAAAAGGACTAGACAAAACAGAGTGCTTGCAGCGGAAAGACGTAGTTTGATTACATATATGAAGATATATAATCAGGGCTCAACATTGTTTCATAAGACAAAAGCTTCCACTCAACACCCGCCATCACATCATCAGCTCAACATGCACAGTTTTAAAAGATATGCAGGGCTGAGTACAAGGTACTCAGTGAACACGTGCCAAAATATAAAAACATGCTCTCATTTTTATTGTCATGCATATAAAGCAGTAACACAGATGGGTTTTAGGAAAAGCATGTGCTTACTAAGTCATTTTATCTCATATTGTACAATGTCATCATCATATAACCATATCCAAATACGCTGGGAAAGGAAGCCTCCTTCCGCGAACGTTACTCCCCGAGATCGGCCACTCCGAAGAGACAACTCACAATCTCGAGTACTCTGTACAAAAACCCCGGCTAGCGACCTTTGTCTAGCTCGGGATCCGATCGTTTTTCATAAGTTGGCAAGCCAACACAGATAGGTATATAAGAATCCACATAAAATATTTTATGCAAGATAATCATTTTAAACATAGATCACTTTCAAAGCATTTACAAATAACGAGTACAAGCTTGATTCATTTTCGTTAAAAAGCCAACCTCATATTGCAGAAGAAAAGCAAAGTGATAACGTCCTTCGACTCCTTATTAAGCTTTACTTTCTTGCTCCACCTTATAGCGCAAACAACTAAGCTTTAGAGGTCGATCGAGCCTAATGAAATCTAACGAACAACAGACTCGATAAATTAGCTTTGGACTTTAGGGTTTTGCATTCATTCTAAGTCTTTAAAGAAACCATGAAATTAACCAAGTACTCATCTTGACCATATGAGACATTAAGACATCACTCAAATATCAAACGGTAGCTATACTTTACTTTTCATGCTCCTTGGTTCGAAAATCAATCATTAAATATTTAGCATTCTTCACAAACAAAATCTGTGCACATGCTCTGTATATGGACGAAATTATGGAATAGTACAGAAGCAATTAGGGGACATAATTCATATCACTATGAAGCTACGGATGTTTTTTTTCCAACCCAACTTGCGGATCTCGAAAATTCTAAACGAGGAAAGAGTTATGACTGTTTTTCTAAAATGTAGCAGAGCTGGCAGATTGCTGCTAAATGCAGATCACATGAACTCTAGACAATCATTTTATAAAATTGGTGCAATACACATATACAAGTTCATATCATCTATTAATCCCAATTTCACATTTATTAACATATCAAACTTTGACTTCAAAAATTCTCAGATTTTAAAATAACAAATTCCTACGGTTTCTTAATTACTCACTTTCAAACAACACACTGATTTCTATCATTTCCTACTCACTTTAGCAACTTCCAGTTATATTAGCGTGCTTACAAGCTTTATCACATGCATCCAAACATTTTTAACAAATAACGAGAGATCATTAAGCTCTCAATTCATAGCAGATATTTCATGTATATACGTATCTTACCCAATATAATTAGCATAATAAAAAGAAATCAACCATCTACAGATTATTCAATTTTCGTCCTTTACTAAATTAGTTAATCATTTATACAAATCCTGATAATTTCTTATCTTAACTCTACACATACATTAAGAACTAGACATGAAGTTATAATCATCATTCAAACCAGATTCCATTATGTAAGCCCGTTAACAAAATAGGTCCTTTAATAGATAAATAATAAACAAATAGAAAATCTAACAAATTTACCATAGCATCTCCACAACAAATAAAAAAAAACAACATTAACCCCATCGATCAAGGGATGGAAGCCTAAAGAAAATACATGTGTCTTTTCATTTTTATACAGGCCCTAGATGTAAACATGGGTCAAAAGTATTTTAATCATTCACAAACACCATAGAAACATCCTAGGGATCAGCATATAATAATTTGGAGACCAAAACCTAATTTTTTTTTTCCAGATTTTCACATTCATACCAGGCTCCAAAGAAAACGACTTTCTTTTGGCAAGAAGAGAATAAGAGAAACTAACTTACTTGGATATGGACTCGGAAAAGAAATAAAAGCAGGAAGAGTGTTTGAGTTGGAGCTTTCAAGGTGCAACAATGGAAGAATAGAAAGAGAACTCTGCTCTCTTTCTATCACCAGTAGCAGCAAAATGAATGAGGGAAGAGACTTGCTTATTTGATTAAGTGAGGAGAGAGTGTTTTGTTGCTTGCTTAGTTTAGTGGGTAAGAAATAAAGGGAATAGAGAGGGTTAGACTACGTGAGTTGTCTAAATTTGGGTGGTAGTAGGAAAAGTAAATAGTTATTCATTTAATTTAATTAGAGAAAATATATGGGATTCCTTTTTTTGTTACAGATATAAATATATGGACGTCATGGGAACGTCATAACAATTAAATTCTCGAATCGAAACTTAAAATTATTTGTCGACCAAAAAAATTACGCCATTTACAGAACAAGAATTATTGAGAAAAATGACTCGATTAATAATCAAATAATAAATTTGGAAATTCTAATTCCGAGACTTTTACACGAGAATAAAATTAGACTAATCACTTTAACTCTGTTTTAATATCTTAAGGATGCAAAAGCCCTATTTACAACCTTGAGTTTTAATTAATTCCGGTTTAAAAGTCCGATACGTTACATCTTACCCCTCTAAAAGAAATTTCATCCCGAAATTTACATACCTCTCTAAAGAGTTCAGGGTATTTCTCCCTTATCTTGCTTTCAAGCTCCCATGTGGCTTCTTCTTGTCCGTGATGACTCCATAAAACTTTTACTAAGGAAATCGATTTGGTCCTCAACTCTTACATCTTTTTATCTAATATCGCTTGTGGTCTCTCTTCATAGCTTAAATTGGGACAAAGGACTATATCGTGCTGATGGATCACATGCTTGGGGTCAAATACATACTTTCTCAATTGAGAAATGTGAAAAACATTGTGAACAGTTCCGATACTCGGTGGCAAAGCCAATCTATAAGCGGCCGGACCAATTCTCTCTAAGATTTCATATGGACCTATAAAACGAGGTCTAAGCTTTTTTTTGACGCCAAATCTAACTATCCCTTTTGAATGAGAAACCTTAAGAAAAACTTCATCTCCACTTTGGAATTCAAGTTCAGTTCGGTGTGTATCAGCATATGACTTCTTTCGAGTTTGGCCTTCTAGTATCCTTTTTCGTATCTTATGGGCGATCTTGATCATATCATTAACAACATCTGGCCCTAGAACCTTTCTCTCACCAACTTTATCCCAATAAAGTGGTGATTTACACTTCTTCCCGTATAGTGCTTCATAAGGAGCCATACCTATCGTTGCTTGGTAGTTGTTGTTGTATGCAAACTCAATCAATGGTAAAATATGCTCCCAATTTTCACTATGATCTAACACCACATTTCTCAACATGTGTTCTAGTGTTTGAATCATCCTCTTAGACTGTCCGTCTATTTGTGGGTGGAAAGCTGTGCTGAAATCCAATTGCGTGCCCAGCTCCTTTTGAAACATAGTCCAAAACCTAGAGGTAAATTTCGTATTTCTATCTGATATAATTGGCTCTGGCACTCCATGCAGACGCATAATCTTACGACCTATAATTGTGCTAGCTTCTCAGCTCCATAGGTAGTCAGAATTGGCAAAAAGTGAGCTGATTTGGTAAGTCTATCTACTATAACCCATATAACAGTGTTCTCTCATTTAGACTTTGGCAAACCTGTCATAAAATCTATCGTTATGCCTTCCCATTTTCATTTCGTGATCATCAACCATTGTAATGTTCCATACGGTCGTTGGTGCAAAGCTTTTACATGTTGACATGCCAAGCATCGCTCAACATGGACGAGAAAACTTCAGAGAGTGACCTTCAGTGCTCGTTCAAGTCTGGCAGTTGTCCGTATCTGCGTGAAGTGGTGATGTTGAACGATCGCCCATGTTGGGCGATCGCCCATGTTGAGGCGGCGATAATCTTCCCTATAAATAGGGCGCCGAGTTATTTCCTTGTATACTTTTTTTTTTCATTTTATTTCTTTCCGGCTTATACACTATTCGACTATTGTTCTTTTCCAGTTTTTTCGCTATTTTCTTGTTCTTCAAACTCTAGATAGATTTATTGTTTTCAATTCGTACGAATTTTGTGACAGACTTCTACTACGAATTAATCATCGTAAGTTCCTTTTATTTTGCATCTGAATTATGTTTACGATTTACTTTGTTCTTAGAACTAGGGTTTATAATTTTGCCTAGGTTAATTTGCTCTTTTAATTCCTTATATTAGAAAACCCCCCAAATCAATCAATCTTTATTGCTTTCTTTTCCTTTTCTGTTCTTTTCGTAATACAACAATCACCCTGTTAAGCCTTCCTTGTGAGACGATATTCGGGTTAACTTATCTAATCTAGAAAAACCACGTTTAATTGCGTGCGACTTAGATTAATTAGGTTGAACAAATTTGGCGCCATTGCCGTGGCAGAATCCAGCTCAACCAAGTCAGTTCCAGTAGGGACCATCACAATTTCAGCGCCCATCGCCACCACCTGCTCGGAAGAACCAGTTTGAAGATAATCTCAATGCATTCATGTAAGAAAGCAGGCAGGCGAGAGAAGCTCAAGATGTAACCATCAAGTGTCTTGAGACGGCTGTGGGACAAGTTTCTGGTACTGTGAACCAGATGCAGCAGCATCAACAGACTGGAAAGATTCTGAGCCAAGGTCAACAACCACATCAAGCTTCGGCAGTCACCATGTTGAGAAGTTGAAAAAAAGTGGATAATAAGGTGGGCGACTCACCATCAGAGGTCGTGCAACCTAGAGTCGAGGAAGAGCAAGCAGAAATCCGACTACACAAGGCTGAAAAGCCTTATCGCCCACCAATGTCTTTCCCTAGCAGATTGCGGAATGAGAAGCAGGACCAACAGTTTTCAGACTTTTATAAGATGCTATCCAAGGTGAATGTGAATTTGCCTCTACTTGATGTGATCAGGAACGTGCCTGCTTATGTGAAGTTTTTCAAGGAGTTAGCATCCAAGAAGAGAAAGTTTGATGAACCAGAACAAGTTCTAGTATCAGAAAGTGCCAACTCCATTATGCAGCAATCTCTGCCCCAAAAGCAATGAGATCCTGGGAGCTTTGTGATTAAAATAGCTATGGGGAATGGAAAGGAAGCTTCGGGAATGCTGGATTTAGGAGCAGGGATCAATCTTATGCCCTACTCGATTTTCAAGCAGTTGGAATTGGGAGAGTTGAAGCCGACCCAGATGTGCTTGCAATTGGCGAACAGGTCGGTTCGACACCCTCGAGGAGTTATTGAAGATGTTTTGGTTCGAGTAGGGAAGCTTATCATACCGGTGGATTTTGTGGTCAGATGATCCAATAGCATCCCTATTTATAGGGATTTTCCACCGCCCTAGCACAGGCTATAGCTCAAGTCAGATGATCGCCCCCGTTATATTTCTTCCTTAGCACCGCCTCAAGAACAGACGAGCGCCTAAGCCAGGCGATCATTCCTTGCCTCACAACAAATCAATCCAGACGAGCGCTTGGCACGGACGGTCGCCCAATACAGCTCTCTTGCTTCATGAAAACTCAGGCCAAGCACTCGCCTATCATGGGCGATTGTCTATGGTTGCTCTCTATTGCTGCCCGCACACTTCACATTTAATCGACGGTTGAGCTCCTGTCACGGGCGCACGGGCGAGCGCTTGTCACGGGCGAGCGCCTGTCAATTTCTGCCTTGCGCGCCTTTTTGTTTCGATCATATCTCTCTCGTCCGAACTTCGATTTGCGCACGATTTTCACCTACGAACTCATATTGAGATGTACTTCAATCCTATCAAGTTAAAACTACTCAAATATTTGTCACATAATTTTTCATTTACGTCCATCTCTCGTCTATTCTCGCACAATTCTACAAAACCAACATGTTAGCGAGATTAATTAGAACTAATGAATTTAACGATAAAATTCGACAAAATAGTGATGAGAAAGATCACTTGACATATAAATACACATCAAAATAAAGCACAAAATGAGGATAAACAGGACACATGATGAAGGAGTTTGGTATGAGTCTCTTTGCTGAATTGCATTATTTTCTTGGACTTCAAATTAAGCAATCCGATGAGGGGATATTTGTGACTCAATCAAAGTATGCTCGGAGCTTGGTGAAAAATTTGGACTAGAAAATGCCAAGGTGCATCGCACACCTATGTCAACTTCAATCAAGCTCAGCAAGGACGCGGTAGGTGCTTCTGTAAATCAGTCTCTATACAGAAGTATGATTGGAAGTTTGCTCTATCCGACGGCAAGTAGACCAGACATTAACCACAGTGTCGGAGTTTGTGCCAAGTTCCAGGCAGATCTGAAGGAGAGTCATTTGCTGGCTGTTAAGAATATTACTAAATATGTTCGAGGAACAAGTGATTTTGGTATTTGGATGACTAAGGAGACTACCCTTATCTGCACGGATTTTGTAGGATCTTTTCCATGGTTGTGATAGATGCGGATAAGATACTTGTCAAGCAGATATCATACGTGTTCCCCAAGCTTTATGCTCACAAGGAAAGAAGATCTAAGAAGATATACATGATGGCGAACAGATCTAGGGTTTCAAACCTATATATATTCGACATGAACATTGTGAGGGTTGGCCGCCTTATTTTATTATTTGAGTGCATATACTTTCTTGCCAATATTGTAATTAAGTGCGCGAATTGTAAGGGTTTATCTTTGATAAATTCAGTCTGTAAAAGAGTTAAGGGTCGGACTGAAAGTTCGAGCTTAGGTTGAGCGACTGTAGATCAATCAATCATGAATTCACGTGAAGTTAGGAAGATGGTGAGCGAAAGGGTAGCATAAGGTGTTGATAGGTATGTGTAAGGTCCTCTGTAGCCATCTCTTTTAATAGTGGATTGGTTCTCTCTTGGGCAAAGGCCCCCCAGACGTAGGTTGCAAAACCGAACTGGGTTACCATATCGCGTGTCTTTTATTTCAGCCAGTTTATTATTTATGTTATACTGGCTGTGCTAAGTTTTTCAGTAACACAACATCTTTATATGCATAAAGTGTTCGTTTAGATCTAACAACATATATGAAAATATATAATCTGAGCTTAACATTGTTTCATAGGACAAAAGCTTCCACTCAACACCCGCCATCACGTCATCAGCACAACCTGCACAATTTTAAGAGATATGTAGGGCTAAGTACGAGGTACTCAGTGAATACATGCCAAAATATGAAAACATGCTCTCATATTTATTGTCATGCATAAAAAGCAGTAACACACATAGGTTTTAGGAAAAGCATGTGCTTACTAAATCATTTTATCTCATATTGCACAATGTCATCATCATATAACCATATCCAAATATGTCGGGGAAGGATGGCTCCTTCTGCGAACGTTACTCCCCGAGATCGGACACTTTGAAGAGACAACTCACAATCTCGAGTACTGTGTACACTAACCCCGGCTAGCGACCTTTGTCTAGTTCGTGATCCGATCGTTTTTCGTAAGTTGGCAAGCCAACACAGATAGGTATATAAGAATCCACATAAAATATTTTATGCATGATAATCATTTTAAACATTGACCACTTTCAAAGCATTTCAAAATAATGAGTACAAGCTTGATTTATTTTCGTTAGAAAGCCAACGTCGTATTGCAAAAGAAAAGTAAAGTGGTAACGTCCTCCGATTCCTTCTTAAGCTTCACTTTCTTGCTCCACTTTACAGTGAAAACAACTAAGCTATAGAGGTCGATCGAGCCTAATGAAATCTAACGAACAACGGACTCGATAAATAAGCCTTAGACTTTAGGGCTTTGCATTCATTCTATGTCTTTTAAAGAAACCAAGAAATTGACCAAGTACTCATCTTGACCATATGAGACATTAAGACATCACTCAAATATCAAACGGTAACTATACTTTACTATTCATGCTCCTTGGTTCGAAAATCAATCATTAAACATTTAGCTTTCTTCACAAATAAAATCTGTGCACATGCTCTGTATACGGACGAAATTCTGGAACAGTCAGAAGGAATTAGGGGACATAATTCATATCACTAGAAAGCTACGGATGTCTATTTTCCAACCCAACTTGCGGATATCAAAAATTCTAAACGAGGAAAGAGATATGACTGTTTTCCTAAAATGTAGCAGAGCTGACAGATTGATGCTAAATGCAAATCACACGAACTCTAGACAATCATTTATAAAATTGTGCAATTCACATATACAAGTTCATATCATCTATTAATCCCAATTTCACATTTATTAACATATCAAACTTTTACTTCACAAATTCTCAGATTTTAAAACAACAAATTCCTACGGTTTCTTAATTACTTACTTTCGAATAACACGTTAATTTCTATATTCCCCTACTCACTTCATCAACTTCTAGTTATATTAGCGTGCTTATGAGCTTTATCACATGCATCCAAATGTTTTTAACAAATCACGAGAGATCATTAAGCCAGAACTTTAAAACTCACATGATATGGTCTTATGACAATGTGAAACCTACCATTTTATAAAAGTTTTACAAGGATAAGACATTAAGTTCTCAATTCATAGCACATCTCTCATGTATATACGTATCTTATCCAATATAATTAGCATAATAAAAAGAAATCAACTATCTACACACTATTCAATCTTATCCATTTATACAAATTCTGATAATTTCTTATCTTAACTGTACCCATACATTAAGAACTAGACATCAAGTTATAATCATCATTCAAACCAGATTCCATTATGTAAGCCCATTAACAAAATAGGTCCTTTAATAGATAAATAATAATCAAATAGAAAATCTGACAGATTTACCATAGCATCTCCACAACAAATAAAGAAAAACAACATTAACCCCATCGATCAAGGGATGGAAGCCTAAGGAAAATACAAGTGTCTAAATTTTCATTTTTATACAGGCCCCCGATGTAAACATGGGTCAAAACTATTTTAATCATTCACAAACACCATAAAAACATCCTAGGGACAACATATAACAATTTGGAGACCAAATCCTAATTTTTTGTCCAGATTTTCACATTCATACCAGGCTCCAAAGAAAACGAATTTCTTTTGGCAAGAAGAGAAGAAGAGAAACTAACTTACTTGGATATGGACTAGGAAAAGAAATCAAATGAGGAAAAGAGTTCGAGTTGGAGCTTTCAAGGTGCAACAATGGAATAACAGAAAGAAAACTCTTCTCTCTTTCTATCGCCAGTAGTAGCAAAATGAATGAGGGAAGAGACTTGCGTATTTGATTAAGTGAAGATAGAGTGTTGTGTTGTTTGCTTATTTTAGTGGGTAAGAAATAAGGGGAATAGGGAGGGTTAGACTACGTGAGTTGTCTAAATGTGGGTGGTGGTAGGAAAAGTAAATAGTTATTCTTTTAATTTAATTAGAGAAAATGCATGGGATTCCTTTTTGTTACAAATATAAGTATTCGAACGTCGTGCGAACGTCATAACAATTAAATTCTCGAGTCGAAACTTAAAATTATTTGTCAACCAAAAAAGTTACACGATTTACGAAACGAGAATTATTGAGAAAAATGACTCGACAAATAATCAAGTAATAAATTTAGAAATTCTAATTCCGAGACTTTCACATGAGAATAAAATTAGACTCATCACTTTAACTCGGTTTAAATTTCTTAAGAGTGCAAAATCCCTATTTACGACCTTTAGTTTTAATTAATTCTAGATTAAAAGTCTGGGACGTTACACATACATAGATAAAAATATATAAAAAAATATTATGAATTAATTATTGTTTCCTTTCTTCATCCCCATAGCAAAGTCTCTCTTTCTTTTTTCGAATGTCACATTTGTATAGTCTTATTCTAAAAATGAAAAACAATTAACCCTACAAAAATTATAGGACCTACTACTTTTTATCTTTTATTATTTTTTCTTAATGACCGTGCCCAAAATAAATGAGACATTGTTATTGGAACATGAGGGAGTAATAAATTATGATTTATTTCATCAAATTACATGATAAATAAATAGAAAACTACAACAAATACATTAAGAGTAAAATTAATTTTTAAAAAATAAATAATTTAAAAATACTACTATATTATTAAAATTTTATTAGAATTTACTTTTAGAGGCAAACTATGTAATGGTTAACAAAGAAGCTTTACCTTTTTTCTTTAAAATGCACTTAGAATTTGGCCTTTTATTTTAAAAATATAAAAATGTGAAAAATATGGATACCTTTTATCTTGTAACTTCATGGTACAATATTTCGATCTAGCCATCTCGACTTGTTGTTTGGTCAAATATGGAAGGCCGTTCTACTCTCACACTGGTTACGAAAGGAGATTCACCCGGCAGAAAGGCTTTCTACTAGGGGTGAAAATCGGTTTGGTTACGTGTTAACCGCACCGATAACCGAAATAACCGGTAACCGTTTAACACGTTTTTTTCCTACTGATAACCGAACCGTAATTATTTTCGATTAACCAATAACCAATGTGGTTATTTCGGTTCAGTTTTCGGTTAACCTATTTTAACCGAATATAATTATGGAAAGTAAAAACAAAGAATAAAACATACACTTAAATTTATAAGAGTATTGTCCATTAAAAATAAATATATATGATGCAATAAATTTTATCCAAAATTGTATTATTGTTGAAATATACGATACCTAATTAATTGCATTGCATTATAGTATATGATTGAATATGTTAAACATAAAACTAGTATTAGTAAATAATAACAATATTATGCTATGAAAGTAGAGCACTGCATAAAATATATTAGTAGTAATATTAAGATATAAGATGAGAGTACTACTTGTAATATATTAGTAATAATATTGTATTTAATATATGAATTAAGAATTCGGTTAATTCGGTTGTAATCGATAACCACGTTTTCACTAATTTCAATACCGATAACCATAATATGCGATTTTCGGTTAACCGAAAACCGTGAGTTTTCGGTTAAATCGGTTACTAACCGATTAATCAAAACCGAATTTCCATCCCTACTTTCTACCATAGAGGCTTCCTTATCTCATGATTGATATAGGCGCACCTTTACTTTCAAGCTAGCTGCAATCCGCCTTAGCGTAACGGGCAACTATTGATTCTCTCTTTTGAACAAAGAACTTCCCCTTTCTGCCACTCTTGAGGCCGGCTCCGAAGGCCAACCTCTGCTATGATCAAGTGAACCAAGAAAACAAGACGGGCACTACGGTATTCCCTTTCGATGGCCCATTGCCTCGCCTATTACATTAGGACCATTGGCCGGCATGAGGGAAAACCCCTGTATGGTACCAAGTATCCACCTAGCTAGGACATGAAGGAACCGATCCGTTTCCGGGCCTCAGGTTCCGAATCTTTCATTAAAGAACAAGGAACTCAAAACAAAGGGTAGCAAGAGCTCCAGCTTCCTTTGATTAATTTATTCCCGGCTAAACTAAAGAATAGAACAAGCGGTGCCCTTTTCTTTAGAGTTACCAAAGCAACTCAGCAAACGGTGCCCTTTCAGTTGACCTTTCACGTCGTCATGGGTATAAGTAGGTTTCGTCAACCAACCCTGGAATTACCTCTAAAGAAGTAGATCATTTGTTTGAGTAACTGGAATACCTACGTAGATGCGGGAAGAAGCATGGTGTTAATGAAGCTAAAGCCTTCTAGCAGCGGTGTCTCTTTCGCAACTTTCGATTGGTGAAGCACCACGAGAAGTTAATGGCGGGTTACAGGTTATTTATCTTTATGGGGGACGTGTTTAAGAGTTACCTTGTTCCACCTGTGGTACTAACGGAAACTCATTGGTAAAAGGGAGCCTATGGATCCCACTGTTGTTAAAGAGTTATTGCTGCTAAACGAATAGGGGCGAGAAGCCTTGTCATTGGCTATGGCTTTGGAAAGTGTATTCAAAGTTCCTAGCTTCGGCAAGTTCGTGATGCCGCAAGAATATCACTCATGTAGCTATAGCAAACAAGTCAAGCAAGTACGAAGAGAACAAGGACAAGGAACTCCAAAGAAAGCTCCTCCGCTCTGTGGCACATTAACGCGCGCAACTTTAGGTTGTTTGCCATCGCAGTGTTAAATCATTTGTCATTTTTCCTTTCCTCTTCACTAATGGGATCACGAGCACACACTTCTACTATCATGGTAGTTGCAAAATCGTTGATGCGAGACGGAAAGCAGAATACATTAGGTCCCTACAGGTCAATCAAAAGGATTGCTAGATGGCTAGCTTGAAGGCTTTAGGGTGTATGGGAATAGGGCTGTCAAAGTCTTCGGGCCGGGCCAACTCGGCCCGGCCCACCGGGCCAAAAGTCAGTTTTCAGGTCGGGTCGGGCCAGCCCGAAAATTTTGCGGGCCACCAAAAATGATGGCCTAGCCCCGGCCCTATGTAGTCTGCCGGGCCAATTGGGCCACCTCGGCCAGGACCTGGACAGAATTAGAAATTTATATATTCTCACTGTATAACTACTCCCAAAATAGAAAAATCACAATACATCCATAGTTAAATCCATGTAACAGGTTTAATAAGTGATAAAAAATCCAACTAAAGCAACAAGTCAACATGACAACATCCAACAACAAAAAATAATTTTAAATAATGCTAAACCAACAAAGTCACGTAAATAAACTAAATTACTAAACCAACATCAACAAGGCAAGTCGCGTAAACTAAATCGAACACCATTTGAATCTTCTTTGGACACATGTATTTCCTCCACGTCCTCTTCCGTTTC
Organism: Schizonepeta tenuifolia; assembly: GCA_029490685.1. Taxonomy (NCBI): domain Eukaryota; kingdom Viridiplantae; phylum Streptophyta; class Magnoliopsida; order Lamiales; family Lamiaceae; genus Schizonepeta; species Schizonepeta tenuifolia. Next base: position 52,130,308 of record CM055959.1, on the reverse strand, counting down.
TACAATTAAAATATAATTGTTTAAAATAAATATTCCGAGTGAAAATATAATTGTTTAAACATATCATTACCCGATGTTTTCACTTATTTGAAACCATGCAACCAATTGCGAGTGCAAATGAGTGCTTGAACGGTATCGAGAAGCATACAACTTCTATACTTGTGCAAGATGCGACCACCAATGCTAAATGTAGATTCCGAAGCAACCGTGGCGATTGGAATGCTTAAGATATCTCTAGCCATCCTTAGGGTGGCAAGTGTAATAAGTACCACAACGCTTGCATTGACACTTTAATTAACCATCTATCATGCAAGGTTTCTCATAAAATGGCCATACCTCAGATTTTTGTCTTTTAGAACTACCCGAGTCATTAATTTCGATACCCGACCTCTTATTACTACAATCCACAAAAAAAGACGAGTTACCTGGAGCACTCTTAGGAGGAGGAGTCTCCAATAATTGCACTTCATCCTCGTCATCATTCCCTTTATCCATAACCATATCATTGGTATCATTATCATCGCTTTCGATAAACATTCCTTATTTCTACACATCGATAAACAAGCTGAAATTAGTACAAAAGCAATTGAAACAAGCTGAAATTATTACTCATAAGTCATAACAGTGGAACTGATCGAACTAAGCATATATCAATTTAAATGTCATGTTTCTTAGAGAGAAATTATTAATTCTTGTAGACGTGAACAATCTAGCTATACCTTTTGTTAAGGACAAATAAAATACGCGTGATCCTATAGAGATTTTGCAGTTTTATTGCCACAACTCGATTTCTAATGTATTACAACGACTAGAAAATAAGGGGCAGTGAGGTAGAACAACGAATTTTTACTCAAAGATACATGCCCGATAATTGAAGAATAACATCAACAACCAAACATGCTCAAAAATAAAGTGGATTATCAATTAATGATTTCTCAAGAAACGGACATTTGTCAAGATTTTGGATATCGATCCAAACAAAGGGTTAGGTTTGGTTATCAATAAATGTTGCATTCAAAAAGTGGGCCAATTTTTAACTTTTAATCGTCAAGTGGTGGTGAAGTAGATCTGAAGAATCGTTAGATGATTCCAACAAGCTTTAGGTGGAATTCGGAAAGGATTTAAGAAATTCTTGAGCTCATGGGTTCTTTCATCATTAGGAATCGAGCATGCAAGGCGAGGTTATTTTAAAATGATGAAGTTGCAGCGGATTATGATCATCGACTAAAAAATCCCAAGGTTATATGTATGAAGACGTATAGCCTCAAACTTAAACATTATTTTAGGGAGTAGATAACAACGAGTCACCCCAAGCGCACCGCATCCTTCCTCATCCGAGCTAACCTGCACATTTTAGAAATAACATGCAGGGCGTGAGTACTTCGTACTCAGTGAACACATGCCAAAATATTTTGAAATCTCGCTCGATAGAGCTATATAATTGAACTTGCCTCATTAGCTGCACCACAAGTGTTAGATATATAATTATTTAAAATAATTTGCAACTTGTAGCAGCTTAAAACATTTTCGTTTGTTTTTTTTGAAATCGTCTGCAAACATTTTATCTCAGGTATGAATCCATCTACGCATCTCGTGTTCTTGTGGTGTCGAGAAGTAGGCCTCCTCCTCGAATACCGTGACCGGCTTAATCATAGCAAAGCTCACAGTCTTTACATAACCAGCCTAGCGAGGCTCACAATTACTTTACTACCTGCTAGACTGTAACAAGGCTCAAGGTCACCTAATCTAATGCAAGCAATGTCCCGTCTTGTGTAGGACTTTAATCCCGTGCATCCACATGACATACTCACATAATAACAAGTAGAGGATTACATACCAAAACATCAAACTGAGGCAAGTCACTTAACTTTAAATAAAAGCGCATATAAATAAAATAAATTGCGCATTCATCTTTGAGTTTCGGTTTAGAAAGCCCACCTGTCATCCGGTGGCTTTGCATGGAATACCTCGTTTCGTCTCGCTTCTTACTTTTGGACTCCACTCGCTTCTTACTATCGAACTTCACTCGTTCCTTCAAGGTTAACATTCTTATAAGGACGAGTTCTATTTCTCAGAAATAATAAACCAGTTCTAACGCTCGGTTGAAGGACTTCTACATGACTCTGGTTTCTCAACTTATCTCGACTTATCTGACTCGATCTTTCTCGGTTTCTCGATTCTATCCAAGTACTAAACCAATAGATTCTGAACTCAAGTACTTGACTTTAAAAAATATCTAAATATTTTGTTAATAAAATAATCCACATAAGATAGAAAATCACTATTCACATCACACGTCTCGTTTTTCTCAATTTCTCGAGTTAAACGAACACAGAAAATTATGAAATTAATTCTCGGTTTTTAACATCACAAATCATTCACAAACAAACTTTCTGATCAAGAATCGAACGTTCACAAACAGGTAAATGATCGACTTCGATAATTAGAGGGAAAAAGAAAAATTTTCAAAATATAATAATAAAAGATTCTAGAAAATTCTAGAAAATTACTTTAATTATTTAATCATAATTATAAACTCGGTTATTCACTCAAGACTCGGTTATTGAACTATGCTACTCGACTCTGCTCGGTTTCTAGAAAATATAAATTATTAAACTTTTATGGAATCAATTTCATTTTCTTTTAATAATCTATAACTTTAAACATTTAAATAGGAAATTAAAATTCAAAACCAACTTTACTAAAAAAAGTTTTCGTCTTTTTCTCGTAAAATGTCTTATTGCTCGGTAACTTATTAACTCGATAAAAAGATTCTAATGACGTCGAATTAATATAAATTAACTCAATTATTCTTCTCATTTTTCATTTTCTTTTCATTATTTCTCATTTCTTATTACTTTAAATCGATTTTCTATTAACGACTTCGATTCTCGATAACTTCTTCGTCTTAACTCAGATTCAAAAATTTCGAAAAGAAACTCTAATAGTTTTAACTTAATCTTCATCATCGATTCATCACATTCATCAAATCTAACTTAAATCATCAAGAACTATCAACCTTGATCATCACTTTTAATTTGAATTTAATTAATAAAAATTTCTAAAAATTTATTAAAAATTCATTTCTCTATTTCTTTTCATTTTAACACCTTTAATCTCATCAAATCATACATCATCTATCCATATATCATCAAAATGCCATCTTTTCATCAAGAACATCATCAAAACATTATATTATCCTCAAGAACATCATAAAATCTTATATATATATATATACATATATACATATAGGGTTGAGATCTGGTGAGAATAAATTTTATATGAGAACGTGAGAATGACACATTTTAATCCATTTTTATCATATTGGAAATGCATATATTGCAAAAATGTAATGCATACATATTCTTATGCATAAACTGCAATAACTTAATGAATTAACATCATAATGCATAAATTACATTAACTTAATGAATCGTTAAATCTGAGCTTTTATTAAAAAGGATCAAAGGTCCAGATTTATTCTCATTTCTCACCTAAGATTGCATTCTCACCTGATCCTCTTCCTATATATATATACATATATATATATATATATATGTGTGTGTGTGTGTGTGTGTGTGTGTGTGTGTGTTTTTTCGGTTCTCTTAAAAACAATATAACAATTAATTTCTTTCTTCCTTTTCTTTATTTCTTATTATCATTTATCTCAATTTCCATCTTCAAATCCAACTAAGAACATCAACTTTCAAAACTTTAAATTTTTCACCAAAATTTTCAGTACACACATGCTTTTATACTTCATCATTTTTCTCATTCAATCTCACACATCAAACACTCTTAGATCATAATCTTGAACACAAATCCATCATCAAACTCAAACTAAGAACATCAATATAAAAATATCCAATTTGACCCATACTTTTCGGTACTCATCATACTTATATGTATCAATTTTTCTCTTTCAACATTATCACACAAGATTCATGAATATCATCATCAAAAATCAAAAATCAAAACTCTAGCCCTAAGCATCATTTTCGGCAGGTTTTCTAGGGGAAAAGGAATTGATTTTTAACTCCTATTTTCTTGCATAAAAATCACTCAAAAGATCAAAGATCAAAGCAAGAAAGAGAGGCTTTGATTTCCTTGATGGGAGGATCATTTTGATCGAACTAAAGAGGGAAGAAAAGAGGGATTTCATACAAGGATCAAGCAAAAATCAAGAGAACTTACTAACTCTTGAAAGGTTGATCGATCAAACGGCTTCAATCCACATGATTCTAAGCTCCGAACCAAGCTAAAAATCGAGCTCTTTCTTTAGGCACAAGGCTGTCGATTTTCAAAGAAAAAAGATATGAATGAATCCTAGTCTTAAATCGATCATCAAGACGAGAGGATTATAAATACCTTATCAGTTTAGTCGTTGGATGATCGTAGACTAAGTTCTTGCCATTTTTGGAGCTTGAAGAAGGTTCATCAATGGAGGTTATTGTGTGTGTGTGTGTACATCCGAGAGGGAGAGATAAGAGAGATGGGTGGGAGAGAGAGTAGAGAGAGAACATTGGAGAGATTAATTATTCAAGAGAGAGATGTTTAAGAGAGAGAGAATGTTGCGTGAGAGAGTGAGAGAAATGAGAGTGAATTAGAAATTAATAGAATTTATTTGCACCCGGTAGTAAAAAATGCGATATAATTTTCTCCGGAAGAAAAAGTTATCCGGTACAATTTAACCCTAATTTCTCATTAAACTTTGAAATGATTTATAACTCACCACGACTCTTTCTCAACATCGGGATTCTCTCTACTTCATCTCTAACTTCACCAAATAAATCAAGGATACTAGGAATTCAAGTGTCGGATCAAAATTCCAAGTAACGAAGAAACCGTAGAAAGTTACTATTCATATTCGTTCCTTCAAAGAAATAAAATTCAAACTCGATTCAAACAAACTCAGAAAATTCTCAAACATGCACCAATGATCTTAGAATCAATTCTAGATTTAAAATACACTAATTTGATGAAATTCAGAAACAATCGGTGAATAGTGAATTCTCGTTGTCGGTTACTATTCACTGAAAAATAATTTTTCTCAGAATTTTCCAAAATTTGAACTCAAACTCAAACTCACATTCTCATGCTCAATCAATTCACCATACATTCAATTCGGATAACCAAAATAAGAGAAATCGTGTAACGACTCTCAAGGGCATTTTGATAATTTTGCAAAAAAAATTATTTTTTTAGAAAATTTTATCACACAAGGGCGTACAATTAAGCGCATAAACTCAATTAAGATAAACTTAAAGACTTATGAAAGATCGGGGTATTACATCCTTACCCCCTTAAAATAAATTTCGTCCCGAAATTTGCTTATCTTAGGGAAATTTATTCGAGAAAACTTTATTTATATCTTAATTCTTAAATCTCACGTCGCGTCTTAAAGTCATAGTGTCACCACCAGATCCTAACTAAAGAGATTAACTTCGCACTCGACTGCTGGATTTTATAATCCAAAATCTCCTCGGGTCTCTTCTCGCGACTCGAATCTGACTCAAAGGCTGCGTCTTCTTGACAATCTACTCGCTTCGAATCGAAGATAAACTTACGCATCTAAGGTGCGTGAAAACTTTTATGCTAATTCCCACAACTTAGCAGCAATGCTAACTCATAAGAAACAATACGGATCCTCTCTCTAATATATATCTCGATTTAAACTTTCTCTTTACGCTTAAATAGAGGATTTCTCTCAGAGGAAACACTTTGAGAAAACTTTATATCTCTAAATGTGAATTCTAACTCTAATCTTCAATCAATGATTTACGACTTTTGATCGACTCTCGACTTTACTTATTTTGTCTCAAATCTGACAAGCAGATTCTAACATCTCTTTAACTCCTTCAGGTCTCATTACTTTTCTCTCGGCTACTTCATTTCAGTAAAGCGGAGAACAACGCTTCCTTCTAAACAAAGCTTCGAACGAGGCTATCCTAATCGCTTAGGGTTTAACTTTGCTCTCAATTGTCATTAACTCTAGAATAACTATTCTCAATATATCTTCTGAAATCTAGATAGTCCTTTCAGAGTAATCATTCGTCTGTGGGAGGTAAGGGAAAACCTTTCGGACTTATCTTCTAGAATTGCTTACTCAACTTTTTCTTGAAAACCTTTCCAAAACGTGCGGTGAACTTGGAATATCGATCTAATGTCGTCAAACTCAGAACTTCGCGCAAACATATTGCACAAATCAAAATCATCTCATTTCTACTTTGGGATTGGAAAAAGGTTGCAACGGATCGTAAAGGTTTTTGATGCAGAGACTTCACTTGCTCACTTACGAACGACTTTCTACAAATATCGCTACTTCGCGTTTTCACTCCTTCTCACTTGAATTATTGCTTCAAATTTTGATTCATCATCGCATTTTCTGGTCTCCGGCGTAAGGAACATCATCAGCTTTGCTCATAACTTCCTTTCTAAGCTCCTCGTCATTGGGTACGCAGATGTTACTATAGAATGACAAAGCATTGACATTCGTTTCTCGAAAATCTTCAACTCCTTCCTTTTAAACTTTAAGCTTCACTTTCTCCAACTCATCATCGTTTCTTGGCGATCTTATTCACTTGTGATCATATCCCATGCTATTAGAAAAAAAGGTTCTGTTTGTTACTGAGTTATCGAAATAGCTAGAATCACTGTCAGCTAATCGAGGGTAAACCGATCTGCTCCGAAGGAGCTGAAGTGTTGACGAGCGTCAAGACGCTATCGGGCCTAGGCGGCTGACTCAAGTGCCCCCCGAACCGCGCGAAATGGTCGCCTATTACACGGCTCACTAACTCTGCCTGGGGTTTAATTCTTCGAAATTCAAAAAGAAAGGAATTTGAAACCCAACTTCGCATATAAGCTCACTATCGATTCCATTAACTGTTGTTCTAGCTAGGCTGTGAGTGCTAGGATCTCACTAAATAGCTATTGATATTTTCTAGAAAAGATTCAAATCAATGAATAACAATTTTTTCACATCTGTACTTGAAGGTTCATTTTTTTATCACTTTCTCCAACTCATCATCGTTTCTTGGCGATCTTATTCGAGATCTCATGCCTTTAAAACTATAAAAAGGTGCAATTGCTTGCTCCCTCGAAAACAGAAGCTAAAGAACTTCTATTCTCATTCGCTCTAACTCTTCTATAAATCTTTTCTCTTCCAAAAGGATAAATCCTAGCTCGAGATTATGTTCTCTACTTAGGGCATCGGCTACTACATTGGCTATTCTGGGGTACTAAGAAATCTTACGATTATTGTCCTTTACTCGCTCACATCATCTTCTCGGTCTCATACTTATGTTTTTCTGCTCGAAGAAACATTCCAATTCTTGTGATCTGATGAGATTCACACTTAACTTCTTACAGATGATATCTTCATACCCCTAACGCATGCTGCTAACTCCAAATCATGATTAGGGTACTTTTACTCACAAGGTTTGTGTTGCCTTACAGCAGAGGCTGTAACTTTTCCATTCTTGCATTAGGACACAATCTGGTCCTTTCATCAATGCATCTGTAGTCCTTTCAATCCTTAACAAGGGCTAACACTGGAGAGGAGGTTAGTCTCGGTGTAAGATCTTAGAAACTTTCCTCACACTCTTTAGATCCACTAAACTTTGAATCTTTCTTTAATAGGCTGTTTATTAACTCTATTTTCTTGGAGGATTCTTCAATGAAACTCCTGCAACATCATGCTACACCATTCGTAATTTCTTAGGTGAGGTAATTTTGCTGGATCAACTTTCATCCTTTCAGTTCCTTCGGACGACACATCATGTCCTAGGAATTCCATTTCCTTTTAACCAAAACTCGTACTCGCTAAAATTGGCATTCAACTTCTTAGCTCTCAATTCCTCTAACGTGAATCCTGGAAGGCTTGATTCATTAAATCTGTGTATGCTACTAGAGCATTTCTCAATCCTATCAGCATCACAACTAACTCGTACTGTTTGCATCTTGAACTAGAATAGTCCACGGAATATCTTCTTGCTTATTCTTCCATTGGTGATAACCAGATCATAACTCGATTTTTGGAGAAAATACTGACTCCTTTAGGTCGTCTATTCGTCATAAGGGTACTTGTTCTTGGGCGGAATCTCGATAAGCTCTTGGCAATCCTTCCGTATCTTCGTACTAATGTCTTTTGTTTTCATCACAGAGTTGTCACTTCACGCGGGGCTGCACTCAGTAGATGGAATCTAAATTCAATATTGTTATGATGGAACCTTTCACTCTCGAAGCTCCTTTGGTGCCATAGGGTTGCTCTTTCTCTAAATCAATCTTGTACTTCAATTGTCTATCGAGTGGCGTTTCGACAGTACTTCTTGAAAAAACATCTTTTTACTTTCTAACTATTGCTACATCATCGATACTTAACTCTTGCTCCTTATCATTATTATGATACAAATATGTATCCTTTCTCTTCATCACTTTTCTTCTTTCATGACCGGAATAATCGGCAATCTCCTCTCTTTCCTCTTCTCAATACTATGAACTTCGGTTAGCTCTTTTCTTTGGGGTTATAACAAAATTTACCACTGATCGCATCTAAATGTCACGAAATTTTCGATTTATCTATACTAAATTATCCATGTCCCGTAATTGAATCTGATTCAAGGACTTAGCAGATAACTAACGAATTCTAAATTCGAACGAACGCGCGAAACTATTGCAGTCCTACCCAAAGGGGTCGACACTTTAAACTCCCGATTCGACTCTTCTCTAACTAGGCCAAGGGTATCTACGTAAACACTTGCTGAAAACAAGTGCGATGTACCAATATCAACTTGGCACATCTCGTCGCTTGATCATACTCGTGACGTTTTTTGTAATACCCCGATAATTTCTTCTGTCTTTAAAAATAAAAGTTATTAATAACTATGGCTTTGCACGCCTAAGATCATGAATTTCGATTCTAAGATTTACGGTGAAATCTGTTTCCGAAAATAATTTCCAGAAGTCGGACGAACGACTACTATATTAGGGTTTTCGCGTCAGGTAATTTTTTCGTCCGAAAACTCAGAATCAAAATCCGTCAGAATTTACATTCACTTTTTCTTCGAGACGAGTTCATCGGAGATAATTAGTTTTTATGATTTTTCGGGCGAATTTTTGGACTGTGAAGTCCCGACTTTTTCGTGGATTTTGAAAAACGAATTAGGTTTTCTGAGTACGTAAATTATTTCCAATCTAACGGACGAATTAGATTTCGTCAAATTCGAAACTATCTAAGAAAGTATTTCTCGATTTTTTAATCGTCGTTTAAAAGTCGGAAACGAGATATTCCGTCTAATAATTTCGCACCAAACATGCCCTGATGACTCGCTATACTTTATTAGATATTTCTACTTCACTTTATGCTTATACTGGTGAGTCATCTCCCCCTTTCTTCTCCCCACCATTACTGCCAACTCCATCTCCTTCTCTCCCTCTCATTTTCTTCATTCATCCTCCATTAAAGCTTCAACTCCAAGCTTTTCTCAAGCACTTAAGTCTTCCACCTAGCGATCATTTCCAATTTCGAGTCCATATTACGAAAGGTATGAACATCTCCTACCATTTGAACCGAACAAGTCTTTGTTTCCATCATTTTATTTTTTTTTCGAAAACTAGGAGATTAAGAAGCATGTTGTTTCTTAATCGAATCATGTTCTAGTATGATTAGAATCGAGTTCTACGGATTGAATCATGAAGAAAATCACACCTCTTTGTCTTAGGGCATTACCGATTTTTTTTAAAATTTGGGGGTTTTAATCGTAGCTCGATTTCTTTGGTGATTGATCAATAAATTAGTGTTCTTTATGATACTAATTGACTATATGAATTGTTGTAGATTTTTCTAAAAATAAAATTGAAAACCTAAGAGACGAAGAAGGCATGATTTAGCATAGAAAATGTTATGATATGCAAATTATGTTTATGGAAATGAGATATAGGATATATGAGGATGATTATATATTTAATTGGGATTTTTCTAAAAATAAAACGAAAAACGTAAGAGACGAAGACGCGTCGTTTAGTTGAAGCTCGATAATGTTTTGATAATATAATTTGCATATTAGTAATGCTCGTTAGATGATAATCGTTGTTGTAAAATTTGAACGAAAATGGAGAACGTAAAATTTACCGTAAGAGACGATCGATCGACAATAAGTCGAGATTAGCTAATGATATGAAGATGTGAATTACGTATTAATGAATCGTGATAGATGATGATCGATTTCAGAAAGTTAGAACGAATTCTAATAACATTGGATTTTTCATAAGAGACGAAGAATCGAACCTAAGTATCGCTAGAAAAGACGAATAAGGAAAATAATTGGATATTAATGATTGTTATTGTTAAATGAACGAGTTTGTAGTTACCGACTTGTTCATCCGAGTTATGAATTAATAAGTTATAGTTATGAACGAGAAGTAGAAACGAGAAGTTGGAATTCTTTTGGTATAGTAATTGCATAGTTGAAGAGACGAGGTTTTAAACGTCGTGCTTATAGACGAGGAATGGAAAGGAGTTCTTCACGTATGTTAGTGCGTGTTGACTGCCTTGATGTAAAAATTTCGTGAGAATTTAAGTACGATAGCATAAAACGAACCTAGAAAACCGTGCGTCGATTTTATCGAGCATTAGGGTTTCACTCGGCAGGTTTTGCGACTCTTCACGGAAACTGCCATATCTCCTAGCTCGTTTATCGGAATTGAGATCCGTAAATTGGAGAGTAAACTAGACACGCGTAACTTTCTTTTGGAGGAAACGTCCCCTGTTTCGCAATCCCCTGTTCTGTACAAACCTACTGATCTGTGCAGATTGTTCAAAAACGTAGTTTCTTAAGTTGAATTCTTCTCAACTTGAACTCTTTCGATCTTTTAAGTCGTTTCAAGTTATCGACTACTTCTTTCTACAGATCTACGAGTCAAATACAGAACCGAATGAGTGTCAAATGAGATGTGTTCGTATCTCGTTTCAGTTTAACTAAAAGAGTTTAGTTTAGCGTGCAAAGGCCTTAAAAGCTTAAAAACGTAAAAGACTAAATCGTTTTCGATTTCCGTTTTCATTTATCGTCTCGACGACTTACCAAAGTATGATTATTTACGATGAAGGAGGAAGTCAGCATCAAGAATAGAATGGAAGATCAGAAGACGGAAGCACGTGTCTTAGTTCTATATTCTATCGAGATGGGCTTTTCTTTTATATATGAAACAAAATGAGCAATGCTCGAAAACCTTTTCTCTATCGCTTTGATAATCGTGTTTTCAAAGTGATAATCATGGCATGAACTATTTATTTTATGTGAGTTCTCTTGTACTGTATGAGTTAGCCAAAAAGGGTTAACTAAATGATCGGCTTTGAGTTAGTTAAAAGGGACTTTCCAAAGTTTAGTGTACACTGTAGCCTGTGGTGTATGTGGTATCCTGTTGAGGGGTAACCAGCCACGGTGAATTATGAATGGTCAAGATTGAACGTAACATCTATGAAAAATGCTTGTACAAGCTAAGTTATGAAAATGAGAAAGAAAATGTTTAGTAGACACGGGAATTTAATGAAAAACCCCGATGTGCTACAGAAATGAAATGCATGATTATCTATACTTATGATTATGTTTTCGGCAACGTGCCCACTAAGTGCTTTTGTACTTAGCCCTACATATGCTTTCTAAATGTGCAGGTTGAAGCGACGGGAGCGGCGAGGGTTGAGTTAAGAGTTGTCGATAGGGAAGACTGTAGTATATAAATTACAATTCCGCTGCCAAACTCTAGACTCACTCATGTAATTATGAATATCACTTTTGGGTTTAAGTTTTGTACTTATAACTTAGAATCTTTTGAGATCTTGTTCGAGTGATCCTTCGAGATCAACTCTGCCTTTTGTTAATGAAGTCTTGTTCATAGAATTTATGTCTTTAATGTTATGTTTATTCATTCACCCCCTTTCTTCCCCGCTTCTTTAATCCAACCCCAGTCGTACCCCGGCTTCTGCCGTCCCTCGGATTTGGGGCTGTGACAAAGTGGTATCAGATCAGTCGTTTCCTCTCTGTATACAAGTTTCTTTCAAAGTAGTCAGATAGAGTATTCGTTCATACTCTATACCTGAGTCTTCTTTCAAAGTGAAGTTAGGTCGTAACACTAAGATTAAGAGTGTAGACGACAACTCAACCTCCCGCTACGTTGACTCAACAAAGGAAAGAAAGAAAAAAAGAAGGAAAGGAAAGGAAAGAGTTTCAAGAAATGTAAACTCTTTGAAGAAAATTTTGAAAAAGTATTTGAATCAAGAATGAGAATGGTGCCAAGAATATGAATTGTTTGAAAGTATAAGAATTATACTTTGAGATATTTTGTGATTATGTGATAGTACGAGTACTATATTATGTGAAATTAGTTACGCAATAATTTCTTTTAATTTGAAAAGTTTGTTGGCACGAGAATCTAGACTGATTCTAGGGATTTTTCCCGGTTCGCTAAGAACATAGACTTTGAATCTAAGGTCTTTCCGATTCCTCGAGAACTTAGACGTTTTAAGAAACGTTAGTTCAAATGATTTTGAAAGGAGATCGTAAAACGGGAAGAACTTTTATAGTCGAATGTCACGTGCGTATAGTGACATGAACAAAGACTTGGCAGAGTCGATTTTTGTTTTTGTAATCAAGAGCCGATTAGAATTTCCTTCAAGGAAATAAGATAAATGATGATAAGGTAAATTAATTATGTACTAAGTGAACGAAAGAAACGAATGGACGTTTGAGGAGCGTTAACTTCGAAATAAGAAAGAAATGATCGGGTCAAGAAGGACAGAATAAAGGGGATCAAAGTTAATGAAAGAAATGAATGTTACTTCCGTAAAGTAACATGAACGAATTCATTTTCAGTTGGAGTTCACCTCGTTCGAACTTCAAGAAGAGGTTTGTTTTAATTATTAAGACTCGAGCACGAATCTTAAACGATCGATCCATTCCAATGACGATTAGAACTTGAGTTCTAAAAAGTTATTCTCTAGTTATTATTCTATTTTCTTTTAGAATTCATGTCATAATTCGTAATTGAACGAAGAATACGATAAGTACGAGATTCAAGTGTCGGGAAAGACAGAATCTTTTGTAAACGAATGTTACTTTTGAATGAGTAACATGAACAAAGTAGACGTACTTTGTTTTAATAAGTGAGAATCGTTAAGAAAATTTCTTCAAGGAAGAAATAAAGAAAGAAAGTAATGGAGAATGAAGTAAGAGTGTGATAAGAAGATAAAGTAAGGAAGTAAAAGAATGATGAGATAAAGGATGGAAATAAAATCTTGAAATTTTATTTCTATATATTGTTTAAGAGCAATTCTCTGTGAATTGTTAAATGTTAAGATAAGAGATTGTTTAAGTGTTGGTGACACTACAATTGAATAAGGAATATTCAACTTGTAATTTAAGATTTTCCTTAAGATAAGTTATTATCCTACCCGTTACTGATCCGTATTTCTTAAAAACTTTGTAGGATGAATACTAGATTTGACACGGCGCAGGAGAGCCAATCCCTGCCACAGCATACTTGGGCAGATCAGATACTAGATAAGTATCGAGATTTTGAGGCAGACCCGAATCATGATATAGGACAAATAATTAGTAACTTTTCGGTCGTTTACCATGCAGCTCGCTATTCCGTTACAGAGCGTCAGGCTATATTCGACCTGATTATTCGACTGCCAGAGGAGTGGCGTAGTTGGGCACACGACACGGCATGGTACTACCTTGGAGTGTTTGATGACGACGTAGAGCCGACGGGTGATTACTTAGGATTCGCTCTAGCAGTACACAAACGTTTCTTTTAGAGCAGAATCATAGCATCATATCCCATTCAAGAGCACCCTCCCTACACTCACTTTCCAGCAGATTCAGAGACAGAGCATGTTGAGATAGATCTAGAGATGGACGCATAGTTAGAGATCCATCCAGTGTTTGTACCTAGTGAGGACACAGAGGAGTTAGTTTCAGAGGCAGAATACTCGGTGATTGGCGCGGATCTTACCGCTATGATCGAGTTACCATACCCCTTCAGACCACTTGGCGAGATTTGTTCAGAGTTGGCCAGAGTTAGAGCAGAGTATGAGGCAGGACCGTCTAGGGTCCGTGCTAGGGAGGAGTACGATCCTAGTACGATTCCAGAGCACCTTCTTCCCCTGAAGAAGAGAACAGTAGAGCCCAGTTGTGAATACCTAGTGTCAGACTCCGAGAGGACAGTTTCAGAGGTACCTGCCCCACTACCATTTACACTTACAGACGGCACTACCTTGAGGGTTGACGAGACACTTCAGCTCGTCTTTAGTTCAGATTTAGAGGAGGAGGATCCGGATGAGGATCCGGAGGAGGACTCGAAGGAAGATTCGGAAGAGGACCCGGAGGAGTCACATGCCGTAGAGGTCAGTGCTGACTCGACCGTAGATGGTTGAGCAGAGCGTCAGGGACGCATAGTAGTAGTAGTAGTTTCTTTTGTCCTGCACATAATCGGATCAGTAACTAGTAACTAGTTTTTGTTGTACTCTATACGGATACGGAGTTTTGGATCGTTTCCGTTCTAGTACTTCCAGTGGTACAATAATGCAACCGGTAGTGCATCCTGTATACAGATAGGCAGTTAGCCTAGCTTAGACTCATAGTAGTCTAGATTTCCTGTTGTATAAGTCCTCGTTGAAGGCAAAACTAGTATTCTTTTTGATGTATATATATATATATATACATGACCCGGGAGAGGGTTTTGATAACAAGAAAGTTTCTTTTAAATCGTGTAGTAAACAAGAGTGTCGAATGAACTCGTGTAACGAGAGTTTAAGTTTAACTTGGGAAGTTAAAAAGATGAAAGAGCTAGTAATGAAGTTAATTCCCTAATTCTTCTTCCGTGAACTTGTTTGAGTTGCAAAAAGGGGTTAGTAAGTAAAAGAAAGGTTTAAGGTAAAGTGCTAATGAGAATTCTTGTTTCCTATAGTTTCAAAAATGCCGCCGAAAGTAGTTAACACCAGAAGAGGACCTGGTAGTCTTAGAGGACCTGATAGAGGTCAAGGACAACGTGGAAGCGAAAAAGAGCAAAAACACCAAGCAACCCCTTCACTCCCGCTACCCCCACAACATCGTAACATTGAGGATTTATTCTTCGAAAGAAATCCACCCATTTTTAATGGATCCAGTAACCCAAGCAATGTTGAGCTTTGGGTACGATCTATAGAAAGAATCTTTAAGCTTCTAGGATATACTGATAAGGAGCGCCTTTCATGTGTTGCGTTTCAACTAGCCGGACCAGCTGATTATTGGTGGAAGGCTAGACAGAAAGTTATGCTGGCGGAGCAAATGGCTCTAATTACTTGGGAAGAATTTAAAGAGGCATTTTATGATAAGTATGCATCCGATCAAGTGGATACCGAAGAGGAAATAGCAAAGAAGTTTCGTGGAGAACTTAAACATAAATTAGGAGTAGCATTAGCCAGTCATGGGGGACTGAGCTATACTGATGTTCTAGGGCGAGCCCTAGAGATGGAGACCGTAGTGCCTGATGAGAAGAAAGTGATAACACCTACACCAGCTCCAACCCAACATCAAAACCGAGGCTATTATAACAAAAATAATAGCAATTACTTAGGAAAAAAAAAGAAATTGAGAAAGGGGAAATAGTTGTGGCTATAATCAGAATTATAACAATCAAGGGAATCAGAGGAATGGAAATCAACGAGGCTTTTAGCAGCCTAATCAGGGTAATAACAATGGCAAGAGGCCATGGCAGGGAAATAGTTAGTCGGGATTGTACATCCAAGGAAATAACCAAACTGGACCATGGAGAGGCAATAATCAGCAAAACCAGCCGCAAGGACAACAGAGGAATTCCAATTAAGGAGGAAATAACCCAGGGAGGGTTATCAGTCCTGTTTGTCCTAAGTGTAATAGTACGCACCCCGATGTTTGTCAAGCCGGCACTGGTGTTTGTTTTAACTGCGGACAGAAAGGGCATATGAAGAGGGATTGCCTGAAACCTTTTCCAGCGGCAGGACAGAACTAGTTTAGACAGCCCCAGCCTTTGAGGGCGATACAGGCACAGCCACAGCAACAGATGACCCAGCAACAATTTCAGCAGCACGCTCAACAGCAGCAGAATGCAAGGGCATGCGCGATCAAACAGGGTGCACAACATAAAGGGAAAAGGAACCTAGCAGGTATGGACAAACTTCATAACATCCCCATTAAGATACTATTTGATACTGGCACATCGCATTCTTCTATTGCTGGATCTTGTGCGATAACTTAGATATTAGACCTGTAAGAGATGCACCCGCTATGAGAATAGCTACACCTTCAGGAGAGATCACTACTTCCACGCATGTTTGCTCTAATGTAGAACTAAAAATCGAAACTCTTAAAGGTTAAAACAAACAACTTAAACCTTATAATAATGTGGGACGTAGATATAATCTTAGGAATAGACTGGTTGTCAGAGAATTATGCCACGATTCTCTGCAACGAGAGAAAGATCTCTTTTCAACCCCCGGGTAGAGAACCAACTGAATTTTTATGGGATTACGATGGATAGGAGTATACCGATAATATCCGCTCTACAAGCTAAGAAGTTAATAAGGAAGAAAGGAACCACAGCATATCTCGTGTACCTAGTTGAAGAACCAAGAGCCAAGAAGACCATTCAAGACGTGAAGGTTGTGAACGAATATGAAGATGTCTTTTCAGAAGTATTACCTAGTTTACCACCAGACCGTCACGTAGATTTCACGATCGACTTAGAACCAGGATCAGCTCCCAAATCAAAAACCCCATATAAAATGGTACCGAAGGAGCTAGAAAAACTTAAAATTCAATTGCAAGAGTTGTTAGACCTTGGTTTCATCAGACCGAGCGTTTCACCTTTGGGAGCACCAGTTCTGTTTGTCAGAAAGAAGGATGGTTCTATGAGAATGTGCATAGACTATCGTGAATTAAATAAGATTACCCTTAAGAATAAGTATCCTTTGCCAAGGATAGAAGACCTTTTTGATCAGCTTACGGGCGCAGGAGTCTTTTCAAAAAAAAAAAATATATAGATTTAAGATCTGAGTATCATCAATTGAAAATCCAACCCGAGGACATACCTAAGACTACTTTTCAAACCAGATATGGCCATTACGAATTCCTAATTATGCCATTTGGGTTGACTAACGCTCCCGCAGTATTCATGGATTTCATGAATCGAATTTTTTCCACCCGTACTTAGACAAATTTGTTTTAGTATTCATCGACGACATTCACATTTACTCCAAGAATGAGGAAGAACACGAGGAACACTTAAGAATAGTTTTAGAATTGCTTAGAGCCGAGAAGCTTTACGCCAAATTCAGTAAGTGCGAGTTTTGACTGAAGGAAGTAATGTTCCTTGGACATATAGTGTTAGCAGAAGGCATCAAGGTAGATCCTGCCAAGGTAGAGACAGTACGCGATTGGAAATCGCCGACAAGTCCGAATGAAATTAGGAGTTTCTTAGGTTTAGCCGGTTATTACAGAAGATTCATCGAAGGATTTTCAACGATTGCTAGGCCTATGACGCAACTACTTAGAAAGGAAAATAAGTATAAATGGTCCGACAAGTGCGAGATAAGTTCGCAGACGCTCAAGGAAAGGTTGACCATCGTACCAGATTTAGCCCCTCCAGAAACAAACAAGGAATACGAAGTATTTACAGAGGCTTCAAAGATCAGATTAGAGTGCGTTAGGATGCAAGACGGAAAGGTGATAGTTTATGCTTCAAAATGACAACTTCGACCTCACGAAGTTGAGAATCCAACCCACAATTTAGAACTCGCAGCCGTTGTGCATGCATTAAAAATTTGGAGACACCATCTTGTAAGGATTGAGATCTTCACAAATCACAAGAGTCTAAGTACTTCTTCGAGCAAAAAGGAATTGAATATGAGACAAAGGAGGTGGCTCGAATTGGTCAAAGATTACGACTGTAGAATTAATTACCATCTAGGAAAAAGCTAAGTGTAGTAGCAGGCATGCTGAGTCGAAAGACTCCAACTAAATTTAAATGTTTCTTCATCAAGGAAGAAACACTTATACGAGAATTCGAGATGAAGAATAGAGAGGTGCTCAATACAACGGAAGCGATAACAAGCCAAATAATAGTAATCGTAGCTACACCAGACTTACGAAAAGATTACAAGTGCCTAGAGAAGGGACGAGTTGATCGAGAAGCTTCGACTAAGGATAAGAACGGATAAACCAGATGGTTATTCCGAAGCAATGGATAATATTATAGAAATTAAAGAGTGAGTTAGTATTCCCGATGACAACAAATTTAAGACTTAAGAAAGGATTCCTGGTAGAATTGATCGAAACGAGACGTTGCCTCGTTCGTAGAAAGATGTTTAGCTTATCAGCAGGTGAAAGCTTTACACTGACGACCATATGGGTTGTTATAACCGTTAAATATTCCTATAAAGAAATAGAAGAATGTTTTTGAAGTTGATCAAATTGTTATAACGATAGTTATTAAGCTACGATAAGTATTGTGCCTTACAAGGCCTTGTAGAAGAAGAAATTTTAGATAACTGCCTTATTGTAATAAGGTAGGTGAAAGAAAGGACTTAGGACCAGATGCGGTCAGTGAAATGATCGAGGTCATTCGATAGATTCGTGTCAGAATGAAAGGAGTTTAAGGAAGACGAAAGTCTTACGTATATGCGACAATCAGAGCAAAAGTTCGATAAAGGAGATAAAGTTTCTTAAGATATCTCCGTTAAAGAGAATCGTTTGATTCGTGTCAAGTATCAGCTTAGACAAAAGATTTAGATGATTAGTGAATATCTCGAAAAAGATATCTTCCAATACGGATAGTTATGGCGTTGTTGCCAAGTTTATGGGATGTTTATTATATGCGTATCTCATTTTAAGAAAATGTGTGTGTTCGATTCTACACACATAGTTTTGTCATCAAGACGTTGATCTTGAAATGACTTAAGTTATGAAGAAAGACAGCAATCGATCTGGAATCGAAAAGCGTGAAAGTTAGGAAGCAAGTCGATACGATTAGTAATAGTGTTATAAGATCATCACGGGCAAGAAGAAGCCCCGTGAGAACTCGAAGAAGAGTTGAGGAAGGAGTACCCCGAACAATTTAAGAAGATAAGCAAATTTCGGGACGAAATTTTTCGTAAGGGGGGTAGGATGTAGTACCCTGATAATTTCTTTTGTCTTTAAAAATAAAAGTTATTAATAATTATGGCATTGCACGCCTAAAATCATGAATTTTGATTCTAAGATTTACGGTGAAATCCGTTTCCGAAAATAATTTCCAGAAGTCGGACAAACGACTACTGTATTAGGGTTTTCGCGTCCGGTAATTTTTTTGTCCGAAAACTCAGAATCAAAATCCGTCAGAATTTACATTCACTTTTTCTTCGAGACGAGTTCACCGGAGAAAGTTAGTTTTATGATTTTCCGGGCGAATTTTTGGACTGTGAAGTCCCGACTTTTCCTCGGATTTTGAAAAACGAATTAAGTTTTCCGAGTACGTAAATTATTTCCAATCTAACGGACGAATTAGATTTCATCAAATTTGAAACTATCTAAGAAAGTATTTCTCGACTTTTTAATCATCGTTTAAGAGAAGGAAACGAGATATTCCGTCTAATAATTTCGCACCAAACATGCCCTAACGACTCACTATACTTTATTAGATATTTCTACATCACTTTATGCTTATATTGGTGAGTCATCTCCCCCTTTCTTCTCCCCACCATTACAGCCAACTCCATCTCCTTCTCCCCCTCTCATTTTCTTCATTCATCCTCCATTAAAGCTTCAACTCCAAGCTTTTCTCAAGCACTCAAGTCTTCCACCTACCTATCATTTCCAATTCCGAGTCCATATTATGAAAGGTATGAACATCTCCTACCATTTGAACCGAACAAGTCTTTGTTTCCATCATTTTATTTTTTTTCGAAAACTAGGAGATTAAGAAGCATGTTGTTTCCTAATCGAATCATATTCTAGTATGATTAGAATCGAGTTCTACGGATTGAATCATGAAGAAAATCACACCTCTTTGTCTTAGGGCATTACCGATTTTTTTTTTAAATTTGGGGGTTTTAATCGTAGCTCGATTTCTTTGGTGATTGATCGATAGATTAGTGTTCTTCATGATACTAATTGACTATATGAATTATTTTAGATTTTTCTAAAAATAAAATTGAAAACCTAAGAGACGAAGAAGGCATGATTTAGCATAGAAAATGTTATGATATGCAAATTATGTTTATGGAAATGAGATATAGGATATATGAGGATGATTATATATTTAATTGGGATTTTTCTAAAAATAAAACGAAAAACGTAAGAGACGAAGACGCGTCGTTTAGTTGAAGCTCGATAATATTTTGATAATATGATTTGCATATTAGTAATGCTCGTTAGATGATAATCGTTGTTGTAAAATTTGAACGAAAATGGAGAACGTAAAATTTACCGTAAGAGACGATCGATCGACGATAAGTCGAGATTAGATAATGATATGAGGATGTGAATTACGTATTAATGAATTGTGATAGATGATGATCGATTTCGGAAAGTTAGAACGAATTCTAATAACGTTGGATTTTTCATAAGAGACGAAGAATCGAACTTAAGTATCGCTAGAAAAGACGAATAAGGAAAATAATTGGATATTAATGATTGTTATTGTTAAATGAACGAGTTTGTAGTTAACGACTTGTTCATCCGAGTTATGAAATGATAAGTTATAGTTATGAACGAGAAGTAGAAACGAGAAGTTGGAATTCTTTTTGTATAGTAATTGCATAGTTGAAGAGACGAGGTTTTAAACGTCGTGCTTATAGACGAGGAATGGAAAGGAGTTCTTCACGTATGTTAGTGCGTGTTGACTGCCTTGATTTATAAATTTCGTGAGAATTTAAGTACGATAGCATAAAACGAACCTAGAAAACCGTGCGTCGATTTTATCGAGCATTAGGGTTTCACTCGGCAGTTTTTGCGACCCTTCACGGAAACTGCCATATCTCCTAGCTCGTTTATCGGAATTGAGATCCGTAAATTGGAGAGTAAACTAGACACCCGTAAATTGGAGAGTAAACTAGACACCTGTAACTAGACACCCTGTTCTGTACAAACCTACTGATCTGTCCAGATTGTTCAAAAATGTAGTTTCTTAAGTTGAATTCTTCCCAACTTGAACTCTTTCGATCTTTTAAGTCGTTTCAAGTTATCGACTACTTCTTTCTACAGACCTAAGAGTCAAGTACAGAACCGAATGAGTGTCAAACGAGATGTGTTCGTATCTCGTTTCAGTTTAACTAAAAGAGTTTAGTTTAGCGTGCAAAGGCCTTAAAAGCTTAAAAACGTAAAAGACTAAATCGTTTTCGATTTCCATTTTCATTTATCGTCTCGAAGACTTACCAAAGTATGATTATTTACGATGAAGGAGAAAGTCAGCACCAAGAATAGAATGGAAGATCAGAAGACGGAAGCACATGTCTTAGTTCTATATTCTATCGAGGTGGGCTTTTCTTTTATATATGAAACAAAATGAGCAATGCTCGAAAACCTTTTCTCTATCGCTTTGATAATCGTGTTTTTAAAGTGATAATCATGGCATGAACTATTTGTTTTATGTGAGTTCTCTTGTACTGTATGAGTTAGCCAAAAGGGGTTAACTAAACGATCGACTTTGAGTTAGTTAAAAGGGACTTTCCAAAGTTTAGTGTACACTGTAGCCTGTGGTGTATGTGGTATCCTGTTGAGGGGTAACCAGCCACGGTGAATTATGAATGGTCAAGATTGAACGTAACATCTATGAAAAATGCTTGTACAAGCTAAGTTATGAAAATGAGAAAGAAAATGTTTAGTAGACACGGGAATTTAATGAAAAACCCCGATGTGCTACAGAAATAAAATGCCTGATTATCTATACTTATGATTATGTTTTCGGCAACGTGCCCACTAAGTGCTTTTGTACTTAGCCCTGCATATGCTTTTTAAATGTGCAGGTTGAAGCGACGGGAGCGGCGAGGGTTGAGTTAAGAGTTGTCGATAGGGAAGACTGTAGTATGTAGATTACAATTCCGCTGCCAAACTCTAGACTCACTCATGTAATTATGGATATCACTTTTGGGTTTAAGTTTTGTACTTATAACTTAGAATCTTTTGAGATCTTGTTCGAGCGATCCTTCGAGATCAACTCTGTCTTTTGTTAATGAAGTCTCGTTCATAGAATTTCTGTCTTTAATGTTATGTTTATTCATTCACCCTCTTTCTTCCCCGCTTCTTTAATCCAACCCCAGTCGCACCCCGGCTTCTGCCGTCCCTCGGGATTTGGGGCTGTGACATTTTTCCCATGTCCTTGTCTCCATCTTTATGCTTCATCACGATAACTCTCTTTTGGCCCACATCCTCTTACACTGGTGATTTCCACCACTTTACTTTTGTTTTCTCTTTATTATCTAACCGCGTGGGGAGGATTGAGAGGTTGCGGCTTTCGTCATCTGTCCTTGAAATTGAGGAGGTACTCAGGAACGCAATTCTCTTCTCATCGGCATAGCCAAATTTACTTCTAGGGCTCGATCTAAAAACTTCGACAGAAGTCAGACCACTCTAGCTTGCTGGAATTTATTCGAATATTTCGTCTCAAAATAGCGCAAAACGCACGTCTTCTCGTCCGCATTCACCCTGTCGGGGAGGAACAAGCTAACTCACAAAACTCCCAATCATACTCGACTACTATCATTCTTCTCTTTCACTCAGACTCGCAAATTCATTCGCTTTTCGCTCTCGATAACTCCTCGGTACGTATTTCTCGATTATTTCTGGATTTTTCGCTTTTGATTTTAAACTCGAGGAAACTTATGAAAATTATCGCGGTTTCACCCTCATGGTTTATTTCTTCTAAGCTTCTAATTTAACTATTC
The DNA here is from genome assembly GCA_029490685.1 of Schizonepeta tenuifolia. Lineage (NCBI taxonomy): Eukaryota > Viridiplantae > Streptophyta > Magnoliopsida > Lamiales > Lamiaceae > Schizonepeta > Schizonepeta tenuifolia. Next base: position 52,107,375 of record CM055959.1, on the reverse strand, counting down.
TATTTTTCTCTTGAAGATAATTATGCAAGCACTTATAAACGACTACGATATGCTCTCCTTTAATCAAATTAGTTCTCAACACATCATTAAACTATCGTTTGCGAGATTTCTTTGGATTTTAGCTCTAGTGTGATTACTTCGGGGAAACGTATTACTTTGTTTGACATCTTGGAATTTTCCTTCTCGTTTTATCTCAAATCTATCTATTTCTTTATAATGTAGCTTTTCTCTCGGATGATTGCTATAAATATGTTTTTCCTTCAGTTGGATGGAAAAATTAAGGCGTTGTGGTCATCGTCATCCAACTCTAAAATCGAGGAATTATTGAGAATGTGATTCTTTTTCCATCTATATATATCTATTCTTGCGTTACAGACTTTAGTAAGAACTTTAGCACAATTTAGTTCACTCGGACTTGCAAAAGATTAACTTATCAATCAGTTTGAATATCTTCCTTCTGATTATCCCCTTTCTATTTAAGGAAAAATAAAATATGTCCTTCATGTAGTCGTACTCAACTATTAATCTCCCTTACTTATTCTTTCATTTCTTCTTTCTCAACTGCACTGACATACTATTTAATCCAAACTATTTCTTTTTAAAGATTCAAAAGGAATTTCTCGAGAAATTAACTTTATTAAAGAATACGTACTGAAATCAAATTATAATATTATCGACTCAAAAATTTATCGATTGCTTTCATAATTTTATTTTTCAAAATTATTTTTCTAATCTGCCAAAATATCTTCTTTAATGAAAATGACTAATTTTTCATTTCTAAAATTCTAATCATTACTCTTCACTCAAACTTATTCTCTCATTTCTTCAGAAATAATACTAATTAACTTTATTATAAACTTCTTCCACTTAATTCCCATACTCTTAAGTTTTTAATTAATCGGAGAAACGATACTGATATCATTCTCATTCTTTATTTTCTGGTTTAAAACAAAATCAATCCTCTTCTTGTTTCTATTTAATATTCCTTCTCTAATAAAACACTTACTTATTTTCTCAAAAACTTCTTAACTTGATTTTAATACATCATGCTTACTTGGGTATACTTTATTTTCATATTCTCATATTCCGGAATATACTCTGATGGTCATCTCTTGCTTATCGTCTAATTACTTTTCAAATACTTATCATCAGACAACCTTGCTCATATTCATTATATTTGGCGATATTAAACTTGATAAAATCATTTCTCATTAACCTTTATTTCCTAAAATATACTCTCATTTATTATCTCGAAATTTGTCGCAACTATTGTTTGAAAGCAAAATTTTCAAAGGCAAAATCATATTATACAAAACTTACGATTACTTCATATTTCACCCAGCGGTGGCCTCTTTTGAGGACTTAACGAGAAGCAGGAATAATTACATTCAAAATTTTCCTAACATCTTCGCGATGTTTTATCTTCTCCTTCAAGCGGCCTGTCTTAATTTACATATAAACGTCAAATTAAATCTGTTCGACAAAATTTTAAGGATTGTTTCCACAGGTTTCTTGAAAATTTTCTTAAAGAACTTTCTCTCTCGAGTTATCTTCCTTATTTCTTTCATCCACGATTGCCAACTAATTGGCAAAAGTTCGAGCGTCCTCTGGGGTTACTGGGGTAATCCATGATGGCGTATTAATATCGTCACCATTGTTGTAAGGAGGCGTTTCATCGTTATTGCCAGTACACAATCGAAGATTGGTTGACACGGCCTTATCGTTTTCAATCTCAAGTGGAAACCCTTGCTCGGGTCTTGACATAGGGGCTTGGGGTGATCCTAGACGGATTCCTAATATTAGCTGAAGGTACCCTTTTCCTACCGTTGCTTCTTCGGCATGACTGTTAACAGACCTTTCTTAACTCAAAGAGTAGGTCGTATTATGGTTAATGCTTGGGACCGATAAAGCTGGGAAAGGATCGTAGAGTCCATCAGGTTGCATTCTTCATGAACTCGATGATGCGTTGAACACGAATGGATAAGCGTTACTTGCTGGAAAATTTCTCAAATAGTTGCGTGCAGTGTTTGGAGGGGAACGATGCGGCAAAGGCATCTCATACGAGATAAACCCATCTTGATTCTCGACAAACGGCCTTGGCGGGGGTTCACCAAAATGCATAAACTGATCGGTTATTGTTGCTATAAACCCTTTGCAGTCTCTTGTCTAGTATACGCTACCGTGCTGATGTCTTGCATATGTCGGTATTAATGATGTTGCCCATGCGGTCCATTCGTCCGGAGGACATTGACTAAGTGGGTCATTCCCTCAATGGGGCTAACTCCATGGTACTGAACTACTAGCCATAACTTATGATAACGTACTAGAAATTCGGTTAGGTTTTCAAAATGACTTTTCTGTATACGATCAAATTCTTGCTTAATGGCTAAATTCTCATCGTTAGTCATCCTACATATTTTAAACATTTACACTTAATCATTCTCAACAAAACTTCTTATCAAAACGATCATGACGTCCACCACAACAATTTATAGAAGTATCTTATGATATTAATCGTTTGTGGAATCGCTTCTATAAATCAAACTTGCCTCGATTCTCACTTGATTATTGAAATAATTTCACAATAGTTTGATTATTCGATCTCTTTGCCCAACTCTTTCTCTTTCTTACTCAGGAAAACTTTCTCTATTTGATTTTTCTTTTTATCTTTCTTTGGTAAAATCTTTCTTTCATTTATTTGATTTAATCTCATTAATACTTTAAAAGAAATTCTAATTCTTTTACAATAATTTGAAATTTTTTTGTATCTGGTAGCTGGATGAGGTGGGGTGCTTGGCTCGTTGTCGACTCAAATAGATTCAAAGATCACTCGAATGAATTTAAGGAATATTCGAATAAGTCTAGGGAATGCAAATCATGACTTGACTTTTAGAAAAGTTTAAGCTTCAGAGTAGATAACCTGCTCTGGTACCATCATGTCACAACCCAATTTCTAATGTATTACAACGACTAGAAAACTAGGGTTAGTGAGGTGGAACAACGAACTTTTACTGAAAGATACATGCCCGATAATTGAAGAATAACATCAACAACCAAACGTGCTCACAAATAAAGTTGATTATTAATTAATGATTTCTCAAGAAACGGACATTTGTCAAGATTTTGGATATCGATCCAAACAAAGGATTAGGTTTGGTTATCAATAAATGTTGCATTCAAAAAGTGGGCTAATTTTTAACTTTTAATCGTCAAGTGGTGGTGAAGTAGATCTGAAGAATCGTTAGATGATTCCAACAAGTTTTAGGTGGAAGTTGGAAAGGATTTAAGAAATTCTTGAGCTCACCGGTTCTTTCATCATTAGGAATCGAGCATGCAAGGCGAGGTTATTTTAAAATGATGAAGTTGCAGCGGATTATGATCATCGACTCAAAAATCTCAAGGTTATATGTATGAAGACATATAGCCTCAAGCTTAAACATTATTTTAGGGAGTAGATAACAACGAATCATCCCAAGCACACCGCATCCTTCCTCATCCGAGCTAACCTGCACGTTTTAGAAATAACATGCAGGGCGTGTGTACTTCGTACTCAGTGAACACATGCCAAAATGTTTTGAAAACTCGCTCGATAGAGCTATATAATTGAACTTGCCTCATTAGCTGCACCAAAAGTGTTAGATATATAATTATTTAAAATAATTAGCAACTTCTAGAAGCTTAAAACATTTTCGTTTGTTTTTTTTTTTAAATTGTCTGCAAACATTTTATCTCAGGTATGAATCCATCTACGCATCTCGTGTTCTTGTGGTGTCTAGAAGTAGGCCTCCTCCTCGAACACAGTGACCGCCCTAATCATAGCAAAGCTCACAGTCTTTACATAACCGGCCTAGCAAGGCTCACAGTTACTTTACGACCGGCTAGACTATAACAAGGCTAACGGTCACCTAATCTAATGCATGCAATGTCCCGTCTTGTGCAGGACTTTAATCTCGTGCGTCCACATGACATACTCACATAATAACAAGTAGAGGATTACATACCAAAACATCAAATTGAGGCAAGTCACTTAACTTTAAATAAAAGCGCATATAAATAAAATAAATTGCGCATTCATCTTTGAGTTTCTGTTTAGAAAGCCCACCTGTCATCCGGTGGTTTTGCTCGGAATACCTCGTTTCGTCTCGCTTCTTACTTTTGGACTCCACTCGCTTTTTACTATCGAACTTCACTCGTTCCTTCAAGGTTAACATTCTTATAAGGATGAGTTCTATTTCTCAGAAACGATAAACCAGTTCTAACGCTCGGCTGAAGAACTTCTACATGACTCTGGTTTCTCAACTTATCTCGACTTATCTGACTCGATCTTTCTCGGTTTTTCGATTCTATCCAAGTACTAAACCAATAGATTCTGAACTCAAGTACTTGACTTTAAAAAATATCTAAATATTTTGTTAATAAAATAATCCACATAAGATAGAAAATTACTATTCACATCATACGTCTCGTTTTTCTCGATTTCTCGAGTTAAACGAACTCAGAATTATGAAATTAATTCTCGGTTTTCTAACATCACAAATCATTCACAAACAAACTTTCTGATCAAGAATCGAACATTCACAAACAGGTAAACGATCGATTTCGATAATTAGATGGAAAAAGAAAAATTTTCCAAATATAATAATAAAATTTTCTAGAAAATTCTTGAAAATTACTTTAATTATTTAATCATAATTATAAACTCGGTTATTCACTCAAAACTCGGTTATTGAATTATGCTACTCGACTCTGCTCGGTTTCTAGAAAATATAAATTATTAAACTTTTATGGAATCAATTTCATTTTTTTTTAATAATCTATAACTTTAATCATTTAATAGGAAATTTAAATTTAAAACCAACTTTACTAAATAAGGTTTTCGTCTTTTTCTCATAAAACGTGCCTTTGCTCGGAAACTTATTAACTCGATAAAAAGATTCTAATGACGTCGAATTATTTTTAATTAACTCAATTATTCCTCTCAATTTTCATTTTCTTCACATTATTTCTCATTTCTTATTACTTTAACTCGATTTTCTATTAACGACTTCGATTCTCGACAACTTCTTCGTTTTAACTCGGGTTCAAAAATTTCGAAAAGAAACTCTAATTATTTTCACTTCATTTTCATCATCGATTTATCACATTCATCAAATCTAACTTGAATCATCAAGAACTATCAACCTTGATCATCACTTTTAATTTGAATTTAATTAATAAAAATTTCTGAAAATTCATTAAAAATTCATTTCTCTATTTCTTTTTATTTTAACACCTTTAATCTCATCAAATCATACATCATCTATCCATATATCATCAAAATGCCATCTTTTCATCAAGAACATCATCAAGAACATTATATTATCCTCAAGAACATCATAAAATCTTCAAGTCTTCGTATATATATATATATATATATATATATATATATATATATATATATATAGGGTTGAGATCTGGTAAGAATAAATTTTATATGAGAACGTGAGAATGACACATTTTAATGCATTTTTATCACATTAGAAATGTATATATTGTAGAAATGTAATGCATACATATTCTTATGCATAAACTGCAATAACTTAATGCATTAACATCATAATGCATAAATTACATTAACTTAATGCATCTTAAATTTGAGCCATTGATTAAAAAAGATCAAAGGTCCAGATTTATTCTCATTTCTCACCTGATCCTTTTCCTATATATATATATATATTCGGTTCTCTTAAAAAAAATATAATAATTAATTTATTTCTTCCTTTTCTTTATTTCTTATTATCATTTATCTCAATTTCCATCTTCAAATCCAACTAAGAACATCAACACTCAAAACTTTAAATTTATCACCAAAATTTTCGGTACACACATGCTTTTATACTTCATCATTTTTCTCATTCAATCTCACACATCAAACACTCTTAGATCATAATCTTGAACACAAATACATCATCAAACTCAAACTAAGAACATCAACATAAAATTATCCAATTTGACCCATACTTTTCGGTACTCATCATACTTATATGTATCATTTTTTCTCTTTCAACATTATCACACAAGATTCATGAATATCATCATCAAAAATCAAAAATCAAAACTCTACACCTAAGCATCATTTTCGGCAGATTTTCTAGGGTAAAAAGAATTGATTTTTAACTCCTATTTTCTTGCATAAAAATTACTCAAAAGATCAAAGATCAAAACTAGAAAGAGAGTCTTTGGTTTCCTTGATGGGAGGATCATTTTGATCGAACTAAAAAGGGAAGAAAAGAGGGATTTCTTACAAGGATCAAGCAAAAATCAAGAGAACTTACTAACTCTTGGAAGGTTGATCGATCAAAGGGCTTCAATCCACATGATTCTAAGCTCCGAACCAAGCTAAAAATCGAGCTCCTTCTTTAAGGCTACCGATTTTCAAAGAAAAAAGATATGAATGAATCCTAGTCCTAAATCGATCATCAAGACGAGAGGATTACAAATACCTTATTAGTTTTGTCGTTGGATGATCGTAGACTAAGTTCTTGCCTTTTTTGGAGCTTGAAGAAGGTTCATCAATGGAGGTTATTCTGTGTGTGTGTACGTCCGAGAGGGAGAGATGAGAGAGATGGGTGGGAGAGAGAGTAGAGAGAGAACATTGGAGAGATTAATTATTCAAGAGAGAGATGTTTAAGAGAGAGAGAATGTTGTGTGAGAGAGTGAGAGAAATGAGAGTGAATTAGAAATTAATAGAATTTAGTTGCACCCGGTAGTAAAAAATGCGATATAATTTTCTCCGGAAGAAAAAGTTATCTGGTACAATTTAACCCTAATTTCTCATTAAACTCTAAAATGATTTATAACTCACCACGACTCTTTCTCGACATCGGAATTCTCTCTATTTCGTCTCTAACTTCACCAAATAAATCAAGGATACTAGGAATTCAAGTTTCGGATCAAAATTCCGATTAACGAAGAAAACGTAAAAAGTTACTATTCATATTCGTTCCTTCAAAGAAATAAAATTCAAACTCGATTCAAACAAACTCAGAAAATTCTCAAACATGCACCAATGGTCTTAGAATCAATTATAAATTTAAAATACACTAATTTGACGAAATTCGGAAATAATCGGTGAATAGTGAATTCTCGTCTTCGGTTACTATTCACTAAAAATTAATTTTTCTCAGAATTTTCCGAAATTCGAACTCAAACTCAAACTCACATTCTCATGCTCAATCAATTCATCATACATTCAATTCGGATAACCGAAATAAGAGAAATCGCGTTACGACTCTCTAGGGTATTTTGATAATTTTGCAAGAAAAATTATTTTCCTGGAAAATTTTATCACACAAGGGCATACAATATTTAAGTGCATAAACTCAATTAAGACGAACTTAAAGACTTATGAAAGATCGGGGTATTACATCCTTACCCCCTTAAAATAAATTTCGTCCCGAAATTTGCTTATCTTAGGGAAATTTATTCGAGAAAACTTTATTTTTATCTTAATTCTTAAATCTCACGTCGCGTGTTAAAGATCATGGTGTCACCACCAGATCCTAACTAAAGAGATTAACTTCACACTGGACTGCTGGATTTTATAATCTAAAATCTCCTTGGGTCTCTTCTCGCGACTCGAATCTGACTCAAAGGCTGCGTTTTCTTGACGGTCTACTCGCTTTGAATTGAAGATAAACTTACGCATCTAAGGTGCGTGAAAACTTTTATGCTAATTCCCACAACATAGCGGCAATGCTAACTCATAACAAACAATACGGATCCTTTCTCTAATATATATCTCGATTTAAACTTTCTCTTTATGCTTAAACGGTGGATTTCTCTTAGAGGAAACACTTTCAGAAAACTTTATATCTTTAAATGCGAATGCTAACTCTAATCTTCGATCAATGATTTACGAATTTCGATCGACTCTCGACTTTACTTATTTTCTCTCAAATCTGACAAACATATTCTAACATCTCTTTAACTCCTTCAGGTCTCATTACTTTTCTCTCGGCTACTTCATTTCAGTAAAGCGGAGAACAACGCTTCCTTCTAAACAAAGCTTCGTATGAGGCTATCCTAATCGCTTAGGGTTTAACTTAGCTCTCAATTGTCGTTTAGTCTAGAATAACTATTCTTGATATATCTTTTGAAATCTGGATAGTCCTTTCAGAGTAATCATTCGTCTGTGGGAGGTAAGCGAAAACCTTTCGGAGTTATCTTCTAGCATTGCTTACTCAACTTTTTCTTGAAAACCTTTCCAAAATGCGCGGTGAACTTAGAATCTCGATATAATGTCGTCAAACTCAGAACTTCGTGCAAACATATTGCACAAATCAAAATCATCTCATTTCTACTATAGAATCACAAAGCATTGACATTCATTTCTCGAAAATCTTCAACTCCTTTCTTTTAAACTTTAAGCTTCACTTTCTCCAACTTATCATCTTTTCTTGGCGATCTTATTTGAGATCTCATGCCTTTAAAACTATAAAAAGGTGCAATTGCTTGCTCCCTCGAAAACAGAAGCTAAACAACTTCTATTCTCATTCGCTCTAACTCTTCTATAAATCTTTTTTCTTCCAAAAGGATAAATCCTAGCTCGAGATTCTCTTCTCTACTTAGGGCATCGGCTACTACATCAGCTTTTCTGGGGTACTAAGAAATCTTACGATTATTGTCCTTTACTCGCTCACATCATCTTCTCGGTCTCATACTTATGTTCTTCTGCTCGAAGAAACATTCCAATTCTTGTGATCTGAAGAGATTCACATTTAACTTCTTACAGATGATATCTTCATATCCCTAACGCATGCACTACAACTGCTAATTCCAAATCATGATTAGGGTACTTTTACTCACAAGGTTTGTGTTGCCTTCAAGCAGAGGCTGTAACTTTTCCATTCTTGCATTAGAACACAATCTGGTCCTTTCATCAATGCATCTGTAGTCCTTTCAATCCTTAACAAGGGCTAACACTGGAGCGGAGGTTAGTCTTGGTGTAAGATCTTAGAAACTTTCCTCACACTCTTTAGATCCACTAAACTTAGAATCTTTCTTTAATAGGCTGTTTATTAACTCTATTTTCTTGGAGGATTCATCAATGAATCTCCTGCTGCATCATGCTACACCATTCGTAATTTCTTAGGTGAGGTTGGCGATTTATAATCTTAAATTGCTTGCAATTTTGCTGGATCAACTTTCATCCTTTCAGTTCCTTAGGACGACACATCATGTCCTAGGAATTCCATTTCCTTTTATCCAAAACTCGTACTCGCTAAAATTGGCATTCAACTTCTTAGCTCTCAATTCCTCTAACGTGAATCCTGGAAGGCTTGATTCATTAAATCTGTGTATGCTACTAGAGCATTCGTCAATCCAATCAGCATCACAACTAACTCGTACTGTTTGCATCTTGAACTAGAATAGTCCATGGAATATCTTCTTGCTTATTCTTCCATTGGTGATAACCAGATCATAACTCGATTTTTGGAGAAAATACTGACTCCTTTAGGTCGTCTATTCTTCACAAGGGTACTTGTTCTTGGGCGGAATCTCGATAAGCTCTTGGCAATCCTTCCGTATCTTCGTACTAATGTCTTTTGTTTTCATCACAGAGTTAGCACTTCACGCGGGGCTGCACTCAGTTGAAGGAATCTGAATTCAATATCTCTTATGATGGAACCTTTCACTCTCGAAGCTCCTTTGGTGCCATAGGGCTTCTCCATCTCTAAATCAATCGTGTACTTCAAAAATTGTCTATCGAGTGGCGTTTCGACGGTACTTCTCAAAAAAACATCTTCTTACTTTCTAACTATTGCTACATCATCGATACTTAACTCTTGCTCCTTATCATTATTATGATACAAAAATGTATCCTTTCTCTTCATCACTTTTCTTCTTTCATAGCCGGAATAATCGGCAAATCTCTTCTCTTTCCTTTTCTCAATACTATGAACTTCGGTTAGCTCTTTTCTTCGGGGTTATAACAAAATTTACCACTGATCGCATCTAAATGTCGCGAAATTTTCGATTTATCTATACTAAATTATCCATGTCCCATAATTGAATATGATTCAAGGACTTAGCGGATAACTTACGAATTCTAAATTCAAACTCTAAATTCGATCGAACGCGCGAAACTATTGCAGTCCTACCCAAAGGGGTCGACACTTTAAACTCCCGATTCGACTCTTTTCTAACTAGGCCAAGGGTATCTACAAGTGCGATGTACCAATATCAACTTGGCACATCTCGTCGCTTGATCATACTCATGAGGTTTTTTCCATGTCCTTGTCTCCATCTTTATGCTTCATCGCAATAACTCTCTTTTGACGTGGCTACTCTTGTCAAGGAGGCTGCTGCAGCTGGTGCTGTCTCTTTTCATGCCACATTCTCTTACTCTGGTGATTTTCACCACTTTACTTTTGTTTTCTCATTATTATCTAACCGCGTGGGGAGGGTTGAGAGGTTCCGGCTTTCGTCATCTGTCCTTGAAATTGAGGAGGTAATCAGGAACGCAATTCTCTTCTCATCGGCATGGCCAAATTTACTTCTAGTGCTCGATCTAAAAACTTTGGCAGAAGTCAAACCACTCTGGCTTGCAGGAATTTATTCGAATATTTCGTCTCAAAATAGCTCAAAACGCACGTCTTCTCGTCCGCATTCACCCTGTTGGGGCGGAACAAGCTAACTCACAAAACTCCCAATCATACTCGACTACTATCATTCTTCTCTTTGACTCAGACTCGCAAATTCATTCGCTTTTCGCTCTGACTCATACAGGACAAACCCATCTTGATTCTCGACAAACGGCCTTAGCGGGGGTTCACCAAAGTGCATAAACTGATCGGTTATTGTTGCTATAAACCCTTTGCAGTCTCCTGGCCAGTATACGCTACCTTGCTGCTGTCTCGCATAGGTGGGTATTAATGATGTTGCCCATGCGGTCTATTCGTCCGGGAGGACATTGACTAAGTGGGTCATTCCCTCAATGGGGCTAACTCCATGGTACTGAACTACTAGCCATAACTTATGATAACGTACTAGAATTTCGGTTAGGTTTTCAAAATGACTTTTCTGTATACGATCAAATTGTTGCTTAATGGCTAAATTCTCGTCGTTAGTCATCCTACATATTTTAAACATTCACACTTAATCATTCTCAACAAAACTTCTTATCAAAACGATCATCACGTCCACCACAACAATTTATAGAAGTATCTTATGATATTAATCGTTTGTATAATCGCTTCTATAAATCAAACTTGCCTCGATTCTCACTTGATTATTGAAATAATTTCACAATAGTTTGATTATTCGATCTCTTTGCCCAACTCTTTCTCTTTCTTACTTAGGAAAACTTTCTCTATTCGATTTTTCTTTTTATCTTTCTTTGGTAAAATCTTTCTTTCATTTATTTGATTTAATCTCATTAATACTTTAAAAGAAATTCTAATTCTTTTACAATAATTTGAAATTTTTTTGTATCTGGTAGCTGGATGAGGTGGGGTGCTTGGCTCCTTGTCGACTCAAATAGATTCAAAGATCACTCGAATGAATTTAAGGAATATTCGAATAAGTCTAGGGAATGCAAATCATGACTTGACTTTTAGAAAAGTTTAAGCTTCAGAGTAGATAACCTGCTCTGGTACCATCATGTCACAACCCAATTTCTAATGTATTACAACGACTAGAAAACTAGGGTTAGTGAGGTGGAACAACGAACTTTTACTGAAATATACATGCCCGATAATTAAAGAATAACATCAACAACCAAACGTGCTCACAAATAAAGTGGATTATTAATTAATGATTTCTCAAGAAACGGACATTTGTCAAGATTTTGGATATCGATCCAAACAAAGGATTAGGTTTGGTTATCAATAAATGTTGCATTCAAAAAGTGGGCCAATTTTTAACTTTTAATCGTCAAGTGGTGGTGAAGTAGATCTGAAGAATCGTTAGATGATTCCATCAAGTTTTAGGTGGAATTCGGAAAGGATTTAAGAAATTCTTGAGCTCACCGGTTCTTTCATCATTAGGAATCGAGCATGCAAGGCGAAGTTATTTTAAAATGATGAAGTTGCAGCGGATTATGATCATCGACTCAAAAATCCCAAGGTTATATGTATGAAGACGTATAGCCTCAAACTTAAACATTATTTTAGGGAGTAGATAACAATGAGTCTCCCCAAGCGCACCGCATCCTTCCTCATCTGAGCTAACCTGCACATTTTAGAAATAACGTGCAGGGCGTGAGTACTTCGTACTCAGTGAACACATGCCAAAATATTTTGAAAACTCGCTCGATAGAGCTATATAATTGAACATGCCTCATTAGCTGCACCACAAGTGTTAGATATATAATTATTTAAAATAATTTGCAACTTGTAGCAGCTTTAAACATTTTCGTTTGTTTTTTTTTTGAAATTGTCTGCAGACATTTTATCTCAGGTACGAATCCATCTACGTATCTCGTGTTCTTGTGGTGTCGAGAAGTAGGCCGCCTCCTCGAACACTATGACTGGCCTAGTTATAACAAAACTCACAGTCTTTACATAACCAGCCTAGCGAGGCTCATAGTTATTTTACGACCGGCTAGACTATAACAAGGCTTACGTCACCTAATCTAATGCATGCAATATCCCGTCTTGTGCAGGACTTTAATCCCGTGCGTCCACAGGACATACTCACATAATAACAAGTAGAGGATTACATACCAAAACATCAAACTTAGGCAAGTCACTTAACTATAAAGGGCTTCATATGGGGCCATTCCAATTGTATTCTGATAACTGTTGTTGTAAGCAAACTCGACTAAAGGTCAAATCTTCTCCCAATTTTCACCTTTATCAAGGACCACGGCTCTCAACATATCTTCCAAAATTTGGATCGTCCTTTCTGACTGACCATCTGTCTGAGGGTGGTAAGCTGTATTGAACTGCAACTTCGTTCCTAACTCTTTCTGAAAACTTTCCCAAAAACGGGCGGTAAACTTGGAATCTCGATCAGAAGTGATCATCTTAGAGAGTCCATGCAATCTCACGATCTCTTTTACATAAATCCGGGTTAACTTATCTTATCCATAGGTGATAGGAATAGGTATGAAATGAGCTACCTTTTTCAATCAATCCACAATCACCCAAATGGATGTATTTCCCTTCTTTGTCTTTGGCAAACCCGTTACAAAATTCATATTAATATCATCCCACTTCCACATCGGAATTGGTAACGGTTGGAGGGGTCCATAAGGTCTCTGATGTAAGGACTTTACTTGCTCACAGGCTAAACATCGTTCCACAAATGAGGCTACATCTTTCTTCATTCCTGCCCACCAGGATTGCTGCTTCAAATCCTGATACATCTTCGTACTGCCGAGATGGGCGGTATACGGGGTATCATGGGCTTCACTCATGATATCGTTCTTTAGCTCTTCACCATTTGGTACACATAGTCTACCACGGAACAACAGAGCATTGTCGTTGGACTCTTAGAAATCTTCAACTCCTTCCTTCCTCACTTTTAGCCTTAAATTCTCTAACTTTTCATCTTTTCTTTGGCCGCTTACGATACGAGCTCTAAGGTCTGGCTCCATTACTAGAGATGCAATTACTTGCTCCATTGACTTTGGAGGTTGAATTACTTCGATTCTCATCTTTCCAAGTTCTTCGATTAACTTCTTCTCATCGGTTAGGAGAAATCCTAACTCCAAATTTTCTTTCCTGATCAATGCATCGGCTACAACATTGGCTTTTTCGGGGTGATAAGAAATTTTGCAATCGTAATCTTTCACCAATTTAAGCCATCGCCTTTGTCTCATGTTCAATTCTTTCTGCTCGAAGAAATACTTCAGACTTTTGTGATCCAAAAAGATTTTGCACTTGGCTCCATAGAGATGATGTCTCCAAATTTTGAGAGCATGTACTACTGCTGCCAACTCCAAGTCATGCGTCGGATACTTCTTCTCGTGAGGTTTAAGTTGTCTTGAAGCATATGCTATTACCTTTCCTTCTTGCATCAGCACACATCCTAAACCTTTGGATGATGCGTCTATAAAAATGGCATAATCCTTTCCTGCTTCACGAAGGGCAAACACTGGGGCTGTCATCAATTCGACTTGAGTTCTTAAGATCTTTGTTCGCATTCTTCCGTCCATTTAAACTTGGATTCCTTATTTAACAGACTCGTCATCAGTTTTGCTATTTTGGAAAATTCTTCTATGAATCTTCGATAGTAACCTGCCAATCTAAGGAAACTACAGACTTCATGAATGGAGGTTGGTGATTTCCACTCTTGAACTGCTTGCACTTTGGTTGAGTCCACCTTGATTCCTTCGGACGAAACGACATGTCCTAAGAAATTCACTTCTTTTAGCCAGAATTCACACTTACTGAATTTGGCATACAACTTCTCTGATCTTAATCTTTCTAACACGATTATGAGATGCTTCTCGTGCTCTGCTTCATCTTTTGAATACACCAAGATATCGTCTAGTGAATACTATCACGAATTTATCCAAGAATTCATGAAAGACACGGTTCATTAGATCCATGAATATAGCTGGGGCATTTGTCAAACCGAAGGGCATCACAATGAATTCGTAATGTTCATATCTTGTTCTGAACGCAGTTTTTGGAACATCTTCTTGCCTGTTCTTCAGCTGATGATATCTAAATCTTAAATCAATTTTGGAGAAAACACTGACTCTTTTCAACTGATCAAATAGATCGTCTATCCTTGGCAAAGGATACTTGTTCATGAGTGTAATCTTATTGAGCTCTCTGTAATCAATGCACATTCTCAAACTACCATCCTTCTTCTTCACGAATAGAATCGGTGCTCCCCAAGTGGAAACACTTGGTCTAATAAAACCCAAATCTAACAATTCTTGCAATTGAATCTTTAACTCTTGGAGTTCTTTCGGAGCCATTCTATACGGGGCTTTAGAAATCGGGCCTAATCTGGGCTCAAGATCAATCGTAAACTCCAATTGCCTATTGGGAGGTAATCCTGGAAAAACTTCTGAAAAAACATCCTAATATTCTCTTACTACTGCTACATCATCGATACTCAGCTCTTGCTCTTCATTCTTATTCAGATGAATTAGGTATACTTGCGTATTCTTTTTCCTCATCAACTTCTTTGCTTTCATAGCCGAAATAATCGGCATACTCTTCTTCGTTCTTCTTCCAACTCCATGCACTTTAGTCGGCTCTTCTCCAGGAGGTTGAACAGTAATCTGTCTCTGATCACATCAGATTTTCACAAAATTTTCGGTTAACCAACCCATTCCGAGGATTATATCCACATCCCACATCTAAATCAGATTTAAGGATTTTGCAGATAACATACGATTTTCAAACTCGAATTATAAATTCTAAGAGACACGCGATACTAAAGCAGATCTACCCAACGGGGTTGAGACTCTAAGCTCCTGGTTCGACTCTTCTATATCTAAGCCAAGGGTTTCTACACACGCACTAGCTATAAACGAATGGGATGCACCAGTATCAAACAAAACGATAATGGGCACACCTTTAAGCTTTCCCATACCTACGAGATTTCCTTGGTCTTTGACTTCTGCTTTCTTCTCAATTGTGAAAACCCTCTGGTAGTGCGGCGGCTCCTGCTGCGGGGGCTACTGCTTATGCGGTTGCGGCTTGTGCTGACCCTGGGCTTCTCCATTAGTCAAACCGCTCTGACTTGCAAGAACTACGCAAATGTCTTGCCTTAAACCTGCTCGAAATAGCTCACATATCTTCTCATCGGTATCTACTTTGTCGGGGGCAAAACGAGCTAACTCTCAAAATTCTCGGTCGTATTCTGCTACGGTCTTCTTTCCTTATGTAAGGTTTGCGAATTCGTTTGCTTTCTGCTTTCGGTAGCTTCTCAGCATGTACTTCTCATACAGGGCTTCCTTGAACTGCTTCTACATCAGATTCTCGCATTCTTCGGAAGTATACATCCTCTGTCGGGCTTCCCACCAGTAGTCGGTGGAACCTTTGAGTTGATAAATTATGCATTCGAGACGCTCACGATCACCAAAACGATGAAAACGAAAAATTCACTGTAGAGAACGAATCTAGTCCTCGGTTTCTGCAGGACTACCTTTACCATCGAAAGTCGGCAGGTTTTGTCGAAGAAAAAGCTCTTTGAATCGATGTTTGTTTTGAAGAGGAGGGGTTTGATCCCGTCGCTCTTCTTCATCGTTTTGCTCGGCTCTCTCGTTTCTTCTTCTTGGAGGCATTCTAAAGGAAATGCTAAAAATTAGAAAAGTTCGGCAAACATACTCGGAATTTTTTTTCTCGACTTTTGAATGCTTCTCCTCCTAAGAGGAAAAACAGTTCTCTATCGATACTTATCACGCATTTAGGAAAGAATTTCTCTCAGGTAAAGCATTCAAATCGCAATTAAAATATTTCTCAATTCGTCTTACCACAATGATGAACCCATATTTGTGTCCATCTAATCTGTTGTTATTCTTGTTCTTTTTAGTCTTTATCGAGTCAAAGTGTGTCTGGGAGGACACAAAGTCGAGAGATGGTGTGCAGCAAAGAACAAGTGAGATCTTGGGCAAAACCGATGAAAATCTGTTTTTGAGATGCTGAGATAGCGATATAATGCAAATGAGCATAGGGCTCGAAGCTTATGGCTGGGCAACAACGTTCTATTCAATCTACAAGTCAGGAAGCACCTCCCCATATTCTTGAAGCCAACAGACAGAGTACCCGGAGGAGCCAGGATCTTGGTTAGCATAGGAAGTGATACGGGATGCAGACATCGAAGTCAAGATGTAAGTCGGAGCAGCTGCAGATTTCTTCTTCTCCAAGGAATAGGATAAGGATCGAAGATTTCTTTCCTTATTCTATCTAAACCTAATCAATGAAGATATCTACCATGGAAGGGAAGTAAATCGCAGCCGGATAGACAAGGAAATAGGCGGATAAGGATGGAAAGAGTCCTTAACCAACATAGATTCTAACCTAACCCTAATTGCATCGCCTATATATATGGCCGACTTCATGTTGTAACATGTTCGAGTTGGGAGGAATTTCGAGTTCTTTTAACTTAGTTCTACATTTAAGATTGAGTGAAAGTGAGGAAGAAACAAGTCCTATGGGCAAATTTGCTTTTATATTTCGTTTTTAGTATTTCTGCACTAGTTCTTAGTTGTTGGCTTGAAGCCAAGACCTTAGATGCTGACTTACATTTCTAAGAAGCAACCGTTTCTCGTTTAATTTCAAGTATGATTTTTCTTATATGTTTAGTGTTTTCATTTACGATCATGTCTAGCTAAATTTATTGTTTGGGTTTGATGGAGATGACGTGATCTTAATTACTCGTTCTAAACTTGTGAGGTCGAATTATGTAAGTTAGTTATTTGGTTTTATTCCCGAAACACTTAGGAATAAGTCTAGACTTAATTGATTTTGACATATATTGGATCACCATCTAGATATTGAGATTAAGTCATTAACAGGATTTAGGATTATACTCGAGAGAGTCTCTCGTGCCCAAGAAGGTAAAAAGTGTTGGAGAGCAGTCAGTATTGACCTCTTAACTGTCTTGGGTCTGTTTATTCTTAATGCCTTTTGGGCAATATCGTTACTAAAGTGTCTTCGTGCCTTTGTTGATCAAAAGAGGAGATATTGCCTTCTGGTCAAGATCTGTAAAATTGGATAGACATAGGCTTAGTGTGTTTGTATCGTGACTTCGTGACCATTAAGGTATAAACTAATCTTTGTCTTAAACCCAGTAATGAAATCAAGTAATTGAATATCTTTGCACCAATGAACGAGTAATGAGTAATTAGGATCATCGATTCGAAATCTTAATCCAAATTTCTTTGATATTTGATATTTCAGTTTTTGAGTTAAAGGATATTGAGATACATCCCCCTTTTGTTGAGAACTACCTGAAGAGCTGATCTACACCAAGTCCCTTGGGATCAACCCCACTTGCTATTAACTACTACCTTGTTGGACAAGAGGTGTTTTATAAATTTATTTATGCGAATAATGTAACGACGGCCCTTCGTCAAATTGGAGCCATTGCCGGGGACTTGGTTTGAAGCTAGTGTGCTCTTCAAGCTTTAGTTGAGCGCAGTTTATGTCCAAGCTACATCTACGGAGTGACGGAGATCCACAAGATCACGGTGCATGTCCAGAGGTGATAGCTAGGAGAAATCGAGCAGAAATACGCAAGAAGAAGAAAGATCTGGAGAAAGGTGTCAACGAAACTTCAGAGCCCCCGTGCTTGACAGAAGATCAGGATATTGAGCAAGAAGACAATTCTTGCCCAACAACGAGTACAAACAGCGAGGAGTCAACATCCAGTTCAGAAGTAGAGACATCAACAACCATGGCAGGACAGCAAGAGAAAACCATCCGTCAGATTATGTTCCCTGTCAACAAGGGAATCAGACCTTCAAGTATCGAGTTGCCCACCATCAATGGCAACTGGGAGTTCAAACATTCGCTGATACTGATATTGCCCAAGTTGAGCGATCATCCCGGAGAAGATCCTCAGACCCATCTTCAAGACTTTGAGATGGCGATCAGCAATGTGAGGAACAATGCCACTCCTACCCAAGATGTTGCCCGAGATATGTTTCCCGACTACGTAAGGTTACTCACGTTTCAATTTTTACTACTAGATGGAGCACGTGAGTGGCTCTACATTTTGCCAGAGGGAAGCATCGACACCTGGAAAAAGATGCAACAGTCTTTTCTTGACAAGTACATACCCGTGGGCCGGATACAAAGTGTTAGGAATGTCATTTCCTCGATCAAGATGGGTGGAAGTGATTCGATGTATGACTACTATGAAAGATTCAAGAAGTTGATAGCAAGATGTCCTCAACATCGAATTCAGGACATTGACTTGATTGAACATTTTTTAAAAGGATTGAGGGCATCCGAGAGGAAATGGATAATTGCAGCTTGTGGAGGAGCAATATGTGATCAACCACCTTCGAAAGTGTTTAAGAGAATCGGAGCAATGGCGAAACAATCACGAGATGAAGATGATATCCCGAGAATGGGGTATGAAGGCAAGAAGGGCAGCTCAGACAACTTGGCCAGTACCATGAAAGCCTTCATGGCCAAAATAGATGGTCAAATAGAGGCCTTGTACAAGAAGGTAGTTAGCAAGGAAGTTCAAAGAGCCATAAAGAAATGCGAAGTATGTCAGACAACATTCCACGTCACCGCAGAATGTCCGAGTTGGTTCGTGGAAGAAGGAGAGGAGGTGAAGGCAATAGGTCAGAACCAGCAAGGCGGTGGGCAACAAAGGTTCCAATATGGCAATAACAACAACTATGGAAACAACTTCAGCTATAGGCAGAACCAGCACGAGAACCTGAGGTATGACAACATCCACTATCAAATACCTCCTGCCCACCAACAACTACAGCAGCCGGTTCAGCAGCAACAGCAATACATTCCTCCACCTCAACAACCACTTCAACAACAACATAACTATGTTCTTCCACATTGAGAACCAGCAAAGACGGAGTTCATGAAGGAGACCATAGATCGGTTTACTAATGAGAACCAAAGGCTGAGGAGGGATTTTGAGAACTTTCAACTAGAGAGTCGAGGTCAGTCGAATAACTTTCAAGCTCAATTGACTTACATAAACCAAACCTTGTCAAGGCTTGTAGATGACAAGAATGGAAGGCTTCCTGCTCAAGTGGAGATCAACAAGGAGCAAGTAAATGTTGTGACTTTGCGAAGTGGGAAGGTGTTGCCAAAGTTGTTGCCCAAGACCCAACCCAAGGAACCTGTTCGAGTAGAGGAAACCAAGATGAGTATGAGATATATCAATGACATCAATGAGGAGCTGAAGGCAAAGTGTGAAGAAGGGATAAAGGCCAATAAGAATCCCGTCTTCGATAATAAGGAGGATAAAGCCTTGTTTGATTACGTGAAGATGGAGAGATCAAAGCTGGGATTCGATAAAGATGATGAGTTGTTGGACTCTTTGAAGGCTGAAAGAGAGGCAGAGGCTTTAGCCAAGAGGACCGTTCCTCACACTGCTAAGGCAAAAGCCCCGTACCCGAGATGTTTTGCCCGCGATTGTGATCAGAAGGAGTTGGAGGACATGATGGATGTGCTCAAGAAAGTAGAGATCAACCTTCCACTATTGATGGCATTACAATCCATGCCAAACTGTGCAAAGTTTTTACGAGAGATGTGTTTGAAGAAAACCAAGTACCTTGATAATGTCTATTTCCATGTAGAGAATGTGTCAGCACTCATGAATCCCCACATCCCGATCAAGAAGAAGGATCCTGGCATGTTTGCTATCCCATGCACAATAGGTACTACGTTAATACCCAAGGTGATGCTTGATCTCGGAGCCTCGATAAACGTAATGCCGAGGGCCATGTTCGACAAAATGAGGTTTGGACCTCTTTCTCCTACCCATGTTGTCATTCCATTGGCGAACTTGTCCACAGTCTACCCCGATGGAAATTTGGAGAACGTATTGGTCAGGGTGGGGGATTTTCTGTTCCCAGCCGACTTCAATGTTCTTGACATGGAAAAGAAAGCAACTAAGAATCCAGTGATCTTGCTCGAGAGGCCGTTCTTGAGGACAACACGCACCAAGATCGATTGTGATACTGGGAGGTTAATGGTTCAGGTAGCTGGAGAAGTAGTACAGTTCGATGCTTATAGGCAAAATCAGAATGATGCCATGGAGCACCTCAACACCCTCAATGTATGTGGGGAGCGAGTAGAGAAGGTAGACAGTTTAAGTTGTTTCTTTGAAGACAACGAGGATGCAATCTAGGCTGATCTCGATCATGATCTTGACCTAGATCTCGACCAGTATGAGGATAATGAGACAGCAGACGCCACGATGGACTTTTCCGAAGATGATAAGTATGAAAGTGATAAAGATTTCTGGGAGGAGTCAGTCCATGGGCATAGTTTCGACTACTCCACCGACGAAGACTACTTCAAGGATGAGGAGTTGGAGGAGTGCAAAACTCCAAATAATTTCTTTGGAAATGAAAATGAGGATTAGAATGAAGGTGAGCAAAAGCCCCTTAATGAGTTTGATGAGGAACTCGAGGAACTACTCTATGATGAGACCGAGGAGATTGTGGAGGAATTCTGGCAACAGACAGTGCTTGAGTAGGATGCTAGCTTGCAGACAGAAGAGGATCTTACCCAGAACGATGAACCAGCAGATGTGGAGGAATGCAGTTATGCCAGGATTCCAGGCAACATGCAACCTCAGGGGTTCGAACCACTCAACATCCCTGAGTTGAAGCCCGAGGATAGGTTAGTGCCATCACTACAAAAGGCACCTCCTTTGGAGCTAAAACCTTTGCCTAAGCACCTGAAATACATATATCTTGGCAAGAACGAGACTTTTCCCGTGATCATATCTTCCGAGCTATCAAGCATGGAGGAGGTCCGAGTTGGTAAGGTGCTGAGCAAATACAAGGAGGCAGTAGGGTGGACATTGGCCGACATCAAAGGCATAAACCCTATGGATTGTGTTCATCACATTTTTCTTGAGGAAGATGCAGTTCCTGTGAGAGATCCATAAAGGCAATTGAATCCCACCATGAAAGAAGTGGTGATGAAGGAGATACTTAAGCTTCTTGACTTGGGGATCATCTACCCCATGTCCGACAGCCGGTGGCTGAGCCCTGTGCACGTGGTGCCCAAGAAGTCGGGAATCCAAGTTGTTGAGAACGAGAAAAACAAGATGGTGGCTATGAGATTGCAAACCGGATGGCGAGTATGCATTAATTACCCAAAGCTAAACTAAAAGACGAAGAAGGATCACTTTTCTTTGCCCTTTATCGACGAGATGCTTCAGAGGTTAAGCTGGTACTGATTATTATTGCTTTCTTGATGGTTATTCTGGGTAAATGCAGATCTGGGTTGCTGACAAAGATCAAGGCAAGACCATTTCACGTGCCCGTTTGGCACATTCGCGTATAGAAGCATGCCGTTCGGGTTATGCAATGCACCTGGACGTTTCAAAGGTGTATGATGCATATTTTTTCTGACCGTCTTGAAGAGTGCATCGAAGTCTTCATGGACGATTTTACCATCTACGACAAGACCTTCAAATCATGCCTCAACAACCTGGATCGAGTCTTGAAGAGATGTGTTGAGAAGAGCCTTGTGTTGAACTATGAGAAGTGCCATTTCATGGTGATAGAAGGAATAGTTTTGGGGCATGTCATTTGGGGAAAAGGTATTGAGGTGGACAAGGCCAAGATCAACATTGTTGCCAAGTTACCCTACCCAAGATCTGTGAAGGAGTTGATAGGATTTCTAGGGCATGCTGGATTCTATAGGAGATTTGTCAAGGACTTTGCCAAAGTTGCCCAACCGAAGACGAGACTACTCCAAAATGATGTACTGTGGGAGTTCAATGAAGAGTGCAAGAAGACGTTCCATGCGTTGAAGGAGAACTTGATTACAGTCCCCATTATCCAACCTCCGGATTGGGGGATACCTTTTGAGTTGATGTGTGATGCCAGTAAATATGCCGCGGGAGCAAGTCTTGGGCAAAAGCGAGAAAATGAGAGCTATGCCATCTATTATGCCTCCAAGACATTGATGCCACTACGGAGAAGGAGTTGTTAGCTATTGTCTTTGCCTTTGAGAATTTTAAATCCTATTTACTTGGAGGCAAGACCATAGTCTACACAGACCACGTGGCGCTAAAGTACTTGTTGACCAAGAAGGATCCAAGCCAAGACTGATTACATAGATTTTTTTACTGCAGGAATTTGACATAGAGATCAAGGACAAGAGTGGTGCCCAGAACCAAGTTGCTGACCACCTAAGTCGAATCCTCCAGCCTGATGATGGGGTGCCAATCAAGGAGACCTTTCTCGACGAGCACCTGAGTCTTGCCCAAGATGAGCCATGGTATGCTGATATCGTGAACTACTTGGTGACTACGGAGATACCTTCCGACCTTGGGCGTTATCAAAGGAACAAGCTTAAACACGAGAGTCGTTTCTATATTTGGGATGAGCTATATTTATGGAGGGAATGTGCGGACAAGATAATAAGGAGGTGTGTCGAGGATGAAGAGCAAAGAAGCATTCTTGAGCATTGCCACAATAAGGAATGTAGAGGACACTTTGAGCACCAATGTACTGCGAGGAAGGTTTTGGAGTGTGGCTTTTATTGGCCAACATCTTTTTCCCATACAAATACACCAACACAATTTACGTAAAGAGTCGAGTAATTTGGTGGGCTCTTCTCAAATCACACAATCCCAATAAGACTCCTTTTGGCATGCCTCCTTATCGCATAGTTTATGGCAAGAAGTGTCACTTGCCCGTGGAGCTGGAACACCGAGCACATTGGGCTGTTGCCCAACTCAACTTCGATTGGAATGAGGCGGGTGAAGCAAGGAAGCTCGAGATCTAAGAACTTGACAAGATAAGGCTCCAAGCCTATGATAATGCTGGTTTATACAAGGAAAGGATGAAGAAGACCTACGATCTTTTGATTAAAGAGAAGGAGTTCCATTTTGGGCAACAAGTGTTGTTGTACCAAACTCGATTTAGGCTTTCTTCGGGGAAGCTCTCGACTAAATGGGCAGGACCTTATAAAGTGCAAGCTCAATTCCCAAATGGAGCTGTTGAGATCAAGGATCCCAAGAATGAGAAGATTTTTAAAGTCAATGGCCAGCGCTTGAAGGCCTATTTTGGGCAAGAACAACTTGTTGAGGAGGAATCATCTGGGTTTCCTATCGAGGAGGACCTCTGACTTCAAAATGAGAGGGGTGTCGTGCCCAAGACCTTAAATGGGGCACTGTCCAGGAGGCAACCTAGTTAGTATTTTCTATTTATTTTTATTTTTTTCATTTTTATTTGTGATTTTTGTAAAAGTTATTGAATATTAAAAAAATTTAGTTGGTTTTTGCTTAAGGTATTTTATTTTGAAGTATTTTTATTCTAGTTTAACCATAGGAAAGAGTTTGTTTTTGGAGTATATTTATTGTTTTGAAGTGTGTAGGAGATGTTGAGCAAGATGTAGGTTGTAGGTTAGGAAGCACGATGGAGAAGCAAGTTCTAGGGTGCATGTGTGGGCATTTCGTGACGGCATTTGCGAAGGGAATCAATATGTATGACAAGATGAAGGAAAAACTTGTGATGGGAGTCGGCAAGTTGGGAGAAGCGGCTCTTAAAAAGATGAATGACATCGAGTTGAGGAACGACAAGTTTGTGTTCATTGACTACGGCAGGTCAAAATCCACCAGACGACTGCCCTTGATCAAGAAGTATGAGGCAAGCACCAGAATGGCGGTGCCGCCCAACATCGAGGTTGAGACCAAGCTGGCCAACATGGAGAAGTTGTTGACCGAGATTAGGGATGCTCAACTGGCATTCTTTGCACACCAAGAATTCAGGTACCCTATTGAATATTCTCTTTGATTTTATGTTCCTCCCACTTTTGTGTTAGTTTCGGTTTTTGTTTTTTTCATTTTTATGTTTTGTTGTCGAGTCTTGTTTTGTGTTCTGTTGTGTCTTGTTGGTAAACAATTGTTGATTTATGTTGGTCACGATCTCACTCACTTTGGTGAAAGCAAAGTGTGTGGGTGGGATCGTTGTTGATTTAATTGTTGAGTCAGTTGTATTTTTTTATGTCTGTTGTTGCCCAACATTATACTCACTTTGCCTAAGGGAAAGTGTGTGGGTGTTGGGATGTAGGTCTGTTTTGTGTGTTTTTAAATTTTGTTTAAGTTGTTGATTAGTATATTGGCATGATAGGTCAGAATAGGTATGTTGATGTAAATGATGATGCCATATGTATATAGCTAGGACGGATTGAGATATTAGGCAAGAACTGTGAGGTTTTGAGCTGTTAAATGCTATAGACATGTGCAACATTTATTTCCTCTTGTGTGATAATGACCAATTGAGACTAGTTGATCTAGAACTTGCCTGCATCTCTTATTGAAACTTTATGTAACTTAGTCAAATTGCTTAGATGAATTAGGCGTTTTTGTTCGAATTAGCCCATGGTCAAAATTTCCTACCTTGACATTTATCCTTTGCTAACCCCTTTGAGCTTGTTGATAATTCTTTCGATTAACTTATAGTAGCCTGAATTTATAAGCTTTCCCGGTCAAGAACTCAGGTCTAGAAGAAGGAGGGATGAAAGGAAAATGTTTGGGTGCCCTTACTGGGCAATATCACCTTTTATAGAGGTATTGGGTTAAGGATTCAAAAAAAAAAATGAAAAAGAAAGAAAAGAAAAAAAATAACAAAATAAAAGTCCTGAAAGAATAAGTGTGCTAGGGCCGATGTGGTGTTTGAGAGGAGTAAGGAGTCGAGGGTAACTTGTTGCCACAAACTGAGTTCTTCTTGACATAGCCAGTTCCTATCTTATCCTACCTTTTGCTTTAAGCCGCGTTACAACCCGATAAAGACCTAAGGATAAGTAATTTTGATTTTGTTCAAAGAAGTAGAGATGTAGAGGGCAGGCAAGCCTATGAAAAAACATTGTTGATATTAGTCAAGAGCGTATACACTTAACCATATACACTTGAGAGTTGAGTGCTGGTGAGGATACCCTTGTTGCCCAATAACTCTATCTTGACCTATTTGATGGCAATATCTGCTTACATATTTCATATTCTGTTGATGTGCTGATCTGTTGAGTCTGTGTTCTTGATTAGTCTTTTCTGTGTTTGAGTCTTGGGCAAAATCGCAACTGTACACTTGAGGGCAAGTGTAATTCAAGTGTGTGGGTGTGATGAACCCATGTTTGTGTCCATCTTTTCTGGTGTTTTTCTTGTTCTTTTTAGTCTTTATCGAGTCAAAGTGTGTCTGGAAGGACACAAAGTCGAGAGATGGTGTGCAGGGAAGAACAGGTGGGATCTTGGGCAAAACCGGTGAAAATCTGTTGTTGAGATGCTGAGATGGCGATACAATGCAAATGGGCATAGGGCTGGAAGCTTGTGGCTGGGTAACAACGTTCTATTCAATCTACAAGTCAGGAAGCACCTCCCCATATTCTTGAAGCCAACAGACAGAGTACCCGAAGGAGCCAGAATCTTGGTCAACATAGGAAGTGATACAGGATGCAGACATCGAAGTCAAGATGTAAGCCGGAGCAACTGCAGATTTCTTCTTCTCCAAGGAAGAGGATAAGGATCGAAGATTTCTTTCCTTATTCTAGCTAAACCTAATCAATGAAGATATCTACCACGGAAGGTAAGTAAATTGTAGCCGGAGAGACAAGGAAAGAGGCGGATAAGGATGGAAAGAGTCCTTAACCAACAAGGATTCTAACCTAACCCTAATTCGATCGCCTATATATATGGCCGACTTCATGTTGTAACATGTTCGAGTTGGGAGAATTTCGAGTTCTTTTAGCTTAGTTCTGCATTTAAGATTGAGTGAAAGTGAGGAAGAAACAAGTCCTACGGGCAAATTTGCTTTTATATTTCGTTTTTAGTATTTCTGCACTAGTTCTTAGTTGTTGGCTTGAAGCCAAGACCTTAGTTGCTGAGCAGCAACCGTTTCTAGTTTAATTTCAAGTATGATTTTCCTTATATATTTTGTGTTTTCATTAATGATTATGTCTAGCTAAATTTATTGTTTGGGTT
The DNA here is from genome assembly GCA_029490685.1 of Schizonepeta tenuifolia. Lineage (NCBI taxonomy): Eukaryota > Viridiplantae > Streptophyta > Magnoliopsida > Lamiales > Lamiaceae > Schizonepeta > Schizonepeta tenuifolia. The sequence continues at coordinate 52,080,780 of CM055959.1, read as the reverse complement.
GGATGTAGATGACATGATCTTAATTACTTGTTCTAAACTTGTGAGGTTGAATTATGTAAGTTATTTATTTAGTTTAATTCCCAAAACACTTAGGAATAAGTCTAGACTTAATTGATATTGACATATGCTTGATCACCATCTAGATATTGGGATTAAGTCATTAACAGGATTTGGGATTAAACTCGAGAGAGTCTCTCATGCCCAAGAAGGTAAAGCGTATTGGAGAGCAGTCGGTATTGACCTTTTGACTGTCTTGGGTCTGTTTATTCTTAATGCCTTTTGGGCAACATCATTACTGAAATGTCTTCGTGACTTTGTTGATCAAAAGAGGAGATCTTGCCTTCTGGTCAAGATTTGTAAAATTGGATAGACATAGGCTTAGTGTGTTTATATCGTGACTTCGTGACTATTAGGGTATAAACTAATCTTTGTCTTAAACCAAGTAATGAAATCAAGTAATTGAATATCTTTGCACCAATGAACGAGTAATGAATAATTAGGATCATTGATTTAAAATCTCAATCCAAACTTCTTTGTTATTTGATATTTCACTTGTTGAGTTACAGGATATTGAGATACATCTCGACCATAACCCCTTTTGTTGAGAACTACCTAAAGAGCAGATCTACGTCAAGTCCCATGGGATCGACCCCACTTGCCATTAACTACTATCTTGTTGGGCCAGAGGTGTTTTATAAATTTATTTGTGCGAAGAGTGTAACGACGGCCCTTTGTCACACAATCAATCAAGTAATGGCATGTCTCAATAATATAATCAAATACAAACAATCAATCAAACAATTGCATGCATAATATATAATTCCATCAATTTCAACTCATCACGAAACATCATGCTCATATACTCAATCAAACATAGCATATATAATCACTCAGAATTTCACATCTCAATTAATGTGGAAAACACTTCATTTAATAACTCGACTCTTCTACTCGTACCTCTAAGACATGTAATTCTTAAAGCAATTAAGAGACTCAAAGTTGATTTTAACAGCATAATGGCTTCCTTTCATATCATCGGAATGATGGCCTCTTTTGAGGACTTATACCAAAAATAAGCGATAAATATTCACATCAGAAAAATTTTCTACACGTCTACAAGACATTCTACACCTCAAAAATGCACTAGACACGAGATACTACTTCACATCCGGCTCTACTAACTAACTATGCATCAAGTCATATAATTTACATCACGATAGGAATTATGAAGAGTTCAACTCTCGACAGAAAAGTAAATATTGATCGGGATTCCACAACTTTCTAGAACTAGACCTAAGCGTGAGGGTCGTCACCGCTCGGGTCGTCGTCACCACACTGCTCATCGGGAACCTCCTCTGGATCTTCCTCGGGATCCTCCTTGTTTTCCTCCTCATCTGCGCCGTTACCCTGACCCTCTGTTGCCGCTAACGAAGCTAGGAAGTCGTCGTAGGTGTGTCCGGGAAACTTCCCACACATCGCTCATGTCTCCAGTTTGCTCATCTTCAAAGCGGGCGTTGACGTCCTCTAACTCAGACACATCCCACGGGGGACTCTCAAGACTGCTCACGTGATGAGAGTACGCTGACACGTCGTCTACACTGTCGAGCTCTAACTCACATCCCTGGTTAGGCCTAACTACTAGGGTCTGGAAAGATGGGTACGAAACGGAGAAGTGGTCGCTCGGCAAAGCCTTGAGGGTAACCGCTGCCCACTGTGGCATCGGCTGCAGGGTCCTCGAAGAATTCATCGTCGTCGCTATCACCGGAACGTGTCGACCTAAAAGGCTCGGCTACGGGCTGAACTGGAGAGGGCTGAATTCCTCTAGCTGGTCGTGCGAAGGAGGTAAAACTCTGAAAGAGTCGTACGAACTTGCTGGCTGAGTTGCTGCTGAGCTAGACGAGGTAAAGGGGTCAAAAGAGCGGATAGGAAGTACATTTCCCTAGTACGAGTGGTACTCAAAAGTAGCTCTCGGCTCAGGGTGAAGAAGAGAGGGGACTTTGGGAGGGACTAGTCCGTCTCGAAGAGGAGACTGAGGCTGAGGCTTAGGCTTAAGAACAAAGCCATTCGGCTCGGCTGGAAGAACATGGTTAAACGGTCCGGGAGGCGGGGCACCGTACTCTATAAACTGACCTGAGACAGTGGAGATGAATACCTTGCATTCGCCGTAAAGATAGACACCTAGGTACTGGCGTCCAATGAATCTCAGTACTAGTGATGCTGCCCAGTCGCGCCACTCTCGAGAAAGAGCCCGAATCAGATGAATCATTCCGTCGAGTGCACTAACATCGTGATACTTCACTGTCTCCCAAATCTTATGGTATTGCGCTAAAAATTCAGCGATCGTCTCGTGATATGACTTCCTAATATGTAGATATTCCTTCATCAATGCTCGGTTTCCCTCATCGTCCATCCTATACGAGTTTAAACGATTAAGCACACTTAAACAATTAATCATTCACATTTGAATTTCCCAACTCCACATACTCATTTTTGCTTCCCAAAGAGGTTTTATTGCTCAGAGTACTTGGCAATTCCATTTCACGAAAATGTTTGCACAAACGTTCCATCCTTTTCGATTTCCATACGAAATACAGAGAAATTAGGGAAGGCATTCTAAAGCAATATAGTTATTCAAGCTACTTACTAAGCTTTTATCTCTAGACAACCGCAAATAGCAACTGAATAACTCAATTAAAATTTCAAACTTATAAAACTTTTGAAAATATTCGTACCTGGTTTCCAGATGAGATGGGGAATGCTCGGTGTGTTACTGACTCAAACAAGTCTAGGGAATTAAATCTAGACTCGACATCACATGAAGTTTAAGCTTAAGAGCAGAAGAACTGCTCTGATACCACTATGTCACACCCCGTGTTTGGGGGTGTGAAAATGACAAACATCCATTGGACAGTAAGGTGAAACCTCGAATGCTAACATAACTCGACAAGGGATCATGCTCGGGAACAAGGGAATATAGATTGAAAGCAATAAAAAATGAACATGCTTTCAAATCCAATATCAAACAACGAGCATTACTAAATAATTTAAGTGTCGAAAAGCAATTGAAAATGATATAATCCAAGTCAAGTACAAGTACAAGAAAATACGAGAGTAGTTTCGAGCATTAAGCTCAATGTATCGACACAACGTCAAGTACTAAAATTCGAATAAATAAACAAGTTTGTTTATCATGCATCGGAATAACGTTCAAGTCCCACAACTACATATATGGAGATATGCAGATGCAAGCTTAAACCAAAGAAGACTCGACTCTTTATTCAAATAATCACACCGCCGAGCACCGTCTGCCATCACCATCCTGCTAACCTGCACGTTTAGAAATACATGCAGGGCTGAGTACTTCATACTCAGTGAACACATGCCAAATTAATTTTAAACTTTGCTCGATAGAGCTGTATAATTGAACTTGCCTTGCCACTGCATCACAAGTGTTAAAGTTGAAAAACAGTTAACTTGTGCATGCAATTAAAATCATTTGGCTTTTTCTTTAAAAGATGTCTGCGCAAACAATTTATATATAGCAAGTATGAATAAATCTACCACATAATTCTCGTGTGTCGAGAAATAGGCCTTCTTCTCAAACACTGTGATCGGCCCAACCGAAGTAAGGCTCACAATCACGTCAAACAATTAATAACAACATGTGTGTCTCTGTCTCATATAGGATAATTATAATAACTCAAGTAGATGATTAAAACATACCAAAACTCAGATAAAATGGAAACTCAATTAATTTAAAAACTCACGTAATATGATAATAGTAATCACATTCATCACTTTGTTTCGGTTAAAAAGCCCACCCGACTGCTAGGGTTTGTCGGGTTAGCTGCTTTTTCTTCTTGCTTTCACTTCGGGGTCCCGCTCGTTCCTTCACAAATAATATCTTATAAGGGCGAGACTACTTACTCGAAAACATAACAAACTTTAACGCTCGACTGAAGGACTTCTACTCGACTCGGGTTTCTTATCTTACCTCGACTTATCTAACTCGATCTTTCTCAGTTTCTTGGTTCTACCCAATTACTAAACCAACAGACTCTCAAACTCACATATTTGACTAAAAAACATCTAACTATTTTATTAATTAAATAATCCACAAAAGACAGAAAATCACTATTCACATCACATATCTCGTTTTTCTCGATTTCTTAAGTTAAACGATCTTAGAAAATTACGAAATAAATTCTCGGGTTCTAGTATCACAAATCTTTAACAAATAAACTTACAGATCAAGAATCAAATATTCACAAACAGGTAAACGATCAACTTCGATAAATAGTCGGAAAAAGAAAAAATTTCCAAATATAATTAAATATTCTAGAAAAATCCTAGAATATTATAGTAATTTAATTTATCATAATTATAAACTCGGTTACTCGTTCAAGACTCGATTTTTCATTCAAGACTCGGTTTTACTCGGTTTCTAACTTTTTAGAAAATATAAGCTATTTAATTTAAAGACTTTAATCATTTAAACGGAAATTAAAATCCGAAACTAACTTTACTAAATAAGGTTTTCATTTTTTCTCGTAAAACGTGTCATCGCTCGGAAACTTACTAAACTCGATAAAATAATTCTAATTACTTCTAATTACTTATTAACTCGATTAAATTTTTCTTTCTTATTTTTCATTTTTCTTTACAAAATTTCTCGTTTCTTAGTTTTAACTTTCATTTTTTTCATTATATATATATATATATATATAATCAATTTTTTTCTTTCAACATCATCACACTTATATACACACAAGATCATGAATATCACATTCAAAATGAAAATCAAAATTCTACCCTTACCCAAAATTTTCGGCAGATTCAAGAGAGGGAAGGGATTAGAATTTTAGCTCCTATTTTCTTGGAAAAAAATCACTCAAAAGATCAAGGATCAAAGTTAGAAAGAGAGGCTTCAATTTCCTTGATGGGAGGATCATTTTGATCGAACAAAAGAGAATGAAAAAGGGAGGATTTCTTGCTAGAATTCAACAAGAATCAAAGAACTTACTTAGACTCAAAGGCTTGATCGATCAAAGGCTTTAATTCCACGCAACTCTACGATCCACATAAGCAAAAGTCGAGCTCCATCTTGGAGGCAAAGCTACCGATTTTTAAGAGGAAAAGAAATAAATGAAACCTAGTCTTAAATTGATGACCATGATGAGGGGATTGCGAATACCTTATTAGATTAGTCGGTGGATGATCGGAGTCTAAGTTATCTTCATCTTTGGAGCTTGAGGAAGGTTCATCAATGGAGTTTTAATGTGTGTATGTGTGTTTTGGCCGAGAGAGATGAGAGAGAGGGAGAGAGGTCGGTAGTCAGAGATAGTTTAGGGAGAGAATTGGAGAGAGAGAGAGATGATTAAGAGAGAGATGTTTAAGAGAGAGAGAGAGAGAGAGAAGAGAGAGAGAGCGTGTGAGAGAGTGAAGATTAATGAGAGTAGGATAGGTTTTAATTGAATTAGTTGCACCCGGTGATAAAAAACGCGATATAAATTTCGTCGGAAGAAAAAGTTAGCCGATGCAATCTATCCCTAATTTCTTATTAAACTCTCAAACGATTTGAAACTCACCACGACTTTTTCTCGACATCGGAATTCTCTCTACTCCTCTCAAACTTAACCAAATAAATTAAGGAATCCAGAAATCAAGTTTTCAAATCAAAATTCCGAGAAATGAAGAAAAAGTCGGAATTCACTATTCATATTAGAGTTTTTTGGTCCTTTATAATTTTTCTCTCGGATAATTTCTAACAATTCTCAAACCTATCTCAAAGCTTCTAAAATCATTTATAGACTCAAAAGACACTAATTAGACGAAACTTCTCAGAATTCTCCGAAATTCAAACTCTAACTCGCACTCACATAATCATGCTCAAACAATTCATCATACAATCGATTCGGATAACCGAAACGATAAAAATCACGTAAGGTTATTTAAGGACATTTTAGTAATTTCACGAGAAAATTTCTTTTCTCGAAAATTTTTATCACACAAGGGCACATAATTAAGGTATATAAACACATTTAAGACGAACTTAACGACTTATAAAGGATCGGGTATTACATCCTCACCCCTTAAGATAAATTTCGTCCCGAAATTTACTAACCTTGAGAAAAGAGTTTGGGAAACTTTTCTTTCATCTTATCCTCGAGTTCCCACGTAGCTTCTTCAGGATCGTGGTGTCGCCACCTAACCTTAACCAAGGAAAACGATTTTGTTCTAAGCTGCTGGATTTTACGATCCAGAATTTTCTCGGGTCTTTCCTCGTAACTTAAATCGGGCTTAAGAGTTACATCTTCTTGGCGTATTACGTGCTTTGAATCGAAAACATACTTACACAACTGCGATACGTGAAATACGTTATGCAAATTTCCGAAACTCGGCACCAAAGCTAACATATACGATACGACTCCAATCCTTTCAAGAATTTCGTACGGTCCTATAAATCTAGGCTTTTGCTTTCCTTTAACTCCAAATCGACGTACTCCTCTCGAAAGAGATACTTTCAAAAGACTATACTACCTATCTCGAACTCTATTTCTGATCTTCGATTGTCGGCATACGACTTCTGCCGACTCTGAGCTTCTTTAATCTTCTCACGATTTTGACGGACATATTCTATCATCTCCCTCAATAGCTTCGGGTCCTACCACTTTTCTCTCGCCTACTTCATCCCAGTAGAGCGGAGATCTACATTTCTTTCCATAAAGGGCTTCATACGGGGCTATTCCAATTGTATTCTGATAACTGTTGTTCAAAGCAAACTCGACTAAAGGTAAAATCTTCTCCCAATTTTCATCTTTATCAAGCACCACGGCTCTCAACATATCTTCCAAAATTTGGATCGTCCTTTCTGACTGACCTTCCGTCTAGGGTGGTAAGCTGTACTGAACTGCAACTTCGTTCCTAACTCTTTCTGAAAATTTTCCCAAAAACGGGCGGTAAACTTGGAATCTCGATCAGAAGTGATCGTCTTAGGGACTCCATGCAATCTCATAATCTCTTTTACATAAATCTGGGCCAATTTATCTAATCCATAGGTGATAGGAATAAGTATGAAATGAGCTGACTTCGTCAATTGATCCACAATCACCCAAATGGATGTATTTCTCATCTTTGTCTTTGGCAAACCCGTTACAAAATCTATATTAATATCATCCCACTTCCACTTCGGGATTGGTAACGGTTGGAGGGGTCCATAAGGTCTTTGATGTAAGGACTTTACTTGCTGACAGGCTAAACATCGTTCCACAAATGAGGCTACGTCTTTCTTCATTCCTACCCACCAGGATTACATCTTCAAATCATAATACATCTTTGTACTGCTGGGATGGGCGGTATACGGGGTATCATGGGCTTCACTTATGATCTCGTTCTTTAGCTCATCATCATTTGGTACACATAGTCTACCGCAGAACAACAAAGCATTGTCGTTCGACTCTTTGAAATCTTCAACTCCTTCCTTCCTCACTTTTAGCCTTAAATTCTCTTACTTCTCATCTTTTCTTTGGCCAGCTATGATACGAGCTCTAAGATCTGGCTCCATTACTAGAGATGCAATAACTTGCTCCATTGACTTTGGAGGTTTAATTACTTCGATTCTCATCTTTCCAAATTTTTCGATTAACTTCTTCTCATCGGTTAGGAGAAATCCTAACTCCAAATTTTCCTTCATGCTCAACGCATCGGTTACAACATTGGCTTTTACGGGGTGATAAGAAATTTTGCCATCGTAATCTTTCACCAATTCAAGCCATCGCCTTTGTCTTATGTTCAATTCTTTCTGCTCGAAGAAATACTTCAGATTTTTGTGATCCGTAAAGATTTCGCACTTGGCTCGGTAGAGATGATGTCTCCACATTTTGAAAGCATATACTACTGGCCAACTCCAAGTCATGCATCGGATACTTCTTCTCGTGAGGTTTAAGTTGTCTTGAAAATATGCTATTACCTTTTCTTCTAGCATCAACACACATCCTAAACCTTTGGATGACGCGTCTGTAAAAATGACATAATCCTTTCCTGCTTCAGGAAGGGCTAACACTGGGGCTGTCGTCAATCTTGACTTGAGTTCTTGGAAACTTTGTTCGCATTCTTCCGTCCATTTAAACTTGAATTCCTTCTTTAATAGACTCGTCATCAGTTTTGCTGTTTTAGAAAATCCTTCTATGAATCTTCGATAGTAACCTGCCAATCCAAGGAAACTGCGAACTTCATGAACGGAGGTTGGTGATTTCCACTCTTTAACTGCTTGCACTTTGGCTGAGTCCACCTTGATTCCTTCGGACGGAACGACATATCCTAAGAAATTCACTTCTTTTAGCAAGAATTCACACTTACTGAATTTGGCATACAACTTCTCTGATCTTAATCTTTCTAACACAATTCTGATATACTTCTCGTGCTTTGCTTCATCTTTTGAATACAGCAAGATATCATCTATGAATACAATCATGAATCTATCCAAGAATTCATGAAAGACACAGTTCATTAGATCCATGAATACAGCTGAGGCTTATGTCAAACCGAAGGGCATCACAATGAATTCGTAATGTCCAGATCTTAAATCAATTTTGGAGAAAACACTGACTCTTTTCAACTGATCAAACAGGTCGTCTATCCTTGGAAAAGGATACTTGTTCTTGAGTGTAATCTTATTGAGCTCTCTGTAATTAATGCACATTCTCAAACTATCATCCTTCTTCTTCACAAATAGAATCGGTGCTCCCCAAGGGGAAACACTTGGTCTAATAAAACCCAAATCTAACAATTCTTGCAACTTAATCTTTAACTCTTAGAGTTCTTTCGGAGTCATTCTGTACGGAGCTTTAGAAATTGGGGCTGATCCGGGCTCAAGATCAATCATAAACTCCAACTGCCTATCGAGAGGTAATCCTGGCAAAACTTCTGGAAAAACGTCCTTATATTTTCTTACTACTGCTTCATCGTCGATACTCAGCTCTTGCTCTTCATTCTTATTCAGATGAATTAGGTATACTTGCATATTCTTTTTCCTCATCAACTTCTTTGCTTTCATAGCCGAAATGATCGGCATACTCTTCTTCTTGTTCTTCTACCAACTCCATGCACTATGGTCAGATCTTCTCCAGGAGGTTGAAACGTAATCTGTCTCTGATCGGATCGGATTGTCGCAAAATTTTCGGTTAACCAATCCATTCCAAGGATTATATCCACATCCCACATCTGAATTAGATATAGGGATTTTGCGGATAACGTATAATTTTCAAACTTGAATTCTAAATTCCAACAGACACGTGATACTAACGCAGATCTACCCAACGGGGTTGAGACTCTAAGCTCT